>OX459028.1:88400617-90800617 GCA_949775025.1 Tricholauxania praeusta
CACACATGTACCTGAATTTTTGTTAATATCTGAAGTCGAATTGAAGTTCTTTTTACTTAGAAAGTTGTTTTACTTTCTTATGTGCCTATAATTGAAAAAATAAAACCTTTTAATTAAAACTGATAGTAATTATCTGGTTCTTACCTTGGGGTAAGGTCAGTAAAATACATACTACTTTTTTCTTCGCTTAAATAACTAATTCCATCAATTATCCGGTATTCTTTTAATTGATCCATTCGTTCAAATAAGCGGAGCCCGCTTTATTGAATCCCCGGTTAATAGATCCAAATTTTCTGCGCAGTTAAAAGAGCAACTAAGCGGGGTCTACTGTATTTACTAATCTACACTATAAATCTATTTCTACTAACGACAACCCTTTGCTGATCGATATGTAAGTTGTTATCGATATAAATTAGCAATCTCTATTAAAAAGCTGATTGTGCAATGTAATTACCGCGGCGCTAAGTTTGTCGGTTTGGATTTGAAATCAAATTTTCGCTGTTTTTCCGCTGACCGCAGAGATGAAATTTTTTTACCTTTCATGATCAAGAAAATAATTTCGGATAGGTTGAGAGCCCACTGTAGGAAAGTCGAATGTATAAGATTACTGGATGGGATGTACGGGAAACATGGTGAGCCATTTTGGTGAAACTAACGAACCAGGGTTGCCTTGCCAAAGCCTGTCCCGATGCCTGAAAATGCCCGAATTTTAGCCAATTTTGCTATCATAATTTAATTTAAGAAAAATTGGCCCTAGAAACAGGTGGCAACCCATGCTTAAAACCAGATTGGACCAGGCGATCCTATATATTCTACTTAGGCTCTTCAAGCTCTATCGTTTGGCACACATTTCAAGCATTAAAAATTATGTGATTTGTAAAAAACTAAAGGAATGTCGGTGGAAAGCTTGTCGAGAATAAATGGGTTGAAATATTTCAACATTTTAAAAAGAATTTCATACCGTTCCAAAATATTTTAAATATAGTAGAATTTAGTTTGTGTTTACCGGGTTCAAATGCCTCCACCGAAAGGGTATTTCCTATCTTAAGCAATATATGGAATGACGAAAAGTTCCATATGAAAATTGAGACTGTAAAATCTATTTTAATAACGAGATGCTACTATGATCTTAACTGCTTAGAGTTTAAGGAATAATTACAAAGTCAGAAAAACATGATTAAAAAAAATTATAACTCAGAAAATTATCAATGATTTACATTAGGTGCGTATATTTTTGTTACAGTATTGTTAATTAAAATCAAAGCCAATGAAATGTGATTTATGTTTTTTTTTTGTGAATTTTTAATACTTTAATATAAAAAAATACGTTTCTACAAACACAATTTCTGTTCTGTTTTTTTAATTTAAATTTATGGTCACCTTAACTATAAGAAACATTGTGAGTTTTTCTTATGCACGAACATATTTTTTGAAACTGCAGGCTTTTTTATGTATCTTGACATAAAATGTGAGGTTTCGGTTATACAATTGGATCATTACATTCCTCAAATCTCCAAGACTTCAAATTCGACGAAATTCCAGTTTATTTGATATAATTTTTTTTTATTGATTCATGTTTTTTTTCATATAAAATAGCAACAAAAATTAGTTAGAAGAAGGCATCTACTTCCATTATAACACAGAGTGTTTTCTTCGCTCCCAATTTCATTTAATTGAAACCTACATACACATTAAGCTATTTCCACTATACCGAAATATGTAACTGCCTTAACAAATTATTACAAAAAAGTTTGGCATGCAGCTTTAAGCCACCACACATAATGCGGAAATGTGCAATGACCTTGCAGTTTCTTACTTCTTTCCAACAGTGAAAAATGTTGTCTTAAATATTTAATGAGGTTTCTTCTGATTTTAACACACATTTATCTAAAATATGTCTAATATCTACCAAGCCCGTGCGCAGGAATCATTCATGGGGGGGGGGGGGGGTTTAACTCGAACATTTCTTATTTGATTATTTTCATAAAAAACGTCAAACAACGGTTTACTTTTAATATAGACGTTTAATTATAATTAAATACATAAATACAGGTTTTTATTATCTTTTCGGAAATTGGCCAAAAAAATTAAGAAAATTTGATTTGTTTTCTTATTTTTAATATTTTTTTTTTAAATTTTTTTTCGATTTTCCTTATTTCCATTAAAAAAATAAATGAGAAAAAAAATAAAATTTGATTTTTGGTCCAAAAATTTTCAAAGTATTTTATAAGCAAGTAATTACAATATTTTGCTTCAATAACTACACGGTTAGAAATTTTGGAATAAAATGACTACACCAGAATTGTATTAAAATTCAATGCTGCCTAGACATTAAAATTCATTTTTAATACAAATTTGAATTTAAAAACTCGTTTTTATTAAGATTTAAAAAAAAAATTTTACGATACGCTGCTTTTGTATTAATTGGTAAATAATGTATTTGTGCTGCGTTCTTAAAACTTTATATGAGAACTTAAGTTTTTTACCGATCAGAATTGAAACTAGGTCGTCGTCCTGCGTCATGCCATTGTTCATATACGCTCATCTTTACCAAATGAGCTATTGTCATTTCCATGAACGACTAAATCTCAATTACTGACTTTTCCGTCAAAATTATATATTGAACTTTCATTTTATGTTGTTCTCAATTGATAATTTAAATATACTTTTAGCCAAACGAAGTACGATACTATGTTGGCTGATGTCGTTAAATTGCTCATGCAACCATTTTACTGGAAGGGAACCAGGTTCGAATCTCAGTGCATACGACACATTTTTTTTTTTTAATTTAATAAAGAAAGTATTAAAATATAATATAGTATGGTTTAAAAATCAAATGTAATACTTGCGATATTAAAATTTAATACAAACTGTCTTACAAAATTTTGTAATCTATTCAAAAGTATTGTTACGAAATTTCTGTCCCTTTGACGATAATTTCGATCTCTCACACTTTTCTGAGTTCGATCACTGGATTGTGTAACAATTAAAAACACACACAAACTTATTTAGTTATAAAATGGTTTATTTTATTAACGTTCAAATTCTAATATTAATTTAACACTGTATAGAAAACTATTTTGTTCTACTACGGATCACACTGTATTCACTTTATTGCTTACTGCTTCGCTGGTTTAATTCTACTGTGTGTTCAGCTCAGATGACAACCCTTTTTATACTGCAGTCATCACTCTCTCGAATAATCCAGTACCTTCTAAGTGGCGTATATTCTACCATTATCTACAACCCACCAGTGCTACTTTGTAGCGTGCATTCTACTACTATCCACAATTCACCACGTTGACGTTGAGCTAGCTATTATGCTAGATGTTAGATGGCGTTGTACGTTGTACGACGGCGATAATTTCTCTCGGTTGTTGACTTTTTATTGTTTACTGCAGCGTCTGTTCGGTTTATTATTTTTAGCATTTTGCGCTAGATGGTGCTAATATCGTTTAGTTTCTTTCGTTGGTATTTATTTCAAGAGTCTTCTAGCATAAACCAAATTTCGCTACAGTATTAATTGTATTCAAAATTGTATTAAAAATCTTTGTAATACTTCGCTTGTATTAAAATATATTCCAAGATTTCTAACCGTGTAGTCAGTGCATGATTAGCTTAAAAAAATTAAAAAAAAAATTTAATTTTGATAACTTTTGGGCCAAACATACAAACATTTTTTTTCTCATTTATTTTTTCAATGGAAATTCATGTAGTGGCATTGACAATTTCAAATTTCAAAACAACAAAGGACTTGAGCTGTTACACAAGAAACACCAAAGCTCTACTCGCGGAGAGGCCACAGTTTTTCTCCTTGTGCATAGGCTTAAAAAATAGCGGTCAATTCTTTTCGACACTTCCTTTTTTGTACATAAGGAAAAAATTAAATTTTCTTAATTTTTTTGTCCAAATTCCGATAAATGAAAATTTTGCAGCTCTGGTAGTAACCCTAAGACTTTTTTTTTATTATTTTTTTAAATGAGGATATACTCGAATGTGAACGAATTTTCGAAAATCGAGTGCTTTGAAGTATTCTAAAACATGCCATTTGTCTAGTGTTAATGATATGATTCGATATTCAGTTATCATTACGTTAGTAGCTAATTCAGCGAGGTACTTAAAAACACTCGTCCAAAACTCTTTCCACTTTGATTTCGATATCGCGATGTATATTTAGCGAGGCTAAGCCATTCAGCCGATCTTCGGACATAGTTGATCTGAGGTATGTCTTTAGACGACGTAGCACTGAAAAGGAGCGTTCATTTGTTGCTGTCGTCACAGGCAAAGCTGTCAAAACACGAAGCATTTTTGATGTCTTGCCCCGCAAAGCGTTGACGCCAAAGTTTATTTTCATTTATGTCACGTGAACTATCATGCAAAATTGAATGATTTTATTGATGCCGGAGCTATGCTTAAACGCGCATTGAAAAAAAGGTCGTGTTACTTAGCCTTAGCGACGCGCAGTGGTCCCAAATCGTGTTTTTTGGTTCAAAAATAGCTAGAGTGCGCAAATCTTGAGAAAGTAAAAAACTCGTGCTCTGATAATTTATTGGCATTTCAGTTCTTTTATTTAAAAAAAAAAAAATTTGTTGTGTCTTTTTGATTTTTCATTCAAATGTCAATAAAAATCTATGTGCGAAAATTCCCAATGGGGAGGGGTTTGAACCCCCAAAAGCCCCCCCTTGCGCACGGGCCTGATATCTACTATTATTAAGTGAGCTAAAATTATATGTACATATGTATCTATCTACTATTATTAAACGAGCTTAAATTGTATGTATGTATGTATGTACAGTAGGGTGATTCAAATTTTTTTATTTTTGTTTTTTTTAAGAAAAATTTCACGAAAATTCAGCTCTGTAACTCAATTTTATAGGGTAGCGACGGAGCCTATTAGTTTTACATGTAAATTGTATGGAAAAATTATTTTTTACAAAAAAGGTATCTAAATGAATAGGTGATTAGTGTTGTTGAGCTGAAAAGGGTCGTTTTTCGACGTAATTTTTTACACTGAATCCGAATCTGGCCTCAAAATTGACCCATCATGTCAGAATCCTGAAATATTTGAGGTTAATTACCTGAAACATGAAGTTTTTTTGTCTACTTTCGAGGCCATGTATGGGACTCAAAGAAAGTTGATCAGCTTATTTTTAACAAAAGCATCATTTAGTTACAGCCATTTCAAGGTGAGATGAATTTGAAACCCGTTGGTTAATATTGTTGGGTTGCAACCCTTTGTAGAGGATCCAATTCATGTCATTTAAAAATGGCTATAACTTTGCAAGCAAACATCACAGATCACCACTTGAAAGCTCATTTTAAAGGGCAAGGATGGTACTAAATAATGCTTTTGTTAAAAATAAGCTGATCAACTTTCTTTGAGTCCCTTACATGGCCTCGAAAGTAGACAAAAAACATCATATTTCAGGTAATTAACCTCAAATATTTCAGGATTCCGACATGATGGGTCAATTCTGAGGTCAGAAAACGACCCTTTTCAGCTCAACAACTCTAATCACCTATTCATTAAGATACATTTTTTGGAAAAATTAATTTTTCCATACAATTTACCTGTAAAACTAACAGGCTCCGGCGCCACCTTATAAAATTGAGTTATAGAGTTGAATTTTCGTGAACTTTTTCTTCATATCATAAACTTACTTTCTAAGCAACAGCACCTTAAAAAAAAACAAAAAAAAAAAATTTGAATTACCCTAATGTACAGTGTACACTCACTCACAAAAATACCCGTATGGCCATTGTTTTGTATGACTCTCATCAGAAAATTTAAAATGCTCAAAATGCTCTTATAGTTATTATAGATATCTGGATGTTTCAGAAAACGATAAGAGAAGGAAAACAACTAAATTTTAAAATGTACACTGCAAAAAAACCACATACTTCACTTTTTCTGTTTTCGTCAATTCACATAAGTATACACGGTGGGCTTTAACCAACTTTAAATGATAGAATTATTTAAGAAGTTAATCATAGTTAAAATACGTCAAAAGAAAAAAAGCTTTTTTTTCAATTCCATATTTACTGTTTTTTGGTAACATTATTAAATAATAAATATGGATAACGTACGTATGACATTTAAAAAACATCCGATTGTACTTAGAATTCGACACGTTAAAGAACCTAAAACGATAACTTCACAGCTTAAATTTCAGCTCCCTAGGTATTCGGGGTCTTGAGTTCTGTTACGTCAAATTTAGGAAAAAACGCTATTTGTGCGAAAATAGCCGAATTCAATGTTTAATATCTCTGGGCCTGGTCAACAATTTTCACTAGATATTGTCTCATTTAAAAGCGAATAGATAGACAAACAAAATAAGATTTGTCTTTAGTATTAAGAATAAAATTACCACTTAGGGTACTATTTTCAAAGCTGTCATATTTTACTAAGACCTTTTTCTCTTAAGGTCTAGGAGCTTACATTTTTTTTAAAGCATATAAGATGACATAATAAAAATAATTCATATCCAGAACTTTAAATTTGGATTTGTCGGCGTTAAAAACTAAAATTTGAACAAAATCGGATGTTTCTTACGTATGTATGTTATACATATTTCGCATCATTAAAAAACAGTTAATATGAAATTAAGAAAAAAAAGCTCAAAGTATTTCTTTTGTTTTAGCATAAATCGACTCTAACTTACATCCTTAACAATCCCCAATTAAAGTCTTTGCTGTAACTCACACTTTTATTAAAAGTTGGTTAAAGCCTACCGTGTATACGTACGAGAAGGCACAACTCCATTAACCGTTATTTTTCAAATGGAAGATTATGGTTTTTCTTTTGTTTCGTGCTTGTTTTCGAGTTTGTTTTGCTTTTTTGAAATATTTTTGGATATTTTTGATGAAAGAAAAAAAAAAAATAGCCGTTCGGTTAATTTTGTGGGCTAGTGTATTTATAATATGGGATGTTCCATGTCAATATGGACAGTGGTCTGCCAAAATTGAGCACAGCAGAAAAACGTTTTTGAGGTGTCAAACGTTTTCACTGCTAAGCTAATGAACCGATTTTGGTGAAATTTGGTCAGGATCTAATCAGTCCCTTAATCTAGCTGTGTCAACATATTTTTCTATTGTGGGCGTGTCACCGTCCTATTTAAAACAAATATCTAGCAGTAAAAACGGTTTTTCTTATAAGATCGTGGCACACGCCCACTCAAAAGAAATGTCTTCACTCAGGATTCAATCAAGCACCATACCAAATTTTATCAAAACCGATGACGCGGTTCAGCCGAAACAGCGTTTTTTCCTATTAAGGGTAATGCCACGCCCCATTTAAGAACTTAGAGCTTTTAGTTACTTTTCTTATGGTTCAGTCTATCTCCAAAACAAATTTTATTAAAATCGGTCCATTAGTTTAGCCGTGGCAACGTATTTTCCGTTAGGGGCGTGGCACCACCTACTATTGGGAAAAAGTACACACGCTCTTCACAGCCTTCCTACAAAATAAAAAAATTAAGCGATTATGATTATGGCTGTTTACCAACTACCTATTTATACATAGATATCTATGTGTAGGCGCCGTTTTATGGTCGCGATTTCTTTAAAAAAAAATTCTAAAACACCCGTTCTCATATGAAAGCTATTGAGCATACGAACATTTTGACGCCTTAAAAACGTTTTTCCGCTGCGCTCAATTTTGGGCAGACCACTGTCCCGGTTGACATGGAACATCCCAAAGGGTTATTCAATAAGAGCGCTACAAAAGTTTTCTAAATAAAACAAAAATGGTTTGGGATACCAATAAAAATTTTTATTCTTGTAAAAGAACATTCGATGCCATTATGTACGGAACTCAATTTCTTTTGCGTGGCCACCACGGGCATGCCTGCAGAAGTTCAGACGCTGAACCCAATTTTCGACAGTTTTCAAGCATAAATCGGCCGATACTGCTGCAATTTCACGTTCGATATTCGTACGTAGTTCATCAATCGTCGCTGGCTTGTTGGCATAGACCATAGACTTGACGTAGTCCCACAGGAAATAGTCTAACGGCGTCAAATCGCACGACCGAGGCGCCAATTGACTGGGCCATTTCGTGAGATAACACGTTCACCAAACTTGGTTTTCAATAAATCGATTGCGACATTCGCTGTGTGGCTTGTTGCGCCGTCCTGTTGGAACCACATATTGTCCAAGTTCATATCATCCAAGTTGGGTCAAAAATATTCGGTTATCATTGAGCGGTAGCGATTCCCATTCACAGTAACGTGCCGGTCTTGATCATCACGGAAGAAGTACGGCCCAATGACGCCGCCGGCCCATAAACCGCACCAAACCGTAATTTTTTCGGGGTGCAATGTTGACTCATGCAGTACGTGTGGATTGCTGCCTTACCAATAACGCATATTTTGCTTATTGACGAAGCCATTCAGCCAGAAATGAGCTTCATCGCTGAAGATGATTTTTCGATGAAAATCCGGATCATTTTCAAGTTGTTGCTCAGCCCAATTCACGAACATACGACGATTCTGGTGGTCAAGTGGCTTCAGTTCTTGCGTCAATTTGATCTTGTAAGGATGTAGGCTAAGATCTTTTCGCAAAATTCGCCACAACGACGTCACAGAGATGCCTAACGCTTGAGAACGACGTGTGAGAGACTGATTTGGGTCTTCCTCAATTGATGCGCTAGCGGCAGCAATATTCTCGACACTACAGGCACTTCTTTGTCTCACTGGCACGGGAACAATTTTTAATGTGCCTGTGGTTTCAAATGTTTCCACTAGATGCTCAATTGTTGATCTGACAGGACGATTATAACGACCATAAATTGGACGTAGCGCTCTTAAAGTTGAGGTCACTGACTCCGAATTTCGGTAGTAAACTTTAACAATTTTGTTGGATCGTATATCTTTCCATGATGAAATGGCAAACCTTACTGAAGAGAAATATCAAGAGCGGGAAAAAATATGGCGTCGTTTGCTGTCCCTATTGGTCTACTTTTGTAGACTTTTGTAGACCCTATTGAAAAACCCTTTACATATTTACACTGGCGGTCATGAAAACAGCTCCACTGGCAAAACTGTTTTATATGTAAAAAATTAAAACAATTCCGTTACATTTTTTTTACTCCAATTAATAGAACTTTCAGCATTAAAGTATTGACAACGAAAATAAGTTATTTTTACGCGTGTGATTGAAGCAGAAGGTCGTTTCTTAAAATAAGTACAGAAATGGGTTCAAAATAAAAACAGCTGTTACGTGATCAAAAATCGACAAGCGGACCAAGATGTATCTTTTCGTAAAATTTCGGAAAGAATGAATTTCTCTGGAGACAAAAAAAAAAGGTCTTGTTCTAAACGTGTAACCAGTAGAAGAACAAAGATGGCCTAGTAAAAATGAGTTTGAAGAATCGTTTTAAAAGAGCTAGAAACGCATCATTCCATAAAAATTTGTATGAAAACTGTCCGCAGGAGGCTGCGAGATGTTTGTTTATATGTAAGACGTCCTGCAAAAAAGCCATTGTTGACACAAAACTTGGGCTCAAAACTACAAAAACTGGACATGGACAATGAAGTTGTAGTCGTAAGTAAAAGTAAATTTTCTATCAAAAACTACACCTACATAAGTCAGTGACTACTTCAACTTTTTTTATAAAGTCTTGATATTCTAACATTGTGGCCGAACAGTTAAAATGCTTTTTTTCGAAAATTAAAAAATAGTTTTATTACTTTTTTAAAATGAGTTTATTGTAATGCTTTTCGGTAAATAATGATTTCTTGTTTTTCCATCTGTCGTGCAATGCTGATGGTTTGCCTACTCGTGAGCATTCAACATAAAGCTGTCCGTGTGATTAAACTGGATACTCAAAGATGATATAGCAGGTTTCCAAAGATTGACCTTTCGCCTTATTGATGGTGATCGCAAAAGCAAGGCGAACACAAAATTGAAGGCGAAAAAGGAAAATCGCTAGGAATCATAGGAATCCGGGAATCAAAATCGCTTTTGTATTTTTTACGGCAAGTCTGGTGTCATTACAAAGTCCTGGTTGGCTTATACTGCGAAGCATAATAATTGGTGCACCAACTTTGAGTTGTAGATTGTATGGTGACAGTCCTGGCAAATTAAGTAAATTCAAAAATGAATAACCGCAATTTGTCGAAATATCTAACAATATAAGTGCGCAATGTCAACTATGAAAAGAAAATGTAAATCGTCAACATATAGAAAGTTGCATACAACAACCTTTATACATTCGTCCCTCATACTTTTCGAAAACACAATTTTTACAAAGTGCAAAATGTTAACTTTGAATAGAAATTTAGAAACTGCTACGTAAAAAAAAATATGGAAATATTTGCTTTTCACATGTTTTCTTGTTTTCTAAACTTTACTTGGAAAAAACTTACTTCAAAAAAAGCAAATTCGCAACTGGAATGGGATAAATAGCCCGCAGCGAATCAATACAATGAATGAATGGCGTTTAATTTTCTCATATTGGTTGGTACCACATATTTCTTCATTGAAACTTACTTTAGACCGTATCTTTTATATATGTATGTGTGTACCAAGTCCCAGTCGTCTGCATCTAATAGTTGATGAGAAGTGATGAATTTGATTTTTCTCTTATGTGGGAGGGCGTGGCGTCGCCTATTTGTTTCAAACTAAACTATGCTAAGAACTTCCGACAAACCATACGTAACATATTTACAAAATTTTATACATCTGCGTCAGGTGCTGAGGTATACATATATAACGAATTTTACTTTTTTCACACATGGGGGCGTGGTACCGCCTATTTTTTCATTTTCATTATTTCATTAAAACTTTTTTAACCCGTATCTTTTATATATGTACCAAGTCCCATTCATCTGCGTCTAATAGTTGATGAGATAAGATGATTTGATTTTTCTCAAAATTATGCTAAGAACTTTCCATAAGCCATAAGAAACATGTGATATGTACAAAATTTTATTCATCTGCGTCAAATAGATGCTGAGATATAACAAATTTTGTTTTTTTCTCTTTTTTTGGGGAGGCGTGGTACCGCCTATTTTTTCATTGAAGATTACTTAAACTTTTATTTTTTATATTTGTACCAACTTCCATTCAAATGCGTCCAATAGTTAATGAGATGATGAATTTGAATTTTCTCTTACATAGAGGGGCGTGGTTGTTGTTCCAAACTAAACTATGCTAAGAACTTTCCAAAGGCTAAGAGAAAAGAGATATATCAAATTTTAGTTTTTTCTCTTTCGGGAGGTGTGGTACCTCCTATTTTTTTATTGGACATTTTTTTAGCTTGTGTTTTTTATATGTACCAAGTCTCATTCATCAGCGTCTAATAGCTTATGAGATATGATGAATTAAAATTTTCTCTTGTATGGGGGCGTGGTATTGCCTATTTATTCCAAATTGTATTATACTAGAAACTTTTCATAAACCATAAGAAACGTATGTACAAAACTTTATTAATCTGCGTCAAATAGGTGCTGAGATATAACAAATTTTAGTTTTTTCTCTTACGGAAGGCGTGGTAACGCCCATTTTTTCATTGAAAATTTCTTTAAGTCGTCTTTTTTATATTTGTACCAAGTTTCATTCATATGCGTTCAATATTGAATGAGATATGATGAATTTAAATTTTCTCTTATAAGGGGGGGGGGCGTGGCATCGCCTTCTTTTTCCAAGCCAAACTATGCCTATAACCTTTCGCAGACTAAAAGAAACATTTTGAAAAAACAATTATGAAAATCCGTCGAGCAGTTCGCGAGTTTAGGTGCGACAGACGCACAGTGGCAAACTTTTTAAGTAAGCGTTGCAAAAATCGATTTTGGTGTGGGTCTTTTTGACAAATTTGATGCTTGCATCAGATAGATAAAAGTCGAAAGCTGATAAATTTAAAATTTCAATACATTCGGATAAATAGTTTAGTTTTTACAGTTAGTCAAAGTTGAGACATTTTTGAAGTTTGCAAAAAATTAAATTTTTGGGACAAAAATTTCATGTTTGAGTTGAAAAAATCAACAAATGCTGAGAGAAAGATGTATACTTTTTTTTTTGTAAAAGCATTATTGTTTTGGAAGGTAAAATTCCTGATATCTTGAAAGTTACATAGAAATTGCAAGAACAGGTAAAAAGATTTCAAACGATTTTTTTAGAGGAAAAATCAAACTAAAATTTTAGAATATATAAAACTGCCTGTCTTATAAAGTAATTAAGTCATTTTTATTAACCCTTTCAGTGAATTTCGCGTTACAGGTATTTGGTGTATTGGAGTTACAGGTTGTGCAACAGTTGATCTAAGGATCTCAAAGGTAGGGTCGAACAAAAGAAAAATCAAAGTATATACATTAGGGTGATTCAAATTTTTCAGCTCAACAACACTAATCACCTATTCATTTAGATAAATTTTTTGTAAAAAATAATTTTTCCATACAATTTACATGTAAAACTAACAGGCTCCGGCGCCACCTTATAAAATTGAGTTGCAGAGCTGAATTTTCGTGAACTTTTTCTTCATATCATAAACTTACTTTTTAAGCGACAGCACCTTAAAAGAAACAAAAAAACAAAATTTGAATCACCCTAATATACATATGTATGTTATCGGCAAAACTAGTCTTTTTCTTGGACAAACTAGTTCATCCGAAGCGTGTTAGGATGAACCAGTTTAGCCTAGGAAAATTTTAATATGTTAGGGTAAGTGGGCGGCCTTCGGTCGCTACACATGACTTAAATCCTCCAATACTATGTTCATAAACAGCTTCGCGGCGGCATTCGGCCGCGTTTCACTATACTATGTCCAACTCTGGTGTGATAGCGAATCCCGTGTTCGACATAGTGCAGTGGACATATTGGAGGATGTAAACCTTGAGCATTGGCCGAAGACTGCACTTACAATAACATACTAACATTTCAAGAATATCGGGAGTGAGGACATTAAAGTAAATAATAACTCTAGTTCATCCTAGGCCAAACTGGTTCATTTTAACATTCTTTGGATGAACTAGTTTCGCCTAGGAAAAACTAGTTTAACCTAATAACTAGTTTGGCCGGAAACATATATAAAGCCGTTCCGACACGTAATAAATTTATTCCTACAAGAGTACACTTCTTAACTTATACTACGAAGAAATTGAAAAATTCAACATGTATAGTAAGGTTTGCCTTGTAAAAAATGTGGGAAAATGCGGAGAAATTTTCAAAATTCCAATTGAAAAAAGCAAAAATGTGTAAAAGTTCAAAATTTCATTAAAATTCACAAATTCACTTTTGGTACATTAAAATTAATTGAAACGCTGATAATTTTCATCCAAATTATTCAGAAATAAATGATTGATGCTATACTTAGCATGAGCTTTACAAATATCAGAACTATTTTGTGGCACATGAGATGCACTTTCAAATATCTGAGTGTCCATGCAATGCAATGCATATCTGATCAAGGCTAGTATAAAACACTATTCCAACACTATATATTTTCACAATTTAACTTTTTTACGTACGACTATGAAACGTGGTAGACCTATAGCGTTATCATCACAATTTCAGGCGTTTACTAACAATTGCTTTCGCTGAATTGTAAAAATTTCTTTGCTCAGAACCTTTTTCATCTCACCAGATGAGAACAAAATCCGATATCCGTCCAAATCAAATGGATTAGAAGCATATTGCGTAAGTCATCAACAGAAGTAATTGAAGTGGAACTCAGCAGAGCATGTTGCCGTCTTAAATCATATTGGAAACGATTACTAAAGCAAGAAATCTGTGAAACGCAAATGAAGATGAAGAACACTGAATAATTAGTTTGAGACCATTTATTTGGATTAGAGAAAATTTGGCACGTTGGTCTTTAAAAAAGGAGTGTGTCGATGGTATAGAAAATTGATTGACAAATACGCGTCAATAAATCTTTGGAATTGGATTCAAAATCGAATTTTGTCCAAAAAAACTAGTAACATTCCGCACGATGTGCCGCTTTTTGCGTTGGGAAAGAGTCGAACTCAAAATTTTCCCATACTCTTTCAATCGTCACGTACTTATGATTGCAAAGTAGAAACTTTGTAATTTCGACAATACACATTGAACATAAGTTGGATTGTGTGTAATTTTATGGCTAACAGATTGTAAGTTTTCGCTTAAAGATAAAACTCAGACTTTGAGTGTATCGAGAGGTTATTGTAAGACGTCAACGATGTTAATCTCTACATCTTTCACTCATAGCAACGTAATTTTTTACATTTGATGGCTACCATGGTCATCATTCAAAATATAGTGATGTCCATTTTCGAAATGTTGAGTAAATTTAGAAAAACTATTGCGTCGATAACTTTGCATTTAGTTCGATAGACAAAAAATTTGTAATACAAAATCAAACTAATGTCGCTGTTGCGCTGTTCTCCCAACAATGAAAACTCATCAGTCATTTTTTTTAGTTAAGTTTTGTTCTTTTTCACTCCATCAATACAAACACCTCCCTCTACGGTTTGGTCTTGGTTTTATTAATATTACTCGTATTGTTCATAGATTTTTGCACCCGCAGCGAGATTGCGTTTGTGATACTCAAGTGATGAATGATGGCATCATTTTAATGTAGCAAAGTGCTGAAAATGTTGATGCGTTCTTTAATCTTTCGAACAGCATAGAAACAGAAATACAGAAACAAAATGGGAATCTCTCAAGTGATGTTGCTTAATTTAGCTGTCGGCTGACTCTCTGACTGGACTGATTGGAATGGAAAGTGGAAAAAGTCTTTACTGAACTGCTAAAGCAATTTACGCACATCAATCATTTGTATTATTAAATGAATATAAGTGCGAAGAAATTGAATTTTCTTGAGCATACATATGTGCTTGCTGTGTTGAAATTTTTGAAGCATTTGAAGCAGCAGTGAAACACAAAAGGAGGGGGGAACGCGAAATTAAATAACAACATCTATGTATACGCGTATATGACCTTAAAGCAACTTTTGCTTTTGTCAAAATTTGCTTGAGCACTTCGACGTCTCCATTTGCATTAATTACAAGTATTTAATTTTTTTGTCACAAACACAGCAAAACGTGCCTTATTACCAACTCACGTTTAAGCCATAAAAAGACCCCCCACTTTTCAATCTTTTGCTGGTAAACAATCCGCCTTCCCAACTAAGTGACTGCCTGCCTGCTTGCTTGCATGTCAATCAGAGTGGAAGCGAAGATCGTGCAACATATCATCATCAGTAAGTCGCAACCTTTAATCATGTAGCCACAAAGCCATGACTGACAGCAGCTATAGAGTTACAGCTACAAAAGGAACCACCAACAACCAACATGTTAAAGGAGCAGTAACATCATCAGCTGCTATGTAACGAAGGTGAACTAATGCTGTTTTATTAAAAAAAAAGGTTCACAACCGATAGCAGCGCTTGCAATGCAATATTGTATATGTGAGCGGTTTACGATAAAATGCTGCATGTCAGAAATACCGTACTTTTAAATGTCAGCATGAATAACGTCAAATAATGCAATGAGTGGAACACGAAGAAAAAAATCAGCAAAGCTCAAATCAAGCTTTTAAAATCAACGTCGCTGATGTTTAATATTAACCATAATTTGTTGTTGCTGTCGCTTGTAATAAGTTAACCAAAATGTTGCTGATTTTGGCGAATAGTTAAAGTTTTTTTTGGCGAGGGCAGTATTCGATGTAAAGGGTTTTGCAATTGGGACGGATAGATTTCATGGTCATGGCGGCCATGTTGTTTCATCTGTTGTTTATTTTTATTTATTACTAGCATTACATACCCTGTGCGCTTCGCTTCACCTTAAATAGAAAATGTCGTCCTAATTTTTTTTTTTATTTCAATGGAGTACAAGCACAATCAAATATTTCTTATAATGAAAAACCCAGTTGGCCACGTCTTCAAGAAATCACCAACGATGCATGCATGACCATATAGGATCGTTGATGACGGATGCGGATTTTTATATGGCGGTCGTTAGTGACATTTTAATATAAGTGTCCCATTTTTCACCAACGACTAAAAGAGCGACAGTTCCCCATACGTTATCGTTGATGACTTTAAGAGCGACAGTTTATCATACATTTTCGTTGAAGGCATTAAGAGCGACAATCTCTCATACCTTTTCGTTGATGAAAATTTCTCATACATTTTCATTGATGACATTTAGAACGACAACTTTTCCATATTTTCATCGACGAAAACATTAGCGACTGTATCCTAGCATTTTCATTAATGACATTGTTGTAAACAATGTACACACCATGTCATCGAAAAAATCTATTTGAAGATACTTACAAAAATCCTGATTTCCATCATGTTATTTATAATAAAGGTATTAAAAAATATTGTTGTTTATAAAAAGAATTAAAGAAATTCAAGTTTAATTAAAAATACATATACACATTACTAAATAGTGTAATTCAATGTAAGAAAAATGTTAGTACATGTATACAATATGCATAGCTGGGCACCGTTAATCAAATAGTTAACTTCGTTAATCGTTAATCCGTTACTAAAAAAAGTTAACTTCGTTAAACGTTAATGCGTTACATTTCGGAAGAATTAACGCAAGTTAACGTTAATCGTTAATCAGTTAACACGTGATAAAAATTGCATTTTTTATATCGTTGCGTTATTGATCTTATAAAAACTGTTGCTTTGGGTTCTAGAAGTTAACAGGTTAGGAACAATAAAAAAAAGACGAGCATAATTGGAGTGTGTAATTTAGTCCTCTGGCTTAATGTGGATACAGGAGCGAACCTAGGGCAGGGCGGTCCGCGTATATATCTTATTTTACTAGGGTTTTTGTTTAACTAATAGTGAGGACCTTTTTTTACTAAATTATAAAGAAGTGGAAGGTATGTATGATGATTTTGAAATTCAGTGTGAAATATCTCATTTTGCTACCGTTTTTGGAGACATTTTTTTCTTGAAATTAAAAAGAAGAAATGAGTATGTAAGGCAAGTAAACTATTCGTCCCGGGCGCCAAAAATATGCACGGTACGCCACTGTGTGGATTTTCCCCTTCATTAGCATTAATATGTTGAAGTTCTTGTCTGAAACCGAGTCTCGTTTCGGCGTCAATATACTTTGCCCGTGTAAAAAGATTTTCAACTGCAGCGCTTGAGGGTATAGCAGTATTATATTTAATAAACAGCTTTATGAATATCTGTTCCCTAAGGAATACCGCATCGTTGAACATGCCACATTTTGACGAGATTTTGAGCTTTATTCTTTAAAGATTTGTGGGTGTTTCTTTAGACAGAGTGAAAAAATTAAAAAAAGTCTTCCATATCATTGTCGTTGTTGCCTCCGCCACTTAAACTATCTCTGTTCTGCGAACTTTTGGCAGCTTCTTGTCGTAACGCCTCTTCTACCTTTTTTTATGCATTTTTTTATTGTATCCACTCGATTACTGTCATACTTTCTTATCCATATCAACCGGAACGTATTTGTTGTTAGAACGTGTTTTTCGTGGTGCGGCGCGGAGTGTGTGGTATCTTTTTGGTAAATACTGGGTGTTTTTTTTAGAGGTTTGTTTTTCGAATAGAGATAAAACTGGCATTTTATGGTCAAATCTGACAACTCTAATGTCATTTATGTTCAATTTGGTTTGCCATTTCATCATGAACAGGTTGACAAAAGAACAACGCTTGCAAATCGTGCAAATTTATTTCGAAAATAATGGTTCAGTTCGCGAAGTTTACCGCAAGCTCCGTCCATTTTATGGTCGACATAATCGTCCATCAGAGCAATTAATTCGGTTAACCATGGGTCGTTTTCGCACTACGTTTACTCTATGTGATAATACGCATCCGCAGAGACGTCGAACAGTGCGCACCGAAGAAACAATTGCCACTGTAGAGCAAAATGTTGAAGAGGACCCGAATGAATCGATTCGCCACCGTGCACAGCAATTGGAGCTTTGTCCATCAACTTTATGGAAGATTTTGCGCAAAGATCTTGGCTTGCGACCTTACATGATCCAGCTTGTGCAAGAATTAAAGCCGCGAGACCATGCAATGCGTCGTGATTTTGGTGTATGGGCCGAAAATGAGATTGATCTCGATGCTGATTTTCATCGCAAAATTTTGTTCAGTGATGAGGCTCATTTTTGGTTGAATGGCTACGTCAACAAGCAAAATTGCCGCATTTGGAGTGAAGAGAATCCACATGAGACCCTTGAGACGCCATTACATCCACAAAAACTGACTGTTTGGTGTGCTCTATGGGCTGGTGGAGTCATTGGGCCATACTTCTTCCGAAATAATGCTGGAGAGTCAGTTACCGTTAATGGAGACCGGTATAGAGCCATGATAACCGACTATTTTGTTCCCGAATTGGATGGCATGAATGTGGATGAGTTGTGGTTCCAACAAGACGGCGCTACATGCCACACAGCGCACGTCACAATCAATTTATTGAAGGAAACATTCGATGAGCGCATAATTTCGCGGAATGGACCTGTCAATTGGCCACCAAGATCGTGTGATTTGACACCATTGGATTATTTTCTTTGGGGATATGTGAAGTCGCTCGTCTACGCCAACAAACCAGAAACGTTAGGGGACTTGGAAGCCAGCATTCGTGGCGTTATTGCCGACATACGGCCCCATATGCTCGAAAAAGTGGTTCAAAATTGGACCTGTAGAATTGGCTTTATTCGAGCCAGCCGCGGCGGCCACATGCCCGAAATCATATTTAAACATTAATGGCATGAAATTATCTTTCCAATAAAGCCAAATTGATGGACATTAAAACGATTTTCTTGTGTTTTATTTCAATTCGAAGCTCTATACCTCTAAAAAAAACACCCTGTAGTAGGTACTGGATTAACGATTAACGGACTTGGGGAAACTTAACGGAAGTTAACGAGTCCGTTAACACTTTTTAAAGTTAACTTAAAAGTTAATCCGTTAGTCGAAATGTTAACTTCGTTAATTAACGATTAACGGATTAACGAGTTAATGCCCAGCTATGCATATGTGTTACTCGCTCTTCCGAGATTGTTGCTTGTTGCAGCGGTTTTTGATTTTCCGAAAGATTACGCGCAACTCGTCAACGTAATCCTCGTTCGACCGCCCTTCTTTTGAAGTTGCTTCTCTTGTTATAAAGAAACTATTTATTTCATTGTATCTTTAGTCTATTCCATGGTGTAATAATAAAGGTGGAGTAATTAGGGAGAGCCTCGATTTTCAATCATCTGTCATCCTATTTGCTGTAGTTTTGACATTCATAACATTTCAATTGCCCATTCAGAAAGCTTAAGCGCTTTGATGAATTTCAACGCTTAAGCGTAAGATCTTGAACATTTTCTGAACGATAGCTGCAAACTACATTAAATCTTAAAAATTTAGTCGCTATGGTTGTTATTGCAAAAACAAAAAAGACTTATTGCTATCATATTGAAGCTTGGCTACATTATTTAGCGTAGTTTTTTGTTCGCATCAGAATTTTGAAACTCAACACAAATACCTCTCAGTAAAAAGTTGTTTAAAGCGCTTCAAAAATACTGAAGTTGCTGATCGGACCAACTAATCAATACACCGTAGTGTCAAAAAAAATTACGAAACAAGACAACGAAGGACAAGAAACACAAACTTTTGAGAATTTCATTTTTAAGTACGCCACCTTTATTATTACACCATGGTCTATTCAAAATAAATTTTTATTTTTTTTTTAAACATCGCTTACTGATTTTATTTCAATTTTTTTCCAAATTTGAAATTTTTAAATTTGAAAGTATTTTTGAATTCAATGTATAAATCGTACAAGACTTTGTCGTCCATCATGTCACTTAAGTTTTGAATGTTGACGTCTTCGACGACCTTTTGGCCAACTGGGAAGTTATCTTATTTTTTATGTAAATTTAATTCAGTGCAATGCTTTTTGGTATGCTATGTTTTTGATTTTATTATTTGGAGTGCAAACATGTAAAATATCTGGATTTCCAACTCTTGAAAGTCCAACATATACATAACTGACCATGTGCAAAGCAAGGCTTTTCCAAATTTAGTCCTGCTACATTCAAAGATTGTCCTTGGGATTTATTTAGACAGCAAAAGCAAGACGCAACGGGAATTGAAGCTTTTTAAATTGAAATGGTTGTGTGGAGTTAAAACGTCTTTCCTTTTGCTATTTCCGGTTAATATTGTGGCTTCAATTACTTTATCCTTTAGCTTTTTACGCACAACCTTGTTCCTTTACACAATTTTGGTGGATCTAAATTTTAAGTAATATCACTGTTGAACCTACTTTCAAACCCAATATATGAGGAGGCATTCCAAAGGGTTCTAATGAATTAGGAAATTCCACTGGATATGTGACAAAATCATCTTCGTTGCTAACAGTATCAACAGATTTATACTATTTTATATCACCTGGAATTTGTAGTTGAATTTGATGATTTATTTTGTTTACATCTTCTTTTTGCTGCTAATATGGCTCGTTCACATAACCAGTTTTGGTTTTTGTAATTGACCGTGCGTTTGGAAAAACTTTGTCTACTAACTCATTTATTGTTGATGAAAAATTACAAAAGTTTGGAGGAAATGCAATTACATTTCAACATAAGAAAAAATCTTGCAAAAAAGCGTTGCGTTTTACAAAACGCAGGGGCGTCGCAACGAAATTTTTCATGGAGGGAAAACTCAAATAAAAAAAGTTGATAAATTTTTTAATACTTTAGGATGGGACATAAAAGATAAAGTAAGTTTTGTTGTATGGGTAAGACGTTTTTGGGTCATTTGTGAACCGTCGCAAAGCGCTAAATGACCTTTCACAAGAAGCTGCTGAACCCTGCACTGTCATTATTAAATTGACTAGTCGATAAACATGATCTAGAAAGTGTTTCGTTGTGTGATATGATTTCCGAAGTCGGTCAGCGATTTCAGGACAATACGTTGGTTTGTTGCCAGGCATGTTTTTTAATATTTGGAGTTGAAGACGGAGGTTGGTCAGTTTGAAATCATCTGAGAAAATGCCTAAATTTCATGTACGGCGTACACACCGACAAATTTTTAGTCAAATTGTTTTGTCAAACAATAATTTTAATTTGAATTTCGTGATGGTATCGCACACATTTAGCTAAAGAGGCACAACTCAAAATTTTGGAATTTTCAGAAAACGCAAAAAACTGTTTTGAGCTTGTGAACTATTTTTCTTATAAGGGGTAAAACACGCGAAAACGCCAGCGAAAAAATTTTTTGGCTCCGATTTGGCTGAAATTTGGCATTATTGTAACATCGGTGTCCAGCAATAGAACTGCGTTCAGGAATTTGCCCTAGTATTATTTGTTTTTGAGATACGCGGGTATGAAATTCACGATTTTCGTACTTTTTCAGAATAAGTGTTTTTTTCGAAAATTCATAGCTTACAGCAAACTCTATAAATTAATAATTGGTATACCTACGATTTAAGGTTTTTTCTTGTACTTTTCGAAAAAAAATATTGTTTTTAAAAAAAAAAATTTTTTCGCAAAAATTTTGCGAATTTAAAATTATTTTTGCATTTTTTTTAAAAAAAACCATTTTTTAAAAATTTTTTTTTTATTTTTAAAAAAAACTTTGATTTATTCTGCGCTTAATGCCGTAAAAATTTTTATGGGGAAAAAATTATTTATATTTATATATTTATATATCCCCATACGAGTATCATTGGAAGGCGTTGGTGAATTGAGAATTTTTGCCGATATCATGACGAAGGAGTTTTACTTAAGCATTCTTCAAAACGAATTGAAAAAAAGTGCTCAGAGTTTTGGCATCATTGACACCCAAAGTCCGAAAAGTTACGATACAAATTGTATCAGGACAATGATCCTGAGCTTAAATCGTTCTTCTGTAGGACCTCAGTGCTGTATAATTGCAGTAAAGTGATTGGACCTAACGTGACGAGACTTAACGATTAAATTCAAGAGTATGTAAGCCAACGGCAATAGCTAAAATGAACGTAGGTACTTGATCGAAAGTGAACGAAAAATTTTAGGTTAAATATCAAGACAGACGTAACCCTGCAAACGTTTGTTCAATTGCTATCGTCTCGTCACGTCTATTTTGGTTAAGGCTATAACTTGCATTTTGCAAGGAATTATTTGACAGCGTGAAATGGCTATTGTTTTTATTTATGTTCCACAAACTTTTGTTTTTGTTTTTATTAAATCATTTTTTTGTTGTTTTCTAATGAAAAATGAGTAAAAGAACTTAATAAAAAAATTTGCTTACAAAAAATATAAGCATTTCTTGGGTTAATTCAATATAAAAGTGAAAATTGTATTTCATAATTTATTCTGCATAAGCCCAATTTTCAAGAAAGGGTGTAAAAGTTATGTTTTAAGCTAATTTATCATCAATACCGAAAATTATACGATCAGGTTAAGGTGTGCTGCAATGAAGTCATAACATCTCGTCAGCATGGTTTTGTTAATGGCAGATCTACAGTTTCTAACCTCCTTGATTAAGCTCTTTAGACTTTGGTGGGTAAGTTGACTGCATCTACATTGACTTGAGTAAAGCGTTTGACAAATTACCACATATTTTGATTTTGTTTAAATTAAATGAGGTTGGATTTCCTCTAAGTTTTGTCAGCTGGATTGAATCTTATTTATCTGATCGTCCATATCAAACAAAATTTCGGAGGGTTTTTTCTCCCCATTAAACGCGACATTAGGTGTTCTACAAGGAAGCCACCTGAGGCCGCACCTGTTCATTTTAGCAATCAATGACGTAACTTTTGTTATTAAAGCCTCCCATCTGTTAGTATATACAGATGACATGGAAATATACAGGAACGTGAAGGGGGTTGGTGGTGCTTTTCCACTTCATTCTGACTTGAAATCTTATGATGTTTGGTGTTCTAAGGATAACTTACATCATAATCCTGATAAATGCCAAACTATGATTTTTACCTGGAAGAAAAATAATGTGTAACTTGATTATAAATTAAAAGATAAAAAAATTTGTCGTGTCGATGAAGTCTTAGACCTAGATATTTTGACGCTAAGTTGACTTTCAACGAACATATTAATCAAATTTGTAAAAAATCCTCATCTCTGCTTGGCTTAATTAAGAGGTGGGCAAAAGAATTTAATAGCCCTTTACGGTGACTTTATAAAACAGAGTTGAACGTCCTCACCAGAGAACGTCATTGCGTAGCTCACTGAGTGTTTTGAGCCTCTACCAAAAATATGAGCCGTGAGTGTGCCTTTTGTATGCAAACAGTGAGTGTGAATCATACTTACACTCACTAATAGTGAATCCGTAGATGACATGCTGCTCATGAATCTGAGCTTTTAGTAGCTCTAGGCTCATGAATGTGAATGCGTAAAAAGCTCACACTCACATGGATTCAGATTCATGAAGCAGTGAATAGCGGGAGCCACTTATGTTGAACTGTAGTACAGAAAAACCGTTTTTTTTCTTTCCAATCGATAGGAAAAGGTCGAAAATGGATTTTGAGCATCACTTAGGGAAACTCCGGACCTTTGAAAAGATCGCTTTTGACCCATTTTCGAAAAAATTGTTTTGCTCCAATCGATAGGGAAAGCTCGAAAATGGATTTTGGACATCACTTAGGGACCAAAATGACTATTTTCGACATTTCCCTATGCATTAGTGCAAAAAAAAAAAATTTTATGAATTTTTTTTTTTTTGCTCCAATCGATTATGAAAGGTCGAAAATGCGTTTCGGATAACTTTAGGAGTAGCTCCGGAGTTTGAAAACTACCAAAATGATCGAAAGCGGTCCTTTCCAGGGTCCAGAGCCACCCTAAATGATGTCAAAAATTCATATTCGACGTTTTCCCATTAATTACAGAAAAAAAAATTTTTCCGAAAATAGGTCAAAAACGGTCCTTTCCCGTGGCCGGTTTACGGAGCCACCCTAAATGATGTCCAAAATCCATTTTTGACCTTTTCCCATTAGCTACAGAAAAAAAAATAAATCCAAAAATGGGTCAAAAACGGTCCTTCCAGGGTCCGGAGCCACCCTAGAAGTGTTAAGGAATAAATTATTCCAAAATATAATTTTCGACCTTTCCCCATATTTTAAAAAACTTCCCAAAATGTTCCACGCGAGTATCACAAACTTTTTTGATACAATCTGTGCCTTTGATTCATGAGTAGCTCATGAAACACTCATATATTTATACGGAGTGAAACGAATTGAATCAGGATTCACTAGAAATAATGCAAAAGCAGATTCAGATTCACAGATTTTTCCGTGAATCTGAATGGTGTCTAGATTCACTAAATTTTTTGTGAGTGGTGAATCTGTCTGAATCAGCTGAAAGATTCAACAGATTCATGAATGGAAAAAATGATGAATGGCTCAGTGACGTTCTCTGGTCCTCACTTAGATTACGCCAGCCAGGTATGTCCACCATTATAAGTAGATTTCCATATTCATATGAATAGAATTCAGAGAACTTAAAAAAACCTTTTTTCGTTTTGCTCTCAATGGCTTAAATTGGGTTGACTCTTTAAGCATTCCTCCCTATGAGGATCGTTTGAAGTTATTACATATGCAGTCTTTGAGCTTCCGTAGAAATATTGCGGATATATGGACTTTATCTGCATCAACTTGTAACTGGGACTCCTGCTGCACCAGAGCTTCTTAACTGAATACATTTGATACAAATTGATTGATTGATTATCAATTGTTGTATCAACCGCTTAGTAGAACTAATTATATGACTACAGCTCCTTTAAAATGCATGACAACCCTTATTTACAGTTACGAAGTTTATAACATTAGCTTGTCAAAAGCTCAGTTCAAGATTAGTTTGAAAACTAACGGTAGCTAAATTTGTAGCTTAATGGTGGTGTGTGTTTTTTATGTTTGTGTTGTCTGAGCCCCAAAGAATGTTGGGTAATTTTTTTCTAACATTTATGCCTTGGACCACGTAAATTTATACATAATACCATTTTAATATAGTGGTCAGCCGACTGCACTGATTAGCGGAACAAAGCAATATACATGATTAACAGTTAGTACATGCTTGTCGTGCCGCAATAAGTGACAGTCGGTAGTGTAGCTATGACCTCCAAGCTGGTGGCGACTGGAAACAGCTCTCCAGGAAGTTAAGTCTTGACTGTAGGGCTGGCTAGCATAGCTAGGCTAGGGGTCGGTTAGCTCCTCAAATACCTGAGGTATCTTCGGGACAGCACATATCGGTTCTCACCGCTAAATCATGAGTGTCTGGTGCCTATGGGTGTATGTCCTTAAGGTATTTCAGGTTGAAATTCCCCCAATCCAAGGTGGAACAGCATATGCCGAAGGATGAATGGCTAGTGGGTTATCTAGTTGATAATATGCGGACTCGGGACGTTTGGCGAACTCCTGTTTTAATCTAGCCTTATCCACACATGCAGGCTCTGTGGGGATGGACTCCTTTTTCCCTTGCTTGGGCTGGATCAAGGTGTTATCCGATCCGTACTGAGGATCTTTTAGGTTGGGAGCCCAGTTTCAAAAAAAAAATAGCCCAATCGCTAACGGAGCATACCGGATACCTGGCGTCCTCCGGTATTAACCAGCCTTACCCACGCACCTGGACCTCTGTGTGGGTGGACATATGCGTCCTGTACTCGTGGGAATCATATGGATCTTTCAATTTCAAAAACAAAATGAAAAACAGAAACAAAAACAAACAAAAATTGTGAGAGAAAAATCCGAAAAATGGCGATAACGCCGGCACCCCATCAGGTGAGACCAGCGCTGGCCTTCGGGTGGCTGGACCTGCACTGATGGTGGGAGGGAAAAAGAGGGCTCTGGACTTCACGTCCAACCCTACAAGTAAAAAACCTGGGGAACCTTCACTGCCCACCCCAGTGACAACTAGTTCGGCAACGATCACGGCCTCACAGCCAGATCAGTCTAAGTCGGCTGGGAGATCCGGGGTTGGGCAGGACTCTAATGGGGGAATTTTGTTGTCCGGTCTTGGACAAACCAGTTCGGCATAGACCATAGCCTCAGGGCAGGGTCAGTCAAAGTCAGCTGGGGAGTCCAGGCAGAAGCAGCACTCTGTCGGGTAGCTCTATCGGCCCTCTAAGAGGAAATATATGGTCAAGCAGGCAGCGATTAGAATTCGCCGACGCTTGGAAGCTGCCGATCCCAGCGCCATGTCCAGGGAGGATAGGGACTCCCTTAATTGGGCAAAGAGGGTCAATCTAGGGACTGAAAGCCATGCACAAAAGGTCGTAATTAAAAACTACCTAAAAGGCAGAGGTCACAAGACGAGACGTCTGATGCCAAGCGGCAAAAGACAACCGGAAAACCTCTGTCTTTTAGTGAGGTTGTTAAAGGAAGCAAGGGGAGTATTTAGGCAGTCCTTGATAGGGCGGCGGAGGACGGGGCAATTCCTCGTGATAAATGGAAATGGGTGGATGCTGCCTTGGGAAACACTCTTTTCCAGATATTGGAGGAGTTTCCTGGTTCTGTGCCGTCCTTTCAAGAGGCAGGCTGGCATCAGGGCCTTTACAAATTGATCTCCTGCGAGGATAAGCGGTCTGCTATGCTCTACAAGGTAGCCGTGAGTAGGTTAGGGGAGGTGTATCTGGGCGCGAGACTGGAAGCTGTTGAGAAGGAAGAAATTCCTTCCAGGCCCCTGGCTCGCGTCTGGTTACCTAGTACCCCGTCGGGAGAGGACACAGTACTGCGGATGCTCCGACTCTGCAATCCCAATCTTCCAACTCACAATTAGAAGATTGGGAAGCTAGAAACTCCTGTCGGACCATCCATGCAGGCTATGGTCCTACTTAATAAAGAGTCCGTGGAAGCTTTAGCGGAATCCAAAGGGATCATAAAGCACGGCTTCAATAAGGTGACGCTTAGGGTCTACCGCAAAGACGAGGGGCTTGCCTCCAAAGGGACTGTCTCTGCCTCCACAAAAGCCGTAGCCACTGCACAACCAGTGCCAGGGGATATGGATGTTGGGGAGGGGGAGGTGGAACCAGAGGAGGGGAGCTGTTCTCTAGGCGGTCAACCTGAGGCGTCTCATGTGGAAAACTCCACGGACTCTGATGGGTTATCAGAGGTAGGAAATCTCCTTGAAGAAGCTCTGCTACTCGAGGAGGTTGAAGATGATGAAGCGGACATAACCGTGGTGGAGAGGGGTGATGTGGAATCCGATGAGGGTACTCCAAATTAACCTTCACCACTCTAAAGCGGCGTCCGCGGGCTTACTGATCCGCTTAAGTAAAAGCGGAGATGATGTAGTTCTCATACAGGAAGCCTGGGTTCATGCTGGGAGAGTCTGTGGGCTGAGGATGTTAGGGTATAAGCTACTGGTGGCAAATGATGAAAGTAACCCCGGGGCGTGTATTTTGGCAAAGACCAACCATAACTTGTTTTTGCTTTCTAATTATAGTGACCGAGATACGGCCGTTGCCAGCCTTGAGTTTGAAGCTGGATGCTTCTGGCTAGCTTCGTCCTACATGGCTCACGACATGACAGGTGGCCTACCACCGACTGTACTTAAGGCTGCTATAGAGTAGGATTTTTTCAACAAAACTAGGCTAGTCATAGGCAGTGACGCAAATGCACACCACACTGTCTGGGGTAGCACAGATGAAAATTAACGAGGTGAGTTACTTTTTGATTATATTTTGAATACTAACCTCCTTATCTGCAACAAAGGCTGCGAACCAACCTTTATAATAAAGAATAGAGAAGAAGTCCTGGACATAACCATTGTCTCGGACTTCGCTTTCGATTTCATTGTTGACTGGAGAGTCTCAGCCGAGCACTCTTTCTCAGATCATCGTTACATAGAATTTACTCTCACTGTTAAATCCCCAGTTCCTATTGCTCAGCGGAACGTTAAAAGAACAAACTGGGGTTTATATAACAGGAATCTTGCGGCACATCTGCCTATTTCAACCTCCGTAGTGCCGCCAACTGTCCATGAGATTGAAAAACTGGTTCAACAACTAACAGGAGGATTAAATAAATCTTTGGAGATATCTTGCCCAATAGGCAAGCCCAGGGGAAAGAAAAAACCCCTATGGTGGTCAACAGATATTCAAGTCCTTAGACGTAGTAGTAGAACCTTATTTAATAAAGCCAAAAAGTCAGGTTTAGAAAATGACTGGAAAGAATATAAATCTAGTCTTAAATTATACAAGAGTTCGTCGAGGAAAGCTAAACGCAACTCGTGGCGGAACTTCTGTGAGAACATAGAAGAGACTCCAGAAGCATCTAGATTGAGGAAGATTCTATCTACCTCACCCACTACGATAGGTTTCTTAAAAAAGCCTGATGGCTGCTGGACAACTTCTATCAAAGAGATCGTAGACCTCTTACTAGACTCACACTTCCCTGGTAACTCTTTGCAGCAACCAGTGGATTTAAGTGTTCAAAATCAGATATCTTCAAATATTCTTAGGGACATTGTTTCGAAAACCAAAGTTCGATGGGTGATTAGTAGTAGCTTCAAACCCTACAAATCACCAGGACCTGATGGTGTAGCACCAGTTGAACTGCAACGATCTGTTCGTTTAATTATACCATGGTTGGTAGCTATTTTTAAAGGCTGCCTTAACCTTTCCTACATTCCTCTAGCTTGGAGGATGACCAAAGTCATCTTCATTCCAAAGGCCGGGAAGAGCTCTTACATAAATCCAAAGGATTTTAGGCCAATAAGTCTTTCCTCCTTTCTTCTAAAAACTTTGGAAAGGCTCATAGAAATCTATATTCGAAGTAGTATCAAACCTGATCTACTGTCTAATTCTCAGCAAGCCTATACGAAAGGCAGATCTATAGAAACTGCACTCCACACTATAGTAGGTAGTATTGAGAAATCCTTTGAATATAAGGAATTCGCCCTGACGGTGTTCTTAGACATTGAATGAGCATTTAATAATGTTAACCCAAATATGATCATATTAGAGCTTCAGAAACTGGGCATTAACAGTTCACTAGTTGATATGATTAAAAAGCTACTGACAAACAGAAGTATTACATCAAATCTTGGCAAATCCAAGGCAAATAGGTTCGTTTGCAGAGGAACGCCGCAGGGGGGTGTACTATCTCCTCTACTGTGGAATCTGGCAGTAAATAAGATGCTCATGTCACTAAAAGGGCACGGCTGTAAGGCTGTTGCCTATGCAGATGATGTAGCATTAATTGCATGTGGCAATTTTCCAAACACACTGTGTGAAATTCTTCAGGATGCCTTAAATGTCTCATGGGCAGATGAGGCTGGCTTAGGTGTAAACTGAACTAATACTCTTCACTAGGAATAACAAACTTCAATTTTAGTACCACCTTCGCTAAATGGCACTAGACTAACGTTTAATTATAGTGCAAGGTATCTTGGTCTGGTATTGGATAGGAAATTAAGTTGGAAAATTAACATTGAAGAAAGAGTAAGAAAAGCAACTGTAGCGCTATACTCTTTTAAAAAAGCGGTAGGTGGAAGATGGGGGCTATCACCTCGTATTGTTCACTGGCTTTACACAGCGGTCATTCGACCGATTCTTTTATACGGCATTGTGGTATGGTGGCCTGTCTTAGACAAGGTTACCTATTACAAAAAATTGCAAAGGGTTCAAAGGGCAGTTTCCATGTGTATCAGTGGTACACTGAGGACTACACCGACTGATTCCTTGGAGGTCCTCTTTAATCTCGTTCCTCTTGACCTGCTAGGTAAACGGATGGCAGCCTGTGCTGCCATCAGACTCAGGGAAACTATCTGCTGGTCCGAGGGTAGAACAGGCCACTCAACTATCCTTAATAGCTTGCGGTCTGTACCCTCTAATTTGGACTATATTGTTCCAGTAGTCTCATTCAATAAGGATTACGTAACTCATATTCCATCTAGGGATGACTGGAAGGGAGGAATCCCGGGGAGAAGGGGCCATATTAATTTCTACACAGATGGTTCCAAGCTAAATAACCAGGTGGATTATGGTATTTACTCTAAGGAACTGAAGATTAGTATCGCTGCGAGGTTACCAGACCACTGTAGCGTTTTTCAGGCAGAGGTTATAGCGATAGAAGAAGTAGCATCCTGGCTGAGGATGAATGTCTTATCCAGAGGATATAACCATTTATTCAGATAGTCAGGCTGCCATAAAATCTCTAGAATCAGTCTTCCTTAATTCACTAGTGGCCCAACAATGTCGCTCATCTCTAAATGAGATAGCCCATCATTTTAATATTCACCTCATCTGGGTGCCAGGGCATAGGAACATTGATGGCAACTGCAAAGCTGATGAACTTGACTGTATGTATATTCACTTTGTCCTTCCGTTTGTAACACATAGAAGGAGGCGTGACAGGTATGGAAGAGTATATATATTCTTGATCAGCCTCACCACCTGAGTTGATTTAGCGATGTCCGTCTGTCTGTCTGTCTGTCTGTCCGTCTGTCTGTCTGTCTGTCTGTCTGTCTGTCTGTCTGTCTGTCTGTCTGTCTGTCTGTCGAAATCAGGTTTACGGGAAAACAAACAAAGTTAATTGAATGAAATTTTCACACACAGGTCACATCTTATTGCAGACATTTTCCTATTGAAAATGGGCGAAATCGGTTCACGGACACGCCTACCGCCCATACTCTATGTATATTTATTCAGGCCAATTTTGAAAAAAGTTGTAGCAATTTTAATGAAAATTGGTGATTTGATGGACATGTGAACAAGATTAGGATTAGGCTAGGTTTCAAGTTTTCAAAGCTTCTTATAGGGGCGTGGCACAGCCCTAAACTTTAACCTTCATACCACCATATCTCGTAAGCCGTGCAAGATATTGTGGTGAAATTCGGCTTAATTGCACTTTTAGAAGGTGTAAACACTTAATTTTTTTTTTATATAAGGCTTAGTTTTCAAGTTGTGGACTTCCAAAAATTGACGAAATATGAATAATGGATTTTTCGGAAGCAGTTTTTCGAACTTAACAAAATTTCAATAAAATATGAAACATTGTGGTTTCAATAGGAAATTTACTGCTCTTTTCAATTATAAAATCATATTGGAAATTTAGTTTTATTTTTCTTGTGGAAAACCGGATGTGAGCATTTCATCTCAGAATTGAAATAATTTCGACATATTTAATTTTTTTTCTACATTAGTTTACGAGATAAGTATATGAATTATAGTGCATACGTGCAGCACTTTGTATGGGACGTGGCACTTTCTTAAGTACTTTAATTTATATATCTCCTTAACTAATAACGATCACGTTAAAATTTTTTTTGTGAAACATTTATATTCTTAAGGCTTTTTTTTACAAATAAAATATTAAAAAATATTATGTCGAAGTTACTGAAAATTTGATTTAAAATTTTTACTTTATCTTTACTTAATAAAAGAGAGCAAATGAATCTTAAACTGAGAAGCCTTTATTGGCTAATGGGGCAGAAATCAGTACTGTCTTTGGAAAATAAATTGTTAGTATACAAAACCATCATCAAACCCATTTGGACTTATGCCTTACAAATATGGGGAACGGCAAGCAATTCAAATATTGAAATAATTCTGCGGTTGACTTAAAAATATGCTTTGTGAAAGACGAAATAAAAAATTTCAGTGATAGATACAAAGCCAGATTACAAGTCCATCCCAATCCTTTAGCATTGTCATTATTACAGGCGCCCTCTACAAGCCGCCTTAAAAGAAAAAACATTTTAAACTTGTAAGCTGGCATGTAGATAATACGTCAATACAAACTGGCATGTAATTATCTTACTTTAATTTAAAATAGCAAGTAATTATGTAAATATTTTAGCTTTATAATTCTTGTCACTAAATACAGTGTCACTCAATGGAGTAACACTTACAAATATGTTTGCATCTTATATCTTAACATCCTATTTACTTATTGTCTATAAATAAGAAGACAGAGTGTAAATTTAACTTGAATAAAAAAAAAAAAAAAAAAAAAAAATCTTTACTTAAAATTCGAATTTAACAAAAAAATTAAAAAGAGCATCCTTTTTACTAGTTAAATCAGTATTTTTTATATTTTATTATAAGTTCCTTGATTCCAATAACAGCGTTCAAAAATAACGGTTCTTAAACTTCACCAGTTCTTCAGAAGCCCATAACTCGGCAATTAAGCCTCATACGAAAAAAAAAAATATGTGTACACATTTATGTCTACTAGATATATAACTTACCGGAATATAAACAAATTTCACGACCTCACTTTATTTTCATTGCCCGCTTCGCCTGAAATGCACCATATCTCAAAAGTGGCTCAAACGATTTTCATAAAAATTTTAGAGATGATGCCACTGAAAGCAGTCATCAACACATGCTGTACTGATTTACTGAAAAAACTCGTTGAAGGGCGTGGCACAGCCCACAATATTTTTAAACGTTATATTAAGAGAACTAACAACGTAATCGTTATGAAATTTAATAAGGCAGATAAATTTGCTAAAAGGTATGTTTTTGCAAAAATTTGGTGCAATAGAGCATGTGGGCATGGCACCTCCCATACAAGCAGAAAACGTTTACTGTTATAGATAGAGTGCTAGACAGTAATCTTCATAAAATTTGGCTCAGAGGTGTCGGCTGCTATGGGCTTTGAAATTAAATGAGAATTGACGAGATTGCAGTAGTGGGCATGGCACTCCACATACAAGTAAAATACCTTAAGTGACATATCTTTCGAAATATGTGATAAATCACACTAAAATTTAGTGAAAGAGTGTTGCTTATAAAAAGCTATTTCTGGATAAAAATCGGACCATATTACAATATTGGGTGTGTTACCGCCGTTAGTTTTAAGACTAATTACGGCATATATCGCAAGCTATGCTAAGATTTGGTATGTGGATGTCAATGACGAATATAATTTAGTAACCCAAAAGTAGGCGGAATTGGAGAAGTGGGCGTGACACATTTAAATTTCTTAATTTTTATTCGATTTTTTTATTATTTTCCATATTCTTTTGACTTTATCAACCTTTTAATTTTTCCAATATATCCCATGTGTATTCGTTTGACTTTTTGAGCCTCTTTCATTTTTCTTCATTATTTTCTTTATTTTTAAGACTTTTTCAGCGATTCTGAATTGATTTATCAGTTCTTAACCTCTTTCAATTTTGTTGATCATTTTCATATTATGTATTTCGACATTTTTAAGCATTTTTAACATTTTTTTCGACATTTTGAACTTCTTTCAACTTTCTTCAATGGCTTACATACATATTTTTTCGACTTTTTCAGTCTTTTACAACTGTTTCAACTTCTTTCAACCTTTTTTACATTTCAAATTTGTTTCGACTTTTCAACCTCTTCAACGTCTTTTAACATTTATTTAAAATGGACTTTCAGTGCAGTGTAGGGTATGTGAGTTTCGGCCTGGCCGAAGATAACACCTTAACTTCTTCTTTTTTTTTTCTTTCGTTTTTTTTCTATGCTTAATAAGCATTGCTTATCTTTGCAGACCAGCGGTTCTCAATTCATGTGTCGTGACTCGAAAATGGGATGTAAAAGATTTCGAACGATTCATTTTTAAGGATATTTAAATTTTGGATGCGATTCTTCTTTCTTCATGTTTTTTTAAATTTTTAAAATTGAATAAAAAGATTTTTACTTGTTTACAATAAATGTTTTATATTAACGAATTGTGAATCGCTGATTTATTTTGGTGTGCTTTTGTGGGTCACGACATAAAACGTTTGGGAGACGCTGTTCAATACGGTCACCTTCAATTTTGTGCATAAATGATTGCATTGCATGCTGAATACCGAAACTGCAATGGGAAAAAAAGATGAACGGTTCTAATACATGCAGGCTCTATTGCTGAATTCAAGAACTTGTTTTCGAAGATTTTGGCTTTCATACATTTTTGGAGCATGTGAAAAAAAGACGACTGCCAAGGTGAGAAGTTCAACTTCTTCTGATAAGTTTTTTTTTTAATTCTAGAAAAGAGAAAAGTCACTATTAATTTATTTCAAGTTTAAACGAATTAAAATCGGCTGCGTACAGTAAATAAGCACGGATACTTTTGTAGGGACAAATGAAACGATTTTCTATTTTCTTCAATATCTTGGATAATTTTTGTGGATAACAACGACGGCGATGCACCCTTCAAGATCCTAATCTGGAGTAAAGACAGATTTGTTTTAATTTGTATTTGACCTCAATGTATATGTTTCAACGGTTATGATTAGTGATCGTCTTTTGGAAGTTCTTTGGCGCTTAAAGACATCATCAAAATCATTATCTAACCCTTACTCGAAGGTCATCGTCAGTAAAATCATCATCAGCAACAAAAGCACTATTACTCGTACAACGGCCTATTAAAACAGCATTTGTGCCATCTATGTATATCTCTGTTTGCTGCTAATATTCTGTGGACATCTTCGCTTATTGAACCAGGCAGGGTCCAATGTTGACGGCTAAGTAAGCTTTCTTAATTTCAAAAGTAAATGAGTTGTACAATTTTATTTTTTTTTCATGTATGATTTTTTTTTTTTGCTTCAAAAATCAATCGGTTGTTGGCCTTATGCCTAACAAAGGTAAGCAGAAATCTTAACGTTGAAAAATCTGAATCTGATTTCCTAATTATGTTTGATTTTTTTTTTTTTTTTTTTTGAGATTATATCGTTTTGTCCGTGTGTAAGTTTCTGTTCGTTGCCTGTCAGCCCTAGTAGCATCAGGGGAAGTTATGAAGACAAAAATCTAGCTTACAAAACAGTGATGTATTTTAAATAGATGTGTATCAAAATTAATAAGATACTTCGCCTTTGTAGTGAAATTTGCTATTATAATATCTTGCTAGAACAAGATATAAAATCAAGATAAAGAGGCCGCATGTCTCTTATGTCTTAATACCAGGGACATAACTATTATAAGATTTATGTCAAAAAATTGGTTTATAATTATTATGAATAAGAAATATTTTATTAGTTGTCAATAACTATTATTTTTCAATGGATTTTTTTTACGTTGAGTCATAACTATTATGCTTAAGAGATATTTTATTAGTTGTCAATAACTATTAATTTGGAAAAAATATTTTTTTACGTTGTTTTGAAAAAAGTGTTCAACAGATTTTCATTTTTGTGAATCTTTTTGCACCAATCGATGGGGAGGTGGTTTTTATGACATCACCAGAGGTGGTCATCGGTTCGAAAATGTGCGCGATTTTGACTCATTTTTGAAGTTTTTTTGCTTCAATCAATGAAAAGAGGTCTAAAAAGGATATTGGCCATCACTAGAAGTGGTACCGATCCTTAAAAGTGCTCTATTTAGGTCCATTTTCGAATTTTTTTTTGCAAAAAATCGATGGAAAGAGGTTGACAATGGGCTTCGGCCATCACCAGAGTTGGTCCCAACTAAAAAAGTGGTCGATTTTGGTGCGTTTTGAAAAAAAAATTTTGTACCAATCGTTGGAAAGAGGTCGAAGTCGAAAAAAAGTACGAGAAAGTGCCCGATTTTGGTCCATTTTCGAAATTTTGTTTGCACCAATCTTTGGAAAGAGGTCGAAGTCGAAAAAAAGTGTACCAAAAAGTGCCTGATTTTGGTCCATTTTCGAAATTTTGTTTGCACCAATCTTTGGAAAGAGGTCGAAGTCGAAAAAAAGGGTACCAAAAAGTGCCCGATTTTGGTCCATTTTCGAAATTTTGTTTGCACCAATCTTTGGAAAGAGGTCGAAGTCGTAAAAAAGGGTACCGAAAGTGCCCGATTTTGGTCCATTTTCGAAATTTTGTTTGCAACAATCTTTGGAAAGAGGTCGAAGTCGAAAAAAAAAGTACCAAAAAGTGCCTGATTTTGGTCCATTTTCGAAATTTTGTTTGCACCAATCTTTGGAAAGAGGTCGAAGTCGAAAAAAAGGGTACCAAAAAGTGCCCGATTTTGGTCCATTTTCGAAATTTTGTTTGCACCAATCTTTGGAAAGAGGTCGAAGTCGAAAAAAAAAGTACCAAAAAGTGCCTGATTTTGGTCCACTTTCGAAATTTTGTTTGCACCAATCTTTGGAAAGAGGTCGAAGGCGGAAGAAAAGGTACCAAAAAGTGCCCGATTTTGGACCATTTTCGAAATTTTTTAATGCACCGGTCGTTGGATACATGTCGAAAATAGATTTTGGTCATCATCAAAGGTGGTTTCGAGTCCCAAAATGTGCCCGATTTTGGTCCATTTTCGAAATTTTGTTTGCACCAGTCATTAAATAGAGGTCGAAAATGAATTTTGGACCTCATTAGAGGCGGCTCCGGACCCTGGAAAGGATCGTTTATGACCCATTTTCGAAAAAAAACTTCTTTTTTCTGTAATAAATGGGAAAAGGTCGAAAATGGATTTTGGACATCATTTAGAGTGGATCCTGAGTCCGGTCCCGAGAAAGAACCGTTTTTGACCCATTTTCGGAAAATTTTTTTTTTATTCTGTAATTAATAGGAAAACGTCGAATATAAATATTTGACATCATTAAGGGTGGCTCCGGATCCTGGAAAGGACCGCTTTCGATCATTTTGTTAGTTTTCAAGTTCCGGAGCTACTCTAAAACATATCCAAAACGCATTTTCAATCCTTCATAATCGATTGGAGCAAAAAAAAAATTTTAGGGTGGTTCATAAAAAATTTTTTTTTTGTCCGAATCGATAGGGAAATGTCGACAATAGTCATTTTCGAGCTTTATCTATGCATTGGAGCAAAAAAAAAAATTTTTATGAACCTCCCTAAAATTTTTTATTGCTCCAATCGATTATGAAAGGTTGCAAATGCGTTTTGGATGTCTTTTAGAGTAGCTCCGGAACTTGAAAACTACCAAAATGATCAAAAGCGGTCCTTTCCAGGGTCCGGAGCCACCCTGAATGATTTCAAATATTTATATTCGACGTTTTCACATTAATTACAGAAAAAAAAATTTATTCCGAAAATGGGTCAAAAACGGTTCTTTCTCGGGGCCGGACTCAGGAGCCACTCTAGGTGATGTCCAAAATCCATTTTCGACCTTTTCCTATTTATTACAGAAAAAAGAAGTTTTTTTCGAAAATGGGTCATAAACGGTCCTTTCCAGGGTCCGGAGCCGCCTCTAATGAGGTCCAAAATTCATTTTCGACCTCTATTTAATGACTGGTGCAAACAAAATTTCGAAAATGGACCAAAATCGGGCACATTTTGGGATTCGAAACCACCTTTAATGATGACCAAAATCTATTTTCGGCCTCTTTCCAAAGATTGGTGCAAACAAAATTTCGAAAATTGACCAAAATCGGGCACTTTTTGGTACCTTTTTTTTCGACTTCGAGCTCTTTCCAAAGATTGGTGCAAACAAAATTTCGAAAATGGACCAAAATCGGGCACATTTTAGGACTCGAAACCACCTTTGATGATGACCAAAATCTATTTTCGACATGTATCCAACGACCGGTGCATTATAAAATTTCGAAAATGGTCCAAAATCGGGCACTTTTTGGTACCTTTTCTTCCGCCTTCGACCTCTTTCCAAAGATTGGTGCAAACAAAATTTCGAAAATGGACCAAAATCAGGCACTTTTTGGTACTTTTTTTTCGACTTCGACCTCTTTCCAAAGATTGGTGCAAACAAAATTTCGAAAATGGACCAAAATCGGGCACTTTTTGGTACCTTTTTTTACGACTTCGAGCTCTTTCCAAAGATTGGTGCAAACAAAATTTCGAAAATGGACCAAAATCGGGCACATTTTGGGACTCGAAACCACCTTTGACGATGACCAAAATCTATTTTCGACCTCTTTCTAAAGATTGGTGCAAACAAAATTTCGAAAGTGGACCAAAATCGGGCACATTTTGGGACTCGAAACCACCTTTGACGATGACCAAAATCTATTTTCGACCTCTTTCCAAAGATTGGTGCAAACAAAATTTCGAAAATGGACCAAAATCGGGCACATTTTGGGACTCGAAACCACCTTTGACGATGACCAAAATCTATTTTCGACCTCTTTCCAAAGATTGGTGCAAACAAAATTTCGAAAATGGACCAAAATCGGGCACTTTCTCGTACTTTTTTTCGACTTCGACCTCTTTCCAACGATTGGTGCAAACAAAATTTCGAAAATGGACCAAAATCGGGCACTTTCTCGTACTTTTTTTCGACTTCGACCTCTTTCCAACGATTGGTACAAAATTTTTTTTTCAAAACGCACCAAAATCGACCACTTTTTTAGTTGGGACCAACTCTGGTGATGGCCGAAGCCCATTGTCAACCTCTTTCCATCGATTTTTTGCAAAAAAAAATTCGAAAATGGACCTAAATAGAGCACTTTTAAGGATCGGTACCACTTCTAGTGATGGCCAATATCCTTTTTAGACCTCTTTTCATTGATTGAAGCAAAAAAACTTCAAAAATGAGTCAAAATCGCGCACATTTTCGAACCGATGACCACCTCTGGTGATGTCATAAAAACCACCTCCCCATCGATTGGTGCAAAAAGATTCACAAAAATGAAAATCTGTTGAACACTTTTTTCAAAACAACGTAAAAAAATATTTTTTCCAAATTAATAGTTATTGACAACTAATAAAATATCTCTTATGCATAATAGTTATGACTCAACGTAAAAAAAATCCATTGAAAAATAATAGTTATTGACAACTAATAAAATATTTCTTATTCATAATAATTATAAACCAATTTTTAAAAATAATTATTAAAATTGGGCAATTTTTTCAATCTGAAAAAAGAAAATAATAGTTATTTTGGGTCCCTGCTTAATACTGTAGCCATACATGTAAGTTACTCAAAAAACTTGACCTCTCATGTTTTCAGAGACACGAGATAGGACATATTATTGTCGATTTTTTTGTCACTTTAAGTCACTTTTGACGTTTGATGTTTTTAGAGCAGTGGTCGGCGCCCCATAGGCTCGCGAGCAAACGAAGAGAATAAGCGAGAGTAAGCAAACTACAAAATGAGCTTGTTATTTCGTTAATGCACTGCAAACATGTTTGAAATCAAATGGCAAAATAAATATTTTTTCGCTGAAAAATTTTTTGTCAATGCGCAACGCTTAATATACAAGTGAGTTTTAGGGATAGTTAATAAATTTCATATAAAAAGGCATTTTATAACTAAAATTCAACCCCTGAAATAAGATATCATATGGAGCGTAAACGGCGAAACGTAGAAGCATTTTTCACAGTGATTGGAGCTTTTGTCATTTCTCTCTCATTTGAGAGTAAGAAAATATTTGATATTTGCGCTCTGCCGACCACTGTTTTAGAGACATATGACAAAGAGTATAAGATATTTATACATATTTTATACTCTTTGCATATGAGATAGGACATATTATTGCCCATTTTTTTTGTCGCTTTACCAAAACAAATGAGAGAAAAATATGATTCGCCTTTGACATGTAATATAATATACACTTACGGTCAAAAAAAACGCCGATTTGAATTTTGCAAGAAACTTTAAAATTTGCTGCGTAAAATAAGTAATATTTAATCTTGTTTATCTGCTTTAAGGTTGTTAGATACGTTTCCCAAGGACAAGTTTTGAGCATTTTCAGAACTCTCCACTTAAAAATAATAAATTCTAGGAACTTATTCCAATTAAATACATAAGTGGTGGTTTTATAATCAAAAATTAAATTTTATTTATATGAAAAATAGATAGTTTTTTTACAAAAATTTGATCGTAACAAGTAAGTTCTATTATTTTTGTATAATACTCCAATGATTTTTTTGAGTTTTTGCATTTTAGTGGACCGTGGAAAGCATTTTACGACAGAGTAAAGTAAAATTATTAAAAATTCCATTTTGCAAGGTAAAAATTTTAAGGAAATTTAAAATTCTATGGATGTTCTGCGAAAATGGTTTTGAATACGATAAAATACACAAATAAACGAAAAACATGAGGCTGAATGCCTTCCATGTCCCTCCGGGACGTGAATTGTTCGATACGGCTTTCGATACATAGTCCGTTTTTACCAGCTGCGGAAATATAGAAAGTGCTTAATATAGCAGCGAGTGTAGAAACCGTTAAAAGAAAACTCAGGGAAACCAATTTGAGTGCCCAGAATCCACAACCACTTCCACTGTTTAAAAAATGCATATCACAAAGAGATAGGATTTTGCGCACGGGTACTTAAAATGGCCATTTGCAAAGTAGATAAGCATTATGTGGAGCGATGAGAGTAAGATAGTTTTTTTGGTGGAGAAGGCACTCGTCAATATGTAAGACGTAGCCCAAACACAGAATATGATACTTGGAATGATCTTACCCTCACCGTTTCACTCCACTTTGCAAGTGGCCATTTTAAGTACCCGTGCGCAAAATCCTATCTCTTTGTGATATGCATTTTTTAAACAGTGGAAGTGGTTGTGGATTCTGGGCACTCAAATTGGTTTCCCTGAGTTTTCTTTTAACGTTTTCTACACTCGCTGCTATATTAAGCACTTTCTATATTTCCGCAGCTGGTAAAAACGGACTATGTATCGAAAGCCGTATCGAACAATTCACGTCCCGGAGGGACATGGAAGGCATTCGGCCTCATGTTTTTCGTTTATTTGTGTATTTTATCGTATTCAAAACCATTTTCGCAGAACATCCATAGAATTTTAAATTTCCTTAAAATTTTTACCTTGCAAAATGGAATTTTTAATAATTTTACTTTACATTTTACATTTATTAATTAATTTAATTTGTTGTACAATAAGACTTAGTCTTCTATAGTACATAACTATGATAACAACCAAAATAAAACAGTGAAGGGATAATTAACAAAAATCAAAATTAAAATTAAAGAATATAAAATTTTTAAACTAAGTTATTATATAAACAAAGAGAGAGAAAAAAACAAATAAAAAAGATTAATAACAATTTATAATGAGAATATAAAATAAGAGGATAACATAAATGTAGGGTAACAAATAGAGGTAGTGGAGATAGTGGAAAGAAGCTAGAGAAAAATTTAAGAATGAAAAATTAATTAATTACTCAAAAAGTAGTTGGAAACAGCCAATTTGAAATTGCTTCCTAAAGTAATGCGCCTTAATTCAACTGGCAGTGAATTCCAAAGCCTGATGGTGCTAATGAAAAAGAATCTGCAAGAGTTAAGATAATTAAACCTGGGAACAATTAATTTATTTGATCTAGTATATTGACAAAATTTAAGTTTTACATATAGATAATCCGGGCTATGCGAGTGAATAAGAGTATGCAAGAACTGCAAGTTGCGTATATTTAGATAATCAATTAAACTACAACCAAGTATACCCTTGCTTATTTCAGATATGTGCTGAAACCTACTAACTCGATAGACATATCTAGCTGCATTATTGTATGCAACAAGCAGCTTATGCAGTGATATAGAATCAAGTCTACAATAAACTAAGTGAAAATAAGAAATGTAAGGCATTATTAATTGAAGTACGAGCCAACGCCTAGTTTCTAAAGGAGTAAAGTCGGCAGAAGTTCTTAACAAACGTAGAGTGGAATATATCTTACCAATAACGCTATTAATGTGATCAGTACAAGTTAATTTGGAGTTTAAAATGAAACCAAAGTTATTTACTTTATTAACGAATACTAATGGCGAAGCTCCAATAAACAAGGAAGGAATACTCAGTAAACTTAATTCGCTTCTCACAATAGGCAGCACTTTAGACTTAAGAGGATTAATTAGGAGTAAATTTTTTTCCGCCCACTTGCATAAAAAAGATAGATCAGCATTAAGTCTGTAACACAAGTCTTTAACAAGCCCAATGGGTCGTGAAAGGTAAAGTTGAATATCATCTGCATATGCATGAATTGTAGCATACTTACAGACAGAGAAAATGTCGTTTAGATAAATGGAGAATAATAGGGGTCCTAAAATTGATCCTTGAGGAACACCAGCAAGAACAGTTTGAAGAGAAGAGAATCTATTCATAGCCTTAACCTTTTGCATTCTACCATTTAGGTAGCTATGTAGTAATTTCACTGCACTTCCACTGAAGTTGAAAAAATATCTAAGTTTGTGGCAAAGCAGAGAGTGGTTTACAGAATCAAAAGCTTTAGAGAAATCTAAAAGGCAAAGAAGTGTTAAAGAGTTTTGATCGTAATAAGTTCTGATATCGTCAACAATTTTCATTAAAGCAGTAGAGCAACTAAGACCAGCACGAAAACCAGATTGAAAATTTGATAGCAAACTATTAGAGTTTAAATAAAAAGAGATTTGATCAGACATGATCCTTTCACATACTTTACCCAAGGCAGGTAAGATACTTATAGGTCGGAAATCACAATATTCAGATGCAGTGGCTTTTTTGGCAACAGGCGTCACAATAGCGACCTTCCATGTATCAGGAAAACAAGAACAGGTAAAACAGTGATTTATTATGTGAGTGAGTGGAGAAAGTATAAAAGGTAAAATCAATTTGATAAATTTAATAGAGATTCCGTCAATACCTACTGCATTCGAACTAGTTTTTTTGACAGACCTAGCAACATCATCTTCACTAACAGCCGAGAACTGAAAGGAGATATTTGGTAAGTTATTCGGGAATCCTGGCAAATCAGAAGTGTTGATCTCATTCAACATATTAAGGTTACTGCTATTACCTAGAAAATGATTGTTGAGTTCGTCTGGGTTAAGTTTACATTCAGTCTTATTTTTGCAGGATATTTTATATTTCCTAATATTCTGCCAGAGCTGCTTAGAATTTAGTTTAGTGTTCAATTTAGAATTATAGAAGGCCTTTTTAGCCTGCCTTAACACCATAGTTGCTTCATTTCTTGCCCTTCGAAACCTGTCCCAATTATCAGCGGTACGATTATTTTTCCACTTAGAGTGAAGCTTATTTCTTTTTTTTAAAGCATGCAACACAAAATTGTTAAACCAAGGACTACTAGAATTATTTGCTGCTACTGTACACAAAGGAACATGACGAAGGAAAGCATAATTTATTTTAGACATCAAAAAACCGAGTTTATCATCAACTGATTCAAAGAACCAACAGTCATTCCAGCTTATTTCATTAAGTTCATTGTATAAAGCATTAGTATTTATTAAATTATAGTTGTGGAATGAAAAAGAGACTGGGTCCATAACTTGGCTTATTTTAATGTTGAAGCTACAAAAAATAAGGTCATGGTCTGATAGAAATGTAATCTGATCAAATTTTAAAAGTAAAGAAGCATCGGAAACTAGAAAAATATCAAGAAGACTAGGCATGGATTCATTAGCATAACGAGTGGGTATTAAAGGGTTAACCAGTAGTAAGCCACAACTAGAGAAATTAGACCGAAAATTTTCAGAAACAGAATCATTATTTAACAAATTAATGTTAAAGTCGCCGCAAATGATAAGAAAATCATAATCTGTTAACATATTAGAGAGCTCAGAGAAGAAAGGATCTAAGCTTTGGGATCGCATAGAGTTATACACAACTGAAACTAAAATTTTACTATTAGTATCGGAAATTTCTATGTTCAAGAATTCACAATCATAGTTTCTATTACTAACCACCTTAACATTCAGACCGGTCTTGCAATAAATTGCAACACCCCCACCCCTCCTTCCTAACCTATCACTCCTAAAAAGATTAAAGCCACTAAACAAGTAAAAAGAGTCAGGTACATCATTCTTAAACCAGGTTTCGGTAACACAAACTACATCAACAGGAGAATTTTCAAAGATATACCTAGCGTAATCAAGTGTTAGCCCATTCAAACTCCTAGCGTTAAAATGAATAATATTAAAACCACTATGCCGGTTGCACAAAGTATGAACGAGGGCCCTATAATTTTCACTAGCACCAGCAGAACAGGAGTTGCTAGACAGGGCGCAACATAACAGAAGCAACTTCAAAAATTATGGATAACAGTGTAATATTGAGAATATAAGATTTAGTTAAATTAAAGAATATAGGATTAAATAGAAGAATGATAAAAGAGTAAAGTAAGATTATAAAATAAAGAAAATAATAAGTTAGCATAATATAAATAATTTAAATATAAGGTTAAAATAAGTAAATAAATATATAAATAAATAAAAAGTAGTAAAAATTAAATAACTGAATGATTTTTTATGAAAATAAATAATAATTTAAAAAAAATAATATGATTTATATAAAAACTTGAGATTTAAGGTACACCCTAATTTTAGAATTATTGAGTCACCCTAGTTACCATTACCAGCTACGCAATCCACGCTTTCTCTATTCAATACAAGAGTCGCTGTAACGTCGCTAGAAGTTTTTTTTACATATACACGTCCTCTAATGGAAAAAACTGCAGCAAGTTTTCTCTCCCGCTTTTTCTGCATAGCATAGGTCATTAACGCGCGGTTTGTTGTGGTTAGACTTTCATGTACGTAAATGTTCTCTTCACCTACACAGCCGATGTCATTGCGTTTAAGTTGTCTCTTATGAGTTTTGCAGAACCGTGCAAGAGCTTTAAAAAGATTGTTGCGCTCATAAGCAGATGATAGCTTCACTACAATCAGTGCTGCCACTTTGGATAAAATTTTTGTAGCAAAATTGCGTAGCAAAACGGCGAGCAGCGTAGCAAATGTCAAGAATTGGCTGAACTATCGTTTATTGAACAGTAAACTAAACATAAACTTTTTTATAAAATGAATATATCACATTGAAATTCAGAATGGTGCAACAGTACATAACATAAATCTGATTAACAAATTACAATTCACATAATTAAGAATAAATATAAAGCCCAATTTCCATGTGATCTTATCTTATTTTATCAAATATCAGGGAGGACATCACATGCTATGAAGATAGCAAATGTATGCTATCCACTCTCGCATTCTCCAAGCGTATTAGGTTCTGTTCGCATGCTTTTTCTTTCTTACAAAAATTTGATTTGATATCAATGATATGGGATAGGATAAGATAAGATAAGATCACATGGAAATGGGGATTAATAGTTCATAAACATATTATATAATTCATCTGATTATAATCTATTTAAGGCATCCATAAAGTGTCCTTATTTGAGATCAAACATTTTGCAGACATTATAAAATCTATGGTATTTTTTTATGTAGGAGTTACTTTTTTTATTTTTTTATTAAATTGAGGTCTGAAAAATTCGCTCTGCAGATGCACTGCTGTGTGACAAAGCAATCAATTTTTTTGAAAAGTAACTGGCATTAGAAATCATGAAAACTTTGTTTAGTTCACGATTCAGCTAGTGCTGATACAGAGTTGCCAATAAATTGGAAAATGTGTTTAATTAAAAAATTGCAGGAGAAAAAGTAAGAAAAATTATATGAATAATACAAAATTATATGGAAATGGGAGAAATGTAGCAACATTGATACATTTGATGAGAGTGGGTAGCAAAGTCGCAAATGTGTTATTTTTTGCTTAAGTGTAGCAAATTTGCTACGATAGTAGCAAAGTGGCAGCGCTGACTACAATTGCCATGTTATTATTGTTGCTGACGTTATTGTTGTTGCTGATATTGGTATTGTGTGTTGTACTTTTGTGTTTAATTCTAAATATGTCACACGGTCTGGTAGAGTTGCAGCTGATTGCTGAGCAAATATTGCCGAATATTGAAGGGAGATCTTCGCCCGCAGAGAATGGAACCCCGTTAATAATGACGTCGGTAGAAACTGACTCATTTTCGTACTTTGCAACTTGCTTGCGTAGCTCTTCAACCTCACTTAACAACACGGGAGAGCAGGGAACTCCAGATGAATCACCACAATTATATTTCTCAATGTTTTTTTGGATGCTTTTAATTTCTTCTTTCATAGAGTTGAATTCATTACAAGTCGCCTCAACAGCCGAAACTCTCCCGATTACATTTTTAAGGCACGATTTAATGTTAGAAATTTCCGCTGACACCTCACTTAGTCTTTGTAATAGTCTTCCCTCAGTAGCATTAAGAGCTTCAGTCATCTGTAGAACAATACTCTCTTTTAATTCTTTAAATTTGGAGTCCAGGCTTCCCTCGCCATGCAGTGGAGTAGTTTTATGCGATGAGTCATCTTTGCGTTGCTCACCATTTCCCAGCGGAGTGGAGGGGACGGAACTCTGTTTACGAATGTTGTTGGTACTCCGAGTATTCATTGGCACGATAGGCATATTTGTAAACAAAACAAAAGAAATTAAGAACGAGAGCAAAAATTAAATTTATTAAATATCTATTAAACACGACCTGTGATTGCGAATTTCTCGACGGATCCGTGTGCAGAAAAAGTTTCGAAATTTATTTAAATAATTTTTAACGTTTTAAGTGGAAAATATACTATATAAAATACGTATGAATTGCGGAGACTGACAAAACACGTCTACTCGATAACTCTCATATTTTTTGCTCTGTCGTAAAATGCTTTCCACGGTCCACTAAAATGCAAAAACTCAAAAAAATCATTGGAGTATTATACAAAAATAATAGAACTTACTTGTTACGATCAAATTTTTGTAAAAAAACTATCTATTTTTCATATAAATAAAATTTAATTTTTGATTATAAAACCACCACTTATGTATTTAATTGGAATAAGTTCCTAGAATTTATTATTTTTAAGTGGAGAGTTCTGAAAATGCTCAAAACTTGTCCTTGGGAAACGTATTTAACAACCTTAAAGCAGATAAACAAGATTAAATATTATTTTACGCAGCAAATTTTAAAGTTTCTTGCAAAATTCAAATCGGCGTTTTTTTTGACCGTAAGTGTATGACAGTTAGCCTAGTAGTTTCTACAATTTGCATATTAATTAAATAATTTGAAAATAAAATAAAATTACATATAACAAAGTTTTACAAGACACAGATATTTTTTTTAAATGTTTATTAGTTGTCTTTTAAACAGCTCAGAAAGATAATTTACTGAGTCTCTTGATAGATAACATTGAGGGGAAAGTGTTTGTATACTTCACACGTCAAATGGCTCTTATAAGCCCCTATAAAGAACTTATCTTTGTTATCTTTCTACTTGCCTTTAAAAGGCCTGTAAAAGAAGCTATAAGACCTTTTGATGTTACTAGGGAAGAGATGCTTCTTCATTAGATTTTCTTTCTGTTGTCATTTTCGAGCCCACGAGACTGAAGCAGCCGGTACTGCCAGTACAAACGTGGCAGCAGAAGAAATCATGAAACTTTATTCCATTTCATTTGGTTCCTTGACAGGGAACCATAACAAGCTTACTTGGAGAAAGCATTCTATATTTTCACAAAGTTGCACTTAAATGCAATAAAAATACTCAAAACAATCAGTTCATTAATGTACAACTAAAATACGATCAATTTCTTATGCACCATAAATATGATTCACTTAACTTGAAAAAATGAGTCAATTGATTTCGATAATGTTATTTAAAATGTTAAACAAAGCTGACAACAAACGACGCTATGGAATATTCGGAATTGGAATTGAATAAATTTCGCGGAGCCAATCAACACAAAGCATTTACATAACATGACCATGCGCATAATCGCAATTCTATCACAGCGTTCGTTCCATTATTGTTTGAACTCATGCAATTTAATGTAACTGCGAAAAAGCCCATTTTCCAGTGAAACTTACTTTTGCTCCTAATCTTTCACATACATACATATGTACCACATCATATCCATCTGCGTCAAATAGTTGCTGAAGTATCTTCAATTTCCATTAAAAAAACCGGTTAATAGTTCGAGAACGGCTATCGGTTTTTCTCACATAAAAGGTATAGCATCTCCAAATTTTTCTTTGCTTTTGCCCGTACTTTTTCTATTGGTACCAAATCTTATACATCTGCGTCACATAGTTGATGAGATATGATGAATTTAATTTTTCTCTTATATGAAGGGGCGTGGCATCATCCATTTTTTCCAAATCAAACTATACTAAGAACCTTACATAGAACATAAGAAGCATATGTACAAAATTTTATCGATCTGCTTCAACTAGTTGCAGAGGTACAAAAACTTTTGTTTTTTTCTCATATTGTAGGAATGGCATCGGCCATTTTTTTATTGAAACTAACTTTGGTTCGTATCTTTTATGTGCATATGTACCAAGTTTCATTCATGATGAGATATTTTGAATTTGATTTTGTCTTTATGGGGTCTGCGTCTCATCACTCCAAGCCGAACTATGCTAAGAACCTTCCCCAGACCATATGAAACATTTAAAAAATATCATGATCTCAATCGGTGAAGTCGTTCAGAAGTCACAAGCAGACACACCAATATATACTTTGTGATATCATTTTCGGTTATTAAAAACAAATATATACAGGCCAGATCCATTAGCAATTAAAATGTGTATACTTTCCATCAAAAACACAAAATTTTATTTTTTGTAGATGGTCTATTTTGCTTGTAAGCCTACTATATATATAAAGATTTCAGAAAAGCCAAAGCTCTACTTGTGCAGAGATTATAAATTGGCTTAAAAAATAGCAATTTTTGTTGATACATTCTAATGTTTACAACTGGAAAATGAAAAAAAAAAAGATATAATTTTATATAAAAAAAGTGCAATTTTCTTTCATTTTTTACTCAAATTTCAAAAAATTAAATTTTTTTTTTTGATTGAGGATATAATCGAAAATGAGTAGATTATCGGATTTTAAGCGTCCCCAAAAAATTCTAGAACAAGAAGTTATTTTGAACATGTCTGATGTACATCAGTCAAAATGCATCTCGACTACTTTCCTTGTAGCCCAGAAGCTAAGCTTATGTAAATCTCATAAATTTCGCTGCACAGCAATGAATTAAATTAATAAATTAAATAAATCAATTAAACAAAAAAAGTTTACGCTGCAAGTAATAAACTTAAAAGCGAAAAAAAAATTGAAACTTTTTTGCGCATAATCGCAATTCTATCACAGCGTTCGTTCCATTATTGTTTGAACTCATGCAATTTAATGTAACTGCGAAAAAGCCCATTTTCCAGTGAAACTTACTTTTGCTCCTAATCTTTCACATACATACATACAGTACGCAGCATAAGTGTTTTTACAAGGGAAAAAATACATATCTTTTTGTTTCTCCTTTCAAAAAAAGATACTTCCATGTAATTTTTTTCAATTCTTTTAATGAAATATTCTTATCATATTGATTTACAAACAATAAAAACAAAAAACAATACATATTAACAGTAAAAATTAAAAGAAACGCAACAAAAACAAAATATGGTTCAAAAATTCACCGCAGCAAAAGTCTTTTTACACTAGTAATCTAATTAAGGAAACACAAAGTAAATTAATGTCTTAACTTTTTAATATTTGGTGTGGCCACCCTTAGCATCTTCTACGGCTTTTAGTCTGGTTCTCATAGAATGTATAAGATTAGGAACGTCATAATTTCGTGGAATATTGCTCCATTCCTCTGTTATGGCGCTCTTCAGTTCGTTTTTGTTTTTTGGGTGCCTTTTTGCAACTTTCTTTTTCAAATAAGCCCACAAATTTTCAATTGGGTTTAAGTCTGGACTTTGGGCAGGCGTGTCCAGTACTTTTCCGCAATTGAACAAAAGCCACATTCTATTTTGATGGGCTTTGTGTTTTGGATCATTATCCTGATAAAACTTGAATGTTGGCTTATTATCAGTATAAAATCCAAATTTGGTCGCGCTTCTTTTCAATTGGTATTTCAAAATGTGTAAATATTTCTCTGCATTCATAGTGTCTTCAATAAAAATCAGCTCTCCTACTCCTTTGCTGGAAATGCAGCCCCACACCATGACTGAAAGTTTGCCGAATTTCACAGTGGGAATTATGTCCCGATTTTCTAACGCTTGCAACGGCTTTCGCCACACTCTGCTGGGCCCGTCGTTGTAATATAGTGTGATTTTGGTTTCATCACAGAATATGACGTCATCCCAGTAATTGATCGGCCTGTCGCTATACATTTTTGCAAAAGCTAATCGCTTATCAATGTTTTGTATTGAAAGCAGGGGCTTTCGTCGAGCTACTGCTGACATGTATTTGTTCCTTTTTATGACTCGCCGTACAGTATCCGAGGAGACCTTAACTCCGCACTGCTTTTCAAGGTTAACCGCAAGGTCTTTTGCTGAAATATGTGGGTTTTCGCCGACTCTTCGCACCAAAAAATGTTCTCCGCGCTGTGATACTTTTCGTGGGCGGCCGCTTGAAGGCTTCGGACTCAGTCTATTTTCATTTTTTGCACGATTCACAATGTTATATACCGTTTGTCTGGTCACAGAGAACATCTCTGATATTTGCTGCACAGTTTTTCCGATGGTGTGATTATAATAAATACACTGCACTAAATCAAATGATATTCTTTTCCCCGGCATCTTCAACACTATAAAATCTGACAATATTTTCTCAATACGAAGAGCAAAAAGAAACTAAACCGCAACTACTTTGCTTATAATCGATGCAGCTGTACGCAAAGCAAATAAACTTAACAGGAATCTAACGGTAAAATAATTGTAAAAAGACTTTTGCTGCCGCAAAATTTATGGCTGTTTTTGGTTTTTGTTATTTTTCTTCCTATTCCTTTTTCCAATATACGTTGTTTTTGTTGCATTCCGCTAGTAAATTCATGAATTAAGAACTTTGTACTGAAATATTTAAACAAAGTCATATGAAAGCACCTTTTATTGAGAGAAAAAGCATAAAATCATAAATTTTTTTCCTTGTAAAAACACTTATGCTGCTTACTGTATGTACCACATCTGCGTCAAATAGTTGCTGAAGTATCTTCAATTTCCATTAAAAAACCCGGTTAATAGTTCGAGAACGGCTCAAGCGGTAAACGCGTACAACATTCAACTGTCAGTAAAACCGCCATACATCGTCAACAACAATTGCAACTGTCAGAAATAATCAATATCAGAAATTGCAGTTCCTGTTGTTTGGGTTGTATTTGACTTTTGTGCGTATCGATCACAATGATCGTGCGGCCAACATTACTATGGTACAGACGTGAAGGGAATGGTCCAGCAGTTCAGTTACTATGTATACTCGAAATATGATATTGTGGGTGTTTTCGTTTTATGCTTTGGTCGGCAGAATGTTAATTAAAAGCCAATGATGATGCGCATTTGGAAATGACAGCAAAAAGACTTAAACATTTTGTTTGTTGTTGCTTGATGTTGTTGTTTAGCCCTTTTGTTAGATTTCGATGCCCACCAATGCTATAGACCAGGGGTCGACAAGAATTTTATTTCAAGAGTGCAACAGGAATTACAACAAAAAACCAACAACAACAACAAATCGTTGAATACGGTACAATAAGGAATTATTGACATAAAAAAATACATAAAAGCAACAACGCGCATTCCGGTAGCGCACTCGGGAGCGCACCTTTAAATTCATCCAAGTGAATTTATATTTAAAAATAGCTGGTGACGAAACACAACCCAAATTACCAACAACAAACAAAGCATGGCAAGAATTGTGCGCAGTCGCAAGCGCTACATATTTACCAACAATGACAAGCAAAGCAACAACACGCAAGGGTTGAATTGTTTTGGTGCGTTTGCGCATGTCAACGACTCGGTGAATTACAACAAAACGAAGTTGTTGTAAAAGAGTGCAAAGAGTAGAAAGAGTCACGCGCTGTCGACCCCTGCTATAGACCACTAGAAGCGCTGTATAAAAGTTTAGTTATCAGCAAGCTTATGCTTAAGACCAACAAGGGCAGTGCACAAAAGCTGATAAGAAAAAAATTTTTCAAAATGCACCAAAATCGACCATTTTTGCAACTTGGGACCACTACTGGTGATGGACAAAGCCCATTTTCGACCTCTTTGCATCGATTGGAGCATAAAAAACTGTTTGAAAATGGACCAAAATCGGTTATTTTGGGACCCGTGACCACCTTTGGTGGTGGCCAAAATTCATTTTCGAGCTCTTTCCATCGATTGATGCATAAAAAAATTTGTCCAAAACTTGACCAAAATCTGGCATTTTTGGGACTCGGGACCACCTCTGGTGATGGCCAAAATCCATTTTCGAGCTCTATTCATCGATTGGTACAATAAAAATTTTCCAAAATATATCCAAATCAGACACCATTGGGAACCGGTGACCACCTCTGGTGATGTCATAAAAAGCACCTCCGCATCGATTGGCGCAACCAGACTCACAAAAATGGGATATTCTTTGAACACTTTTTTCAAAACAACGCACACTGGGGTAATTGGTATCGATTTGTGCGCTTAATTCACAAAAAAGTATTTAATAGTGTTATAACTATGTATTTTAGTTAATTATATATAAAGTAGTAAAAGACTATTGCAATTCAGAATACTTCAGTACATTTTTTTTTTTTTTTGACCCAAAATACGCACTGAGGATTCTTATACAAATTTCAATATTTATTTAATCTTAAAAATTCACTAAAATTGGTAATTTCCTTCTATTGCAAATTAATTATCATCATGATCACTATCATCATCATCATCGTGTTCACCTTCACCATCACTTTCGCTTACATTATTATCATTGCCAACATTATAATCATTTAAGTCATCACCTTCTTCTTTCGCTATTATTAACAACTCCAATGCTTCTGTTGGCATGTGCTTGACTTTTTTCTGCGGCAATTTAGTTTTACTGGATACAATAGGACCAGAACTTCTTAAGCTTATTCAAAATGTCTCCGTTTGTTTTATCTCTGCTGCATTTTCGGGAAAAATGTTCTCTGAAAGCCTTAAAATCTTTATTTCTGGCTTCCTGAGCTTCTTCAGATAATTGACCGATTGGCAATAATGCGTGGGCAATGACGTCTGGACCGTGAATAAAATATTTATGCAGTGTTGTTAGCATATTATACCAAGGATAATGCTTGACAAAAGATTTTGCACAATTTAAAGCAAAATTGCGAAGCTTTTCCGTGTCGATTCGATGGCCACTAGAAACAACCATTAAAATATTGTGCATATTTTTTATCACATTGATGTCGATTTTGGTAATGGCCGCTGACACATCGGCATTTTGGAAGAAACGCCTTGCAGTGTTTCCATCATTCGAGTTACCGAATCCGGGCTTTGGTATGTCCACAATCAGCCCAATTTTGTCTCTGAATTCTTTTTGTATGCGGGACTTAGTTTGAGCTACTAAAAATTTCTCACTTTCTGAACGAGCCTGCCACTTTTTTATTGGCAGTTTGTATGCTATGTGCAGCAGGCACACAAAAAATCGAATCCAGCCATGAAGCACAGACTGCCCAAATTGTGGATTTTCGGCGTTTACAACTCTATTAACCATCTCATCAATTTTATTGAAATCTTTAGAAGTGGCCCCACACAAGAAGCATTTTTGTGTTGATTTCGTGTCATTTAAAGCATACTTTCCCGGCAATCATTTTTAAAATCAAAATGCTGGAAAAGTGCGCAACATTCGCGCAACTTTTTTTTTCATAGAATGTTACTTGAATATCTATATATTACGTTAATGAAAACAGTTTTGTCCGACCCCCAAAATAAAATATTTCTAAACATGTTTTAACAAAACAAAATACACACTATGTTACTAAAATACCTGAACAAGAAGGAATTCGTTTCGAATTCGTAACGGACTTCGAATACGAATTCGAAACGAATTTTTTTTTGTTCATAAGCCGTATCAGTTTCGAACTCGTTTTTTGTTCATAAAAAAAAATTTAATGTTTTAAGCGACTTAAAATTGCTTAAAAGTTCAAAAAAACTTATAAAATTTTTTACTCAAATTCTTTTGAAAAACTAAATAAATTTGGAAAATTTTTCTAGGTCCCGAAAAAATGTTCTAAGAAAAATTTTTGATAAAATATTTTATTCTTAATCGAATTAGAAATGTTTAAAAATTCGAAAAAAACTAATATTTTTTTTTTCCAAATTTTTCAAGTTTTTCCAAAAAAATTTGAGTTAAAAATTTTATAAGTTTTTTTTAACTTTTAAGCAATTTTAAGTCGCCGGTTTATGAACAAAAAACGATTTCGAAACGAATTCGTATTTCGAATTCGTTACGGACTTCAAATACGAATTCGTTTTTTGTAAATAAAGCGTATCAAATGAGAGAAGGTATCATTCGCCTTTAACATATATTTTAATATATGACAGGTAGCCTAGTAGGTAGCGCGCATGACTATGAATCGCAGGACATGGGTTCGAGCCTGTCTTTGGAAATTCGTAAATCGTAAGTAAAATTTAATTTGATAATAAAATAAAATTATATGCAATAAAACCTTCCAATAAACATATTATATAAAATTTTTTTTTTTTAAATAAAATAAATTTTTTTATAAACAAAAAAATTCGTTTTATGAACAAAAAACGAATTCGTATTTGAAGTCGGTTACGAATTCGAAACGAATTCGTCAATGCGGACAATCCTTCCGTTTTATCGAGAGGAATTTCATACGAAAACGAGTTCGAGACGAATTCGTAACGGAATCCGTAACGGATGAATAGTACGAAGAAACGAGTTCGTTTGGCACACTGGGTTAGTACCAGGAGACCGACCAAAGTTCGGATTTTCGTTTTCAGGTTGAAAAAGTCGAAAAAATGTAATGCAATTGAATGAGAAGTCGGAAATATTTAAAAAAATATTGAATATGGTTGAAAAGCCGAAAACAAGTTAAAAAAAATTTAAAGAAGTTGATTATACATAAGCATATAAGCAGGTGAAAAAGGTTGATTAACTCGATAATATATGAAAGTGTTGAAAAAGTTGAAAGAGATTGAAAGCTCGAAAAAAGATGAACGATGTTGAAAAAGTTCAAAAAACATGGAACTTGTTGAAAAAAGTTGAAAGAGGTTGAACAATTTTGAAAAAGTTTGAATAACGCAAAAAAAGTAAATATGGTTGGAAAATAGGAAAAAAAATACAAAAAGTTTTAAAAATTTGAAAGAGATTAAAAATGTTGAATGTGGTTGAAAAGTCGATAAAATTTAAAGAGGTAGAAAATCTCGAAATAAATTGAATGAGGTTAAAAAAGTCGGAAAAAAATTGAGAGAGGTTGAAGTCTTCCAACAGTTGAATGAGGTTGATGAAGTTGAAAAGTCAAAAAAAATATGGAGAATGTTGAAAGTAGTTGAAAGAGGTTGAACCAGGTGAAGAAGGCTGATAAAATTTATAATATATGAGCAGCGTTAAGCTAAGAAGTTGAAAAGTCAAAAAAAAAACATGGAAAATGTTAAAAATATTTTAAAGAGTTTGAAAACCTCGAAAATAGTTGATAATCTCAAAAAAAAATTGAATGAGCGAGAAAAATGTTGAAAAAGTTGAAAGAGTTTGAATAACTCGAAAAAAGTTGAAAAGGTTGAAAAATTCGAAAAATATGAAAATGGTTGAAAAAAGTTGAAAGAGGTTGAACAATGTTGAAAGAGTTTGAATAACTTGAAAAAAGTTGAATAAGGTTGAAAAATTCGAAAAAATATGGAAAAAGTTGAGAAAATTTGAAAGAGGTTGAAAAATGTTGAAACAGTTGAAAGAGGTTGAAAAACTCGAAAAAGTATGGACAATGTTGAGAAAAGTCGAAAGAGGTTGAAAAGCTCGAAAAAAGTTCAAAGAGGTTGAAAAAGTAGAACAAATTTGGAAAATGTTGAGAAAAGTTGAAAGAGGATGAAAAATGTTGAAAGAAGTTGAAAAACTCGAAAAAAGTTGAATGAGGTTGAAAAAGTCAAACATACATGTATTGAAAACGTTGAAAATATATGAAAAATTTAGAAAATCGTTGAGAAAAGTTGAAAGAGGTAGAAAAATAATGAAGCAGTTGAAAGACGTTGAAAAACTCGAACTAAGTTGAATGAGGCTGAACATATTGAGACCAAATTTTATTCGGATCACTTTAGTTTGCTAAATATGGCATTGACGTTATAGTTTGTATGGGAGGTGCCACGCCCACTAAAAAAATCCCGTCAAAATTCATATAGTTTGAAAGCTTATAGTAACCGACAACTCTACACCAAATTTCAAAAATATTACTCCAATAGCACACTAACTATAATATTTAACGTTTTTTGCTGATATGTGATTTCGTCGATTTTCATTTAATTTCAGAGTATATAGTAACAGACACCTTTACACAAAATTTTAATGAAATTGCTCCCACAGAACACTAAATATAACTATAAACGTTTTTTGCATGTATGGGAGGTGCTACGCCCACTGATGTAATCCCATCGAAATCCATTTAACTTAAAAGGTTATAGCAACTGACATCTCTGTACCTAATTTTATTAGGATCTCTCAGATAGTGCACTAAATATAAGATTAAACGGTTTTAACTTGTATGGGAGGTACCACGCTCACTGATATAATCTCGTCGAACTTTATTTAATTTTAAAGGACATGGTAACCGACACCACTACACCAAATTTCAAAAAAATTAATCCCATAGCACACTAAATATAACACTCAACATTTTTTGCATGTATAGGAGGTGCCACGCCCACTTACGCAATCTTATTCAAATCTATTTAGTTTTAAGGCTTATAGTAAGCGACATCTCTACACCAAATTTAAAAAATATTACTCTCATAGTATACTTAATAAAGCGTTTTACTTTTTTCGCTTGTATGGAAGGTGCCACGCCCACAAGTGTCGTTGCGGCCACTTTTGGTTACAAGATACCCAATAGCCAGTATACCTACCATGCTAAATTTCATAATAATTGCGTTGTTAGTTCTCTTAAAATAACGTTTATAAATATTGTGGACTGTGCCACGCCCTTCAAAAAAGTTTTGCCAGTATATTGGCATAGCTTGTTATTATGACTGCTTTTAGCGGTTTTGTCTTCAAAATTTTTTTTGAAAAACGTAGGCGCCGTTTTTGAGTAATATTGAATCAAAATTTTCAATTGTTGAAAGATGCCACGCCCTCTGCTCCAATTCCGCCAACTTGGTACTATTGAAGATATTTATGATTTGCATCAGTCTACCAAATTTCGTCAAAATATCTTAAGTAGTTTGCGAGTTATAACGTAATAAAAATTAAAGTTTAGGGCTGGGCCACGCTCCTGTTGGAGTCTTTAAGGACTTAAAATCTAGCCCAATCTTCATTTTGTTTTCATATGCACCAAATCCGTAAGTTTCATCAAAATCTCAGCAGCCGTTTTCAAAATAAAGTTCAGTCGAATACATATTTATTTTTTATATATTTATATACATACAATTTTAGCTCGTTTAATAACACTGTAGGTAAATTTTCAACTTTTGAAAAGACACACAAAAACGCCGAGACACCCAAACTTATTTTTTGGTCGTAGAACACGGTGGCATACTCAGTTTTTTTCGATTAGATCAAATTCTCGAGATATTCACGATTGATATTTCGTCACTTTTAAGCCCGTGTTTTAGCAATATTTTTCTTATATATTTAGAAAAAGACATCGAAATCGACTGAAATTCAGTACATAGGTTCATATGAACCTAAGCATTAGACCTATTGAATTTTTTTGGCACACGCCCACCTCCCATATCACCCACAATTGTGAAATCTCAATAATAGGTGTTATATGTGTACTATAGATTTAAAATTCGCTATGTGTGTATGGAGTATTATTGTCCATCTGAAAACCAAAACGCTTAAGCATACGCCCACCTCCCATACCACCCACACCAGGAGATATAGCCAAATAAATGAAAAAAGTGCCGAAAAAGGGATTTTTGGGGATATCTCGAATACGATTCTTAAGAAAAAAAAAATGGTTGCAATAGCCATAGCCATAGTTTTTCTTGAAGCTAAGGCTGTCTTGAATTAATATTCAAGGTTGTTCAATTAAAATTCAGATAGCTATTTTTTTTATTTAACTTTGTATGTAACTTTTCATGTTTTTTTTTTAACTTAAATGCAATTTTAACTATGTCTCCCTTTGAATTTTAATTGTTCCTCCTTGAATATGAATTAAAGATAGTCTTAACTTCAAGAAAAACCATGTTTGAAGAGTCTGCTCCAAAAAAAAAAAAAATAAAAAAAAAAAATCGAAGCCATGGTCGAGGTAAGATGACAATTTCAATTTTTTTTTTTTTTTTTGGAGGAGACTCTTCAAGCATGGTTTTTCTTGAAGCTTAGACTATCTTTAATTAATATTCAAGGAGGAAGAATTAAAATTCAAAGGGAGACATAGTTAAAAAAATTGGATTTTAGTTAAAAACAACATGAAATGTTAAATTAAATGTTAAAGTTAAATTAAAAAAATAGTTATCTGAATTTCAATTGAACAACCTTTAATATGAGTTCAAAACAGTCTTAGCTTCAAAAAAAAACTACCTTTATTATGAGTTCAAGATAGCCTTAGCTTCAAGAAAAACTATGGCTGGAAGATGTTCTCCAAAAAAAAAAAACGGCGGGTTGCACTCCGGGAGTGCCGACAGAAGTGAAAACAAATCGTTTAATGGCAAGTTAGTGCGTTAATTGGTATGTGTGCGTTTTTTTTTTATATGGCAATGCAATGGAAGACAAAAACGGAATATGTATTCAAATTTTACTCTCGCTCTCATTCTCAATTTGTCAACGCAACAACGCGGACATTGAAAGAAACAAACATGTAAGCATAACAATCGTTGAATGAGAATTAAATGTGTCAGTTAGTGTGTATGCTTTGCTTTTTGTCTTCCATATTATTATTATATTTTTTATTTAACCCTGCTGTTAGGTTAAAAAAAACTAACGAATCATAGGTTGATGACCATTTTGGTCCATACTACATTTTTCATAAAAAAAAATAAATTTAACTTATTTTTTATAACAATTATGTTTAAATATTTCGTTAAGACAATATTGGCGGAAAAAAAAAACAATTTTGTATGCTTAACAATTATTTGCTAAGAATTGAAGAATGTCTGTTACCACATGTTATTTGAATTTTATTTGGAAACTAACAGCGAAATGAGTTGTAAGACTCAAAATTATTTTTGTGATTCCCCTAATTGCATTTCGTCATGCAATCAAATCAGCTGTTGGTATTACTGCTGGTGTTCAGTTTATTTTCTGTTTGTGGTGTCTTGTGTTCAGTTTGTTTTATTGAAAAAAAAAAAAAATGGAAAATCGGCGTAATTTGGACATCAATGGTATTGCTGAATGCTAAACGAAAGTGATTCGGATATTTCAATTTCAAATATTGAATATGAGAATTCCGAATATGAAAATACTGAAACAAGTGGTTCTGAAACCGAAAGTGAAATAGATGTGCCTGAAACTAGCACTGTTGATCCATTGTATATTGCAAAAAACAAAATGGAATGGAGTGCAACTCCGTTACTTCGTCTCATTGGAACTGCTGCTGAGAATATTATCTCAATACAACCAGGACCAACTCGATTTGCTGTATCCAGATGCCAAGATATACTGTCTTCTTTTTTGCTGTTTTTTCCGCCATCATTAGAAAAAATAGTTATTGAAAATACTAACATGTATGGCAGAGTAAAATTTCATGGTAAATGGAAAGATATGGGTGAAACTGCTCTGCGAGCATATATTGGTGTACTCATTCTTGCTGGGGTATGTCCGTATGTACATAATTTTTTTTTTATTTTAGTAAAATAGTTGGCAAATTCAAAATTTTTTATGGCAGCGGACAAAATGAAGACGTGCATAGTTTGTTTGATGCAACTTTCGGTCGACCTATTTTCCGATCTATTATGTCTGAAGATACTTTTCACATGATTACAAGTGCACTCCGCTTCGATAATGTTGCGAGCCGAAGACAAATGCGAAGTAGCGATAAGTTTGCTCCTATTCATGATTTGTGGAACCGTTGGGAAGTCTTACTTCCAATGTTATATAACTGCCACCAAAATATAACCATTGATGAACAACTGGTAGCTTATAGAGGGAGATGCTCTTTTAGGCAATATATGCCCTCAAAACCTGCCAAATATGGATTAAAATTTTGGTTGTCTGTCGACTCCAAATCAGGCTATGTGTGGAAGATACAACCGTATCTCGGAAAACCAAGAAACGAACAGCCGGAGAAAAACCAAGGAGAGCGCGTTATATTGCACTTGACGGAAGGTTTGAAAGGGCATAATATCACGGCCGATAATTTTTTTGAAGTGAAAACTTTTTATTTCCTCAATTGATTTGACAAAAAAGCTTCTTGAGAGGAAACTAACATATGTGGGAACAGTTCGCAAAAATAAAACATTTATTCCACCGAAGTTGCTTATATTCAAAAAAGTTCCCTTATATAATTCAACATTTGCTTTCAATGAAATTGCAACTTTGGTTTCATACATTAGCCATAAAAATAAAGGTACTATTTTGATAAGTACGATGCACAAGACAGCAGAAGTCGTTGTCAATGGAGCAAAAAAGAAACCTGAGATTGTGTCCTATTACAATTTCACAAAAGGTTTGTAATTTATATATGTCATCTTGTGTTGGTCTACAATTTCTTATTTTATGTTCTCTCTTAGAGGGCGTAGATACTGCCGACCAAATGATTGGCTACTACAGTACCAAACGAAAGACAAATCGATGGCCGAATGTTGTATTCGCAAATGTGATAGATATATCAGCATTGAATGTGTTTATAATTTTTTCTGAAATTGATGTTTCGTGGGCACCAGGTGATAGAAATCGTAGGAGGCCAGAATTTTTACGACAATTAGCACTTTCTTTAGCTAAAGAATATATGATGAAACGTTCTAGAATACCTACACAACAGTTTTCAGCACAGGTATTAGCTGAGATAAGAGCACCATCCTCAGTTTCCCTAGTATCTCCAGGCAGTTCTACAACAAATTCATCAGCTAGAAAGCGTGGAATTTGCAGTTGCTGCAAGTCAAGAACCGACAATAAGTGTGCTATTTGCGGCAAATTTATTTGCAAACCCAACCGAAAAATTGTTTGCTTATTCTGTAATGAGAGTAATTTGCAACAAAACAACTAAAACCTATTTATTCTAAATAACTACTAAAGAAATGTTGTCTATATTGTCTCTAGTCAATGAAAAATATACTAAGGACCAAAATGGTCAAAAACCTAAGATTTGTAACTTTTTATTTTTCTCCCTCCCGTTTTATGTTAGACACTTGATTTTTGGATAGTGAACTGTTTTCATAAAAATACCACATGAGCTGACGATTCAAGTCAGTATGTTGTACCGTTCAAAAGTTATAAAAGAAATTTGCGAAAATTTGGCCAAAATGGTCCTAACCTAACAGCAGGGTTAAAAGAAACAATAGAACATTAAAATTTTAACATCGCATTCATGACGGGGAATCCCGATGACGGTCGGTGTCACGAGTTTATACTTTTTTACTCAGCCGCACAACGTGCCATAAGAAGTTTTCACTTCAAAAATTGCTGGAAGAAGTATATTCGGCTCAGTAGCCTCAACTGTGAATAATTAAATTTGAGCTAAGTACTCCTTATGTTTAAAAACAAAAATTTATTCTGATTGCAGTAAGACACATCATTGCGAATTATGTAAGTATAAGAAAAAATCAGGTAAAAAAAGTACCTGGACCTGTGACTAAATAGCTTAAACATAATTTTTCTTAAACTTAAGATAAAAATCTGCTTCTTCTAACAGACACTATGACACCACATTTATCAAAATCGGCTTATTCGTTGCCGAGTTCTGGCTGTTAGAATATTCAAACTGCTTAAAACGCCATCTTGTGACAGTTAATCATAATACAAATGACTTCAAAAAAATCTGCTTGTTCTTAAAAAAAAACTATTACACCTCATTTGTCTAAATCGGTTTAGTAATAGCCGAGATATAACGTTTTAAAGTTTTTCAAATAACCAAATTTGCTTGCTGCTGGTTCAAGGTGGCCTGGTATTTCAGATTTTTCTCTGCTTTGGGCTGCTGGCTCTGCTTTCGGCTGCGCTAGCAGAGAAAAATTTGCTTACTGAGCAACAACTAACCGGAAGTCAATATATGTATGCTACAAATTTAAAAATTTTTTCCACAAAATTACATACTTTCATGGGCCAATTTTTTCAAAAAACGTTGCCTACTTTTAGGCGCTATTAATAATTTACCCTTAAGCGGCCCTCACACGATCAGTATTACTGACAGGATTTTGCATACTGACAGTATTACTGATCGTATGAGGTGAGTACTGATGTACTGTCAGTATAGAAAAACGATACTGATGACTGATGAAAAAATCGGATATTACTGACGAAGTTTTTAAATACTGACAGTAAAGCGGCCCTCACACGATCAATATTACTGACAGTATAATTACTGACAGTATTTACATTACTGTCAGTGTACCACTCACACGGTCAGTATTGTTTATTGTCAGTAATCAGTTTTTTTGACATTCGACTGGTGAAGGTGCGAACTATGCTCCGGCTACGTGACCGACAGCCGAAAATGGCATGCCACTTTTTGGGGCAGATTCCATCCAAACTTGCACCACGCCTCCAGCTAGGCATCGGACGACCATACCCTTGGACGCAATGTTCCATGCCACTGAATGAGGAACTTTTCCAAGTTTCCTTCAAGTTTCGCTGCCTCATCGTCTATCTGCCACAAAATGGGGCATGCCACGCCCCCTCCCAGGATTTTTCCGTCCCGTGCCTACTTGCACCCTCTGACCAACTTTCAGCCGGAACTGCCCCTTTTTGGCCACTTTTCTGTGCAAATAATACTAATGAACTGTCAGTATTCACCTCACACCATCAGTATTAAGCGGCCCTCACAGGATCAATATTGCTGACAGTATTTTGCATACTGACAGTAGTACTGATCGTATGAGGTGAGTACTGATGTACTGTCAGTATAGAAAAACGATACTGATGACTGATGAAAAAATCGGATATTACTGACGAAGTTTTTAAATACTGACAGTAATACTGATGGTGTGAGGTGAATACTGACAGTTCATCAGTATTATTTGCACAGAAAAGTGGCATGCCACTTTTTGGGGCAGATCCGGCTGAAAGTTGGTCAGAGGGTGCAAGTAGGCACAGGACGGCAAAATCCTAGGAGGGGGCGTGGCATGCCCCATTTTGTGGCAGATAGACGATGAGGCAGCGAAACTTGAAAGAAACTTGAAAAAGTTCCTCATTCAGTGGCATGGAACATTGCGTCCAAGGGTATGGTCGTCCGATACCTAGCTGGAGGTGTGGTGCAAGTTTGGATGGAATCTGCCCCAAAAAGTGGCATTCCATTTTCGGCTGTCGGTCACGTAGCCGGAGCATAGTTCGCACCTTCACCAGTCGAATGTCAAAAAAACTGATTACTAAAAATAAACAATACTGACCGTGTGAGTGGTACACTGACAGTAATGTTAATACTGTCAGTAATTATACTGTCAGTAATATTGATCGTGTGAGAGCCGCTTTAAAAGTATGCAACACTTTCCGACGAATTTCAAAAATAGCACCTAAAATTAGGACACATTATCTGAAATTTTTAAAATCGTTACCTACTTTTAGGCGTTCTTTTTGAAATTTGTCAGAAAGTGTTGCCTACTTTTAGGGGCAAATTATTAATAGCACCTAAAAGTAGGCAACGTTTTATAAATTTTTTGAAATCGAGTTCATTTTCCAAGTCTTCAAAATTTTAAAATCGAGTTTGTTTCCCAAGTCTTCAAAATTCCAAAATTAAGTTCGTTTCCCAAGTCTTCCAAATTTGAAATCGAGTTCGTTTCCCAAGTCTTCAAATTTCTGAAATCGAATTCGTTTCTAAAGTCTTCGAAATTCTAAAATCGAGTTCGTTTCCCAAGTCTTCAAAATTCCAAAATCAAGTTCGTTTTCCAAGTCTTCCAAATTTGAAATCGAGTTCGTTTCCCAAGTCTTCAAATTTCTGAAATCGAGTTCGTTTCAAAAGTCTTCAAAATTCTAATATCGAGTTCGTTTCCCAAGTCTTCAAAATTCCAAAATCGAGTTCGTTTCCCAAGTCTTCCCGATGACGGTCGGTGTCGCGAAATTATACTTTTTTCCTCAGCCGCACAACGTGCCATAAGAAGTTTTCACTTCAAAAAAAAAAAAAAACGAGGCCAGCTAAAAGGACAAATCTGATAGATATGCACATATAACACCTATTATTGAGATTTCACAATTGTGGGTGATATGGGAGGTGGGCGTAATTTAGGGCGTGTGCCAAAAAAATTGAATAGGTCTAACGCTTAGGATCATATGAACCTATGTACCGAATTTCAATCGATTTCTACGTCTTTTTCTAAATATATAAGAAAAATATTGCTAAAACAAGGGCTTAAAAGTGAAGAAATATCAATCGCGTATATCTCGAGAAATTGATCTAATCGAAAAAAACTGAGTATGCCACCGTGTTCTACGACCAAAAAATAAGTTTGGGTGTCTCGGCGTTTTTGTGTGTCTTTTTTACGTCCCTACAGTGTAATAGTAGATTGGCAATGATTCTTATGCATAATAGTTATGAATCAACGTAAAAAATATTTATTGAAAAATAATGATTAAGGACAATTAATGTAATAATTCTTATCAATATCCTTATCAAAATCCCTTAAAATTCCGCAATTTTTTCTCTCACAGAAAAGCAAATATTAGTTCTTTTGTGTTCCTATTTTCTTTTATTTATCAGTGCAATATTAATTTGTTTCCAAATTTTAATTATTTTGTTTGCGAGTGAAATTTTTTTGTTATTTTCTTTTTCGCGATTCTTTGAAACATCACGATAAGTTTGCAAATTCAAATCACTTAATCCACTTTTATGTCAATGATACTTGCGTCAGGTGTGATCATTCAAAATTCAAAGCTGCAGAGCTGTGGACGAGTGTTGAGATAAATCTACTTTATGAAATTCAATGATTATTAGGGATATATGTATTTCAATAAATGTTTGTGCTACATGAGGCTAAACTTAAGTATTTATTAGTTCGAAAAATGGTTTCAACATTTTCTTGGGGTCGTTCACGACTCCATGATGCCGCTAAGGGTTAAAGAAATTCTAATAAAGGCGTAACATAGCCCTTAACTTTATTTTTTGTAACGCGATATCTTGCAAACTATTCAAGATATCGTAATGAAATGCAGATGGATGCAGTTCATAAATATCTTAAACTTTACCAAAACTGGGCGGAATAGTAGGTACTGGATTAACGGTTAACGAACTAGGGAAAATTTAACGGAGTTAACGAGTCCGTTAACATTTTTAAAGTTAAATTAAAAGTTAATCCGTTAGTCGAAATGTTAACTTCGTAAATTAAAGATTAACGGATTAACGAGTTAATGCCCAGCTATGAGTAGGGCTAATGGAACATGTAGGCGTTTCACCTGACAAACAAGCATGAAACGTTAAATCTACTATTATTAAACGAGCTAAAATTGTATGTTTAATAAACATTGTTTATATAAATATAAATATATAAATAAATACATAAATAAATATATAAATAAATATGTATACGACTGAACTTTATTTCAAAAACGGCAGCAGCGATTTTGATGAAACTTACAGATTTGGTTCACATGAAGACAAAATGAAGATTGGGCTAGGTTTGAAGTTCTTAAGGAAGGGGCGTGGCACAGCCCTAAACTTTAATTTTTATAACGTGATAGCTCGCAAAATACTTAAGATATTTTGACGAAATTTGGTAGACTGATGCAGATAATAAAAATCTTCAATAAAACCAAAAGTGGGCGAAATGGGAGCACAGGGCGTGGCATCTTTCATAAATTGAAAATTTTGATTCAATATTACTCAAAAACGGCGCCAACGATTTTCATAAAAATTTTGACTCCAATACTGCTTAAAGCACTCATCATAACAAGCTATGCCACTATACTGGCAAAACTCGTTGAAGGGCGTGGCACAGCCTACAATATTTATAAATGTTATAATAAGAGATCGAACAACGCAATCGTTATGAAATTTAATATGGTAGATATACTGGCTTCAAGGTATCTTATAACCAAAAGTGGGCGAAAGGGCGTCATTGGGCGTGGCACCTTCCATACAAGCAAAAATTCTTAAATATTATATTTAGTGTGCTATGGGAGTAATATTTTTTAAATTTGGTATGGAGATGTCGCTTACTATAAGCCTTAAAACTAATTAGATTTCAATGGGATTGCGTCAGTGTGTGTGGCACCTCCCATACATCCAAAAAATGGTAAGTGTTATAATTAGTTTGCTATGGGAGTAATTTATTATAATTTGGTGTAATGGTGTCGGTTACCATAAGCTTTGAAATTAAATGTGTTTCGATGAGATTAAATAAGTGGGCGTGGTACCTCCCATACAAGTTAAAACCGGATAGTGTTATATTTAGTGCACTACATGAGTGAGCCTAATAAAATTTGTTACAGAGATGTCGGTTATTATTACATTTTCAATTAAATGGATTTCGAAAAGATTACGTCAGTGGGCGTGGCACCTCCTATACATGCAAAAAACGTTTATAGTTATATTTAGTGTGCTGTGGGAGTACTTTCACTAAAATTTAGTTTAAAGGTGTCTGTAACTATAAACTTTGAAAATCGACGAGATTGCATCTGTGGGCGTGGCATTTCCCATATTAGCAAAAAACGTTAAATATTATAGTTAGTGTGCTATTGGAGTAATATTTTTGAAATTTGGTGAAGAGGTGTCGGTTACTATAAGCTTTGAAACTGTATGAATTTTGATGGGATTTCTTTTGTGGGCGTGACACCTCCCATACAAACTTATAACGTTGATGCCATATTAAGCAAACTAAAGGAGTGATCCTAATAAAATTTGGTCTCAATATATTCAGCCTCATTTAACGAGTTTTTCAACGTCTTTCAACTGCTTCATTATTTTTCAACCTCTTTCAACTTTTCTCAACGATTTCCTACATTTTTCAAATATTTTCAACGCTTTCAATATTTGTTTGACTTTTTCAACCTCATTCAACTTTTTTCGAGTTTTTCAACTTCTTTCAACTGTTTCAACATTTTTCAACCTCTTTCATATTTCTCAACATTTCCCAAATTTGTCTAACTTTTTCAACCTCTTTCAACTTTTCTCAACATTTTCCATATTTTTTCGAGTTTTTCAACCTCTTTCAACTGTTTCAACATTTTTCAACCTCTTTCAAATATTCTCAACATTTTCCATATTTTTTCGAATTTGTCAACCTTATTCAACTTTTTTCGAGTTATTCAACCTCTTTCAACTGTTTCAACATTTTTCAACTTCTTTCAACTTTTCTCAACATTTTGCATATTTTTTCGAATTTTTCAACCTTATTCAACTTTTTTCGAGTTATTGAACCTGTTTCAACTGTTTCAACATTTTTCAACTTCTTTCAACTTTTCTCAACATTTTCCATATTTTTTCGAATTTTTCAACCTTATTCAACTTTTTTCGAGTTATTCAACCTCTTTCAACTGTTTCAACATTTTCAACCTCTTTCAATTTTTTTCAACACTTTCCATATTTTTTGGACTTTTTCAACCACATTTAACTTTTTTCGGCTTTTCAACCTCATTCAACTTTTTCCGAGACTTTCAACTTTTTTCGAGCTTTTCAATCTCTTTCAACTTTTTCAACACTTTAATATACTATCGAGTTAATCAACCTTTTTCACCTGCTTCAACCTCTCTCAACGTTTTTCAACATATTTCATATATAATCAACGTCTTTCAAATTTATTTTAACTTGTTTTCGGCTTTTCAACCATATTCAATATTTTCTAAATATTTTCGACTTCTTATTCAATTGCATTACATTTTTTCGACTTTTACAACCTGAAAACGAAAAACCGAACTTTGGTCGGTCTCCTGGTACTCTTATACTAAGTGTGCTATGGGAGTAATATTTTTTAAATTTGGGCAGAAGTGTCGGTTACTATAAGCTTTGAAATTATATGGATTTTGACAAGATTTCTTTAGTGGATGTGTCACCTCCCATGTTAACAAAAAGTTGTTAGCGTGACATTTGTTGATTTTTTAAAATACTTTTTGATTATTTCAACTTTTTTCAAAATTTTCCTTTCTACTTTTAGAACCTCTTTCAATTTAACCCTTCTGAGCGTGATAAAAAATACAACTTTCCCCAAGTGACAGGGTACCTGGGTACCCCTTCACAAATTGTATGAAAATTTCAAGTTTTTTAGCTCGAACTGTACAAAATAATAACATCTCTCGAATTGATCAGGTGAAATCACTCATATAAAAATATAATATAAATAAAAAAAAAACAAATTTCTTAAGGGCGTCCGGGAGTTTTTCGAAAAATAAAAAGACATTTTTTTAAATTTTTTTTTTAAGCTGCATTTTATCTTAGGCTGAAATTTTTTTTACATTATTAAAGTATATTTATTCAAGATTTATCTCTGAAATTTTGGTTCAAAAATATTTTTGTCAATAAGTTAGAAAAGTGCAATGCCGTGAACGACCTCAAAATTTGCGGTGAGCAAGATATCTGGAGACCTAAAACGACCTCAAGTTTGTGCACAAAAAATGAAAATTTTCTTTGTACGCCCGCCATTTTGTCAAAAATTAATATTTTTCAAAAATAAACGATCAAACGCCCCTTAACAATTGCTTAACCGAAAAAAGTTAAATTTTCTTTTTTCGGATGAGCCAGTCTCCAGATATATTGCTCACCGCAAGTTTTGAGGTCGTTCACGGCATTGTACTTTTTTAACTTATTGACTAATATTTTTGGACCAAAATTTCAGAGATAAATCTTGAATAGTTATACTTTAACAATGTAAAAAAAAATTCGGCCTAAGATAAAACGCAGCTTAAAAAAAATTTTAAAAAAATGTCTTTTTATTTTTCGAAAAACTCCCGAACGCCCTTAATTTTTTTAGTCAAAATTCAAATTTTGCAGCTCTGGTAGCAATTCTTGGAGTATTTTTCAAATGAGGATATACTCGAACATAAATAAATTTTCGAACATGACTTTTTTTTGACATGTCTAATGGGCTCGCACCACAAATCAATTTTGTATTAACTTTATCAATACCATGACAAAAGGAATGATTCCTACGTCGATTACATTCCAGCAATTGTTCCTACCCAAATCTGAATAAAAGCTTTACACATCAGTGATGGGATTTGCGTTTTGTGGAAGTGTACTGAATCGAGACGTGGAATGTACCTTTAACCCTGGAACTGTACTTTAGCTTTTAACACGTTATATGTAATCTTCGTCGAAATGCCGAAGTTCAATTTTAAGCTGGTTTAACTGAGAAACTATAAATATTTGAATAATAGAATGTATTGGCATTTTATAGTCTTTTTAAAATAATTAGGTCCCTAAATCTTTCTATTTATTTCATGACATAGGAACTTTATATCAAATTAACAACTGACCTATTTTTTTTTTGGTTTCCCCTTCGAGATTAAGTTACATAGGGAACTGAAAACTACTTAAAACAGTAAAAAAAACTAAAATCTGTATTGAACTCAATTTATATATTTATGCGATTAAAAAGAAAAATAACTTTGAATATTTACCTTGCTTTGCACATTTTGTGCTCTCCACATATGGTTTTTTACCCTTGATTCGTCATACGACGTTTTGTATGTGAGCAATGCTTACAAGTATGTACTTTTTCTCAGACTTTGAGTTGACAGTTACATACAGTCTGTCAAGTAATTGTTTGCAATATAATATGTGAAACATAATTTTCACTTTCTTATTGAATAAAAATAAGAAATGTATATAATTTTAGAAATTTTTTTTTACTAAATTTTCTTACTCATTCCCCATTAGAAAATAACAAAAAAATTATTTAATATAATCAAAAACAAAATTTTATGGAACAAAATTAAAAACACTAGCCATTTCATGGTGTCAAATAATTCTTTGCAAAATCCAAGGAACATATGAAGAAACTAATAAACTTATAAGAAAAACTTTGTATCAGGTCAAAATCCTAAGCCCAAATCGGTCTTATGCAAGATCCTAGTGCTGTACTATTGCAGTAAAGTGATAGGCCCAAAGCACCGATTTGAACCCCATCGAAAATTATTGGGCACACTAAAAAAAAAAGTTGCAAAACGGGTTCTAACACATAAAACCGCTCTAATAAGGTTTATTATGGAGGAATGGACAAAAATATACCGGAAGAATATGATTCTCAAAAACTTATTGCATCTATTCCAAGAAGGATACAAGCCATGATTTTTTATTTTGCAAACAATTACTTGACAGACTGTATACATATCTAATGATTTTTGTCACACTGGAACTATTTATTATATTTTCGATAGAACTTCTTAGAGGAGCTATTAAGGTTTTGACATTCAGTCTATGCGTTTTATGGTTCGAATAGCCCTATATTACCTTTTTTATTAATTTCATACAAAAGGATAGCTTAGCGTTAGCGATATACATATTATCACAATATATCACATAGTTATTTATAAAATAAAATATTTAGTAAGACGTCATATTCATCAGATACCTTCTCTTGTTCAGACTCGCCTATGTTTTTCTTTCTTGAGAAAGAACGTTTTCGACAAAGTTTCGACTTACCTCAGCTGTGGTATGACGTTATCTCACAGATTGGGGTAGAAGTTCATTGAACTTGAGTATTATAAAAATTTTGCTTTTTTAACGTATGGGGGATTCCGTTCTGCGTTAGTAATGCAAGGTTAAAGTTTATCAAACACAAAAAATGCTCAACTTTACATTACAGCGCGATGCACTACCCAAGAATACCTCAAGTCAATTACCGCAGCTTCTGCTGTGATATACGCTCATAGCACATTTTGCGAAAACATATGCTGCACAAATTGTTAACATGTGCTGCCAATTTCAAATGATTACAATAAATCACTTTTTAAGGTGCAAACCAGCAGATGAAACTAAAAAACTAACTGCAAGGAGTAAGAGACAACAACCACCGAGGCGCAACAACCAGCAAAAAGCAGTAAAGAGCGAAAGTTATCAAGATAAGAAACAGCGACCAACACCCAGAACAAGAACAAGTGCTGGCAACAACTGGCTGCAGTCAACAAATGATTCATATTTGTATGTTGCTGCAATGTTTTTGTAATGCAGCAGCGCACACCTTCGCAGGGAGTGAGGCAACGTAAAGTTGGTTGGTTGGTAGTTGATAGAAAGTTGAGGAATCGAGCAGTTAAGTAACCATTGTTGCCTTATGTCTAATAAAGACATAACATGAGGCAGACACGATGGTGCAATAATTCAAAATGCTGCACATAAATGGACGCATGAGGAGAATTGCAACAGCAGTAGCTGAAGCCAGCCATATCAGCTGCAACATCAAACACAACGTTATATTTTGACAATTGAACTGCACAGAAATTTCAACGACGTAAATAGTCCAGTATAATAGCAAATTTGCTTTCACAAATCTGTACTCGCACTTTTGTGAAAAATATGTGAAATTTGATGATTTCAAGAGAAAACCAAAATTTTTATATGTATCAGCATCTATTTGAACCAAATGAATAAAATTTGAATTTGTTAAATTGAATAACATTTAATTCATTGTCAAATTTATCAAATTTATTCCTTTAGATTTATAAGAAAGGTTCAGATTAATAAAAATTCTAAACCATGGACAAGTGCAACCACATCTACTCAAGCATCCGTAAAAGAAATAACATTAGAATTTACAAGAAAAAAACGTCCAGTACCTGAATCTCTCGAGTCGTCTGAGAATACATGTGAAGAAATTGTTGAGGAGATTGCAACGGAAAAAAAGAATTTCAGGGATATTTCTCTTCAAAATGCTGTGGCAATGTGGCACTGCTACATTATTTCTGAAACTATGAATTTGAATCAAATTTAGACTTAGCTCATAGTATAAGCCACGAACTAAATGATTTAAGGAAAATATACTAGGTTACTTGTCTAAATTTTAAATATTATTAACAAAATAAATATAGAGTTTCAATCTTGAAGATGCATGCCTTCTATGAAGGCATAATTCAAAACAATATTACAAAATTTTGTCAAAACTAAATACTGCTCCGATGTCGTTTTTAATGAATTATGAACAAATTCAGATTTAAAACATATACATAAACAGTGGCGAACAGTGAAATCCGGATAAACAAAAAAAAAGTTGAATAAAATCATTTAGGATCTAAATTTTTTATCGAATCAAAAAACTGATGCAAGGACCAGAGAAAAAAATAATTTTTACTGAAAATATTTTGCTGTAGGTCGGAAAAATACACCATAAACATCTTTTTTTTAGCAAAAAAGTGAAATATTTCCTTTCTTGATAAAAACAGTTTTTTGGTAAAATGATATAAAATTTTATTTTTATGGAAGTAATTCTAAAATATTTCAGCATTTATTTTAAGAACTAATATTTAGGATTAAAAAAAACTGGTAACAATAATTTGTTGTTTCTCCCTTCGCTTTTATGACCTCCATACATAAGTTGCTGCGGAATGGAAGAGATCAATTTTTTTAAAAGATCTTGGGAAATGCCTTCGTACCAAGCAATTTGAATTGTTCTGTCTAACTCACGTAAATACGTGGGCTTGTGGCTTACTACCTGTACCTTAGTTATGTCCCAAAGATTCTCAATGGTGTTCAGATCGGGACTATTGCCTGGCCACGATGAAGTTGAAATGCCAAGTTCATTTAAGTAATTCTTTACCTGTAAAAGAAGAAGAAAAAAAAGGATGAAAGTTGTGGAATATTATTAAGTACATAACAAGGATTTACAAAACACTAATACTTACCAAGTGCGCTCGATGACAAAGCGCAGAATCATCTTGAAAAATCATGTTGTCCACACGCGAAAAATGCTCTTCATTAGAAGGTTCCAAGTTTTTTTTTCAGGATGTTTTTTTATTTAGCTGCTTTGATAGTTCCTTCAGTCAAGATCAGTTGACCAACTTGGTAATAGGAAAAGCATCCCCAACCCATTCTACTAAGTCTTCTCTGGATGCACTCGTCGCTATAACGCTCTCCAGTTTTTCGGAGCACATACAGCATTCCATAGGAGCCGGATATAATTAACTTTGAATCATCTGAGAAGATCACATTTTTCTAATTAGATGCAGTCCACATTTTGTGCAGGTTGGCCCATTCCAAGCATTTCCGACTCATTGGAGTGGTCCAAGAAGGCTTTTTAGTGAGGCGATGTGAAGATAAACCAGCGTCTTGGAGCCTTCATTGGAGAAATGTCTATTCTTCTACATTCTACAAACTCTTTTCTAATTTTTACAGCAATTTTGAAGCGATTTTTAAGACTAATCCTTTTGAAAGTCGATCATCAGCTTCTGTAGTCTTTTTTTGCGGTCCTGATTCTTTCTTTCGACATTTCGACCCAATTTCAGAATACTTTTTCAAAAATTCGGCTACTGAGGACTTACTAAAGTCCACTCTAGCAGAAATTTTCCATAGTTTTTTAGTATTTTCAAATTTTCATTGAATTTTTTAAACTAATATACAGTCCTTTCATGGTTGCCTACAACCTCGCCATTTTAGTCGCCGAGTAAAAATTGGCTTTATGGTTGGTGACATTGGCAAAGTATCTCTCCGACAGTTTTAGCCTCTACATGGTTGGCGACAGTCTCCTTTATTTGCATCCGGAAATGTCAAAGGTTGTAGTCAGCCATTTTGATATCGCTAAAATGGAAAATATATATCAAAAAAATGTATTTAACTTTTAGTTTTTCAATAGTTAGTTTACTGAATGTAGTTAGTTTACTGTAGTATTAAGTTCCACACTTTTTGGAAGACAAATATATTGACATTTCTGGATTTACTTGACATATGTGGCGAAATTCTACATTTCTGCCCAACATGAATTCTGCAATTTAATTTTTCTAGGCTCATTTGCAATTTTCGCGTCAACAAAGGAGATTTATGTACGTTATTAACGAAATAAAATACTCTTTTTGAAAGCTAATACGTGCATCAAGCATATCACCCATTTTAAAATTCTGGAATTTTTCCCAAAACTTAAAATTTTCGTTCAAATTGCTACAGAAATACTCTCTACGTCGTTGAAAAATTAATTAAACTTCGGGAGTGCCAAAAAATAAAGTCTTTGTAGCGGAGGAGCTATAGTGAGGGCTAGGGATATGTAAATTGGTCAAATCTGACCCCGGATTCATAATCAGCGACTCCGACTTTGTATAAGGGCATTTCCATTGGTTCCATTCGACCATTCGATTAAAGTAAAAAAAGGTCAAAATAAAACGGATTTCTATTTTGACAATAGGTTTAACTTATAGCTCCTAATTAGCTGTATAATTGGTGCTAAAGTTGAATTTGGGCATTTTTCGTTTCCAAGATAATTGTAAAAAACCAAGGTGTCGCACGGGACAAAAACTTCTGTTTTCGAGGAAATGCCCATATATGTAGTTGATGTGATACCAGATACAAATTTGGGCACTTTTCAAGGAAATGGATTTGTTTTAAAAATTATCATGTGAATTTGGGAACAAAAAAAAATTTATAAAAAGAACACCCATCTGTACATATACTTAATGAATACTACATATAACACTGTAGGTAAATTTTCAACTTTTGAAAAAACACACAAAAGCGCCGAGACACCCAAACTTATATTTTGGTCGTAGAACACGGTGGCATACTCAGTTTTTTTCGATTAGATCAAATTCTCGAGATATTTGCGATTGATATTTCATCACTTTTAAGCCCTTGTTTTAGCAATATTTTTCTTATATATTTAGAAAAAGACATCGAAGTCGATTGAAATTCAGTACATAGGTTCATATGAGCCTAAGCGTTAGACCTATTCAATTTTTTTGGCACACGCCCAAAATTACGCCCACCTCCCATATCACCCACAATTGTGAAATCTCAATAATAGGTGTTATATGTGTACTATAGATATAAAATTTGCTATGTGTGTATGTAGTATTATTGTCCATCTGAAAACCAAAACGCCTAAGCATACGCCCACCTCCCATACCACCCACACTAGTTTTTGCTCAATAACACTAGTTTACAAATTTGGGGTTCATCTGGAGATCTGGTTTCTCATATACTTCTTTCCATGTATTTTGGGGCGCAGATTCCAAAAATGGCAACCATTTTTGAAGTGAAAACTTCTTATGGCACGTTGTGCGGCTGAGGAAAAAAGTATAATTTCGCGACACCGACCGTCATCGGGATTCCCCGTCATGAATGCGACAGTAAAATTTGAATGCTCTTTGAAGACTTGGGAAACGAACTCGATTTTGGAATTTTGAAGACTTGCGAAACGAACTCGATTTTGGAATTTTGAAGACTTGGGAAACGAGCTCGATTTTAAAATTTTGAAGACTTAGGAAACGAACTCGATTTCAGAAATTTTAAGACTTGGGAAACGAACTCGATCTCAAATTTGGAAGACTTGGGAAACGAACTTGATTTTGGAATTTTGAAGACTTGGGAAACGAACTCGATTATAGAATTTTGAAGACTTGGAAAACGAACTCGATTTCAAAAAATTTCAAAAACGTTACCTACTTTTAGGCGCTATTAATAATTTGCCCCTAAAAGTATGCAACACTTTCTGACAAATTTCAAAATAGTGCTTAAAAGTAGGCAACGATTTTAAAAATTTCAGATATTGTTGCCTAAATTTAGGCGCTATTTTTGAAATTTGTCGGAAAGTCTTGCCTACTTTTAGAGGTAAATTATCAAAAGCGGCTAAAAGTAGGCAACGTTTTTTGAAAAAATTGGCCCATGAAGTGGAAAAATTTTTTAAATTTGTAGCATACATATGTTGACTTCCGGTTAGCTGTTGCTCAGTCAGCAAATTTATCTCTGCAAGCGCAGCCGAAAGCAGAGCCAGCAGCCCAAAGCAAAGAAAAATCTGAAATACCAGGCCATCATGAACCAGCAGCAAGCAAATTTGGTTTTTTGAAAAACTTTAAAACGTTATATCTCTTCTATTACTAAACCGATTTAGATAAATGAGGTGTAATAGTTTTTTAAGAATAAGCAGATTTTTCTGAAGTCATTTATGTTTTGATAAACTGTCACTAGATGGCGTTTTAAGCAGTTTGAATATTCTAACAGCCATAACTCGGCAACGAATAAGCCGATTTTGATAAATGTGGTGTCATAGTGTCTGTAGGAAGAAGCAGATTTTTAAGTTAAGTTTTAGAAAAATTATGTTTAAGCTATTTAGTCACAGGTCCAGGTACTTTCTTTACCTGATTTTTTCTTATACTTACATAATTGGCAATGATGTTTCTTACTGCAATCAGAATAAATTTTTGTTCTCAAACATTAGGAATACTTAGCTCAAATTTAATTATTCACAGTTGAGGCTACTGAGCCGAATATACTTCTTCCAGCAATTTTTGAAGTCAAAACTTCTTATGGCACGTTGTGCGGCTGAGGAAAAAAGTATAAACTCGCGACACCGACCGTCATCGGGATTCCCCGTCATGAATGCGATAGTAAAATTTGAATGTTCTATTGTTTCTTTTAAATAAATATTCCAAGTGGAAGACAAAAAGCAAAGCAGACACACTAACTGACACATTCCATTCTCATTCAACGATTGTTATGCTTACATGTTTGTTTTTTTCAAATTCCGCGTTGTTGCGTTGACAAATTGAGAATTAGAGCGAGAGTAAAATTTGAATACATATTCCGTTTTTGTCTTCCATTGCATTGCCATATAAAAAGAAAACGCACACATACCAACTAGCACACTAACTTGCCATTAAACGATTTGTTTTCACTTCTGTCGGCACTCCCAGAGTGCAACCCGCCGTTTTTTTTTTTTTCTTAAGAATCGTTTTCGAGATATCTCCAAAAAACCCCTTTTTCGGCACTTTATTCATTTATTTAGCTATATCTCGATGAATTTTTTTTCGACTTAAAAAGCTTTCCAGCACTCGAGAACACAGTAAAAAACTTGCAATAAAATTGAACGAAAATACATACATTCTGTGTGTGTGTGTGTGTGTGAAAAAACATATGTATTTTCGTGTGCTCGAGTGCTGAAAAGTGGTTTTGAGTCAAAAAAAGTTCATCGAGATATAGCCAAATATATCACAATTGTGGGTGATATGAGAGGTGGGCGTAATTTTGGGCGTGTGCCAAAAAAATTCAATAGGTCTAACGCTTAGGTTCATGTGAACCTATGTACCGAATTTCAATCGATTTTGATGTCTTTTTCTAAATACTTATATAAGAAAAATATTGCTAAAACACGGGCTTAAAAGTGACGAAATATCAATCGCGAATATCTCGAGAATTTGATCTAATCGAAAAAAACTGAGTATGCCACCGTGTTCTACGTCCAAAAAATAAGTTTGGGTGTCTCAGCGTTTTTGTGTGTCTTTTTTACGTCCCTACAGTGTAATTGGCAATGAGAAATATTACCATAAGCTTTAATAGCAAAGCTATACACAGGGCCGGCGTTACAGCCTTTGGCGCCCTGGGCAAATATCAACGAGTGCGCTCCATTTTTATAAAGAAAAAACAATTCAAAATATATAATAACATTTTTACGACTTTCAATGGAGTGATGGATGAAACCTGGCGTGTACTTAAAAACTTTAAGATTTTCTTGCTTTGGCTTCTGGACAAGTTGTAATGAGAAAACCGCAATCATGGCAACCTTTTTTGTGAGCTTGTTGACCGTAAATAATTTTTTATTAATTTTAATTTCGAAAAGCTGCATTCCTAACTACACTCACTCACCTGTACACCCACTTTAAATGCTCAAAATGCTCATATATTTATTAAACATACCTACATGGATGATTCAGAAAACAACAGGAGAAGGAAAACAAGTAAATTTTAGAATGCACACTGCAAAAAAACCACATATTTCACTTCTTCTGTTTTCGTCAACTCACATAAGAATAAGTACGATAAGGCACAACTGCACTAACCGTTATTTTTGGGATGGAAGATTATGGGTTTTCTTTTGTTTCATGCTTGTTTTTGAGTATGTTTTGTTATATATATTTTTTTGATATTTTGATAAAAAAAAAACACACAAAAAAATAGCCGTAAAGTTAATTTTGTGAACTACCTTAATTGGAGCAAATCATTTTAGACCAGATATAAATTTCAATCCTTTAAATGGAGTAGTTTCTGGCTCTATTTACTTAGATATCGCAACGAATTCATTAAACATTTTGAAAGAGTGAATGTTGTGGCTATGATTTTCAGTAAAGATTAAGGCTAGATGTTGACACTATTCACGCATGTCAAGTTTCAGCGTCAGTTTCTCCCGTCAATGTAACATCAAAACGATTAAGATGGCATTTTTGATAAGGTGCATTCTGCTTCAAATCTTGAGTCACATGTACAATCTTGACTAATTTCAATGAAGGTTTTGTAAATTCTACCTACATTGTAACAAAATGGACAAATTGACTCAATTCTGCTTTACCAGCAAAGTGTGTGGCTTTAAAGTTAAATTTGTACCCATGTGGAGTAAGAAAACTGCCCAAAGCTGCGTCGAACCGATCAGAAAGTTATAAGTATCACCCCAAAAAAACTTTCAGCAATTTTCGATTATTTGCACGTGTTATTTACAACTAAGTTTAAGATACATACAGTGGCTCATAGCTTATTTGGCCCACATCCACCCCATACCACCACATGCCAACCGCCATGGTTAACTGTTTCTCGTACATTTTTCGGCTCTGCATTTGCTTCCCTCCAAGTAAATTGAAGATGAAGAGTTCTGGAAAACAGTAATTTTTTCTGATGAAAGTGAATTTGGCCTCTATGGGTCAAATGTTACAAAATTACTCACAATATTTCTGCTTTTTGTGATTTTGTGATTCTTAAGGTGGTTTCATGATTTAAATACTCTCATATTATATTAATAAGGATTGGTTACTTTTAATATGGATTACTTCTGACAGCTTTTGAAATACCCATAATTTTTTCACAAATGAATGTTTCGCTCCAAATAACAAATAAAATTGGCGGATTTTGATTTTCAGAAATGAGGACTTGGCGGGTTTTGATAAAAAGAATTTATTAGAAATTATTGCAATCAAAAGTTTGTGAAGGGAACAATTCTTTTTTACAATTTAAAGCATTGACTTTAAAATTTCGTTTGTTGTTGCTTGATGTTGTTGTTTTGCTCTTTTGTTAGATTACTATGCCCACCGCTGACTTTTTCCGCCCTCTCCTACAATATTTCTTACATTTTCATTTTTTGGCGAGTTTTGCATCTCAGCTCTTCATATGTTCATATCAAAGCATACTAAGCCTACAACCTTTCATATTCGACCTGATCTGTTTTGTTCTTTTCTAACTAACTTAGTATTGAGTTGGAAACTTCCAACGTGTGAGGCCACATTGGCGCTAAAGTTGTTCAATTATTTTGCCGGTGTTCTTTTCAATTTCTTAGCCGATTTCTCTGATGTGTGAAAGACATTAGAATGATCAAAAACAGAATTGCATTTAAATTGCAATAACACGATAATAGTGAATGCATATTTTTGTTTTTTTAAATTTGGCGCCCCATGAGAGTGTCGCCCTGGGCATCTGCCCACTTTGCTGGTACCTTCCGCCAGCCCTGGGTATACAGATACTTTGTTTGATGAATTTTTATATTATTCTTGATTTTTAATAATTAGCCTTTGCGAATTAAGTACATATTCGATAACTTATTTATCTGTATTCTGTATGCGTTTGCTTCGGTTAAAAAATATTTTGTTTTTAATTGTTAATAGAGTTATTAAAAAGTGTCCATTAAAATATCATTATATCACTTTGCATTACACAATAACACACCAAAGTTTTTGTGTAGTTTCACTTTTTCTCAATTTGTATTCAGAATGATGTCTACTCATAACAAGTTCTTGCTGTTAACATTCTTAACAATTTGTATTTACCAAAAAAGTGTTTTAGGCGAGTTAAAATTTACCAAAATGGATTGTACAACTTTTGATAAGACCTACGCCACTTTTAAAACCTGTAGCATAAGAGGACTGCCACGTCAAGGTGTTTTAATGAATGTATATGTAAAACTTTTTAAAACACCAATTTCGAATGTTAGCGTAAGTTTATAATTTTCAATGACATTTTTGGCACTATAAATTAATTTTGAAGCCAATTTAAATTCTAGGTCAATATTTCTTTGCTGAAGAAAGCTAATGTTCGCGATTATCGGCCATTTTTGTATAATTCCACCAATGATTTTTGTGCTTTTATGCTCAATAAATCAAAGTATCCATATTTAGACACTATCTTCGGTGCACTCAAAAAGAACTCCAATATCAATCATAGTTGTCCATTCAACGTAAGTACATACATATATAAATTATAAAGTGCAAAAAAATAACTAAACAAATAAATATTAATGTGTATTCAGAGCTTAAGTTTTAAAAACTTATTTTGGTTCGTTTTTAAAAGATAAAAATTAATTACAGAAGCCATCGCATACAATCAAAAAAAAAAACAATGATTTTTCCGCATTAAAATTATATTTCTTACCTATAAAATTCGTCATACGGAATTTCGTATCAATTTAATACTGAAGAGATGTTTATTGTTGCGGCCTATATTATTCAGTATTAAAACTATACGAAATGGTGTTAATTTTATGAAATAATAGTTTAGATTTAATAAGGACATTCTGTTCATTACGATACTGATTCATATTGCCAAATGATGCTGATTGGGGTCATTCTTATGAGGAACCCGAGTATATTTGATACTGATTACAGGGTATACCTTAAAACGGATTACTTCAATCATTTTTCCATATTTAAATAATCTTATTTACCTATAAAAGATGTCCATTGGGATACTCGTATTAATTTGATACTGAAATGTTGTTTATTATTGCATTTTACATGCAGTTATAATTATTTTTACCTTGCAAAACTCAATATCTACTGCGTATTGAGCAAACTTTGCATATACATATGTATGTAGTTACATATTAATTGAACAATTCAATATAGCTTCAAAAAATATTTTATTTAACAAAAAACATTGATATACTTATGTACAAAGAATTATTACATTTAAAACAATTTATCGTTCACAATAATTACTGTAGATACGAAAGAAGCGTAGAAACTGCAGAACTTATTATTATAGTAGGTATTAGCTGTTTTTTTTTTTTTAAAAAAAATTTTTTTTGAATCAATAGACCAGATCAGTTCACATTATTTTGTACATACTGGGTCGAACGTATAAAATTATTTAAAGCAAATGTCCAAAATGCATACATAAAAATCACTCAAAGTACTTACCACTTGACCACTAGAATATAAGGTTGAATAGTTATTTTTGAGGCCAAACAGAATTTTTGTTCTTCTACCTTTTGATGCTCCGGATCATTGATATTAACCACGTGCATGGCAATACTTGTAATGGAATCAAGGACTGTAATTTTTTTTTGTATTTATTTGATGATCCTTGTGACATTAAGCGGTTTGTTGGTTTAATTACGTAAATTAGAACGATACAGTCTCCGGACTCTGAAATTAAAAAATCATTATAGTTCTTGTTATAGTTCTTTAAATAATTTAAATTTTTAATTTGATGCAACAAACTTTAATCGATCTCTTCATCAATAGTTTTAACATACTCCAACAATTGTTTTCCTTGTTTGTATGTTAAAGTTTCCTTGTAAACTTTCAAGAGAGCTTTCTTGCATTTATCAAATTAAAATGTCACTTGGAATTCTTTTGCTGGATACTTAATTTTGAAATATAAGTTAAGCTTCATAAATTAGAAGAGCAGATACATATGTACATACATTAAGTATTTTCTGATAACTTTTATGTGAACTCCTAAGACTACTTACAAATTTTTCTCAACTAGCTTTCCTTAAAACTGTCCAATTCTTAAAAATTTCAGCAAGCTTGACGGATTATCTAATCTCTTGAAATATTAAATAGAAAGTTTGATTCCCATAATTAATAGCATCTTCTTCACTATTAAGAATTATTTTAATTTGAAATTTCAACAAATCTTCCTCTTCAACATTATCTGGTAAAGTAGATTCAGGGTTATGATGCTCATTACGAGTATCAATTGCTTTATGATCTACAGTATTTGTTTTAGGTGTAGAATGCCAAATATTGTGAAATTTATTGAAAAGTTTTCCGCCAGAATTCATTTTTTATTTTCGGAAGATGGAATGGATGACGGTAAACGAGGGCAAGACGAAATACATGATGTCTACTAACAACAACAAGAGAGCACGGGATCTAGACTCTCATGTTACAGCGGGCAACTGTAAATTAGAAGTTGTCAAGGAATTCATCTACCTTGGCACTGCCGTAACCAGCAACAATGATGTCAGTCTGGAGATTAAGCGGAGAATAACAATTGCTAATAGGTGCTACTACGGTCTCAGTAAGCAATTACGTTGCAGAGCTCTCTCTCGATCGACAAAGCTAACACTCTACAAGACGTTCATTCTACCTGTGCTCCTTTATGGCGCTAAGGCATGGGTGGTTTCGACAACAGACGCAGCCGCTCTTGGGGTGTTCGAGAGGAAAGCTCTCCGCAAAATCTTTGGTCCTGTTCGAGTTGGCGACGACTAACGCATTCGAATGAACCACGAGCTGTATGAGCTCTACGCCGACATTGACATAGTTAAGCGTATAACAATACAGCGACTACGCTGGCTGGGTCATGTCCATCGTATGGATAAAGAAGCTCCAGCGAAAAAGGTATTCGAAGGGAAGGTCCCCGGTCAACGACGAAGAGGGAGACCATGCCTCCGGTGGATAGACCAAGCTGAGGAAGCCCTAACCGCGCTTGGCATTAACGATTGGAGAAGGCGCGCGCAAAACAGAGGCGCCTGGCGAGAGCTAATGAGGTCGGCCGTAACCTGACAACGGGTTGTTATGGCTATCTAAGTAAGTAAGTAAGATGGAATAAAACATATTTCTTTGCATTCTTCCAGATAAATTTCTTCTATTTCATTTGATCATTGGATAAGTTGATGGGAATATGGCTTTTTAGTCATATTACTGTTGTACCAGTATTAACCAAACATGTTCACTAAATATTTTCTGTCTTTTTCAACTAAAAACCCTTTTTTGTGCACTCCTCCAATAATGTCCGTCCTTTACGAACAGAATTAAAAATTTCTTGAATATTTTAATTTAACTAAGTTTTAATAGGGAACTTCATTGCAGTTAGTGTTAATGCATATGTATTTAAATTATATTTTTACCTCAGCCGATTGCAAATGCTGGAAACTTGAAGATGTTGACGGATCTGATAATTGCACACACATGTCGATGAGTTTTTATTTGGAAACTGTAACGTTATGTTATACATTTGTTAAAAAACAATTAATATCACTTACATTATTTTCTTTCCAAGTAAGTAGATAATCGCTCTCGTACTTTAACACGAAGGCCTATATTCATAGAACCTAGCAACAACTCTAAATCTTCTTTGTTGATATATTTAAGGGGACATAACTAACACCTTAAAATTTTCAAGAATTAAAAAAAAAATTGTTTTGACTGTTTCTTGTTTAAAAAATATTGGAAAATACTAAAAGCCGAAATACTAAAACTTGTTAGTGAGTGAATATACTTTGTCATAAATAATGTTAGTTTTTTATTTGCTGAAATGTGTTTTAATAAAAATAACCTGAGTGTATTAAAACTGAAATCGGGTAATGTGATATAGTCCAATTTGCTCCACCCAGCAATGACATTACCTATGCTTTTCGCAACAAAATCCTTCCAGAAGGATACAACGATTCAGACCTGAGTTCAATGCCTGCAATTCGATTTAATTTGGGCTCAAAATGATTGTCTTCCAAGACAGCAAGCAACTTTTGTATGTGAGTCATCTATCTAACTTTAATATGTTCTGCTTTTCGCTTATTGATTCAGTTTAAATCTAGTTTCCTTTTTTATGAGAATTTAATTGAAAGATGTAATGTTATTGTATTTTAAGTTCCTACTGTTTTATGCTTGTTATACTTTTCATGATAGTATATCACATTATTTGAACGCTATATAACACATTTCCCGCCAATTTCATTTAGAGATGTCACTTGGTTTTTTTCCCTTTTGTGGAATTAGCTTCAGTTTGGTATACGCTATAGAGCTCCGAAGTCATAATATACTCCACAATGCATCAACAAATCATAATACATAAAGAAGTAGAAGATACGCTATAAAAGTTACGTGTAATTTAAAATACAAAAATACCCATATCGCAATATCCAAAGTTAATCTATATACATTTTTTCTGAATTCGATTCTTCTAGAATTGTTTTCAACTCCAAGTCTTCTTCAAGAAATATCCTATTTAATAAACTTTTTTAAGAATCAGACGGCTCAGTTTTTCTTTAGCATGTTGTTTCATCCATTTTATATATTTAACACACTTCACTATACAAAATTAAAAGTAAAATAAACTAACACTTTCACAACGATTTTGAAAGAAATGTGGCTTTTTCATGCGTACAAGACTGAACACGCATTGAAAAAATACTAAAAAGTCGTAGGTCAATACTGAAAAAGTCTTAGAAGAATACATTTTTCGTTTCAAATTAACATTGATGCCAGCTTATATATAATAGAGCAGAAGTATACAAATGATTTTGAATAAGTATATAATATGTATTAATTCCGTGTCCATTTAACATTGATATTAGATAGCTTATTCATATAATTGTATGTACATTAACCCATTAGTGCTCACGGCGATCCAGGCGTGATATCAAAAATCTGCTTCGACAGAATTGCTTCTTTTGGCTTTAATAAGCTAAATAAATTTTTTCCCGATTCGGAAAGCTCATTTTCCTACTTTTCCGGAACTTCCTTTTAGAAGGACACTGATCATAGAAAATCATTTAGCAGCGGAAAATTCATGTATACTGAAATGCAAAGACAAATTTTGTTGCATACCAAAGCAAACTAGATATAATAAAAGTAAAAAAAGCCTACCACCATTCAAAATATCATGCGTTAAAATTAAAGTATTTAAATATTTACCTCTTCTACATTTTTAATTTTTTCTTTTTTTTCGAAAAATTCACTTTGAACGCCCGCACAACTTGTAATTGTCAATACTTTGAAACGGAAAAAATATGGTAAGCATAAGTGTTGCCATAAAATATATCTAAATGCTCAAAAGGGCAAAAATGTTCCTAGCAAATTTTTAAAAAATCAAAAATTGCGCGTCCTTTTTAAAGGTCGTTGAGCACTAATGGGCTAAGGTGGCCCTTATTTTCAAAAGTGTCGTTTTCTTAAATCGATCCCCCTAAAAATGTGCGAATAGATGAAAAACGATAAGATGTGAAGTTTTAGATTAATCCGAAGTGATTTAGAGGTCGCTCAACCCAGTCGAAATATCGAAAAATGTTTTTTTTTTTTCATTTTTTTCCTTTTACCCACCCTTGAAGTATATTTAACCAATATTTAAAAATCATAAGAATCGGATGATAAATAAAGAAGTTATGGTCATTTATATTATTAACCCTTGTGTCTACACTTGGATACAAACTTTTAACAGAAATTTCCTATATTTCTCATGCTCCCAGCATTTTCATATTTTAGGTTATCCTCCACGAGAGTATCCTAAATATAAATATAAATAACATAGAAGTGTGTACCTACATCCAGTGGGATGTGGGCGTGCATTTTATAAATTTACTACGTTGATCTACACTTGGATACATTTGTACCCTAAAGCATTTTTAACTCTTTTTTAAGAAAAAAAAATTAACTTGAGTGCGAAAAATTTATTAAACGTGTAAGAATGTGAAAATTGTCTCAGCCACCTTCAAAAACTTTAATAACGGCTGAGAAACTCAAAATTAAAACAGTTATATCCGGAAAGCTTGAATTGCGATACTATAGGTTTGTCAGCCACTCACATAGACAGAATTTGATGGTTATATCGGATTGCTAGTTGTGGCTAGTGATGACATTTGGGTTTTGTGGAAATGTACTGCATGGAGAGTTGAAATGTAGTTTTTAGATGCCGTATGTACTTTTACTTTTTACTTTACAATTACAAAACTGCAACAAAATTTCAACTTTTTTTCAAAAAAAAAAAAATGTTAAGCAAAGTTTACTTCAGGCATCATTAGCGATAAGTTCACTAAAAATATTATTACAATTTTTAGAAATTGATGAAATGCACCAAAAGTACTGAAAATGGGCCAAGTGTACCGAATGTAATGACGAATTTTCACGACGCAAATGTACCGAAAAAAGTACAAATGTACCGTAAATGCCATCACTGGTTGTGGCTAGGGTTATGCAGTGCAGTTTTCAATCACCGAAGGAGTTATGGCAATCAGACATTTTACCAATTCTCGAGCCACAATGTCCTTGCTACGATTTTGGCATTTTTTCCGTTTCATAAGTTCTGATAACAGTGTTACATGAGCTGCTCGTGTGGGAACCAAGACAAGGTCAAATGGAAAACTCGGCAGAACTGTTTTGATTGCCATAAGCCAGTTAAGTGGATTGATGAAGCCGACATCAATATGAATGTTTTAAATGCCAACATCCAAAATATCAGCAATATTGATACACATTTTTACCTTTGTTTTACATACCATTTTATATTATTTTCAAATTTCACTATAATTTCTGATAGAATTTTAAAATTGTTGATGAAAAATTTGACCCATCCTCATGTAAATGTACTAGGGTACAAATGTATCCAAGTGTAGACTTAAAGGTTTTCAAAGTAGGTATTGACACAAGGGTTAAAAAACAAAACATTTTAATTTCTATAATATAAGTATAAAGATAATAGCTATCAATATTTTTTTTAGAAAATTTTTTTTAAAATAAGAAAATTTAAAAGGAAAAATAATACAAAACTAATGTTTAGGTCGAGGCTGTTTAGTAAACGATTTGAAGTTTTTCCGATAGTCAGTAACCACTTGCAATAAATATTGCTTTTATTGTTATTTTTTGGTTAAAATTTTATTATATTCTTCAATTTTATTCCACGTTCTGCTGCATCAGTTACTACATTTATATTATGAATTATATTATTTCCTTTTTTATAAGCTTCATTGACGTTCCAATTAGAAAGGTCTTCATTTAAAAAATCAGTGGAAATTACAAAGCGATTAGAAAATTTATGTGTGTTAATGGTAACAAATTCCTGAAGCCCTTTATATAAAAATGTTTTCATTTCCGTTGGTTTAAGAGGTATACGCTTCATATTTTCTATTATATCAATATCTCGTCGCAATCTTTATCATCTCTTCCATCATTACTATTTTTAAAAATCATTATCTTTTCAGATATTTCTCTTTTAATTTCATTGTTAACGTTTTCATCAAACACACTTAGCGCAACACATTCGTCTAACAGGTACCATAAATGATTCAAAAACTTCTTGACCGCATCTTCAGATATTTGTTTGTCAAATAATTTGTAATTATAAAATTCTTTTAAAAGACACAAGTCTTGGAATGGCGCTAATGATGCTATTGGACATTTAAACCAATCCTTCACACAAAAATGGATAATAAAAGCACATATGTATATCTCTTAAATTGTTTTCTTCAAGCACTGTTAGAGTAAGTTCTGTTCGTAATAGATCAATTTTCCAGATACATTTTCATTTGTAGCTACGTAATACCATGAGTTCCACTTTCTGATAAAAATACTAATTCTAAAATCAATCATTCAAATAAAACTAGAACTACATAAAGCATGTTATTAATTAATACAGTAGTCGAACTTGAAAGGAGACGCCAAAAATCTGAAATTTTTAAATCGAACGTACATATCAATGCCTGCTTTTCTTGTGCAAGCCTATTTTTGAAAAATACATTAATATGAAATATTCTTGTAGAAATTAAAATGTTCGGTTCTTTAATGATATAAATGGCCATAACTTCTTTATTTGTCAACCGATTTTTATGATTTTTAGCTTGTTAGAAAGGTAATTAATTATTTAATATGCATTAGTACTCATTTTTATGATTTAACAAATTCAGAAGTGAGTGAATGGACAAAACGCAAAAAAAATCATATTTTTCGAAATTTTGGTCGGCTTTAGCGACCTCTAAATAACTTCGGATTGATCTGAAACTTCACATTTTATCGTTTTTCATCTATTGGCACACTTTCAGGGGGATCGATCAAAAACCGCACTGAATCAAAATTTTTCCTTACACTAGGGATGCCAACACTCAGGGTTTCGCCCGGAGACTCAGGGTTTTGAGTATGATTTCCGGGTCTCCGGGTTCAAAGTCAATCCCTCCGGGTTGAATATCATTTTTGTCGACCGCAATGAAAAAAATTTTGATTTTGTTGACTTACTTTTCCGAAGGTTTTGACGCGATGAATTCGAATCCAAGCTTAGAATTTCTCAAATGGCTCCGGTTTTCGAGATATTCTAACCTAAAAGTGCGAAAATCAAGATTTTTCGAGATATTTAGGGCAAATTTATATAGAAATATAATTTTTTTTTATGAAACCATTAATGGTTTTCAATCTGTTATGGGTTATGGTCTCAATACTCACTTAGAATTATATCGATAATTTTTTTGCTTTTCAAAGTATCCTAAATTGAAAATTATTATATAGGTCTCCATTAGAGCGGTTCAAAATAAAAACATTTTGATTTTTTCACGATGTGTAAGCGGATTTCAGTAGCCTTATATGGCTACTGTAATCCGCTGACACATCGTGAAAAATCAAAATGTTTTTATTTTGAACCGCTCTAGTCTCCATACAAACTTTTGTATGTAAATTTGTATGAAAAATTAGAAAAAAAGATATCATTATGATTTCAATTGTGTTTTGAAGAGGAAGAGTAAAGCTTTTATAAAAAGCGGTATAAGTTGGGAACCTCTGAATGGATATCAAAAACATGGATGTCATAAGAAAGATAATTTAATGGCCTTCTATAATGGTAAGATTAGTTTTGAAATTTAGCCAATAATTTTGGATATATGATAATTTTCCTGAAATTTTCACGAATAAAATTTTTAAAAAAAATTGGTAAAATTAAAAAAAAAACTATGCAAATTGTACATAATCTTAAAGCAAAATAATCAAGCATTCCTATCATGCTAAAAAAGTATCAATTTTTAACACATTTTTTTGAAAAAATAACGTTTTGTTAAAAAAATAATTGGTCAAAATTACAGGCCATTAAATTATCATTCTTATGGCATCCATATTTTAGATATCCACTCAGGGGTTCCCAATTTATAATCAGTTTTACAAAAGCTATATCAGCAACTTATGTTGGCTATACATAAGAGCGGGTCGATTTTTTTTTTTTAAAGGGTATAGTAGGAAAGGGTTCTACTGATAATTCTGAGCAATTGCCAGACTTGGGTCTAAAATCAATTTCGAGCCTTCGCATTTTTACAAATAGGTTTTGTACAGTACTTACATACATACCCTTTTATGGGAACAATTACAAAGTATTTCATATTTTCAGCAAATATTGGGGTAAATCGGCAAAAAAAGTCGGTGAAACTTTCGAGCGTAAATCGTGATTTTCTTCGTTTTTTTCCAATTATGGAGCTACCATCAACACCCACATCCTCCGGATCCAGCCTGTTGCATATGCCATCTCAAAATATACCTTTGCCTTATCAAGTGATTTAAATGGAGCTAAAGCTGAAAGCAGAATGTTTTCGTATAAAAGTTTTACACCTCAAGTACTAAAAAAATTATTTGAAATTTGGAAAAATGAAATATCGAAATTATTAATGTAGAAGTTTTGCTAAAAAGTTAAACTCTTTGGTCGACTATTATCAAAAAGAAACAAGGTTCAAATCTAAAAATAGATTTCAAGCATTTTTAGATTGGACTAAAAATATATTTTTATTGGAAAGTGCACATGCGACTTAAAACATAGTAAATGTTCTTGTGGATTAATACCCAACCGTTTACAAAATTTCAAGTTTGATCAACATAATGACAGAAAGCTGACGATACCAGAGCCAATTACTGAAATGACTGAGCAAGAACCAACAGTGGCGTCAGCTAGTCACGATCCAATACCATACCTGAGCAATTGAATCTGGTCGTTGGCGAATTTAACCAATCTATCGAACATGTAGATGAAGTGTTTATTCCACAGAGACGATATAACAAAAACTACAGAGCCTATAGCTTTGCCATGTTGTGCGATACGTTAAAGTTGATGCTGAAGACACTGAAAATAAAACTCGAGAGCTGAAAATCTTTTTTGATAGCACAGTATTTCTATGGATGGATTAATGGCATATGCTGTGACGGCGAAACAACTAATACCGGCATAACAAGGGTAAACCCTTGCATTGGTTTGTATGTCTAATGCATTTCAATGAGTTGCCTTTTCGTCGTTTGTATGCAGCACTGGAAAAATGCCTCCACTTATGACAGATCCACGCGTAAGTGGATGACCACCGCTATTTCTGATGGTTGCTGTTCAACTGGCTGTAGAAAAGTCGAGTGTATGAGATTACAGGATGAGATGTATGCCAAAGGATAGAGCTTGATGAGCCTAAATAGAATATCTTGGGTTGCCTTGCCAAGGCCTGCCCCGATGGCTGAAAATGCCCGAAAGGATGCAAAAAACCTTTCCAACTACATCAAAATGGCCGATTTAGCTCAATATAGCTGATAATAGGAAATACATTGGCATTGTTCCCATAAAAGTGCAATATAAGTAAGTATGTATGTAAGTACTGTACAAAACCTATTTGTAAATATTCGGAAGCTCAAAATTGATTTTAGACCTACAGTTTCTGCATCAAAGTTGTTCAGAATTGTCAGTAGAATATTTTCCTGTCATACACTTCGATGACGTTTTCCCGATCTACTATACACATCTCCGAAACAAGATCCGACATATATACATACATATGTATGTATTTACAAAAATATATATCAATAAACATATACACAAATTGGCGGTAATCTGACAATGATTTTCGATAGAACAGATATTGAAAATCTTAAATAAAAAAAATCGATATCTCGTTTAGTTTTCAAGATAACTTTTATGTAATAAAAAGAAATCCGAGAGAAAAACGAAGTGTTGGATTCAATGAAATCTAGTGTAAATATTAAATAATTTTACTTATGTTTTTAAAAAAATTCATATAAAAACTTTAATTCAATTTCACCCACCCCACTTATTGAATCTCCGGGTCAGCCATCAGTCCGTGTTGGCAACCCTACCTTACACTCAGGGGCCACCTTAATGTACATAAGTACATCTGAGGTTATTTATGGGATCAAAATGTTTTCAGCTTATTTCTAATAAATTCATAATTTATTACGGTCCTTCCTCTTTAAAATGAGCTTTCACATGGTGAGCTATGATGTATCCGGGTGTAGCAGTTTTAAAGTGACATGAATTTGAAATTGTATTGCAATATATACATTGGTGAGATACCGGTCGAAATGCTGGAAAAAGTATGCCAAAATTGGAGCTTACGGATGGATCACCTCAGGCGTAGCCGCGGGCAATATTTACATGAAATAATCTTTAAAAAGTAAACGACGGGAATTGATGTATCCCACCAAATAAATATTTTATTCACTATTGCACATTTTCTGTTCATTTTTTAATTCTAAATTTTCAAAAACCAAACGCTAAAAGAATCACCCTTTTTATTTAAAGTTACTGTTACCAAGGGGTATTACATTTTTTTTGACCACCGATTTGTAAATCCAAGTAATGACGAAGTCTTCTTACAGGTAATGTTAATGTGTTCATTAAAATTTATCAAAATGAATACCAAAGTCTTTGTTAAATAAATTTCCACAATATTTTTCTTTCTAGAGAAGAACATAGTTTGACATTTATAAGGACTTAAGCTTAAGTTATTTTTAGAACACCAAACCTCGAATGATTTCAGGTCAAGTTGGGGGGAGCTATCATCAACCACTTCCACAGTCCTGTAAGTTTTCATTTCAATTTCACATCAATTTGCAGCAATTAACCTTCAAAAAAACCCATAATTTCGAGCCAAATAAAAAGTAAAAATACCTAATCGCTAATTTTGTTTGAAGAATAATGTTGTGTCAGTTTAAAGCTTCTACGTAAACCTAAGGGTTTGGGCACCACACGATTTCAGATGCATTCAATCATCTACCTGATACCTTACATTTCGTTGGGAAACTAAAATCAAACGATTCGGTTTCTTGCAATAAAACTGAGTTCCGCGAAATTGAGAGATCAATTTTGCGAAAGGGTAGGTGGTTGGAAAATGAAAAAGTTGGGTTAACAAAGGTATTTAGTCTTTCCTACAAAGAATTAAATATATACAATATGCACCTTATTTGAAAGAATATTTTTATTGCAACGTTCTCCCTGAAAAAAAAAATAATACTTTGCGAATATAAAGCCTGACAGATCAAGATTTGTCAAAACGGAGACCAATTTCTTACTATCATTCTGGCTGCTAAGACATTTTGTTGACTCATTTGTTTTAAGTGGCATATAACTAGTTTGAAAAGACTATAAAGTAAATGTAGTTTAGATACTAACATATATAGATTCTATTTGGTTGTAGATGTTTTAAAATACAAATTTCTTTATCCAACAGCATGATATCATTGTGACAAATCATTCTATTACCGGTGCTGTTCTAAATGTTTTTCCAGTTCCTAATGGCGATTATCTGTTTAACGTAAAATTTGCTGCCTATAATAGCTGGAAGGCTGAATTGAATGTTTATTGGATCAAGTTTGATAAATATGGCTTTAATATAAGACAATAGCGTGTATAAGATCTCAAAATAAAGTTCATACATATATATATAGCACTTGAAATATCCACTTTTTTATTTTGTGTACGTGCCGTTAAGAACCTAAGCTATAAAAAGTGATTACAAATATTTTAACGCACTGCAACAATTTAATGCAATTTTTAGTGACAAAGATTTTTTGGCGTTGCTACTTAAGGACTCTTGAAAGAAACTCAAAAATTATTAGAAAATCGGTGAGTTTTCTTATTATTCTTAAAACAGTTTCAGAGATGCCCTTAGTGTCAAGAACTACAGTGTAATGATGCAGTTTTGTTTAAAACTCTTTTTCAATGATAATGAGCAAAAAAAAAAAGTTTTTCAATATAAATTTAAAAGTTATCTGAAAAAAAAACAAACATACATACATACACTACGCAACTTATGCCTTGAGCTAATGATTAATCTTTTAGAAAACAGTGAAGTACCTTTTTTTATATTTTATATCTATAATATGAGTCATACTTTGGTATAATGCACTTAATTGTGGTTTGGAAGTGATATTTTATTGATATAACAACACCGCCAAAAAAATCCAAATGATAAGAGAAATTTTGTTGTAAAATTTGGAAAAGAAAATTTATCCTGTGGTGAAATTTTTAAAATATTGACCTTAAGTCGATCAATAGTTCATTTAAAATTATGAGAATATTGATTCCATTGAAAACAATCCCCGTAGTGGCCGCTCAAAAGGACCTATTTTGCAGAGATGTCAGCTTGATTTTAAACGAAGTGGGTAAGAGCCCAAAAGTCAATGCCTCAAAATGGGACGAACACATAGCAAGTACATCACGATTAAGAAAACTTCGAACAGCCACTGTTTCCATAGTAGAACACCACGCAAAAAGCTCTAATTTCTGAGAAAGAACCGCTTGGAGTTCGCCAGAGAACGAAAAGGAAAAGAATCGATTTCTGGAGGCAAGTTTTGTTTTTTGATGAATTCAAATTCAACTTATTTGATGGAAGAGCAATAGTTGGGAGAAAGAAAGATACGGCAATGAATTAATAGAGCTTAATTCAACTGTAAAGAATGGTCGTGGCAATATGATGATTTGGGGAGCCGTTATTGCGGTTTTTCCTTAGAAATAAAAGGCTTTTTGTGTGAAGTTCCAGGTTTTATGAAATGTGCGTGGATGCACACTTTGATCTGATCTGCTAGCTACGAGTATGTGTTCGACCAACTTTGAGGAATTGGCTTTTGGCTTTTAAAATAATGGTGATATCTCTGCGAGACTGGTCCTTCTGAGGTGCCACTATGAGGCTTGTTTTCAATGGAATCAATATCCTCATAATTTTTAATGCTCGTGTGATCTAGGATTTAGTTTCTTTTCTGAACTTAACAATAAAATTTCTTTTAAAACTTGAAATTTCCTTTCGCGGAGTCGTTATATCAATGAGATGTCACGTCCAAACCACAATTAAGAACATTATACCAACGTGTGACTCATAGTATAGAAATCAAAAATAAAGAAAACGCTACTTCATCGTTTTCTTAAAAGATTTATCAATAGCTTAAGCAGGCCCGTGCGCAGGGGAGGGGGGTTTTGGGGGTTCAAACCCCTCCCATTGGGATTTTTCGCACATAGGTTTTTATTGACATTTGAATGAAAAATCAAAAAGACACAACAATTTTTTTTTAATTGAAAGAGAACTAAAATTCCACTCGGAGCCCGAGTTTTTAATTTTCGACAAAATTTGCGCTCTCTAGCTATTTTTGAACCAAAAAACACGATTTGGGACCACTGCGCGTCGCTAAGGCTAAGTAACACGTGTGCGTGCTAAGCACAGCTCCGGCATCAATAAAATCAGCGTGCGTTCCAATGAAAAGAAGAGAAAACACCGAGGAAAGCTTTCGAGAAATTTTTAAAACCGTGAGCAGAATCAGCGAAGAGTACGACATTCAGTTGCGGAAGCCCAGGATTACGTTAAGACAAACTTGTCGCTCTAACGTCCGAACTGACCCAGTTGAAGATTATTTTTGCGTAACAATCAACATAGAATACATTGAATTGTTTGTGCGACATTTGGAAGATCGGTTTTTGAATCATCGTAATATTTTATAGAATTTCGCATGCCTCATCCTCTACAAAATAAAAAACTTCCATGAAAATTCATGCACAATTATATTCGCGTCATATATTTCAATTTTGTATGATAGTTCATGTGACATGTGGATAAATGAAGTTCAACTTTGGCGTCAACGCATTTCCGGGCAAGACATCAAAAATTCTCTCGAAGCACTGGATATTTGCAATGAAAACGCGTTTTCAAATGTCCATCAAATGATTCGTGTTATGGCAACGTTGCCTGTGACTACAGCAGCAAATAAACGCTCCTTTTCAACGCAACGTCGTCTAAAGACATAACTCAGATCAAGGCCGTATCCAGGATTTTATTTCGGGGGGTGGGACTTGAAGTTGTGATAAGCCCAAAAAATAAGTAGAGGCCCAAGATTGGTTTGGGGACTATGACCATTAGTGTTATTACCAGGTACCAAATTAATGTTACAGCCAAATATATTAAAAACAGTAATAACTAGTGTTTCACCGAGGCCGAGGCGAGATTCTAGTTGATCTCGGTATCGCCTCGTTTTATAGAGTCTCGCCTCGGCCTTGGACGAGACCTTGCCATCGCATGTCTCGCCTCGCCTCGTTCTCTTAGCCAAAAACGAGGCTGCCTCGTAGCCTCGATGAAACACTAGTAATAACACAGTACCAAATACATACAAAAACAGCTCTGATACTAACTATACCTACTTATGGTCAAAGTTCTTAGAACAACATAAACTCCAAGGTAAAAATATAAATTGCATTTTAAATAAATTTTATCATTACATTTTTGTGAAATGCTCCAAAGCAGTTGGTATCCTACGATAATAGTAAAATTCAGTATCTTAGACTTATCTCAGAAGCTAGGTGTGATAAAAACCAATCAAAACCACATTTCAATTCAGCGTCAAAATTATCATAGAAGATTATACAAAAAATTTAAAAAAAAAAATATTAAAAACATATGTTTCAAGCAAATTCGATATTTTTAAGAAAAATATGATTTTAGTAGAAAGAGTCAATGTGAGGACTTAATTCTTAATCTGAATTAATCATGACTCCAATCTTTCCCCTTGATCTACCGTTTCATACAGTGCTGATCTGATTCTATATGATGTTTTTTTAGGCTCATATTTCCGAATGGAAATAAAACACATACAATTGTTAAAATAGCCGATTTTGGTTTTATGTATTAGCTTTATAATTTTATTTATGCCATTCAGCATTTAAATATGATTTTGTACAAATGAGCGCCAAAACAGGACAATATTTAGCGCAGTCTGAAGGTCAAACTTACGATTACCTATTCAGCAATGAGACTTTATTAACGAAATAACAAAAGCTTTAAGTATTGCTGCTTTATCAGTATAAGCCTGAGTCTCCACATGTTGCCACAAGAAATAATCCAATTGATTTCTTAATTGCAAGACATCATGTAAGCTTGGAGTAAATTTAAATTTGAAATTTTAGTGAATTTTGTACATTTCCAGACTATTTCCTACTTAGTCATGGTGCAATAGCAAGACATACTGAGAAAAGTCAACAGTTACTACATAGAAACAGTGTTCCCCACTTAAAACCAAACCTCTACAGAAAACGCTGTATACAGACAAATGGCCCGAAAAATAAAGATTACAAAAAAATTTGTATGTTCGATCAAAATAAAAAGCAGTCAGTTTTTTCTTAGAGGCATTAGAGATTCATATCTCTTGCGTAAATCAAAATAACTGAAGAACTTTTTTTATTTCCTTTTTGCATTATTTTTTCTTCCTTGATTACGAACAATTTTCTGTACTTTTGTATTTTAGTTTATTATCAGTTATTTTAAGTCTTATACCTTAGTAAGAGCTTACACATAGAAACTATTTCGGAAAATTTTTCTTATTCATTGGAAAGAGGGGAAAAACGAAAGGTTCGAATTACAGAATTTGTCATTTGTCGCGAAACGAAAATCACGAAAGAGAATAGGTTGTAATTTCTATTATGAGATATCGGCTACTATATGCTTTGAAATTAAATGGATTTTGACGGGATTGCATCAGCGGGCGTGGCACCCCCCATATTAACAAAAAGTTATAAACGTGAGAAATGTTGATTTTTTTTAAAATATTTTTTGACTATTTCAACTTCTTTCAACATTTTCCTTTGGACTTTTTTAACCTCTTTCACCTTAATTGAATTTATCAAGATTTTTCAACTTGATTTTTTCAACCTGTTTCAATTTTTTTTTTTTTTGAAATTTTCAACTGCTTTCAACTTTTTTCGAGCTTTTCAAGCTCTTCCAACTTTTTTCAACATTTTTCATATTTTATCGATGTTATCAACCAGTTTATACTGTTTCAATCTATGCAACCTCAATCAATCGTATTCAACTTTTTCCGTCATTTTCCATATTTTCTCGACTTATTAACCTTTTCAACATTCTTTTCAACTTTTTTCATTTATTTTTAGCTTTTGAACCTTCTTCAATATTTCTTAAATATGTAAGTCGGACTTATAAAATCTCACAACTTTATTCAATATTTTCAATATTTTTTTGACTTTCAACCGTTTCAACGTTCCTCATAAGCGATTTTAAAGTATTTGAACCTCTTTCAACTTTTTACTTATCTTTTCGACTTTTTTAACCTCATTCAACTTTTTAGACCTAAAAACGAAAACTTGAACTATGGTCGGTCTCCTGGTATTATATATTATGTGTAACTACACAGTTGCTAACAGTGAAAATCAAAATGCAACGAATACGTTCAGACAGCGATGAGCAAGAGTATCGTTTTTTTAAATCGATCCCCCTAAAAATGTGCGAATAGATGAAAAATGATAAAATGTGAAGTTTTAGATTAATTCGAAGTCATTTAGAGATCGCTCAAGCCGGTCAAAATATCGAAAAATGTTTTTTTTCTATTTTTTTCCTTTTACCCACCCTTGAGGTTTATTAAACCAATCTGGAACAAAAAAGTAAATACTTATACATATTATGTAATCGATTACCTTTGCAACCAGCTAAAAATCATAAAAATCGGTTGACAAATAAAGAAGTTATGGCTATTTATATTATTTAAAATCCAAACATTTTGATTTCTATAACATATGTATGTATAAAGATAATAGCTATCAATATTTTGAAAATTTTTTTTAACATAAAGAAAATTCAAAAGGAAAAATAATACAAAACTAATATTTAAGTCAAGGCTGATTTAGTATGTGATTTGAAGTTTTTCCGATAGTCAGTAACCATTTGCAATAAATATTGCTTTTCTTATTCTTCCTTGGTTTAAATTTTATTGTATTCTTCAATTAATTTTACTCCACGTTCTGCTGCATCATTTACCACATTTATATTATGAATTATACTATTTCCTTTTTTATAAGCTTCATTGACGTTCCACTTAGAAGGGTCCGCATTTAAAAAATCATTATTGATCTTCCTTCGCAAATAAGTAACATCCAAAATATAAATATGCATATTACTCCAAATGAGGTAGCCAAAAAATGTTAAACTTATTTGCAGAAAAGCTCCTGGCCATGACTCCATTACCTCCATAATGCTGAAAAATTTATCCCAAACAGCTTTAGTCTTCATTATCAGGCTCTTTAACGCTATAATTAATTTTGGCCATTATCCTGATGATTGAAAAAAACCAATAACTAAAATGATCTCGAAGCCCGGCAAAGATTCTAATTTACCATCTTCATACAGACCTATTAGATTGCTTTCCTGCCTCTCAAAACTGTTTGAAAAAGTGTTCTTAGAAAAGCTTAGGTCATACCTTCAAGATTATTAACTTATCCTTTCACACCAGTTTGGCTTTAAGGAAAAACATGGAACCATTGAGCAAGTGAACTTAGAAATGCGTTTGAACAGTGAGAATTCTGTTCCGCCATATTTCTCGATGTTAAGCAAGCTTTTGATAAAATATGGCATGAAGGTCTAATTTACAAAATCAGACAGCTCCTACCTCAAAATGTCCATGCAGTCCTAGAGTCATACTTGGCAAACAGATGCTATAGGGTTAAATATCAAAGTTTAATATATCTAAGTTTTCGATTCGCGCTGGAGTTGCTCAGGGTAGTGTTCTTGGTCTGTTTTTATATATTTTATTCACCTCTGATATTCCACCAACCAGCTTCAAAATTATCTAGTTCTTATTAAAAACTGGCTATCAAAATCGCGTATCAAGTTGAATGAACAAAAATGCCGACATGTCATATTTACATTAAATAGAAATCCAACTTCAACCTTAACATTAAATGGTATTCGAGTTCCAGAAGCAAATGATGTAACTTATCTTGGCATTCACTTAGATAAACGCTTAACTTGGCGTAAACATATCGAAGCCAAAAAGACGCAAATCAAACTCAAAGCTGCTAGCTTACACTGCTTAATTAACAGACACTCTCCTCTAAAATTGGAATATAAAGTTCTACTACACAATAGTGTCATCAAGCCTATCTGGACCTATGGCATACAGCTATATAGATTCGCTAGTTCATCAAATATAGAAATTCTACAAAGAGTTCAAGCAAAGATACTAAGGACAATAACAGGAGCACCATGGTTCATTAGAAATGAGCAAAACCATAGTGATCTCCATATACCTATGGTTAAGGATGAGGAAAATACCTCCAAAAACTGAAGAATTACATCAATTCATTAGCTATGCCACTTGCCAACACTTCAGCACATTCGCGTTTAAAAAGGTCTGACCGTCCAGCTATTATATATATCCTCCACACTTATTGGCATCGATCGTGAAACTTCCATTCTATCGTTGCATATGGAACGTTGCATATCCATTGCATAGCATTCCAAATTCTTTGCAAAGTGGACTTTGTTCCGGTACCTAGCTCGTCTCGGGCACTGTTAATAATGATAAAAAAAAATGGCCATAACTTCTTTATATTTCAATCGATTTTTATGATTTTTAGCTTGTTAGAAAGGTAATTAATTATATAATATGCATTAGTATTTATTTTTATGGTTTAACACATTCAGAAGGGAATAAATGAACAAAATGCAAAAAAAATCATATTTTTCGAAATTTTGGTCGGCTTGAGCGACCTCCAAATCCCCTCGGATTGATCTGAAAGCTCACATTTTATCGTTTTTCATCTATCGGCACACTTTAAGGGGGATCGATCAAAAATCGCACTCAAACAAAATTTTCCCATACACTCGGGGGCTACCTTAATGTACACTAGAGCGATTCAAAAAAAAAACTTTTTGATTTTTTCACGATGTGTCAGCGGATTACAATAGCCTTATATGTCTGAACAAGCCCCATTACTAGGATTAAGGTTAATATTGAAAACTGGATTAGCGCCCTCTGAACTGATATTCCCTGAAATGAATGCAGAAACCGCATATGATTATCTTATTTTAAAACAAAGATATCTGCATTTTTCTAAATTAACAGACCTGATTTTTTTCGAATCGTGGTCGACAAATTTGCATATTAAGGTGATTCTAATTTTTTTTTATTTAAAACAGTAACCATCAATCGGGGAATTCGAATTCATGATTAGTTTTTCTTCTTCTTCTTTTTTTCTTACAAAAAAATTCAAAATAGACCGGAAAAAATTAAAAAATTCCGATATTGTACTTTAATGTTGCAAAATCACCCCATATTATTTTGCTGCCGATCCCGTGTTACATCATTTTTAATGTACTGTTATTTGCTTAACAGAATGCCGTAAACTGCATATCATTTCCTTATTGCGAGCCCGAGATATCTGCATTTTTCCAAATTAACAGAACTGCCATAATTGAACTATTCTATAGATTTTTCTAAAATATTCAAAAATTCAAATTATGTCACTTATGTTAATTTAGAAAAATGCAGATATCTCGGGTTCGAAATAAGAAAATGATATGCGGTTTACGGCATTCTGTTAAGCAAATAACAGTACATCAAAAATGATGTAACAAGGGATCGGCAGCAAAATAATATGGAGTGATTTTGCAACTTTAAAGTACAATATCGGAATTTTTTAATTTTTTCCCGGTGAATTTTCAATTTTTTTGTAAGAAAAAAAGAAGAAGAAGAAAAACTAATCATGGATTCGAATTCCCCGATTGATAATAACTGTTTGAAATAAAAAAAAAAAATTGAATCACCTTAATATGCAAATTTGTCGACCACGATTCGAAAAAAATCAGGTCTGCTAATTTAGAAAAATGCAGATATCTTGGTTTTGAAATAAGATAATGATATGCGGTTTCGGCATTCATTTAAGGGAATATCAGTTCATTAAAAATGATGTTTCATGGGATCAGCGGTAACATAATATTTGAGGTGTTGGAGCTAGAAAGTGGAAAATCGGTACTTTTTTACTTTTGTCCGGTCAGTTGTCAATTTTTTTGTAAGAAACGCAGAAGAAGAAGAAAAACCAATCACGGATTTGAATTCCCCGATCAATTGTTTCCCGAAAACCATACCCACTTTGTAGAAAAATTTTATAACCTCTACAACTTGCAGCATTTTATAAATCAAGATTTTTGAAAATGGGTTGTTTACTTAAAACAGAGGGCGCTAATCCAGTTTTCAATATTAACCTTAATCCTAGTAATGGAGCTTGTCCAGACATATAAGGCTATTGTAATCCGCTGACACATCGTGAAAAAATCAAAATTTTTTTTTTTTGAACCGCTCTAATGTACACATATGATTCTATGTATCTTTCGTGAAAATCTCTTGCATTAAACTCTTATACGCCACTTTTCGTTCTATACTAAAACTCCGTTATTCTTTTATCCCTGCGTGTTATTTGATATGCATGCAAGCTGTAAGATAATCAACATCCAAATCTACAGCTGCGCGAGTAAGAGTAGGTTTTTTGTGCAGAATGCAGAGATACATACATACGTTCCGGCGCACAGTGGCAAACATTTCAAAATGCGTTACAAAAATCAATTTTGGTGTGGGTCTGTTTGACAAATTTGACCCTCGCATCGATTAGAAAAATGTATAAAGCTGATAAACTTAAAATTTCAACCGATTCAAACAAGTAGTTTAGTTTTTACAGTTAGTAATATTTGAGACATTTTTGTAAAAAAATTTAATTTTTGGGATAAAAATTTCATGCTTGAACTGAAATATTCAACAAATACTGAGAGAAAAAATATACATTTTTTTGGTAAAAGCATTATTGGTCTTAATTTAACAAAAAAAAAAAAAAAATGAGTGCGCTAAACACATTTTTTATCGATGTTTTTGAGCTTTCAGTTGAGATTAAAAATAAACTTTACAAAACTTCAAGCTGAGCTTCCACACAAATCATCACCAACTCTTACTTAACATGTTCTCTCAAACTGGGCACCGGAGTTTGAGCGTTCCTTCATTAGTTCATTCGAAGCGTGTTAGGAAGAACCAGCTTAGCCTAGGAAAATTTTAATATGTTAGGGTAAGTGGGCGGCCTTCGGTCCTCCAATGTGTCCAAAAACGGCTTTGGGCTTGGCTGGTAACATATACAATAAAGTCGTTCCGACACGTAATAAATGTATTTCTACAGGAGAACTCTTCTTAACTTACTACGAAAAAATTGAAAAATTTAACATGTACATAAAAAATGCTACATCATTCCAACTTTTTTCGAAGCACATCAAGTCCAGCAGAGTTCATATTGGCCGTAAGAGATTATCTTCAGATTACCGAAAATTGTTTTTCAACGCATAATATGTCCGAATTAGAAAAAATTGTATCCAACTTATGTTGGAATATAAACAGAAAATGGATAAGGGCAAATCGTACAAGAAAGAATTTCATTACAAAATATCTTTGAATTTTTTTACAATTTAAGTTCTACTGGGTGTTTTTTTTAGAGGTTTGTTTTTCGAATAGAGATAAAACTGGCATTTTATGGTCAAATCTGGCAATTTTAATGTCATTTATGTTCAGTTTGGTTTGCCATTTTATCATAAACAGGTTGACAAAAGAACAACGCTTGCAAATCGTGCAAATTTATTTCGAAAATAATGGTTCAGTTCGCAAAGTTTACCGCAAGCTCCATCCATTTTATGGTCGACATAATCGTCCATCAGAGCAATTAATTCGGTTAACCATGGGTCGTTTTCGCACTACGTTTACTCTATGTGATAATACGCATTCGCAGAGACGTCGAACAGTGCGCACCGAAGAAACAATTGCCGCTGTAGAGCAAAATGTTGAAGAGGACCCGAATGAATCGATTCGCCACCGTGCACAGCAATTGGAGCTTTGTCCATCAACTTTATGGAAGATTTTGCGCAAAGATCTTGGCTTGCGACCTTACAAGATCCAGCTTGTGCAAGAATTAATGCCGCGAGACCATGCAATGCGTCGTGATTTTGGTGTATGGGCCGAAAATGAGATTGATCTCGATGCTGATTTTCATCGCAAAATTTTGTTCAGTGATGAGGCTCATTTTTGGTTGAATGGCTACGTCAACAAGCAAAATTGCCGCATTTGGAGTGAAGAGAATCCACATGAGACCCTTGAGACGCCATTACATCCACAAAAACTGACTGTTTGGTGTGCTCTATGGGCTGGTGGAGTCATTGGGCCATACTTCTTCCGAAATAATGCTGGAGAGTCAGTTACCGTTAATGGAGACCGGTATAGAGCCATGATAACCGACTATTTTGTTCCCGAATTGGATGGCATGAATGTGGATGAGTTGTGGTTCCAACAAGACGGCGCTACATGCCACACAGCGCACGTCACAATCAATTTATTGAAGGAAACATTCGATGAGCGCATAATTTCGCGGAATGGACCTGTCAATTGGCCACCAAGATCGTGTGATTTGACACACGATTATTTTCTTTGGGGATATGTGAAGTCGCTCGTCTACGCCAACAAACCAGAAATGTTAGGGGACTTGGAAGCCAACATTCGTGGCGTTATTGCCGACATACGGCCCCATATGCTCGAAAAAGTGGTTCAAAATTGGACCTGTAGAATTGGCTTTATTCGAGCCAGCCGCGGCGGCCACATGCCCGAAATCATATTTAAACATTAATGGCATAAAATTATCCTTCCAATAAAGCCAAATTGATGGACATTAAAACGATTTTCTTGTGTTTTATTTCAATTCGAAGCTCTATACCTCTAAAAAAACACCCTGTACATATCGCACCGTCAAAACAAATGGGCCACAAATCAAAATAAAGAGTTTTCGAGTTATGTATACCACTATATAGCTCATTAAGTATTCTTAATTTTAGTCTTGCCACCATATTTCTAGCTCAATTAATAACTTCTAAAATACATTTTTAGTCAAGGAATATTTTGTTCTGTATTTTTTCTTAACAAAACAACACCACCTCATTTCAAAATATTAATATTTTGCTGTTACAATGAAGAAAAAACCATTAAAACAACAAAGCCTTAAATCGAAAAGACATTTTCAAATATTTTCCTTTTAAGTTTTTACAGTAGCAAATCAAAACAAGGCAGTATAGTTCTTATAAACCAAAAATATTTTCAATCAAAGTAATTGCATCACTGCCACATTCCCAAATATGTCAATTTTACTCTATAGATTTGTGAGATAAGTTTGTAGTATTGCAGTTCAAGACTATCATAGCTATAAATATGGCTGTCTTTAAATTCAGTGGAAGATTTTAGATTTCTTTATTCTCAATTTTCTCGAAACTTAAAATTTTGAGATGTGGCCCTCTTGTTCTGACGGTGCGATATATACCAAGCCCATTCACATTTCAATCACACTTTTCTGTAGTTTTCAAAGTCTTCTTGCGACAAACAAGTTAATTTTTTTGTGCAGAAGATATGTAGTTTTTCCTCCCTACAAAGAACTCAACTTCAACAATCAATTGCGTCGGACCCTGCAAACCTTTTTGAACAAAATTTGGCACTTTAGTAGCTACAAGAATTTCATGTCATTTAAAAAAAATTATCAAAAAATCTTTATTCGTTAAGAAGTTATGATTTTTGGAATCAAAAAAGTGAAATCTTGCCACTGTGCGGCGATACGTTTTTTTTTTCAAATGCGGCAAAGATGAAAGTTAATTGTTTTTCAAAGTAGATTTTTCTTTTTGTCTAACAGTTGTTTGCAGTCTTTCATACTAAAAGTCTCTATAAGAACAACAGCAGCGTCAATTAGTACTTAGCTTTGAAGTTCTAGTGGAATGAACGCTTTAGGTTTTTGTATATTTTTAAGTCCAATTAAAATTTAAAAGGTTACTTTTGTGAAACAAAATTTTATTTGTAAATAAAAAATGATAATATGTATGTACATATACCAACACTTTTCAAAGCATGAGCAGCAAATTTAATCGCCATAGAAAAGTTTTCTGAAAAGTTAATTTTTTTTTAATTTGTCACAGTCATTATAGGTCACGCATTATTTATTTTTATTAAATAAATTTTTGTTGTCACTAAAAATCTATTTGATCTGGAAACGCATTATGTTCATGGGCACCGGGGAAGCTCATAGATTGCGCTGATTTAACACAAGCGTCATGAGCCCTCAAAACTTTGCACGCCTGAACAAATTGCGATCCCTTTGAATGAAAAATTATTGTGAGACAGACAATAGTGAATAAAGTTAGCAATTAAGGAAAAAACAAACAGCACCACAAAAACGACAATTTCACCAAAAAGAGGCGTACGTCAGGCAGGAAAAAAGTAAATAATGATTTAATAAAAAGCCGCCACGACATCGCGATTAACGATCAACGTCAATACGACAATCAAACAAAAGAATCGTGCCGCCAAAGCCGACAGTCACTTCTACTGTTGACGGACTGCATGGTGGTATCAGTGACTAAGCACAGCCGCACTGCAGAGCTATCGGTAGCTCTAAGCGAAGAGCGTGCTCGCGCGCTGCCAGAGGCGTTTCGTAGCGAATTGATCGACCGACCGCACACAGAAAGCTGTTTAAAATGTTCTCCTATTGAGTGATGGAATTCGGATTTTGTGGAAATGTACTGAATTGAGACTTGGAGTGCATTTTTTAGAAGGCGAATTTACTTTTGTCATGGACACTAAAATTTACAAAAATTTTTTGAAAATAATGTACTAAAATTTGTTGTTTGAAGCATATTTTTCACAACACAAATGTACTGAAAAAAGTACAAGTGCACCGGAAATGCCATCACTGATTCTGGGTGGCAACCCACAAGCTCATGTTTTTTTTTTGCAATCTTGTCGGCTGTGTTTGAAGTCACATAAGAATACAGTCAGCTGTATTGTAGATAAAAAAACAAAGCAAAGTACTGAAAATACTTAACCGATTTCGTACGTGCGAACTTTATAAGTTTCACTTTACGACCTATGGAAGATTGATTATGCTATGTAAGAGTAGGAGTCAGCTTAAAATCCAACTTACTTATTGCAGGTCCGTTTTTGGATACCACAGGATAATCAGCTAATTTGACTGATATCACCTATGCCTGCATACCTAAGGTCATTTCGTTCATCTAAGAAAAATTAACTAGTTGTTTTGAATTATATCCTACGACAACTTCCAAACTCAAAAAATTGATTTCCGAATCTTTCTGCATATCTACCGATGAAACAGTGGCTAGTTATCAAAGCAGCAATTGACGAGACTCTTGGTCTAGTACGAGCTCAATTAAATTCCTCAAATATTCGATGTACATAAAACCGACAAGTATTTACTAAAAATTTAAAACAGCACTGCATTGAAATAATGCTTCTACGTTATATAGGCATTCAAATACAGAGTAACTTCGGGTATTGTGATATGGTCATGTAATGTGATATGCCATTATATTTCCTTAAATAAGCAATTCTCGACAAATTTTTTTTTGTCAACATATCAGTAACGGAAAAAGATATGTGCTGCAGGATTTTATTAGTGTTTCACCGAGGCCGAGGCGAGGCGAGGTTCTAGTTGATCTCGGTCTCGCCTCGTTTTATAAATTTAAGTCTCGCCTCGCCTCGACCTCGGACGAGATCTTGCCATCACATGCCTCGCCTCGCCTCGCTTCGCCTCGTTCTCGGCCGAGGCACCTCGGTAAAAAAGCGAGGTTTTTATTAAAATAAATAAAAAATTATATATGTATCAGGGCTGATAGGCTGATCAAGCCTCAAGAAATAAAATTAAATATCTGTTTTTATTTTTGGTGAATTGGATGAGATATGATGAATTTAATTATTTTCTTATATGGGAAGGAGACGCATTGCCTAATTTTCCAAGCCAAACTAAGCTATGAAGCTTTTACAAACTATAAGCAAAATATGTACCAAATCTTATTTATCTACGTCAAATAGATATTGAGGGGGTGGCATCACCCATTTATCGTAAGCTATATTACGGAGCATCCCAAATCATAAGAAACATATATGTATGTCAAATCTTTCGTCGGTCGGTTGAACGGTTTAGGAGTCCATTAGCAACGAACATACATATACTGAACTTTATTTATATACTAGCATTACCCTTAGAAAGACTATTAGAATAAATCAATTTCAATGCAGTGTTGTCAATCATGCAGTTTTGCTTATAGCTTTACATGCTTCCCTAACTGATCAATCGAGGCGAAGTCACATAGAAGCTGATGCGATCCAAGCACTTCTGTGCAGTAACGCTTGGACCAAATCTGAACTTGTAAGAAGCACATGCGGATTAAAAATAAAACAAAGTAGTTTACTCAAAATAAAATACTAAAATATTAGTTAAATATAGATTTTAATATTAAAATTACATTCATATTTTGAATCTGCATATGATTCTTACGAGCTCAGATTTCGTCAAAACGCGCCTCGCTCTTGGTTTCGAAAACGAGGCTAGGACGAGGCGAGGCCGAGGCGAGTACGAGGCGAGGTGCCGTGTGATCTCGCCTCGCCTCGGTCAAGCGAGGAAAATTTATTTTTCCATCTCGCCTCGTTCTCGCCTCGGTCTCGCCTCGTTCTCGTAGTCAAAAACGAGGCTGCCTCGTAGCCTCGGTGAAACACTAGATTTTATGCATTCGCACTCACTGTTTTTGGCCTCAGTGCAGTGGAATTGACTTAGCCGCAAATCGAGATTTTATTTGTGTGCATTTCATGAGTGAATTAAACCCAAAATAAAGTAAGTATTATAGCCAAAGTACTAAAATTTGTTAGTAGCTGAATATACTTTGTCATAAATAATGTGAATTCTTTATTTGCTGAAATGTGTTTTAATAAAAATAACCCGAGTATATTAAAACTGAAATCCGGGTAATGTGATATAGTCCAATTTGGTCCACCCAGCAAGGACATTACCTGTGCTTTTTGCAACAAATCCTTCCAAAAGGATACAATTCAGGACTGAGTTCGATTCCTGCAATGCGATTTAATTTTGGCTCAAAATGATTGTTTTCCAATTTTTGTATGAGAGTCATCTATCTAACTTTAATATGTTCTGCTTTTCGCTTATTGATTCAGTCTATATCTAGTTTCCTTTTTTATGGAAATTCTATTGAAAGATGCAATGTTATTGTATTAATAGTTTCTACTTTTTTATACATGTTATACTTTTCATGATGGTATATCACATTATCCGAACGCTATATATCACATTACCTGCCAATTTAATTTAGAGGTGTCACTTGGCTTTTTCCATTTCGTTGAAATAGCTTCAGATTGACTTACGCTATAGAGCTCCGAAGTCGCAATATACTGCACAATGCATCAACAAACCATAATACATAAAAAAGTAGAAGCTATGCTATAAAAGTTACGTGTAATTTAAGATACAAAAATACCCATATCACAATACCCGAAGTTACTACACCTTCTTTGGCACTGAAGAGTCAAATATTATTCGTAAAAAGTTATTAAAAAATTCATAAAAAAATTCTTAATGTACGAAGAACAACTTTGTTGTGCATTATTCATTCGGAAAAGCATCGAATTTTTGAACGCATTGGTGAGAAAATGTCATTTCCTCAGATTCTTTGTTTCGCATTACGTGGCAAAATCTGCTAAGCCTTTTTGAACGTGCTCATTAGTTAAATGTAAAATTAACTAAGTATTATAATGCCAACCGATGCCCGCATAAAAAAATTCAAATCACAGTAAAACAAAGTTATTATTCATGAATACATTTCATTTATTTCAAATATACCTACTTCACAGCATGAGTTTGAGCCGCAGCATTCATAAATTATATGAGACATTGAATGAGATTGAAAAGCTCAAAAAAAGTTGAATGAGGTTGAAAAGTCAAAAAAAGTTGAATGAAGTTGAAAAATTCGAAAAAATATGGAACATGTTGAAAAAAGTTTTAAGAGGTTGAAAAATGTTGAAACAGTTGAAAGAGATTAAAAACTTGAAAAAAGTTGAATGTGGTTGAAAAAGTCGAAAAAATTTGGGAAATGCTGAGAAAAGTTGAAAAATGTTGAAACAATTGAAAGAGGTTGAAAACCTTGAAAATTTTTGAATGAGGCTGAAAACTAGAAAAAAGTTGAATGAGGTTGAAAAAGTCAAACAAATATGGAAGACGTTAAAAATATTTGAAAAAGTCAAACAAATATGGAAGACGTTAAAAATATTTGAAAAAGGTAGAAAAACTCGAAAAGTTGAATGAAGTTGAAAAGTCGAAAAAATATGGTAAATGTTGAGAAAAGTTGGAATCGGTTGAAAAATAATGAAGGAAAAATGAAGGTTGAAAAATTGAAAGGAGTGAGAAACTCGAACTAAGTTGAATGAGGCTGAATAAATTGATTCCAAATTTTACTTGGGTCACTCAAATACTACACTAAATATAACATTAAAAGTTTTAAGCATGCATGGGAGGTGCCACGCCCACTGATACAATCTCGTCGATTTTCATTTAATTTCAAAGTCTATAGTAACCGACACCTCTTCACCAAATTTTAAGGAAATTACTCCGACAGCAAACTAAATATAACACTTAACGGATTTTTGCGTGTATGGAAGGTGCCACGCCCACTGATGTAATCCCATCGAAGTCCAAAATAAAAAAAGAATAATTTCTGTAATGCGAAATAACGATTATAATTTTATAAGAAATTTTCCTGGCTATGGGTGGCGGAAACAATTTTAATGATACATATGTATGAAATATACGAAATCTGCACATTCATGACCATTATTTAAAAAGATCCAAAAGGACTTCCAGAACACGGATGAACAAATTGGTTCATCATCCCAGCAATTTTCTCCATAGTGCAGCTAAGGTGGCTTTAGCTTTTTGGACTTGGACGCTATCGCACTGGGTTTTAGCCTTCAATTTCTCGTCAAATAAATACATGGTGTTATCGCAGATCCAATAAGATTTACAATTGCGCCGAAATGCAACAGCAGTGCAAATACTAATCAAGCGCTTCAGATTTCCAAGCAAATGGTTAATGCATGGTTAAAAGCATGGTTAATGTCGTCTATAAGCCCACGGCAGGTAGCTTTACACGCCTTAACGACCAAGTATCCACTGTTTGACTCTAGTGGAAAGAGTGGTTAAGAAATATGTGGATTATAAAAGAAATTAATGGATCAAGTCAAAGTTTAGATCAGATTTATTTTAAAAGTAGATAATAAATGCGTGTCGGAATATATTAATTCAGAGTTTTCGACAAAATATAGAAAAAAAGTCATGAATATTCACTAAGTTGCACGTTATATCTAGTTCCCGGAATAGTATGCCACTTTGCTCTTGGCACAATAGTAGATGGTGTGGAAAGCACAGTGGCAACAGCGAAAGCATTTCGTCTTCTTTTCACTGTTGTGGCCAATGTTATCCACTCCCAATTGTTTTTGAGAGGGTGTTTCTTGAGTTTTTGAACCACGATGATGTGCCACTACCTCACTTTGCGCCAAGGAGTCAGTCACAATGTTGCGGAATTATAATTGGCCCATATGCAAAGAATTCCTTTTTGGAGCTATCCCTGTTAGACGTTCCGTTATTGCGCTGGTAACTGTGGATGGAACTAAGTAGCTTCCAAGAATTGACCATGGCAGCATCGAGTCCATTTGTTACCAATGGCCAATGCCATTTTTAACCACGAAGAGAAATCCGGTAATTGTTCATTGCATTGTCGAAAAGATCAACTCCTCGAATTCGTTTGCTGTATTGATGAATGATGTCTGGATCCTCTACCATTACTATCTAACGTTGCGATGTTTTGGTTCGACTTGCAGATAATTTGACAACACAGTTACGGACTGCAATTAAATAAATAAACCAATCAATGTCGTTCCAATGAACCTCTCACCATCAATTTGTGTGACGGTGTCTCAGCAGGAGCACATGCGACCACCCGTTGCTTCAAAGCAAATTGATAGGGTACATTCTCGTCATTGTTGGCGTCCGGGTAGTCAACATACATTTCTGTGGTACCACAAATCTCGGGCATACTTTCCAAGGCACCATCAGTTTCGGTAGGCCCAGCATCATCACAGAATATGTGGTCGTCTGGGATATCAAATCGTCTACAGCATCTGGCAGCGAAACAACTATAACAATTGCCAATACGTTCGACAATTGTCTTGGTCTTTGCGGCTCGGTTTCCTCATCGTCAGACTACTCATTTTCAATTATAGCTTCAAATTCACGAATAACAAAGACTTCCATTCTCGAAATCACACTCGAATATGTACGTCGCCATAACTCTCCCCGAATACACAAACATTCACAATCACAATCGTTAGTACAATTTCAACCGACTGATGCGCAAAAAACGAACAACGTACGCACGTGCAGCTGCAAAATTTTCCCTAAAAAAAATGTACTCTCTAGCGCCGATGGGTGCGAAAACGCACAACATGTGACGGTAACATGTAGAAATTTGAAATTATTATGATATATACATAAGCCCAAAGGCTACCGATCCTCATCATTATATGCTCTCTAAATATTTTTTTTTCTGTGTGTTTTCTATGTTAAAATGGTTATTTTTTCACATGCCGGAAAACCTGCATCTGACGATGCAGATTTCATTAAGTATATGACGCCATATGACTTGCCTGTCCAGAACGTATATGTATTCCCATCCATTTATTATCCACATTAATAGACGGCTAAGCGATATCAACCACCTAACATTTCCTATGAGTTTTCAATTACACCTCTGTTTTTTGGTGCGTTTTCGCACCCGTCAGCGTTAATGGGTTAAGTATATTAAGACATTGTCCTGCCACTTTGGTAGCAGGAGAACCCTGCAAACCTGTAAAACACCCAGAGCAATATGGTCATTATAAAATAATTCAAAACCATTGCACTGTACACTGGACTATCGGCAAGCCTGCTAAGAAATTACTTATTCAACGCTTTTTGCCGTAGTTGTCTGAATGCAAACGAGCTGTTGAGCACTTTATCTGCAACTGTCCGGCTTTCGCCATAACCAGGGTAAGTTATTTGGAGCAAGCTTCTTTAAAAACCTCAGCGAATCGGCTGAAACTGAAATTGGACCACTGCTTAACTATATCAATAGGATTACCTGGGTATAGCTTTTATAGTTACCAAGTTTCTTATTAAAAGTTTCAGATAATTTCTTTTAATGAAATATAATCTCAACACACACAAGATAAGGGGACGTCCATAAATTCAGACCCCCCCCCCTCCCCTTGGTGAAATTTGGTGAGTTCTGGCGGGACCCCCCTCCTCCTTTCCGTGAGACTTTCCTTATAATTTTTAGATGGAATCTGCTACATATAATAATGCATAGCCTCTGCATTAAAAAGTTGACGTGAGATTTTTATCGACCCTCCTTGGTGAGATTGAGTGAGACTTTGCCGGACCCCCTCCCCCCTATTTTGACTCACGTAAGTTATGGACGGGCCCTAATATGAAAATTTCTGCAGCTTAATGATAGCGAATATTGGTCCCTTACAAGAAAATTGTACGTTCCTGCTTGAGGCGAATTTGGTGGATTTGCGAAAATCATTTGCTTACTAAACATTTTTCTATTTATATCAACTGAGATAATGAAAAGATACAGGCAATAGCTGGACCAGTGGTCGGCAAACTTATTCGCCAAAGAACCAAACATATGCATTACAACGATTAAAAAAAAATTTGAGTGCCTACTGATTGAACACTCAATGCGAACAATGTCCTTGCATCTTCTTGGAAAGTTTGAGTATGTTAGGTTTTTATGTTGCTGTTTTTAATTTTCAGCACGATCCCAGTTTTCATCAATAAGACGACTTCTCAGTTTAACTCTTCATAAAATTCATTCTTGAAAAAGATTGTCCGCATGAATATGTAGAACCGAAAAAGGAAATAACAGCAAACGCGAGTTTTTTCAGTTGATCATAAGAGTCAGGAATACTATTTCGTTGAACGTTGAACATGGTCATGTCTTTCTTCTCCAGGTCATGCAAAGCAGACCACTTGAGTTGTGAAATAAGTTCACATATGTCCTTCTCCAGTATTTCCAATTCAATACAAAGACGTTAAAATTTAGAGTTACACATTTTTTTGTTTTTTAAATCGAGCAATTAATTGTATTTCAAAGTTACCAGTGTCAATGCCAAAAAGGAGAAAATTTCAAACATATTATAGTAGCATTAAGAGGTTTTTGACGAATGCTGAAACCTGTTGAGAAATGCTTTTCTCATATTTAAAATGCATGATTCAGCAGGCAATGAAACAATGTTTTCCTTTCAAAATCTTGAGCAAAATGGAATAATTTGTTTTCGAATAAATCTATTACTGTACCAATGAGCAAATTTGTTAATGCGAGTTGGGTGACCAACAGAGTCTTTTCTTAATGACTTTGTGTCTACTTTTGTGACACTACACTATATATGGTGGCCACAAATCTAGCTTCAATGGCGCTTGGTATTATCCGCCTCTTTGTTAATGGCAGCCCATATAAATTTTGCCAGATCCACACGTAAGTTTAAGAAACTCCCTTAAATTGAACCAGGTTGCACTGTGTGATTGTCGTCACAACCAACGCTACAAAGAGTTGAAATTGTAGTAAAAGCACCATCAGAGAACAATCGAGCCCATGCCAAAGTTTTTTTCCTCCTTTGGGGAAATTGTTTGTACCAAGAAGTGAATTATAGTTGTATTTATCTGATCAAATCGCTTAAATGCAATATACCTGAGTAATTCGTAAGGACTCTCCCCAGTAATAACACAAGCTGCAAATAGCCATCTAACACAGCCAAGCCCTACAAGTGAAAGAGACAGCAGGCAACCTGATCGCAAAATAGGTTCAATTAATTCACTTTTCGTAGCATCACAAGAAAAATATGAATAGACTACGAATGCCTTCAACTCCGTGTTGTTGTACTTAAAGCGTTCAAAAGTGGTAGAAAATAGACTTAATGTTTCATCATGAGGTGGAGGAAAACATACCATCTCCTCAGGAGACCTCCAAAACTTGGAGTATCTGGTGTAAGCGAATTTCTTGATGTGAGCAGATACATCCACTATCTGCTTGGTATTGAGTCTAACCATCCGGATAGCCAAACACCCAAGCATATTGACACAAGATGTACCTTCAGCAGTTATATTTTCACTATGGACTTCTTAATCCAAGAAATCTCATACCAACATGTACCACTTCGAAGCATCCTCCGAAAACAAAAGAGTGTCTTCATTAATTCCTGGAGGCCGTGTTGCCGGTTTGACTTGAGTGTTTGTCCATTGTATTTTTTCCAACCTCTTAGCTCCTGTAGGAGGAGGAATGAAAGACAATGATTGTTTGTCAAATATTTCATCAGAGATGACGAAATGCCGATTGTCAACTGTCAATGAACAAACCAGACCAAGAATTTCTTAAGTCATGTTTCCAATGTGCTCTCCAGTGGTGTAGATTTCTCAAACAGAAATGGTTTGATTTCTGGTAATAGAGATGCAGTCTACGCGCATGCTCGAGGATATTTGAGCAATAGCGTAAAAGATGAAGAAATATTTTATTCAGCCGTAATAGAACTTAAACTTTACATTTGTTGAGTCTGGAACACAACATGTTAAAATAGTGAAAACTTACTTCGTTTACAGAAATGTCATCAGTTAGCCGTCAAGATCGTGTTAATTAACTATTCTGGAATATATCCGGAATTTCAACGATCTGCTGTCAAGCAATTGTTGACTAATGCCTCAATTGCAAGGAAAAATAATTTAAAATTAAGCCAAGAAGTAGTGGCGTTGATAAATACTAAGCTTCACGATACCAAATAAATAAATAAATTGAATCAAGTATGTACATTAGACCGTACCACCCTACAGGCAAAAAAAAAAGTTCACAGTACACCATCATCAAATGTGTTTTATATCAATTTAAGCTTCTTAAAAAAATATAATACTGAACAATAGCTTTAAAAATAAAATAAAAATCGGTAAAAATGTAAGTTTAATCAGCTAGGAATCTATATATTAAAAATCAACTGTCGTACATTATTCTCGCAAAAACTCGAGAATGGCTCAAACGATTTGAATAACTTTTTTTTTGTTGTATTCGTAATGTTCAGGTTAAAAAGAAAAGTTGGAAAATTGCAAAAAAAAAAAACTGATTTAGCGATTTGTTTGGGAATTTTGTATGGAGAAATCACAGCATAACTTGTGATTGAATTAACTTTCACCGTGTATTAGGGTGTTTTTTTTTTCAAACTTTATGAGAGGGATTTTGTTTATTTTTTCCTATATTATAGCTCGAGGAATAAAAATAATTATCCCAACACTTGAGCTTCCTAGCTCAAACCTGTAAACGGCGCGAACAGAGCTTATGTCCAATTTCGTTGAAATTTAACGAAAAAACCGACTTACTAAAACGTAGAAAAAGTCTGCCTTAAGTGCCAAGATATAGCGTTTTTGAATTTACCCACTGTTGTAAAATCACGCCCACATTTTTTGTGTGACTAAAAATGCGGAAAAAATACACCCGAAGGAGGTATTTTTATTTTTTTTTTTTTTTTTTAAATTTGCGGTCCTATGTGGACCAAGCTATAATATAGGAAAAAATAAATAAAGTCCCTCTCCAAAAGTTTGAAAAAAACACTCTAATATATACATATGTTGCCCATTAGATTTTAGTGTAGGTTTTATTTCGAAAACTCTTCGGACCAGTACTCGGATTTGAAAGTTTGCTAAAATTCGAATTAAAAATAGGTAAATCACGAAAAACCTTTATAGTGTTTTGTATAGAGAATGCACATCATAACTCGCGATTGAATTGATTTTGGGCAGGAAAACGTTTATCGGCCCCGGACAGGGGTAAGCATGGGGCTTGAGATAGGGGCAGGGAGGACAGAGTAACGTTTGTAGGGTACACTAGTGTTTAATATTATATTTTGCATTTATCAAGGGCCCATTCTTTGTGTCGATACGCCACTGGCTTGATAATCCATTATTATATTTCTCCGAATGATCGTTTTGTTTTTCTCTTCGCCTTCAAGCAAATCTGAACAGATTTCTGAGTGGTTAATTTGGGTGTATGTATGTAAATAGCAACTATGTATGTATCGATCTTCGTTAAATTGAGTAACAACCTAATCCATTTGGTATGGCTTGACCTGAAAGTCTTTCCGTTGATATGTATGTTAATGTGTGTAGGTATTATTAACAAGGTATTAAGAACAGCGAAAGCTTACCCACAAAACCACAAACAGCAGTGCCATTTATGTAGGTATCGCAGCTAACTTCAGAGAGTAGTCAGAACAACATTAGTGACAATTTTAAACTAAGACTGCTTTTTCTAGGCAGGATAAGCAAAACATGATAAACATGATGACTAACTCTTAAAACATCTTTGTTGTACAAAATTATCTAACAATCATTTCTGATGTAATTATTTTGTTGATTTTTTTTAAAGCAACCTTAAGTAAAAAAGGGTTAAAGCAAATTAAATATAAAAAGGAGTTTGCCAACCAAAGACAATCATGATGATGAAGAATAGCCAAATGCGACGCCACAAAGGTATTGAAGATATGTATCATCAACCTCACTAACTTAGACCAGCGGGAAGGTCAATGGTCATGACTTGACGACCATTCAGTCAGAGTTTGCTTGCAGAGCGCAATCTAATGTGAGCGCACGCTTTCACGATCGTTCAGCGAGATATGGTTATGTAGCAAAAAATGAAATTAGCTTGGGACTCAACACTTGTTGCATTTGACCAACATGCGAGCAAACTCAAAGCACAGCTAATAGTTTTGACGAATGGCAGCGGTATAGAACAAATACTTGGTGTTGGTCTACATTCATCAACGGCATTGCACGCCTGTCAGTGGCAATGGTTTTAAAATGGTGTTAAGCATAGACAAACTAGACGAGAAAGTCTTTTCGGCGGGAAAACCACTTTTTGCTAGTGTGAGTGAAAATTGATTTTCACCCTTACGCGGTGAGTTCCTCAGTGTGAGTGTGCCACTTTGTGGATATTTTCCCATGAATTAGGAAATTTATAAGTCTTGATAGAATTAAAATGAAAAGAAATAATATTTTTTGTAAAGAAAATCATCATAAAATGTTTAAAAAAATGAATGCATTTACATTATGTATTAATTTTTAATGAATTAATAGAAAAATCAAACGAATTGTTTTCATGTGAAAAAAATTATAAGTCTGGCTACTTACCAGCTGTCAAATGTCTTTAACATTTTTGCCGTCTTGAACAGCGATATTACAATTTTTGGTTTGTATCTTAATTTTTCGAATTTTTATATAAATAATTGATTTGTCTTTTCATTACAACTTTTCAATAGACTTTTTAACTACAGCAGTAGCACTGGAGCAGTCGGCGCTGGTAAAAAGTACAACGGGTACAACAACTAAGGAAGAATTGGCTATAGAAGAACGAAAATTGCATGGTTTCCGACCATTTGGCTTTCGATGAGAATTCTGATGACGGCAATCAAACTATTGTCGAAATCAAAGTCATGGCAATCTTTGAGCTTTTAGATTACATTGCCAACGAACCTCCACCGAAATTGGAACACAAAACCTATTGAGTATTGCCACAAAAGTTGGAATTCAGATAAATTGCAAATTAGGTTAAACACCGTGAATGGTCGAATTGCCACTTAGTGGCCTCATGACTGTTGGCTATGTTTTGGCGAAAAGTTCACGTGATCGCTCCCAAAGTTTTGGTGTACTTGTGGCTACAATGGACGTGGAAGTCAATAGCACCGTTGCTGAATGTAGCGCACATGATGTTTTAGCCAACAGCTTATGGCCAATGCTAACAAAAGCCCTGCGACAATGTCGTAAAAAGCAGGGTAAACTGCCTGCACGCATTATATTTTCCCGTGACAATGTTTCAGATGACAAATCTTCCTATTTTTTTTTCTTATGCATATAAAATGTAATGCAATATTTATTGCAAACCTAAAACATGAACGTATCATAAGCATTTCTTCGATATTTTACATGAATATGAAAAAAAAAATAAATAAATTCAATTCCTCAAAAATAGCTACGTGAAAATAATTTAAAATATTTGGAGTACGTATTTAAGTAGTTTATTAAATCCTTCATTTAAAAAAAAAAAAACGATCGAGAACAGCAAGTCGTTGTTCAACAGACAAGTCTCCTGAAAGTACAGCTACTGATTGACCATCAGAAGACATTGTTCCAGCCAGCTATCCATCTGTTTTGCGTGTCTGTGAAAAAATATACATCATGGTTTTTAGATAATAAAATTTGTTAAAATATTTTAAATTTTTTGCAATATTTACAATTTTTTTAATTTAAATATCAAAAGCCGCATTAGCACCGGTGGTTAATTGTAATTAATTTGCAGTCTGACTACCATCGTATACAGCCACCCGCTTTTTACAACGCAGCATTGCCTCGTTCAACTCAGTGGTCGAAGGTGGTTTTGTTGGATCAGTGCATTTAAGAAGCAATACTGTTTCATCAGGTTCCATACTTGACATTGTTGAGTTCTTGTAATAGCTGCAGTAGCCGGTAATACGGTAGCGATGTCCCAAAGACAATTAATCATCGCACTTGTGGGTTGATGCAAAGGTGTTGATGTGAAGCGATCGAACCAGTAAAATTTTGCTGTTGTTGCTAAAGCTGAAATTCAATTATTATTAAATGAAAAAACTTGATAAGTAATATTTTTTACCTTTTTATTGCGTTCCTCCAAAAAATGTTTTTGCAATCAATTGCAAATATTAAATGAGAATTGTCAAAAACAGCTGTTGTGAAATTCAACATTATTTTCGACTGCGCAGTCTCGGGGGCGCGTTGTATTCACCATAATGGACTGCGCAGTCTCGGGGGCGCGTCATACTCACCTCACTACAGTATGAATGCCACTGTTTTTATTTTAGCAAAGCGAGATTGTGGTGGAAAATGTTTTGTGAAACCAATATTAACTTTTACCGGATTTTTCCCGCATAAGTTTGAAACTATTTCTTTTTTACAGCTTGGAGTTATGCAAAAGTAGAGTTCTTGAGTTAATGTTATCTTTTATAGCTACCTTCAAATTACTGATATAAATTTATCTAAAATTTAATATTAATTTGGAAAGTTTTATCGGAGATGAAGTCTCCATCGGTTATAACTGAGTCTAATATTATTTTTTTTTGCTAGTGAAGTCATTATTGCGCGTTATTTTTATGTGGTAGACGTAAAAGCTGATATATTATTTATTTATGTGAGCATCGAAATGTTAACTTGCAAATTACTTAGTTTTAAATAACTTTCAGTCAAAATCGTTCATTAAATTTCTTCGCTTAAAAAATGCCCTACCTTCTTATTAATGGTTAAAGCGTTCGATAACTTAACTACTAAACTAACTAATTGGAAAAGTAAGTCCTAAATCAACAAATATACAAGTTCAAAGATATATTTAAGATAAAAATAAAAAAACATATCGTGAAAAGAAGCTTTAACTTCAAACATAAGTAGAAATAGCAAGGCAGCAAAGCAGGAATACACGCTGAATACACGTATAACTGGGCGGCAACCAATAAAACACAAAAAAATAGCATTGATAAACAAATGTGTGTGCTGCGATTAAAAATAAAGCAATTACAAGCAAATAAAAATAGTCACAACTCACTTTAATACTACAAAACTTAAATTTTTATTAAGTTTTTTCGTTCTCCTGTAAAGTTACAAAACTGGTAGATAGGGCTTTTCTATATTAAGGTAATGATATACACATACAATTTTTCCATCTCCTCGATGCTCATTGACAAATGTTATTTTTGAACATCTTAAAAAGTATTTCACACTGAGGAACTTGAAATTATCGACTTTCCATTAGTATATATTCCTACATTTCAACTAGTCCTAAGCTCAAAAAATTAAACAACAAGCAAATTTTTCTGTTTTTTTATAAATTTTCGTTTTTCCCCTGGAAAAATCACATTTACCCAGAAAACACCCACAAATCAGGTACGATTCCATGTAAATTGAATTTTGGGTATACGGTACCTCTGTATCTCAAAATATTTGACAATCAATACGTGAGAAGAAGAACAAGAGTTTCCGGTCTAGTTAGTCTATGGTGTTAAGCATTCACTCTTGAAACGTGCCAGTTGTTTCGTCTTAAATGCATAATGTTGCTTTTCATTTTTTCAGTTTAATGATTTTCATAAATTACGTGTTTAGGTAAAGGGAAGTAGTAGTTTATAGTTTATTTTGCGACTCTTCCACGTTCAGCATATGAAAAACACGATAAAGTTTTGTGTATCATTCCACCAAACACCTCATCTTGCTGCACTTTCGCCAAGCTTCTACACTTAGTTGCAGAGTTTGGTACCAAAATTATTAAATAGCCATAAAATTTTCCAAACGTGTTGTTCACATGCTTTCGCGTAACGGCTGCTGCCATAAAAATATCATCGTTAAGACAACAACAATACGACTATTAAATGTCACCAGCCCGTGGTAAAAACTACATTGCTCCAAAATACAGCTTAAACCCAAACAAAACAAAAATAAGTTCGTCAAATACTCAACCAGAACCCGAACACACAAGATGTACCACAACAAAAACCACCACACATTGGGTAGATCCCGAATCTAGGTGGACAAAAGTAGAGATAAACAGCGAACGTTTCTATCCACGTCCCTTACGAAGACCGCGCTTTCTTCTAAATCGGACATACCGTGAACCGCGTTGCTTGAAGGGGGTTACCATAACAACAGATGGTTCTTCATGGAGTAGGAGGAGCTTAAAATACTTCGACCGGTTTCTAGAAATGTGTCATTGCTAATTTTAGGTTAATCTGGCAACATTGATTTTCTGACTTTAGTCCACCTGGATTCGGATCCATCCCACTGAACGCTGCCAACTATCCTTGCGCAATAAAACTCATACATTCCTATAGTGTCAGCCAGCGGAGAGCAGCCATGAAAGATATTCACGTGAAAGATGGTGGGTGTTCATAAAAAGAACAGATCCAGGGAGTATGGGATAAGTTGCTACGAAGTAAAAGATGTAGGTGTAAAGGCGTGCATTGAATATTCCCATATTTCAAATATTTATTCGATAAAAACATGTAAATAGTGATTTTTTTAGTTTAAATTCGAAATAAAACTGTGCATGTGTGAAGGCCTTTTCTGGCGAGTATGGGTTGGACGAAGGCATTCGGCGTTCTAGACAAAGCTGTCGCTTGCCGTTATTACTAACGTAGCCAGAAATGTTCCTTCGAGAGCTAAGCTCAGCCCTAGATATCGGTATGTCGTAACAGAACATGGAATTATGGAACAGTATCAAAGTTATAATATACTAAATTTGAAAAAGCCTTGGAAGTAGACGAATGTTGTGAATCATTTGATTTTTCATAAGAATTCAAATTAACCCTTTCAGGACCAATGTTACCTATAGGCAATCTTTAATAAAATCAGTGCAGTTGGTTACTAGAAAAGTTAAAGAAAAACAAAAAAAAAACAAAGAGTGCTGCAGTAAAACTAAGGTTAGGTGAATTTTTGCCACATATAAAAATGACAAAGAAATTGAATGAGTGCAGAGTAGAAAGTATGAAAAGTATAGTTGAATGTCAAAAAAAATAGAATTAAACCGATTGAGAAAATTGTTTCTAAAGAATTTAATTAAAGTGTTAATAATTAAACATCGTATTGAGACACCAGAGGAACCAGAGAAAGAATCAGAAGAAATGGCATCGTACGTAAAAGAACATGATGTAGTAGTTCCATTTTTGACGGACAAGAATACGTAAGCTTGAAAAGGAGACTATTAAAACTATTGGAATTTAAAGAGTGTAAATAATAAGCAACACGAGACAGATTAGCTTCAGAGGCAGAGGATTCTTGAAAGAAGAAGGACATAAAAGCTATCAACTATATATACAGCTCCATATCAAATCGGCAATTGGAATGCATTGGCAATTTAGACTCAGCTTTTAAAATTATTAAAAAGTTTAATGAAATGTATTCAAGGAAGTCCACCGCATTGCAGATAGTATGTCGCAGTATATTAGAAAATGTTAAACTAAAAAATTGTGGAAATCCAACACTATTTTTTGGTGATTATGAAAAAGCATTACCACAAGAATATAGTTATATTGGGGACTCGATAAACCCTTTAAAAGAGGAAGAGAGTGCAAATATGTCAAATCAAAGATTATCATCTGATTTAAAGATGAAATGAAAAGCTTAGAAAAAAATATCCCAAATTCAGAAAAACATGAAAGAAATAATTCAAACTTTTTTGCCATTGAGATGAGAGGTAAATGTTCAGTGATAGACTTACGCCCAGGCCCGTGAGGCCCGGGCCTAGTGCGACAAAATTTTATATTGAAAATATTTTGAGAAAAATTTTTTTAATTAAAATAATTAGTGTTTTAACAAAATTACTTAAATTTTTTTAACCTTTTTTATAAAGTTATAAGTCTTTCTTAACAAAAATGATTACTTACTTAGATGGCCATAACAACCCGTTGTCAGGTTACGGCCGACCTCATTAGCTCTCGCCAGGCGCCTCTGTTTTGCGCGTGCCTTCTCCAATAGTTAATGCCAAGCGCGGTTAGGGCTTCCTCAGCTTGGTCTATCCACCGGAGGCATGGTCTCCCTCTTCGTCGTTGACCGGGGACCTTCCCTTCGAATACCTTTTTTGCTGGAGCTTCTTTATCCATACGATGGACATGACCCAGCCAGCGTAGTCGCTGTATTGTTATACGCTTAACTATGTCAATGTCGGTGTAGAGCTCATACAGCTCGTGGTTCATTCGAATGCGATAGTCGTCGCCAACTCGAACGAGAGAGAGCTCTGCAACGTAATTACTTACTGAGACCGTAGTAGCACCTATTAGCAATTGTTATTCTCCGCTTAATCTCCAGACTGACATCATTGTTGCTGGTTACGGCAGTGCCAAGGTAAATGAATTCCTTGACAACTTCTTATTTACAGTTGCCCGCTGTAACATGAGAGTCTAGATCCCGTGCTCTCTTGTTGTTGTTAGTAGACATCATGTATTTCGTCTTGCCCTCGTTTACCGTCAAACCCACTTTGGCTGATTCATTTTCAATAGCAGTGAAAGCAGCAGTAACATCTCTCTTACTCTGACCGATAATATCAATATCATCAGCGTACGCAAGGAGCTGAACACCTTTGAAGAAAATGGTGCCATTATGATGCACACCGGCTTTTACGATCCCCTCCATAATGAAATTGAAGAGATCGCACGAGAGCGGGTCGCCTTGTCTGAAACCTCGCTCGATATTAAAAGTTCCGGAGAGGTCATTCCCTACCTTGACGGAGCTACACGTATTGCTCAACGTCATCCTGCAGAGCCTTATCAACTTTGCAGGTATACCGAACTCAGACATTGTTGCGTATAGGCAATCCCGCACTGGGCTATCGAACGCAGCTTTATAATCGACGAAGAGATGGTGAGTGTCGATTTGATATTCATGGGTTTTCTCCAGGATTTGGCGTAGTGTAAAAATCTGGTCTATGGTGGACTTACCAGGTCTATAGCCACACTGATGAGATCAGCGTTTCTGTATACGGCTTCAATCTTTCACACAATACGCTCGAGAGGATCTTATATGCGATGGAAATAAGACTGATACCCCTGTAGTTGGCGCAGATTGTCGGGTCTCCTTTCTTTATTACAGGACAAAGCACGCTGAGATTCCAATCGTCGGGCATGCTTTCCGCTAGTCATATTTTGCTGATGAGTTGATGCATGCACCTTATCAATTCATCGCCACTAGCTTTAAACAACTCAGCTGGCAGGCCGTCAGCACCCGCTGCTTTGTTGTTTTTGAGTCGCTGGATAGCAACTCGAACCTCTTCATGGCTAGGTGATGGTACTTCCACTGCGTTATCATCGATTGGTGGTATCGTACTGCATTCTCTCTGGGCGGAATTGGTGGAATCATCGCCCGTAAGCAAGTTGGAGAAATGCTGCCTCCATAACCTCAGTACACTCTGTGTATCTGTAACCAGATTTCCATTTTCGTCTCTACAAGTGGATGCTACGGGCTTGAAACCTTGAGTTAGACGCTTAACTTGTTGATAGAATTTTCGTGCATCCTTCTTGCCCTGGTACACCTCAAGTTCCTCACGCTCACGCTTTTCCTGCTTCCTTTTTTTACGTCTGAAAATGCGCCTCTCTTCCTTCCTCTTTTCGCGGTAGTTTTCTCGCACGGCTCGCGTTGCGGCTGACTGTAGCGTCTTCTTGTATGCGGCGTTTTTAACAGCAGTCGCATCGCGACACTACTGGTCATACCATTGGTTTCGAGGTTGTGGGCGTCGAAAACCAATGACTTCCTCGGCAGCAGCGCGCATGGAGTGGGAGATGTGTGTCCAAAGTCCACCGGCGTCGTCGGTTCCAGAGGTTGGTTGGTTGAGCTTAACCGAGAGTTGAGCGGAGTACGCCTCGGCAGTCCGTTGTGATTGCAGCTTGGCAACGTCCAGCTTTCGTTGAATGCCTGTGCGTACATTCTTCGCATTGCATAGCCGCATGCGGATCTTAGCTGCAACAAGATAGTGGTCGGAGTCAATGTTGACCCCCCGAAATGTACGCACATCCAGAACGCTTGAAGCGTGCCTTCCGTCGATCACAACATGATCAATTTGGTTTTTCGTTTTTTGATCCGGGGATAGCCAGGTGGCCTTGAGAATGATTAAGTAATATTTTTTCCTATCTACTTTAGTTTTTGAGATATTTCGTTTCAAAAAATGTTCAAAAACGTCAAAAAAAAACAAAGTGTGCAGTCATCAAAGAATCTTCTTCATAATTTATATTCTTCTATAACTTCTACTTTGTTTGTCGCAAGTAAACTTTGAAACTGTGGAAAAGTGTGGTTGAAATGTGAATGGAGTTGGTACAGTGAGTCAAAAAAGTTTAGAAACAGCAAGATTTATTTTTAATAACTAACACAAAATGCACTCTGAAAGTTAAAAAATTGTATTTTTTCCCTGCCATGATTTTCTTTGCTACATGTTATTTCCAAATCAGCGACAAAACTTGAAATAAAAAACTTTCTCGTTAGAGAAAAAAGGAAAGACGATTAAGAACATACATTTAGTTAGTTTTCGTTAGTAGGAAAAAGCATTAAAATCACGTTAACGTTCTATCTTAGTGGAGGTCCAGAAAAATTCAGATTTATCAGCTCCAAAAACAGGCCCGTACCTACCCAGGGGCTAGGTTTTTTAGGAAAACTTAAGGAAAAGTCGAAAAGCAAATAAGAAACTTATTTTTATAGTTCGTAATTGGCTTACAGTTTATTTTTTCTAAGACAGTAACAATAAATAACCTTCTACCTAATTTCTAACTGTACTTCGCGATCTTTCCGTGCATTAAATAATATCTAATAAGTAATAATATAATCTTTTCAAAGCCTAGTCCAGATCTTCAGACTCAAGTCGTTTGTACTCGAAAGCCAGAAACGATACTAAAATTTTTCAACCAGAAGATTATTCAATAAAATTGTTTTTTATTGCCTTTCCTTAAAAATACTCCAAGGATTTGTTGGAATTTCATTGAGCTTTGATTCAAAGAAAAAACTATTCATTTTGGACAAGATTTTTAAACCAATAAATATTAAAAAAAAAATTGTTTTTGAAACTTAACTTAAGGGCAGGGTAACGTATTTAACGTATTTTTTCACTTTTTTTTTATTTTTTTATCTAAATGAAAAACCTTCCAAGAATATTGTGTGAAAATTTGAGACGGATCGGAGCAAAAACAACGAAGATATAGCAGTTTAAGCAACCGTGCGTCATTCATGACTCAGCGCACGCTTAAAACTTTAAATCGTTTTTCCCAGAACTCGCGTTTTCAAAGTCGGTGTCCACCGTATCTTCAAAACTACTGCATCGATTCTTTTGAAATTTTGAACACTATTTCTGTACATAATTTACGAGGTAACGCTGGAAATTTTTTCAAATTTGTCAATATTTATTATTTTATAATAACAAATTAAACGATTTTTTTTTTTTTGCAAAAATCGCGTTTTTCACTTTTCGCGTTACCTGGGATATCGGATGCCCAAATTGGCCAATGGCCGCAGCTTTTCCAAATCCATTTCATCCACAGTATCGATAGCTGTGAGAATGGCATTGCTTATGACAAAACGATTGATCATTTCAATCAGGGAAGGGCACTTAGTGCCTCAATTTCCTCACATTGCTCTAACCGTTATTCGACGCACAACCAAGCGAAAAAAATTTCCCAGAACTTCAACGCTATCGAAGCACAAAATTCGCAGAATTTCAACGCTATCGAGGCACAAAATTCGCAGAATTTCAATCGAGGCACAGCGTTGACTTGAATTCAAATGAAAACAAAAACAAAACACAAAGGCATAAATGACGGCGCCGCATTGTGTCTTGACGAATGTAGCAATTGTTTTTGTTTGTAGTGTAATTTGTTTTTTTTGTGCTAATGGCAATTTTGGAAATGAAAGTAAAAAAAACTTTAAAATTTCGTTTGTTGTTGCTTGATGTTGTTGTTTTCCTCTTTGGTTATATTTTTGTGCCCACCGCTGATTTCAATAATAGAATTTCGTAGAATGTTGATTTCAGCATGATGGCCGATTCGCTTCGCATACCCAGTGTTTCTCCAACAACATACTTCTTCAGTATTTTTGACTGGCGCCTATTCCGAATTGGACGGCTTGAGGCGTGAGCTGATTCTATGGGCTTTAATTTTTTCAACAGATCTGTCGTTTGAAAATAGTATTTATGGAAACTCTTTTGTGATCTCATTTTTTCAAACATCGTATAAACAGCTCTATGGGTTGCATAGAATCTTTGTTTCCAATCTCTCAGCCTTACATCGCCATTATTAAATACCCCAATATGCATCATAAGCCAAAATCGTATTTCCCCTGATTCTAAGACGTTGGTTTTACTCTTCGCAAAATAAGAACACATTCCAATAACCGGGAGTGAAGTTCTTTAATACACCGAATTCTGTTTTTATACGGTCTTTTTTTACACGGTTTTATATAACACGGTCTAGAGCAAAAAAAAAAAAAAAAAAATATTCCGTTTTTAAACGATTTCCTTCGATTTAACACGATTAAAAAAAAGCGATATATATTGAAAATTTAAAGAAATATATTTTTACTAACCGTAATTTTAAGAAATTTAGTCAAGGAATTGGGTAAGAAGGTTAATAGGGTTGTAGGATATGGAATTTTTTTTACACGGTTTTGTCTGGAACGTATCTACCGTGTAAAAACAGAATTAGGTGTATATATTTATAAGCCGACTGCTGAATATTTGATTGAGAAAAAACAATTTTTCAAAGAAAACGTTAAATATAGTAAAACTTGTTTGCAAAGTCGGGTTGGTACGGGCCTGTCCAAAAATAACTACTAACCTAGAGCAATGTCGTACTTAGTTGTATATTACCAAAATCTGCAAAATGTACTTCCTAGAGGCTAGGTATAACGGAAAGATGACACGTTAAAAACGCTTTATCGTCATGGGAAACGCTAAAAAGCGCTTGGAGTTCGCAACGTTGTGTCTCCTTAAAGAATTTCGTAATAAAAGGTACTTGTCTTTTGATAGTCCTAGGTCCATAAACAAAGCCAACGCATCGTCATTAGTGTATTTGGCGGGATGTGTATCCGGTGGAGTAGGGATGATGTCTTTAATCCTTTTTCTTCGAATTGGACTTGCATGTAGGACTGCTTTAGCTATATCTACTTTTAGTTTTTCTTCACCCTTACAATATTTAACTGCCAAAGCTGTGGAAAGGTGGGCCACAGGGATAGTTTCAGTGCAATCCATAAAGAAAATTTTTTGAAAATGGCTAAGACTAAATTATTTTCAAAACATTTGAATAAATGTAGATTGAAATTTTAATTACACAATATAATTTCCATGTTTAAACATAACATAAAACTATTTGTATTTATGAAAGCCGAATCTTTTTTAATGAAAACGTGGACTTGGCGTTTTGATTTTCAGAAATGTGGACTTGGCGGGTTTTGACAAATAAAATTTATCAAAAATTATTGCAATCAAAAATGTGTGATGAGAAAATTTTTTGTTACAATTAAGAGTATGTAGACAAACATTTTTCCGTCCCCTCCTACAATATCACACATTTTAATTTTTTTGGACTTGGCGGGTTTTGCATCTCAGCTCAGCATTTTTGGAATCAGCAGCCGAATTTACATAAGAAATGATTAGGGGCACCTAAGGCTTAGAAATTTTTTAATTATTTGTAAACTAGTGTTATTGAAGCAAAAAATTTTAATTACTTGCTTATAAAATACTTTGAACATTTTTGGACCAAAAATCAAATTTTATTTTTTTTTTTCTCATATATTTTTTTAATAGAAATTCATGTTGTGGCATTGACAATTTCAAATTTTAGTGTATTAAGGTGAAAGAAGTGAAAACAGCAAAGAATTTGAGCTGTTACACAAGAAACACCAAAGCTCTACTCGTGCAGAGACCTTGGATTTTTTTCTTACTGTTAAGTACTGTTAAGCTTAAAAAACAGCTGTAAGTTTTTTTTCGATACTTTCTTATGTGTACCTAAGAAAATTCGAAAAAAAAAAATTAAAAAAAAAATATAATAAATAAGAAAATAACCAAATTTTCCTCATTTTTTTTTTTTTTGCCCAATTCCGAAAAATAAAAATTTTGCAGCTCTCAAAATCAAATTCAATCTGTGGACGAGGTTGCAAATGATTTAAATGCTGCTGGGCCACCATCGCGCGATGTTGCTGGATGGAAGAATGTAAGAATTTTACAAATCATCATAACTCTTTTCGCATCACATTTTTCGTCACACCGTTCCACACTTCGTCATCGTTTTTGTCAACAAATAAGACAAATAATCATCGTGCTAGCAACAACAACACATAACCACCCGTTCACCCATATAACTTTAAAAATCGCATGATCTCGTTGCATTCTTGTCGACAACAACAAACACATATAGTCCAGTAACTGAACAATCGAACGATATCACTTGTAGTGCTCATCCAGACGTAATAGAAAAGTTCGTGCATAAAAAAGTGAATTTTGGCACGACCTTGGCTGCAATAGTTTTGTTGCTAATTGTTTTCTTATTACTGAGGTGATGAACGATAGAAATGCAAGAACAGCAGTCAGTCATAGTTTTTTGGTCTTCGTCATCGCGCGCGCATTACAGTCTCATTCCCGGTTTATTTACTGTAATTAAATTAATGAATAAATGAATTTAACACAATTTGTTTTTTTGTACATCCGGGCTAGAAAAAAGCTTCTAGCATCACCAGTTATCATAATGCTAAAAACAAATATTCATAGGCTTGGGCGGACTACAAAAACCACCTCAAAACAAAACTACGGCGCAACAAGACTTCCATTTCAGACGCAGGTGGTGGACCTTCAAGATATTGTCCATTAAACGCATGGAGGAGCAAGTCAGCCAATTGCTCTGTATGTACGAAGCCGTCAGTGGTATGAGTGTACTGCTCACAGTTGCCGGTTTTTGAAAGTGGCGAAGAAACAGAGGGCAGAGCCAGCAGCATTTCTCCTGTGCGCACCACTGCTTATCAGGGATGATATTGGCATATTTGTAAAAGGGCCAAAATTCGAATTAAAATAGGGCTTTTTTGACATAAATAGGGCTTCTGTAAATCAAATCGTATATGTATAACCATTTATATTGTAACCAAATTTTTCCTTTTTATAAAATTTATTTTGTTGTTTATATTTAACTGTAAACATAAATTTTACATTTAAGCGTTTAAGATTTTTTTGTAAATAGAAGAAAATGTTCAATAACGTTATAACCCAAAAACGTAAAAATTCAGTAAAAATGCTTGCCCTGAAATATCTGGTTTTTCGAAATATGACGTTATTGAAGAAAATGAGCGATATATTAAAGAACTAACTATGGTAAGATCGATTTTTAGAAACTTTTTCAAAAGGAAATGCAAAAACAAACGATATAAGAAAAAACTTGCGGTTTTATTTTGTTTGATTATACTCTACCTGATAATCTTATAGGTCACAATATTTGTTCTATATAAAGTAACGTTTAATACGATGTATAACACTTGGTGATAGCACTTTTAACGACAAAGATGTCGAGCAAGCAACAAAAAGTCCGCGAACTCATTTTGTACACATACCTGCAAAATTCAGAATTATAATATTCAGCTTTAGCAAAAATAGTTCATGCATCAAATAGAACTGTTTTGACGGCTATTTCTAATAACAAGAAAAATCTATCTGTTTCACGAAAAAAAAGGTTCTGGCAGAAAACCAGAATTTTCTACCTCAAGGGTAGTGGCGAAGGCAAAGGGTATTTTTAAGCAGATTCCCAGCACCTCAGTGCGAGATATGGCGGCTAGAGCAAGCATATCAAAGTCTACTGTACAAGGGATAAAGGAAAAAAGTAAGCTGAAGACATATAGAGCTCAAAAAGTTCCAGACCGTTCTGATGAAAAGCAGTTGATGGCTCAGATACGAGCCCGAAAATTGTATGAAAGGTGTCTCGCTAAATTTGATTGCTGCGTTATGAACGACGGAAGTTACGTCAAAGCAGATTTTAAGCCGGTACCTGGGCACAAATATTATACGTCACCGAAAAAGAGGCATATGCCTAGTAAATTCAAATAGAAAAAAAATTTCGAAATTTTCGAAGCAATATATGGTTTGGCAGGTCATAGGTGCCTGTGGCCTGAGAAGAAGCTTCTTTGTTACGCAAGGCACAATCAATTCAAAAATTTATACAGACGAGTGGCTCGAAAAACGTGTTCTTCCATTTATTCGTGCACATGAGGGTACAGTGATGTTCTGGCCCGATTTAGCAACCTCTCATTAGTCTAAAGCAGGGAAGGGCACTTAGTGCCTCAATTTCCTCACATTGCTCTAACCGTTATTCGACGCACAACCAAGCGAAAAAAATTTCCCAGAACTTCAACGCTATCGAAGCACAAAATTCGCAGAATTTCAACGCTATCGAGGCACAAAATTCGCAGAATTTCAATCGAGGTACAGCGTTGACTTGAATTCAAATGAAAACAAAAACAAAACACAAAGGCATAAATGACGGCGCCGCATTGTGTCTTGACGAATGTAGCAATTGTTTTTGTTTGTAGTGTAATTTGTTTTTTTTTGTGCTAATGGCAATTTTGGAAATGAAAGTAAAAAAAACTTTAAAATTTCGTTTGTTGTTGCTTGATGTTGTTGTTTTCCTCTTTGGTTATATTTTTGTGCCCACCGCTGGTCTAAAGCTACGATGGAATGGTATTAAAGTAAAAACATCAAATTTCTACCAAAAAAAAAACAAATCCGCCCAATTGCCCAGAGCTTCGCCCAATTGAGGGATATTGGGCTCAAATGAAAAGAGATCTTTGAAAGAGTGGTAAAACTACAAAAAACTTACAAGACTTTAGACTTAAGTGGAAAAAATCTCTCCGTACTGTCGATGAAACACCTGTACAAAATGTAATATAAGGTAAGAAATTTTTATAAAAAAAAAAGAAAAAAGACCGAAAAGTTTATTGAGTCTTTTTTATAACTGAAAAATAAACCGCAAGTTTTTTCTGGGACAGTCCTGATTTGCAGATTTAGCACATCAAATTTAACCTATTACTCAGGTCAACAAATCGAAAAAAAAATGTTGGTGCCGAGATATATGTAGTTAGTTTTTCTATTAAGTATGTACTGGCAACATTAAAAATATTTATAATTTTTTTTCCTACGTGTCATTTGTGATTAACCGTCAATTTTGAATATTCACTGTAATCGACAGATTTCTATAAATAAATTAATTTTTACATCATGCCTTCATCGCTAAGAAGTTGTCTCAATGATCCAAATGTGTTTTGTTACTTTTGTGGTGAAAACACAGTGAAGAACTTCAGAAAACCTGTAACAGATTTTATAAAAAGTGCTTATTTTGCTTACTTTAAGTCGAAAATTGTGGGTAAAATGTGCTATGAACACTTGAGACAGTGTATTAGTGGTAAAAGAAACCATATGAGGTTCGGAATGCCTATGCAATGGAAAAAACAAAAAAATCTCTTCGATGACTGTTACTTCTGCTGAAATAATTTGCGTGGTGTAAACGGTAAAATAATGATTTATCCAGACTTAGATTCTGCTAGAAGACCCTTACCACATTCAGAGGAAAATCATGTTCCAGCATTTTGTTCCATTCGTGAATCATCATTTGAAGAAGTCATTAATGAAGTGAGTAGCGATAGCGATTTCGAAGGAATACCATATACAGAGTCAAAACCTTTTACCTAAGAAGAATTAAATGATTTGAAAAGGGATCTTGAACTTTCTAAAGAACCTGCAGAGGTTCTGGCTTTTAGATTAAAGTCGTTTGTTGAAGTTACTCAAAACTTTCTCGGAAATTACAGGTCAAATAACTGCTCTGAAATTGTAAGTGACATGCTAGAGCACTTAAATATCTTAGGATGTAATATGTCCATCAAAGTGCATTACCTTCACAGTCATCTTCACCAATTCCCAGAATATCTTGGATCCTATAGCGACGAACAAAGGGAGCGGTTTCACCAGGACCTAAAAACTATGGAAGAAAGATACCAGGCCCAATGGGATCGCCATATGATCAGCCATCTGGGGGATGCAACGTGATAGTCCCTACTACACTTCATTCGCGAAAGTCGCAAAAAAGAAAGTTTATATTTAAATAATGTAAGTTGTTTTTCATTTAAACTTTTTTTTTACAAGGCAAAATCTAGAAATCTACACGTAGAATATCAAAATTTTTGCTTATAATGTATTCAATATAAGGTCCTTAGTTAAAATGAAGGTACAGCTTCTCGGCACCAAAACTAGTATTGACCAGTGTTATAAATCAAATAAAACTTTTTTCATATAAAAAAATCTCTGGTTTTTGACTTGCAATAATTTCAATTTGAAGTTTAAAAAGTCGAAAGCCATCGTATTACTTAAGGGTGCGCTTTGAAAGCTTTCCTTTGAAAAATAAAAAATTGTGATTATTTTTCGGTAGAATTTTGCAATAGGGCCAAAAATGAATAAAAAGGGCCACGGGGCTTCTGAAAATCAAAAGGGCTCAAAAAAGCCCTAAAAGCCCCCAAATATCATCCCTGCTGCTTATGCCAGTACACCAAACAAACAGAGAAGCAAGGAGAACCTTCTTCAAAAACAAGTCAACAATCAAATCAAATATCAAGAAAATTTCATAAAGGTTTGTGACAGAGCTTATTGTTCAAACCTTGAAACATTCACATTTTAAATAATTTTTATATTGAAATATTCTGAAAATTCATGCAGGTCCTTAAAGATATCAGAAACAACTTAAGAGACATAAACAAGACTTCAAAGAGAAAGTTAAAATTAGAAGAAAAGAAACATAAGCTAGCGAAAGAAAAGTTCGAATACAAAAAGAAAAACCACAGCGAGAAACGAAATTTACTTATTAAAAAACTCGAAATGAGACAGAAAATGCTTGAAATAGAAATTAAAAGGATGCAATAGAGTCTACAAATTTATTTTTGCATTCCAATGAAACAAGTGATATCTTTAAAATTAGAATTAATATTAAAAAATGAATTTAAAGTGTTTACTTTATTTTCAAACGTTATTACTTAATGTTTTTGTTGAACTCAAATAATATAACATAATTTTTTTTTTATAACAAAAGATCTCATTATAATAGAAGAAATATTCTCTTAAATATTTGAATTTATATCATATTAAAAATGAATTTAAAATGTTTTTAAATAAAATAATAAAATAATAAATTTATGATGTAATGCTGTTTTTTGATTCGTCTCTTATTCGTTTAGCAATATTGCTAAATTAACATTTTCAACAAAATTTTCATTAGAAGGCTGTAGTCTGTAGGTATGTCAACATTATATATTAAACAAATGTTATGCAACGCACAACAAACGTTCAAATTTTGAACTGCCTTTTCAGGAGCGTAATGTAGTTCCCTTGCAGACAGTAGGCAACGAAATCATCCTTTCAATACTCCGAAAACGCATTCAATAATGGACCTTGCTTTACAGAAACTCTCATTAAATAATGATTCAGCCGAATTTTTGCCGGTATTCATGTATGGTGTTAATAGCCAAGGTTCTAAAGGATATCCAGAATCTCCTAGAATGAAAAAGGATTTCCATATTTCAGTGCACTTATTTTGGTTACATGTTAAGAATGGTACTGTTAATAATCATGTAGTTTGTATGGTCTTCTTTTAAACATTACAAATTAAAAAATTAACTTAAAAAATGTACTTGCCAAGAATCCACGTTCCCCTGTAACCATTTTCAAATTTTTGCTTTAGATGTTGTCTTTGCCTATACAGACTCCACACATGCGAATCGTGAGATGCACCTCCAAATCGGCCATTGACTGACCTTATGGTCAGCTCGTTATCGCAAATCTAAATTAATTTAAAATTAATTCAGGAGCATTTAAATTTATTTAACAGTAGTAACTTACAACCATAGCATTTATACTATATTTTAATTTTCTATTAAAGTATAAATGCTCGTTCCTTGAAACCTCAAACAGGCAACTAGACATAGTCTGTTGTGCTATGCCAACAAAACGGTCCTGGCCAATTTGATGTTGGTATCTACCTTGACCAAGAAATTTTAAGGTCGCTGCCAGTTTGCTAACAGGAGGAAACGCGGTAGACCTCTGACAAACTTTTAAATCGTTTGTGATGCTCTGCAAAACATACATAAAGGCCGAAAATTATTTATTAAGCCGAAAATTTTTCACAAAACTGAAAAATAAAAAGACAATAACTATTATATGAACGTTAGGTGGACAGTAATATTCATTATTTATTACCTCTTCCATTACATTAGAGTGATCCCGTATGATTCGCCGCTGCAACCTTTCTTCATGATTGTAATCATCCTTGATCCACAAAGCCACTGAATCCATATTTTTTAGCTAAAAACATAAAAATAATTTTATTTATTCTGCTTTCAGCTATCACAATTTTTTATAGCTAACATTTTTCTGCCGTAGGTATAATAAAAAGTGATGACAAACTTTGCACAAATTTACTGGCCATTATAGCAAGCAACACTTGCACTCAAGCGAAAGAGTTACAGAGTACGATTTGAAATTCGGATCGCATTTGATTTACGAATCGGATTGCTTTTCGAATCGCATTATAGCTTAGGGCCCCTGCATTTGGAGTATTTCATTAGACGCGTAATTTGTTAAGCTATATGATGCCATAAGAATGTCGGATACTTTTTTTTTTAGATACGCCCTTTTATGTTTAAAAATGTTTGAAAATATCTACAAAATAAGCCAACTGCACCTCATGTTTCATATCAGAAAACTGGTCTAGAAATCTCTTATATTTTTTTAGCTAGAAATAGCTAAATTTCGTCTCTTACTTAATGCAACCATTCTAGCATGTTGCCTTTCGACAACGAACGAACTTTGGCATAAATTTCAAAAATTGAAATAAGTTAAGTTTTCTAATTTATGCCAATTTTTAAAAATTTTTCAATTTTTAAAATATCTTAAATTTTCGAAATTTCCAAAAAAAATAGAAAACTTAAAAAAATTGAAAAAAGCCGAAGATTTCGAAACTTAGAAAATATTATAAAAATTGCAAAAATTATCGAAAAATTAACAAAAGTATCAATGGAATATCCAAATTTTATTTTTGAGTTTCATAAATCTTTACTAAAATGCTTGTCAAATCAAATAGTGTGAAAAAACATGGATAAAATTTTCAGAGATGGTACTCAGTGGCGTAGCGTGCATATGTGCCGCCCGGGGCAGAGAACTAATATGCCGCCCCCCTTTCATGGGAAGGACATCAGTTTTACTTGCAAAAAAATTTAAACACATTTCCATTTTATTGCTCTGCAGCAACTTTTAATATAATATTACGATTTCATTTAACTCCGTAGACATACATGTTCGTGTGTACCTACAAAGTCCTCAGTAATGGAAATGGGTAGCACTATGGCAAAATCGAAACTTTCAAGTGCTTCGAATTCGAAACGGATTCGTGTATTTTATCCGAAACGGATTTCGTTTCGGATCCGTCTCGTTTTCGTATGAAATTCATCTCGGAAAATCGGAAGGATCGTCCGCTTTGTCGGATCCGTCTCGAATTCGGAACGGACTTCATATACGGATCCGTTCCAGATTCGTTTTTTGTAAATATAGCGGATACGTTCCGGAGTCGTTTTTTGTAAACTAAAAGGATTCGAAACAGACTCGTTTTCTTTAAATATAACGTATTCGAGACGGAATCGTTTTTCTTAAGTAAAGCGGATTCGAAATGGACTCGTTTTTTTTAAATAAAATGGTCTCGAGACTGACTCGGAATAAAAAGCCATTCTGGATATAATAGTTGCCACAAATGCACACAACGCGGCATACGGCTACAACACAAAATTATACATATTTAGAATATGCGAAAATTAATTACGATCCAATAAAAAATATCGATGCAGAACATATCCAGATCATCATAGACAGAAGGAACGGAATATTTTGGAGGAGTTTCTACTTGACATGGTTAACCAGTCTCCAATGGACTATATGCACGTAGGGAATTAAACAAATTATAATCCGACCAAATCCATCACAAACCATGCACGCGGATTATTTCATGTTACGGAATTGGTTGCCGATTATATATGTTGTTTTTCAAGGGATATAAGGGGACCCATATTTCCCCGATTTGATTAACAATTTTTTTTTATGAAGTTATGGCCATTTAAGATATACCCATTTTAGGCTGAAAATTGTTTCAAAAAAGCGGCATTTCCATAAAAATCAAAATAATTAACTTTTGTCTTTTGATTATTATGGGGATCAAATTCATGTCTTTTTCAAATGGCTGTAACTTTGCAAAGAAACATCGCAAATTATCACTTGAAAGCTCATTTTAAAGAGAAAGAACGGTACTAAATGATGTTTTTTATTAAAAATAAGCTGAAATTAGTAGTATCACAGATGGCTGGTTAGGTTGGAACAAAAATTTAAATATTTTTTTTTGGAAAAAAATTCTCCTCACCTCAAATGCCTCTAAGCGCACTTTAACCCTTATGTCAGTAACCAAAATTACCTAGGGGCCGTTCATAAATTACGTAAGACAATTTCATGACTTTTTGACCCCCCCCCCTCCCCCGAGTAAGATTTAGTAAGATTCTCATTACCCCCCCCCCCCCCCCCCCCTTCCGAAATCTTACGTAAGATTCATAATTAAGGTGAAACTAGTCAAAAAATGTATTTTTCATGTGATGTACTATATTACTATATTTAATTTTAATATACATATGTTACATATTAAATAAATATTACGAAATTGCAAACTACACATTTGTTTTTCAAGATGAATAAAAAAAGTCATCGTAAGTCATCGTTAGTCCATGCGCTTTTCAACCAGTCTGATAGTGAACCTACAATTGGCACACCCGATTCGTCTGTTTAATTTTCTGATTCACATACAAACCCTGTAACATCAATATCCTCGTCGTTATGCCACTCTGCAACTTGACAAATCTCTGATTGTTTTAAAATGCAAAAGCTTTTCCCCTGTCCACGTTTCAAAATTGAAACTGGTTGAATCATGTGAGTGCGACTACAGTCTTCTTTCTTTTTTGTGCATTACAGTAGCTTTTTTCGAGGCAAAGTACTGGTCACAAATATTACAAACTCGATCAGCTAAGACGTTTGCAAGCGAAGGACAAAAAAAATCGTAAGGCATGATTTTGAACTGTGGATGTACTTTTGACCAATCGTAATTTAACGCTAAGCGAAGAAATAGAGGACAAAACTGATTGCTGTTTTGGTCTCCTGTTGAAGAAGGAATCGAAAGCGAATCTTCTTGTTGAAGAGGACAAGTGCAAGGGGGTGGTAAAGAAAATGGACAACATCAACAAAATTTCAAAGTCGACGTATCTGCGTGTAAATGCCTGAATAATAGCAAACTTGTGAGACGGTGTTACAAGTCGACCCTGCGTGTAAACAACATACATATATTTTATTACATAAACAGAAGAGAAGTTGTCACGTTCAGAGTCGATTACTTAAATCGATTGTAATCAATATTTCTGAATCTTTCGTGACTGTCGAAAATTCAAATATATTTCATTACTGCCACAAATGACGATGCGTTAATACAACTTCAATGTATGAATACGCATTTTAAATCTTACGTAAGATGATCATTCACCCCCCCCCCCCCCCCTCTCGTAAGATGTAGTAAGAATCCGCCGACCCCCCCCCCCCCCTAAACGTCTTACGTAATTTATGAACGGCCCCCTACGTTGTTCAGTAACCAGGGTACCCGGGTACCCATAGGAGTAATTCATATAATTAAGGGAAAGTACGAGTAGATTTTTGTTCTTCATTGTTTTGATTTCCGTTTTCTGCTAACCGTAGACTGACCTTTAAATATTTCGACTAATCTTAAGTTGGCGGGTCGTTTTCGAATTTCAAAGAAATATACTGTTTTATTGAAAAAAAGTTTAATTATTACACTTATAAATTGCATTAATTACATTTATTGGTAGTAACAGTAAAACTATAATAAAATTAATTAAATAATTAGTTCTTTTCCAGTTCTTGCAATCATTTAACAATCACATTTCGAATTTCTGCTACTCTGGAAAATTTTTTTTTGCATTCACAGCAATCCAATCTTCTTGTATTCGGTTTGGGTAAAGTCTTCTCAGTCTTGCGTCATCAGTCAGATTGTATGGTGACTTCGATAGCGTAGGCAGAAGTAAAAGAAAATACGCACTTCGTAGATTTTTGGCTCTGTTAGACATGTGATTTTTAGTCAATGCAAGACCAAGTTCATGAAAAAAATTCTTACGACATTGTTTTCGCTACTTTCTTATCAAGCTTGATCAGAGCTGGGCACCACTACACGTGTGTTTCTCTAAAATGCCTACCGGCCAACGGTTAGCTTTCCACTTGTAACTGAATCTCGAAAGCATTTTGTCGGCATTGTCAATACTGCATTTTGTTTTATTATAGTATGAAACTACCTTAGGCAATTTCTTTGGTGCTAGTCCGATATCAGGCGAATAATGCATGATGCGCTAAATAGTGGTGAATTGTGTTTCTTGCTTACATATAAAACAATTATGGTATTTTCGGTGAAGGCGAATGGAGATTGGAATACTGGCAGCATTTTTTCGATAAGAAGGTTACGCAGAGTGCTTATTTTCCACAATGTGCCAACCATAAACAAATTCGTGTGTAGCAGCTTTTGATCCAAATAGAGCCTCTGAATTAAATCAAAAAATACTGACTCACTCTTCCTGATTTCGTTCCCGTGCAGCTCAATCTGTTTGGGCTCTGAGTGAGTACTGAGTATAATATTCTTGTTATCGCGATAAATTGCCTAGAACGCTAGTACGCAAGCGCAAAGACGGTCAGGGATTAGCAGATCAACAAAAATTTTGCATATAATAATTTGCTGGAATATTTACAGTAGAATGAGTCAGAGGGTCCCGAAGTTTGAGGTGACCGAAGTTGTGCAGTTGTGTTTTTTGACGAAATTTTCCACTAATAAAGTAATAAATCGGTGCCGAGTGAGATTATTTTGTAAAGTCGTAAATAAATATTGTATGCAACGTTAACGCTGATTCGCGGTTATCTTTTTACGTCGACAGAAAGTACGAAAACATACCTATACATCGAAAAATACGTGCAGGCCGGAAACGACCCGTGTGACGAAAATAGTTCCAAAGTCGAAACAACTGGACAAATCGATAAACTCTGATGCTACATTTTTTCATTCACAACATACCTACAGACACAATAACGAAAACACAGACCAGAAAACACAGCTGATAGTTTTCGAAATATTTGAAACGAAAAAAAAGTTTGGTCGAAAACGACCCTAACATCATTTTACGGTTAAAAACTCTGATAAAATTCTGTGTACTGTTTTTTTATTTAGACTGATGACAATGGAGAGCTAATATATACATAAGTATATTGATATTTGAAATTCGATACAAGTATGTATAATGCATGTGGGTACCCTGGTTATTGAACAAGCGTATGTTAACTTTAACCGTAAGTTTTTATTACTTTTATTTATAAAAATTTAAAATAAAATCCATGGGTCGATGAAAAATTAACCAAATAACGAGGATCTGATTGGAATTAAAAATTTTTTCACGGGAACATAAGAAAAATCATACGGAAAGTACGAAAAGGGTACCCGGGTACCCGGTTACTGACATAAGGGTTAAACTCATATCATCTCTTTCTTATATTAGTACAAGTCCAAAATAAAATTTTAAGCGAAAAAAAAGATGGGACTTTTCAGAAAACTAGCTTTGTTTTTTCTCATAAAAATCGCTATAACTATCACTATACTCTCGCTATAACTTGATTTGGATGGAAATGCCGCTTTTTTGAAACAATTTTTAGCCTAAAATGGGTATAGCTTAAAATGGCAATAACATCATAAAAAAATTTTTTTTATCAAATCGGAGAAATACGGGTCCCCTTATATCATTTGAAATGACATGACATGAAATAATCCGCGTGCATGGTTTGAGATGGATTTGGTTATCCGTATTATTTAAAAAAAAAACGAGATTGTCTCGAATCCGTTTTATTTAAAAAAAAAACGAGTCCGTAACGGATCCGTATATGAAGTCCGTTCCGAGTTCGAGACGGACCCGTCGAAGCTTAAAAATTTCCATTCGTTTTTGTGCACATTGGGTAAATGCAATACAACAACAATATGGGTGTGATGGAAGAAATTCGTGAAATTCCAAAACTTTTAATTTTGCTAGTGTTGATCTCTTTAAATATATCTTTAAAAAATATCTGAAAGATGAATTTTTCTCATTTAATTTTAAACTTAACCTTTAAAATATACCATTAAGATTTTTTACAAGACTCGGTCGGGAGTTACCCTAAAATTGTCATTCGGGAGAGCTCACAACTTCCGCCCCCAGACTCGGTACTTTACACATTTGGACATACCATTAAAATTAGTTGAGCATTTGATTAAAAATTTACCATATCGCTCGTTTGCTGGAAGACCATCGTAACTCTAAAAACTTAAATCTGGAGAAAAACGCATAGTTATTAGGTTTTCAATAAATTAATTCTTACGAGTAAATAAATGCAAGTATGCCGACATATATTCTTCTTACAATACAAGTTCATTAAATACAGTTATTTCTTCACTCAATAAATATGACGGTTAATTCTGCATAATTAACTAGAATACTTTTTTTTAGAGTTGGGATGGTTTTCCAGCAAATGAGCAATATGTCTAAATGACATGAATTATATTTAATCAACAAATTTTTGAAAGGGCACCAGTCACATAAAAACAGTTTATTCACAAATATCTTTTCATCACAAATATATGGAAATAAATTGAGCATCTCTCCCAGTCTCTGAAGGTTTCATTTTTGAGTTCTGTTAAAGTTTACATCCGATTGATTTGAAATTGTTACAGTAGCTTCATTGTTTGATTATCTGTTGTACACACGATTTTAGCGATTAATTAACAAGAAAAAAAGTTATAAGCAATATAAGTTTATTTTTTCGTCGAAAACACGATTTTTTGTTAAAACATTTGTCATTTCGCGAAAAAAAATTCTAAAAATATAATCATGTGTACTTGAACGGAAAAAATCATGTAGATAATGAAAATTTTTTTTTTGCTATGGGTGAAGTTGGACGAGACGCCGTCGAAGAACCTTTTGAAAAAGCGGTTTACTGTTATCACTGCACAGCCGCCATTTTGTAAAAAAAATAACAGTAAACATTTTTTTTCTCTTCTTCAAGAGTTGCTTAATCCAATGTTATATAATTTGTATACCTTTATTTTCAAATGTCCTTTAAAAAAAATAATTAAAATGGCCTTGTTTTTTATAGCAAAAGGGAGATATAACCCCTTAAGAATCATCTCTGCCTTCGGCCCAACATAAATAATTTTGTCGTTAACGAATATATCGTCACCTAACATCAAGAAATTCAAAATCAAGTTTTTGATTGATTTTTATGAGTAAAGTTTTCTCAACTGGGCACAGTAAAACCCAAGTTATTAAACTTAAACTTTTTATTGCACAACTTTGAAGATATATTGATCAATATTAAGGACTTATACTTATTTTCGCAAAATTTGGATTTTTTAAAAAGTTATGAACAAGTGAATTTCTATGTACGTGTTTTTTTTAAATGCGATTTCTCAGTAAATATTGGGAATACGTTAAAGAAATTTTCGTGATAGGACAAAAAATGTTTTACAATTTATATGAAATAAAGTTTTTATAAAAATATTATTTATTATTTATAAAAAATTAAGTTTTTAATAAACAAATAGAATTTAAACCAACTTCTCATATGTTCAGAAACCAAATTTTTCCATTTAATTGTTCCGTAAAGTCTACACAGCTTTTTCCTGAAAAAAATTTTAGTACTTTTCATAAATAAAAAAGTTACGAATGTTTAAGTGTCACCACCAATGCAATTTTACTCCCAAAAACCATCCGATAAGAAAAATTTTTATTGTGTTTCTTTTTTTTTTGAATTGTAAAATTCAAATTTATCAAATCAAATACATACGATTGTGTTTGTGTGTGGTTCTTTACTTTTATTCTCCCCTGCAAGAATGTAATAACCCGGTAGCGTTTTTGGGCAACATCAGCCGATATGACATTGTCATCGATGATTCGTAATGACATGGCTTGCTCTGCATGACATTGTCCGAAATGATTTTTTCATCGTTGAATCTTAATGAGAATGTCGGAAAGCAAGCACGCTGTTTCGGACAATGTCATTCAAATGTCTCCGTATAGTACATTTGAAAAGGTTCGAATTAGTGAGATTGTCCGTTATAAGTTACCTACAAGTTGACGGCTGCATGACATTGCCTGTTACATGTCGCCATCAACGAGTACAAGTCACCAAAAACAAGTAAATATAAGAATACGACTGTTAACAGTTGCCTGCGTTCAATTTGTCACACATATTGATTAAAAAAATATAAAAAAATTTGTGATCTTCAAAGCTTATAATAATTTTGAATAAATTTAAGCTTATCAACTTACATAAATAATTTGTTTAAATACTACAACCTACACTTTTCAGGTAAGTTAACATTTAAATTTAATAATTATATATTTAATTAATAATAAATACTAAATCTCATAGCTAACATTACCATTTTGAGATAAGTTAAGATGTCTTCACAAAAAACTTTAAGTAGAGCCATTAAAACAAAACAAAAAGAACATTTGCAACGTTTGAGCAGCGTCCAAAATGAAAGGGTTTGCAAAATTTTCATTATATGGTGAGTAATCTTAAACATTGCATAAAATGGAATCTACATTTTCCAAAATAGTCCCACAATTTTCCACACACACCTTTATTTCCTGTGTGCTCTATAATTCATCTTACAATTCCTTTTTTAATTTCTGAATTTTATCGTTTTTAACAGATTCTGCTCATCTTCGCAGCGGCATAAAGAAAATTAAAAATCGGGATATCAAACGACACTCAGGAACAAAAAAAATCCCAAAAAACAATGGATGAATAATTATTCAATTTCAAAGTAAAATATCTTAATTATTTTCTAAGCAAATTTTGCCATTAATTGTTAAAAAATATTTAATTAATAAATCTAAACAACAAAAAAATAAAAATTTTTCCTTTCATGCTGACCTTGTAGTGACAGATTCATGAATGAAAATTCGATGACATTTTCCTATGAGCGTCGTTAATAACGTTATAACCAAAAAAAAATAAATAAAATTTACAGATTTCTATAAATAAATCGATTTTTATGTTATGTCTTCATCGCGAAGAAGTTCTCTTAATAATCCAAATGTGTTTTGTTACATTTATGGTGAATACACAGAGAAAAAATTTAGAAAACCTATGACAGATTTTATGAAAAGTGCTTATTTTGCTTACTTTAAGTCGAAAATTGTGGATGAATACAAGCCGTGAATACCCTAAATTTTTTGTAAAATGTGCTATGAACACTTGAGACAGTGAATTAGTGGTAAAAGAAACCATATGAGGTTCGGAGTGCCCATGCAATGGAAAGCACAAAAAAATTACTTCGATGACTGTTACTTCTGCTGTATTAATTTGCGTGGTGTAAAAAAAAAATGATTTATCCAGACTTAGATTCTGCTATAAGACCCTTACCACATTCAGAGGAAGTACTTGTTCCAGCATTTTGTTCCATTCGTGAATCATCATTCGAAGAAGTCATTAATGAAGTGAGTAGCAACAGCGATTTCGAAGAAAAACCATCTACAGATCCAAAACCTTTTACCCAAGAAGAATTAAATGATTTGATAAGGGATCTTGAACTTTCTAAAGAGCCTGCAGAGGTTTTGGCTTTTAGTTTAAAAGAAAAAACAAAAGAACAAGAGAGCAAGACTTGCTACCATTTTTTCAATCGAAAAATGATATTGTTTTTTTATTCTTGAAATGGGTCTTTCAAAATAATATCCAAATGAATAGCGTCTCTTTATAGACAGTTCTAAACGAAGTCGTTTAGTCGTTTGTTGAAGTTACTAAAAACTTTCTCGGAAATTACAAGTCAAATAACTGCTCTGAAATTGTAAATGCATGCTAGAGTACTTTAATAACTTAGGGTGTAATGTGTCCATCAAAGTGCACTACCTTCACAGTCATCTTGACCAATTCACAGAAAATCTCGGATCCTGTAGCGAAGAACAAGGGGAGCGGTTTCAGCAGGACCTAAAAACTATGGAAGAAAGATGCGAAAAAGAAAGTTTATATTTAAATAATGTAAGTTGTTTTTCATGTAAACTTTTTTTTACAAAGCAAAATCTAGAAAACTACACGTAGAATATCAAAATTTTTGCTAATAATGTATTCAATATAAGGTCCTTAGTAAAAATAAAAGTACGGCTTCTCGGCACTAAAACTAGCGTTGACCTATGTTATAAATCAAATAAAACTTTTTTCATATAAAAACATCTCTGGTTTTCAATTTCAATTTCAATTTGAAGTTTAAGAAGTCGAAAGCCATCGTATTACTTGAGAGTCCACTAAAATTTTTTAGGAGAAAAGAAAACACATAAGTTTTATCCCAGTCGACAATCACTTATCCCAGTAAGCTTTCCTTTGAAAAATAAAAAATTGTGATTATTTTTCAGTAGAAATTCGCAAAAAGGCCAAAAATGAATAAAAAGGGCAACGGGGCTTTTGAAAATTAAAAGGGTGAAAAAAAGCCCCCAAATATCATCCCTGGTGTGCACTAGTATAAGGATTATTCTCTTTCGCTGGTATAATAAGTAGTCAACGTCGCGATTAAAGTAATCGTTCAGCGAAAGAACTGAGGTTACGATTACAGTAATCATGATATCGACTTTTTCAAAATTACGATTGCTGCAATCTTAATCTAAGGTTGTTCGAACGATCAATTTAATTTTAACCGATTTTTCTTTGTTTTTTTAGGATTGCAGCAGTCAACATTACTATTCTTATCACCCAACTCTGATTGATGAATGAATGAATTAAATTTATTTAAATTAAAGTATTTTTTTATAAAATAAAAGCATTTAAGCAAAAATTATTTTGAGATTTTTTATTCAATTCTGTCTCCAAATATTTTTTTGCCAAATTTTAAAATACATATTCATAACTTTTTTTAAGTTTAAATGTGTTCAAAATGGAATGACCGATCTGTATGTACATAAAATAATGTTCAAATCAATTCTTAAGAAGTGCACATACCCGAACTTAAGGCACCTTCAAAGGTAAAATCTACCGATTCACTAATTTTTTGCACGACCATATATCTTGATCTTGTCTCGCTCACATAATTTATTTTCACTAATCTTCGGCTGAGTTATATTATTGTATCTATTTTTAATTAAATTACGATAAAAAAGCTTGAAAATTATTCATTAAAATTCTTCAGTTCAAGAACGATAGAAAACAAAATGAAGAATGTATAAAAAATAAGTAAAAACAAATTAACTGAAAAGTTGAAAAAATTAAATTGTGAAAATATTCGAAATATTCAGCATTTAGGTTATAGTACCAGGAGACCGACAAATGTTCGGTTTTTCGTTTTCAGGTTGAAAATTTTGAAAAAATTTAATGCAATTGAATGAGAAATCGGAAATATTTAAAAAATATTGAATATGATTCAAAAACCGAAAACAAGTTAAAAAAAAATTTGAAGAAGTTGATTATAGATATGTATATGGAAAATGTTGAAAAACGTTGAGAGAGGTAGAAGCAGGTGAAAAAGGTTGATTAACTCGACAATATATGAAAGTGTTGAAAAAGTTGAAAGAGATTGAAAGCTCGAAAAAAGTTGAATGAGGTTGAAAAGCCGAAAAAAGTTGAACGAGGTTGAAAAAGTTCAAAAAATATGGAACATGTTGAAAAAAGTTGAAAGAGTTTGAAAAATTTTTAAAAAGTTTGAATTACTCGAAAAAAGTTGAATTAGGTTGGAAAATTCGAAAAAAAATAGAAAATGCTAAAAAAAGTTGAAAGAGATTGAAAAATGTTGAAAGAGTTGAAAAGTCGATAAAATTCAAAGAGGTTGAAAAACTTGAAAAAAAGTTGAAAATCTCGAAATAAATTGAAAGAGGTTGAAATCTTCCAACAGTTGAATGAGGTTGATGAAGTTGAAAAGTCAAAAAATATGGAGAATGTTGAAAGAGGTTGAACCAGGTGAAGAAGGCTGATAAAGTTGATAATATATGAGCAGTGTTAACCTAAAAAGTTGAAAAGTCCAAAAATACATGGAAAATGTTAAAAATATTTTAAAGAGTTTGAAAACCGCGAAAATAGTTGAAAATCTCAAAAAAAGTTAAATGAGGGAGAAAAATGTTGAAAAGTTGAAAGAATAACTCGAAAAAAGTTGAACAAGGTTGAAAAATTCGAAAAAATATGGAAATGGTTGAAAAAAGTTGAAATAGGTTGAAAAATGTTGAAAGAGTTTGAAAAACTCGAAAAAAGTTGAAAGAGTTTGAATAACTCGAAAAAGTTGAAAAAGGTTGGAAAATTCGAAAAAAATATGAAAATGTTGAGAAAATTTGAAAGAGATTGAAAAATGTTGAAACAGTTGAAAGATTTTGAAAAACTTGAAAAAATATGGGAAATGTTGAGAAAAATTGAAAGAGGTTGAAATAAGTTGAAAAACTCGAAAAAAGTTGAATGAGGTGGAAAAAGTCAAACAAATATTGAAAACGTTGAAAATATTTGAAAAATATAGAAAATCGTTAAGAAAAGTTGAAAGAGGTTGAAAAATAATGTAGCAGTTGAAAGACGTTGAAAAACTCGAACTAAGTCTAATGAGGCTGAATATATTGAAACCAAATTTTGTTAGGATCACTCCTTTAGTTCGCTAAATATGGCATTAGCGTTATAAGTTTGTATGGGAGGTGCCTCGCCCACTAAAGAAATCTCGTCAAAATTCATATAGTTTCAAGGCTTATAGTAACCGACACCTCTACACCAAATTTCAAACATATCTCTCGAATAGCACACTAAATATAACATTTAATGTTTTTTGCTAATATGGGAAGTGCCACACCCACTGATGCAATCTCGTCGATTTTCATTTAATTTCAAAGCTTATAGTAACAGACACCTTTACACCAAAATTTAATGAAATTACTCCCACAGCACACTAAATATAACTATAAACGTTTTTTGGATGTATGGGAGTTGCCACGCCCACTGATGCAATCCCATCGAAATCTATTTAGATTCAAAGCTTATAGTAAGCGACATCTCTATGCAATTTAAAAAATATTACTCCCATAGCACAATAAGTATAACATTTAACAATTTTTGCTTATATGGAAGGTGCCACGCCCACAGACACCATTGCGCCCACTTTTGGTTATAAGATACCTTGTAGCTAGTATATCTACCATATTAAATTTCTTAACGATTACGTTGTTCGATCTCTTATTATAACATTTATAAATATTGTGGGCTGTGCCACGCTCATCAACGAGTTTTGCCAGTATAGTGGCATTGCTTGTTACGATGATTGCTTTTAGCAGTATTGTCGTCAGAACTTTTATGAAAATCGTAGGCGCCGTTTTTGAGTAATATTGAATCAAATTTTGAATTTTTGAAAGATGCCACGCGCTCTGCTCCGATTCCGCCCACTTTTGGTTCCATTAAAAATATTTATTATTTGCATCAGTCTACCAAATTTCGTCAAAATATCATAAATAGTTTCCGAGCTATCACGTTATAAAAATTAAAGCTTAGGGCTGTGTCACGCCCCTGTTGGAGTCCTTAAGAACATAAAACTTAGCCCAATCTTCATTTTGTTTTCATATGCACCAAATCCGTAAGTTTCATCGAAATCGCTGCAGCCGTTTTCGAAATAAAATTCAGTCGTGTACATATTTATTTATATATTTATAAATTTTTATATTTATATACTACATACAATTTTAACTTTTTTTATGTTTCGTTTTCAAGTTATTTTGACATATTTATCACTGGATCTACAGTAAGAGTAGTCAAAAGGTAATTTGCTGCAAAATAAACAAATTCCAGAGCTGCGGAGGCGACAGAAATGGAAAACAATTTATTGATTTTCAAAAATCATTTTCGTTTAGTTACTGTACTAGATAGTGGTTCTGATAGATGTATTGAAGTGTTAGAACTGATATACAATAGCTGAAAAAAATTTGATTCCAGAGGCTTTTTGTTTATTGAAAATGTTAACACATGACCACAAAAAAAAATAGTCTTGTAGATAAAAGTTGAAGTATCATCGGTATGTATTTTGGTGCGCTAAAAACGAATCCGGGTCAGATTTCATCCATCACCCTTAGATTTTGACATAACCTCAAAATCAGCATTTAAAATATGTTAAAAAAAGTCTCTCAAAAAAAAAAAAAAACAGAATCCAGAAGGTAGACCTTACTTATATTACGTATTTAGGTGTGCTAAAATAATATAAAAATTAATTTTAGTTGCCCACTTTACCCCCAACACCCCCCTGATATTTCAATTTTGATTTTCAAAAAAAAATTCTCCTGACCTGAAATGCCCTTAAGCCCGCATTAAACTCTTGTCATTTCATTCTCATATTACTACAAATTCACAGAAAAATCTTAAGCGAAAAAAAGGTGGTGTTTTTGAGAAAATTAGCTTTGCTTTTTTTTTATATAAAAAACGCTATACCTCCGCGAATTTTGAACCATGTTGAAAATTTCTCAAAGATTCTGACAGACATTAAGAAGTTCCATTAAAATCAAAAAACAAAAATTAATTATTTTTATTTGCTTGGAAATGGCCTTTTTTTGAAAAAATTTTCAGCAGTTTTTCAATTTTTGACACCAAAACTTAAAATACGCATAGTTTCGTAAAAAATGTTTTTCAATCAAATCGGGGGAGCACGTGTCCGCCTAAATCCTCATTTTCAATCGGCAGCCAATTCCGCAATTTGAAGTCAGTCCGACTTCGAAATCGACAATAATATGCTTATACTTAATTGATATTTTAGGTTACGGTATCGATAAGCACAGTTGCGCCATTTCACTGAAATACGCGTCTTGGAGCCGAGAGAAGAGACGAAACACCTTTTTCGCACATATCGTCGCATTACAAATGAAAACAAAGTGAAATGTCAAACTTATGAAAAGATTCAAAATATATAAAGAAAAAACTGACAGTTTACAGTAGCGACACTTTTTTTCTTATTATTGTTTTTACGAACATTTGGCGAGTGTAGGGCTACCAGATGGCATACTTTAGTAGCAAATGTGCTACTTTTGCAAGGCTTTGCTAATTTGCTATTTTTCACTTGAAATGCACTACTTTTGGATGGTTTTGCTACTTTCGATGTTTGCATTGTAAAATAAAAGTTATTTCAAATATTCTTTTAATTTTGCTGAGGTTTTTCGTAGAAAGCGAGGACCTTTTTTTTTTTGCTCATCAAAAATATTTTTATGGGACTAAAAAAATTTTTGGTTTTCATTACAAAATTGGAATTTTTTGATATACACTACTTTTGTAGGCAGGCCATCTGGAAGCCCTAGGCGAGTGGTAATGAGATTTGACTGTTTTAATATCTGCGATGCCTACATGTCGATGCGTATGATGAAAAATGTTTTTCCTCATCTTGAGGATAATTTGCGAAAAAAAAATAGTTGTTGGGTCCTTGCAGCTGTGTATAGTTATACACAGACATCCATTAACCCATTCCGTGATAATAGCCCATATATTGATCTAAACAAATAGAGGATGAAAAATCATACTACAAATTGAAAATTGTAAGAAAAAAAGAAATTTTTTTTTTTTTTTCAATTAAAATTTTTTTAGAAATGTGAAAAAATTAAATCTAAAGTTTTAACCGAGTAGTTTTGTTTTAGGGAAGATAAGCTTTTCTCTGTGACTCTGACTTTATGTAAACATTTTCTTGTGCCAATTAAGTTCCGACTACAAGATGGATTAGACTTTGAGAATATAACTAGGGTTGTAACGAAGGTCATCTATGCGGAAGCGAATGTGGATGCGGAGCCTTAACGGAAGCGGAGGTGGAAAAACAATTTGAAAATATTTAAAATACAAGATTTTATAAAAATTTTAGTATTAAATAAACATTAGGAGACAACCTAGATTTCCAGCCTGACGAAAAGATATTTTTCAGAATTTATTATACCATCCCCCAGTAGAAGATATGATTATAATTCTTTTTAGGATCAATATATACACTCTTTAAATACACGAACAAGGATTATTATATTTTATGAACCCGTATTATTACATTTTATGCAAAAATTACAAAATAGCGGCTGTTTGAGCAAAAGTATTCGAAAAATTAGAATTTTATGGATAATTTGTATGTTTTAAATAAATAGAAAAAATCAATATTTTAACTTAATTTTGGCTCATGTGTTACTCATAATGTGAAAAATATATGGATAAAATTTCAGAAGGATCGGCTCAGTAACTTTGGAGAAAAGACTGGCACCGTATGAAGAAAATGCGTTCGAGAGAAATGCGTTTACTTTTTTTTATTGAACCGGAGAGCCGGAGAGTGCGCTCAAATAAAGTTGCAAAAATATACTTAGAGAGCTTGAATCTTTATGAAATTTCAACACAATATTTTTGAAGTATGTATTTTACTTTCGAAATCTGTAAAAACGAAAATCATACCAGGTTGTACACATAACTATTCCTTACGAAACCAACTAAATAAAAAATACCTTAGTAAACTAAGTTTCTAGCTAAGGTCGAGCTAATCTTATTTTACCACAAAATAATAAAATGTAAATTAGCTTACACACCGAATTTTCCACTTTGTAAGCTCTAAAATTAATTTTATAACTTCCGTTATAATTCCGAAATACAGCATTAAAACTTTCGGAAGAGTATGCTGAGGTAAGATATCAAGTGGAAGTTTCGCACTTGCGGATGCGGATACGAAGCTCCGTTACAACCCTTTATATAACCATTTGGATCTTGAACTTTGGGGGTACGTCAACTCTCGACGTGTAGAATACCCACGATATCTAAGAAATTTGAGAGTATTTGAAGTCAGTACCACGCATATTTAAGTGTCTAGGTTTTATTCGGCCAGAGGAATTCTACAAATGCTATAAGGAATGGAAAACTGTAGAGTAAATTAGTAATATGGAGATGCCACAATTCAGAATTCCAGTACATAAAAAATTACAGTACAAAATTTAAAAACAAAATTAAGAAAAGACTTCAAAGATATTCAATTTCCGATATTTGTTTATTTATTTAAAGTGCTCAATCAGGCGTTTAAATTAATGTGAACATCATAGGTAGGAAAAACACTATTCATATTTGGCTACCATAACGTTCTACGGATGCAATTTTGATAAACTATGAAATTAATGAACTCATTGTTTTGTTAATTAATTAATATAGAATGAATTTCGCTTATATTTATAATAAATTATAAGTATAAACAATTAATAAAATCCTTCTATCAGGACTAATTTGACAATAATGTATTTAAAGAAAATAATACAAGCGTAAAACTTTTACAGAAATTAATTGATCAAATTAATTGCAAAATCAATGGAGCGGAAAAAAATCTCACACATTAACTGAATTACATATTTGACAATAAAAGCTTAATATATAATTTAATTTATTAATAAAAGGGATATGTGCAAATCCGCCAGATTTAGCGTTTTAGCTAGCCTCGTTTTTTTTTTAAAGTGAAAACTTCTTATGGCACATTGTGCACCTCCGTAAGAAAGCATTCGCGGCTGAGGAAAAAAGTGTAAAGGCCTCAACCCATAGAGTACGTCAAGTCCGTTGCGTCAAAGTTCACAACTGACAAGACGGAAATGAAAGAAGAAAGCGGCCCAATGAATACGTCCGCAACGCATTTAAAGTCAAATAAAAAATCAAAAAAAACCTTTTAGAATGATTAATTTCATTATTTCTCCTTTATACTGCGCATTAATATATTTCTTAAACATGAAAACAATTTTAATTTTCTTATCTCTCTTTTTTTCAATGTTTCGCACAAACTCACATATGTCAAAGTATTCAACGTACATCAAAAGTTAAAAGTTGCCCAACTTCTTCCGTTGCGTTGACGGATAAGTTGCTTATGGGACGCTCTTCATACAAACCAATAGATTTTTGTAAACTTTCACGCAACGGACTTGACGTACTCTATGGGTTCAGGCCTTAAGCCTAAACCAAAATACACGAGACGAGACGTAACGAGTAAGTTCGAGTGTATGTAAACAAATGTTGATAGCCAAAATGAACCAACGTAATTGATCGAAAGTGAACGAAACATTTTGACGAGACGAGTTGTTCCGTAAGAACCGAACTTCAAAACGTTGCTACTCGTCATAACAGCTTTTTTGGTTCGTTGGCTAGCGTAACATTTTGGGTTAAATGTCAAAACAGACGAAACGAGTGCAAAAGTACGTTCAATTGCTACCGTCTCGTCACGTCTATTTTGGTTAAGTCTTTAAACTCGCGACACCGACCGTCATCGGGATTCCCCGTCATGAATGAGAGCGATAGTAAAATTTGAATGTTCTATTGTTTCTCTTAAATAAATATTCCAAGTGGAAGACAAAAAGCAAAGCAGACACACTAACTGACACATTCCATTCTCATTCAACGATTGTTATGCTTACATGTTTGTTTTTTTTAAATTCCGCGTTGTTGCGTTGACAAATTGAGAATGAGAGCGAGAGTAAAATTTGAATACATATTCCGTTTTTGTCTTCCATTGCATTGCCATATTAAAAGAAAACGCACACATACCAACTAACACACTAACTTGCCATTAAACGATTTGTTATGCTTGCATACTTCTTTCTACGTGTGAAATTAATTTTTTGTTTCAAGTTTTCACTTCCGGTTTTTTTTTTTTTGGAGTACATCTTTCAGCTATAGTTTTTCTTGAAGCTAAGGCTGTCTGGAATTAATATTCAAGGTTGTTCAATTAAAATTCAGATAGTTATTTTTTTATTTAACTTTATATGTAACACTTCATGTTTTTTTTAACTTAAATGCAATTTTAATTATCTCTCCCTTTGAATTTTAATTCTTCCTCCTTGAATATTTATTCAAAATAGTCTTAGCTTCAAGAAAAATCTGGCGGATTTGCACATAAGCACTAAAGCAAATATGCAGAAAAAGTATACAAAATACAATAAAACAAAAATTAATTTTAACTGGTAAGGGTGTTATCTTCGGCCACGTCGAAACTCACATACCCTACACTGCATTGAAAATACCTTCTAAACAAATGTTAAAAAGACGTTGAATAGGTTAAATAAGCTGAAAAAATGTAAAATGTAAAACGGTTAGAAAGTTGAAAGTACTGAAAAAGTCTTAAAAATGTGGATGCCATTGAGGAAGTTGAAAGAAATTGAAAAAGTCGAAACAATATGAAAAATACTGAAAATTGTTGAAAAATTCGAATTGATATGGAGAATGTTGAAAAAAGTTGAAAGCGGTTGAAAAACTTAAAAAAAGTTTAAAGACGATAAAAAAAGTCGAAAATGTTGTAAAAAGTTGAAAAATGTTGAAAAAATCGAAAAAACATGGTAAATGTTGGAAGTGGTTAAAAGCTCAAATAAAGTTGAAAGGAATTGAGAAATGTTGAAACAATTCAAAATAGCTGGAAAAGCGAATAAGTAAAGAAAAAAAAATTGAAAAAGTCAAGTTAGTATACCAACTGAGCAGTATTGATGACTGCTTTCAGTGGCTTCATCTCTAACATTTTTCCGAAAATCGTATGTGCCATTTTCGAACTATATTGAATCAAAATTTTCAATTATTGAAAAGTGTCACGCCCAATGACAAAGTGAATATACCCTCTATGTAGGGTAAAACTGACAGTTAAGAGCGTGCATTTACTATAAATTAAATTTAATATACGAATACAGCATTTGAAATAATATTTGCAAACAAACGCACACACTCTCGAATATTTACACTGGCTTGCAAACTGCAAACAAATGTGGCTGGTGTTGATGATATGAAAATTATGAGCGCCGCAGCTGTTGTCCAGCATTGCGGTTTTTTCTTTAGTTTTTTTTGTCATATTTTTTTGTGATCCCTTTTTTCTATCAAGCTGGCAACATAAAAATGCAATTACAAATCACACGTGTCATACTTATTTAAAAATTACCACAATGAACCATATAGTCCAAGAGCCGGCTGTAGAAAAGTCGAGTGTATAAGATTACAGGATGGGATGTAAGCCAAATGATAGAGCTCAATGAGCCTAAATGGAATATCTAGGGTTGCCTTGCCAAAGCCTGTCCCGATGGCCGGAAATGCCCGAATTTTAGCCAATTTTGTTGTTCTAATTAAAACTGTAGTACATAACAGCTTGAAATGTATGCCAAATGATAGAACTCGAAGAGGCCTAAATATAGTACCTGGGATTGTATTGTTAAATCCTGTCCCAAACATGGGTTTTCACCGGTTTTTTGGGTCAATTTTCATTAATGAAGATAGCAGCTTGAAATTTGTGCCAAATGATAGATATCGAAGAGCCTTAATAGAATATATAGGGTTGTCTTGTAGAATCCTGTCCCAAACATGAGTTGCCACTCATTTAAGAAAAGTTGACCCCAAAAACGGGTGTCAAACAATGTTTAGGACATGATTCGACAAGGCAACCCTATATATTCTATTTAGGCTCTTCGATATCTATCATTTCGCACGAATTTTAAGCTGCTATCTTCATTAATGAAAATTGACACAAAAAACCGGTGAAAACCCATGTTTGGGACAGGATTTAACAATACAATCCCAGGTACTATATTTAGGCCTCTTCGAGTTCTATCATTTGGCATACATTTCAAGCTGTTATGTACTACAGTTTTAATTAGAACAACAAAATTGGCTAAAATTCGGGCATTTTCGGCCATCGGGACAGGCTTTGGCAAGGCAACCCTAGATATTCTATTTAGGCTCATTGAGCTCTATCATTTGGCATACATCTCATCCTGTAATCTTATACACTCGACTTTTCTACAGCCGGCTCTCAGCCTAATAAAAAGCAAATGGAAGAAGAAGCGTGATGGTGTTGGAATGCGAATGTCAGAGATACGCGCAAAGTTACGACATGCTAAGGAATTTTTACAGTTTAGCTATTGGGTTGCAAAATCATAAAAACCAACTTTCAAATGCCTTTAAAGCAGTCTTTCTGCCTCCCGCGGGCAACTGCGGCAAAACTCGAACAGAGGCTGTGTGTACGCTGCAAAATACGATTCGGCATGACTCGATTACGTTCGGTGAACACTAGGGTGGTTCAGACATATATGAAAAAAAACATAAAGTTGCTCCAAACTTCGCTCCTCGGGCACCAAAAGTCTTGTATTGGTACCAATAAGAACCACGCAAAATTTAGTCAATTTCAAAAAACATTTGACGGACCCGCCATCGTTTTGAAAACTGGAAAATGGTCCTTAAACTATCAAAAATCATTAATATCTCCCGAAGCTACCTCCTAGAGGAATCAAATGTATGACAAGTTCCACATTATTTTTCCTCCTTCAACATTTTTTCTGAAGATTCTTACCTCCTATCACAATCCCTTAGAGGGACTCCCCTGCAAAAATGACATTCTTGTGAAAATATGAAATTGACTTCCTGCTCTTTTTAGATGCCTCAGAAGGGGTAAAACGCAAGACCAACTCGCATTATTTTAACTCTCCCAAACTTTTCTGGGTTCAGCCAAAATTAACAGCTCTAGTGGTGAAAATATTTCAATGGCAGTACATAATGTATTACTAAATAATACAATGGAATATAGTCGATGATGTTGCAGCTATGGGATTTGATACGACTCCCAGTGATACAGGCGAAAGATATGGAGCATTTATTTCATTGCAGAACCGACTAGAACGTAAACCAATAAGTCTTCCATGCCACCATAATTTAAATGACACTTCGAAGTGTTTTTGATATAAAGCTTGGTTCGAGTGCTACTATTGAGGTTACCCTTTTCTTTGGGTTGAACACAGAATGTTTAATAATCATCCATCCTAGTGTTTCACCGAGGCCGAGGCGAGGCGAGGTTCTAGTTGATCTCGGTCTCGCCTCGTTTTATAAATTTAAGTCTCGCCTCGCCTCGGCCTCGGACGAGATCTTGCCATCACATGCCTCGCCTCGCCTCGCTTCGCCTCGTTCTCGGCCGAGGCACCTCGGTAAAAAAGCGAGGGCTGATAGGCTGATCAAGCCTCAAGAAATAAAATAAAATATCTGTTTTTATTTTTGGTGAATTGGATGAGATATGATAAATTTAATTCTTTTCTTATATGGGAAGGAGACGCATTGCCTATTTTTCCAAACCAAACTAAGCTATGAACCTTTTACAAACTATAAGCAAAATATGTACCAAATCTTATTTATCTACGTCAAATAGATATTGAGATATGATAAAGTTAATTTTTTTCTTATATTGAAGGCATGGTACCGCCCATTTTATTAATTGAATCTTAGTTATGCCTCTACCTTTTATAAATATACCAAGTTTTATTAATCTGCATCAAGTTGTTGATAATATATGATGAATTCTGTTTTTCTCTTATGTGGGGTTGACATCACCCATTTATCATAAACTATATTACGGAGCATCCCAAATCATAAGAAACATATATGTATGTCAAATCTTTCGTCGGTCGATTGAACGGTTTAGGAGTCCATTAGCAACGAACATACATATATTGATCTTTATTTATATACTAGCATTACCCTGTGCGTTTCGCTTCACCTTACCGGTTCTTTGAAAGACTATTAGAATAAATCAATTTCAATGCAGTGTTGTCAATCATGCAGTTTTGCTTATAGCCTTACATAGCCTTACATGCTTCTCTAACTGATCAATCGAGGCGAAGTCACATAGAAGCTGATGCGATCCAAGCACTTCTGTGCATTAGCGCTTGGACCAAATCTGAACTCGTAAGAAGCACATGCAGATTAAAAATAAAACAAAGTAGTTTACTCAAAATAAAATACTAAAATATTAGTTAAATATAGATTTTATTATAAAAATTAAATTCATATTTTGAATCTGCATATGATTCTTACGAGTTCAGATTTCGTCAAAACGCGCCTCGCTCTTGGTTTCAAAAACGAGGCTAGGACGAGGCGAGGCCGAGGCGAGGCCGAGGCGAGGTGCCGTGTGATCTCGCCTCGCCTCGGTCAAGCGAGGAAAATTTATTTTTCCATCTCGCCTCGTTCTCGCCTCGGTCTCGCCTCGTTCTCGTAGTCAAAAACGAGGCTGCCTCGTAGCCTCGGTGAAACACTAATCCATCCACATGGGAATCTGATGATGAGATCAAAGATGTGCTCTCTTTTTGCAAAGGTTTAGTTGTCGTAAATGACACCGCTGAAAGAGGTGTTGCGTTTATGAAAGACTACTTGCGTCTTTTTTGGTGCCCGGGGAGCAAAGTTTGGAGCAACTTAAATATTTTGAACCACCCTAGTGCACACATTTACATGCAGCTGTATATGTTTTCCTTACACTGCTTTAAAGTGTGTTTCGGATCAAAATCTCTTCATTTTAGCATTCGTTGAGCTGAATTTGTTGGTATTTATTCAGGAAAATGTAAGTGTGATAAGTGAATTTTTGCCAATTAAGGCTTAAAATATGCTTAGAAAGTCTATATTCATGAAAATAATTGACCTAACTGGAAATCACCGTTACCATCAATCACTCAAACATGTACTCGTAGACGGATTTTAAGAAATTCAAACCTATTGTCACACAAAAACAGAAACCAATATACTCGGGTTAGTTGCGCAGGCTAAGCTGACAGTTGTAAAAACTTGAGAGAGAGTCACACACAATGATAGGTACTAGGAGACCGACCATAGTTCGGTTTTTCGTTTTGAGGTTGAAAAAGTTAAAAAAAGGAAAATGTTTAAAAAGTTGAAAGAGGTTGAAGAAATCAAAAAATTGTTGGAAAGTGTGAAAAAGGCTAACAAAAAAAAAATGGAAAATTTGAAAAAGTTGAATGAGTTTGAAAAAATTTCGAAACAGATAAAAGAGTGAAAAGTCATGGAAAGTGCTCAAAAAAGTTAAGAGATGTTGAAAAACTCGAAAAAAGTTTAATGAGGTTGAAAAAGTCGAAATAAATTGGAAGATAGAGAGAAGTATGGAGAAAATATGGAGACCAAATCCATCTCAAACCATGCACGTGAATTATTTCATGTTACGGAATTGGTTGCCGATTATATATGTTGTTTTTCAAGGGATATAAGGGGACCCATACTATATTTCCCCGATTTAATTAAAAAAATTTTTTATGAAGTCCTGGCCATTTTAAGTTACACCCATTTTAGGCTGAAAATTGTTAAAAAAAAACGGCATTTCCATCCAAATCAAAATAATTAACTTTTGTCTTTTGATTCTTATATAACTTCTTAATTTCTGTTAGAATCTTTAAAAAAATTTCAAAATGGTTTAAAATTGGAAGAGTCATAGCGATTTTTATGAGAAAAAACAAAGCTAATTTTCTGAAAAACCCCACCTTTTTTTCGCTTCAAATTTTATTTTGGACGTGTACTAATATAAGAAAGAGATGATATGAGTTTAAAGCACGCTAAGAGGCATTTGAGGTGAAGAGAATTTTTTTTCCAAAAAAAAAAATTTAAATTTTGGTTTCAACCTTACCAGCCGTCTGTGATACTACTACTTTCAGCTTACTTTTAATATCATTTAGTACCGTTCTTTCTCTTTAAAATGAGCTTTCAAATGGTAATCTGCGATGTTTCCTCGCAAAGTTACAGCCATTTGAAAAAGACATGAATTTGATTCAATACGACAAAACAATATTAGCCAACCGGCTACAAATTTATTTCGTCTTGATCGTAGGGGACATTTTGTTTAAGCAAATAGTATAAGCAGCTCGTTGCCTATTTTAATGCATTTTGCGCTTGTAATTTTTTTTGTGGTTGTTTGCACTAAAAGTACTGAACAATAAGCTCTGTAAAAAAACAAAATATTATTATGAAATTTTGTTCCAAAAACACATATAAAAAAAGTTTCCTTTTTTGGTTTCAACATTTTTGGCATAAACAAAATGTTCCAACATTTTTTAAAGAAGCCATTTCGATGGGAAATTCAATTTTGTAAAAAAGTTTAAGGTGAAGTATGTCGAAATTTTGCTTCGTTTGCGAGACATATTGAAAAAACTAAAAAGGGTCCATTTTCACCCATATCTCCGATTTCTACCCTCTAATTTAATAGCACTCCACGGCTTTTCCTAAATGACCCATTGACCAATTCCTGCAATAAAAACCCGTGAACGTCTTAGTTCCTTTCTTTATGACATAATCAATAGCCTAAAAATCGAGTTTTTTTTATTTTTCTGCGCATCAGTCATATCGAGCTACTGAGGGCAATATAAAAGTCTCCACTCTTAAAATTTTGTGACTACTAAAGGACATTTTGACGAACATTTTGGGACCAAATAAGAGAAAAAATTTCGGGACTCACGATATGAAAATTAAAAAAACAAATCTAATTGAACAAAAAATCATACTGCGTATGCGCAAACATTTTTTTACCTGCAAGGAAAATATTTTTCAAGAGACAACAAACAAGTTTTCATGACTACAAAACTTTAATTTAGGGTGAATATTTAGGGTGGCCCTCTTTCAAAAATATTTTTCAAATATATTCTCGAAGACCGCTTATTCGTTTCTCATGGAATATACACCACATGACTTTTATATTAAGGGAGGGGGGGGGTATGGTTTTACCAAATTTTGTTTTTCCATTTTTGTTTTATTTGATAGTATAACTCTTCAAAAGTATTCTGTTGAAATTTGAGGTCGATTGGAGTAAAACTGACGAAGATACAGTGTCTTGAGTCTCCCTCCTTCTATTTACGTACATATGTATGTATATATAAAAATAAACAGTGTTAAAACTTTAAACGTGTTTTTCTCGAAACTAACTTTTCAAAGTCGGTGGACACTTTAACTCAAAAACTATTGACCAATTCTCTTGAAATTTGACACACTCTTTTAATAAATATAAAACTAGGTAATGACAACTAGTTTTACATTTATAAATACATATACTGATTTTTGCATTATTTTTTGGAAAAAATCGTTTTTTGGCTTAAAAACTATGCCAAAATGTTAAAAATCATCAAAGAAAAAAAATCCTTCGTCAATACCTTGAAAAACTCATGTGCTAACCAAATTTTTTTGATTTTTTAATTTCAGATGATAAAGTGATGAGTTATGTTGTCCAACGCAAACCACATTTTTTTATAAGTGCCCGCGGAAATTTTCTGCCAATGGCTTATTTTTCAATATTTTTTAATGAAATTTTTACAGAATATTCTTAGAATATTGTACTCTTATATGTATTTTAAATAAATAAATTTACTTTTACATTATCACTAAAAAACTATTTTTAAACTTATGCCTAAAATGTAGTGCTCAAACTCACCCCCTCCTTAAGAGGCTCAGATTTGGTCATAAAAATTTTATTTAGGATGCAACCTTTATTTAGGGGTCGGCAACCTGCAGCTCGCGAGTCACATGCGGTTCTTTGGATGTGAAGCTGCGGCCCTTTAGTTCCATACGCAAATATTATTTATTTATTTCGAAAACCGGCACAATAAAGTTTAAAACCTTAATAACAGTACCGGTAGCTTATAAGTATAAATATTATTTTAAATAGAGAGGTAAAATATTTTTACAATGATAACTTACTTTAAGCAAACAGCAAAGTACATAATTAAACAAACATAAATATAAACAATTTAAGGTGTTATCTTCGGCCAGGCCGAAACTCACATACCGTACACTGCTCTGAAAGTACCTTTTAAAGTGCGACGGACTAAATTGTTTGGGTTTCGCAATGTATATAAGTTGGATTTTTCCCATAAATTTTAAGTCAGGTAATAGATTTTGCTATGTTGTAAAAAATTTTGTATATAAAAAGGATTTTCAGACTAAGTTAATCAGTATTGTTTAAGCTTTGAAGAAGTGTTCTCCAAATATTGAAAAAGGATTCAGAGAATTAAGTAAAAAGAAACATGTTTATTTCTTTATGTTTATTTTGTTTATTTATTTAAGTATTTTTGAAGTTGTAGTAAAAGTTATATTTTGTATTGTGTATATTTTATTTTAAGTTTTAGCTGAAGCTCTTACTTGCAAGTGCTAGTAAATAAGTTATAAATTGTAATTTTATTACTTTTTTAATAAATAATAATGATAATAATAAAAATATGCAGTACATACAATTTTTTAAAACGAATGATCTTGGAAAATGATTGAAAAAAACTATTGCATAGTTTTAGGACTTAAGTTAAATATGATTTTATTATTCTGATTAAATATTTGCATTGAAATTTTAGATTCGCTGTAAATTTTCAACTTTGATAATTTGAGAAAACTTTGTAGAGATGAATTTTACGATTTTGTAGGGTTGTAGAAACTGAGATAATGTATACAACTAGTCGAAAAAAACTGAGATATATATATATATTGAGACATTTACAACGTCAAATGGCGGAGAAAAAAACAAAATCGCAACGAATTTAGAGGCCGAAAAAATAAAAAGTTTTTTTCCTTAAAAATCTTTCAATATTAGCTTTCAAACTGGGGGATGTCATTCGAACTTTTTTTTGTGATACTATCTATGCCACATCCTCCATATGGGACGGTCTTTTACAAACCGAACACTTTTTGATTTTGATTTGTATCAAAAAAGAAGAGATACTTGTTCGAGAATTACACTACTCAACAAAATTTTTCACAACGAATGGCGATAACATTTTCTATAGTGAAATGTTTCGTAGAATCCGAATATCGCAATGGTTTTTTTCGATTGGCCCCAATTTTCCATATAAATGGCAAAACTCAAAAAAATGCAGTTTTGAGAGCATATACTTCACATAAATGCTTGTAAGAACTTTAATAGTCAGCCAACACATTTTAAATTTTTCTATAGTGCAGAATAGAGTCTTACAAACATTTTAAGATACAAAATGTTTACATTGCATTAATTTTATGACTGCTATGATCGAAAATAGGTAAAAAAATCGCCTTTTTTCGTTTTTTTTTTTAACAAATTCTAACTTTGAAGCCTTCTACCTGGAATCAATTATAAGGGTTACAAAAAGTTAGCCATCCTATCTTATAGAAAATTTTATTACAAAAATTTTAAATATACATCTGTTAGTAGAAAAGTAAAAACTAGAGTATTTTATTAACATCAATGTAAGCAATATTTTTTCCCATAAATGCACATTATTTTTCAAATCGATTAAAGCGGACCACATCAATGTCAGTAATTTGCTTAAAACTTACAGGTATCATTCTATGCTCAATTTTAAGTGATCCATGTATTTTTATTTTGCTGAAAAGCCTCACTTTTCAAAGTTATCGTCATTTGAACTTTGTATGTTAAAATTACAAAATTCTGAGAGGAATTTTTTTTAAATTGTCGTTATTTCCTCAATACATAATGGATTTTCATAATATTTTTTTTTTTAATTTCTTCATTATTGTATGTGTTTTATGAAAAAGAGACGTTTAGTGCAAAATAAATTATTTCGCAAAGGATGTTGTTCATACCGCAAGGCTGAGGCACTTTCTTCAAATCAAAAATTGAAACATTTCTTTGCACTAAACGTCACTTTTTCATAAAACTACCTTTTATAGTTTTTGAATCTATTATATGCAATAAAACTAACTAAACATTTTTTTTATTGTTTTTAAAGTTAAAATTCCTGAAATCTTGAAAGTCACATAAGAGTTACAAGAAAGGTAAAAAGATGTCAAACGATTTGTGTAGAGAAAAAAAAATTAAAATTTTATGGCATGTAAAACTGCCTGCTTAGTTATTTGGCATTTAAGTACTTTTAATTAACCCTTTCAGTGGATTTCGCATTACAGGTAATTTATGTATTGGAGTTACAGGTAATGCAACAGTTGATCTAAGGATCTCAAGGGTAGGGTAGAACAAAAGAAAAATTAAAGTACATACATTTGCTGATTCGGACAACGCAGTAATCCGGACACCCAATTTCTTTTCATTGCAGACTCTGTAATCCGAACACCACGCTTTTTATTTACCTTTTAAATCCGGACTATTGTTTTTAAATCAGTTTTTGTTTCTATTTTTTACCGGGATCCCTCGTTTTCCACTTGATTGACGAGTCTGAGTGAAAAATTAATGTGTTTCTTTTCTATCGTATACAAATACATAATCCTTATTGTTATTTGCTCTCAGAAAAGTCATTTCCTATTACATTTGTGAAATAGAAGGTTATAATTTAGTGGTTCGTTTGAATGTTAATCAAAACTATTTTAATTTAACTGTGTTAAAAACTTTAAATATTAATAATGGCACAAGTAGTCAAGAAAAAACGTACATTCTTAGCCATTGAGCAGAAAAAAATAAAAAAAAAAATTGCTTTGCATACTGAAAAATCTGCATCAGGACGTAAAATTGGTAAAGAAAGAGTAACTCTCCTGGTTTGCTGCAATGCAACGGGAAAACAAAAGCTTAAATTATTGATGATCGGAAAGGCCAAAATCCAAGGGCGTTTAAAAAAGTAAGCCTCCCGTTAGAACATGTCAAGGGCAAAAATGCTTGGATGACTGAACTTTAGTTTAAAAATTGGTTTGAAAAATCATCATCAAACAAGTAAGACGCTTCTTAAAAGAAAAAAATTTGCCAACTAAAGCACTTCTTCTGCTAGGCAATGCAACATGCCATCCAAAATCATTATCAGACTTTGATAAAGACATATGCTTCCTATTTTTGCCACCAAACTGCACGGCCCTTATTCAACGCATGGACCAAAATGCTATTCGAATTTAAAAAAATAACTATCGAAAAAGTTTTTTATCTCTTCTTTTATTCAGCCCAACAAATCATTTTATGGATTGTTTAAAAAAATTTTTCTTGAAAAAACATTGCTTTTGTAGCATCAGGTGCTTCAAATATTGTGGATGGATGTGTCCTCAGGAAATGCTTTGACAAAATTCTTTATGACGAAGGATGAGATTCAGATGATGATCTGCCTCTAGCAATTTCACACCTCATTAACTCAACTAAAATAATTGACCTACTTGTCAAAATATCTTCTGATGTATGTACATAATGATAAGGAAATTGATGAATGGTTGAATGACGACACTGAATTTATTGACGATTTGATTGAAGAAGACGATATCGAGAACAGCGATCACGATGAAAATGAAAACCAAGATCCAATAATTCGACACTCTCAAGCGCGTTTAATACGTGTATTAAATATTTAGAAGAGCACGACTTTCCCGCTGGGGACATTTTAAAACTTGTTAGTCTGAGAGATGTTGCATACAAAAAGAAAAATAAGACAAAATTTCGACGAGTGAAAATGTCCAATTTTTTTCAAACTCACTAAAAATGTTTATTTCACAATAAAAATAAGTCTTTAAAGCATAAATATTTGAGATTTAATAAAAATAAGTTTCATTCATAAGCTCAGAGTATCTTTTACGATTTATTTTTTTATCTTGGTAATCCAGACATTTTGATAATTCATTCGGACAATAATAGGTTTTAAATTGTCCGGATTATCGAAATTATACTGTATATATAACGTAATAAATTTATTCCTACAAGAAAACTCTTATATTACGTGCCCGTGCGAGTAAACTAGCGAGTCTATCGACAAAGTGCCGACAAGAATCAGAACGATGCCTAAAGAAGTATCACAGAAGTTACAAGACAAACACATTCGCCTTGACTTATGTTTTAATCCTTTTAAGTTAATTCATCCGAAAAAAAGAAAAATTAATCGACAAAATTCAGTTTAAACAGTGGGTTACAATTGAAATGACTTCATTACAAACTTTGATATCTAGTGTTGATGAATTTTTAGAATTATTGAGCAACGGTTTAAGAAAATTATTGTTACATTCTTTTTTAGTCAATAAACAAACCGAATTTTTTATTGGAAAGAAACCGAAATTAATGAAAAATGAATGCATTGTAATTTGTGATTTTTCTTAAAACTACGCTTTCATAATTCTCTTCAAGGTATACATTGGAATGATCAAGTGACAATACATCCCTTTTCAATATATTATAAAGATGACTTGAAAATCAATAGCTTTGTTTCTATTTCTGAATCTTTACGTCACGATACCATTGCTGTTACTCTCTTTCAAAGTCAACTCGTAGAATTCATTAAAATATATTTTAAAGATATAATAAGGTAATATATTTTTCGGATGGTGCAAGCGGACAATAAAAAAACAAAAAAAAATCATAACTCTTACTCATCATATAGAAGATTTTAAAATAGCAGCTGAGTGACACTTTTACCCGACCTCACATGTGGTAAAGGACCATGTGACTTAAGAGGTGGTACATTAAAACGACTTGCTGCTAGAGCTAGTCTTCAAAGAGTAAATAATCCTATCCGCACACCGGAAGAGTTCTTTATATGAGCGACTGAAGCTCTAGCAAATATAACGTGTCGCTATTCCACTAAAAATGAGTATGTTGAAGAAGAAAAACGATTGTCAACGCGTTTCCGAAAAGCTATGACGATAAAAGGCACGTTAAAGTATCATTGTATGGTTCCAATCTCTCCTCAAGAATCGGAAGCAAAACGGTTCTCGTTGTATGAAAAAAAATCTATAGTAAAAATTTTTAAATAAAAAATATTAGACACGTATTGTATAAGACTAAATGTGCATATTGTACAAAGTAACTGTATTGAAATCCCAATAAATAAAATTTGTATTTGCTACAATAATGTTTTTATTTATTTTTCCGTATAATTATCTAAAAAGTTATATTGGCTAATAAATATTATGTTATTAAGAATTACGAATAATACTTCGTATGACAGAGAAAAACGATATAGAGCAAGAAAATGAGGCGTGCAATAGAATACGCGATTAAATAAGACAGGCCCCTGCGCTGCAATCATCCATGGGGGGGGGGGGTTTCTTGACTCGAACATTTCTTATCAGATTATGTTCAGAAAAACCGTCAAAAAACAGTTTACTTCTAATATAGACATTTAATTTTAATTAAACACAAATATACATTAGGGTGATTCAAATTTTTTTTTTTTGTTTTTTTTAAGGTGCTGTTGCTTAAAAAGTAAGTTTATGATATGAAGAAAAAGTTCACGAAAATTCAGCTCTGTAACTGAATTTTATAAGGTGGCGCCGGAGCCTGTTAATTTTACATGTAAATTGTATGGAAAAATTATTTTTTACAAAAAGGTATCTAAATGAAAAAGTGATTACTGTTGTTGAGCTGAATATGGTCGTTTTTCGACGTAATTTCTTACGCTGAGTGCGAATCTGGCCTCAGAATTGACCCATCATGTCGGAATCCTGAAATATTTGAGGTTAATTACCTGAAACATGATGTTTTTTGTCTACTTTCGAGGCCATGTACAGGATTCAAAGAAAATTGATCAGCTTATTTTTAACAAAAGCATCATTTAGTACCATCTTTGCCCTTTAAAATGAGCTTTCAAGTGGTGATCTGTTATGTTTCCTTGCAAAGTTATAGCCATTTTAAAGTGACATGAATTGGATCCCTAACAAAGGGTTGCAACCCAACAATATTAACCAACGGGTTTCAAATTCATGTCACCTAAGCTATCCGATGCCATAATAATCTCGGATATTTTTTTTTTTGAGATACGTCTTTTTCGCTTAGTACGGCAGTATTACTCAGTACAATTCATATGAAAAAAAAAGCTAAACAACGAAAAACAGACTTTTTTTGTGTTTTAGTAAATTTTCTGTTTTTCGTTTTTCCTATGAATTGTAAGTACTAGGAAAGAAAGTGGATGCGCCGTTCGCGGATTTGATCTAGAAAGCTGAAATTTAGGGAGAATTTTCTTCAAACCCGATTCTGTTATAGTATATGCATGTAATAAATTCACTTTTAGTTGTTTCAGTTTTAATTCATTTTATTTCATTACTTTTTAGTTTTTCTGTTCTTTTATAATTTTTGATAATTTACAGCTTTTTTTGTTTTACATTTTATAGCCTTATATTTTCGTTGTTCGTCTGATTCGGTTGCTGGTCCTCGTCATTCTGTTTGTACGTTGATTTTTAAAAAGTTACCTACGCGTCTGTCTCGTTAAGTTGGTTCTGTTACTTGTTTCGTTGTCTTTGTCCACATGCATATAGGATCGCAAATTAAAAAAAAAATAAAAATACACCCTCCTTTGGGTGTATTTTTTCTGCATTTTTATTCACACGAAAAATGTGGGCATGGTCTTACAAAAGAAGGTGGCGTCCCCCATTCAACTAAAAATGTGAAAACGCTATATCTTGGCACCTAAGGCAGACTTTTTCTTCGTGTTAGTAAGTCGGTTCTTTCGTTAAATTTCAACGAAGTTGGACGTAAACTCTGTCCGCGCCGTTTACAGGTTTGAGCTAGAAAACTCAAATGTTGGGACAATTATTTTTATTCCTCAAGCTATAATATAGGAAAAAATAAATAAAATCCCTCTCCAAAAGTTAGAAAAAAAACACCCTAATGTTGCTCCTTCTTAACATAACCTTATAAGAAGTCTTATAAGGAAAGTATTGGACAGGCATAATTCAGACAGGAAATTTCATTTCCGTCGCTTGCAAAAAGTGAGTCTCTAGTCTCGTTGCCTACGATTTTGACAGTCTTCAATTTTTAGCCACAATAAATTTATCTGGGTGAAAATTGAAACTTATTTTTGGGAGGGGAAGTGATCAGCTGTTTCTTACTCTCATTTTTTCTTTCTCAAACACCGCATTTTTTCTGGCAGGAACGCCTTTTATGGTAAAACTTTATAAATATTTACCTTTTTTCTGGTAGGAACGGACCTTGTGATTGTTAATTGATGGACGATTTTGAAAAAAAAAAATGTCTGAAAATACAACATTTCAAAGAAAAAGGCACTTTAAAAGCCGGTTTCACAGTGTTTAGTTAACCAATTAGTTAACTTAACTAATGTCTGTTAGTTAACTACCAAATTTAAGTTGTTCAGTTTCACAGTCCATTGTTTGCGAAATTGAATCAAGAACAAGAACTTCTAAATTTTCGGCAGAAGAAATAAATTGCTAATTGGAGCTGGTCAGCAACTTTGAAAACATCATCGAATGCAAAAAAAACCGATAAAGTTAGTCTAGATGAGAAGGATAAAATATGGGGGACCATTGTGGACGGTTTTAACGGCTTGCAAGGAACCTACCGAAAGTAATATGGATGGGATCTTAATACTTTTTTCGACGAGCAATTGCAATATTCCATACTACTTCAATGTCTGATTCACTATGAACTTTGTAATCCCAATCTGAATTCATATTTATACTTAATTGCTTTTTTGAAACTTTGTGTTTTTATATCTTATGTTCTTTTTCGTTATGACAGCAATCAACTGTTAGTTAACCTGTCAAATTTGGTTGGTTAACTAATTGCTATGAAACTGAAATTGAATAGTTAACCTCAAATCTTTAGTTGACTAAACACTGTGAAACCGGCCCTAATTGAATGGCGTAATATCCCGCCAATTAATACTAAAAAACTTGCACTTTTAAACCGTAGTTGACCGAATAGGCTCCCACACTAAATATAAAAAATTACAAAATCATTATTTTTGACAATGTTTTTACAGTTTATACATATCTGTATAAAATAAGCTGTGACTTGTAATTTAGTAGTATATTTGATTTTCTATGTTTTAAACTTCGGATAATATTTTTTAACAATAAAAAAAATATTTTTTAAACTACAATTTTTCTCTTTCAAATGACATTTACATTTTTTTCATATTCCATTTAGTTTCAGAATTGTAGAGCTCTGATAAATGCATGAAACCAAATTGAGTTTTATGAAGATTTTGGAAAGAGAATACAAAATTTTACTTTCCTACTGAAAGCACCATTTTTAAAATTTTTCTATGACAGCTTAAAATGCTAGCGTTTTCCATTTTCAATCCAATAACGCACTAACAATTGTCATTTATAGCCCTTTCATGGTTGGCTACCATCTCACCATTTTAGTCACCGAGTAAAAATTGGCTTTATAAACATACAGCCAATTTCTTCTCGGCGACTTAAACACGAGATAGTAGCCAACCATGAAAAGGGGGTTAAAACCATGAGCAGTCATTTCAAAATTCCGTGTCAAGTATAAATCAGATTTAAGAAGTCCATCATTAAATGTTAATATTTAAGGAGGTATTTTATAAATACGCGTAAGTGTTGAAGCTCTTATGAGCTCAATAATTCTTATAGCTCTTAAAATAAAAATTAATTTTATTTATTAAAAAGATTTTATAAAACATTTTTTAAATACCTTGATAAATTTCCATTCTCGAATACAAAAGTATTTCTTAACATTTAATGAAGGCCTTCCAAGAGGTTGGTAAGAGATTAAAAATGTTTATCGGCATTTTAACAACCTATAACAAGACGTCGCTAAGACCTTGATAAATACTTTCACAATTTCAAGTAATTTTGATATTTGTAAACATCTTAATTGGCAACACTATAAGTGGTGACAGTTCTTTGTGCGAAGTTTATTTTTCTAATTTAATTTCGGTAATAAATTCATATTAAAATACGCGTTTTCGCAGCTTTATTGACTGCTAAGGCTCAGCGATTGGCAGGCAAGCTGAAAGTTTGCTGTTTTTTGTGGTGCTAATATAGCAAACAAGCAGGTAACTTTTGCATTTAAACTGCAACAACAAATTTAACTAAGTGTTGAGAATTGGCGCTCCGCCAAAAACAGCTGTTCGTAAAAAAAAGCTCCAGGCTACGCTTTTAAGTACCAGGGAAACCAATTTTTCTTTCTTTGTTGACAGATCCTAAAAGTCTGCAACAAATTATGTGGATGACAGAAGTGGCTAAAAAAAAAAGTTACTTCTGTTTATTCACATAATATTGGGTACTGGAACTTTTAAAAAAAAAAAGAAAAAAAATCCTAATAGTAATATTATTTTTATTACATTATGACGTTGAGCCGCTCTCCTCCATCTGGAGGGAGTCAACAACAGCAACAACAACAACAACAACCGCAACAGTTGCTTCAACAACAACAGTTACCACAACAACACTTGCTACAACAACAACAGTTACTACAACCACAGTTGTTAGAACAACAACAACAACAACATTTGCTACAACAACAATCGTCGCAACAACAACAGTTTCTACAAGAAGAGGAGCAACAGAGCAGGCAAAAAGCTGAAAAATCTAGCTCTCCTGCTATGAAGAAAAATAGCTATTCGACCCAGGTGGTTGTAAATAATGATTCAACATCACAATCAACCTCTACCTGTACTATTCCTAAGGCACGATCAACTGAAGTAAAAAATAAAGTTCAAACAGGTATAGATCGTTACATAACTTTGAATTCTAAGCGAAAGCTCAGCCCTCAAAAAGGGAATGTAGGAAATTCAAAGATAAATAAAACTAACAATTTCGTTACACCTTCAAATGTTCTATCTGGCAATCGATTTGCACCATTAAGCGAACTTAATGAAAACAATGCTAGTGAACCTCCCAAAACTTTTAAGCCGCCTCCAATTTATTTGCGTGAGCGAAGCTCAAACGCTTTAGTAGCAAAGCTAACACAGCTTATAGGGAAAGATACCTTTTTTATTGTTCCCTTAACTAGAGGTAATCTTCATGAAACGAAGATTCAAGTAAAAAGCGAGGAATATTTCCGCATTATTGCGAAAAACTTTAACGACAGTAATAAATCTTATTACACATACCAGCTTAAAAGCAGTAAAGGTATTACAGTTGTTATTAAGGGTATAGAATCCTCTGTTGACCCTGCTGAAATCAAAGAAGCTTTAGGTCTGAAAAATTTCGATGCTAAAGCTGTAATAAATATAGTAAACAAGGATAAGGTTCCACAACCTATGTTTAAGGTTGATCTTTATCCTGATTCTACTAAATTAAAAAAGAATGAGGTCCACCCAATTTATAAACTTGAATATTTGCTTCACCGTCGTGTGGTGGTAGAGGAACCTCATAAAAGAAACGGTCCGGTACAGTGTACTAACTGCCAAGAGTATGGGCATACAAAAACATACTGTACCCTTCAATCTGTCTGTGTCGCTTGTGGAGAACTTCACCACATTTCTAAGTGTTCAAACAAGTTGAAAAAAGATATAAATTTAAAGAAGTGCGCTAACTGCCAAGGGGATCACACTGCAAACTACAGGGGTTGTCCTATTTATAAAGAGCTAAAAGCTAGAATCTCTGAAAAAAGGAAAATAATCCGAAACCCAACTCAAAATATATTCCCAACCCATAACTTTGTCCAGCAACAAAGCACTGCGCATCCAGTTAATCCAGCTATTTCATATGCAAATGCGCTCAAATCAGGAGCAACGAACCCTCAACAAAGTAGCTTGGAAAAACAGATCACAAACTTAACTCAAACCCTGAATCAATTTATGGTTTCAATGCAATCAACTCTACAAGATCTAGTTAAAACGCAAAACCAGCTACTTCAAATTTTGATTGCGCAAAAATAAGCCAGCTAAAAATTTGTGCTTGGAATGCAAACGGCATCAGCCAAAATAAAAATGAAATTTTTCATTATGTAACCCATGCAAAAATTGATTTAATGCTTGTTTCAGAGACTCATCTGACAGACAAGCATAATTTTCATATACCAGGATACAAATTCTACAAAACCAATCATCCTGATGGCAAAGCTCACGGGGGCTCAGGAATTTTAGTTCGAAATCGCCTTAAACACTACTGCTTAGAACCCTTTTCCAAAAATTTTCTTCAGGCTACCTCTATTTGCCTACAAAACCATTCCAAAAACCTTACTGTTTCGGCAGTCTACTGCCCACCTCGATTCGCAATCAGTGAGGAAAAATTCAAAGAATTTTTCGATACCTTGGGAACTAGATTTTTAGCTGCTGGAGACTATAACTCCAAACATACATACTGGGGATCTCGTCTTATAAACCCTAAAGGCAAACAATTATATAATATGTTAATGAAACATCGCACCACGTTCGACTATGCTTCTTCTGGTCAACCAACATATTGGCCAGCCGACCGAAGCAAAATCCCAGACCTCATTGATTTTGCCATCACAAGAGGTATCGATAGAACCTTATTAACAGCCGAGACAAATTTTGAACTCTCTTCAGATCATTCTCCAATCATTTTTTGCCTTTTAGAGAAATCAGTTGACCTTAAGCCCCCTATGAGACTAACATCGCATAAGACTGACTGGCTAAAGTATAAAAAATACATAAGCTCACACATCCACTCAACCTATTCGATAGAACACAACGAGCATATTGACGATGCTGTTGCCGTTTTTAATACAATACTGTATTCAGCTGCTGAGCACTCAACACCTGATCAGGCTGAGAAAAATACAAAAACCCGTTTCCTTACTAACAGAGAAATTGAAATTCTTGTAGCAGATAAGCGTAGGTTAAGGCGAGAGTGGCAGGTCCATAGATCCCCAACTTCTAAAGCAAACCTAAAAATTGCTACATACAAACTTAGGTCTGCGTTAAAAAACAAGGAAGACGTGGAACAGCAAAAATATGTCTCAAAACTTGCCCCAAATGCTAATGGATTAAAATCCTTGTGGAAAGCCACCAAAAAAATTAGATCACCCACTGAAAGTGAATCTCCGATAAGAGACCTACATGGAAATTGGGCTAGAAGTGATGCAGAAAAAGCTGAGGCTTTTGCCAATCACTTAAGTACAGTTTTTCAACCAAATCCGTATATTCAAGGTTTCATGCCTTCCCAACTGCCAATAAACACCGATACTATCCAAATGAGTTTCCATAGCAGTAATTTAATCAGTTTAATTCAAGAAATGTGTCCTAAAAAAGCCCCTGGGTGTGATAACATCACTCCCAAAATGATTAAGGAACTGCCTCACTCAGGTGTCATCTTTCTGACCAGGCTTTTTAATGCTATAATTCATTACGGATATTACCCAAAAGAATGGAAAAACTCGTTGATAACCATGATACCAAAATATGGGAAAGATCGTACACTACCGTCATCGTATAGACCCATAAGCCTTTTACCTTGCTTGTCAAAATTATTTGAAAAATTAATTCTAGCAAAATTAATGCCATATATTACTGATAAAAACTTATTACCGCCTCACCAATTCGGCTTCCGAAAACAACACGGCACAATCGAACAGGTTAATAGGATCACAAATGAAATAAGAAAGGCTTATGAGCGCAGTGAATACTGCACTGCAATATTTCTCGATGTCGCACAGGCGTTTGATAAAGTATGGCATGAAGGCCTTATCAAAAAAATTGAACACCTATTGCCTCTTAATGTTCATAAAATATTTACTTCTTACCTCGAAAGCAGGCTTTTTAAAATAAAATACAAGAATTTTATTTCAACTCACTTCAATATAAGAGCAGGTGTCCCTCAAGGTAGCGTACTAGGACCGTTTCTATATGTATTGTATACCTCAGACTTACCAATCAGTGCCAACACTACCATCTCAACATTCGCAGATGATACCGCAGTCTTAAGTTGTAACCGTTGCCCTTTGGAAGCTTCTCGAAACCTCCAGTTTCATTTGAAATCAATTGAAAAATGGTTATCGCTATGGCGCATAAAATTAAATGAGCAAAAATGCAAGCAAGTTACTTTTACTCTTAGGCGTGGTGAATGCCCTGCAATTGTACTAAATAATATTTCAGTCCCACAGGGTGAAATTGTTACATATCTAGGTATTCAATTAGATCGACGATTAACATGGCGTAAGCATATTGAAGCCAAAAAAACGCAGTTAAAGTTAAAAACCGCCAGTCTTCACTGGTTAATTAATCATCGCTCCCATTTGAAGCTTGAATATAAAATCCTTTTGTACAAAACAATCATTAAGCCAATTTGGTTATATGGTATCCAATTATGGGGTAACGCCAGCTCCTCAAACATTGAACTAATACAACGGGCTCAGTCCAAAATCTTAAGAATATTTACAGGTGCCCCATGGTATATACGGAATGAAAACATTCACAGAGATCTATGCATCCCCATGGTAAAAGATGAAATTAACAGAATCAAACAAACCTACGCCATAAGGTTGCTGCATCATCCGAATCCATTGGCTCGTAATTTAACAAACATAGAAAGTCGCTCCAGATTAAAAAGAAAGGATCGCCCTTCTATGCAAGTCACTTACACCGAACCAAACTAAACAGCTCAAACGTTTACCCTTCCCCCGAGGCACTACACGTAATCATCAAGAATCATATGAGGACTTTGTTCCGGGACCTAGCTCGTCTTGGGCACACTTGGCAACTTATCGCCGCCAGCTCCCCTTCCGTTGAGGGTGTAAGACCGGGACCTAGTTCGTCTCGGCCACTTTCCGGTGAATTGGAGAGAGTAGCAGGAAGAGAGTTGAAACAGTGTCTTCTCGGTCTTTTTGGGTGCTAAACCGGGACCTAGTTCGTCTCGGCTACCACCTCAAGAACGTCCTAGAGGCACTAATCACTCCCAAAGTGGTCGACCGGGACCAAGTTCGTCTCGGCGACCACGAAGACAATCGTTTTTGTGGTACTCAAAACCTCCATTCGGGTAGACTGAGGCCTAGTTCGTCTCAGCTACCAAGCCAAGACCGGGACCTCGGTCGTCTCGGGTGGCAAAGAATATGGGGAGAAGCGATCGTCAGCTGCATCCACACCTATGCTCCAATGAGTTATTCGATCTTGTGCACTCGCTGTGCTGAGCCATACACAAGCTGCACCTACTACACAAGAAGTATAAGTCCCTGCTAACTTTTGTTTCTGGAGACAAGTTCATTATTAAATTATATATTCATTATTCACAATAATAATGTATAATAATGTTTTCTAGTTTAAGATTTTAAAACTTATTGTTAGTCTCTTAAGAGAAGATACAATAAAAGAAAATGAAGTTTAAAAAAAAAAAAAAAAAAATCTTAATTGGCAGTTTTGAAATGCTTCATAAATATTTTTCATCGAAAGACTTACTTTTTTCTCTTAAGAGGCCCATAAATACTCTGGTGTAAATTAAGAGCCTTATATAAGCATATTAAATGGTTTCTAAGATTCATCGAGAGCTGCGGACTATTTTAATGCCCAGTGAGGTGTGAAAAGCCATTTTCTGATGATGATGTAAAAGTTCGCGATCATTCTCATCTAACGAGTATATTCCGCGGTCCAGCACTTGAGCGATGCAATATTAGCCGTGTTTAGTTATCATTCTGGCAAAAAAAAAACTGCTATCTCCGCTTAATTTTTTCGGAAATCAAATTTAGCAGCACTGCCGCCAAATAAAAAAAGACAGTTGAATTAAATCAAAACAAGCCACTATCTTTGGATTTTTCTAAACAAAGATGTTTGATCTTATCGAGACATTGCATGCGAATTGTTTTCGATTCTGACGAATTTATTGCTTTTAGGAAAAGTACATTTGTAAGTTATTTATTTACAATAAAATTTTCTTTCTCCTAGGCTGCGTCACAAAGTGAACTTGCTTGAGAGATATTTCCGGACAAAAATATTTACGCGACGATTGCAGCGTATCGGAACATTAAAGCACAATTCCCGTGCGAAACTTAAATGAAGGACATTAAATTGCGCGCGCGGTTTATAACAAAAATTTTTAAATTTTATAATGATTGCCGTTGTACTAATAGTGATTTTTTTATTGTTTTTGTCCATAAATAGATAGTTTTCATTAGAATTCATAAAAATAAATTTATAATATTTGTCTCTGCTTTTCACAACTTACTTTGAAACATAAATATTTATTTTTTGCCTATTTGGCTAAAGGATGAAATAAAGATGAAATATTTTCGATTAAAAATTGGAGACTTTGTGAGACTGTGCTGCAAAATCACATATTAACCAGCACAATTGTGAATACTCCAGCGCTTGTTAGCACGATGAGCGGTGATTATATCGCCAACAAATTTTTCATACAACATTTTTTATAGCGGGTAAACGCGTCAAAAAAAAGCACGGCTTTTAACTTCAAAGATACACACACAATCCCTATAATTTTTCAGAACTTTAGCGGTTATGACTCCATCATAATAAAAAATATTGCATCAGACTTAAAAGGGCGTGTTGATTCTCTGCCCATAAATAAAGAACGCTACATATAATTTGCAAAGCACTTAGACGAAAACATAATTAAATTTATTGAATAAATATAGGAGGTTTTAACACAATTAAACTTAGATTCATTCGACTTTTTCTATTTTAAAATCAGAGTTTCAACATACATAAGACTGACCTATAATTTAATTTGTTTCTATTATGTAGAAATCAGGACAAAAAACCCACGAAAAACAGATCGATACCCATCATCTCTTTATCGATTTTAAAGCTGTTTTCGATAGCCCGATACGGGATTGCCTGTATGCCACCATGTCTGAGTTCGGTATACCTGCGAAGCTGGTGCGGCTTTGCAGAATGACGTTGAGCAACACAGCCAGCTCCGTCAGAGTAGGAAGGTACCTCTCCGAACCATTTAATACCGAACGAGGTTTCAGACAGGGCGATCCACTATCCTGCAACCTCTTCAATTTTGTGATGGAAGGGGTGTTGCGAAGAGCCAGTGTACATCGTAATGGCACTATTTTCTACAAAAGTGTCCAGCTCCTTGCATATGCCGATGATATTGATATCATTGGACGTTGTAAGCGAGATGTTACTGCTGCGTTCTCTGATATAGAAAAAAAAGAGTCAGCGAAAGTGGGTTTGACGGTGAACGAGGGCAAAACAAAGTAAGTATATGCTGTCCACAAACAGGGAGACGAGGCGTATTGGATCCTTTGTTTCTGCGAACAACTATACTTTCGAAGTTGTCAAGAAATTCACCTATCTTGGCACCGCCGTGAACACTTAAAACGATGTCAGCCTGGAGATAAAGCGAAGACTAACTCTTGCTAATAGGTGTTACTATGGTCTCAGTAAGCAATTGAGTAGTAGAGACCTCTCTCGCCCGACAAAACTGACACTCTACAAGACGCTCATCTTACCCGTGCTACTTTACGGCGCAGAAGCATGGGTTGTGTCGCAGACTGATGCAGCCACGCTTGGGGTGTTTGAGAGAAAAATTCTTCGCAAAATCTTCGGTCCTGTTCACGTCGGCAACGACTACCGTATTCGAATGAACCACGAACTGTACGAGCTCTACGCTGACATTGACATAGTCAAGCGCATCACTATCCAACGTCTGCGCTGGCTGGGACATGTTGTGCGTATGGACGAAGAAGCTCCGGCGAAAAAGGTGTTTGATGCGGAAGCCGCTGGGCGACGACGAAGAGGAAGACCATGCCTCCGATGGAGAGACCAAGCCGAGGAAACCATATCCACGCTTGGTGTGAATGATTGGAGAAGGCGCGCGCGAAGCAGAGGCGCCTGGAGAGGGCTTTTGAGGTCGGCCGTAACCCGGTAACGGGTTGTTATGGCCACCCAAGTAAGTAAGTAAGAAATCAAGACAGAAGATCTGAAAAATTAAAAATTTGAAATCGGCTAGGCAGACAAATTATGACTTAAGTTTAATTGTGTCTTATATGACTCTACGGAGGAGGCTCTTGGAATCTGGATAATCAGCTCAGTCCGAGAAAAAGACTCCACTTAAAAAAACACAAAGAAAAACGTCTCCAGGAGAGCAAGGAAACATGTTGACTGGATCATAGGCAAATGGAGAATTACTTATTTTCTGAAGCGATGAGTCTAAAATCGTTTTGTATGCTGTCGCTGTCAAGGAAACATGTTGACTGAATCATAGGCAAATGGAGAATTATTTTCTGAAGCGATGAGTCTAAAATCCTTTTGTATGGTGTCGCTGGTATATTCGACGTCCACTCGGTATCGAGTATAAGCCAGAATACACTGTAAAAACGGTTAAGCACTGAGGCTCAAAAAAAATCGTCTGAGGCAACTCTTCTTAGTATGGTGTTGGTCCTATTTATAAGATTTATGGCATTATGGATCAGAGTACTTACGTCAAAATAATTTCAAACGTAATGTTACTCAAGATTTAAGTGCCAATTAATCTGTCTAGCCGATTTCATTAGATCTTTTTTGGACGGCACCACAATTTCGCGATCGACTTGTGGCGAAATTTTTCGTTTTCCAGCTCTTATTTCTTGAGTTCTACATGTTTGATGGCGGAAATTATCTTTTTTGTTGAGCACGATATAATATCTAGAATATCTTTATAAGATTTCCATTCTTTCCTCAACTTTAAAATTAAATTTTCGCTGTGTAGCAGTTCAATGTTTGGCGCGCTCAAAAAAGTCAAAATAATCCATTAATTTTCAGAGTAATAAAAAGATTACAAATAAAGAATATTCAACTTACTTTCATTTAAATTTTTGGAATAAATTGCACTTCTTTCAATAAAACTCAAAAAAGATAATCACTGCTATTTTAATGTTACGCGAAAAAGCGTGGCAACATACTTTCAAACCTGATATCTACAGAGTTGAGATTTTTTATTATGAAATTTAAGCTCCTCCATAATCCTAGAACACCTAGCAATTAATTAGTGTTCAAATTGTTTTTTAGGAATTGTGTGAAAAAAAATATGGGACTTTGTAAAATTTAGATGAAGGTACTGCTATTTTCATGTTCACAGCTGTATATGTATGTATATAAAAATATATGGGACGTTCATTGTCAACCGGTACAGTGGTCTGCCCAAAATTCAGCGCAGCGGAAAAACGTTTTTAAGGTGTCAAAATGTTCGTATGCTCAAGAGCTTTTATATGAGAACGAGTGTTTTCGAATTTTTTTTTTTTAAGGAAATGGCGACCATAAAACGGCGCCCACATATAGATATCTATGTATAAATAGGCAGATGGTAAACAGCCATAATCATAATCACTTAATTTGTTTATTTTGTAGGAAGGCTGTGAAGAGAGGGATTGCAGTGTATACTTTTTTTTTCAATAGTAAGTGGTGCCCCGCCCCTAACGGAAAATACGTTGCCACGGCTAAGCAAATGGATCGATTTTAATTAAATTTGGTGTGGAGATAGACTGAACCATAAGAAAAGTAATTAGAAGTTCTGAGATCTTAAATGGGGCGTGGCATTATGCTTAATAAGGAAACACGCTGTTTGGTATGGTGCTAGATTGAATCCTGAGCCGTGTCTCTAATAAGAAAAAAACCTTTTTACTGCTAGGTATTTGTTTTAAATAGGACGGTGACACGCTCATTATAGAATGGATAATTAAGGACAAGATATATTATATTAATTGATGATAATTATTATTTTTCAATAAATATTTTTTACGTTGATTCATGACTATTATGCATAAGAAATTTTGTTTTCCATTGCCAATAACTATTATTTTTCATAGATTCTTTTTTACGTTGAGTCATAACTATTATGAGTCATTCCAGATGAAAACGTCTAAAAAATGGAAATTTCGTTGCTGCACTACTTTGGGTTTTGCTCAGACTTTGTGAGAATCTTCGTTAGGGTTCCAAAGAAGGAAATCCAAGGGCATTTAATTTTTGGATGCGTCAGTCCCCGCCTGGCTGAATTGAAGCATATGAAAAACGTCATTTTTAGGCTTCAGTATTTTTAGCTGTAAAAAATTTTCTGTTTAAGATAAAGACACATTTGAGATGGCATCTTAAAGCTAAGAGATGGTAGTATTTGTGCAAAGAATATACATTTACACAATCAGTATACGCGAAAATTACACGGTGCTGAAAATACTTGTATTTTATTGATTTTTCTTGATTTTTAACTGGTTCCAGTGTCGCGACTATACAAGTACACATATAGAGGAAGAAACAAAATCTACAATTAACTCCATCGACCTACTTTTTACGAGAAAAATCTGTGCTTGAAATTTCGAACTTTTGAAAAATTGCATTTTTTAGGCCATTGTATCAGCATGTGGACCACGAGATAAAAATATGAAAATTACAGGATATTTAGTTTTAACCTTGACAAGCAAAATTAAATTGACATACAAATTTTAATCTCGTCACGCCGCCATTGTGTTTCACAGCATGACGACATGTAATTTTGACATTTTGGACGATTCTCGTCGCGCTCTTGTCCCGTCATGACGTCGTCATTGTGATTGAGGCTAATAAGTAGTAATTTGGAAAATATTTTTTTACGTTGCTTTGAAAAAATTTTCAAAGGTAATTTTTTTTGTAAATTTTTTTGTTCCAATCGATGAAGAAAGGTGGTTTCTATGACATCACCAGAGGTGGTCCTCAGTTCCAAAATGTGCACGATTTTGATCTATTTCTGAAATTTTTTTTTGCATCAATCAATGAAAAGAGGTCTTAAATGAATTTTGGCCACTACTAGAAGCGGTCCCGAGTCCTAAAAGTGCCCGATTTTGGTCCATTTTCGAATTTTTTTTGTGCTAATCGATGAAAAGAGGTCGAAAATTGATTTTGATCATCACCAGAGGTGATCCCAAGTAACAAAAGTGGTCGATTTAGGTCCGTTTTGAAAAAAATTTTTTACACCGATCGTTGGAAAAAGGTTGAAATCGAAAAAAAAGACGCAAAAAGTGCCCGATTTCGGTCCATTTTCCGAAATGTTTTTGTACCAATCGATATAAAGAGGTCGGAAATTGAAAAGACCCGTTCTCAAATGAAAGCTCTTGAGCATACGAACATTTTGACACCTTAAAAACGTTTTTCCGCTGCTCAATTTTGGGCAGACCACTGTCCCTGTTGACATGGAACGTCCCATATATATTACAACATTTAGTTTTTGGTTGTAAAAAAATCGGAACAATAATTTTATTTTTTTTTTTATAATTTTAATTATTTTTCTATTTTTTGGCTATCACGAGATAGGGCGGTATGAAGATGATACCATTAGTCTTAGAGCTGGCTACATAAAACTTCAGTGATCGAATATAGTCATGATTTTTGTTTTATAAGTTCCCAATGACATTGTCAAAATTAGTGTTCTTTTTGTAAGAGCCGCATTGGAGGCGGAACGCGTGGGTGGACGACCATAAAAAAAAATTTGTTTGTGCAATAATTATATGTTAATAAAAACAATTGCCAAATTCTTATATTTTTAATTCATATTGGCAGCTGAAGCAAAGTTTGCAAACGCCCGAATCTAAAATTGAAGTATAATTTTTCGAATAACTTCTACATTTTTTGTCCGATTTTCGCAAAATTTTACTTATAATATTTGTAAAAGAATAGTCTTTCATTTTTAATCTTAAAAATGTGAAAAAGAAAAATTTTTTCATTCAAATGGAGCAATTGAAATTTAGTGATTTTTAAAAAGACCAAAAAAGTCAGTTTTTTTGGGCTTTGAACGCTTGTAACTCCATCAAATCTTATTCGATTCAAGCAAACAGCATATCGTAAGAAAGGGAATAAAAATATCTTTTGAGTGCTGAAAAACGTTTTTGAGTGGAAAAAAATTCATTGAGATACAGCCAAATAAATAAAAGAAAAGAGCCGAAAAAAGGGGTTTTTTGGGGATATCTCGAAAACGATTCCTAAGAAGAAAAAAAATGGTTGCCATTTTTGGAATTTACGCCCCAAAATACATGGAAAAAAGTCTATGAGAAACCAAATCTCTTTTCTTTTAAACTAGTGTAATAAATTATTTAAACATTCAATATAATAAGTTTATACAACTATCTCATTTGAGATACGAAGTTATTTTTAATTATATCTTATATAATACAGCTGATCAATTTTTTATTTTGGCTGACCGATTTTGAGCACTTTAAATGCAATACTCTTTTAAACCATCAAATGCTACAATATATTATTGAAAATAAGAATTAATTGATTTACATGACAACCTGAAACAACAGTCGAGGTTCCGCGCATGCGCTGTAATATAGAAGTCTACTTTAATTTTTAAAAAAAAATGTTCTAAATATGGCCAATTATTAATTTTAGCTGACCAATTATCAGCATTAAAAACCCTATCGAATTCATTACATCTTTTTTTTAGTCCTAAGGTGAGGTGCCAAAATTTTTAGATGGCCTTGAAATTTCAAAGAAAAAATCTCAAGCTAACCAATTTATCAAACTAATTGACCACTTCGTGACCTATAAGATGCATATTTTTTTAGTTGTAAAATTTGCCAGGTAAGGTGCTATGTAGGATAATGGAGCCGGTAAAGTGGCCTTACCTTACCTTTCCATGTCGTGCTGCTTGTTGCTGCGCTCAACTAAAGTACACCCAGTTTTTTTTTTCTTCATCTTCTTAAATGTTGTTGGTACTTCGTTTTGATTTTTTTTTTTTTTTTTCAATGAAATTCAAGATCCGTGAATGTCAACGAGAAGCCGCAACAAACGTAAATTCCTCCAGGCTGAACAGATCAAGCTGTGTCCGCCGGTTTGTGTGTGCAATTTAATGTTTTAATTTTTTATTTATTTATTTTTTGTTATTAATATCATTTTTTATCTACTGATGTCATATTTTATTATTTGCCTGAAGTTACAGAAGTCTCTGCTGATGCTGCACTTTTAGGAGTTCAAAGTACCACGAGGATACGATTACATGAAGAAGAAGGAGTAACAGAGACACAAAAGGGTGCAACTTTTGCTTTAGAACAAAGCAATGCCGCACACTAGCTAACACCTTTACAAAATATGTTGATTAATTGGAATAATCATCGTGGAGCAATAAAATGTGATGTATGAGTTGCTATTGAGTAAATAAAGAAAACTAAAACTAAATTTTAAGTCCGCCTACAACCACGATCATCGCCCATATAACAAAAAAATTTATAGCGCCATATAATCCTTTGTATTGTACTGATGTCGATATTACTTGGTACGAAGATTTATTTTAATGTACTAAGTGTAAAAAAATACTCCAACCACGCCCACCTTTTATAAAAAAATTTCTCGTATTTATGTAAGTTTTCACAAATTAAACCTAGGTGGAACAGTTAAAATTCACAGGGAGACAGTTAAAATTGCATTTAAAGTAATAGTCCAAGAGCCGGCTGTAGAAAAGTCGAGTGTATAAGATTACAGGATGAGATGTATGCCAAATTATAGAGCTCAATGAGCCTAAATAGAATATTTAGGGTTGCCTTGCCAAAGCGTGTCCCGATGGCCGAAAATGACCGAGTTTTAGCCAATTTTGTTTCTCTAATTAAAACTGTAGTACATAACAGCTGGAAAGGTATGCCAAATGATAGAACTCGAAGAGGCCTGTATATAATACATGGGATTGCATTGTTGAATCCTATCTTAAACATGATTTTCACCGGTTTTTTGGGTTAATTTTCATTAATGAAGATAACAGCTTGAAATTTGTGCCAAATGATATATATCGAAGAGCCTAAATAGAATATATAGGGTTGCCTTGTCGAATCATGTCCTAAACATTGGTTGACACCCGTTTTTTGGGTCAACTTGTCGGTGCTACTTTTCGGTGCAGTCCCGTGCACGAAGGTACAAAAATATTTCAAAAACTATCAAGAATAGAAAGAAACCTTCTACTTTTTTTTGTTTAGAAATGCTTTAATTTTATGATAACAAATATAACAACTTTAAATTAATTTGTTTAATCTTTGTTTTCTTTTTTTCATAAAAATAGTTCTCAAAATGTTTTTGATTGATTTTTTATGTAATTCGTCAATCAATCCTAAGGAAAGCATGAATTTTATGTGAAAACGCGCACTAGTCTATTTTAAAAGTTAGATATGTCAGGAATTTCGATTTAAATTCAGATAAGGATTAATTTAAGAATAATATTAAAAATAATAATAAAAGAAAAATTAATGTCGAAGATATTTTGAGAACAAGGTGCGTGCCATCAGTTCGTTACGAACAGATAAGCGCTTATAAAACTTTTACAACATGGACAAAAAAGGTTTCTGAAGGTATTTAATTGCGTTTTTAAGTACTTGAGTGTATCATTTGTTATACCGTGTTGGCACTATTAATTGCAACGTTCTTTGCGTTCTAGCAAACTTTATCTTATAAAATAGGTATACAGGATCCTTACTTGTGGTAATTTTGCGAAGAAGCAAAACAGTACGGTATATCAAGAGACAATTCAGAGAACAATTCGCAATGTTTCTAGAAAAGTTAGAGATATGTAGGTATCTACTGATGCTGTAAATATATCTCGCACAACTATTATATGTTGCAGTAAGCATTCTTTTGGAGTCTTGGCACATGTCAAAAAATATTTCTCATTCATACAAAATGATCGGCATGATGTAGGATCTCACAAGCTTGAGCTTGACATTAACCGGTATATACCTTGTTGTTGGGCTCAAACCGCGAAGAGCACCGTAAATCTTCGAAACTATTTTATTTATATGAAGATCCCAACTCAAGTATTTATTGGAATGAATCCCAAGGTTCCTAAAATTTTCAACGTATTCCACAGGTGTATTATTGAGGTAAATTAAAGGTAAATCTTCTGAACCTCTGCTTCGACAAATTCCTAAGGCTTTCGTTTTTGTTGGATTAAGATTTAGTTTGTTTTCAACTGGCCAAATATGAATGCGATTTAGTTCTGAAGTTATACTACTTGCTGCAACAGATTTATCAGCTTTCTGAAATACCGTATAAATTTGCATGTCTTCTGCGTAAATGTGATGATCACAGGATATGATGCAATCGGAAATGTCGTTTGTGAAACAACTAAATAATAAGGGACCCAGCACAGAGCTTTGAGGCACACCAGTGTAAAGGTACACGTAACGAGCATTCATTTCTGCTTACTACACATTATGATCGGCTCGACAGATAGGAAGTAATAAGTTTTAGGGAAGGACCACCAAATTGGAAATGATTTTTGAGTTTATTAAGTAGGATTTTGTGGTCTACACAGTCAAACGCTTTAGAAAAATCTAAAAAGACCATTAAAGCCATTAGATCACGGTCGAGACCTGCACGCATGTCGTCGGAAACTTTTAAAAGAGCTGTCGTACAGCTGTGGTTTGCTCTAAAACCTGACTGGTTTGCGTTCAACAACTTCCTATCATTATAAAATTTTTTTATTTGTTTGCTTAGAATTTTTTCAACAACTTTGCTAAGAAAAGGCAGGATGGCAATAGGCCGATATTCAGTATTGGGTTATGTTGACTTTGTCATTAGGAAATGTTGAAGAAATGATTATAGTTTTGAAAATATGAGTGATTTGATGGAGTATAGAAGGAAGGAAGAAGAATTTTTATAAAGTCAGGATGGACATTATCGGATCCTATAGCTTTTGATTTAATACTTAAAATGGATTCTCCTACACTAATATAATCAACACCTGTAAGAAAAAATTTATTAGTTTGGGATTTTACGTCAAAGAAAACACTGGGTAAATGAAATGATAAAGAGCTAGACTGCACACATTTTTTGTTAAGCTCTTCTACGTTTATTTTATTTATGTTTTCTTGATTTTTCGTTCTTATTCCAACCTGGCGGATATTTCTCCAAAACTGTGTACTTGACTGACAAGAACTGAACTAACTCTCATAAAAAGATTTTTTATTTGAGCGAATAAACTGGGTGATTGCGTTACGTACAGCCTTGTAATTGCTGAATATGGCTGAACATTTAAATCTCCTCCATCTGCAGTATAAATGATCACGTTTTATGATGAGATTTTTAACCTCTTAGGTAAGCCAAGGGAAATTGGATTTTTTTATTGTTTTAAATTTAATAGGGACATGTTTATCAAAAAGGTAGCAAATGTGAACATTAAAATATTTAACTTGCCCGCTAACATCATTGGTTGTACATATATATAGGAGTCCAATTTAAATTATGGCATTCGCTAAGTAAAGAGACCATGTTTACCTTTGTGAAATCACGATATTCAATGCGGACATTGTCCGCAAGGGATGGAAAGACATCAGCTGTTAAAAATAGTAGGTCATGATGAGAAAAACCTGACGCGTGCAACTGATCATAGTGCGAAACGAAAGTTTTACTTGAAACTAAAAATACATCTAATAAAGATGGGACTTTGTTTGGCATGTAGTGCGTGGGTTCACTATTGTTTACAAATTCAAGACTTATGGACTTGACCATTTCAATGAAAATTTTGTTGCTACTTTGTAGGATATTAAGATTTAAATCACCGCAAACGATAATATCAGTGTATAAAGGAGACAGGTCTTCCAATAAATCACGAATTAAAATATAATAAGCAACGTTAGGGGCCATATATATACAACCGAGTAAGACTTTGCCGTTGTTGTGAATTAACTCAATAAATGCATATTCGAACAGATCATTTGCTGTTGATTTTTGAACAACTTTAAAATTAAATGAATTTTTAATGAAAATGCGAACTCCGCCTCCTGTTTTATTTGTTCTATCCGCGCGAATAAATTTATAACTATTCAATGTAAACAAATCACTACTTATCTCAGGCTTAAGCCATGTTTCGGAGAGACAAAGAATATCAACTGTCCCCTCATTGAAAATAAAACGAAGGTCATAAGCTTTATTTTTAATGCTTCGAGAATTTAAGTGAAAACATATTCCCAGTAAAAACCTATGTATGTGCAAAAATTCCCAAGAGGGAGGGAGGTTGAACCCACAAAATCTCCCCTGTGCACGGGTCTTGTCCAAAAACACAGCAAGACTTTTAGTTGTCGAACGACCAAATACAAAGCCATGTTGATAAAGTGAAATTATACTCTTACATAATTGCAAACGATAATAGTTCTTTGATAATTCTTTCAAAAAGTTTAGAGATGGGAAATATCTTAGATATTCGTCTGTAAATTTTTACATTATTTCTATTACCATTTTTATAAGTTGGAAGGATCGCAGTAATTTTCAATCCAAAAAAAAATTCTTATTGTGAAGATTTATTTAAAAATTATTTTAAGTGGTTTTAGTAAAGATTAAAAACATTTTTTGATAATAAAAGCAGACAAGCCATCAATATCACTTTGTTTAGAGTCATCTATGGCAAGAATACCATTCCTTATTTCATCTTCAGAAAGACATAACTTCCCAGAAGTATTATTAAGGTCAACATGACCATATGAACCGTTGTCTGATTTAAAATTCGAGGAAAAATACCTTGCTAAAGGTACACATCTATCACATACATATCTTCTTCCAATATATATGATATTTGGGTACCTACTTCTATTTTTTAGTTTACATTAAATTAATTTTCAAAAAACACTTGCCACCAGGCCCGTGCGCAAGGGGGTTTGGGGGTTCAAACCCCCTCCATTGGGAATTTTCGTACATAGGTTTTTATTGAAATTTGAACGAAAAATCAAAACACCACAAGTTTTTTTTTTTAAATGAGAGAACTGAAATGCCAATTAATTGTCGGAGCCCGACTTTTCATTTTTGACAAAATTTGCGAACTCTAGCTATTTTTGAACCAAAAAACAAGATTTGGGTCCACTGCGCGTCGCTAAGACTAAGTAACAAAAGCAATTTGTCAATGCGCGGTTAAGCATAGCTCCGGCATCAATAAAAACAGCTTCAAAGAAAATTCACAAATCTATTCGCGCCACATATTTTAATTTTGCATGATAGTTCGCGTGACATGTGGATAAGTGAAATTCAACTTTGGCGTCAACGCATTGCCGGGCAAGACATCAAAAATTCTCTCGAAGCACTGGATATTTGCAATGAAGACGCGTTTCCAAATGTCCATCAAATGCTTCGTGTTATGGCTACTTTGCCTGTGACAACAGCAACAAATGAACGATCCTTTTCAGTGCTACGTCATCTAAAGACACACCTCAGAACAACTATGTCCGAAATTCGGCTGAATGCCTTAGCCTCGCTAAATATACATCGCGATATCGAAATCAAAGTGGAAAGAGTTTTGGACTAGTTTTTTCAAGTACCTCGCAGAATAAGCTACTTATGTTATTATATCTGAATATCGAATCATAACATAAACACTACACATGTTCAAATAAATGGCATGTTCTAGAATACACTCGATTTTCGAAAATCTATTCATATTCGAGTATATCCTCATTTAAAAAAATCTGGTTGCTGCCAGAGCTGAAAAATTTTAATTTTTCGGAATTTGGCCAAAAAAAAATTAAGAAAATTTAATTTATTTCTTATTTATAAAATTTTTTTTTTAATTTTCTCTCGATTTTCCTAAAGTACACCTGAGGAAGTATCGAAAAAACTGACCGCTATTTTTTAAGCCTATACATAAGGAGAAAACTGTGGTCTCTCCGCGAGTAGAGCTTTGGTGTTTCTTGTGTAACAGCTCAAATCCTTTGTTGTTTTGAAATTGTCAATGTCACTACATGAATTTTCATTAAAAAAATAGATGAGAAAAAAAAATGTTTGCATATTTGGTCCAAAAGTTATCAAAATTAAATTTTTTCTTATATTTTTATAAGCTAATCATGCACTGACTAGCTATTGAAGCAAAATATTGTAATTACTTGCTTATAAAATACTTTAAAAATTTTTGAACCAAAAATCAAATTTTATTTGTTTTTCTCATTTATTTTTTAATGGAAATAAGGAAAAACGAGAGAAACTTAAAAAAAAATATTATAAATAAGAAAAAAATCAAATTTTCTTCATTTTTTTGGCCAAATTCCAAAAAATTAAAGTTTTGCAGCTCTGGTAGCAACCCTAAGACTATTTTTTTAAATGTGGATGTACTCGAACATGACTAAATTTTCGAAAATCGAGTTTTCTTGAATTATTCTAGAGCATGATAGTTTTTTGAACATGTCTAATAAACACATGTACATACAGTGGCTCCAACGAATAATCGGACAAAGCTTTTTTTTTTAAAAATTATATGAAAAATTACGAACTAATTGGAACTTCAAAAAAATTGGAATGCCATTCAATTCATCCTTAATCCTCCATTCATACAGCAACAAACAAATTTAAAAAAATCTAACCATGAATTTTTTAAAAATTATAAAGAATGAATAACTAGTTTTACTTGCTCAATGAATAATCGGACAACATACCAAGTAGTGAAAAAACTGTCGATATTTCTTTCTATAAAGGATTATTAAGAGTATTTTGTTTTACGTTGCGTTACTTTGCGCCTATTAGTTACATTTAGTGTTAGAAATTATATTAATTTCAACGCGTATTACCAGCAATGGCTCCAAAAGGAAAGCAAGCATGCCAGCTTATTGTAAAATCACATGGAGAAGGAAAACTGTCCACGAAATTGGTGAATTAGTCGGAAAAAGTCATTCGACTACCCACGGAATCATAAAAAGGTGCCGTCAAGACTTTAGATTGACTTGCAAGTCCAAGGATGGGCAAGGAAAAAAGTTTAATAGAAGATTAGAACGCAACATTTTAAGCGAAATTAAAAAATATCCGCTCAAAACTGCAAAAAAAATCAATTATCTGTGGATAGTAGGCTTGGAAAGGATGTATGCTTGAACACTCTATGTAGTGTGTTACATAGGAACGATTTTCATGGTAGAGTTGCAAGAAAAGAGCCATTTATGAGCCCAATTAACACAATCAATATGGTGAAATTTGCAAAAGAATACCTTCTCAAAACTGATGAATGTTGGAAAACCGTAAGAACTCAATTAATATGTTTAGAATGTTGTCATTTCAACTTTTTTCTGTATATTGAATATTCTCTACACAGATTCTTTATACAGATAAAGTTAAAATGACAACATTCTAAACATATTAAATGAATTCTTTTGCAAATTTCACCATATTGATTGTGTTAATTGGGCTCATAAATGGCTTTTTTCTAGCAACTCTACCATGAAAATCGTTCGTATGTAACACACTACATAGAGTGTTCAAGCATACATCCTTTCCAAGCCTACTATCCACAGATAATTGATTTTTTTTGCAGTTTTGAGCGGATATTTTTTAATTTCGCTTAAAATGTTGCGATCTAATCTTCTATTAAACTTTTTTCCTTGCCCATCTTTGGACTTGCAAGTCAATCTAAAGTCTTGACGGCACCTTTTTATGATTCCGTGGGCAGTCGAATGACTTTTTCCGACTAATTCACCAATTTCGTGGACAGTTTTCCTTCTCCATGTGATTTTACAATAAGCTGGCATGCTTGCTTTCCTTTTGGAGCCATTGCTGGTAATACGCGTTGAAATTAATATAATTTCTAACACTAAATGTAACTAATAGGTGCAAAGTAACGCAACGTAAAGCAAAATACTCTTAATAATCCTTTATAGAAAGAAATATCGACAGTTTTTTCACTACTTGGTATGTTGTCCGATTATTCATTGAGCAAGTAAAACTGAGTTATTCATTCTTTATAATTTTTAAAAAATTCATGGTTAGATTTTTTTAAATTTGTTTGTTGTTGTATGAATGGAGGATTAAGGATGAATTGAATGGCATTCCAATTTTTTTGAAGTTCCAATTAGTTCGTAATTTTTCATATAATTTTCTAAAAAAAAAAGCTTTGTCCGATTATTCGTTGGAGCCACTGTATGTATTTAATTATAATTAAATGTCTACATTAAAAGTAACCCGTTTTTTGACGTTTTTTATGAACATAATCTGATAAGAAATGTTCGAGTTTAAAACCCGCCCCATGGATGATTCCTGCGCACGGGCCTGCTTGCCACTTTAATAATAAATTTGATTTTTTGAGCTTCTAAATGTTTTTGAAAGCCAATGTGTGATTTTAGAACTCTCTACATTTTCTTTACATGCAACATGAATCCGAATTTTTAATTTCCAAGGCAATTTTGGGTGGATCAAAATTTCAATTAAAGTTATGGCTCTTTGGTGACTTTTTCATAGAATTAACTGAAATTTGTTTTTAATTTTTGAAGGTAGCCGACATCGATTTAACTTCTTCCAGACAATATAGCCAGCCCTAATGTACAAACATAGGTCAATATAGTAATTTCTCTCAAATTAAAAACGGCAAAAAGTAATAAGATTTGGTATACTGATTGTTTATTGAATTATAAGTCTTTGAATTGAAAATACTTATGTGGAATTTGTTGAAGGGCCCACACATCTACGTCGAGATTTTGATCTTGTTGACCACTATTTCTGCTGAAGTAAAGTAGTTAAAGTTTTAAGATTGTATGGGACGTCCGGATTTCAATTGCACCCATTTTTCTATTATGTAAAAATATGAACTTTAAGAAAACTTTCTCACAATAGTAATATTTTTGCTAGTAGCCATTATTGCTACATTCCAGATCACAAATAAGCGTTTTTGAAAGTTTATTCATCCCATGAAGCCTGGAAATAAAATACCATCGCAATACAAAAAGTTTTTGAACCGCTCTAATATGTATATTAGAACATGATATGATAAGAATCGGAGCGAACCAGGATTATAAGCCAGCTACTTTTACTCACGTATCCATGCTGCTCCGAATCTAGATAGGTCCAAATTTTATCTTCCATACAGTATAATGCACCGCTCTTTTCTGGGCCAGAAATAATAGACATGCAATAAAAAGTTTCAAGACTTCCCTACTCCAAATATGACCAATCAAACTGGCTCGTCACTTGATGCTTGACCACTCCAGAGAGCTGCTTACAGGCCCTGCCATCAAAGAGATCACATCACACTTCTCCAACTTTGGCTTACAGTGGCGGGGCAAAACCTAAATTTGATGTGGGCAAGATACATTTTGTGAGGCGGATTTTGTTGAGAGACCAATTTTTTCGATGCTCAAAGCTCAAAAAATGCAAACTTCTTTGTAATAATTTTACATTATTAAGTAAGTATATCTCAACTAACAGTAAACAATTAAAGAAACAGATATTTTCTGCTTTTAGCCTTACTGAACTCTTTAATAACTGTGTCGTAATCCAGGTTAGATGCTATATTTGCCTAGATAGACAAAACTGCCAAAGCTGAAAGCCTTTCCTGACCCATTGTACTTCTTAAATAATTTTTAGTTTTAGTTTTGAAAAACTCCTTTCAGCTGAGGCTTTATTGATACTGTTAATAAGACTCGGATGACAATATAAATATTCGGGTAAATTTCTTTTAAATTACTTTCAGTTATGTATTGAAGCAGCTGTTTTACATCTTAAATGAAGTAGGGTAAATTTGTGACCATTGTTTGTAATTCTTCAAATATTTCGTAAGGTCACAGCTCTCACCCACTCGCAGGACTGTGTGTAAGTCTTGACAATTTTATAATATACATATCGCACACATTTAGCTAAAGAGGCATAACTCAAAATTTCCCATTTTCGAGTTTACTTGTTAAAACTGTTCATCATACACATATCTGTCAGCAAAAAAGAGATTAGCTCGTTTATTGCTGTACTTTGGTGTCAAAAAACAGTTATGTCTTTCTTCATATTGCAATAGAAATTAGGCTACAATGTGCAAAAGTGTCCGATTTTTAGTGTCGGAGAGTTCAAGCTGTTGTGACTGCGACGTAGCTTCCAACCATATCCTATTAGTATCTGCATTTAAACAATTCACACTTTATTTATAAAAAATAGTTCACAAGCTCAAAACAGTTTTTTGCGTTTTCTGAAAATTTGAAAATTTTGAGTTGTGCCTCTTTAGCTAAATGTGTGCGATATGCTCTTTTGAAACATTTTTCAACTTCCTTATACAATAGAGAAATCCGAAATTCTCAAAATGTTTATGCAAAGATATAAATATTGAATCCATATTGCTCACTATGGAATCAATCATGGTGTTAAAAAATCTATTTCGCAGCTGCTTTTGGGAGACTGTATAGGTTCATCGCTTCTTTCATAATCGAACATTTTAATTTTTTTTAAAGTCTTTTGGCAGATCATAACTGCTTTTGTCAATAAATTGACGCAAGTGTTCAAGAGCAGTGCTTAAATGGCATTGTACAGATTGCCATAATTTGCTTATAATATTATCACACGATAATATCTCTTACCATATATGTATGTAACGATATGATAAATTCTAGATTGAACATTTCGCTCGAAACTGAATTACAATCACTGAGAGTTTCTGAGTCTTCCGTTTGCTTTTTCAAGTTTTCAATGCATCTATATCATCAAATTGCTATAATATGGCCTTTACTGCCTCGATTCTGCTTTCCCACCTTGTGTCTGATAAAGGCTTTATGGTAAGCTGTAATTTATCTCAGCGTTTGCTGTATCTTGAAAATAGCAAATAAACTTTCTGAATAAAACCAAAAAATGTTTTTACTGCCGCGGAAGAATTATCTTGTCTTTTTTACTCTACGTATGACTTCAGCAGTAACTGTTTGTGACGTCAATGTGATCAATTCTTTTTGAATATCTTGGCTTAGATAATGGTGTGAAAGTTGTTTGTCTTTAATGCATTTCATATGCTCCCGTAATGAAGGATCTTATTTAAATATCAATTTAAATAAGTATATAGAGTTATCAAAATTCTTATCAGAACTTTCATCTCCTGGCTTGAGAGATTCTCTGTGACCTCTTAATGCCAGATTATGAAAAGCTAAGAAATTAATTACATATATCAATAAATCTCTCAAACAAATTTTTGAGATTCTTGAACCAGCCTTTCGTTTTCTTGGTCTATTGTTTTTCCATGTTTTTTTCCTGTCTCTAATGTCATCCATTGGAACATACATGGCATATGTTCTTTGGTATTCTCATGTCTTTGTAAAATACTACTTAAGTGTTTAAATAGTTTTTACCAAGTTACTTGGTACTTTTTTCCAAATAACTTGGTACTTTTTACTAAGTATCTTAGTAATTTTACCAAGTATACTTGGTATTTTTTACCAGAAAAACATTGTACTTTTTACCTATGTTTGCATACTAAAAAGCAATTTTCTCAGTATAGACTTTTAAAAACCAAGGTGGTAGGTTAGTATTGCCAGATACTTGATAGCCGGTGTTCTTATTACTTATTGCTAGATGAGTAATTACATCTATATTTGCGTTCGCGGGCCTTCGAGGCGCGAGGCCCCTTGAACCACGATGCCGTGAGCGGTGGCCCACGTCCCCCATGCCTTGCGGCGCCTCTTTTGACTTACTCCCAGGTACGTAAACATAGTAGAAGCATTGGTGAAATTCATGGCTTTGTAAGCTACAATGCCAAAACTTTTCGCTATCTACTTAGAATCGTTCCATGTCATCTTTATCTTAGGTTATGTTGAGAATTTGAAATATACGACATTGTAAATAAAAAATGTATATTTTAAGCTTCCAACTGCTCTTTTGTACACAACTGCCAAGTTCTTATCTTAAGCCTTAAAATCTTCACTGCATTAGTAGACCAATGAACCTGAAAAACTAGGCAGGCGTCATCGTTGCGTAATCTGAGCCATTGGCATTCCTTGCGGTATTTGCATCATCATCAACATCGTCATCTCAACCACAGCGTCATTATTATCAACATTTTTGCATGTTGCAACAACTGGTGTCATCAAAAGCATTGAAGCAACTTAAGACGGTGATATGTCAACCATAACAGCCCTGCAGTTTTAGTCGCTGACATGTGACTTTTTTTGCTTAATGTGAAAGGCGGTTTCTTTGATTGCCCCTTTGTCTCGTTGTGGCTTATAGTAACTTCGGGTATTGTGATATGGGTATTTTTGTATCTTAGATTGCACGTAACTTTTACAGCTTAGCTTCTACTTCTTTATGTATTATAGTTTGTTGATGCATTGTGCAGTATATTACAACTTCGGAGCTCTATAGCGTATGCCAATCTGAAGCTATTTCAACAAGATGAAAAAAAGCCAAGTGACACCTCTAAATTAAATTGGCGGGTAATGTGATATATAGTGTTCGGATAATGTGATATACCATCATGAAAAGTATAACAAATATAAAATAGTAGGAACTAAGTAATAATACAATAACATTGCATCTTTCAATAGAATACCCATAAAAAAGGAAACTAAATTTAAACTGAATCAATAAGCGAAAAGCAGAACATATTAAAGTCAGATAGACGACTTACGTACCAAAATATGTAGATGATCATTGTGGCCCAAATTAAATCGCATTGCAGGCATTGAACTCAGGTCTGAATCTTTGTATCCCTTTGGAAGGATTTGTTGCAAAAAGCTCAGGTTATGTCCTTGCTGGGTGGACTAAATTGAACTATATCACAATACCCGAATTTCAGTTTTAATATACTCGGGATATTTTTATTAAAACACATTTCAGCAAATACAGAATTCACATTATTTATGACCGAGTATATTCATCTAAGTACTAACAAATTTTAGTACTTCGGATATAATACTTACTTTATTTTGGGCTTAATTCGCCCACGAAATGCACACAAATAAAATCTCGACTTGTGGCTAAATAAATTTCACCGCACTGAGACCAAATAGAGTGAATGAGAACGCACAAAACCTTGCGGCACATATCTTTTTCCGTTACTGATATGTTGACAAAAAAAATTTTGTCGAGAATTGCTTATTTAAGGAAATATGATGGCATATCACATTACATGACCATATCACAATACCCGAAGTTACTCTACTAAGATACCAATAAGAGTTTTTCATTAAAAAGAATAAAAAGGTAACAACTTGCTACTTTAAATATAATTGGCTTCCTTGAGCATTGATTCTAAAATTGAATTTGAATTACGCATAAAATTAAAGTTACCCTGCTCATTGCGTATAATTTTCACATACAAAATATTTTGCTTTCATACTGAAAAATCTCTTCTTTTTTTCTCTGTTCCACACTTGAGCACGTTTCTCTGTAAACAATTAAGGTACGTACATATGTATATGAAAAGAAAGCTAATTCAGCATCCTTCCATTGTTTTGAGATTAGAATAACAAAAGACAAACAATTTTCACGATAAAACGCTCAAAGAGAATTGCGCATATGTGCATTTCCACAAGAATTGTCATTTTAGCCTGCCAAGTTTTTTGTTTTTCTTTGGAGCACACTCTTCAGCTATGGTTTTTCTTGAAGTTAAGACTATCTTGAATTAATATTCAAGGTGGAACAATTAAAATTCAAAAATAGTTAAAATTGCAATTAAAGTTAAAAAAACATGAAAACTACATATACAGTTACATAAATAATTAGGTCTGAATTTTTAACTTCAAGAAAAATCATGGTTGAAGAGTGTGCTCCAAAAAAAAAAAAAATAAATAAGAACGTGGCCGGCTAAAATGACAATTTGTTGAAAAATTTGCTAAAAGATTTGAGATGCGAAGTCTGACTTCATGATGAAAGTATAAGTTATAAGTTTTCCAAAAAATATATATTTCGGATATAGCTCTGCAGCAAATAAACTGTTTTTACTCCAGGAAAACTGCGAACGAAACCAGTACTTATCGAAATTGTATAACTTAAGCGACTTATCGTCATGTATATTAGCCATAATTACTTATCCGGAACATACCCGAAACAGGATGCTAGAAGGGTAGGTGGCTGAATAAAGGGCCAAATAGACTACACAGACCGTCTGCGCAAACACTTCGTTTTTCTTGTCGAAGCGACGGCCATAAACTACACAGACTTGATTAACGCAGACCAGATTTTTTCAATAAATTCGACAAGAAACAATTTTTCGGCTTCCATTTTTGCTCTTTGTATGTCTTCACTCTACGAATCTTTCGCTATTATGACGAGTCTGCGTGAATTTCATCACTCACTATTATTCACAAATATTAATGATTTGTATCCAACAGTCGCGACACTAGAGTCAGTTGAATAAAAATCACGAAAAATCAACAAAATACATGTATTTTCAGCACCGGGTCATTTTCGCGTATACTAGTTGAGTGAATTTATATTCATTGCACAAATACTACCATCTCTTATCTTTAAGATGCCATCTGAAGTTTGTCTATATCTTAAACAGAAAAATTTTTATAGCTAAAAATATTGAAGCCTAAAAATTACGTTTTTCATATGTTTCAATTCGGCCTGGCGGGGACTGATGCATCCGAAAATTAAAAGCCCTTGGATTTCCTTCTTTGGAACCCTAACGAAGATTCTCGCAAAGTTTGAGCAAAATCTTAGCTAAGCCAGCTTTACCGATTAGACGTTTTCATCTGGAATGACTTATATATTTTGAAACAGAAAAAATTATTATAGTCTGCTGAGTGTAAAATGTTCAATGTGTTTTCCAGTTACAGTCGGCTCATAATGGCTCAAAAATTCGTTGGCCAAAACCTCTATTTTTTGTTGTAACCGATTTATAAAATTTTTAATGCTATTTGGTAGTAAATATATCAAAAGTAACGTAGCCAAAAAACTAGGTCAAAATTTTGGTAATTGTGGGCGTGGCATGCTGTTAAGCACAACAGTTTTTTTTTTCAGAAAACGGTGTCACAGTTTCACAGCTGTACCATTTATATTCTTAACTAGCAGATGCCCGCGACTTTGTACGCGTAGCCTGTTTTTCTGCGAAGCCAAACAATTTACTTTTTTTAAATAAAGCTATAGTCAATTTTGGATTCTTCTTCACAGATCTAGAGTTCTTGTTGTTTTCTCTTCCATAAATACCCAGCAGGCAAATGAACAAGGCCTGACTCGGAGAAGGCCTGCTAGCACTGCTGCGATTATATAAGGACTTCTCAAAACTATATTTTCATGCAAATAAAAATACAATCACAGAAGGCATAATATGCCTTCCCACAACAGACGTGCTATCAGGCCTGATATTAGAAGGCAAAGAAGAAGGACCCCATTTACTTTAAAGCATTTCTGTTTCTTTTTTTATTTCATGTATTGCAATGTTTTATGATTCGGCATTACTTTTTTGTCATATGCATTGTACATATACGACATGAAAAGTAGACACATAATTACAAATTAAAAGAGGTGTGCATATTGCCAGGCTAGTCTTCTGTTCTTTCATGTTATGTTAAGGAGGTAGAGTTTTGTGTATTCTTTGTCAAATTGTAAATTAAGAAACATCACAAAAAAAAATCATTAAAAAAATATCAACGCAAATGAGATCGCTCGGATAAAAAAAAACAATTAATATTTAGAGTCATTACGATGTTAAAATTTAATTTTTTGCCAAGTACTTCTGAGAGTCCTACTACGGCAAGCGGTCTTAGAAAGCCTGCTTAGGAAGGCCTGCTTTCTTGGGACATTTCATATAAAAAAGAAAGTACGTTTGAAATGAGGGTGGAAGGCCTTATACTTACCAAGGAAGGTCTTTTAGAAGCACTGTTAGCTTCTGCCCTTGCCTACTGGGAACTTGCCATTAAACGATTTGTTATACTTACATTCTTCTTTCTATTTTTAAAATTAATTTTTTTAGCAATTTTACAACTTTAATATTTTGATATTTAACAGGAATATCGTGATAATTTTAATTCTATGTTGGGACCAAGCGTCTAAGAAAGATGACTAAAAAATTTGATCAAAATTGATTCAGTAGATTTTGCGTGAATCCCGTTCATCGAAAACGGCCATTATTTAATTTATATAGATCCCACTCGGCATAAAACGTTTCCGAAAGATTCATAAATATTTCGTAACGTTGCAGAAACGCTTCATTTGAAACGTTGCAAATGAAACGTTACAGAAATCTTTCTGATACATTTCAAATGTAATGTTTCGGTTGCAATCATTCTAAAGCGTTTCTGAAAGGTTTCAGATGCAACGTTTCCTGAACTTTTTCAACTTTGATTTTCATCATTTCATTAAATTTTTTAAAAATTAAAAGAAAAAATTTCGAAGAACTATTCCTGCCCTGGAATTGAACCTGGTCATTCCGCTTCGCTAGATGCGCCGCTTAACGCAATCAGCCAAACTTATTCTTGTGTATTGACTCGCTAAAAGTAAATATGTATGTAATAATAATTTTTCTAACCGTGTCATATTTGAATTATCATTTTATCAGAGTTCCCAGATTTGGATATTTTTGTAATGTTTGTGAATTTTTTTTTTTTGCTGGAAATTTATGTGATAGCTGCTCGATAATTGGAATTAGAATATCAAAATAACATAAGCTTACTGTAGCAATGACTTTTTATTTATTTATAAAACAGTTTTGTTTTAACATATTTTTAATACAAAACTGATACATAAACAAAAAAGCCTTTCGGGCATTTCACGCGAAGCGGGCAATGAAAATAAAGTGAGGTCGTGAAATTTGTTTATGTTCCGGTAAGTTATAAATCTAGTAGACATAAATCTGTACACATATTTTTTTTTTTTGTATGAGGCTTAATTGCCGAGCTAAGCCTTAACCAAAATAGACGTGACGAGACGGTAGCAATTGAAGGAACGTTTGCACTCGTTTCGTCTGTTTTGACATTAAACCGAAAAAGCTGTTATGACGAGTAGCAACGTTTTGAAGTTCGGTTCTTACGGAACTCTTACGTCTCGTCAAAATGTTTCGTTCCCTTTCGATCAATTACGTAGGTTCATTATGGCTATCAACATTGGTTTACATACACTCGAACTTACTCGTTATGTCTCGTCTCGTCTATTTTGGCTTAGGCTTTATGGGCTTCTGAAGAATTGGCGAAGTTTAAGGACCGTCATTTTTGAGCGCTGTTATTGGAATCAAGGAATTTATGATAAAATATAAAAAATATTGATTGAACTAGTAAAAAGGATGCTCTTTTTAATTTTTTAGTCAAATTCGAATTTCAAATTTTTTTAAGTATGGAAAACTGGAAGTAAAAATTTTAAATCAAATTCTCAGTAACTTCGACATAATATTTTTTAAATATTTTATTTTTTAAAAAAAGCCTTAAGAATATAAATGTTTCACAAAAAAAATTTTAGCGTGATCGTTATTAGTTAAGGAGATATATAAATTAAAGTACTTAAGAAAGTGCCACGTCCCATACAAAGTGCGGCACGTATGCACTTCAATTCATATATCTCGTAAACTAATGTAGTGTGATGACGAAAGTCGGTCCACAAACAACAGGAGCGGCAGTATAACTGATTTTTACATTCTTATTGATTTCTTTTTATTTATTTTTTATGCCTGAAGTATTTATTTTATATTTTTCTATGTTAAAGTTTAAGAAGCCATGGAGGCACATTAATTTAGTCATAAACTAAGGAAACTAGTTAAGAAAAAGTAAATCGTATCCAAGTCGCATCGAACACCCAGGTGGCAACCTAAGTCGGCAATGTCAAAGCACTAGCGATGTCAAGCGGTGGGGATATTAAACTCAGCTAATTGTGCGAATGATCAGCTGTTATAGAGCGGTAAAGCGGCGACGAATATTCGCTGTCAAAAAAAAAAACGCGACGAAAAATCGTTTGAACAAACACAATTGCGGCGGCGACTGCTTTTCACGTCTGATTTCTTGTGAGAGAATCCTATAGGGAAAAGAGAGTGAGAAAAACAAAATTTGTAAACAATAAATTTTGCTGAGAAAATCGTACTGGCAAAGAGAATGACAAAGAAATGCAACACTCCCGTATTCGTTAGCCATGGTGGAACAGAGCTCGGCAGTGAGTAATAGGGTCGTAAAAGCCGTCGTGAGCGTCGGATTTTAGGTCTACGAGTGTATGCGCTCCCCGTTGCCGTACATTCGTGGCATGGAAGCTGACACGCATACGGCCAGCTAAAACTCGAGATTCCACAGTGCTTTCGCACTCTCGCGATCAACAGTCACGGTGGAATTAAGAGCTCGGCAGCGGAAAATAAGGGACGTAAAAGCCATCGTGAGCGTCGGATTTTAGGTCTACGGGTGTATGCGCTCCCCGTTGCCGTACATTCGTGGCCTGGAAGCCGACGCATACGGCCAGTTAAAGCTCGAGGTTCCACGGTGCTTTCGCACTTTCACATGCGTGGTCACAGTGGAATTGAGAGCTCTGCAGCAGGTAAAGAGACATAAAAGCGAAAGCCGTCGTGAGCATCGGATTTTTGGTTTGCGGGTGTATGCGCTCCCCATTGCCGTACATTCGTGACCAGGCACCCGGTGCGCATTAAGGTTTGAGTTAGCTCAGAAGCATGAGAAAGTAGAACTGGGGTACCACATAGGCAGAGGAATCACTCACGCTCCTCTCACACTCAGTCACAACCTCACTACGACGACAAAGCTAAGAAATACGACGAACAGGCGAAGAAATACGGCAGCAGAGCGACGAAGTTCAACAACCGAGACACGCTGACGTGGTAACAGTATAAGTTTCATTGTTAGTTTTATTTTTATGTATATAAATTTATGTATCGCTGAATTAAAAATAAATATTTAAACCGAATTAACTGTGCGATCTCCTCAATTTATTAAAGAGCCACTCCTTGCAAAATACAAATTTTTGTGACCGAACCTCTGGACTCCGGCGAGTCAAGACCCCCCAGCCGTAGGTTCGTTACAGTAGATCACGTTAAAAAAATTTGAGCATATTACCGGTATATTTTATGCTTTATTTTTAAGTTAAAATAAAAAAATAAAATATGTCGAAATTATTTCAATTCTGAGATGAAATGTTCACTTCCGGTTTTCCACAAGGAAAAGAAATTAAATTTCCAATATGATTTCATAATTGAAAAGAGCAGTAAACTTCCTATTGAAACCACAATGTTTCATATTTTATTGAAATATTGTTAAGTTCGAAAAACTGCTTCCGAAAAATCCATTATTCATATTTCGTAAATTTTTGGAAGTCCACAACTTTTACACCTTCTAGAAGTGCAATTAAGCCGAATATGGACAAATTTCTAAATCTCATTTTTTTGCATTGTCCGCTTCGCCTGAAATGCCCCCTTTTCAAGAATGTAGTTATGCAAGTTGTTGTTAAATAAGTAGAATAAAAATTAGAGACGAAAGAGTGGTTATGCGACTGAATTATGAAGTCCCGAATTTTTTAAAAATTGTAGTTTTACTTATGTATTTAACAATGATGTCACAATTATAAAGTAAATACTTGTTTGTGTAAGATTTCATTGTGTCATACAGTTTACCGATTGCACTAAATTGCAATGCTCAATGTAACATTATTTGTATTATTTATTTTTGGTAATTGAAAAAAATTGTTCGTTGTTGTTACTTTGCGATAAATTTGTTGCAATGGAACCTCCTTTTTTAGCCATTTTTTGATAGAATTCCAATGCAATTTGAAATCCGATTGCATCGAATTCATCCAAAACTTTTTTCATCACCTTCAAGATGCCGCAAATTATAAATATACAGTGGAACTTCGATTATCCGTCAGGCACGGGACCAGCAGCCTGACGGATAATTGAATAGACGGATAATCGAATATATGGCAGAATTTTGTTTTGATTCTGTATGGTGAAAAAAGGAAAAGAAAAAAGGAAATGTAACAAAAAATGTTAATTTGTCATTTTCGTATTTTATTATCGAATAAAAAAACAATGAGATAGTTTACAATCGCATCAAGATGTTTTGGTGAAAAAATTCGTTAAAAATTTGTGTAATCCACTTGACTTGGCGAACAAAAAGAACTAGATTAATAAACTTCTGCGAAATTTTCATCTCCGAAAAATTTTCATAAGAAAAATTTCAGACAGAATCGTTTCTCGCATTGTGTGCATACATAAACAGAATCGAAACAAAACGAAAAAAAAGTTTGCTGACAAAATGTGACGGTTAATCGGAGTGACGGTTGATCGGGAGACGGATAATCGAAGTTCCACTGTATTTCACATTATATCTTTTCGAATTGGGACTCAAAGTAGTTCAAAAGCATGTATACTATATAAAGCTGGACTAACTTAAATAGTTATAGCAACGTGCAGAAGTAAAAAATGTTTCTACAATTTGTTTCTAAAAACTTTTTGCAAAACCACAAATATCCAAAATATATCAGAAATGATCAGAATTCGGTATATTTGAGGTCTCGGTTTCCCAAGTAAGCGTCAGCTTTGTATTTTAAATCTGTTTTTTCCTTAAAATAAAACACAGTTCACACAAAAGCATTCAAAAACAAGCTTAATAACGTAAAGCAACTTTTCAAATCAGAAGGAACATTAATTTATATCGGTTCATTTAATTATCAAAGAAAAATTAACCAAAATGAAAAAAATTTTCCTTTCTACCAAACCAAAAATTTTCTACCAAATTTGGGGAAATCTACCAAATGTGGCAGCGCAGGTAAACATTGAATTTTTCTAATAAAATCAAAATAAATTTTTATGATTCGTTATTACTTTTTTGTTTTCATTATTGTATATATATGACATGACATGTAGAAACATAGTGATGAACTTGTGAATGTTGCCTGACCCTGATGACTCTATGCTTTGATGTTGTGTCAAAATATGAATAAATATGAACTCTGTGTATGAATGGACGACTGACAATATAAATAAATAAACGTCACAAAAATAAATTCATTTAAAATAAGTCAACAAAAATATTAACGGGGAAGTGTGGGTAATAAAAATCATATAAAAAATTATGCATTATGTGGCGCTGCACCGCAAAGACGTGGGAAAAAACAATCAATGATAAAAATTTTTCCCAAGACACAATAATTTTTTTTTTCATTTCCCCCCCCTGTAGAAAGGTTTCTGCAACGTTTCAAATGAAAGCAAAAAAGCGGATATTGAAACGATGCAGAAAGCTTTCTGAAGAGAAAATGAAACCTTTCAGAAACGTTTCTGAAAGATGTAAGGTTTCTGAAAGGTTTCAGAAACGTTTCATGCCAAGTCGGATTACTATTTTTTTTATTTCAAATTTGAACTTTGGTGGAACAGAACTTCTATTGACTCAACATATCAGAATTCTGAAATATTTGAGGTTAAGTACTTAAAAAATTAGGTTATTTGTCTACTTGTGAGGCCATTTATAGGATTCAAAAAAATTTATTCAGCTTAATTTTAATAAAACCATCATTTAGTACCGTTCTTCCTCTTTAAAATTAGCTTTTAAATGATCATCTAGCTTGCGAATTTTCAACTCATTGCGTTGATAAATTCAACTTTGAAAACAATATTTTTGTCTTCTTAGAGGAACTTTTTCGGATGAAAAAGTAAACTTTTCTGCGAATTTTCAACTCACTGCGTTGAATAATTCAACATTAAAAGCAATATTTTCATCATTCTGGGGAACTTTTTCAACTATTTCGGACGAAAAAGAAAACTTTTGTGTGAATTTTCAACTTACTACGTTGAATAATTCAACTTTGAAAGCGAATTTTTCATATTTCTGTGGAGCTTTTTCAACTATTTCGGATGAAAATGTATACTTTTGTGGAAGTTTTCAACTCACTGAGTTGAATAATTCAACTTTGAAAGCAACCTTTTCAACTATTTTGGACGAAATAGAAATCTTTCGATAGAATAGCCGTGTTTAATTGGGTTTGGTTAAACCGAAATTTCATGCGTAAACCAGCTCAATTTCCAGTTCAATTCGTTGAACTTTTTTTGTCTTTGCTAAGGTTTGAAGCATCATATGCACAAACCTAAAATAATCAAAAATATATGGCAACTGTGCTGGAATTTTGAGGAAGCGTTCTAAAGTAACGCGAGGCCGTGCATCCAGTCAGTGCTAGGCCGAAATATTAAAATAGAAACACATAATAAAAATAAAAACAGTGATGAAACAACAGAGAACGAAAAGAAAACTTTGGTATTAGCGTCTGCGACACTATAAAAACAGTTTGAAATGATTTGACAGTAATAATTTGAAAAAAAAAACCGGCGAACATTCAAATTTTACTATCGCTCTCATTCATGACGGGGAATACCGATGACGGTCGGTGTCGCGAGTTTATACTTTTTTCCCCAGCCGCAAATGCTTTCTTACGGAGGTGCACAACGTGCCATAAGAAGTTTTCACTTCAAAAAAATTATGTACTGATACATGAGGCCCCTTACCGCGCTAGGCCCCGTTCAACCACACGACCATAAAGCCGGCTCTGATTTTGAAATAGAATTTCTGTCAAACATTGTCATGCCACCTGTTGGGCAAATGCAGAATTATAAAAGGTTAAACTTATGCGTTTTATTCACTTTTAGGTTTAACCAAAGCGAATAAAACGAGGCTAATTTTCAACTCAATGCGTTGAATAATTCAACTTTGAAAGCAATATTTTCATCTTTTTGCGCTACTTTTTCAACTACTTCGGACGAAAGATTCTGTTTTTATTTCCATTTTCAACCGAAAAGGTTTAAATTATCAACGGATGAAGTTGAAAATGTCTTATGTATAACGTTTTCAACCTAAATAAGACAAAAATTTCAACTTTTTTGGAAATAATGTATATGTCAAATTAAAAAGTTGAAAAACTATACCTAAATTTTGAACCGTGTTTATCATTGTACGTTGCATATTTGCACCAAATCAAGACCTCAAGTTCATCAAAGATGCTATTGAGGTCGTAAAAAAAAATTCAATAAACACCTGTGTTATTTGACAGAGGAAACTGTTGCTTTCGCCTTTTTCGATCCAACCGTCTCAAGAGAAGAAAAAAATCGAAAATTTAATTCGAACATCGGACGGAATTGGCAGCACCCGGAGACGCCTTGCAAGATTTTCAATGAAAATCATTGTTCGATTTTTTTACAGAGAAAACGTTGCGATGTTTTGATCGTGTTTACGTTTCGCTGAACTTTATGAAAATAGATCCCTCTCCATGTCCTTCGATCGAAACTAAGTACGAGGCTCGAATATCTACGAAAGTTTACAGGTAGTAAACAATCAAACGGTCAAATTCATGACCAAGTTCATCCAAATACTCATGAAAAACGAGGATCAACGACAATTAATTCTGCAATGCACCGAACAATATATAAAATATTATACTTCTTGGCCGAAATCTGATCTTTTGAATTTTCCGAAATGAGAAATTTCTGCCAACTCTCCACTTACTTTTAGTTTCATTTAATTTTCTAACTTTATTTCATTTTTTATCTACATACTACTAGAGCCTTTCTAAATTTCATTTCATTAATAAAAATAGAATTCATGTTTAAATCTACTTCATCTATTTCATCCATTATATATATGTACTAGTATCTATGAGATTTTATATTTATATACTTATCTATTCATTTTAGAAATAAGCGTAACATTTTTTTTCTTTTTGTTTTCAATATACATTTTTGGTTATTTTTAAATTTTTTGCATTGCAAATTTGTTTTTGATAATTATAACTCTTTCTTTAACTTTTTTTTTTTCACCCCACACATAATTTTAATTGTAAGAAATATCAATATCAATAACGTGACATTATCACTATTTTCGTACGATAATACAAATGTCACTATCTTATTCTCATTAAGAATTTATATTTTATATTATTAATGAAGTGTCCAGCTATTTTTATTACTTCTGTAAAAAAAATAATAAGAGAATAATGAATAAATAAATAAATAAATAAAATTACCATAAATTCATTATTATCACTATTAACAAAAGAAAAAATATTGCTGTGTTGTTATCTATGAACTAATTTCGTTGAATTATATCTTGTTGGAAGGGTATTTCAACAAAAAATAACACAAAAATATAATTGAATTAATTTAACTATGCTTTGAAGCTTACATTTTGATTTTAATAAAAAAAAAATATTTTTGAACCAAAAACTAGCCTTTTCAACTTTGGGTGAATTGAGGGCCGGGTTGCTGATTTCGGATCGGTTCCATATTTCATATTTATAAGTCCTATGTCAATTGCCATAAATTAAACCATTTTGGAGATCAATCCAACAGTTTTTAATTTTTCTCGAACAACGGTGAGTACCTCTAAATGTATACCTTAGCCATATGATTACAAGCACCGTCTGCTTCGATCAGGCATGCACTTTTTTAAGTACATACACATAACTATAACGACGAGCCAGATAAATTGGTCCGCTTGTAGAAAGTCGAATCATAAATAAAATGTATTAATTTGTTTTTATTTGTTTAGAAACAAGGAAAAATGAAATATACGAAAAGTATTTAAAAAGGAACGTTGACTTAATGCATGTTACTTTTTTTTATCAATAGATGTTTCTCAAATTAGGCCTAAATTTTTGCAAAAGTTCGAATTTTTCAATAAAGAAAACAATTTGGTGGTCTCCCGATATTTTTTAAATTTTTCACACAGTGAAAAGAATTTCCGATTACAGATTTCGCCAAGAAAAAACCAAAATTTTATAAAATCTCTTTTATATTTCCTAAAATACTTATCAAATAAGGGCAAAATGTGTTAAAAACTTGTAGGTACTTTAATTACCATTAATTTAAATGTAATTTCAATAACATCTCTTGTTTAATACGGAATTTATTGCAAAAAATGTATGGCCACCTTTCCGAAAAGAACAAAAATAATCATTGGTCGATATCTCGAAAACATTACCACAGAGAAAATTTTTAAACGTTGATTTTTGAGATAAGGGGACTAAAACACATACGAATATCTTAAAAGAGTCTGGGTCACCGAAATGTTTTTGCATTTTGTAAACTAGTGTAATAATAGGCGACGAATGAAAAAACTTCTGGCAAATTATAGAAAAGTTTAAAATTTCATTTGGCATTAAATAATACATGAAATGTGAAAAAGAACCTCTGTATAAGTACATCAGTGGCGTATTCAGGTGGTGAATTTTGGTATGCAGATAGATTGAAATAATAATAATAAGTTTTAACAGCAAAAAGACAAGTCTTATATTCATTTAAGAAAAATATCTACTCTTTCCTCTTTTCATCGTTAAAATTGATCTCACTAATTAATTTGATAAATATAAACCTTAAATTTGTTTTTTTAATTACTGTATATATCTTAAATAATATTATTAATATAAATATTAAAGTCGTTTTGAAAATTGCCCAAGTTAGCCAAAACGGAAAAATATGTTCCGTTCGAATGGAGTATTATGCATTGTAAGAAAAAAAGTAAATAAAATATTTCAATCAAGCGATATCTATCAAAAATGTTCGAATGGCTTTTTAATTGCCTCTATCTCGAAACCAGTACTACGTATGGCATCAACTTTACCACTAAATATAGTGCTACCAAAGCGTTATGCCTTAAAGTAACAGAAAAAAATAAAAGTGTTTTACATTGACTTTTATTCCACTTTAAAAAAAACTTCCGTCCCGTTCAACATGAGAGAAATGCCCATATGCAGTCTCACCAAAATCACCAAACTCAACAAAATATGAAATGGTATATCCCTGGCAGAGCGCTTTCGAGATTGTCAGAGCTTTGCTGCTGCGTCTCTGGTCACTGTCGAGTCATATTTATTATTTGACTGTATTGTGTATTATAGTTATAGGCAGATAGCCAGCTTTCCTTAAACTTCATAAGAAAGCCTTGGATATTTGTGAGCCTTTTGGAGTAACCTCATCACTTACGCGACGTAGTGGTACTTCGAAATACCGGTGTAATCAACGCGCAGATACACCTGAAGAATATTACAGACGAATCCTCTTCATACCGTACCTTGATGAACTTGGATCTTCACTCAGCGAAAGGTTTTTACGATATAAGAAGAAAATTATTGGACTCCAGTGTCTAGTACCAGCAAACGTGAACAAATTCACATTCGAAGACCTAAAGCCAGCGATAGAATTTTATATAGATGATCTGAAGAATTCAAATGAAGCTATTCTTCAGGGTGAATTTGATATGTGGTCGATGAGATGGCAGCATGTCGTGAAAGAGGTACCGACGTGTGCAATTAGCGCACTAAAACTGTGCGATAAAGAGCTCTTTCCTAACATGCATATCTTGCTAACACTCTTGACGACGCTTCCTGTCACGACGGCAACAGTTGAACGCAGTTTTTCGACGTTAAAGCATGTTAAGACCTACCTTCGCAATCGTACAAGTGAGAAGCGTCTTACAGGTATGGCTCTCATGACTATACATCGCAACATACCAATCAGTGAGGAATCCATCATTAATATGTTTGCCAAGAAGTCGCGCAGAATGGTTCTTGGGTAGATCTCGGTGTTCGTTTTCATAATACCATAATATACATATTTTCACCTCTTGAGGCTCATTGAGACCTTGCCGGGGAACACCTTCTTTAAATTCTGTTGCGGCTTCTGGAGCGGTGCCGGGGAACACTTGCACTTTCTTTTTTTTTGTTACACCAATTAAAAAACTCGTTTTTATTTCAGTTATTTTATGTTTTCTTTTTGTGTTTATTGTTCTTAAATTGTAGGTAAGTTTTAGTTTTTTTTTAGTTCAATTTTATGCTTAGGTTTTACTTTAGGTTCAAATCAATTTTATGTTTAAGTTTTAGTTTTACTTTAGAAAAGGCTGCTCAATTAGAAAATCAAAGTGTGAGTAGTCAGAAGTATAGACTAGGAAAAACACAATGTCATATTAAAAACATATGTACCAATTACAAAAATGGCAGCACTGCAACTATGGCTGCTTATTAGTTAGGGCTGCCTCCCAGTGATAAGTTAGGGGGAGCGCGCAACTATTTAATTGGTTCGCAATGCGATCAACATATATGGGACGGTCTTTTACAAACCGAACACTTTTCGGATTTTGATTTGGCTGAAATTTTTTTTACAAGTTCTGTATCAAAAAAGAAGGGATACGTGTTCGAGGATTTTTTTGAAACATTTCTTTTTACAAAGTAGAGCAGACTTAAATTTTAAGAATTTCGTGATATTTGACATGGAGACTCACTTTCAAAAATTCATAACTCCGGTTCTGTTAAAGCTAGAAAATTATTAATATTGTAATAAGCAATTTAAATGTTTAAATCAATTTTTAGTAATTTTTCCGACCCTGCATCACATTTTTAACATGACCACCGTGTTCTACGTCAAATTTTCTATCGAAAACGTATTATTTTTTATGGGCAAACTACTATTACTATAAGAAATAAATTAATTTATGTAGTGCGGCACGTCTTATTTGCGCGCGTATTCTACTTACATACACTAGTTTACAAATTTGGGGTTCATTTCGATATCTGGTTTCTCATAGACTTTTTTCTACGCATTTTCGGGCGTAGATTCCAAAAATGGAACCATTTTTTTTTTTCTTAAGAATCGTTTTCGAGATATCCCTGAAAAACACCTTTTTTTGCCCTTTTTTCATTTATTTGGCCATATGTCCATGAATATTTTTTCTACTCAAAAACGCTTTTCAGCATTCGAAAGATATTTGTATTCTCTTTCTAACAATGAACTGTTTGTCCGAATCAAATAAGACTTGATGTAGTTGCAAGCGCTCAAAATCCAAAAAAACTGAAAGAAAAAAGTCTATGAGAAACCAGATCTCGAAATGAACCCCAAATTTTTTCAGTTCGTTCTCTTAGTTTTAAAATGAAAATAAAATCAAGTTTCTAACTCTAACAGAACCGGAGTTATGAATTTTTGAAAGTGAGTCTCCATGCCAAAAATCACGAAATTCTCAAAATTTAAATTCGCTCTATTTTGTAAAAAAAAATTTCAAAAAAATCCTCGAACACGTATATCTTCTTTTTCGATACAGAACCCATAAAAAAAATATTCAGCCAAACAAAATTCGTTCGGTTTGTAAAAGAACGTCCCCCGAAAAGTTATCACTACACCACCGGGCCCACCCCTAACGAAAATCCTGGCTACGCCACTGAAGTACATGAACCACTTGACCTTCCTAAATCCGCCGTTGACTGCATTGAAGGTAAATTGAATCGCCAGTTTCAATAAAGTTCAAATTCATACAACGAATAGCTCCTGTAACCAAACAATACGCGGGTTGTCGTTAACGGAAGCCTCTACTGTAGTTTAATTTCAAGTCAAATAGAATATTTGAACAGCCGTAGTCTATACAAACTATGAATTCATAAATAAATAGAGACATTGCGATTTGGTATTAATGCAAATGTTAATTTAAACTGTAACTAATGCAATAAAACAAACAAAATTACCAAATTAAAACTTTACATCAATATCATGCACAGTTTCTCAATTGAAAAAGTCTGCAACCAACCAACAAATTGATATCAAAGTAACAAGAGGAGAAGCAAAACAAAGCTACTACCAAAAAAATTAATTTGTTGACATTAAATGTTTTGAGCCTTAGGGAATATAATAAAGGCATTATGCCAACTTGTATGAGTATGAGATCACTTTGTGTCTTTATACCAGCGATGATGACTGAGTTCCTTTGACTTCAACTCCAATGTCATATGTCCACACAACAAACCATCCAACCATTAAACCAATACACAAAGCGGAGGCACCAACTTGTTTGCTTTTATTAGAGACAACAATATGAAAGAGCACCTTAAAACATGCAATGAAAATTGGTTGAGGTGCTATCTTCGGCCAGGCCGAAACTCACATACCTTACACCTTTTAAATAAATGTTAAAAAGACGCTAAGAGGTTGAATAAGTTGAAAAAAAATGTAAAATGTTAGAAACGTTGCAACAGTTGTAAAAGACTGAAAAAGTTAAAAAAATATGGAAACCAGTGGAGATAAATGAAAAAAATTAAAAATGTCGAAAAAATATGGAAAATGTTGAAAAATTCGAATGAATATGGAAAGTATTAAAAAAAGTTGAAAAATTTTGAGAAAGATTGAAAATGTTGGAAAATATTAAAAAAGTTGGCTTGAAAAAATCAAAACAAGTAAAAAAATGTTGAAAAATTTTGAGAAAGGTTGAAAATGTTGAAAAATATTGATATCGGTTGAAAACTCAAAAAAAGTTGAACAAAGATGGAAATTTATTGAAAGAATTCAAAATCTCTGAAAAAGTCGAAAAAATCATGCAGAGTGTTGAAAGAGGTTGAAAAAGTCGTACAAATACATATCCTATATTCGAATAGTTTTCCGGAAAAATCATTTAAATTGCCAACTGGCAGAGGATAAGCCATGCATCAATAAAAAAAGTTCGCTTGAATTTCGGAAGAGAGCACATTATAAAAAATTCTCATTTTGGGGCACGGTAAGACATAGTTTTCACCAGGCCTGGATTAACCTTACAGGCAGAGTAGGCACGTGCCTAGGGCGGCAAGATTTGAAGGGCGGCAATTATTGGCGGAAACTTTGTTGCAATTTATTGATTGAAAAACTTTTCAAATTTTGTTTTCATGTTGGCAGTGTTTTTCGTTTAGCAACGAGGACCTTTTTTTTTGCTCATGAAAAATATAAATATATTACATTTTTATATATACATTTTTTTTCTAATAAATGAAGAAGTTTTGAGGTGGGGGGCGGCAATTTTCCCAACTGCCTAGTAGCGGCAAATTTCTTAATCCGGCTCTGGTTTTCACCATTACGGTAAGTTTTGGAGTAGATATGAATGGATTTTTATAAAATTCGCGCAAAGTCCATTTTTCGTCCCTCGAGCTAAACGTTATTTTTGCCACCGTACGTTATTTAGTTGAAAATTGTTTGCCCTCTTTATATCTCTTAATATTACCTAAAATCGAAATGATTGGTAATTACAATTGTTTGTTCTTCTAACGTTCATTGCTTACTTGTACGCTGAATTTTGAAATAATTTTAAAAACTTTTTTTATCTAATGACAGTAAGAAGTTAACTAAAGACATGGAAAACCAAAACCAATTGTTTTTGTTCAAACCTAATGCTAGATACACACGAGGCAACCGTTGTAGCAACGCGTTCTGTTTGTTCACTACACACGTGGCAACTGTTGCCGCAACCTCAGTACTGTGTGTACAGAAAAGACACAAGCGGAAGATTTTTGTTTTTATATTTTTCACAAGATATATCCCATAGCTCTCTCAAATTTTTATACTCTTTAATAAAGATCGAAGAGCCTTAATAAAACATATAGAGTTGCCTTGTCGTATCATGTCGTAACACCCGTTTTTGGGGTCAACTTTTCTTAAATGAGTGGTAAGTCATGTTTGGCTGAATTTGGCCATCGGGACAGGCTTTGGCAAGGCAACCCTAGTTATTCTATTTAGGCTCGTCGAGTTCTATCATTTGGCATGCATCCCATCCTGTAATCTTATACACTCGACTTTTCTACAGCCGGCTCTTGGACTATTAACATAATTTTCATTATTTGAAATTGCCATTTTCCCTTCTTCTTTTATTCACTTATTTTTAGTCCTCGTGAACCTTCTTACTCGCTTGTTTCCGACGAAATACAGTTAACAATGATACATACGAAGCAACGGTTGCGGCAACACGAAAATCAATGGGCAACACAGCTACACATGAAGCAACGGTTGCTTCAACATGGCTGTGTTGCTGCAACGGTTGCCTCGTGTGTATCTAGCATAACGTTAAATTCACCTTTATTTTAATCGATCATTTCGCTGCCCGACTCTCAATGTGAGCACATATGTATGTAAGGCATTTCGTTAATATGACTAGATTCTACCGTTATGTCAGAATTTTGTAAATTTATTTTAATTGCATTTTCTTCTACATTAACCAATAAATGCAAGACACAAAAATTTTTTGTAAAAAATTTTTTTTGTGTTACTTAAAATCGAATTGTAACTTTTTGCGAACACTTGCCCGACTTTTGATGTGAGCTACTGTATACATAGGTGATTATGTTGTTAGTTCTTTTAACCCTTAGAGGACCAAGGGACACATGTGTCCCAAAAACCAAAATATTCTTCAAAAATAGGTTTTACACGAAATCATTTTAATTATATTATAAAAGCAAGTAGAGATGCCTACTTTTGAATATTTTTAACTTAAATTCGACATAAAAGTGAATTATAATGGATTATAAATATTATTTTATTGAGCTTACTGTTCGATATGTGTGTGTGTCAACACCAAAGAAATTACAACTTAAAAAGATAAATCAAAAGGAAAAATGGTCTAATGCTAGTTATACTAGTTTCATCCTCTGCTAGGAGGACTCATCAGTAACTTTTAAGCCAATTAGTAAGAGTGTGCAATGTTCATTTTCTTGCATAGATCTGTTGAGAACTCAAGCAAAAATTTAAACAAAGAAAACAATCTTTTTTCAGTTTTGTTTATCTTTGTTATTGTAACTCCCTTGATATTACACATTTTCTTGCAGGCGTTTCGTTTGCAAGATGATTTGGCGAGTCAAAAACGAAGTAGCAAGCGCAAATAGTGCAATAATTCGGCAGGCTCCCCGATAGGTAATTTCTTTGTGATTTATTGAACAGAAAATAATTTATAAATATTATTAATAGTTTTTGACTCGCCAAATCAGCTTGCAAACGAAGCGCCTGCAAGAAAATGTGTAATATCAAGGGAGTTACAATAACAAAGATAAACAAAACTGAAAAAAGATTGTTTTCTTTGTTTAAATTTTTGCTTGAGTTCTCAACAGATCTATGCAAGAAAATGAACATTGCACACTCTTACTAATTGGCTTAAAAGTTACTGATGAGTCCTCCTAGCAGAGGATGAAACTAGTATGAGTGTGCAATGTTCATTTTCTTGCATTGATCTGTTGAGAACTCAAGCAAAAATTTAAACAAAGAAAACAATATTTTTTCAGTTTTGTTTATCTTTGTTATTGTAACTCCCTTGATATTACACATTTTCTTGCAGGCGTTTCGTTTGCAAGATGATTTGGCGAGTCGAAAACGAAGTAGCAAGCGCAAATAGTGCAATAATTCGGCAGGCTCCCCGATAGGTAATTTCTTTGTGATTTATTGAACAGAAAAAATTTATAAATATTATTAATAGTTTTTGACTCGCCAAATCAGCTTGCAAACGAAGCGCCTGCAAGAAAATGTGTAATATCAAGGGAGTTACAATAACAAAGATAAACAAAACTGAAAAAAGAGTGCTTTCTTTGTTTAAATTTTTGCTTGGGTTCTCAACAGATCTATCCAAGAAAATAAACATAGTAGGCTTGCACACTCATACTAATTGGCTTAAAAGTTACTGATGAGTTCTCCTAGCAGAGGATGAAACTAGTATAACTACCTTTAGCCTATTTTTCTTTTTGATTTATCTTTTTAAGTTGTAATTTCTTTGGTGTTGACACACACACATATCGAACAGTAAGCTCAATAAAATAATGTTTATAAATTCTTTTCAGTTCAAAAAACTATACTAAGTATAATGGTTTATTTTTAGTTTGAAATAAGATAATAATTATTCATGTAGCAATAGAAAATAATTTTCAAATAAATTGGACTGCCTTAACGTTAATTCGACTTATTTTAGTTTGATATAAGATACTAATTATTCATGTAACATAAGAAAATAATTTTCAAAGAAAAAAAAAATAGAACTCCCTGCAGGCTCATAGGATTACATATGTCCCATAAAATTTCTCGAAATTTTAAATCATATTTTATAATTTTCGCATATTTTTGGCTTAGTAACAAATCAATAGAACATATATGTATTGATATGCTTTGATTTCATTGGTCCTCGAAGGGTTAATATAACGCTTACAAATATTGGGGGCAGTACCACGTCCTTCAACGAGTCTTTTCAGTAAGCTGGCTATGCTTGTATTGATGACTGGTTTCAGCGGCACAATCTTTAAAATTATTATGAAAATCGTATGTGCCAATTTCGAGATGTACAGAAAAAATGTTTAACTGTTTAGGAGTTACACGCCTACTTTTCCGCTTCCGCCCACTTTGAGCACAATTCACGATATATATGATCTGTATCCGTTTACCAAATTTCATTACTTGCTTGGCTTACGAGATATGACATTATACTGTTTAAATTTAGGAACTTTAAGAACCTTTGGAAACTTGAAACCTAGCCCAATCCTAATTTGGTTCACATGTGCACCAAGTCACAAAGTTTTATCAAAATATCTGAAACTTCTTCCAAAATGGGCTTGGGTAAATATACATATAGCGTGGGAGGTAGGCGTGTCCGTAAATCGATTTCACCCATTTTCAATAGCAAGAAGCTTGCAAGAAGATGTGACCTGTGTGCTGAATTTTATTCAATTAACTTGGTTGGTTTGTCCGTAAACGTGATTTTGACAGACAGACAAATCCACAGACAGACGGACATAGCGATACCGACTTAGGTGGTTATATACTTTTCTATACCTGCTACGTCGCCTTCTATGCGTTACAAACGAAATGACAAAGTGAATATACCCTCAGTGTAGGGTATGATTATGTGTACATTTGCAATTCGAATAATTAACATGTTGCGGATGATAATGATGATGTGGACGACAGCGAAAGCCGAATGCACAGGATATGAAAATTTTTGCAACAAAGAATGCAACGCAATACACAGTGCAATTTGAATCCTGTTACTGTGCTACATGTGTGTGCTGCGGTTTGCGCGTGAGTGACAACAAACAGCTGACTTTATAATATTCTCTATATGATGTACAGACTTTTGTGACTACTGCACATCCTTTCTTATCTATGTATATTCTTTCGCTTTGTTCGTAATTAACTGTAACAAGACTATGTGCATTTTATTAATGAAATTTTAATGTATTACTAAAAAAAAAAGATAACAATGGGACAATAGCTAATGACTTTTCGGGAATGAATCGTGCTTAGGGTTAAGCCCGAGCATACTCAGAATTGTTATATATCATATTTCTATGTAAGAAATATTTGGGTGTGAGCTTAAGAATGATTCCTTCCTATAACTCTATTGGTAACGTATGGTCTGAACAGAATTTCTATAGCTTTTTTGAACCCAATTTTTGACATTCCCTCATTCGGGGCCACTATATTCTTGGTTTTTTCCCTGCGGGTCCCAGTAAAGCGCTGTTTGACAAGTTTCCCTAGTTTTTTCCACATCATATTCCCACCTATGTAAGTGAATCTTGTCGTGATGTTGGGGCTTGCGTACAGAAACGGTGTACTAAGATACTCCAGCAGGGTCTCCCATGTTAGATAGGTCAGCCCGGAGATGTTAGACTAAGACAGGCATATGTCTGCTCGTCGGTCCAAAATTCAGAAGCGTCTGTATCAGAATGATGGGCTCCATGATCTGTCTGCGTCTGAGTCCAGTGAAGCGGCATTTTTTTCATATCCTGGCATTAGGTATAAAATCCGCCCCTTGCTCCAGAATGTCGTTAGAGACTGGCTCTCAGTATCCGGAAAATGATTTTAGAATTCTAAAATCTTCAAAGACCCAGTCATAAGGGTGTTGGCTTCAGGACACAATAATGGCTTTACTACTGAGACCCCATTTATTTGAGTGTCAAGGGCAGTGTGGACATATATAAGACAATACAGGGGATATCACGACAACATAACATAGACATGGACGACGATTTGGACATTCTCTTCACGTCAGCTCTTCTGGAGGATATGAGGCTGTATAGCCTTGACCAGGAACATGTATTGCTATCCCCCCAAAATTTTTTATCCTTTTTGGGAACTCCAGGCGGGGATGAAAGTCCAAAAGACATTGACGAACCCATAGGCCAAAGATCAGAAGCATAAGAGAAGGATGGGTTGCAAAAATTCCCCAAAGCAGTAAGTTGTCAAACCTCTGTTGGAAATACTCTCTAGACGTAGCGTCTACCAACCCAAACAAGAAGAGGTGACGCTACAGTGAGACTCAAATTACTGGAGTTAAGTGGCTGAAACCTTCAGCTAACTTGCCTTCAGCCCCTGAGGAGATCATCTTGGGGGAAAAAATTATAAGGGCAGTTCTTGGCAAAATGGAACATACTAATAGTAATTCCAATGGTATGTTCGATGAAGCTAAGTGGCAGAGAGGAGTGACGGTTGTTGGATGCTGTAACAACGAGGCATTAAAGTCCTCACGAACTGCATCCGCAGTTAGAGAATCTTAATCAATTCTAGAGTTTTTAAGTAACTGCGATACCGACTCCATTCACTTCTTAAATTTGCAGGTAACTCGACTTGCCAATCAAGCTCTAATAGCCGTAATTTTTGAAACATAATTTTCGCCTGCACTGTTGTAGGATGTAACCAGCCTAACGGATCGTAAAACCTCGCTAATTAGATAGTAGGATGCTGATAGTTACTGCGCGCTCTTTATCAAAATTTGGTCGTTTTGATAATTTAATTCGAGTATAGTAGGCATTTCTCGATATTCTTCCGGTATTGAATTCAAAAGCTCTATGGAATTTGATGTCCATTTCTAGTAACTTCCAAAGTTGTTTTTGCAGATTAATGGCTTCAGTCTTAGTATCAGCTCTGAAAATTACGTTGTCTACGTACGTATCTGATTGTAGCACCTTACATGCTTAGGGATAGGTTTTCTAATCGTCACACGCTTACTGTTGCAGCACCCGAATCGATAAATAAGGGGCCGAATGTGACGGTGCATAGTTTGTATATGAAAATATCATCGTTAATTGAATGTCGTTACAAAATTTGTTGGTATTTACTGTTAAAAGTTATTAGTTAATACACAAATGTACCTTTCACCACTTATAGTTTTTCTACTTGTACTTTTGAATACAAGTTAACTTTGTAAAATGTGAAAATATTTTAGTTTTCATTCAATAAAATATTTCGAATTGTAAATAAACAAGTCGTTTCTCAAAATTTATGACGCTCATTTATGACACGCATTTTTTGGAGCAGCTTTTGTAAGTCTGAACTTATTTTAAATTGTCGTCACCGAATTATTGCCGAAAGGTCGTTTTGAAGGGATGGACCTGCTGAAAATTTTTCATTTAAAGACGTTTGAAGAGGTCGCTACTGCTTCTGTCAAACACGACACGTAACTTCGTAGTCATATTGCTCTCTCGCAGCACATCATTGTGAATTAAAAATAACCTTTTTTCTAAATCTTTGGGATATACAGTGGCTCCAACGAATAATCGGACAAAGCTTTTTTTTTTAGAAAATTATATGAAAAATTACGAACTAATTGGAACTTCAAAAAAATTGGAATGCCATTCAATTCATCCTTAATCCTCCATTCATACAACAACAAACAAATTTAAAAAAATCTAACCATGAATTTTTTAAAAATTATAAAGAATGAATAACTCAGTTTTACTTGCTCAATGAATAATCGGACAACATACCAAGTAGTGAAAAAACTGTCGATATTTCTTTCTATAAAGGATTTTGAGTATTTTGTTTTACGTTGCGTTACTTTGCACCTATTAGTTACATTTAGTGTTAGAAATTATATTAATTTCAACGCGTATTACCAGCAATGGCTCCAAAAGGAAAGCAAGCATGCCAGCTTATTGTAAAATCACATGGAGAAGGAAAACTGTCCACGAAATTGGTGAATTAGTCGGAAAAAGTCATTCGACTGACCACGGAATCATAAAAAGGTACCGTCAAGACTTTAGATTGACTTGCGAGTCCAAAGATGGGCAAGGAAAAAAGTTTAATAGAAGATTAGAACGCAACATTTTAAGCGAAATTAAAAAATATCCGCTCAAAACTGCAAAAAAAATCAATTATCTGTGGATAGTAGGCTTGGAAAGGATGTATGCTTGAACACTCTATGTAGTGTGTTACATAGGAACGATGTTCATGGTAGAGTTGCAAGAAAAAAGCCATTTATGAGCCCAATTAACACAATCAATATGGTGAAATTTGCAAAAGAATACCTTCTCAAAACTGATGAATATTGGAAAACCGTAAGAACTCAATTAATATGTTTAGAATGTTGTCATTTCAACTTTTTTCTGTATATTGAATATTCTCTACACAGATTCTTTATACAGATAAAGTTAAAATGACAACATTCTAAACGTATTAAATGAGTTCTTACGGTTTTCCAATATTCATCAGTTTTGAGAAGGTATACTTTTGCAAATTTCACCATATTGATTGTGTTAATTGGGCTCATAAATGGCTTTTTTCTTGCAACTCTACCATGAAAATCGTTCGTATGTAACACACTACATAGAGTGTTCAAGCATACATCCTTTCCAAGCCTACTATCCACAGATAATTGATTTTTTTTGCAGTTTTGAGCGGATATTTTTTAATTTCGCTTAATATGTTGCGTTCTAATCTTCTATTAAACTTTTTTCCTTGCAAGTCAATCTATAGTCTTGACGGTACCTTTTTATGATTCCGTGGGCAGTCGAATGACTTTTTCCAACTAATTCACCAATTTCGTGGACAGTTTTCCTTCTCCATGTGATTTTACAATAAGCTGGCATGCTTGCTTTCCTTTTGGAGCCATTGCTGGTAATACGCGTTGAAATTAATATAATTTCTAACACTAAATGTAACTAATAGGTGCAAAGTAACGCAACGTAAAACAAAATACTCTTAATAATCCTTTATAGAAAGAAATATCGACAGTTTTTTCACTACTTGGTATGTTGTCCGATTATTCATTGAGCAAGTAAAACTGAGTTATTCATTCTTTATAATTTTTAAAAAATTCATGGTTAGATTTTTTTAAATTTGTTTGTTGTTGTATGAATGGAGGATTAAGGATGAATTGAATGGCATTCCAATTTTTTTGAAGTTTCAATTAGTTCGTAATTTTTCATATAATTTTTTAAAAAAAAAAGCTTTGTCCGATTATTCGTTGGAGCCACTGTATGTACATACATTGGGTACATTAGACCGGGTCGATTTGTATGAAGAAAAATAAAGTCAGCCAGACACCGACTCAAAAGTTAGAAGGACCCTTAAAAACGACATCTGCGTAATTTTTTTTCCGAGAAAAAGCGCTTTTGATTCCCCTGAAGGTCATTTTTGGCTAAAAAAAAACCTGTTTTTTGCTAGTTACTTTTATTCCTTCACCGAATAGATGCCCGATTTCACTCAAAAAATAAAGATTGTGTTCTTGCAAAAAATTTGACGTTAAAAAATTTTACATTTTTTTCCTGTTATAGATATCCGATCCGATGATATAAAATTTATTTCAAGTTATGATTGGCATGTTTCTGATCAGGATTGGGATGATGATGTCGACGAATTGATTGAACACGTATTGGGAGAAAATAGGAATGAATTTATGCAGGAAGAAAACATACAAAACTATATTGAAAGTGGTGATAGATACTTATGAAATTGAGGTATTTTGTGTCGCTAGAGAGGAAATTAACCAATTGGATGTGGAAGAGGAAGCAATGAAAGATGATATCGTGCAACCTGCAGAAAGGTTCAAAAAGAGAAGAACCAATGAGTATAAGTGAAAAAAAAAAACCGATGGAAGGGGTCGTCACAGAATGGAACTCAAAACTGCCTATTGTTTGAAGTTGGTATGGAGCTACGGTAGATTATTTTAACCCATTTATCGACAGTGATTTAATGAAGCGAATCTCCGAAGAAACAAATAAGTTTAGTTTGCTGGTAAAACTCTGACCTGTACGCTATCAGAAATCGAACTATTTATCGGTATATTATTATGCATCGGCCAGCAATTACTGCCAATTATAATAAATTCATGGGAGACGTAGACCTGGCAAACATGTTGCTCGAGCTGTGTCGTATCAACCATATGCCATCGAAGTATTATACACGAATTGTTTATTGGTGCTTTGGTAGAGCAACTTTGGATATTGTGATATGGTCGGGTAATAAGATATGCCATCATATTTGCTTAAATAAACAACTCTCGACAAAAATTTTTTTGTCAACATATTAGTAACATATTTGTATCTATATGTGCTGCAAGGTTTTGTGCGTTCTCATTCACTGTTTTTGGACTCAGTGTGGTGAAATTGATTTAGCCACATGCCGAGATTATATTTGTGTGCATTTCATGTGTGACTTAAGCCCAAAATAAAGTAAGTAAGTATGTACTAAAATCTGTTAGTGGGTGAATATACTTTGTCATAAATAATGTGAGTTCTTCATTTCTGAAGTGTGTTTTAATAAAAATAGCCTGAGTGTATTAAAACTGAAATTCGGGTAATGTGATATACAGTGCCTCACAAAAGTATTCGGAATTTGAAATTTTTTCGGAAGATTCTTAAAATTTTTTTATTACTAGTGTACATCTAGTATGGTTTATTAACAAAATTGTTTTGGAAATGTAGCTTTAAAATATAAAAATTAATTTCTAAGCAAAAACTTAATGAAATTCAGTGAACAAAAGTATTCGGAATTTTAAGCAATATGGCAATATCTTAAATACTAGATCAAATAGAAATCCAAAAATTCAAATTCAAAATCAATTTACAGTTAGATTTCAGTAGTTCAGTTCAGTTTTAATTTTCTTTTCGGTATTTAAGTTGAACTTTTTTTAATGTGATTTTCGAAGAAAGAAAAATTATTTTTAATTTGCGTGAAAAAGAAAGAACCCTCAAGGAAATTGTTGGCAGCGTTGGAAGAAGTATTTCGACTATCCACAGCATTTTAGAAAGAAACACGCTTCATAATTCTCAACGCTCCGGAAGGCCAGCGAAACTAAGCATTCGAAACAAGTCGGCTATCATACGAAAAATTAAAAATCAACCACGTTCTTCAGCAGTGGAAATAAATAGAAGCCTCGCTGAATATACTGGAGTACACGTAAGTGACGAAACTGTTCGCAGGACACTCAGATGTGCCGGTTATAACGGAAGAACTTCACGTGCCAAGCCATTAATAAGCGAAACTAACCGTAAAAAGCGCTTAGAGTTTGCAAAAAAACACTTAAATTGCAATGAAGGGTTTTGGTCTAGCGCTATTTTTAGCGACGAGACAAAATATAATATTTTTGAACCCATTTGCGGAAATAAAGTGTGGAGGAATACTGAAATGATACCCCGCAATACATGCCCATCCATAAAACACGGTGGCGGCAACGTAATGCTGTGGTGATGTATGGCTGCCAGTGGAGTCGGTACTATTCAGTTTATTACGGATAAAATGGATCAGTACCAATATATTGCCATTTTAAAAAATAATTTACACGCTAGTGCTGAAAAGCTTGGACTTTCTAGTTGCTATCGGTTTCAGCAAGATAATGACCCAAAGCATACGGCACAAAACACAAAGCTCTGGATATTGTATAATACACCAGATACATTAAAAACACCTCCCCAGTCGCCAGACCTTAACCCGATTGAGCATCTGTGGGCAGACATCGAACGATCAATCCGAAAACACCCAATATCTTCAAAGGAGCATCTCAAAAAGGTGATTGCAGAAGAATGGGCTAACATTTTGCCAGAAAGGACTAGAAAACTCGTGTTGTCGATGCCAAATCGACTAAAGGAAGTCATATGCTTAAAAGGATTCAACTTCAACTTTCAACTTTGGCGTCAACGCATCGCCGGGCAAGACATCAAAAATGCTTCCTGTTATGGCAACTTTGCCTGTGACAACAGCAACAAATGAACGCTCCTTTTCAGTGCTACGTCGCCTAAAGTTGAAGTTGCCCGTGATGGTATGGGGATACATACGAGTATCATGGGAAGGCGTTGGAGAACTGAAAGTTTCTGCTGATATCATGGCGAAGAAGTTTTACTTAAACACTCTTCAAAACAAATTGAAAAAAAGTTCTCAGAAATTCGGCTTCACTGACACTTAAAAGGCCGGAAAGTTAAGATACAAATTGTATCAGGTCAATAATACTAAGCCCAAATCGGTGTTATGCAGGATCTGGGTGCTGTTTTACTGTAGTAAAATGATAGGCCCAATGGACCAATATGAACCCCATCGAAAATTAATGGGCACACTGAAAAAAAAGTTCCAAAACGGGCTCCAACTAATAAAAACGCTCTAATAAGAGTTATTAAGGAGGAATGGACAAAAATTTACCGAATAATATGATTTCCAAAAACAAACAATTACTTGACAGACTGTACATATGTATGTATTTAATTATAATTAAATATCTTTTAGACCGGGTCGAAACTTAGATTAATCCAGACACCGACTCAAAAGTTAGAAGGACCCTTAAAAACGATATCTGCGTCATTTGTAGGTCTTTTTTGGCTAAAAAAAAACGTGTTTTTTGCTCGTAACTTTTATTTCTTCACAGAATGGATACCCAAATTTAGTCGAAAAATAAAGATTGCGTTCTTGCAAAAAATTTTAAGTTTTTTTTCTGTTATAGATAATATTCTGTCCCAAAATTCGATTTTTCCATATGAAAATTGAATTTTGTGACTTTTTCACATTTTTTATATGGAAAAATCGAATTTTGGGACTAAATATTATCTATAACAGAAGAAAAATTTTAAATTTTTTAACGTCAAGTTTTTTGCAATAACGCAATTTTTATTTTTCAAGCAAATTCCATTCTGTGAAGAAATAAAAGTTATAAGCAAAAAATACTTACGTTTTTTAGCCAAAAAGGACCTTCAGGAGAATCAAAAGTCGTGGTTTTTCTCGGAACGAAAACAAAATGACGCAAACATCGTTTTTAAAGGTCCTTCTAATTTTTGAGTCGGTGTCTAGCTGACTTTATTTTGCTTTATACAAATCGATCCGGTCTAATGTCTATATTAAAAGTAAATCTTTTTTGATATCTAACATGAAGTGTCTGAGTTAACCCCCCCATGGATGATTCCTGCGCACGGGCCTGCAACCCAGTAAGGACATTACCTGTGCTTTTTGCAAGAAATTCTTCCAGAGAAATACAAAGAATCAGACCTGAGTTCAATGCCTGCAATGCGATTTAATTTGGGCTCATCTATCTGATTTTAATATGTTAAATCCAGTTTCCTTTTTTATGGAAATTCTATTGAAAGATGTAATGTTATTGTAAGTTCCTACTGTTTTATACTTGTTATACTTTTCATGATAGTATATCACATTATCCGAACACTATATATCACATTACCCGATTTCATTAAGAGGTGTCTTGACTTTTTTCCATTTTGTTGATATAGCTTCAGATTGGCTTACGCTGTAGAGCTCCGAAGTCGTAATATACTGCATAGTGCATCAACAAACCATAATACATAAAGTAGAAGCTATGCTATAAAAGTTACGTGTAGTTTGAAATACAAAAATACCCATATCACAATACCCGAAGTTACTATACAGCTGAAGTAAACAGTTGGTTGTTATGCCGACGGAATTTTACATCTATATGCTATAAGTGGCGTGCACATTGGGCTCACGGGGTAAATAGGTAATTTGCCGCCCCCTACCAACCCAAAATATTCTCTATTTTTGCAATTGTAAAATTTTGTTTGCTAAAAAAAAAACATGTGTTCACACGTGGTAGACGTGAAACCTTTAGAAAACTAAACTGCAATAGAATACGACGAAAATTTGTTATTAAAATAAAATAAAAATGGCGAATCACACACAAAATAACACACAGTTGTTATTTCTTTGCTCTTTCTCATCAAATATCAAGCTCCACTGAAGGTAATCACTTACTTACTTTACGCATATACACACTTATTATTTGGTATTTCTTTTGATATTTTAATAACAACATTTAACTGGGAAACAATTAGAGAGAGAGAGGAGAGTAGAAGATGTTGTACTCTTCACTATGACGAGGCTTTTGCAGTTGAGCGCAATGCTTGAATAAATTGAAAAAAAATAGGAAATCTTTCCACGATTATATCTCAGCTTTTGGTCCACCGATCTCGAAGCTGAAGTTTTCGAATACTCTGCTCAATGAGTACTTTAATTTGACATAGCATTATTGCTGAAGCCAGGCGCGGATCTAGAACTTTTTTCTGGGGGGGGTCACAGGATAGAAAAAAATCAAAAATAACAAGAATAACCAAATAATAATATTGTTTCAACTCTATTTTTTGAAATGCGGGCTGTTTTGGGGGGGGGGTCATGACCCCCGTGACCCCCCCCTTGGATCCGCGCCTGGCTGAAGCTATTCTAGATCCCGTCAACTAAGCCTTACTTACCTTCGAGGAAAAAACTATAATAAGTGAAAGTGTAGTTCAAAAGAATAGCGTCGTTTCAGTACACACCTGATTTCAAATCACACCGTTGCTAAAGAAGTTTCACTTCAAAAGGTCCTCACTTTTGGTACTCGAAAACCCTTACGTTACCAAAATTTCGTGAATATGTATGCTAAAAATAACATTTTATATTCGAGGACCATTTTGCCGCCCCCTCAGACAATTAATTCGCAAATGCATGAAGCTTTTCGCTATTGATTACATAAAATAAGAGACGGTTTTCTATTCATACGCAAAACAATAAATGATCAGCAAAAACCAAACAAGCGCATGCATGCATACAATCAGTCCAAGCCAAAGTCGGAGAAAAATTTAAATTTAGAAAAACAAAGTAAAATATTTTTTTTAAAGCAAATTTATTCACATTTATTAGCCGTGTTTTATTCGCTTTGGTTAAACCAAAATCTCATACAAATGTGTGAACCAGCTCAATTTCTAGTTCAATTGATTGAACTTTTTTTGTCTTTGCTAAAGTTTGAAGCACCATAGACACAAACCTAAAATAATCAAAAATATATGGCAACTTTGCTGGAATTTTGAAGAAGCGTTTTTAGGTCGCACGAGGCCTGGGGCACCCAGTCAGTGCTAGGCACAAATATTAAATAGAAACACATAATAAAAATAAAAACAGTGATGAAACAACAGAAAACGAAAAGAATACTTTGGTATTAGCGTCTGCGACAATATAAAAACAGTTTGAAATGATTTGACAGCAATAATTTAAAAAAAAAAAAATTATATACTGATACGTGAGGCCCCTTACCGCGCTAGGCCCCGTTCAACCACACGACCATAAAGGCGGCTCTGATTTTGAAATAGAATTTCTGTCAAACACTGTAATGCCACCTGCTGGTAAAATGCAGAATTATAAAATGTTAAACTTATGCGTTTTATTCACTTTTAGGTTTAACCAAAGCGAATAAAACACGGCTATTATTATACTACAATAGCATTACCCTGTGCGCATTGCTTAACCTCAACTGTGGTGTATATTCGATGTGCAGTCTGCGTAAAAATTCTATTTAAAAAATACTTTTGTATGAGGACCACCCTTAGTATGCACCCAAAAGAAAATTTTTACAACCCAAGCAGTGCCTCTAAATATAAAAACCACGGGATGTAAATTACATGAGAATCGATTAAGCGGTCTTCGAGAAAATTATATTTAAAAATTTTTTGTGTGAGGGCCACCCTAAATAAAAGTTTTGTAGCCTAAGCTATGCCTATTAACATAAGAACTACGTGATGTAACCTGTCTTCTTGAAAATGATATTTAAAATATTTTTGTATGAGGGTCACCCTAAGTATGCACCCTAAATAAAATTTTTACCATCCAATCTGTGCCCCTTAACATAAAAGCCACCTTGTGTAAATTTCATGAGAATCGATTTGCCTGTCTTTGAGAAATCGCTATTTTCAAAATATTTGTGTATGAGGGCCACCCTAAATATGCACCCTAAATAAAAGTTTTATAGCCTATGACACCCGCCTGATCGATAATAACATACTGTAAAAATTTCATCGGCTAGATAGTTTCCGCGTGCATAAGAGACAGACAGACAGATAGACAGACAAAAAATGAATTTTATATAATAGATGTTAGAACTGTCCGAGTTTGGATTGTGCGTTAATTTTTCTTATTTCCTATTCTTAGTTTCAAAAAAATTGTTTAGTAAATTATTTAAATATTGTAGTTCCTGTTTTTAAAAATGGAATAAATTTGATTTCAAAAAAATATTTTACTTTGTTTTTCTAAATAGCTGTAAACTTAAATATTTACCAAGGAAAAAACTTTTGTTAGGTGTCCGCAGGGCCGAATTAAGGCTATATGCCGCCCGTACGCCAGTAAAATTTTGCCTCCCCCAAAATTAAAAAAAAAATATATAAGTAAATTTTTAGTAGTACAAACGCCTGACAACAAAAGCAACCTTAGGAATTTATAAGTTACTAGCATTATCCTATGCGCATCGCCTCACCTCAACCGTGGTGTAGATTCGATGTGCGGTCTGGTTGAAAATTCTATTTAAAAAATACTTTTGTATAAGGACCACCCTTAGTATGCACCCAAAATAAAATTTTTACAACCTAAGCAGTGCCACTTAATATAAAAACCACGTGATGTAAATTCCATGAGAATCGATTAAGCGGTCTTCGAGAAAATGATATTTAAAAATATTTTTGTATGAGGGCAGCCCTAAATAAAAACTTTGTAGCCTAAGCTATGCCTCTTAACATAAGAGCTACGTGGTGTAAATTCGGAGTGAATCGACTAACCTGTCTTCGTAAAAATGATATTTCAATATATTTTTGTATGAGGGTCACCCTAAGTATGCACCCTGAATAAAATTTTTTTGACCTTATCTGTGCCTCTTAATACAGAAACCATGTGGTGTAAATTCCATGATAATCGATTTGGCGGTCTTCGAGAAAATGATATTTAAAAAATATTTTTGTGTGAGGACCACCCTAAATAAAATATTTGTAGCCTAAGCCATGCCTCTAACATAAGAGCTACTTGGTGTAAATTCGGTGTGAATCGACTAACCTGTCTTTTTGAAAATGATATTTAAAAATATTTTTGTGTAAGGGCCACCCTAAGCATGCACCCTAAATACAGTTTTAAATAAAATGTTTGTAGCCTAAGCCATGCTTCTTAACATAAGAGATACGTAGTGTAAATTCGGCGTGAATCGATTAACTTGTCTTCTTGAAAATGATATTTAAAAATATATTTATATAGGGGCCACCCTAATTATGCACCCTAAATAAAATTTTTACCATCTAATTTATGCCCCTTAACATAAAAGTCATAATGTGTAAGTTTCATGAGAATCGATTCACCTGCATTTGAGAAAATGCTATTTTTAAAATATTTTAATATGAGGGCCACCCTAAATATGCACCCTAAATAAAAGTTTTATAGCCTATGACACCCGCCTGATTAATAGTAACATACTGTAAAAATTTCATCACGATCGACTGGATAGTTTCCGCGTACATAAAGGACAGACAGACAGACAGACAGACAAAAAATGAATTTTATATAATAGATATGCCATTCAAGTGAACCCCAAGTAACCTCAAGTAACCCTAGTAACCTCAGTAACCTTAAGCAATTTTTTTTAACTTCGAAACTGCAAACGAAAGTAACCGAATCGACCCAACTGGTACAATTTTTCGGAGAGAACCGTCTCTTTCACCTTTGAATTAGCAAAATTCTAAAGAAAATATTCACATACACTTTCATTTCTTTCTACCACTTCATACTTGGTGTTAATTTTTGGATTTAAAAAAAAAAAATTTTTTCAAAATTTTGTCGCCCCCCATCCGCCATGGCGTCGGTGGCGTATGCGGTAATACGGCCCTGGGTGTCCGACTTTGGCTTGAACTGACTGTATGTGCGTGCGTAAGACTTTGTTTCTTTTAAAGATATAAAAAAACTTTTCAATAAGCTTTTATAAATGTTTTTTGTCTTTTATTTTTGAAATTGGAACATGTTTTTTTATTTTTTGTTAAAAAGAGTTGAAGAAAAAAAAATTTTATTTTTTGATTGAAAGAGCAAAGAATAATCCAAAAATAGTATCATGGATTTCTCAACTGCAAAAAAAAAACATAAAGGAAAATATTTTGGAAAATTCATGATTAAATTCAAAGTAAAAAATTTTGAGAAAGTTTAGAGCTTAAAAATGAAGAAAGAAGAGACCCTTGTTTTTTGAAAGGTGAGTCACCAATAAGTACATTTTTTATAGTATAGTAGGTGTTCGTTGTCTAAGTCAAGCGAATACTTAGATTCTCTTTTCGTATTTCGATTTGTAACTAATAACTGTAAAAACTTCCTCCGTTTGATTTTACTAGTCTAGATTAACTGTGAATACATTTTGCAACGCGAGTTACCGGTAACTCGCATCATGATATTTAACAAGAGTTTCTCATAATTTTTGTATATCTTCTTTAGACTTAAATTTTGTTTTCTTAGTTTTGAACAAAATAGCACTGATAGCTATAGCTCTGACGATAATACACCATTGTCTGTATTAAAATCAAAATCCACTGCAAGCGAATTATATACTTTAGAGTAATTTGATTTATTATTGAATTTTTATTTAATTTCACTTTTCGCGCATTCAAGACTGAAGAAGTTCCATATTATTATTAATCTTTGATATTTGTTTGTATGGTGACCTTTTTATTAACTAGGTAAAGTTTTGCGGGCTGTAGGTCAATTAATTTAAAAAACGTTTTTTTGTTTTTAAATTTTATTTTTAATAATTTCCGATATTTCGAATTCCTTTGGAAAACAATAAAAAACGTTTTTTAAATTAATTGACCTACAGCCCGCAAAACTTTACCTAATTAAACTTTGATTTAATTTCGTTTTTGTACATTAGAGTTAGAAAAAACTACATATTTTGTTATAAAAATCAATAGTAATACGAGTAACCAACTCCTTGTAACGCGAGTTACATCACAATTTTTGAATTATTTTAAAAATTATGATTCATTATTTCTGTTTCTAATAATGATAAACTTATTGATATCCTGCTGATTTATTTATGTCTTATATAAAGAAATTTACTCTCAAATTTCGGAGAAACTTTCGAATGAAATTTATCCTTTGAACATGTTGGCCAAAAATGGTAACACGAGTTACTAACACAATTTATTATTTCACTGGATAAATACTATGTTAACACTGAATTTTTAAACTAATCTAGGACATGAGAAATGTTATAAGTTTATAAAGAATCTAATTTTATTAGTTAATCTAAATAATGAAAGTTAATGGCTTCGTTAAACTCAATAAGACTTTATGCATGTAACGCGAGTTATCATGGAATTACCCACTTTGGACTTACATTTTGAACAAAATTTTACATAATGAATCGATGGGGAAGATCAAAGTAGATTTGAGATATCAATAAAGAAGGCAATTTGAACACATTTATGAAAAACAAATTTCCACCTATCGATGCAGGAAGATCAAAAATGAATTCCGGGGTAACTAATTTAATAATTTTTTTCCGAAAAAATTTTTGCTTCACCAATCAATGGGAAAAGACCGAAAATTAATTTCAAAATTCACCCATTTCAGACGAAATTCCTTTTCCAAATAAATAATAATGAAATAAATGTTTCACTCGAAAATTTATCCAAGACACCCTCTGAGGTGAGTATCCTGTGAAAACTTCAAAAATCTATTTTGTACCACTTCCCATCGTTTGGTGCAATAAAATTTAATTCAAAAAATGGGCATGAGACACTCCCTTTGGATGAGTCCCCGGTAACTTCACTCGTGACATCTAAAATTCATTGTAGAGTTGAAGCCATAGAGTATTGAAGAAATTAGTCCAGGTCCGGACCGTCTTCGGACTTATGCTTTTAAAATTTATCTATTGTCAGTTATTTTGTTTAATTTTCCTTGATTTTGTTTCTAGTTGTTTGTTTTGAACTAAAATCTTTATATAAAAACTAAAAATGGCGCATTTGGAGAAAAACTCAATCATATACTTTAAAACCAAATTCTTTATTAAATATTTTTCCCTAAAATCAACACTTTCATCACAAAGCTTATGAAAAATAATTCCTAAAGCACACATAGAAAATTAAAATTCAGCAACTCAGTTATGAATTATCAAAAATTACCGTCCGTTGGCAGAAACATAAAGACCCCTATATGTTTATGATAACCCGTTATAGTAGGTCCGTTTCCTTAAGGGCGTCCGGGGGTTTTTCGAAAAATAAAAAGACATTTTCCAAAATTTATTTTTGAAGCTGCATTTTATCTTAGACCAAAATTTTTTTTTACATTATTAAATTTTTGGTTCAAAACGTAAAAAAATTTTGGTCTAAGATAAAATGCAGCTTCAAAAAAAAATTTTAAAAAAATGTCTTTTTATTTTTCGAAAAACTGCCGGACGCCCTTAACAAGAAGAACAAGGTATACTAGCATTAAAATTTGAAGGAGTTGCATACAAATCGGATGCTAAATATCTTTAAGTTGTAACGCTTGGTAAATTTTAAACTTTGTTATCTAATTGTAAGTAAAACTATTGCCAACAGTTTTTGATAGGAATCAAATTGCTGACGTATTCAAGTTGTTCCGGAAAGTCGGTTAACTTTAACTCAAATTTTGTCAGAATTATATGCTATGGACTAGACCCACTATGGTTCTTACATACAACTAGAGCCGCTATAGTTTTTGCATAATTTTCAGAGAAGTAAAAAATTTAAGTTAAAATATGTTAAGTCAAATCGATCACAAACACTACTGTCATTTCAAAGAAGTGATCGAAGCACCAGTTGGTGCAACTGGTGAAGTAGACGCTGTACTTGAAGTTGAAGACGGTGTCGATGAATGACGTCGGCTTACAACTGAGGGAAAACTATTTACTGCCGTTACATAACCACTTGATAGTGTATGCAACGAAGAACGTACTGCGCTGTGATAACTCGAAGTTGCACTGCTGCTGCTATTCACATTATTTAATAAATACGTATTATAGGACTTTCTTAAAATACAACATATAACAACAAATGGCACTGCAATTATAAATGAAATGCCGGCAAGTATGACGAGAAACACATCGAGCAGCTCAGTTTGAAAGAAGCTGAAATGATTTGCGTGTGATTTCAGATGTGCAGCACCTTTAGTTAGTAAAACTAAGTCTATGTAATGTAATGCCTTTTTGACTGGTGATACAATCGTAGAATTGTCACAGAATAAATTTCGTTCTTTTTCGATACATTTGTGATGTGACGTATAGTTTGAACGTAGCATGTTAATAACACGTAAGAGATCAGCATAATTGAGGGAGTCGAAGCGCATCATTTGACTGCAGCCTTGTTTTTGCAAACGTTTTGCAGCAACTTCTTGTGCTGGATAGATGGGTATTGTCAGCAAAGGTGTTTCGAATACAATAGCCTCCATAAGACTCATAACACCGCCAGTGGTGATGAAGATTTTTACATTTTTATGAGCTAAAATTAAAAATACAGAAGAATTTAAAATTTAAATTTAATTTGAATAGAAACTTTTGTACCCAAAACCGCTGTTTGTGGAAACCACTCGCTGACAAAAACATTTTCCGGTACTTTTATATCAAAATGTTCAAGCTCCCATTTAAGCAGCACACGCATATCATGCAGAGACTCAAATGCCTGCATCAAAGCTTCAAGTTTTTCACGAGCTAAGTCTACGGTTCGTAAGTTTGCACCCAGACTCATATAAATGACACCACCTGGCGCATCAACAATGAACTGTTCCAAATGTTTGGGCAGTGACACTGGCTTATTATTACACTGGTATAAGCCACCAATTTCTATTATGTTGGGCAGATAGGCGCGTGGGTACTGCAGCACTGGATGTGAGTTTAAAAGTACCAAGCTAACGTTCTGTGCGAGTACACGATGATGTGGTAATGGCTTTTTATGTCCACTAAATTGGCTCAGTGTTTTGAAGTGTTTCACATACACTGTTTGTTGAGAAGTCGTGTGGAAAAAACTAAAAAAAAAATTAAAAAAGTAAAAAAAATTATATACATACACATACAAATTATTTATTCAAAATTGTTTAGCAAAACTAAAAATTGTGGTGTAAATAAAAAATCGTCGGAAAAAAGTTGAGCATAAATAAAAACAAGTTAAGGTGTTATCTTCGGCCATGCCGAAACTCACATACTCTACACTGCGTTGAAAGTACCTTTTAAATAAATGTTAAAAAGGCGTTGAAGAGGTTGTATGAGTCGAAAAAAATGTGAAATGTTAGAAAGGTTGACAGAGGTTGAAAAATGTTGAAAAAGTCGATAATATATGCAAAATGTTGAAAAAAGTTGAGAGAGGTTGAAAAACTCTAAAAAAGTTCAAACAACTTGAAACCATTCAAAATGGACGAAAACGTCGAAAAAATAAAGAAACTAATGAAGAAAGTTGAAAAAGTCGAACAAATACATATAGGATATATTGGAAAAAGTTACAGGGTTGAAAAAGTCGAAAGATTAAGGAAAATGTTGAAAAAAATCGAATAGAAATGAAAAATTAGAAATATACAACGCCCACTTGTCCAATTCGGCCCACTTATGGTTCAAAAACTATATTCGTGATCGACATCCTCATATTAAATTTCAGCACAATAGCTTGTATAGTTTGCAATATGTGCCGCAGTTAAATTTAAAATTTAGGGCGGTGACACACCCACTGGTACAATCCAGCCCGGTTTTGATCCAGAAATAGCTTTCCATAAGCAAACCTCTTACACCAAATTTTAGTATGATTGCTCACATATTTCGATAAATATGCCACTTACCGTATTTTACTTGTATGGGAAGTGCCACGCCCACTGGTGCTATTTCAGCCAATTTTTATTCAGATATACTCTATGGCAACTGAACCACTTACATTAAATTTCATAGCAATTGCTGCAATAGTTCACTTAAAACAGCGCTTACAAATTTATGTTAATATGGGAGGTGCCACGCCCACTGATGGTATCCCGTCAAAATTCAAAAATTTGAAAAGCTTATAGTACATCTATAGACCAAATTTTATGAAGATTACTCTCATAGCACCCTATCTATAACAATAAACGTTTTTTGCTTATATGGGAGGTGCCACGCCCACAGGTACTATTGAACCAAATATTTGTTATAAGAGACCTTATAGGAAGTATATCTACCTCATTTAATTTCATAACGATTACGTTTTTAGTTCTCTTTATATAACGTTTATAAATATTGTGGGCGGTGCCACGCACTTGAGCGAGTTTTTTCAGTAAAGTAGCTGAGATTGTATTGATGACTGCTTTTAGCGGCATCATCCCCAAAATTTTTATGGAAATCGTTTGTGCCAATTCTGAGATATACGGAATCAGAATTTTTAACAGTTGAAAAGTGCCACGCCCATTTTTTCGATTCCGCCCACTTTTATCACAATTCAAGATATATTTGATATGTATCCGTATACCAAATTTTATCACAATATCTTGAACGGCTTACAAGATATGGTAGTTTAAATGATAAAATTTAGGGCTGTGCCACGCCCCTGTACGACCTTTTGGAAACTTGAAACCCAGCCTAATCCTAATTTGGTTCATATGTGCACCAAATCACCAAGTTTCATCAAAATCGCTGCAACTTTTTTCAAAATTGACCTGGGTAAATTTAAATAGAGTATGGGCGGTAGGCGTGGCCGTTAACCGATTTCGCCAATTTTCAATAGCAAGATGCCTGCAAGAAGATGTGACCTGTGTGTGAAAGTTTCATTCCATTAGCTCTCTTAGTTTTCCCGTAAACCTGATTTCAAGAGACAGACAGACGGACAGACAGACAGACAGACAGACGGAAATCGCTAAATCAACTCAGGTGGTGACGCTGATCAAGAATATATATACTTTTCCATACCTGCCACGCCTCCTTCTATGTGTTACAAACGGATGCACAAAGTGAATATGCCCTCGGTATAGGGTATAATTAAAAATGACTCAACATCGAGCAATAAAATAAAAGTTTCATGAATGAAAATGCTTTTGGCTTATACAGCGGAGAAAGACTTTTTTTTCGATTATTTCTTTACCCAAGGATATATTTACATATATTTGTCGAATAATACATTTTTATTTTAACTAGTATCGCCTGAGGTCGAAATTCGACCGTTAGCACTAAATTTTAATCTTAGAAGAATTTTGCCGACCCATTAATAACAAAAAGTTTTTTTGTTCATTGATTATGATCTTCTTAAGTTTCACTAATCACCTTACTTCACCTTTGGAATTACATTTAATTTGCATTTGAGCGCAAAACAACATTCTATTAGTGCTACATAATTTCTATTACGCGGTCTATTTGATTTTGACTCATAAATTGTCCCCTTATCCCTTTACCATTCAGTCCAACCCGATATCGTTCTTATGCAAGGCACAACACAACTATATTTTTCTTTTATTTTTAAACAAGAATAAGTTAAATCGCAACTGTAACTGAAAATAAATCAGTTGAACTTCGATTATCCGTGATGGTTGGGACCGAGCGCATCCCGGATAATGGAATCACTATTTTATTTTTTTTCCTTATAAATTTTCAAAGTTGTAAATACATAATATGTGTGCGAAATTAATGGACGGCCCTTTACAGCACCGCTTTACAAAAGTATTTAGTTATAATACTCATTTAATGAAGCTAGCTCTAATTATAAAGATATTTTCTAATGATGCGATATTTTCTATCTCCACATCGAATTTCACCAAAATCAGTCCATAAGTTTAGCTGTGAAAACATATTTTCCTATTGGGGGCGTGGCACCGTCCACTTAAGACCGAATACCTTTTCTCAAGATTCAATCTACCTCTGTACCAAATTCCATAAAAATCGGTCTATTAGCTTAACAATAAAAACGATTTTCCTGTTCGGAGCAGTACCACGCCCACCAAAAGAACAACAATTTTCAGAAATGCTTTTGAGGGTTCAATCTATATCCAAACTAAATTTCATCACAATCGGTCCACTAGTTTAGCCGTGGAGACGATTTTTCGTGTTAGGGGCGTGGCACCGCCCACTCTAAACAAATATCTTTACTCAAGGTTCAATCGCTCTCCATATCAAATTTCATAAAAATCGGTGAGGCATTTCAGCCGTGACATCGTTTTTTTTTCCATTAGGGGCTAATGCGTTTTGTATGGGGGAATCATGTAAATATGTTCACTTTATTTTACCTAGCTTAGCGGCAAGTCAGCCGCAACGCGAGCCGTGCGAGAAAACTACCGCGAAAAGAGGAAGGAAGAGAGGCGCATTTTCAGACGTAAAAAAAGGGAGCAGGAAAAGCGTGAGCGTGAGGAACTTGAGGTGTACCAGGGCAAGAAGGATGCACGAAAATTCTATCAACAAGTTAAGCGTCTAACTCAAGGTTTCAAGCGCGGAGCATCCACTTGTAGAGACGAAAATGGAAATCTGGTTACAGATACACAGAGAGTACTGAGGTTATGGAGGCAGCATTTCTCCAACTTGCTTACGGGCGATGATTCCACCAATTCCGCCCAGAGAGAATGCAGTACGATACCACCAATCGATGATAGCGCAGTGTAAGTACCATTACCTAGCCATGAAGAGGTTCGAGTTGCTATCCAGCGACTCAAAAACAACAAAGCAGCGGGTGCTGACGGCCTGCCAGCTGAGTTGTTTAAAGCTGGTGGCGATGAATTGATAAGGTGCATGCATCAACTCATCTGCAAAATATGGCTAGCGGAAAGCATGCCCGACGATTGGAATCTCAGCGTGCTTTGTCCTGTAATAAAGAAAGGAGACCCGACAATCTGCGCCAACTACAGGGGTATCAGTCTTATTTCCATCGCATATAAGATCCTCTCAAGCGTATTGTGTGAAAGATTGAAGCCGTATACAGAAACGCTGATCGGATCCTATCAGTGTGGCTTTAGACCTGGTAAGTCCACCATAGACCAGATTTTTACACTACGCCAAATCCTGGAGAAAACCCATGAATATCAAATCGACACTCACCATCTCTTCGTCGATTATAAAGCTGCGTTCGATAGCCCAGTGCGGGATTGCCTATACGCAACAATGTCTGAGTTCGGTATACCTGCAAAGTTGATAAGGCTCTGCAGGATGACGTTGAGCAATACGTGTAGCTCCGTCAAGGTAGGGAATGACCTCTCCGGAACTTTTAATACCGAGCGAGGTTTCAGACAAGGCGACCCGCTCTCGTGCGATCTCTTCAATTTCATTATGGAGGGGATCGTACGAAAAGCCGGTGTGCATCATAATGGCACCATTTTCTTCAAAGGTGTTCAGCTCCTTGCGTACGCTGATGATATTGATATTATCGGTCGGAGTAAGAGAGATGTTACTGTGCTATTGAAAAGGAATGAGCCAAAGTGGGTTTGGCGGTAAACGAGGGCAAGACGAAATACATGATGTCTACTAACAACAACAAGAGAGTGCGGGATCCAGACTCTCATGTTACAGCGGGCAACTGTAAATTAGAAGTTGTCAAGGAATTCACTTACCTTGGCACTGCCGTAACCAGCAACAATGATGTCAGTCAGGAGATTAAGCGGAGAATAACAATTGCTAATAGGTGCTACTACGGTCTCAGTAAGCAATTACGTTGTAGAGCTCTCTCTCGATCGACAAAGCTAACACTCTACAAGACGCTCATTCTACCTGTGCTTCTTTATGGCGCTGAGGCATGGGTGGCAGGGCTGTCGCTGTCACTTCAATCGCAGTTTTTCACTGTACGAACACTGCACCTTTTATGAAAACACTGCACTTTCATAAAAAATTTGCATAAGTAATCTGTCAATACATTTTCACAATAGGCGTGTTTTTTTTGACGCGGCTACCGCTAAAAAAAATTTTTTGTATGAGAATGACAGTTCATTTAGTCGGCGATACTCATCGCCGACTAATTTCTCATACAAAAAAAACTTTTAAGCGAATAGCCGCGTCAAAAAAAACACGCCTAATAACTCCTGGATTATTTACATTTCGAAGTTGACAACACTAAACTTTTAATTAATCTTAATGTCTAAACAGAATTGGGACGTGCGACATTTACTGTAACATTACTGGAATTTGATCAGCTTTTGACACTTAGTTTTAACTTTTCTTTTCAACTCTTTTCGTGCAAAGCAATGAACGACCTAAAAAGTAGGTACATTTTAACTCTCCATTCAGAACATTTCCACAAAACCTACGTGCCATTACTACAGAAGCTCATAGCTTATTGTATGCATTGCATACTTTTAGCTTCAGCGCTCCACAATTCTGAAACTAAATGGAATATGAAAAAATTTTGTTGTGATTTGAAAGAGAAAAAATTTAAGTTTAAAAAATATTGGTTTTATTATTAAAAAATATTATCTGAAATTTTAAACATAGAAAATCAAAACATATTACTAAATTTCAAGTCACAGCTTATTATATGCAAATACATATGTGCATATCCATCAGATTGGGCCTTTTAGCTGGCCTCGTTTTTTTTTTTTTTTTTTTTTGGAGTACATCTTTCAGCCATAGTTTTTCTTGAAGCTAAGGCTATCTTGAACTCATAATAAAGGTTGTTCAATTGAAATTCAGATAGCTATTTTTTTAATTTGCATTTAAAGTAAGAAATACATGAAACTTTTCGTGTTTTTTAAAAATTGTCAAATTATTGGGTTTTTACGCTGTAGTCTAAAGACTGTTGATTACATCTTTCAGATATAGTTTTTTTTGAAGCTAAGGCTGTATTGAACTCATATTAAAGGTTGTTCAATTAAAACTTAGATACCTATTTTTTTAATTTGCATTTAAAGTAAGAAGTATGTGAAACTTTTCGTGTTTTTTAAAAATTGTCAATTTATTGGGTTTTTACGCTGTAGTCTAAAGACTGTTCAGTACATCTTTCAGATATAGTTTTGTTTTGAAGCTAAGACTGTCTTGAACTCATAATAAAGGTTGTTCAATTGAAATTCAGATAGCTATTTTTTTTATTTAACTTTATATGTAACATTTCATATTGTTTTTAACTAAAATCCAATTTTAACTATGTCTCCCTTAAAATTTTAATTGTTCCTCCTTGAATATTAATTAAAGATAGTCTTAACTTCAAGAAAAACCATGTTTGAAGAGACTCCTCAAAAAAAAAAAAAAATAAATAAATAAAATCGAAGCCATGGCGAGGTAAGATGACAATTTCGATTTTTTTTTTTATTTTTTTTTTTTTGGAGCAGACTCTTCAAACATGGTTTTTCTCGAAGTTTAGACTATCTTTAATTAATATTCAAGGAGGAACAATTAAAATTTTAAGGGAGACATAGTTAAAATTGGATTTTAGTTAAAAACAATATGAAATGTTACATATAAAGTTAAATAAAAAAAATAGCTATCTGAATTTCAATTGAACAACCTTTATTATGAGTTCAAGACAGTCTTAGCTTCAAAAAAAAACTATATCTGAAAGATGTACTGAACAGTCTTTAGACTACAGCGTAAAAACCCAATAAATTGACAATTTTTAAAAAACACGAAAAGTTTCACATACTTCTTACTTTAAATGCAAATTAAAAAAATAGGTATCTAAGTTTTAATTGAACAACCTTTAATATGAGTTCAATACAGCCTTAGCTTCAAAAAAAACTATATCTGAAAGATGTAATCAACAGTCTTTAGACTACAGCGTAAAAACCCAATAATTTGACAATTTTTAAAAAACACGAAAAGTTTCATGTATTTCTTACTTTAAATGCAAATTAAAAAAATAGCTATCTGAATTTCAATTGAACAACCTTTATTATGAGTTCAAGATAGCCTTAGCTTCAAGAAAAACTATGGCTGGAAGATGTACTCCAAAAAAAAAAAAAAAAAAAAACGAGGCCAGCTAAAAGGCCCAATCTGATGGATTTGCTGATATGTGTGTTAAACTGTAAAAAAATTGTCAAAAATAATGATTTTGTAATTTTTTATTAGTGTGGTAGCCTATTCGGTCAAATACAGTTTAAAAGTAGTTTGGCATCGAAGCAGCAAGTTTTTTAGTGGTATCTGGCAGAATATTACGCCATTCAGTTTAAAGTGCCTCTTTTATGCCTTTTTTGCATGAAATTTTTTTATTTTCAGGCATTTTTTGTAAAAATCCTCAATAAATTTACAATCACACTTAGATCTGACGACTATTCTCGCGGTGCCATCAAAATCGGGTACTTATATATTTACCAGGATCGAACTATGTCCGCTCTCAGTTTTGGATTTTTATATTGGTAAAACCGTAAATTTGTCTGTATGCCCAGATTTTCGGCACTCTGCAGCAAGTTGTTATTTAAAATCTGAAGACACATATCCATACTCTTGATATTTTCTACAAAAGCCAAATATCCGGTACCAGCAGCTGACATGCTGTAGGCTGGCAAGGTTAAAACAAAAATTTATCAAATGTCTTTAATGTCGCATTAACCTCATGTCATTTCTTTCTTATATTAGTACAAATCAAAAATAAAATTTAAAGCGATAAAAAAGAAAATTAGCTTTGTTTTTTTCTTATAAAAAGAGCTATGGCTCTACCAATTTTCAACCATTTTGGAATTTTTTTAAAGATTCTGACAGAGAATAAGAAGTTCTATTAGAATTACTTAAAAGACAAAAGTTAATTATTTGATTCGGATGGAAATGCCGCTTTTTTTGAAAAAATTTTTAGCGGTTTTTTAGTTTTTGACACCAATACTTAAAATGGGCATAACTTCGTAAAATTTTTTTTAATCAAATCTGGGAAATACGAGTCTCTTTATATACTTTGAAAAACAACATATTTAATCGACAAATGGTTTGAAATGGACTTAGTCCTTTATCTTATGACACTGCGAAATTCACTGCACTTTTGTTTTTAAAACGCTGCGAACACTTCAATTTTCCAGAATTTTTCGGAATTTTCACTGCAGTCAAAAATTCTAAAACGACAGCCCTGATGGGTGGTTTCGAGAACAGACGCAGCCGCTCTTGGGGTGTTCGAGAGGAAAGTTCTCCGCAAAATCGTTGGTCCTGTTCGAGTTGGCGACGACTATCGCATTCGAATGAACCACGAGCTGTATGAGCTCTACGCCGACATTGACATAGTTAAGCGCATAACAATACAGCGACTACGCTGGTTGGGTCATGTCCATCGTATGGATAAAGAAGCTCCAGCGAAAAAGTTATTCGAAGGGAAGGTCCCCGGTCAACGACGAAGAGGGAGACCATGCCTCCGGTGGATAGATCAAGCTGAGGAAGCCCTAACCGCGCTTGGCATTAACGATTGGAGAAGGCGCGCGCAAAACAGAGGCGCCTGGCGAGAGCTAATGAGGTCTGCCGTAACCTGACAACGGGTTGTTATGGCCGTCTAAGTAAGTAAGTAAGTAAGGAAGTAAGTAAGCGGCAACATACACACAATATTATTTTTTTCTGCACATCTATGGAACAGTACCTTTCCAATGATGTAAGTTTCATTCTCCACTCTTTATAGTAAATACTCAAAAAGTGTACCACAGGATTCGATGTTCACGTATTAATATATAGATTATTTAAATTTCAGATAACGCGGTTATCATTGTGATTGGCACTTTCTGCTTTTTTTTAAAATTTGTCATGTGCACCCTAAATTAAAACGATGCTAATCGCACACCCAACCTCAGTTGGCGAACATTGGATCATGACTAAAAACACCAACCCAAAAATGTTTACTTCTGAACTGACAACCAGGAGGAAAAGAAAAAGGATGACAGCCAAGTTCAGAGAAAAGAAAAAGATGGGGATCAGATCCGTTTTCCGTTTTTGATTTTTGGGTTTTTTTCTTCTGGTGACAGCACGAGGTTCTTTTGGTGGAGCGATTTTTTTATCAGCTTTTGGTAGGGCCGCAACAGCACCACCAGCATTCAGAGGATTATTGAAACATCAGCAAAATCAGTCATTGTTTTTGCGTTGCTCAACCAGCAGCCAACTAATTCCTCCTTTTTGGTCCAACAAATACTTCTACTTTTGGCTCGACCGTAAAACCATAAATCGTCATCGACAGCATCGTTGAATTGCCGTATCACCGCATCATAACCACCAATCACCGCAACAGCACCACCAGCATTCAGAGGATTACTGAAACATCAGCAAAATCAGTCATTGTTTTTGCGTTGCTCAACGACCAGCCAACTAATTCCTCCTTCTTTGGTTCAACAAATACTTCTGCTTTTGGCTCGGCCGTAAAACCAGAAATCGGCAACGATAACATCGTTGAATTGTCGTATCACCGCATCATAACCACCAATCACCGCAACAGTGACCACAAGAACACTAATATTCAGTTGCAACAATCATAAAACCAAGCATCATCATTTTCGTCCTTATCGTCGTCATCATTTAAAACGTCAAGATTCCTGAAGTTTATCGTCGTCATCATTTAAATCGTCAAGATTCCTGCCGCTTATCGTTGTAATCGTCTAAATTTTTTTATCTCAATATCCAGATTCAACGCTCAATTTCTTCGCAGGACCGTGATAAAACGAATTAACATCCTTAATAAATGACATCCGGACAAAGTCGCATTTTTGGACATCAGCAACAACTAAAACGATCAGTAATAAGTCATCATTAATCAGTACGTCACCATCATCATGATCAACAACAGCGAAGTGCAGCGAACGGCGCAGCTGGCGCGGAAGAAGTCCAGGTAGTTTTCTTGTTATTAATTTTTTTTATTTTACCAAACGTTGAATTGAAAAGAAAGTGTAGTGGAGTTTTAAATTTAAAGCCATAAGCTTTTCATAAGAAAAAAAAAAAGAATTAAAATTGTTCATATTCGAAATTAGAGAAGTAAGAATATAGTGTTAAAAGAACATCATACAAAGAAGAGTAAATATTAAAAAGAAAATTCGTTCAAAGTTGGAAGAGAAAACGTCAACAAAGATTTTCCTCTCCTAACTTAGTTGATCATAATAGTACGTTCTATTAGGTACCGTTGTACGGTAATAAAAAAAAAATATGCATGTATGGAAATCGGCCGAAACAAAGAAAACAATAAATTTAAATTTTGTATAAGTAAAGGTTAAGGGATTATTATAGTATACAAAAGAAAGAGAAAAAGAAAAAAAAATAAAACCATTTAGAAGAAAAGAAAAATATGGAGAAATAAAAACTTTTGTCCATGTGGTGTAGGTAGGGAGGGGTCGGGAGCGTGAAGCGTTAAGTAGGGGGTGATCACTAAAATGGGGCCAAAGGTCACCCAGAAAAGCTGGTCAAAACCAGTCGAGGGAGGGCTGCACAATACCCATGTTCCATAAGAGTGACAAGGACCACGACATCCGGCGAGCTATAGCCACACTGCAGCCATAGTACCAGCACGGTCAGAAAGTGGAAGAAGGTGCGCTACTTCCGACACCGCAGGTCATTACCAGATCGCAATAACATCTGAGCGAACTGGCAATGATCTGAAACACCAACTCCAGGTATCACGACAAGAATGGGGCTCAAGTTTTTGAGTTCCTAAAAAAAATTAAAGATCCTCATCTATGAGGAGGAGGGGGATGGCTGGATAGCTTTTTGTGAGCGTAAGTCCGTCAGCGTAGAGGTCTCTGCACCACGACTGCCATTGCGACGTTTCACTCGAGGTTTTCAGGAATCCTTAAGTTTTCTTTGCAGATTTTTATTGAAATACTTTTTCTTTTTTGCAAAATTTATTTTCTTTTTGCAACTGTGTAAGTCATGAACCATTAAAGAGTTCGTGCTTGAGTTCATTTGCGATACAGCGGCAAAAGTAAATTCTTTAAAAATAGTTTTAGGCATTGATTTTGTAGCTTTCCTTTTTCACTTGCTTTGCTACGCCTTTCTTTTTTTCTCGTCGGGTTTAGTGTATGCATTTTTGTGTTGAACTTTTCCATAAGCGAAATTCAAAAAAATATAATAAAATCTTAAAATTACGGGAATATGTTCATTCAAAAGTTTGTAAAATAGACATTTACGATTTTCAAAAAAAAAAAAAAAAAAAAGAATGCTCGCTTAGGAGGAGGATGTGGATGGTCTTAGAATGAACGTAAGTCCGTCAGTGTAAAGGCCTCTGCATCGCCACTACCGTTGCGACGTTCACCTAAGGTTTTTTGGGATCATTTTTTTTTTTCTTTGCAAGCGACAATCTTTTGAGAAAAGAAAACAAAAGATTTTTGTTTGGCGTTGGGAAGGGTACAGGTGGAAAACCTGATTGTAAATGTAAGTCCGTCAGCGTAAAGGTCTTTGTACCACGACTGCCGTTGCGACATTCACATAAGTTTTTTTAAAAACCACTTTGTTTTTTTTTTTGGCAAGCGATAATTTTTTTTTAAAACATTTTTTCTTGGTAAAATTTAACTTCCCGCAATTGTGTAAGTCATGAACCATATAAGTCTTTGAGCTTGCGTTTTTTTGCGACACAGAAGTTATATTTTTTTTATGTAGTATCAAATTTTTTTTAACTTATACATACTATGTACATTAGGGGTGGCAATCCCGGGATCCCGGGATTTGCTCTAAATATAGGCTAAAGTAATCCCGAGATTACAAAGAGACAATCCCGGGATTTTCGGGATTAGAAAAAATTTTATATTATATAGTAAATATTCTTTTACATGACATATTTAAGTACAAAATCTGCAAAATAATTTCTTTCAATACATTTGATGTGCAAGAAACATTATTGCATCATCCTGCAAAATGCACTTCAATTGTATCTGAACCTTAAATTGAGTAAAAATATTTTTTTTATTGTAGCTATTTTTTGTTTTGGATTTTCTTAAAAAAAATGTCACATAGCAAAAAAAAATATTTTTTTTAATACTTTGACTAATTTTAAGAATTTTTTACTAAGTGCGATTTGTATTGAAAATTGATAGTTCCTGAGAAAAATGATAAAATGTGAAATTTAGACTAAAATTATTTTTTTGTCACTAACGGAAATACTAAAAATATATGTTTGTCTTCAAAAAAAAACCACAGCCGACCTTGATTTGACATTGAAATTTTGACCCATACCTAGACCTACCAAAACTTAAGTTCTAAGATATAATTAAACTTTTGTCTGAAGCTTTTTTTTTGAAATCAGCATCTAAAGATTTTGACAACTTAAATGAAGCACACTTATGGGTGCGTCTACTGAGAGCGAGCCATTCGGTGCAACTAAATGCCATCACTGTCACATTTGAATAAGGTGATAAAATATTAATCAAGTACAAAATGTGGTACACGAATTTTTTAATGTAAAAATTAAATTGATAGTTTGATCATAAATGCTTGATTATCCTCTATCATATCCTTTTAATAGTGGCTATCTTCTACTAGTCAAACTTAGTAAATGTGATTTAGATGTATTAACACTCGAAGTGATCTAAGTCAAATTTTAAGCTATTATTTTTTCTATTATTTTGCGTTCTTATTCTTCATTGTTACGCTGTGAAATATAGCAATTTTGATTTTATATATACAATAGTATAAACTTCTCGTTTTTTTTTTTTTTTGTAGTTCTGTATGCATTTACTAGAACTATCAATCCCGGGATTGGAAACTTCAATCCCGAAAATCCCGAAACTCAAAAAAGCTCCGGAATTGCCACCCCTAATGTACATACATATATAATTTAATTTAATTTTTTTTAACAACCAAACGTTTATGGTCAAGGGAGGCAAAAAGTGTTCAATTTAATTTTTTTTTTCAAAAAAATATTTTAAAATTTTTCCGGCATTCTGCAAGCAACACACAGGTTTGACACTGAAGCGTTTAATATACGTTTAAATATGAGTTCCTTTGATAAATTTTTTTTTACGTTACGCTACCGCTCCGCTATTCTACACCACGAGGAATAGTACCAATTAATCCGCTTTAGAAAACTTTTCAAAAAGAAATTTGTTTGAAAATATTTTTTTTGTTTTTTAGGAAAATATAGCTATAAGTTAATTAAATTTTTCTCTTTTTTTTTAATTATTATGGTTAGTACTAGGAACCAACAAGAAATGAGTACACCGACCTTAGACATTGAAAATCCTACTGGAGGAGTAACCTTGACACCAACTATGATTCGACAATTTTTACGACTACAACAACAACATATTTACAACCGATAACAACAGCTAGAACAACTGCAGCACAAGAGCACAGCTTTTTTAACGACAGTTCTCTAAGGTCTCCTGAATTCAGCAGCCATGCAGCACTAGACGTACGCAGACGTTCATGAATCCTGGTGGCCCGAGCGATTTGTGAGCCAACAACAAACAACAACGCGGGATACGAACGTACGCGACTACGTGAAGTCGACAGTGGGATTAGCGCAAATTGAAATGATGCGTAATGTGGAAGACCGCTTGCGCGTGTTGATACCTGAGCTAGTTGCAGAAAGCCTGCAATCATTGACGTCACAACGTTCAACTAGCGTACCATCAACAGACAATACTCAACCACCACCCCCATCGACAAATGCGCAAAAAGTACAAGCATGTGTAGCAGAGCAACAACCAGCACAAGTGTCACAAGCAGTGGCGGATACAAGGGGGGGGGGGGGGGGGGGTGGGGGATATGGGTGCTGAAGCCCCCCCTGTGAGCCGCCAAAAAATATTTTCATGCAAGAACGTTTCAGAAAACCTGAAATAATTAAGAACACTCGGAAGCGACTAGGTCCAATTGTCGAAACTATGCTATTTTTTTCGCACAATAATTTACCACTACGTGGTCATCGGGATATGGGTCACATGAATTCAGAAGAAAAACAGCATCAAGCTCTTTCAGGACGAGGAGCATTGCGATCATTACTTGCATTTCGTCTATATGTCGGTGCCCAAAAATTATATTTTAATCAGTAAAACCATATAGAATACGATCAAAGGTTGTCTCAAAAATAAAAAATGCCAAATTTTATACAAGTTTATGCGATGGAACAACTGATGCCAGTAAAAAAGAATTGCTAACTGAATGCATTCGTTACGTGGATTTAGACGAATGATCCTAGGAAAAAATTTTTGGGATTCACTACTAAGCAAGCAATTATAAGTGAATTGACATCATTGGATTTGTCTGTAAAAAACTTGCGTGGTCAAGGCTATGATGGAGGTTTGAGCATGGCTAGAAAAATCAACGGAGTTCAGGCTTTGATATCTGAAGACCAACCCTTAGCATTTCACACTCATGTTTAAGTCACTCTCTAAATTTGTGCGTGGGCAAATCATGCGATATTTCTGAAATTTGTTACATGCTATTCATAGTTTCATCAGTGTCAAATTTTTTCTCGAATTCATCTAAAAGGGTACAACTATTAAAGATAAAGTTTCCGAACAGAGTCCAGAAACAAAAAAGCCGTTTAAAAACATTAGCCGTGTTTTATTCGCTTTGGTTAAGCCAAAATCTCATACAAATGTGTGAATCAGCTCAATTTCTAGTTTAATTGATTCAACTTTTTTTGTCTTTGCTAAAGTTTGAAGCATCATATACACGAACCTAATGTAATCAAAAATATATGTCAACTTTGCTGGAATTTTGAAGAAGCGTTTTTATGTTACGCGAGGTCGTGTACACCCAGTCAGTACTAGGCCCAAATATTAAAATAGAAACACATAATAAAAATTAAAAAGTGATGAAACAACAGAAAACGAAAAGAAAACTTTGGTATCAGCGTCTGACACTATAAAAAAATACGTGAGGCCCCACGGTGGGCTTTACCAACTTTAAATGACAAGTTGAGTTTCAACAAAAATTTGAATGTGGAAATGTTTGGGATGTTAATCAAAGTAGAAATGCATCAAAAGGGAAAAAAATCCTTAGAGCTTTTTTTTTTAATTCAATTTTTACTGTTTTTTAGTAATATTATCTAGTATAATATGTGTATAACGTACGTATGAAATTTAAAAAACATGACACGTTAAAGAACCTAAAAGGACAGTCTCACAGTTTAAATTTCAGCTCCCTAGATATTCGGGGTCTTGAGTAATGTTAGGTCAAATTTCGAAAAAAATTCAATTTTTGCGAAAATAGCCAAATTCAATGTTTAATATCTCTGGGCCTGGTCAACCATTTTCGCTACATGGTATCTCATTTAAAAGCAAATAAATAGATAAACATAATAAGATCGGTCTTTAGTATTATGAATAAAACTACGATTAAGAACGCCGTTTTCAAAGCAGTCATATTTTACTTAGACGTAATTAACTTAATCGGGTCGAAAAAATAAGTCTTAAGGTCTAGAGACTTAAAATGATTTTTTATGTATAAAAGATGAAATAACAAAAAAAAAATTGATATCCACAACTTTAAATTTAGACTTGAGGGCTTTAAGAACAAATATTTTTAAGCCGGACTAAACACGACTATTTTCAGGTCTAAATATGGTTCTTTCTCTAGACCCCAACCATCTAGGAAGCTGAAATTTAGACTGTAGTGCTATGTATTAAAGTATTTTGACGTGTCAAAATTTGAAGAAAATCGAATAACTTTTAAATTTCATACGTATGCTATGCATCATCATCATCATATCATTAAAAAACAGTAAATATGGAATTTAAAAAAAAAAGCTCTAAGGATTTCTTATATTTTTCATTTATCGACTCTAAATTACATCCCAAATAATCCCCAATTAAAGTTTTTGTTGTAACTCACACTTTTATTAAAAGTTGGTTAAAGCCCACCGTTGCCCTCTTACCGTGCTAGGCCCCGTTCAACCACACGACCATAAAGCCGGCTCTGATTTTAAAATAGAATTTCTGTCAAACACTGTCATGCCACCTATTGGTCAAATGCAGAATTATTTAAGGTTAAACTTATGCGTTTTATTTACTTTTAGGTTTAACCAGAGCGAATAAAACACGGCTATTGTGTGTGAGTAGATGGGTTGAATGACATGAATTCGTTGAAACTTTCAGCGAATTGTTACTGCTTACCTCTAAAACATCACAATACTTAGAGCAAAGCAAGGACACCAAAATTTATTCAAAAGCGGTTCAACTTTCAGATTCGATAGCATATTCTGAAAATTGTTAATGCTCCTATATTGTCGCAAGCTACAAGATCCGACATTATAAATCTCTTCAGCCTGTACTCTCTGTACCTGTTTTCACTAATGCGAAAAGGCGCTCGTGTGGTCGCCAAAACATCAAAAAAATCGTACTTTCGGTAAGTAACATGCTGACACAGAGAGTAGAAAAAAAGGAAAAAATACAACTTTATGAAAAATTTTAGCCTTCGTCGTTTACTTTTAGTTTAATTTGTTTTTGTACAGAGCTTTTATGTTCAGTACTTCTAGTGCAAAAAACCACAAAAAAATTACAAGCGCAAAATGCATTAAAATGGGCAACGAGCTGCTTATACTAGTTTTAGTGACCGCTATGTCATATCATCAGTAAGCTTTGTTGGCCGAAGTTTAGTAGTCTGCGAGCCTACTATGTTCTATTTCAATATGACAAAATTAATTAATGCAATTGCTTTTGTAATCTCTTTTTAGTTTAATTCAAAAAAAACTTGATTTTCGAAATGTATGCGCCCTTCGTTTTTTTTCTTAAAAATTTTCAAAAAAACCTTGATATTTACATATAAGAATTTTTGAAACCTGTCCGATCCTGGGTAAGCGTTTAATATAATTTATTTATTAATTATTGAAACTATTGCAGTGATATTGATGAAACTTGGTGATTTGATGCACATGTGAACAAAATTAGGATTTGGCTAGGTTTCAAGTTTTCAAAGGCTCTCACAGTGGCCTGCTACAGCCCACAATATAAACGTTATACTGAGAGAACTAACAACGTAATCGCTATGAAATTTAATACAAATGTACTTGCTATAAGGTATCTTATTACAAAAATGTAGCTCCAGTGGGCGTGGTGACTCTCATACAAGTAAAATACGTTAAATGGTATATCCATCGAAATATGTGAGCAATCATACTAAAATTTGGTGTAAGTGGTATGTTTAAAAAGCTATTTCTGCATTAAAATCAGGCTGTATTGTTCTAGTGGGTGTGTCGCCGCCCTAAATTTTAAGACTAATTACGGCATCTATCGCAAACTATAAAAGCTATTGTGCTAAAATTTGGTTTGCGGATGTCGATTACGAATGAAATTTATTTAACCAAAAGTATGCAGAATTGAAGAAGTGGGCGTGACATATTTTGACTTTGTTTATTTCTATCCGATTTTTTTCAATATTTTCTATATTATTTTGACTTTTTCAACGTTTTAATTTTTTCCAATATATCCTATAAATATTTTTTCGTTTTTTTCAACCTCTTTTAACTTTATTCGTAATTTTCCATATTTTTTGGATTCTTTCAATTTCTGTCAACTTTCTTCAATGGTTTCCATATATTTTAGATTTTTTCTTCTTTTGCAACTGTTTCAACACTTTTCAAATTCTTTCAACTTTTTTACATTTTTTTCGACTCTCCACCGCCTTTTTTCCACATTTATTTAAAAGGTACTTTCAATGCAGTGTAGGGTATGTGGTTTCGGCCTGGCCGATGATAACACTTTTACTAGTTTTATTTTATTTTTATTTTTCATTTCTTTCTCAAATGCTTTAGAGCCGCAATATAATATCCTTATTTGGATCATATGATTATAGAATTAAAATCAAAATTCCAGGTTAAAGTTTTGAGCATTTTACACTTAGAAGATTTAATAGCGGTATATCACTCGATGCATGTTGACAAAATCGTGGAGGCTGCTTTTACTTACGAAAGAGATTTAAATTGCAGTTAGGTTTTGCTCGAATCCGATATTAAATTGTGGCATCAGTATTGTTGTAAAACCAATTATATTGTTGAAATATACAAAAAAATATAAGCATTGCTCGTTGAAAAATTCGATCGATATGTGTTTTCACTTAAAAAATGTCAGCCCCCCTGAAGAAAATCCTAGATCCGTCACTGCTCACAAGCACGTACGCGCTCACTGCCGGCGCTTCATCAGTTTCAATCAAACACCTAACAACCAGAAAATTTTACAATGCCACCACCAGTCCAGCAACAATACGATGTGAGTGCAGAGCAAAGATTATAAACGTACAGCATGCCACAGCCGCGAAATTCATTCCAGCCAACTTATCATTCGAATCACATTCGAAATGCACACCATGAGCCATTTATACCACAACAAAATTTTGGATTACCACAAATGCACATGACTCAAGATCCGCAGCGACGAGCTGATTTGGACAAATGGGGATTCAAGTTTGATGGCACCTCAAGGTCAATTAGCGTGGACGAATTTGTGTTCCGTGTCAAGACGTTGTGTGACGATTATAGGTATCCTTGGCCCGAAGTGATTCGCAACATTCATAGTTTACTTACTGGAAGTGCAGCTCAATGGTTCTGGAATTATAGGCGCTTAAACCGAATAACGAATTGGTATCCTTTGCGTGAAGCGTTATTATCGCAGTTTAAGCGGCATGAATGTGACTTTGACATCCAACGCCAAATAATGGATCGTCGACAACACAAGGATGAGTCTTTTGATGAATATTATCAAGCGTTGCTGTCACTCAGGATTCAACAACGAAATCCAATGGCTGAACAAGATCTGATGGACATAATGCGAAGTAATTTAAGGAAGGAAATGTCACAATTACTGTTTGCAATGCGCATCAACGACCTCATCGAGTTTTGCAGAGTGAGCAAAAAGGCTGAAGCACTTTTAAATCACCAGCGACTAATTTATCAACCACCAAAGCGCATATATGCACCACGTCCAGCGCAAATCCATGCAGCAACATGTAGTATCCAATGCTGGAATTGCAGACAGCACGGACATAATTTTGTTGAATGCCCGTCCACTGTAAGGAGAATTTTTTGTTTCAAGTGCGGGATGGATAATGTTGTAACCACGAAGTGCCCGAAATGCCAGGGAAACCGCATGACGAACGCGATGAAGGTAGGGTTGGACTCGCGTTCGACTCAAACAAACACGAACTGAAAACCCAAACGACTCAGACTGAAGACCAACGTAACAAAACAGAAATTAAATTTAAAATTTTAGAAAGAAATAAAGGAAATTAATTGATGAATTTAAATGAACATAGAAATAAAATTAAACCTTTTCATATTAGATTAAAAGAATATGAAAATGCTAGGAATAGAATATTTTTTGAGAAAGCAACAAAAATTGAAAAGACTAGACATAGGTATAAAGTAAGAAAAAACAAGAGAAATGAAATTGCAAGTGCAGAATTGTATGAAGGCGATGATAGTCGGTTTTACGCGAAAATAGAAATTCAAAATCACATTGTTGAAGGGTTAATTGACAGTGGCGCAACAGTTTCATGTTTAGGAAAAAATTGTGTAGAGTTCATTGATAAAATTAACGTGCCAATTTTCAAGTTTAGCTCTTTCATTAAAACAACAGATGGTCGGTTTCATGAAATTGTTGGCCGTGTGAAAATCAATTTTAAATTTAACGCAAAACAACAAGAAATTGTCTTGTATTTAGTACCATCCCTAAAACGTGAATTATTTCTAGGAGTGGATTTTATCAAAATGTTTAACCTCTTGTCACTCAGCATCGACAGTATAACAACTAACAATATTATTTTAGACGAAGATTTTCATAATGCAAATCTACCTAAAATGCATATGTTGACATCGAAACAACGGCAGCAACTCGATAAAGTTATAGCGAAATTCTCATGCTTCACGAAGAAAGGTCTATTCGAAGAGCATCATATAGACACTGGGGATGCAGTGCCTGTCAAGGATAAGCATTATCCTGCCTCGCTGGCTCACAGTGGGACATTTTTTAATGCTTTTGGACAAAATGCCGACTACAACGCAATTATTAATGGATTTGAAAATTTTTTTTTTTAAAATAATTGTTAGGTACCACCCGATGTGTGAGTACTGCCCGAATTTTTGAAAATGTTCAACATAACCTCAAAAAATCCTATAAATATATGAAATTCGTTTAGTTTTTCGTAAAATAAAAAAGACATTTTTTTAAATTTTTTTTTTTGAAGTTGCATTTTATCTTAGACCAAAATTTCTTTTACTATTAAAGATTTATCTCTGAAATTTTGATTCAAAAAAAATCGTCAATAAGTTAGAAAAGTGCAATGCCGTGAACGACCTCAAAACTTGCGGTGAGCAAGATATCTGGAGACTGGTTCATCCGAAAAAAGAAAACTAAATTTTTTTCGGTTAAGCAAATAGTTAAGGGGCGTTTGATCATTGCTTTTTGAAAAATATTAATTTTTGACAAAATGGCGGGCGTAAAAAAAAATTTAATTTTTTGTGCACAAACTCGTTTTAGGGTATAAATCAAAAAATATGTATCAAAAAAAAAATCGAACGATCAAACGCCCCCTAACTATTTGCTTAACCGAAAAAAAATTTATTTTCTTTTTTCGGATGAACCAGTCTCCAGATATCTTGCTCACCGCAAATTTTGAGGAATATATATTTATAGGATTTTTTGAGGTTATGTTGAACGTTTTCAAAAATTTGGGCAGTACTCACACATTGGGTGGTACCTAACGATTATATTAAAAAAAAAATTTCAAATCCATTAATAATTGCGTTGTAGACGGCTTTTTGTCCAAAAACATTAAAAAATTTTAAACTGTGCGGCTGTCCAAAAACTCATGTTTGCAGAGTTGGACAGGATGCTTTCATTGGGAGTCATTGAGCCAAGCGAAAGTCCATGGAATAATAGAGTGGCCTTTATTCGCAAAGGCAAAAAATGTAAATTATGTTTGGACGCTCGCAAACTCAATGCAATCACAGTGAAAGACGCCTATCCACTCCCACACATTGAGGGACTGCTCAGTCGACTGGGTGATACTCACTACATCTCAAGCGTGGATCTGAAAGATGCTTTTTGGCAGATTCCGCTTGCTACAAACAGTAGAGAAAAGACAGCATTCACAATCCCAGAACGCCCGCTTTTTCATTTTACCGTCATGCCCTTTGGATTGTGTAATGCAGCCCAGAGGTTATGTCGGTTAATGGACAAGGTGGTGCCTGCCAATCTTCGTGAAAAAGTTTTTATATATTTGGATGATTTGTTTGTTGTTGCATCTGATTTCAAAAGTCATTTGCAAAAATTAGAACTGGTAGCTAATCTTCTAAATAAAGCAAATTTAACAATAAATGTTGCAAAATCTAAGTTCTGCTGTAGAGAGTTGAGGTATCTGGGTTACATAATTGGTGAAGGAAAATTGCGTCCTGATCCCGAAAAGGTTCAAGCAATTGAAAAATACACGTATCCGAAAACTCCAAAACAAGTCCGAAGTTTTATGGGAGCCACCGAGTGGAATCGACGTTTTATCCAAGATTACGTAACTATTGCGGTTCCGATCTTTGATACCCTTAAAAAAGCCAAACAATTGAAAACGCTCATCAACCTCCTGAGGTTGCTCACGGTGGGTTTACCAAAACTTTAAAACGGATAAAAGAATATTTTTACTGGCTTAACATGAACATTCAAACACGAACTTTTGTAAATAATTGCCAAGTCTGCAAAGAATGTAAGCCAGCAAATAGAATTTTAAGACCACCAATGGGTCAAGGGTCATTGGTCGAGCGACCTTTCCAAAAAATTTACCTGGACTTTTTGGGACCATATGTAAGGTCAACCAAGAAAAATACTTATATTTTCATAGCTCTAGACTATTTCACTAAATTTACCCTTTTAAAAGCCATGACCAAAGCAACGGCCAAAAATGTTATACATTTTTTGATTTCGGAAGTCTTCCACAAATTTGGTACTCCAGAAATAATTATGTCTGACAATGGTGCGCAATTTGCAAGCAAGGAATTTGCGGAAATGATCGACACATTCGGTATTAAACATGTTCGCACTGCTAATTATGCTCCCCAGGCAAATGCTTCGGAGCGGGTAAATCAATCGATTCTCGCCACCATCCGTTCATATTTGGACAAAGATCAAAGCCATTGGGACAAACATTTGTCGGAAATCAAATGTGCGTTACGATCCTCCGTACATTCCTCGATAGGAATGGCTCCTTATTTTACTCTGTTTGGCACCAACATGATAACCCATGCGAGCACTTATAAACTGGCTCGGAAACTAGGAATCCTTAGGGATCCAGAAACATCGGTAATACCAAAACCGGTAAAACAAGACTTGATCCGTGATACTGTCCGTAAACATTTACATAAAAGTTACACAAAACACGCAAAAATCTATAATATACGAAGCCGTAAAATTAAGTTTTTGCCCGGATAAGAAGTGTATAGACGAAATTTCCAATTAAGTGATTTTTCAAAACAAATTAGTGCCAAGCTTTCAAAGATATTTTTAAAATGTAGAATAGTCAAACCGGTTGGAAACTGTTTGTATGAGATAGAAGACTTGAATGGCAAAACGATGGGCATTTTTCATGCGAAAGACCTAAAACAATAGGAAAAAACCATGTAAATTATGATGTTAAGTTTCTTGATAAACCATGTCTGATAAGTTTTTTTTAAACACAAGTAAATAAATACCTTCCACTGTTTTTGGCAATGTCTATAATGATATCGACTGCGACGATTTGGAAATTCGTTTACGAATACCTTTTTTTTTCTGTAAATTTGTTATTTTAAATTGCAGAGGCATCTCTTGCAAAGAGGATGACGGGCTTAGCGACTCCGCGTTCCTCAGCGAATCCAAGAATCGTCTGTACCCAGATTGGGCGGCTTCTTGGTCAGCGTCTGTTCCCACATTGGGCGGCTGTTTACCAACACCGATCACGTTTTTTAGGGCGGCCTTGTGCTTGGATTGCGCTTCGTAACCGGGTGGAGCCTCGCACCAGTCACAGCGACTGGACCAGTTCAAAACCGGTGCTGTGAACTGTGCGGGACTCGGCCGTAACTTAATTGTTAAGGAAGCTGATTAACGCACGCACGCTTAGGGCGCAGAGGGCTACCACTGAAACTTCATTCAGGAATTACATTTGACGCAGATTTTTTCATCAGAACGATTCTAAATCTGGGCAATTCCGCGCCCCCTACATAAAAGAAAAATAAAATTCATTAGGTGTGTCTAGGGTTGCCAGATGGTCTGGATTCGCCTGGATTGTCCAGATTTTTAGTCCCAAGTCCAGAGTCCCGACAATCAGAAATATGTCCAGATGGAATTCGAGCAACCGTACCTTACCGTTAACGAATCATTTGCAGAAAATTCGTTCACAACAATTGGCAGATGCAGATTTTCATATTTCAAGGCGTAGTGACAATTTACTTGGTGCAGGCGCTTGGGTGGCTATAGTAAAAAGCAAAATAGTATCAGGCGCGGCAGGCAGTCCAACCGCTCAAGACACAAATTTAGATTTTATAGTTTTTGCTGAAGTAGGAGAAATATTTGCTATGCAATATAATCGCAGTTGATACAAACGAAAAACTGTTATCGCTATTGGAAAAATTTTCTCATTAAGTTATTAATATTACGAGTTCTCCTTGCACCAGCATTTTTCTTTGATGTATGTACCTGCAACTATTAATCCTGTTTGAATCACCCTGCTGTACTTACATAAGCAAGGGCGGATTCACGGGAGGGGAAATGGGGGAAATTTCCCCCTCCAACGGCTTCAAAAATACACTAGAGAGCTTTAAAGTTTTAAAAAACCATGCAGCATCTGAGAAACAAACTGAAAATTTTTGAAGTTTCTAGTAACGCCGGAGATGTGTAGTTTTTCAGTTTGTTAACTTATTCATATAAACTTAAAAATTAACAAATCATATTACTCTACAAATTTGCAAAAACTTACATTACATCGAATGGCGATGATATTTAACGTAGTGAAAATTTCCGTAGAATTCGAATATCCTAATGATTTTTTTCGATTGGCCCCAATTTTCCACATAAATGGAAAAATTCAAAAATACTTAAGTGCTTGTAAAAACTTTGATTGTCAGCAAATGAATTTTAATTTTTTTTTAGTATAGAGAAGAGTTCAATTTTATTTGTGCCAATAGTGTTATGATATTCAATTTAAGAATTTATTTTGAATATTTTTTTATTTTGCTGAAGAGCTACATTTTTCGAAGTTATCGTCATTTAAACTTTGTATGTTAAGATTACAAATACGAAACAAATTTTGAAAGGACTTTTTTTCAAATTGTCGGTATTTCGTTAGTACATAATGGCTTCTTATATATGTACATTTTTTTTCAATTTCTTCATTATTTTATGAGTTTTATGAAAAAGTGACGTTTAGTGCTAAGTAAAAAACAATTATGAAAACCCATTATGTATCAAGGAAATACCTACAATTTGAAAAAAGGTCCTTTCAGAATTTTTTTCGTGTATGCATTTTAACATACGAGTACAATGTTCAAATTATAGAAGAAAAAATATTTTTGCGTTGATGTTAATAAAATGCTCCATAGTACTTAGTTATGACTTTTCTATAAGCATGTGCAGGTCTATGTGTGTATATAGAAAATTGGGGCTAATCGGAATATATGTTACTATCACGATATTCAGATGCATCCACACTGCACACTAAAAGCAAAACCGAGTGCAAAGTTGATTTTCCATGCGAGAAGCGGAATTAGGGGTGGCCATAGTGATCGCGAGAAACGGCGCTGAAATTCTGATTGTCGTTCGTGCATATATGTTACATATCTGTGGACGTTTGACAAAACAACCTCTTTCGATCTACGGTAATAATTCAATATAGCGTAAGTCTTGCGTTGAAGCTATGTATACATAAAGATTATTCAGTCTCGTGATTCAATAATTAAAATAATTTTTCTACCAAAAATCTATTGTGGTAGCACTTATTTTTGTGGCCCTTCAGAGCAAGTCGAGAATAAACTTTACCTATAAAATTTTCAAAATTCATTACACAATCAAAGGATTTATTCACTAACAAATACTTATTTGATACTGAGTAGACGAAAATTCACTTGTAAAAATGAGGAGAGCTTCCCAAAATAAAATAGTAGAAAGTTAAATTTGTTTTTTCTTTTTGTTAGCAATAATAACCCTGCAGGATGGAATGTGCCCACACGTTAAAAAATCAGGCAAAATTTGTACAGTATCCAAGTGCAATGAACCTGTACCCCAAATTTATTCTAAATTTATATATTTCCACATATTTTAAGACTAGTCTTAGAAGTATTTAATTAATTAAAGTTGAAAATCTCCTAATTTAAAAAATGTGTCTGGGTATCTTTCGGTGAAATTTTTCAAGAAAAATCGAAACGTGAACTTTCAATTATATAATTTAATTTTATTTTTCAACTGAAATTATCCAATTGTAAATTAAAAAACTTAACTTTTGAGTTACATAGTAAAATACGTGATTTTACTTGTAAAAATAAAATTTTTTGATTTAAGAAACAAGTCTTAGAAATATACTCATTTTAAAGTATGGGTGGATTACATTCACGTCAGTAATGACGTTACAAAAAAGGCGTCTGTAATGCAGGGTTTAAAAGATAACATAGAAGACCTGATCATCTTTTTTTAACTTACAAAAATCATCCAATTAACGGTTTCTTCCGAAAATTTTGAAATCCTACAAGGCTTTGACATGCAATCAATGCCTTGGCCTCTTGGCAACCCTGTTTGAAGCGAACAGAGCTATAATTCCACTATAAGAAGAAGCTATATGGCTTATAATGTAAACGTGATCGAACATTATAGTAAAACAATATTTATTTCATGTATATATCTACAGTAAACTTTTTTGGACATAAATTTAACATAACCAATTTCCCCCTCCAATATTTTTTCCTGGATCCGCGCCTGTACATAAGTATGTACCAGAGAACTGTAGTAAGCCACTCAGCATGTGAGCCATTCATGAATCTGTTGAAATTTTCTGGACATTCACACAAATTCACGCTCACAGAAAATGTTGTTTTACTGAATTGTTATGTTTCTGATATATATGTTCTTCTGAAACTAATTTTCACTTTTATTTACTGTCCAGAAAAATCAAGACTTTTTTTCCCAAGTGTCTAGAGAAATCCAGATTTTTTTTGTTTTTTGTTTTAAATGTCTAGGTGAAACACAATTCGGATCTGGCAAGCCTAGGTGTGTCTGTTTACTCGCCAAAAGTTAACTTAAGGCGCCTTTTGTTGCCTAAAACTGCCTTACTCGTGTCTGCTTACTTAGAAATGTAGTTAAATATGAGCACGAAAATGAGAAAAATAAACAGGTGTTCACTCTCTCTCCGAAAAATAGTTAACAAAAATCGCCTTAAGAATTTTTGTTGTTAAATTTTGTCAAAGTGTCAAAAAATAAAACAGCTGTTCATATATATAAATCTATATAAATAAAATGATAGCTATTTTCGATGAACGGGATTCAAGCAAAATCTACTGAATCAATTTCGATCAAATTTTTTTAGTTATCTTTCTTAGGCGCTTGTTCTTAACATAGAATTAAAGTTATCACGATATTCTTCTTAAATATCAAAATAATAAAGTTTTAAAATTGGTAAAAAAAATTAATTTCACACATAGAAAGAAGCATGTAAGCACAACAAATCGTTTAATGGGTTAGTAAGGGTGTGTGCGTTTTATTTTTATATGGCAATGCAATGGAAAACAAAAAACGGAATTTTACTCACGCTCTCACTCTCATTCTCAATTTGTCAACACAACAACGCGGAATTTTTGAACAATGAAGAATGAAATAAATAAATTACAGTAGGTTCACACATAGAAAACACACATGCTGTCCTACATGGCTTGACAACATGTGAGACTGTCAATATTGCTTTGAGTTCACATTATCGAGCATGCCATCAAACATCAATTGCAGAATTTATGAGCGTCCAAATCGAAGTAAACTGCATGAAATCCTATTTAAAATGAAAAATGTTCACTAGGCTTGACAGTCAGTTCAAACAGGTTGTATAGTTGGAGAAGCCAGCAGGAAAATCAACAATTTTTTAAATCCATCCAACAAGTGTGTCAAGCGGTCGTTCCTAGAGTTCAAATTATCGAACATTGATGTTGTCAAGCCATGTTGGACAGCATGTGTGATAATGTGAACTGGGCTAATTGAATGTGTTAGTTAGGCTTTGTTGTTTGTCTTTCACATGGCAATGCAATGGTATATTTATGGAAGAGAAAACAACAACAACTCTAGATCTGTGAAGAAGAATCAAAATTGACTGTACTGCCGTACTAAGCGAAAAAGACGTATCTCAAAAAAATTCATATCGAGATAATTGATGTTTTGTTTATGTCAATTTGCTGAAATACCTGTAAAATTGAGATAGATGAAATTTTCTTAGCAGATTTTTTATATGATGCCGACATTTGGACTATTTCATTAGACGCGTAATTTCTTAAGCTATCCGATTTCATAAGAATCTCGGATATTTTTTTTTTTGAGATACGTCTTTTCGCTTAGTACGGCAGTGTAGTTCAATTTTAAAAAATTAAATTGTTTGCCTTCGCAAAAAAACAGACTACGCGTACAAAGTCGAGGGTATCTCCTATTATATATATAAAATTCTCGTGTCACAGTGTTTGTCACCGAACTCCTCCCAAACGACTTGACCGATTCTTATGACAATATTTTTAAAATACCATTTTCCCAGAGACCACTCCATTGATTCACATGGAATTTACACCACGTGTCTTCTATATTAAAAGGCATAGTTAAGTCTATAAAACTTTTATTTAAGGTGGCCCTTACATAAAATATTTTTAAAATAGCATTTTCATTAAGACCAGTCTAACGTTTAACATAGAGTTTACACCACGTGCCTTTTATATTAAGAGACATAGTCAAGCCCATAAAAATTTTATTTAAGGTTCATATTTAGGGTGGCCCTTATGCAAAAATATTTTTAAAATGGCATTTTCACAAAGACCACTGCATCGATTCACATGGAATTTACACCACGTGTCTTTTATATCAAGAGACATTTTTTGGTTTATAAAACTTTTTTTAGGGTACATATGAGGGCCACATACAAATTTTTTTTTTTAAATTAATTTTCACGGTCGGTTAATCGATTCACACCACGTATCTTTTATATTAAGAGGCACAGCTAAGACCGTGCAGTACCACGCCTTCGATATAAGAAAATAACAAAATTTGTGATGCAAATGAATGAGGCTATGTTAAAAGTACGGGCAAAATTAAGAGAAAATGGGTGGTGCCACACCTTCCATATGCGAATGAAACAACATTTTGTATATATCAGCAATTATTTAATGCAGATTATTGAGACTTGGTAATTAAATAAAACACAAAAGCTATAATAAATTAAACTCATCGCACTACCTAGCAGTAAGGCCAGAACAACGTCTGCCAAGTCTGCTATACTATATGTAAAAAAGTAGGAACAGAAGTTGATTTCACTTTAAAAATGGGCTGATTCGCTTTTACATTCCATAGCATGAGTTTATACAGCTTCGCGCCACCTACCAGAAAGGGCAGAACAACGTCTGCCGGGACAGCTAGTAAATAAATAAAAATTTCACTTTTGTGCAAATTTAATTTTTTAACCTATTCCTCTTGTTTATAAATGCCCCGATTTGAAACTTTTACACACTAAATTAAAGCTCAATAAATATCCACTGATACCTATATTGTTAGAATAGAAATGTAAAATTGCTTAACTAAATCAAAATAAAAACTCTGTAGCGAATTAAAGTTTGTTTTGACGATCGTAATAAAAGAAATTTTTCATTTTTGACACTTGGCTAATATAACTACATTGTTAACTAATTCCTGTATGTTTACTTTTTTTAGTTAAATATCTTTTTGAGAATAATTGCGCTCTTTTCTAACAAATTATTTGACTACGGATTTAACTATAAATTTAAATACGAAAGTAAACAGACACTACTTTTTTATGTACTTACATATGGGCATTTCCGCCCAAAAGCCAACCGTGACAGAATAATTAAAAGTAATTATAAAAGCGTTACTATCTGATATTATTTAAGGAAAATATTCAAATTTTGTTAATTTAAACAATTTACACCAGAATTCATTTATCACATTGAGCAAACCACCTTCAAACTTGCATAAATGCAGTTTCTTTTTTTTTTTTTGTAACATTGAATAGTATTTTGCCTTAAATATTTAAGTGTGTAAGAGAAGTGTTACATGATGATAGTCTTTCCGAATAATCTCTCTTCCAACGTCAATTAGCTAAAAACAATGCAAAAACATCAAACCAATCTCTATTAACTGTACAATTTTAATTTGCTTAAGTTCATGTTCTAAAGTCACAAATAAAATAGAAAAACATAATTTGATCTCATTTCGAAATTGATAACAGCAGCAAGTGTGTCAAAATTTTTGCACGAACAGAGTTTCATGTACATAGTTAAAAAAAAAAAACGAGTGCAAAAAAAAAATAAAATTTAAAATTTTTGAAGCTGTTTGAAGTTGGTCATATTCGAAAACATAAGTGTAATAAATAGGCAGTTCAAAACGGTTAAACCACTTTTTCACAGCCATAGCGCAACATAATCGCATAATTTTTTTTTTGTTGGAAAGGTTGTGAAGAGAAGGAGGGACATGAATACTTTTTTTTTTCAATAGTGACAGTCAAACGAATTCTATGAAAAAGTTACATTATTCCACAACATTTTAAAATTTGTCGCATTAAAAAATGTTGCCAGGTTTCGCTGACTTGTGGTTTTCTATAGATGGCCATGAAAAACACTTCCGTTTTTTGTCCCGTTCGAATGGCTTTTTAATTGCCTCTATCTTGGAACCAGTACTACGTCTGGCATCAACTTTACCACTCAATATAGTGCTATCAAAGGGCTATTCCTTAAAGTAACAGAAAAAATAAGTGTTTTACTTTGACTTTTATTCCACTTTAAAAAAAACTTCCGTCCCGTTCAACATGAGAGAAATGCCCATATCTAATATATAAAATTCTCGTGTCACAGTGTTTGTTACGGAACTCCTCCCAAACGGCTTGACCGATTCTTATGATTCTTCTTGTGTAGGTAGGTCTGAGAATAGTTTGTAGGCTATATGACTTTTATTTAGGGTGGCCCTAATACAAATTTTTTTTATAATAGCATTTTCACAAACACCACTCTATCGTTTCACATGAAAGTTACACCACAAAATTTTTATTTAGGATGCATATTTAGGGTGGCCTTCATACAAACATATTTTTAAAATAGCATTTTCAAGAAGACCGAAGACCATTTTATATTAGGGTGGATTGGCTTTTGTTTGATCAGAGTAAAGTTTCTGACTGCTTTCCACCTGGGGATTGCCAGAGCGATCTCTGAGCCAACCATTAGCAAGTTGACACACAGCCGCCTCGCGGCTCCATCTGGGTAGCTATCTCCGTATCCACTGAGATAGTGAGCGAATGTGTGCAGCGTGTCGTCCCTGGAAGTAAGCTGGGTTGCGCGCAGGGTTTGGTACCCGCCACGTAAAAAAAACATTCCAATGAAGGTTAAAAAAGCCTCGGATACAGAACCACTCAACGTTGACGACCACTGCAAACGAAAAAAGGACTATGATTTAAGGATATGCACCTGGAATATCCGGACTCTCAATAGGGAAGGTGCCTCTATCAAATTGGCGGATGCCCTCGGAAAAATTAAGGCTGACATCACCGCCATCCAGGAAATAAGATGGATGGGACGAGGTTGCTCTAACCAAGCAAAATAACCTGGAAAAAATCCACGAAAAACAGGGTCGAATCGCGGCAGTCGTGATCGAGTAAGCAATCGTATCGAATAAAATTTCGAAACAAAACGAGTTGCTGGATCGCGGCACTCGATTCGAAACGAGACGAAATTTTACGATAGAGTTATCGATAATTTTTATTATCATATGTCATAGTACGTCAAAATTACAAATTAAATTTGGTGCAATTGGTAAAATTTGTGTTAAAAAAATATGAATCCGGAGTTATTTTTTTATTCGTCTTCGGAGTCGGAGGAGGAAGGCCGGGACATGCGGATGAGAAGACAACTTCGCGATAAAAGCAATCCTTTGTCGCTACGAACAGCAGCGTAAGACACATACAAGTTAAAAATACATAGAAATATTGAAAGTGATTATTTTCAGATTTAAGAAACGTTTTAGGCTAGCCAAAGAAGCTTTTAATTATGTGTTCTAGGTGCTCAACTTCAGTGGCCATTTATCCACAGCAGTGCCGCCAACGCTTCAGCTAGCAGCAACACTTGCACTATTGGCCGGCGTAAGCTTTCAACACACAGTTGGGAATGATTATTTAGTTGGAATGTGCCAAAGCACAGTCTGCAAAATCGTTGCAAATGTTGTGTGTGAAATTGAAACCAAATTGTGCCCAAAGATGATAACTTTCTCTGTTGAGAAGTTTACAAAGTGTAAAGAGACATTTATGGAAAAATATAACCTTCCTGGAGGCAGTATTTGTCAACTAAAAGTTTCTTATTAGATATATAACTCTTGCGTTTTTAAGTAATTGGATGTGTCGACGGCACTCACTTTGGGATGCAGAGACCAACTGCAAACGAACATATGTTCTTTAACAGAAAAGGATTCCATAGTCTTAACTCTATGATTGTAAGTTTTATTATGAATTATAAAGAAAAATGATTATGTTTCCAAAACTAAAATACCCATTTTTTAAAGATTTGTGATTACGATTACGGAATTGCAGCTATTTGTTCCAAGTTTGGTGCCGCTGCACATGATTCTTTTGTGTTGCTTCCGACCAAAGACATTTTTTAGAACAACCGTATAAAAGTAATGTTTTAAAAAATGTTTGACTTTTAGGTAACACATGACAACATATACGAGAATCAATTGTATTTTATTGTAAATTCTATCCTTAAAGGTGATTCTGGGTATCCCCTGGAACCATGGTGTATAACACCATACAGAAACCCTGCGGATGGTTCAAGTGAAGCCCATTTCAACTACGTTCACTCAAAAGCACGATGCATCGTAGAAAGAATAATTGGAATCTTGAAGGGCCGTTGGAAAATTTTGGTGAACGATAAGAGAAGCCCATACAGTCCTGAAAAAATTGCACAATTTGTGCTGCATTGCATAACGTGTGCATTCAATTTAAAGTTCCAATGTACACTACATGTAATACTTTTGAAGCCATGGCCGCCGATCTTGATATTACAAATGAAACACATCTGACAAGAATTGGTCAAAAAACTAGAAACCATATAAAGTTATCGCTAGCAAATTCAAACTAAGTATGTAGTACATTTCATGTAATTTTCATACCAAATTTTTATTCATTTCATAATGTTTATGTATATATCACATTTAATTAATTTTCTAAGTATATACATATATTAAATACTAAATTATTAATTAAAAACAAAACTTGACTACATTTTTTGTTAAAATAAAGGCTGAACTTATTTAAATAAATAATAAAAAGTTTAAGGATAGAAATTATTTGTTTTCATTGCATTGAGTTTAAAGTTTAAAATTTCTAGTTTTGCTTTCATAATAGCCATGTTGGCAACGTGTTCTTTCTCTTTAACAGCATGGGATCTTTCTTTAAGTCCAATAAGTTTATCAAGCTTACATATAATTGTGGCTTGTGATTTTTCAAAAGCCTCGATATTTGTTTTCAAAAGTGATAACTTAGATTCGCTTGGCTTTTGATACTTTCTTTTCTTCCGGACATCTTTTTGAGGTTTTTTTAAAGCATCGCTGAAGAGTTATCGCTGCTTTCATTTTCGCTTTCTAGCAGGTTTTTTAAGGACTCTTCCACCGGGTCGAGCACATTCATTGATGCAGGTTCGGCATTCGTTTCTTTTTCGGTTTCAATAACGTTTCCGAAAGACTACAGAAATACCTTCCACCACAGTATCCATTCCGGTTGCCTGTAGTAGCTGCTCTTCTGCTGCATTCAACAGTTTTTCTTCATATAGACCTCCACCAGTTTGTTTTCTTGAAGCTTTATTAAAATATTTAATATTGTTCTTCTGGTCAGCAAACACCTATCATTGAGAAAAATTTTACATAACAGGGAAAAGCAGAAATTTAAACAAACGTACCTTTTGCCATAATTTCGAATCTTTAATGGGAGGACCTGCAGCATTTAATTTTTTTGTTAGCTGCTCCCAGAGCCTTTGGGACATGAAATTTCCTTGCGCACAGTTTGGCAGACGGTTTTTTGCAAAATTTTGATGCTCCAGCATAAATTCTGCCATCATCCATTTCTGTAGAGCGTTAATTTTTTTTGGATTAGTCCTTAAAAGGGGTAAAAAGTTAATTCATTTATTTAATTTAATTTAATTTTAAAAATAAAAAAATACTTACATTTTATGTCTTTCAAAGAATTCAGTAACTTTGTGACGTTTTAGAATCCGCAAGCATACTATGTTCTACTTTTTCCGTTGACCAGTTAAGAATCACAGCAAAAAATATAAACATGTGTGCCAAAATTCTACATTTTGCATGCAATTGCTTTTTGTAATCCCTTTGATATTACACATTTCTTGGAATTTTAAATTTTTTTTCAAACAATTCCGTTCACAGTTTTGCTAACGAGTGAGGTTTCGTATGGTAGCATTCGAACGACTACTCGTTATCGAATGGCATAACCTCAATTTTCGATACTTTTCATTCGATGACGAGTGTCGTAATCTCAAACGAAGAAATTTCAAACTCGTTTACTCGATAACGACTGCCGCGATTCGGCCTCAGATCGATACCCATCATCTCTTTATCGATTTTAAAGCTGCTTTCGATAGCCCGATACGGTATTGCCTGTATTCCACCATGTCCGAGTTCGGTATACCTGTGAAGCTGGTGCGGCTTTGCAGAATGACGTTGAGCAACACAGCCAGCTCCGTCAGAGTAGGAAGGGACCTCTCCGAACCATTTGATACCGAACGAGGTTTCAGACATTGATAATTGATTTTTATAGAACTTACACCACGTGACTTTTATATTTAGTGGCACAGGTAAGGCTGTAAAAATTTTATTTAGGGCGTATACATAGGGTGGGTCACATGCAAAGTATTGTTTTAAATTGAATTTTCAAAAAGACCGATCATATCTCATCAACTATTTGAGGCAGATGAGTAAGACTTGGTACATTTATTTAAGTTACGAGTAAAAGAAAGCTTCAATAAAAGAAATGGATGGTGCCACGCCTATAATATGAGAAAAAGCCAACACTTTTTATACCTTAGCAACTATTTGACGCAGATGGATCAAATTTTGTACATATGTTCCATATGGTTTATAATAGAGGTCTGCACGGATACCAAAAATTTACTCGTTTCAGTACTCGTTCATTTTTCTGTTCCTCCAATTACAAGTACACATTTCCTTTGAGTACCATAGCGTAAAGTAAAAAAAGTTGAATAAGCTTCGTGTATGTGTACGCACAACAAAACTAAAGGTAATGAATCGAACTGAATGACGTGCTTTATTGTTTTATTTATTCGATGAAAGTGAGGAAGAGAGAATTCATTTGTGCACCAAGGCGTTGCCAGAAGATTTAAATGCGCAACTTTTTTATTTATTTATCTGGAAACTAAAATAAAACGAATGCCCGGGATTATATTAATTTTTTAACATCATTGTGGATCTGGTTAAAATACTTTTTGGTAGTTTTATCTTTAGAATGATGATAGAAAAATGACTATAACTACTGCCCTATATTTACATTTACATTTACAAAGTCCAAAGTTTTTTTTGGACCAAAATTTCAGAGATAAGTTATACTTTAATAATGTAAAAAAAAATTTGGTCTAAGATGAAACGCAGCTTCAAAAAAAAAAATTTAAAAAAATGTCTTTTTATTTTTCGAAAAACTCCCGAACGCCCTTAACAAATATTAAACAAAGATTTATATAGATTTTTGATATACATACATATGTAAGTATATGCAAAAAGCTCAAGCTTCACAAAGAAACACTTTATGAATAAATGTATAAATCACTTTTAAAGTCTAATTCCACTGTACTTATCACATTTTAAAAATATTTACCAATGCTAGACCAAATTAGAAAAAAATAATAAATAAATTAACAAAGTAACAACTGGCAACTTTGCCAACAATATCAAAAGTTATAATAAAGGAGAAGCAAATAAAACATGTTCATTTTAATATAATATTTCACTTTGTGTTCATATGTATAATCTTACATGGCTCATATTTGTTTTCAAAAACAGTTTTTATAATATAACATAAATTTATTTAGAAAATAAAGACCTCACTCGCCTGTACACATCAAATTTTCACTGATCCTCACTAAACATTCTTACGCATGTTAAAGTGCATTACTGCGTAGTACAAAATATCAAATGCGTAGTAATCGCGCAACTTGTTGTACTCGCAGCAGACATGCATATTATCCGTACACATGACGTATTCATCTACGTACAGTTGGTTACGAGTAAGAAGAGAAATTTATAATGATGGTAACAGTAACACAAGCAAACGCTATGTATACGCATTCAAATCAATAAAATTGACTTCGGTAACAGTTTCGTAAGTTAACGATTATACTTATGCAGACCTCTAGTTTATAAGCATAGTTTAGTTGAAAAAATAGGCATTGCTACGCCCACCATTTTAAGAGGAAATTCAAATTCATCATATCTCTTTAACTATGGAACGCAGATGAATGGGACTTGGTACATGTATACATAAAAGGTACAAACAAAAAGAAGTTTCAATAAAAAAATGGGTGGTGCCACACCTTTCATATGCGAATGAAACAACATTTTGTTTATATCAGCAATTATTTGATGTAGAGTAATGAGACTTGATAATTATATAAAGATAAAAACTATAATAAATTAAACTTGAAGCATGAAACTTTTTATATAGATTATTTTTATATTTTATTTATAATTATATTTTGGTTTATTGTTTAAATCACCACCTGATCCAAACCCGACGAACAAGCGTCGTTGTTTGTGTTCAAGGTGTTAAAGTTATTAACCTCGCTTCCACCAGAGTCGATTTCCCGTCTTCAGGTGTTTAGTGGGTTTATTTTTCTTACTTAATCGCCAGAAAAGAAAATAAAAAAATTAGTTGGGGATTGCTTTTATTTTTAGAACTTTATTTCTTCCAAGTATGCAGCCGAATGACCAAAACAAGTTTTATGCTTGCCCTTTCTTCGAAAGTAATCGTCTTCATTTTCGAAAGTTACAATAACAAAGTTACATGCTAATTTTTCGAAACAAACAGTAGCGAAATATGAAAAAAATGAAGAGAGAGAGTGCAATTAAAATTTATGCTTTAACAAGAGTTTGACTATGCAAATTCGATCATTACAGTCGCGGGTTAAATGTTATAACCAAAAATAGAATAGTTTTTAAAATGATATAAGTAAGGAAATTGAAATATACAAAATGAATTAAATGTTAACTACTTTTAAGTTGAAATACATTATTGATATTAGCATTCGCTACAATCTCCCCCTCTGCCATCAAAGTCGTCCCGACAATAAATGGCAGTACTACTAATCTTCTGTTGCTTTCCTGGGACGCAATACTCGCGATGTCGTCATCTGGAAATTGTTGCTCGGTTGATTTACGTGTGGTGAGTTATTTGCTGTTGTTTGTCGTGTTGCATTTAGATTGGCATAAGTAGAGTCTTGTGCGGCGTTTTGCTTTGGCCGACCTCGACGTTTCATAGGATGAATTGGTAAGTTATCTGGACCGTTGTACTGTGTCAGTGCTGATGCATGAAGTGTTGCTATTGGGATGTCAGGATGCTCTTCAGATGCTATGATGAAACAAGCTGCACCTTTTCTGCTCAAAATTCTGTAGGGACCATCTCTGCGAGGAGCAAGCTTCGAAGATATCTTTTTAGAAGAATTGCTTAATATATGTGTTGCAACAAGTACTCTGTCTCCGACATTAAATTTAATTTGTGGGCCCCTTTTTCTTATCAGCATATAATTTGTTTTTGTCTTGCATCTTTTCTTCTGCTTCTTTTGCTAACTTTAATGTATCTGACAGTCTCAGTAGATGCGGGGTTAACTGTGGTATAAAATTTTCTGATTGAACGACCGTTTTCAGATCGTAATGTGCCTCCAAAGGACTTCTAAGTTCTCTACCGAAGGTTAAATATGCTGCAGAGTAGCCTGTGCTGCTGCATTTTACGCTATTCATTGCAAATCTTATCATTGGAAGTTTCGATGCCCACGAAGTGTGTTCTTTTCCCACGTAAATAGCTAGTTGAGTTTTTAAATCACGATTTTTTCTTTCTACAGGATTTGCTTCCGGGTGGTATATTGGTGTAAAAGTTTGCTGTATGCCTAGGCAGTACGTAAGCTTTTGCATTATTGCGGAGATAAATTGGCATCCATTATCTGTATGTATTCGCCTTGGTACGCCGTATCTTAAAACGATCTCATTTAATATTATTATAGCGCAATTTTCGGCTGTGCCATCTTTCATTGGAAATAGCTCTACCCATCTACTGCAAATGTCTTCAATCACTAGAATCCATTGTTGACCTTGATTTGTGCGTGGCAAAGGACCAACTAAATCAATAGCTATAGTTTCAAAGCGTTGATTGCTAGAAACAGTTTGCAGAAGTCCTGCTGGTTTTAAGTTTGTCGGCTTGTACCTTTGACAGACTATACATGCTTTTACATGGTTTGCTATTTCTGAACGCATTCCTGACCAGTAATAATGCGGAGTAATACGACATATTGTCCGGTCAATACCATAATGACCTGCTGTAGCATCTTCATGAAATTTAGATAGTATTGTGTTCCGCATAGATTTGGGCACCACCAATTGGCCATTTTCAGAATCTTCTTCCGAACAGTATCTATATAACACGCCATCTATCATCATGTATCCACGGTTAGTGTATCTTGTGACATCATCATCATTTGATTCAAAAGACTTGATTATATTATTAATTTCTATGTCTTCAAGTTGTGCTTGTCGCATTTCATCAGCACCTTTTCTGGGGAAATCAATTTCTATCGCAAAACATTCACAAACCAGTTGGTTGTGACTTTCAAGTGAACATGGTGGGCGTGATAACGTATCTGCCACAACGTTTTGCTTTCCAGGTGTATAGCCAAACTTTATGTTATAAATTTGAAGCTGGAGAGCCCATCGTGCCAGACGACCCGTTGGTGACTTCAAACTAAATAACCACTTCAATGGTTGATGGTCTGTCAGCACTGTTAACTCTGAGCCTTCAATATAACCACGAAACCTTTGTATAGCCCATACAACGGCAAGCGCTTCACGTTCTGTTGTGGAGTAATTTCGCTCTGCAGGCAATAGAAGACGACTTGCGTATTCAATTGGATGCTCATCATCTTTCTCCCCCTGCAATAGAACTGCCCCGAGCGCATAATTGCTTGCATCTGTCCTTAACAAAAATGGCCTACCTTCATCAACCTGTTGTAATATTGGTGGCGAGGCTAGGATGCTTTTAAGGTTATCAAACGCTGCCTGATGCTCGGATAACCATTTCCACTGTGCACTTTTTTTTGTTAAGCTTGATAACGGCTTTGAAATATCAGCAAAACCTGGTATAAAACGCCTATACCAAGAGCATGTTTGAAAAAATGAAATTAATTGTTTGAGGTTTTTCGGCCTAGGTCGTTGCAAAATTGCCTCTGTTTTTTCTGGATCGGGCTTCAGCCCTTTAGGTGTCAGTATATGACCTAAATATTTTACTTCTGGTCTACAAAAACGGCATTTTTCGCGATTGAGCTGTAGACCAAACATTTTAATTCTTTTGAAAGTTTGACGTAACTCTATAATGTGCGCTTCAAAATTTTTAGAACAGATTATAATGTCGTCCAAATATGCCAAAATTATTATTTGAGGAAGTCCAGATCGAAATTTATCCACCATTCTTTGGAATGTAGCTGGAGCGTTTTTAAGACCGAATGGCATTCGATTGAATACGTAAATTCCAAAGGGCGTAGTGAATGGAGTTTTTATTTTGTCTCTCTCAGCCATTTTTATTTGCCAGTATCCGGCTTTCAGATCGATTGTTGACATAAACGGCGTTGCTTTTGCTGCATGCAGTAGGTCATCCATGCGTTTCAGCGGATATTTATCTGTTGTCGTAATCGCGTTAAGACGTCTATAGTCCACACAAACTCGTACGTTTCCCTGTTTTTTTGGAATAAGGACCACTGGGAATGCCCATGGCGACTCTTTTTCTTCAATTATTTTATTTTTTAGCATATCCTTTAATTCAATATGTAACTTTTCCTTCATAACTGGTGATAGTCGATACGGAGGACATGATATCGGCTCATGACTACCAGTGTTGATGAAATGTTCAACATGAGGAATTGGTTCACCGCTATCTTCAAATACAGCTTTTACTTCATGGAGAAGATTTTTCAAAATTTCCTTTTGGGACGCTTCAAGACTTGAACCTTCATCAATTCGTAGGTTTACATCGAAACAATTTAAATTTATTTGAGTTTCAGTGGTAACATCACCAGCTTTTGGAATTTTTAGTTTTTTCAATGGTGGAAACAAATTACACTCCTCTGAAGCTTGAAAATTCGTCGGAAGGCAACTTTCGAAAATTTTGTCAATTCCACCCGGTGAATAATCTTGGTCAGCTTGTGGTACTGAGTTTTTAGGAGTAACTCTTCCTTCAATAACAACTTCATTTGATCTTTCGACATAGGATAGAAAATCGTTCATTGCGTTATGTTCCTCAATATTTGCTTGTGTTAGTGGTAGCGATTGTGACAATTCGGGCTTGTGCATTTTGAACTCGAAAATTGTGTTGGGGTTATCCTTGAAATGCCAAGTACGTTGAGCAAGATCCATTACGATGCCGGCCTGCTCCAGAAAATCGATGCCAATAAGAGTTCGGTTATCCCGTGCCTTTGGCAAGCATATGAATCTTATGCGTTTTAGCCGTTTTCCAATTAAGATATGAACTATCGTAGCAAATACTTTTTCTTGACGCGGAATGCCATCAGCCAGTATTATTTCCGCAGATACTTCTTGAAACTCCACGTTCTTTTGTTTTAATTGCTGATATAAGCGATAGCCAGCAACGCTTGTGCGTGCCGCTGTGTCAAAGTAAGCTTCTCCTTTCAAGCCATTGATATTAATGTTTACTGTAGGGACATTTCGTCCAACGAGAGTTGTGTGCACCGCATTAAAGTCAATTTTTTCTGGGCTTGTCAACGGGTTTTTTGTGTTACAATTCGGACAATTTGACCTGTAGTAGCCGGTGGCACCACAGCCATAGCAATTAAGACTTGTTTCTTGCGTTTTTCCTTTACGGTCAGCTTCAATTTTTTTACAGCATGTTTCAGCCGTATGATTTTTTTTTCTGCAGAAAGAACAGCGAACAGTAGGATTTTGAGTGAACTCATCGGATTTTTGCAATGGTTCAAAATGTTTTGCTTTATAATCTTTGTTTTCGTTTATTAGCATTTCGACTTCTCTTGCTTTTTGAAGTAAAGCTTGGAAACTATTTATGCTTTCACGAGTGATTTTTTCTCGTATTGTTAGTAGCAATTGCGAAAAAATAATATTTAACATAGTGTTTTCGGATAGCTTTTCGGATAATTGTGCAAACAGCCGTCGCTTTTTGCAAACAAAACTATCTGTTGATTCAGATGCCTTTTGTCTATCCTGACTAGTTTCAGCAAAAATACGCCAATCTGGTTTTGGTGGTGAAAATGCCTGCCTGAGTAAATCTAAAGCTGTATTAAACGTTCTGGCCTCACTTTTGACACCTTGCCACCATGATGAAGCGTAGCCTTCTAGCAAAAGTGGTAAGCTGAGCAAAGCATATGCGTCTGAAACATTTTCAGCGTTTTTAAAAACCAAAATGGTTGCGATGAAATCATCAACTTTTGTGGTACTGCGTCCACCACTAAAGCGAGCACTACAAGAGCTAAAAGTGGCTCTGCTTTCTTGTCGAACTTGCAAACCTCCTATTAACTGAAAAAATTGATCCTGTGTCAACGTAACGTTTACAGCAGCTGCATTTCCTACTGGGATATGAGAACCACTGGTATTTGGGTTGACTTCATTATTTGAAATATAATTGTTATCGTCAAAAAAACCATAAGCAGAAGCATTTTGTTGAATATCACCAACATTTTGCATAGGATCGGAACTAGCGTGAATATTTTGAGTAATGCCAGAAGTTTGAAGTACATTATTGTTAGCTAAAGCACTGTTAGCATTACGGGTCGCAGCAGCGCTACGAGTCTCAACACCGCTAACAGGTGTGTCAGAAGTACTTGTTTTTTTCGACGGACTGTCAGACATTTTTTTTTTTTTGTAAATATTGGTACTTGTCGCAGATTCTTTCACCAAAAATAAAACGAAGATGATGCGTTGTATAGTGGCAACTAAAATAGCAACTGCACTGATCACAGTTAAACACAACTTTATGCAACGACTCTGTATGGTATTTGTGTAACAAAAATAGCGAAGAACAGCAATAACAATCACTCCGTTAACTAACGGCTTACATCCAGTGCAAATATTTTCTGCTATGTAGAATTTTCGGTCGTTGTTGTATTTTATGTGTAATTGTTTTTGTTTCAATTTATTTTACGTTGGGCGCCAATGAAGCATGAAACTTTTTATATAGATTATTTTTATATTTTATTTATAATTATATTTTGGTTTATTGTTTAAATCACCACCTGATCCAAACCCGACGAACAAGCGTCGTTGTTTGTGTTCAAGGTGTTAAAGTTATTAACCTCGCTTCCACCAGAGTCGATTTCCCGTCTTCAGGTGTTTAGTGGGTTTATTTTTCTTACTTAATCGCCAGAAAAGAAAATAAAAAAATTAGTTGGGGATTGCTTTTATTTTTAGAACTTTATTTCTTCCAAGTATGCAGCCGAATGACCAAAACAAGTTTACAAGTTTTATGCTTGCCCTTTCTTCGAAAGTAATCGTCTTCATTTTCGAAAGTTACAATAACAAAGTTACATGCTAATTTTTCGAAACAAACAGTAGCGAAATATGAAAAAAATGAAGAGAGAGAGTGCAATTAAAATTTATGCTTTAACAAGAGTTTGACTATGCAAATTCGATCATTACAGTCGCGGGTTAAATGTTATAACCAAAAATAGAATAGTTTTTAAAATGATATAAGTAAGGAAATTGAAATATACAAAATGAATTAAATGTTAACTACTTTTAAGTTGAAATACATTATTGATATTAGCATTCGCTACAAACTTATCGCACCACCTAGCAGTAAGGCCAGAACAACGTCTGCCAAATCTGCTATACTATAATATATGTATGTAAAAGAGTAGGGACAGAATTTAATTTCACTTGAAAAATGGACTGATTTTGGAAAGGGCAGAACAACGTCTGCCGGGAAAACTAGTATGTATATAAGAGATCAATCTCCTTATTCATTTATTAAACAAGTATTTCAAGAGCACGCACAGTAGTGAAACTTTTCCCAAACAACTTGCAGTCACTTGATAATCAAAACTTATCTACGACACGGCAATTCTGACACACCACACGACCTTGTGTGACAGCGGATGGGGCTGCTTGTAGAAGTCCACGTAAGTGGGGAAAGTCCTGATCGCCACTCACTTGGGAGTGGCCAGAGATGATTCTTTTGCAAGCAGTTCAAGCAGCTCACAAACTTCCAGCCTTTTTTGGCCAAGTATCCTCTGGAGATCCCTTGGACACCCGTCCGGGGGTGAGCTAGTTGTGAGAAGGCGAGTCTCTCCTAGACTTAAAACTTGGAATGTGTGCGTAGGGTTTGGGTCCCACCACACATTATCATCATTTCCAATGAAAACCAAATCAGCCTCGGATAATAGCCCCCACTACGATGACGACCACTGCAAACGAAAAACGGACAATGATTTACGGATATGCACCTGGAATGTCCGGACCCTCCATAGGGAAGGTGCAACTATCCAACTGGCGGAAGCCCTCGTAAAAATAAAGGCTGACATCACCGCCATCCAGGAGATGCGATGGAAAGGACAAGGCTGCTCTAAACGGACGAACTGTGATATCTACTACAGCGGCCATGCGGAGAGGCGCGAATTTGGTTGCGGATTCGTTGTAAGTCAAAAATTACGCCACATAGTTTCCCGGTTCACGCCAATAAACGAAAGGCTGGCTACGATCCGTATCAAGGCAAAATTCTTCAACATAAGCCTAATTTGCGCGCACGCCCCGACGGAGGAAAAGGACGATGCCACCAAGGATGATTTCTACGCGAGCCTAGAGGACGTGTAAGACCGTTGTCCGACCCACGATGAAAAAATAGTCCTCGGCGATTTTAACGCGAAGGTCGGAAGAGAAGGCATCTTTGGCGCTACAGTCGGTCAGTTCAGTCTCCACGAGACCACTTCAAACAACGGTCTGAGACTGATCGACTTCGCCGCGGCGCGAAACATGGTAGTTAGTAGTACCAAATTTCAACACCTCGACATTCACAAGGCCACCTGGCTATCCCCGGATCAAAAAACGAAAAATCAAATTGATCATGTTGTGATCGACGGAAGGCACGCTTCAAGCATTCTGGATGTGCGTACATTTCGGGGGGTCAACATTGACTCCGACCACTATCTTGTTGCAGCTAAGATCCGCATGCGGCTATGCAATGCGAAGAATGTACGCACGGGCATGCAACGAAAGCTGGACGTCGCCAAGCTGCAATCACAACGGACTGCCGAGGCGTACTCCGCTCAACTCTCGGTTAAGCTCAACCAACCAACCTCTGGAACCGACGACGCCGGTGCACTTTGGACACACATCTCCCACTCCATGCGTGCTGCTGCCGAGGAAGTCATTGGTTTTCGACGCCCACAACCTCGAAACCAATGGTATGACCAGGAGTGTCGCGATGCGACTGCTGAAAAAAACGCCGCATACAAGAAGACGCTGCAGTCAGCCGCAACGCGAGCCGTGCGAGAAAACTACCGCGAAAAGAGGAAGGAAGAGAGGCGCATTTTTAGACGTAAAAAAAGGGAGCAGGAAAAGCGTGAGCGTGAGGAACTTGAGGTGTACCAGGGCAAGAAGGATGCACGAAAATTCTATCAACAAGTTAAGCGTCTAACTCAAGGTTTCAAGCCCGGAGCATCCACTTGTAGAGACGAAAATGGAAATCTGGTTACAGATACACAGAGTGTACTGAGGTTATGGAGGCAGCATTTCTCCAACTTGCTTACGGGCGATGATCCCATCAATTCCGCCCAGAGAGAATGCAGTACGATACCACCAATCGATGATAACGCAGTGGAAGTACCATCACCTAGCCATGAAGAGGTTCGAGTTGCTATCCAGCGACTCAAAAACAACAAAGCAGCGGGTGCTGACGGCCTGCCAGCTGAGTTGTTTAAAGCTGGTGGCGATGAATTGATAAGGTGCATGCATCAACTCATCAGCAAAATATGGCTAGCGGAAAGCATGCCCGACGATTGGAATCTCAGCGTGCTTTGTCCTGTAATAAAGAAAGGAGACCCGACAATCTGCGCCAACTACAGGGGTATCAGTCTTATTTCCATCGCATATAAGATCCTCTCGAGCGTATTGTGTGAAAGATTGAAGCCGTATACAGAAACGCTGATCGGATCCTATCAGTGTGGCTTTAGACCTGGTAAGTCCACCATAAACCAGATTTTTACACTACGCCAAGTCCTGGAGAAAACCCATGAATATCAAATCGACACTCACCATCTCTTCGTCGATTATAAAGCTGCGTTCGATAGCCCAGTGCGGGATTGCCTATACGCAACAATGTCTGAGTTCGGTATACCTGCAAAGTTGATAAGGCTCTGCAGGATGACGTTGAGCAATACGTTTAGCTCCGTCAAGGTAGGGAATGACCTCTCCGGAACTTTTAATACCGAGCGAGGTTTCAGACAAGGCGACCCGCTCTCGTGCGATCTCTTCAATTTCATTATGGAGGGGATTGTACGAAAAGCCGGTGTGCATCATAATGGCACCATTTTCTTCAAAGGTGTTCAGCTCCTTGCGTACGCTGATGATATTGATATTATCGGTCGGAGTAAGAGAGATGTTACTGCTGCTTTCACTGCTATTGAAAAGGAATCAGCCAAAGTGGGTTTGACGGTAAACGAGGGCAAGACGAAATACATGATGTCTACTAACAACAACAAGAGAGCACGGGATCTAGACTCTCATGTTACAGCGGGCAACTGTAAATTAGAAGTTGTCAAGGAATTCATCTACCTTGGCACTGCAGTAACCAGCAACAATGATGTCAGTCTGGAGATTAAGCGGAGAATAACAATTGCTAATAGGTGCTACTACGGTCTCAGTAAGCAATTACGTTGCAGAGCTCTCTCTCGATCGACAAAGCTAACACTCTACAAGACGCTCATTCTACCTGTGCTTCTTTATGGCGCTGAGGCATGAGTAGTATAGAGTATAATAGAATCGGGTTTGAAGAAAGTTCTCTCAAAACTTCAGCTTCCTAGATCAAAACAATGAACGGCGCATTCACTTTGTTTCCTAGTACAATTCACAGGTTTGATCTAGGAAGCTGAAGTTTTGGGAGAATTTCCTTCAAACCTGATTCTATTATATAGGCATATAGGACCGCAAATTTAAAAAAAAAAATAAAAATACCTCCTTCGGGTGTATTTTTTCCGCATTTTTAGTCAACGAAAAATGTGGGCGTGGTTTTAGAACAGTGGGTGGCGTCCCCCATTCAACTAAAAATTCCAAACCGCTATATCTTGGTACCTAAGGCAGACTTTTTATAAGTCTTAGTAAGTCGGTTTTTTCGTTCAACGAAATGGACATAAACTCTGTTCGCGCCGTTTACTGGTTTGAGCAAGGAAGCTCAAATGTTGAGACTTACTTACTTACTTCCTTAGATGGCCATAACAACCCGTTGTCAGGTTACGGCCGACCTCATTAGCTCTCGCCAGGCGCCTCTGTTTTGCGCGCGCCTTCTCCAATCGTTAATGCCAAGCGCGGTTAGGGCTTCCTCAGCTTGGTCTATCCACCGGAGGCATGGTCTCCCTCTTCGTCGTTGACCGGGGACCTTCCCTTCGAATACCTTTTTCGCTGGAGCTTCTTTATCCATACGATGGACATGACCCAGCCAGCGTAGTCGCTGTATTGTTATACGCTTAACTATGTCAATGTCGGCGTAGAGCTCATACAGCTCGTGGTTCATTCGAATGCGATAGTCGTCGCCAACTCGAACAGGACCAAAGATTTTGCGGAGAATTTTCCTCTCGAACACCCCAAGAGCGGCTGCGTCTGTTGTCGAAACCACCCATGCATCAGCGCCATAAAGAAGCACAGGTAGAATGAGCGTCTTGTAGAGTGTTAGCTTTGTCGATCGAGAGAGAGCTCTGCAACGTAATTGCTTACTGAGACCGTAGTAGCACCTATTAGCAATTGTTATTCTCCGCTTAATCTCCAGACTGACATCATTGTTGCTGGTTACGGCAGTGCCAAGGTAGATGAATTCCTTGACAACTTCTAATTTACAGTTGCCCGCTGTAACATGAGAGTCTAGATCCCGTGCTCTCTTGTTGTTGTTAGTAGACATCATGTATTTCGTCTTGCCCTCGTTTACCGTCAAACCCACTTTGGCTGATTCCTTTTCAATAGCAGTGAAAGCAGCAGTAACATCTCTCTTACTCCGACCGATAATATCAATATCATCAGCGTACGCAAGGAGCTGAACACCTTTGAAGAAAATGGTGCCATTATGATACACACCGGCTTTTCGTACAATCCCCTCCATAATGAAATTGAAGTGATCGCACGAGAGCGGGTCGCCTTGTCTGAAACCTCGCTCGGTATTAAAAGTTCCGGAGAGGTCATTCCCTACCTTGACGGAGCTAAACGTATTGCTCAACGTCATCCTGCAGAGCCTTATCAACTTTGCAGGTATACCGAACTCAGACATTGTTGCGTATAGGCAATCCCGCACTGGGCTATCGAACGCAGCTTTATAATCGACGAAGAGATGGTGAGTGTCGATTTGATATTCATGGGTTTTCTCCAGGATTTGGCGTAGTGTAAAAATCTGGTCTATGGTGGACTTACCAGGTCTAAAGCCACACTGATAGGATCCGATCAGCGTTTCTGTATACGGCTTCAATCTTTCACACAATACGCTCGAGAAGATCTTATATGCGATGGAAATAAGACTGATACCCCTGTAGTTGGCGCAGATTGTCGGGTCTCCTTTCTTTATTACAGGACAAAGCACGCTGAGATTCCAATCGTCGGGCATGCTTTCCGCTAGCCATATTTTGCTGATGAGTTGATGCATGCACCTTATCAATTCATCGCCACCAGCTTTAAACAACTCAGCTGGCAGGCCGTCAGCACCCGCTGCTTTGTTGTTTTTGAGTCGCTGGACAGCAACTCGAACGTCTTCATGGCTAGGTGATGGTACTTCCACTGCGTTATCATCGATTGGTGGTATCGTACTGCATTCTCTCTGGGCGGAATTGGTGGGATCATCGCCCGTAAGCAAGTTGGAGAAATGCTGCCTCCATAACCTCAGTACACTCTGTGTATCTGTAACCAGATTTCCATTTTCGTCTCTACAAATGTTGAGACAATTATTTTTATTCCTCAAACTATAATATAGGAAAAAATAAATAAAACCCATCACCAAAGGTTTGAAAAAAACACCCTAATACACATGTCTACTGTTAAAATGCAGGCAGATGCTTTTATAATTTCCATGTGTAGATTTAACTATGGCATTGTAACATACCGTTTATTTTCTTTTGGTGTATTCATCGCCTGCAACAGGGTCATAACATTTCGATTCTACTGCTTAAACAAAATCAGACATCTTGCCACATCGCCATTATCGCAGTCACTCCACCATTATCACCTTCATTAGTAAAGGCTGAGGGAGGTGATCTCACTTATGATGTCGAATTATTTATTTTATTTTCATTATCCAAACCTTAGATCACGTGTCAAGCAGCTCGCTTCTGTCGCTTTCTGATTTTTATATTTTTCTAGTTTTGCACTTTTGTTAAACTTAAACAAATTTCCTTTTTAATTTTTTAACAAGTACTTTAAGAGCACAGTAGTGAAACTTCACCCAAGTAAGTTACTGTCGCTTGATAATCAAAACTTACCTACGATATATTAATGAGTATGAAAATCTCATGAATCCATAAAATACTTTATTTTATTGATTCATGTGAAAATATTAAATTTAATTATATATCTATTTTTTTTAAATAAGGTTGGCAAAGCACATCAACTGAAAGAACATAATAAGTGCTTTTTTTTTAAAAAAATATATGTTAATAATAGATTTTTGCATAAAATACCGTTTTTAAAAAAGTTGCTCAGAAATTAAATAAAAATTGTTATATGTATGTAAAAAATTATAACACAGGTTTAAATTTTTGTGAACCAATATTATAGCTTATTGAATAACCTTTCATGTCTTTCTTATTTTGGTCATCGATTAAGGGGTTCACAACTTAAAATGATTTAATTAACAGCTATATCCTCGATTTTCGAAGTCTATATATCCGAAACTAGATGCATACCTCAACTTATAAGTAATTTCATATTTGTTGTCAGTATTAAAAGCTTTGTAAGAAAACAATGGTTAAATAAAAAAAAGCATAGGGGCTTTGAGGGTGTAAGGCATGAGATTACCTAAAAATATTCTAATTGAAATTTAACTCCGAACATTAAATATATTTTCCCCAAATTAATAGATACTAACTATGGAAAACAATTTCTTATGCATAATTAATGCTGCCAACTCTGGACCGGCAAAAAGCAGTACAGTGAAATAAGTCTTCGCGATATAGAATACAAACAACTTTCGCACGACAAAAAGCAGTACATTTAATAGTGACATAAATGTGACATATGTAAGTGTTTTCGTGAGTGTAGTTTGTGCATAGTTTGCATTTCGTCTGCCTACATCCAAGTTCTTTCCGCTTTGTTTGAACACAAAAAGTAGTACAAAGAGCAGTACAAATTTTTTAATAGTACAGACAGCTGCAAAGCAGCATTGTACTGCTATCAGAAGATAATTCCGCATGAGATACGGGCTGTTGGTATTGATTATTATATTTTCGGGTCTGCTGAACACGATGGTGATAGTTGTTTTGTTTTGTTTTTTTTTTTGTCTAATATTCTTCAGCATTGTAGTCCGAAAACAGACGAAGAAATTCTGATTAGTCCCGATGTTCCAGTATTTTTGATCAGAAGACCAGAGTAATAGAAAAATGAAAAACCCTCGAAAACAGTTCAAAATTCAAGCTTAAATAGTATCTTAAGTTCTTGATTAATATATGAACTAAGATAGTGATGCCCATTTCAGCACATATGGGAAAAGAGCACGCATGATTTCAGGGGAGCACGGCGGGGTTTGACGAGGGGAATTTTTGTGTGCAGAGGAAAAGAGTATGAAGTCTTTAGTGAGTCTCATATGTATGTGTTCGATTTTGAAACGAATGCCAAACCGGAAAAAAGTACAAGTGTATATATTTTGTTTTAGATTTTATCAATAAAACAACTTTTCTGAACGGGTACTAAGAGCAAGAGCAAACATCGAAATACTGAAGAGCGTAACTCACAAAGTGAAGATTACTTGAACAAAAATTACGGGGTGTAGTGGCTGCTTGCGGGGAAGTAATCGTTCCGATTCACAGCATTTGTGAGGTTGACTTGTTTATTTTTGAGAGATGTTTATTATTGATTTGAAAATAAACTCATTGTTTGATACATAAATTTGCTACACAGAAGAAGAAGATTTTCTTCTCTCATATTAAGTTCATGCTCTCAATTCTTTGCTTGTGTTGTGTAAGTGTTCTATGATAGCAGCCTCTCTCACGTTTTATTTGAAAATACCCTTCGCCTTACACTGTTTGGCTCCCAAGTATCATTTTGTGCCGTTGAGCTGGACATCACTAGACTAAGATATAAAAGAGCAAAATGATTTTTAAAACTTTTTTTCTTATATAAATTTTCAGTTGTTTTTGATTTTTTTTAGTAACGAATTTATTTCGCCGAAACTAACAAACCAATCAAAAAGTGATAAGATCATTACTTATAAGATATAATGCGTTTAAATGTAAATATTAGCTCTTGAGATACTTGTAATTAAGTGGAACCAAAAACCGAAAATGAACGATATCTCGAAAACGACGTGAAAAAAAAAACAAAATAATGGGATTTTCGGAATCAGCAGCCGATTTTACAGATGAAATGAATAGCCGTTTTCAAAATTCATTTTGGCTGTAAACTAGTGTAATCAAACTTTTAAAGCCAAGATTTTACCTCTCTGACAAAACTATGTTTATTTCTAAGGTCCCTTGCATAATTAGGTAGACAATTAAAGAGTCTAGGCGCCACAGAAGTATAAAAATTAAAAAACAGTCGCAAGTTATGAGAAGGAACCAAAGCCAAGTTTTGATTATTTATTCTTAAGTTATGATTTGACTGATGTCTGTTTACTAGATACCCAGACTTCATATGAAACAATTTTAAGACTTTAAAACAATATAAGGGTTTTTTGGAGGCAATATATTTAATTCCCTAAAAAGTGGCAAACTATTTTCAATGCGACTTTTCTTACGAATTATTCTAATTGCATGTTTCTGCACCCTTAGCAAAGGATTTAATTTATTCCTGTATGTATCTCCCCAACATGCCAGACCATATTGAATCTTTAAGTGGAAATTTCCAAAATGAATCCAGTTCAATAATTTTTTTGAGCAAAAAGATTTTAAGTAATAGACTTGTCTTGTCTTGTAAGTATTTTTTTAGAGCAATGGAATGTTTCAGCCACTTAATTTTATAATCAACTAGTAGCCCAAAATATTTAAAAGTTTTGACACAGGCAATCGAAAAGAATTTCGAAGAAGAGGAACCATTTCTGATATTTAAATATTACTACACAATATTTGCGACAATCCGCACTGTGAAAAATTAAATCAGGAAGTTGGATTTCTTTACCGGAAATGTTTAAAAACACAACTTTAGTTTTGTCGCTCAAAACTAATTTAGCGTGGAAAGTTGTACCACAAGAACAAGTGCATGCCATATCATCAGCAAACGCTATAGTTTTACACACGAATTTCTGAAAAAAATGTGAATTAATGTAAATCAAAAATAGTATAGGGTCTAACACTGAGCCTTGTGGTACACCCACTTTTATATTACTACTGCTAAGTGCTTATGAATTCTAACCCTCTGAACTCTATTTGGCAGATAAGAAGAAAACCAATTATATATGGAGCCACGAAAACCACATTTAAAAAGTTAATTCAGCAACATATCGACTCTTGTGCACGAAATTATCGTATGTGCCATTTTTTCGAAATTGACTTTTTGATGCAAATTGTATTGTAGCTGAAATTCTTATAGTTACGCCAAAAATTGAAATGGAAATTTTGGTTTTGTACTGTTAGCTAAAGCACAGAAAAGTAGAAAAAACCTTCTCCTGTAAAATTTGGTTGTTGGCACATACGATAATTTCGCGCACAGTGATCAACAGTGTCAAAAGCCTTTGTTATGTCGAGCGCTGCTGTAAGTTTTTGACCATATGAACTGTTATGTATGTTGACACAAAAATTCAGAAGTGCATTTTCTGTTGAAAGACGATTTCTGAAGTCAAATTGGCAATCACTGAAATAATGACATTTATCCAAAAAAACAATCATTTTTGATTTCATCGCTTTTTTAAAAATTTTGGAAAAAACTAGACAAAAGCGATATACAGTTGCGGTCAAAATAATAGCACCGAATTGTCATTTATGAATTGAAAGAAAATATTTCGAACAAATGACGTTTTTTTCTTATAATAATTTAAAGTATAGTTACTTGATATGTACACAAGATAAGCACATGACATTTTGGTCCAAAAAAATAACGGTACTTTCTAGGTTTGTTATTATATTGAGTAATTTGTAATTTCGAGCGGTCAAAATAATAGCACTGTTCAACTCCTTTACTTCTCAAGATTAGGTATTTGCTCTTATTAAAAAAATTTGATCGTAACAAGTAAGTTCTATTATTTTTGTATAATATTCCCATGATTTTTTCGAATTTTTGCATTTTAGTGGGCCGTGGAAAGCATTCTACGACAGAGCAAAGTAAAATTTCATTTCGCAAGGTAAAACTTTTAAGGAAATTTAAAATTTTATCGGATGTTCTGCGAAAATGGTTTCGTATACGATAAAATACACAAATAAAATAACGGTACTTTCTAGGTTTGTTATTATATTGAGTAATTTGTAATTTCGAGCGGTCAAAATAATAGCACTGTTCAACTCCTTTACTTCTCAAGATAAGGTATTTACTCTTATTAAAAAAATTTGATAGTAACAAGTAAGTTCTATTATTTTTGTATAATACTCCAATGATTTTTTCGAATTTTTGCATTTTAGTGGGCCGTGGAAAGCATTCTACGACAGAGCAAAGTAAAATTATTAAAAATTCCATTTCGCAAGGTAAAACTTTTAAGGAAATTCAAAATTTTATCGGATGTTCTGCGAAAATGGTTTCGTATACGATAAAATACACAAATAAACGAAAAACACGAGGCCGAATGCCTTCCATGTCCCCCCGGGACGTGAATTGTTCGAAACGGCTTTCGATACATAATCCTTTTTTGCCTGCTGCGGAAATAAAGAAAGTGCTTAATATAGCAGCAAGTGTGGAAACCGTTAAAAGAAGACTCAGGGAAACCAATTTGAGTGTCCAGAATCCACGACGAGTTTCATTGTTAAAAAATACATATCACAAAGATACCGGACTTTGTGCACGGATACTTGGTATGGCCGCTTGCAAAGTAGATAAGTATTATGTGGAGCGATGAGATAAAGATCGTTTTTTTGGTGGAAAAAGCACTCGTCAATATGTAAGGCGTAGCCCAAACACAGAATATGCTACTTGGAATGGTCTTACTCTACTTTGCAAGTGGCCATTTTAAGTACCCGTGCGCAAAATCCGATGTCTTTGTGATATGCATTTTTTTAAACAATGTAACTGGTTATGGATTGTGGGCACTCAAATTGGTTTCCCAGAGTCTTCTTTTAACGGTTTCTACACTCGCTGCTATTTAAGCACTTCCTTTATTTCCGTAGCAGTCACGATAAAATTTAACTATAGCTATACTTTAAAATATTAGAAAAAAAAACGTCATTTGTTCGAAATATTTTCTTTCAATTCATAAATGACACCGCGGTGCTATTATTTTGACCGCAGCTGTAGGTCTATAGTTGCTAAGATCATTAGCGTCGACTTTCTTAAATAAAGAAATTACTTTCGCTTTTTTCAATTCTTCTGGAAAGAAAGACAAATAACAAGGAACGTCAGTAATATTGAACACAATTTTTTTAACAAAAAAAACTAGAAAACCCCTTTCTGTTTTCGAATTTGAGTCCTTAAGAGACATAATAATTTTATAAATCTCTAAAGAAGATAAAGGCTCAAAAAATAAACTATTTGAATTTGCGATTTGTAATATTTACGTTAGTTTACAATTATTTGAGCTCGACTTATAAAGTGTCGCAAAAACTGCTAGACTTACGACCAATTAATTAGGACCTTTTTTTAGAGCATTAAATGCTCTCTTTTATTCATTGTTCTCTCAATTCAATATTTTAGAAATTACAGCGCCAAAAACTTGTATTTTCAGTTTTTATACAACGTTTTTATTTAAAATTTATAGTTTACAATCTATAGTGTGATAAATATCGGATTCACATGCACTTTATTATCCCATAAGCAGAATTTTTTGCCTTGCAAGAGATAGAATATGAACAAGTTTTACATATCTTGCTAAGATCAAAAGCATTGATCGACCTTGTGGAAGGTTTGCGATATTGGCCTCTTCGGTTCAAAGGTGATCAAAATTGACTTTTTCGATTATTCTTAACTGATGGTCGTATTAAAAGAAGACAATAATCTGTAATTTCTTTGGCTAGCCATTTCTTTTTGTCTGATGTGTAACGAACTACAGCAAAGAGAGGAACAAATTACTTGAAAATAATAAAAAACTTTATACTTCGGTCGCATAGTTCGATTCTAATAATGTTGACACGATGTTAGGAAGGTAATGTTGAGCCCAACTATTATAAGGGTATTTTCCAGTCCAATTATATAATAACTTTGAACGCGAAGGGATAGGCAGCACCTTGAGCAAGGAAAAGGAAATCCTGCTGACAACATATAAGACAATCGGAAGATTAATTCTCCTTCTGAAGCGTCGTTAGTGATACCCAGTTCAAACACCTACTAGACTGCCAAAATACAGCTCTGCGAATTTTCACTGGTTGTGACTTAATGACGAAGGTAAGCTTACCTGCATGCAGAAACCAAAGTGATCAAGGTCCGAAAACACAACTCACTGCTGTACAAGCAGTTTTTGTGTTTGTCTGCCATCATGATCAACACTTCAATAAAATCATGATGGACAAGACCTTTCCCAAATGATGCATTCGTAAGGACTTTAAACTGAAATTGACGGACACATAGGTCAAGGTCCACTATAAAGCGGATACACCGTGTAAGTCACTTTATCGACGACAAATTACCAATCAAATATAATTTTGAATGGCAGGCTTCCTGATATAGCATATGAGGAACGACAGCTATCATGGAATACTAGATGCATTACACAGCTTATATCGGACTGAAGCCATTTTCGTATTCATTGAGGTCATAAATGAATGCCCAACCACAAACCAGATTTCAAACGATTTGACACAGCAAAAACTAAAAAAATAAAAAAGTTTAGGATGCCGTAATTTCGAAAATATTTATTTTAGAGGTTTAACAACTTATGTAAAGGAAAATTTTATACTGTTCAAAATAGATTCTGAGTAGTTTTGCCATAAGTCCAGGTATTTTGGAAATATTTTATAAAAATATTTTTATCGTTGGCAGCTAGGGACAATCATACCATTTAATATTTATCATTAGAGTAGATCTAACTAATAAACTACACCTTATTTTTCTTCTTTATAATTTTTTCGATTTATTTTAAAAAATTTCCTAAGTTTGGATCATCGATTTTTTTTAACTCTATATAGAGCGGTGCAGCCCAGAGAATGAGCAGGCGCTCAAAGAGCGTAAAAACGAGAACGATCAGGCGCTTAAAGGCCATAAAAAAGCGTGCACGTATGCAGAATTGATAAATAAATCATCAACACATGTTTATCGTGAGAGCGTTTGCTTGCGGTAGTGAGCACCACTATAGAGGTTCACTTAATAAATACACTCCATCATGTATTGGGCATAGAATACTGGAACCACTGGTAGTGGTGATAGTTTTTTTCTTACTTGTAAGTTAACCGTTCGAAAAGGTTCATCAGCGTATTGACGCTACGTTGCCCAAGCGTCATACGCTCTGAATAGGGTAGAAAATTGCTGGGATCCAACGCAGAACTTTGAGGGTTTCCACTCAATCGATTAAGCCAAGCATTGGGGCCAGTAGCACTGACAACAACTGTAGGAATGTCATAATGAAAAGCGAGACTAAGGAGGTAGAGAAGAAAAAATAATTATAATTTTGACATAAATATGCGTGATAACAGTTCATACCCCAAAAGTGCTTCGCTTAGAAACAAATCCACAATAAGCAAATCAAAATGTTGTTTGCTCCCAAGCATCTCTTTAATTTTTACATCGCTAAGTATTATGTCCACACTAGTTGCGCCAGCATAAATAAGACGCGTTAAGCGTTCCAACACCGATTCTTTTCTTAAATGCTCTACATCGAAGCTAAGCCCTTGTTCAAGCCAATTGTCGCATAGACCAGGAATACTTATTTCGTAAATATTGGGCACTGACACCAATGGTGCCAAGCTGCTACTATTATAAGCACTTACTAGTGTAACTGTGTGCGGCGGCGCTTGATTACCAATGGGTTGATTCACCAACAGCTGCAATAGATGACGACCATAGAGGTAGTGCGAATACCAAACACTAGGGAACACTGCTAGTACATTGACCGCTTGTGTATAGTTTTGTGTAAATGTATGGAAATACCAAACCAAAAACAGCAGATGCGAAAATTTCGCCATTAATTGGATTTGTTTGATGTTGTTGCAATTATGATGGGGATGATATGACCATTCAATGTAACAGCTTATCGTGCCACTTTCTTGTAGTTTCTTATAAATTTTTTAGCAAATTATTTTGGTATAAAATTCTAGATAATGGATTTTTGACTTCCGATTTCAAAAAAGGAATATCTTCACCCTGTAATTAAAAGAGTTGAAGGGCGCTGCTTGAACTGTGTTGTAAAAGATTTGAAGGAACGCTAGTACCGTGTATTCTGTTGCAGATCGAGACAAAGCTGTAATGATGTTGGCATACATAGTTTGACCTGTATTCCATAAAACTGGGCCGGATACTACTTGAGTGCCCTCGATTTTATTAAAATCGAATTAAGGATCAATTCAATAAAAATCACCTTATGGGTGGGCCTACCAATTCCGATTCTTGTGTGATCCTGTTTGCAATAACAGTGCTTTCTAATGAACGATTTTTTTAGCAGAGTGTTTTTCCCAGTTGTTGTTTTGAATCCGCCTTGGTAGCAGCTGTTACATTCACACCACTTCTTTTACTACACTCAGCGCGAAACATTAAATTGAAATCGTCATTCAACTGCTACAAAAAATTATACAGCTGAACGTTATAATTAAATATAATTTAGAAAATAATGCAAATTTTAAACATAACTAAATTAACAATTCGAAAAAAGCACAAACGAACCAAGCAAAACGACCAAAGATTAACTCGGTTGCATGACAAACGAGAGTGAGAGTAAACAAATAGAAATGAAAATGCCAAAATAGCGTAAACAGCTGCTTAGAAGTTGGAAATAAATATATATTTTTTATCTCATGAGATTTTTAGTTCCATTTTAGTCCGATACACTGCAAAGAATTATATATGAAAGAACTACGCTCCTAGAAATGTCGGTAATCGGTACGCTTGACTAATTTTCAGACAATAAAATTACGGTTTTAGAGTGAGGGGAAATGTCTTTTTGCGCATTGGGATTTTCAGCAACGAAGCTGAAATTCCCATTTTCTATTTTACTAAGATTTTCTATTTTATTTATTTAAATTAATAGAGAAGTTTTTTGAAAATAAGAATTTTTTTTTTTTTTTTTTTTTTTTTTTTTTTTTTTTTTTTTTTTTTTAAAGAATCGTTTTATTTGCAATCTATTCAATGAATAATAAGCAAATATAATAACAATATTCATCTTAACTTAATTTATTGATCTCCAACGAAATCAATACAAATTATATACATTGAATTGACTTATACGTATTTTTTTCAAATATCAAAATATTTCTTAATACTGCCTGTAATTATTGCCTAAAAGGGAGATCAAGAACATGCAATCTTTTCAGTCTTCTAATTTCGTCTGTTTCATCGAGAAGAGTTATTGCTAAAGGGTTCACATGGTTGCTTAGTCTATCGAGATATTTTGTACTAAATTTTTTAACTTCTTCTTTTATAAATGGAATGTCAAGATCATTATGTATTGAGTTGTTAGTTACAAACCATGGTGCATTAGTTATTGATCTTAAAGTTTTTGACTGAAACCGCTGTAAAATCTCTAAGTTTGAATTATAGGTTGTACCCCAAAGTTGAATCCCATATGTCCAAATTGGTTTTAACAAAACTTTATACAATAAAAGTTTGTTTTCAAGGCTTAGTTCTGAATTTGGTCCCATTAACCAATAAAGTTTTTTAAATTTTATATTCAAATGTTGTCGTTTGGCATTTATATGTTCTTTCCACGTTAATCTTCTATCGAGATGCATACCAAGATATTTTACGCATCTAAATTTTGGAATTTCATTGCCGTCAAGCATCACTGGTGGACATTCTCCCCTTTTTAAAGTGAAAGTGACATGAGCAGACTTTTCTGTATTAACTTTAATTTTCCAACGCCTTAGCCAATTCTGAATTTTGTCAAGTTCTATTTGGACAAGGTTGGAAGCCTCAATTGAGGACTCATGACAAGCCAACAGAGCGGTGTCGTCAGCATATGTGGCCATTAATACACCTTCAGTTTCTGGCATATCAGAGGTGTATACTGTGAAGAGAACTGGTGCTAAAACACTTCCTTGTGGCACACCTGCATTTATTTCACGGATGCTAGATATTTCGTGTTTTATTTTAACATAAAACGTACGCTGATGCAAGTAAGATCTTAATACCAGAAAAAGTGGTGTAGGTAACAGCTTTTTTAATTTAAATAGCAAACCTGAGTGCCAAACCTTGTCGAAAGCTTGTTGTACGTCAAGAAATACTGCTGAGCAATACTTTTTGCTCTCCAAGGTATCTGTAATAGACTGAACAATGCGATGACATTGTTCAGGCGTGCCGTGTTTGTGACGAAATCCGAATTGATGGTCAGGAATTATCTTTTCTTTTTCTAATATTATCTGCATTCTGTTCAGAAATATTCTCTCAAATAATTTGGAGAATGTTGATAATAAACTGATAGGTCTATAGGAGCGTATTTCATTTTCTCGCTTATTCGGCTTGGGAATCATTATTACTTCAGCGCATTTCCACTGTGTAGGAAAGTAACTGAGTCTTAAAATAGAATTGAATATTAACGTAAGAAAAAGTATACACTTTTTTGGCAAAGGTTTTGCCACTTTTGTATCAATGTTGTCGTACCCAGGCGAGAAAATAAGAAATGAAAATAAAAGCTATTGAATTGAAAATTAAAATAAGGGGAAAACCTTTCGGCAATTATACAATAATTTCAATATTAGCTGTGATTATTAAAAGGAGGAAAATCCTGTTGATAATTACTCACTAAGTGAGTTCCTTCTGCCATTTTTTATTTCCATTACAAAATAATTAATTTATTTTACATTTAAGCTGCATTTAAGAAAATTCATTTCTATTGCTACCAGGCAACCAGCAAATCCAACATCATGATTTATATTTTGACTTCTTCAAACTTGCAAATTTCATACTGTTGCCGCATAAATTTTGTTCTTGGTTTTTCTTAAGAAAAATTCAGTCGAAAAAATGCTGTTGCTTTTTTGTAGTTTACAAATTTGAATTTGACCTCAAAATTGACCCATCATATCAGAATTCTGAAATATTTGAGGTTAAGTACCTAAAATTAGATTTATGTCTACTTTCGAGGACATATAAAGGATTCAAAAAAATTTGTTCATCTTATATTTAATGAAACCATCATCTCATACCGTCCCTCCCCTTTAAAATAAGCTTTTGAATGGTTATCCGTGATGTTTTCTCGCAAAGTTACACCCATTTGAAAGTGACATAAATTTAATTCCCTACGACCAAAGGCCCAACTAAAGACTTAACCAAAATAGACGTGACGAGACGGTAGCAATTGAACGAACGTTTGCATTCGTTTCGTCTGTTTTGACATTTAACCCAAAATGTTACGCTAGCTAACGAACCAAAAAAGCTGTTATGACGAGCATGGTGTAATAACCAAGGTGGCGTACTTAAAAACGAAATTGTCAAAAGTTTGGGTTTCTTGTCCTTCATTGTCTTGTTTCGTAATTTTTTTTGACACTTCGGTGTTTTGATTAATTGGCCCGTTCAGCAACTTCAGTATTTTTGAAGCGCTTTAAACAATTTTTTATTGAGAGGTATTTGTGTTGAGTTTCAAAATTCTGATGCGAACAAAAAACTACGCTAAATAATGTAGCAGGCTTTAATATGATAGCAATAAGTCTTTTTTGTTTTTGCAATAACAACCACATCGACTAAGTTTTTAAGATTTAATGTAGTTTGCAGCTATCGTTCAGAAAATGTTCAAGACCTTACGCCTAAGCGCTGCAATTTATCAAAGCGCTTAAGTTTTCTGAATGGGCAATTGAAATGTTATGAATGTCAAAACTACAGCAAATAGGATGACAGATGATTGAAAATCGAGGCTCTCCCTAATTACTCCACCTTGGTTATTACACCATGATGACGAGTAGCAACGTTTTGAAGTTCGGTTCTTACGGAACAACTCGTCTCGTCAAAATGTTTCGTTCACTTTCGATCAATTACGTTGGTTCATTTTGGCTATCAACATTGGTTTACATACACTCGAACTTACCCGTTACGTCTCGTCTCGTCTATTTTGGTTTAGGCATAAACCATGCATCGCCTAGCGTAACCTACTGTCAAATTTGAACGAAAAGCCTGTCAGATGCTAAGTCGCGGTTACACTGGATGCGGAAATTTGTTCGTACGAATTCGTACGTATTCGTAAGAATTGCAAAAATTGAACAAATGCATGTGTGTATATGAATGCGGTTACAGTGGCTACGCATGCTTCGTGCGTATTCGTACGAATCTGTACGACTGCTTTTATGCGAACAAAAAATTTTGTTTTTCATCAGTCAGTCGCACGAAAACAAGGAGAAAAACAGCTGATGGATTGCACTTCAACTGAAAGTATGAACGAAGTCGCGTCTAATGTAACCACTCTGTTCATATATATTCGCACGAACAAATTATTAAGAATTCGTACGAACAAATTTCCGCATCCAGTGTAATCGCGGCCTAAGAAACTCAGAGAAGACTTTTTAGTGGCTATGTTGTACTTCGTTGAACTTAAAAAGCGATGTAGTCATAGTTGGCAAGCGTGTGAAATATTCCCACAATTGCATAAATTTTATTTCTTATATTTCCTAAATAAATTGAATTCATTCACAAAATGTTATTCAATGACATTAATTTAGATACTTAAAGCAATAAATATGTAATCCAGATATTGTTTTTACTAATTTTAAGAAAAAAATAAGAAAACAAAATTGCTCATTTTGTAATATGCGTGTAGATTGTGGGGAAAGTATTGGCAAAAGTAAAGCGTGGCATCACTGAATTGTTAAACAAATTGTTGTTTGTATTGCGTGTGTATAATAAAATGCATATTTCTGTAACTGCACTCCAAGCCCTTTCCTTCACATTCTTATTGTAATAAAATGCGTATACTTTGTTGTATAAGCATCATCTTTTCTCCTCATTTTCTATCAATTTTAAAATAAAAGTATTTTCCACTTCAGGTTTCATTGCAAAAAATGTTTTATTATGTATACAATGCATAGACAGCTGATTCCGTACAGAAAGTGCGTTCAGTTTCGCTCTTTCCTTAAGCAAATGACATTTGTGGAAATTGAACGAAGCTTTTTGTTAAGTACGTTGTAGTTTTGATATACGATTTGTGTGTTTTCGCACACTTGCATAAGTAGACTGCAATCAAAGCGTGCATGGTTTAGTTGGCCCTCAAGAATGATAGAATACAAGATTACGACACGCGCATATGTCATTTTTTTTTCTGACGTAGGAGGGGACCATCGCCATAAACGTAGTTTCTAATTGATTAAGGGGATGAATTTAAAAAGAAAATAATTTATTTCTACTCTTTACTTATTAAATACCACAATAAAAGTATTTTACTGAAAATAACGCAAAGAATGATGCCAAGATATAGCGTTTTGAGTTTTTTAGTTGAATGGGGGTTGCCACCCACTGTTGTACAGCCACACCCACACTTTTCGTGTGACTAAAAATGCGGAAAAAATACACCCAAAGGAGGTATTTTTATTTTTGTTTTTTTAAAAATTTGCGGTAATTTATGAATTATTGTACCATGCGTTTTTCGTTAAATTTCAACGGAATTGAACATAAACTCTGTCCGCGCAGTTTTCAGGTTTGAGCTAGGAAGCTTAAATGTTGGGACAAGTATTTTTATTCCTCAAGCTATAATATTGGAAAAAATAAACAAAATCCCTGTCCTAAAGTTTGAAAAAAAACACCCTAATGTACATATGTCAATGCAAGAATACCACATTGTTTTAACCAAAAATTTTAAAAATAAGTACGGGAACACAGCTACTGGGAACTTCCTGGAAATCTCATGTAGCTTGTTTGATATTTTGCATTTAATCTTTGACAACAGCTGACTTTGACAGCGCATGCGCTGTGAAAATAAAATATGTATATAAAACTGCATTGTTTATAATTTTTAGAATTTTATTGTATACGAATAAATTTGAACTCACGTGTATGTTGTGTGTTTTTTTGTTATCAAATAATATAATATCTGCGCAGCGTAAATAAATTCTTAGTATGTGGACGGATATTAGCAACTTGAAAAATTAGATTCTAATTAAATTTATTTGGAACTTAGCTAAAAATATTCTCTTTGGTTTTGCCCGTTGTAGACTACTGGCGGATTTCTGGTTTTTGTCGTTTGATATGTAGGTTTTAACGTTTGAACAGTTCCGCATGCTTTCTTGAAACCGGTAAAAGGTAGAATGATAAATTAATAATAATTATGAACTTGGTAAAAAAAGGCGAAGAAAATTTTGCGCAGTTCATTTCTTTTTGTGATAAATGACAAATGTGAATTAACTTAAAACAAGAAATCAAAATATTTTTTGGGTTTTCTTTTGTAGGACGCATCCATGATTTAACTAACTAATAATTATATCATAGGACGCATCTAGCCTGCAGCTGTAGTATTTTTATATTTTCTCTGCTTCTGCCAAGTAAACTTTTTAAAATTTTTCATTTTACATTGCAGCAGCAAACGTCTGGTCGGAGCGTGGATTCTGTCATATCGTCACAAAATTACGTAATTGTAGTGCTTACGAAATATTAAAATCGAAAACTATTTAATTTCGAATTAACTAACAATAGCAAGCATTTCATTGAAACCTAAATTATTTGAATTTCTAAATTATACGCACTATTATCAACAATATGCGAAATGAAGGTAAACAACTATATTATAATCGTATTCTGATTAATGTTATAACGTTCTATTTTAGGAAGAATTGATGTTGATAAACCGCTCTATGATCTCAACACTTTCGTTGGACGCTTTAGGCACTTTGCCTGGGTGACAGATCCTCGCACATGTGTGCAACCAGAAGAGCGTTTGCATCAGGCAAAGGCTTTAGTTGAACAATATCGTTTAGGTAGAGAACCGGCAGGTACAACACGGGATGACGTTAAATACGCTATGAAGTTGTATAGTTCAGCATTTCATCCGGATAGTGGGGAATTGCAGAATGTATTTGGACGCATGAGTTTTCAGGTGTGTTGTGTGATATATTATTAGATATTTGTATGATAAAAATTTTAATATTACACTTGGGGCACTCCATTAGTAAGTTGAAGCACTCATGTGTCTGGTCAAAGTAACTAGCTCTAATAGCATAAATTTAATATATTGAGCATAAAGGCCAATTTCCATGTAATATTATCTTATCCTATATCATGGATATTAAATCAAATTTTTGTAAGAAAGAAAAAGCATGCGAACAGAACCTAATGAGCTTGGAGAATGCGAGAGTGAATAGCATACATTTGCTATCTCAATAGCATGTAATGTCCTCCCTGATATTTAATATGATAAGATAAGATCACATGGAAGTTGGGCTTAAATCTCAATAAAATTTTTACACAATCACTTCGGGAACTGCAGAAACTGTTTGCCCTATTTCACAAGAATATCATCCTCGGGATCGACAACTTTCATAATATCAAATCAATTTTTTGTAAGAATGAAAAAGCATGCGAGCAGAACCTGAAGCTGCGTCAAATGCACTTGACGAACGCTAGGGTAAATAGGTATACATTTGCTATTTTTATAGCATGTGATATCCTCCCTGATATGAGATAGTAGAAGAACAAGAAAGATAACATGAAAACTAGGCATTAAGCCACAAATCTACACGTCATGTCCATGGACACCTCAGAAAATATTCAAAACGCACAGTTATTTAAAAAAATAAAGAAATTAGAGCACAGAAATGTTAAAGTTAAAAGTAAATGTATGAAAGAAGAAACATTAAGGTTTATCTATTATATAAAATTAATTTTTTGTCTGTCTGTCCTTTAGGGACGCAGAAACTATCCAGCCGATCGTGATAAAATGTTAACAGTATGTTAGTATTAATCAGGCGGGTGTCATAAAACTTTTATTTAGAATGCGTATTTAAGGTGGCCCTCATACAAAAATATTTTAAAAATAACATTTTCTCAAAGACAGCTTAATCGACTCTCATGAAATTTATACGGTATGGATTTTACGTTAACGGGCAAGGATTAGATGGTAAAAGTTTTATTTAGGGCGCATACTTATCTTACAAATATATTTTTAAATGTCATTTTCACGAAGACAAGTTAATCGATTCACGCCGAATTTACACTACGTATCTCTTATGTTAAGAAGCTTAAGCCCAATTTCCATGTGATCTTATCTTATCAAATATCAGGGAGGACATCACATGCTATGCTATTCACTCTCGCATTCTCCAAGCGCATTAGGTTCTGTTCGCATGCTTTTTCTTTCCTCAAAAATTTGTTTTGATATCCCTGATATGGGATAAGATAAGATCACATGGAAATTAAGCCTTAGGCTACAAAAATTTTATTTAGGGTGGCCCTCACACAAAAATATTTTTAAATATCATTTTCTCGAAGACCTCTTAATCGATGATCATGGAATTTACACCGCGTGGTTTTATATTAAGAAGCGCTGCTTCGGTTGTAAACATTTTATTTTGGGTGCATACTAAGGGTGGTCCTCATATAAAAGTATTATTTAAATAGAATTTTCACGCAGACCGCACATCGAATCTACACCACGGTTGAGGTGAAGCGATGCGCGACGGGTAATGCTAGTTTTTAATAATTAACAACAAATACACTTTGAAAGTTAAAAAAATTTAGTTTTTCTCTGCCATGATTTTCTTTGTTAAAAGACTTGAAACAAAACACTCTCCCGTTAGAGAAAAAAAGAAAGAAGACAGAGAATATACGAAATTAGAGTCAAAAAAAATTTAGAAACGCAGTACTTATTTAGTAGAAAAGAACATTAAAATCACATTAACGTTCTATCTTAGTGGCGGTTCACAAAAATTCAGATGTATCAGTTTCAAAAATAACTACTAACCTAGAGCAGTAACCCACGTACTTTTAAATCACCAAAATTGGGGAAGTGTGACAAGAAGACACACAGGGGGAATACATACTTTTTTTCTGTTAAATTACTCTGGAATCCATAAATCAAAGGGCAGCATCATAATAATTTTTAGACGTCCTTTACAGGGAAGGGGGTAGCGAAATAGGACAAAAGCGGAAACCAGGGAAGGGGGGCTAAAATTCCAAAATTTTTGCGGATGTTTTTTGTGGGCAACCCCTTAGTTGATTATAATAAATTTTAGTAGCGAATTTATTCATGGGGAGCAAAGTTAAGTTCAGTAGTTTTCATAATATAAAGTATACAATTATTGACAATTGGGGAGATAAATTGGATATAGATAAATTAAAATTAAAGACAATTTACTTTGCCGTCCTATAGTTATGGAACTTAGCTGAAAAAGATGGTTCGATTGAAGTACTTACTGAGATTGAAAACACCTTACACTATTCTGTTTCAAATCTTTGGAATACATATTAATTTTTAGGTTTTTATTCTTTTTTTTTAGGTTTTATTTTTTAATTCTCAGGAGAGATAACAAAATCTATTCTAATTAACACTTTCAGAACGCTAAGATTTGGATATTGAATATATTTCTGTCGCGCCTCTTGTGCAGTTAATCCTAATTTTGTGCACTTTTGATAAACGCATGACACTTTCATATATGTTGAACGATTTTCTTGTGCAAAAATGTTATAAAACAAATTGAAATAAGCCATTTTGTTACTCTAGTTTGTAGTTAAAAAAGTTACTTTGTTATTTTTTTCATAAAAAAAAAAACCAAATATTAGATTATGATCTGATTCAAAAACACAAACACACAAATCGGTTTTGATTAATCCAATGGTCCTTAGGTATTGGGTGAACTTAAAAGCCTGTGTAAATTGACAGTAAATTGAAATGTCTCGGAACATTTTTATAATATGCTTTTTGAAGTGAGTGGGCTGTTCTGCATAAGAAGCGGTTATTGGTTGGTCTGTGCCTTCTTTTCCTAAACTTTGTTGACCAATGTAGTTAATGTTTTGTTGAAAATCTATTAAATTTTGTGAAGGCGGTCAGATTCTGATAAAAAAACTCACAATCACAAAAAAGTCTTATCCCATATGGCAAATTCGGATGATTTTAATTAAATTTACAGTCATCCACGAAGACCGATATTCTTGCAAATCAATTGATTGATAGATCTTGGATTTTCTTGGACAAAAATGAAAAAACATGAAATTGATCAGTTTAGCATGGTAACTAGGAACATATATTACCACATATACTTATGGGCAGTTCCGCCAAAAAGCCAACCGTGACAGAAAAATTAAAAGTTATTATAAAAGCGTTACTATCTGATATTATCAATTTACACCAGAATTCATTTATCATATTGAGCAAACCACCTGCAAACTTGCAAAAATGAAGTTTTTCTTTTTTTTGTAATATTGAATAGTATTTTGCCTTAAATATGTAAGTGTGTAAGAGAGGTGATATATGATGATAGTCTTTCCGAAAAATCTCTCTTCCAACGTTAATTAGCTTAAAACAATACAAAAACATCAAGCCAATCTCTATTAACTGTAAAATTTTAATTTGCTTAAGTTCATGTTCTAAAGTCACAAATAAAATAGAAAAACATCATTTGTTCTTATTTCGAAATTGATAACAGCAGCAAGTGTGTCAAAATTTTTGCACGAACAGAGTTTCATGTACATAATTAAAAAAAAAAAAAAAACGAGTGCAAAAAAAAAATGAAATTTAAAATTTTTGGAGCTGTTTGAAGTTGGTCATGTTCGAAAACATAAGTGTAATAAATAGGCAGTTCAAAACGGTTAAACCACTTTTTCGTTCGAATGGCTTTTTAATTGCCTCTATCTTGGAACCAGTACTACGTCTGGCATCAACTTTACCACTCAATATAGTGCTATCAAAGGGCTATTCCTTAAAGTAACAGAAAAAATAAAAGTGTTTTACTTTGACTTTTATTCCACTTTAAAAAAAACTTCCGTCCCGTTCAACATGAGAGAAATGCCCATATCTAATATATAAAATTCTCGTGTCACAGCTATCCGATTTCATAAGAATCTCGGATATTTTTTTTTTGAGATACGTCTTTTCGCTTAGTACGGCAGTGTAGTTCAATTTAAAAAAAATTAAATTGTTTGCCTTCGCAAAAAAACAGGCTACGCGTACAAAGTCGAGGGCATCTGCTAGTATATATATTAAATTCTCGTGTCACAGTGTTTGTTACCGAACTCCTCCCAAACGACTTGACCGATTCTTATGACAATATTTTTAAAATACCATTTTCCCAGAGACCACTCCATTGATTCACATGGAATTTACACCACGTGTCTTCTATATTAAAAGGCATAGTTAAGTCTATAAATTTTTTATTTAAGGTGGCCCTTACACAAAATATTTTTAAAATAGCATTTTCATAAAGACCAGTCTAACGTTTAACATAGAGTTTACACCACGTGTCTTTTATATTAAGAGACATAGTCAAGCCCATAAAAATTTTATTTAAGGTGCATATTTAGGGTGGCCCTCATGCAAAAATATTTTTAAAATGGCATTTTCACAAAGACCACTGCATCGATTCACATGGAATTTACACCACGTGTCTTTTATATCAAGAGACATTTTTTGGTCTATAAAACTTTTTTTAGGGTACATATTTAGGGTGGCCCTCATACAATTTTTTTTTTTAAATTAATTTTCACGGTCGGTTAATCGATTCACACCACGTATCTTTTATATTAAGAGACACAGCTAAGACCGTGCAGTACCACGCCTTCCATATAAGAAAATAACAAAATTTGTGATGCAAATGAATGAGGCTATATTAAAAGTACGGGCAAAATTAAGAGAAAATGGGTGGTGCCACACCTTCCATATGCGAATGAAACAACATTTTGTATATATCAGCAATTATTTAATGCAGATTATTGAGACTTGGTAATTAAATAAAACACAAAAGCTATAATAAATTAAACTCATCGCACTACCTAGCAGTAAGGCCAGAACAACGTCTGCCAAGTCTGCTATACTATATGTAAAAAAGTAGGAACAGAAGTTGATTTCACTTTAAAAATGGGCTGATTCGCTTTTACATTCCATAGCATGAGTTTATACAGCTTCGCGCCACCTACCAGAAAGGGCAGAACAACGTCTGCCGGGACAGCTAGTAAATAAATAAAAATTTCACTTTTGTGCAAATTTAATTTTTTAACCTATTCCTCTTGTTTATAAATGCCCCGATTTGAAACTTTTACACACTAAATTAAAGCTCAATAAATATCCACTGATACCTATATTGTTAGAATAGAAATGTAAAATTGCTTAACTAAATCAAAATAAAAACTCTGTAGCGAATTAAAGATTGTTTTGACGATCGTAATAAAAGAAATTTTTCATTTTTGACACTTGGCTAATATAACTACATTGTTAACTAATTCCTGTATGTTTACTTTTTTTAGTTAAATATCTTTTTGAGAATAATTGCGCTCTTTTCTAACAAGTTATTTGACTACGGATTTAACTATAAATTTAAATACGAAAGTAAACAGACACTACTTTTTTATGGGCATTTCCGCCCAAAAGCCAACCGTGACAGAATAATTAAAAGTAATTATAAAAGCGTTACTATCTGATATTATTTAAGGAAAATATTCAAATTTTGTTAATTTAAACAATTTACACCAGAATTCACTTATCACATTGAGCAAACCACATGCAAACTTGCATAAATGAAGTTTCTTTTTTTTTTTTTGTAACATTGAATAGTGTTTTGCCTTAAATATTTAAGTGTGTAAGAGGAGTGATACATGATGATAGTCTTTCCGAATAATCTCTCTTCCAACGTCAATTAGCTAAAAACAATGCTAAAACATCAAACCAATCTCTATTAACTGTACAATTTTAGTTTGCTTAAGTTCATGTTCCAAAGTCACAAATAAAATAGAAAAACATAATTTGTTCTCATTTCGAAATTGATAATAGCAGCAAGTGTGGCAAAATTTTTGCACGAACAGAGTTTCATGTACATAATTAAAAAAAAAATCGAGTGCAAAAAAAATAAAATTTAAAATTTTTGGAGCTGTTTGAAGTTGGTCATATTCGAAAACATAAGTGTAATAAATAGGCAGTTCAAAACGGTTAAACCACTTTTTCACAGCCATAGCACAACATAATCGCATAATTTTTTTTTTTGTTGGAAAGGTTGTGAAGAGAAGGAGGGACATGTATACTTTTTTTTCAATAGTAGGCGGCGCCACGCCCCTAACGGGAAAAACGTTTCCACGGCTAAACTAATGGACCGATGTTGATGAAATTTTGCTTAAAAATAGATTGAATCCTAAGAAAGATTATTAGAAACTCTGATTCTTTAAAGGGCATTGCTCCAAATGGGAAAGAACGGTATCACGGCTGTGCCACTACACCGATTTTAATGAAATTCGCTATGTATGTAAATGGATTGAAACTTGAGTAAAAATATTGTTTTTTAAGTGGGCGGTACCACGCCTCTTACAGGAAAAACGTTTTAACAGCAAAAAGAAAAGTTTTATATTCTTTTAAGAAAAATATCTACTCCTTCCTCTTTTCTTTGTTAAAATTGATCTCACTAATTGATTTGATAAATATAAACATTAAATTGTTTTTTTATTACTGAATACATCTTAAATGTTATTATTTATATAAATATTAAAGTAGTTCTGAAAAATTGCCCAAGTGAACATAAACGGAAAAATATGTCCCGTTCGAATGTCCCGTTCGAATGGATTATTATGCCTTGTAAGAAAAAAAGTAAATAAGATTTTTCAATCAAACGAAATCTATTAAAAAGTTACATTATTCCATAACATTTAAAAATTAGTCGCATTAAAAAATGTTGCCAGGTTTCGCTGACTTCTGATTTTCTATAGATGGCCATGAAAAACACTTCCGTTTTTTGTCCCGTTCGAATGGCTTTTTAACTGTCTCTATTTTGGAACCAGTACAGTTACAAGATATGGTAGTTTAAATGATAAAAGTACGACCTTTTGGAAACTTGAAACCCAGCCTAATCCTAATATTAGACTTAAGTCGACTAACAGTTCACACGATCATTAAAAGCTATGAGGATATTGATTCCATTGGAAACAAGCCCCATAGTGGCTGCTCAAAAGGACCTCTCTCGCAGCGGTGTCCGCTTGATTTTAAAAGAAGTGAACAAAAATCCGAAAGTCAGTGCCTCAAAATTGGTCGGCCACGCACATTTCATAAAACCTAGAACTTTTATTTCTTAGGAAAAACCGCAAAGACGGGTCCCCAAATCATCATGTTGCCACCACAATGCTTTACAATCGAATTAATAGCCCTATTACCGATGGCGATTTGCCTGAATTTGTCGATTCGCCTGCCGTGGCTTTTACTTTATTACGGAACACACTGTATTACTTTCAAAATAAACTGTTCTGCTTCACTGTTTTAATTCAACTGTTCTGCTTCACTGTTTTAATTCAACTGTGTCCGAAAACTCAAATGACACCCTTTTATACTACAGGCATCACTTTCTCGAATAATCTACTACCTCCTAGATGGCGTGTATTCTACCATTATCCATAATTTACCAGTGCTTCTAAGTGGCGTGTATTCTACCATTATCCATATTTTACGTATATTTGGCGTATCGACGTTGAGTTCACAATTATCCAGAATGTTGCTATTATGCTCTAGATGGCGTTGTACGACGGCGATAATTTCTCTCGGTTATCGACTTTTATAGTGTACTGTAGCGTCTGTTCGGTTTATTATTTGCCGCTAGATGGTGTAAAAGTATTTATACAGCCAGAATGCTAGCTAGTATCGTTTAGTTTCTTTTGTTGGTTTTTATTTAAAGAATTTTCTAGCATAAACCAAATTTCGCTACAATATTTACAACCAAGTATATCCACGCCGACCAAGCTTATCGCATTCGTCTAAGTGTAAGCTATTATTTTTCATTAAAATTTTTTTGAATCCGCGATCACGGGGCTTTCAGGATTGCCGGCTCCCGGACTATGAGGTTGTGGATAGCAATATTCAAAGAATGCGGCGGAACATTAGGGACAGCTCGAACCTACTCAAACTGCCTAGACGGCTGTAAGCAAATTCCTCTCTTAAATATTGACAAGACATATATGAAGAAATTGTTTTTCTAGATTTGTGTCTTACTTCAGGATTTATTGGAAACAATGGAAAGCCCATTCGGACTATACGGTCGTAGTACCATAATTCCAACCTTTTACAACACGCATGGGTGAACCTAGCGAATTCATCACAATTGCGAGTTGATCCCACATATCCTTGTTGGTCTTCTTATTCGACCCAAAACTACCAAGTCTCTTTGCTGGTTCAGGATTTTCCTCCATAAGCTTAACTAGCTTAGGGGCCGTTCATAAATAAGACAATTTCATGACTTTTTGACCCCCCCCCCCCCTCCCCCGAGTAAGATTTAGTAAGATTCTCACTACCCCCCCCCCCCCCCCCCCCCCCCTTCCGAAATCTTACGTAAGATTCATAATTAACGTGAAACTAGTCAAAAAATGTATTTTTCATGTGAAAAGTTACTATATTACTATGTATGTATATTTAATTTTAATATACATATGTTACATATTAAATAAATATAACGAAATTACAAACTACACATTTGTTTTTCAAGATGAATAAAAAAAAGTCATCGTAAGTCATCGTTAGGCCATGCGCTTTTCAACCAGTCTGATAGTGAACCTACAATTGGCACACCCGATTCGTCTGTTGAATTTTCTGATTCACATTCTAACTCTGTAACATCAATATCCTCGTCGTCATGCCACTCTGCAACTTGACAAATCTCCGCTTGTTTTAAAATGCAAAGGCTTTTCCCCTTTCCATGTTTCAAAATTGAAACTGGTTGAATCATGTGAGTGCGACTACAGTCTTTTCCATGTAGTTTTTTGTGCATTACAGTAGCTTTTTTTCGAGGCAAAGTACTGGTCACAAATATTACAAACTCGATCAGCTAAGACGTTTGCAAGCGAAGGACAAAAAAAATCGTAAGGCATGATTTTGAACTGTGGATGTACTTTTGACCAATCGTAATTTAACGCTAAGCGAAGAAATAGAGGACAATTGCTGTTTTGGTCTCATGTTGAAGAAGGAATCGAAAGCGAATCTTCTTGTTGAAGACGACAAGTGCAAGGGGGTGGTAAAGAACCGGGACAACATCAACAAAATTTCAAAGTCGACGTATCTGCGTGTAAATGCCTGAATAATATCAAACTTGTGAGACGGTGTTACAAGTCGACCCTGCGTGTAAACAACATACATACATTTCATTACATAAACAGAAGAGAAGTTGTCCCGTTCAGAGTCGATTACTTAAATCGATTGTAATCGATATTTCTGAATCTTTCGTGACTGTCGAAAATTCAAATATATTTCATTACTGTCACAAATGACGATGCGTTAATACAACTTCAATGTATGAATACGCATTTTAAATCTTACGTAAGATGATCATTCACCCCCTCCCCCCCTCTCGTAAGATGTAGTAAGAATCCGCCGACCCCCCCCCCCCCCCTAAACGTCTTACGTAATTTATGAACGGCCCCTTATGAAACTGCTGTATATTGGTTTTTTTCATGCTAATAATTAAAAAGTATTTTACATGCATAAATAAAATTGATCTATAAATTTTTATACTGACGTTTTGTTTCTGCTTTCCTGTACTTTTTGTAAAGTTTTTAAAATTTTCTCTATATCTACTTTTTGTAAAGTTTTTCAAACATTCAAATATTTGTCACATACAAATTCTGTTCGCCTGATTTTGACATTTCTGGCGAACGAAAGTTAGGCGACTCGCTATAAGTAATATGAACGTTTTTGACATTCGCGCAGTTTTGACGTTTGAGGCGAAACAACTGGGCGACTCGCAAACCGTAATACCAATTTAGGGGATCCGCCTAATTCTTCAGGCGATTCGCCATCGGTAATAGGGCTATAAATTCTTTAATTCCATTGCCGAATTTTTCTTTCAAATAAGTTGAATTTGGATTCATCCAGATTTTGCTAAAGAAGTTTCACTTAAAGAAAAAAATGAGTTAAATAAATATTTTTTCCGCCATATATCGAACCATTTTGGGCCGTAAAGCGAATCTGGGCTATGTGTGGAAACGGCCGTTCCTAGTGTGCCAAACGGGTGCGTAACGGGCTTCAAATACGAATTCGTTTTTTGTTCATAAAACGGATCCGTAAAAATAATTTTATTTAATTATCAAATTATTAATATGCAAATTGTAAGACTTCATTGCATATAATTTTATTTTATTAAATTTTACTTACGATTTACAAATTTCCAAAGTCAGGCTCGAACCCATGTCCCAGCGATTCATAGTCATGCGCGCTACCTACTAGGCTACTGTCATATTTTATAATATACATACATATGTCAAAGGCGAATGATATCTTTCTCTCATTTGATCCGTTTTTTGTTTTTTGTAAGTAAAACGAATTCGTTTCGAATTTGTAACGGACTTCAAATACGAATCCGTTTCGAATTCGTTTTTTGTTCATAAAACTGATCAACTTTTTTTGGAAAAATTTAAAAATTTTAAAAAATCCTGGAAAAATTTTCAAAGACAAATTTTCAAAAAATGTTTTGTGTCTTAATCGACTTAGAAATGTTTAAAAAGTCGAAAAAACCAGACTTGGGAGTAATCAATTACATTTGGTAATTAATTCGATTTTGATGAAATTTACACCATATGGCTCTTATGTGAAGAGACACAGATTAGATCATAAACATTTTATTTAGGGTGCATAATTAGGGTGGCCCTCACACAAAAATATTTCTTAAATATAATTTTCACAAAGACAGGATAGTGGATTCACACGGAATGTACACCACGTAGCTCTTATGTTAAGAGGCATAGCTAAGAATACAAAACTTTTATTTAGGGTGGCTCTCACAAAAAATATTTTTTAAATATAATTTTCTCGAAGACCGCTAAATCGATTCTCACGAAACTTACACCATATGACTTTTATAATAAGAGCCACACATAAGCTTAAAAAAAATTTTTTTAGGGTGCATAATTAGGGTGGCCCTCACAAAAATATTTTTAAATATTATTTTCACAAAGACAGGTTAGTTGATTCACACCGAATTTACACCACGTAGCTCTTATGTTAAAAGGCATAGCTTAGGCTACAAAACTTTTAGTTAGGGTTGCCATCATACAAAAATATTTTTAAATACCATTAAATACCATTTTCTCGAAGAGCGCTTAATCGATCCTCATGAAATTTATATCACATGGTTTTTATATTAAGAGGCACTGCTTAGGCTGTAAAAATTTTATCTTGGGTACATACAAACGGTGGTCCTCATACAAAAGTATTTTTAAATAGAATTTTCACGCAGGCCGCACATCGAATCTACACCACGGTTGAGGTGAGGCGATGCGCACAGGGTAATGCTAGTCTATTATATAAAATTAATTTTTTGTCTGTCTGTCTGTCCTTTATGGACGCGGAAACTATCCAGCCGATCGTGATGAAATTTTTACAGTATGTTAGTATTAATCAGGCGGGTGTCATAGGCTATAAAACTTTTATTTAGGGTGCCCCTCATACAAAAACTATTTTAAGGATAGCATTCTCTCAAAGACAGGTAAATTGATTCTCATGAAATTTACACAGTATGGCTTTTATGTTAAGGAGCACACATCAGATGGTAAAAATTTTATTTAGGGTGCATACTTAGGGTGGCCCTCATACAAATATATTTTTAAATATCATTTTCACGAATCGATTCACGCCGAATTTACACTAAGTATCTCTTATATTAAGAAGCATAGCTTAGGCTACAAAAATTTTTTTAGGGTGGCCCTAACACAAAAATATTTGTTAAATATCATTTTCTCGAAGACCGCCAAATCGATTTTCATGGAATTTACACCACATGGCTTCTGTATTAAGAGGCACAGATAAGGTCAAAAAAATTTTATTCAGGTAAATGGTGTTTCTTTTTACCGCGTGGCATTGCAACTATGAGTTCAAAATCACATATCATAATGCCTTCACAATAAATTTACATATTTAATTGGGGTTCAACAAAAAAAAAAAATACATTAAAAACTATGTACCACGGGATCGGCGCACAGTGGAATTTTGTGGCCATAAATAGGAAGAATTTGAAAGTAGTTGGAATTGAAATAGTTTGTAGTACAATCGTCAGATAATACTTAGGGGATGAAAAAAAAAAACTATGAAAGTTTTAAATTTGGATTTAGCGACACAGTGGGCTCAAAGTTGAACTTTGTACTCCAAAAATTTTCTATGAATTTTTTTTTTATAAATAACTGTTAGATAGGGTGCTCTAGTTAACTTCTTTGAAACAAAATGCAATAATGTAGCATATTGGCGGAAATGACATTGTTTCGGCTTTATAAAAATTAATTTAGTTTTCTTTTATCGGTCTTATATGAATTTTACGAAATTTTCAAAAATGAGAATGAAAAATGGTAAAAGTGAAAAATTTTAAAACTTTAACAGAAAAAAATAAAAAACTATATCCCAGGATTTAAAAAAATTTTTATATATTATGTGCGAAGGTATGGTTGGCCAAAAAAAAAAAAAAAGCTGCGCATTTTCATAACTTTTTGTTTTATCAGGTTTTTCCTAATGTAGTTTTAGAAGGAACAATATATATCGACTTTTATTAAATTCTTTCACTAATTTTTTTGTATTGAAATTTCCCAAAATTGCATACTGGCAGAAAGTTCATGTATTGTACTATTTAAAAATTGTTTGCTTGAAGTCTTATATTCTATGTGTGAATTATGCTGATTTTTTAAAAATTAGGGCTGAAAAAGTCATTATTCAGAAATTTCGTAATATTTAACAGTAAAAAAAACTATATCTCTGGATTCTCTTTATTTTTTTATATGTTATGAAAGAATGTATCGTTAAGCAAACTAAAAAAAAAGCTGCGCATATTCATAACTTTTTTTTTATGAATTTTTTTCTATTATAATATTTGAAGAAAAAAATATTTATGTATCTTCGCATTTTATATTCGGAAAAAACTTGTGTTTTCATTAGAAACTATGTAAGTGTACAGTGTTTGAAAAGTCATTACGACAGTTATTTTATCAAACCAAATACAGTAAAACCCAGTTAACACGATTCTGCATTTAACAACTGTGCAGTAACTATGAAACTTTATAATAAGGACTACAATTGCATACATGCCTCCTTTCGTGCACAAAGTTCTAATGCATGGAAGTGAAATTATGCAAGAACTAGAAGTTCCAATTGGACGTCTTTCTGAAGAAGCTCAGGAAGCATCAAATAAAGTTTTTAAAAACGCGAGGTTGCACAGCAGGTGTTACTCTAGAATAGCGAACAACGAAGATGTTTTGCATTACTTGCTGATTTCTTCTGATCCTCTTATCATCCAAATTCGAATAAAGCGAGATAAAAAACATAAAAAGTCACCAGAGGCACAAGAAATGCTTCAAGTCTATGAAGAAGACGAATAAATTTAAAAAAAAAACATTGCTGTATATCTACTTTATCTGTTTTTCAAATTAGGTTTTTTTATTCAATTTTCTTTAATAACTTCAAAACTATCAAATATATCTCACAATTTGTTAAATTTTGAAATCAGCATTGTCAATTTAATGAAAATAGATACCAATTTTGAAAAAAAGTCTCAATCATATCCCACCTTTGTATGGGCGGTAGGCGTGTACGTGGACCGATTTTTTTCATATTCATAAGTTTTTGTTGACTTAACCTAAAAAATGTCTGTGCCAAATTTAAAGACTCTGGGGCTATTCTTACTGTTTATGGCCACCGTTTTTTGGTTTTTCTCTAATAACTTTAAAACTATAAGAGATATGGAAAAATTAATAACATTTTTGAAATCAGCATTTCCAAATTAATGAAAATTGATACCAATTTTGAAAAAAAGTCACAACTTTATCCCAACTTTGTATGGGAGGTAGGCGTGTCCTTGAACCGATTTTTTTAAAAATCACCAATTTTTGTTCTATTTACCTTGAAAACATCTGTACCAAATTTCAAGAGTGTAACGAACCTTCGGCTGGGGTTTAAGCTCACCGGTGTCCAGGGTTCGGCTACAAAAATTTATAATTTGCGGGCTTCTATATTTTTTACAGAAGGTACAAGTATCCGGTCAAAGAAACACTACCGAGTTAATTCTTAACAAGCTTTAATATAATTCACTTTTTTTTATAGATTATAAATTTATTTTATACATTCGTTTCTTAGCCTAATTTATATTTGAATCAAAGTGCTTCGTCGCGTCCGTCCGCCTTGAGGATACCGGGTTGTAGTCGTTGTTGCTTTGCCTCGCGCTCGCACCGTACACCCGTTTGCAGCGATCCACCGATAAAACTCACCTACGCTCGCCTATGCGCTGTGCATAATCGTACGTTACTTTGCGAAGCACTAGTAACGCCCAATTACTCAGAGCGATCCACCGTTTCTAAAATACGATCTGCGCTCACTTATGCGCTGAGCGTAGCCGTACGTCACTTTGCAGAGCACTAGTAACGCCCGACTACTCAGAGCGATCCACCGTTTCTTAAGGGCGACCTACGCTCACTTGTGCGCTGAGCGTAATCATACGTTACTTTGCGAGGCACTAGTAACGCGTGATTTCTCAGGGCGAACCACCGTTTTCCTATGAGGACCTAAGCTCACTTATGCGCTGAGCGTAATCATACGTCACTTTGCAAAGCACTAGTAACGCGTGATTTCTCAGAGCGAACCACCGTTTGCAAAAATGAGGACCTATGCTCACTTATGCGCTGAGCGTAATCATACGTCACTTTGCAAAAGCACTAGTAACGCGTGATTACTCTGAGCGTCTCCCCGTTTCCAAATGAGGACCTATGCTCACTTGTGCGCTGAGCGTAATCATGCGTCACTTTGCAAAATCACTAGTAACGCGTGATCACTCTGAGCGTCCCACCGTTTCTAAATGAGGACCTATGCTCACTTATGCGCTGAGCGTAATCATACGTCACTTTGCAAAAGCACTAGTAACGCGTGACCACTCTGAGCGTCCCACCGTTTCCAAATGAGGACCTATGCTCACTTATGCGCTGAGCGTAATCATACGTCACTTTGCAAAAGCACTAGTAACGCGTGATCACTCTGAGCGTCCCACCGTTTTGAAATGAGGACCTATGCTCACTTATGCGCTGAGCGTAATCATACGTCACTTTGCAAAGCACTAGTAACGCGTGACCACTTACAGCGACCCACCGTTCGATTATGCGCTGAGTGTAACCGTACGCTACTTTGCAAAGCACTAGCAACGTCAGACTACTCAGAGCGACCCACCGCTAACAAAATCTATTCAATGCCAACGTATGCTGCTTTGACTAGCACTAGCAGCATAAATTGTTTTTACGGAAAAGAAACATATAATGTGTAAAGAGTTTGCTTACCAGAGCTCAGTTCTAAAGTATGTTTGTATCCTTAGCTGGTTCCGCCGTGACTGACCGTTATTTTTCAAAGTGCCGACATTCAGGGCTGTCGCTGTCACTTCAATCGCAGTTTTTCACTGCGATTTAAAGTATGACACTGCGACACTGCATCTTTTTTGAAAACACTGCACTTTCAGAAAAAAGTGTCGCAAAATTAATCTAGCAAAAAATTTTCAAATTATAAATTTTCAGTCATAAGCCATTTCCATTTATAAGCCATTGAGGGCCCGAGAGCTAATTAATTCATTCACGATGGTTTGTTAAGTGAGAAAGAAGCTACAGAAGTCAAAAAGAAATGTCAACAATTTTATATGATTTTATGCAAACAAGCGTTTCAATCTGAAAGTCCGGTTTCGTAAGCTTGTTGACACTGATTCTGCTTTTTCTTAATCTGATAAATCATGATGACATAGATGATGTCGAAGCCAGAAGAAAAAAATTTGGAAGAATTTTGGCTCGCTATATTTCATTAAAAAAAGCCTTAGGCGAAACTACTGTATGTATCCTGGTTTATAGAAATTTGTTGGCGCACTATTATGCTTACCTCACAGTAGCGCATCCAAAGACCGCATTTTTTCACTTACAAATCAAATAAAAAATTCAACTTGGAATGGTTTAAAAGTGGAGACGGTTAATTCGATCATGCTCATTAAAGGAACGTTCCTAATGAAGATTTTAAAATTTGGGTGCCATCAAAACAATTACTAGCAAATTACAGAAAATAGTCGTACATAAATCGAATTTTTATATTTTTTTTAAAATAAAAACACTTTTTCTGGCTTTAGGTCAGTGTTTTATTTATAATTTTTCCCAATATTTCGAGGAAGATCCTTCCTTATCTTCAGGGGTGACTAAGAAATAATTAAAACAATACACAATTGAATAAATTAACAAAACAAAACTTACGTTAAAATTATAGAAAAACTAAACTTAAACTAACCTAATTGTCAACTAAATGTCTGTATATATGAGCACAATTTTCTGTGTCGCTCTTGAAATTTATTCTCTTGTCAGTGGGGGTGTTAATAATGTGGAGCATCTCTAATATGAATCTCTTCTCATGATTATTTTCTTCTTGTAAGATCTCCACATCGTCAAAATTAGGAAAATGTCCAAGCTCAGCACAGTGTGCTCAAATGGCTGTCTTAGGGGCTTGTCCATTTCTGTTTTTTTGGTCCGATCTGTGTCCTGAGAGTCGTGTCCTTAATTTGTTTTTTTGTAGTACCAACATATACCTTCTGGCATACATTGGACCCGTCTCCGTCACAAAGAATTTTGTAAATAAGGCAGGATTTGTCAAGTTTTGATATTGCTGTAAATTGTCCAACTTTATTATCTGTCTTATTAGCAATTTTTATGTCCTTAAACGCACTTAATTTCGCGAATCTCTTTGTCAAACCTGGAATATATGTCATCGATTTATATATGACTGTACCCCTTTCCTGTCTTGGTCCCTTATCCTTATAAAAATTGTCTTTTAATCTTTTTGTTGTGTGTTTTGGAAAACTGTTTTTCTCTAACATTTTCTCAATTCTTTTTATGTTGTCCCTATGGAATACTTGGTTGCTAATTTTTTTTAGTTTATTTTGATGTACACAGTACATAGAATATATAAACTTTTATTATTATCTTTTTTTTATAAAATATACTGATTTATGCCATGAAGGCACGAAATGACAATGTTATTTGTTTAATTTTAACTATTGATTACATTTTATTAAAAATGTACCGAAAAAGTGTTTTTTTTTTTCATGTGATTTTAAAAATATTGTAGAATGTATCTTTTTCTTATAACACTGCAAAATTCACTGCACTTTTGTTTTAGAAACACTGCGAACACTTCACTTTTCCTCAACTTTTCGGAATTTTCACTGCGGTCAAAAATTCTAAAACGACAGCCCTGCCGACATTATATGTTTCGGCAGTCGCTGTTTGCCTAGTTCCCTTTCGTTCGTGGTGACATTACTTGTTGACATTCTGTTTCACCACGAACAGCTGTTTGGATAGATTATCCTACAGTGTTGCCGTTTACTTATTTTAATCTTTAGCGTAGCATAATTTGTTACTTAAGTATGCTGAGCTTAATGTTATTATTTCTCTACGCGTTTTACTTATTTAAATGATAATACTGATGATTTCCAAGTAATGATAATAATATATAAAAAATAATAAATGATCAATGATGCAAAATAAGCACCGCCGTGAACACTCAAAACGATGTCAGCCTGGAGATAAAGCGAAGACTAACTCTTGCTAATAGGTGTTACTATGGTCTCAGTAAGCAATTGAGTAGTAGAGACCTCTCTCGCCCGACAAAACTGACACTCTACAAGACGCTCATCTTACCCGTGCTACTTTACGGCGCAGAAGCATGGGTTGTGTCGCAGACTGATGCAGCCACGCTTGGGGTGTTTGAGAGAAAAATTCTTCGCAAAATCTTCGGTCCTGTTCACGTCGGCGACGACTACCGTATTCGAATGAACCACGAACTGTACGAGCTCTACGCTGACATTGACATAGTCAAGCGCATCACTATTCAACGTCTGCGCTGGCTGGGACATGTTGTGCGTATGGACGAAGAAGCTCCGGCGAAAAAGGTGTTTGATGCGGAAGCCGCTGGGCGACGACGAAGAGGAAGACCATGCCTCCGATGGAAAGACCAATCCGAGGAAACCCTATCCACGCTTGGTGTGAATGATTGGAGAAGGCGTGCGCAAAGCAGAGGCGCCTGGAGAGAGCTTCTGAGGTCGGCCGTAACCCGGTAACGGGTTGTTATGGCCACCCAAGTAAGTAAGTGATGCAAAATAAATGCATATTGTTTTCATGCGGCAAGCTGCGCATGTGGACGCAAACGAGGCTTGCTGACTTTCGTCCTCACAATAGTCTAGCGCAATTATTACTATTTATGGCCACCGTTTTTTGGTTTTTCTCTGATAACTTTAAAACTATAAGAGATATTGAAAAACTTATAACATTTTTGAACCGATTTTTTCAAAAATCACCAAATTTCACGAGTCTAGCGCAATTATTACTATTTATGGCCGCCGTTCCATACAAATCCATCCACTGTGCGGCGGTAAAATAATATGGGGCGATTTTTCAACTTTAAAGTAGAAAATCGTTATTTTTTTTCGGTCAATTTTCAATTTTTTTATAAGAAATAAAGAAGAAGAAGAAGAAAAACTAATCACGCATTCGAGCTCCTCGATCGACAATAGCCCGAAAACCATACCTACTTTCTTGGAAAACTTCATAACCTCTTTAACTTGCACCATTTTTTAAAATCAATATTCTTTGAAAAAGGTAGACAACTTAACACCCTTTTGAGGAGCTTTGTCGAGACATATAAAGCTATAGCAATCCGCGAAAAAATAAAAAGTTTTTTTTTTTTTGAACCGCTCTAATATAAGTATATAAACATATTGTTGTTGGTATGCCTCTACCTTTACATTATAAGATGAGTCCACAAACTAAATCTTCTTGAAAGAATTTTTTTTTCAAATTTTAATAAATGTAATTGCAGAAAAATGTGTGATTAATTACATTTTTGTTTCAAATTATTTAGCAAAAGTAATATTACAAATACCAAAAGGATTACATTTTCATGGATTACTAATCCAATTACAAAAGTAATTAGAATTGAATGTAATTGTAAATTTAAATCACATGTAATTGAAATTAATGTAATTGAAAAAAACTTCAATTACAATTACTTTTAATTGATTTTTTCAATTACGAGTAAGGATTACTTGTAATTTTAATTGAAAAAAATTTAATCCAAAAATTCCCAAGTCTGAAAAAAACTAGTATTTTTTTAACACTGAAATTACAATTCGAAACGGATCCGTTTTATGAACAAAAAACGAAACGAATTCGTATTTGAAGTCCGTTTCGAATTCGAAACGAATTCGTTAATGCGGACGATCCTTCCGTTTGTTCGAGAGGAATTTCATACGAAAACGAGTTCGAAACGAATTCGTAACGGAATCCGAAATCGGATTGTTAATTTCAGTGTTAAAAAAATATTAGTTTTTTTCTACTTTTTAAACATTTCTACAGTAGTCAGTAGAAACGAATTCGTTTTATGACCAAAAAACGAATTCGTATTTGAAGTCCGTTACTATACGAATTCGAAACGAATTCGTTTTACTTGCAAAAAACGGAATGCGCACAGACGAATTCGAAACGAATTCGCGTCCGTTTTTGTGCACATTGGGTTATAGCGAAAAGCGTACGTATAGTAGAGAATGAGTGTATATTGAATAATTTTTGACGTTCAGTTGCATTTGGTTGATCGTAGTATGAACTAAACTGTAAAGGCTTTAGGCTTTTTATTTTTTTTTTGCATATTGAACTGATACTTTATTTTATAGTTTTTAAGAAGGAAACGAAATTAAATTAAAGAACTTGTGAATTGAAAAAATATCATGTTGATAGATAAACTTAATCTCAAATAATTATAAGTCGAACGGCAACACTTAGGGAACAGCTGTTTGTGGAAACTTGACAAACAGCTGTTCATTCTCTACACTCAGTGGCAAAATTTAGTATATAAAAGACAGCTCACTTAGAGTGAGGGCAGTCAGTCCATAGACTAACTAGACCGGAAACTCTTGTTCTTCTTCTCACGTATTGATTGTCAAATATTTTGAGATATAGAGGTACCGTATGTGAAAAAAGCAATTTTACGGAATCGTACCTGATTTGCGGGTGTTTTTCGGGGTAAATGTGTTTTTTTCAGGGGAATATGATGTGATCAAATAAATATAATAAAAACGAAAATTTTATACAAAAACAGAAGTATTTGCTTGTTGTTTTATTTTTTGAGCTAGTTGAAATGTAGGAATATATACTAATGGAAAGTCGATCAGGGCGTAAATGCTGTCATATTTCAGTATGAAATAATTCTTTAAGATGTCCAAAAACAGCATTTGTCAATGAGCATCGAGAAGATGGAAAATTTGTATGTTATATACACGTATAAAGATAAAAATGTAAATTTTATTCAGTTTAAAAATGGTTCGTGATACATAAACTACATAATAATAATAATAAACTACATAAAAATAATAACATAATAATGTTGTAGGTGGATTTATGCCTATTTTTTTTTTTTTTTTTTGGTTTATTGGTTGCTGCCCAGTTATACGCCTAAGCGTATGTTCCTGCTTTGCTGCCTCTATTTCTACTTATGTTTCAAGTTAAGACCTCTTAACGATATGTTTTTCATATTTTTATCTCTTATACATTTTTGAACTTGAATATTTGTTGATTTAAGACTTACTTTTCAAATTAGTTAGCTTAGTAGTTAAGTTATCGAACGCTTTAACAATAACTTAAGAGGTAGGTCATTTTTTCAAGTGAAGAAATTTAATGAGCTATTTTGACTAAAAGTTATATAAAAATAAGTAATTTGCAAGTTAACATTTTGATGCTCACATAAATAGATAATATTTCAGCTTTTACGTCTATCAAATAAAAATATCGCGCAATAATGACTTCACCAGCAAAAAAAAAAAAATAATCTTTCCGAATTAATATTATAGTTTAGATAAATTCATATCAAAAATTTGAAGATAGCTATAAAAGATAACATTAACTCAATAACTTTACTTTTTTATAACTTAAAGCTGTAAAAAAGAAAAAGTTTAAAACTTTTGCGGGAAAAATCCGGTAAAATTTAATATTGGTTTTACCAAACATTTTCCACCTCAATCTCGCTTTGCAAAAATAAAAACAGTGGCATTCATACTGTAGTGAGGTGAGTATACCGCGCCCCCGAGACTGCGCAGTCGAGTGTGTTGAATACAGCGCGCCCCCGAGACTGCGCTGTCGGAAATCATGTTGAATTTCAAACAGCTGTTTTTGACAATTCTCATTTGATATTTGCAATTGGAAATCGTTGTATGGGACATTTTTTGCAATAAAAAGGTAAAGAATATTGCTTATCAAGTTTTTTTAATTACAAATAATTGGTGTTCAGGTTTGGAATTGAATACCCTGTGAACACATCGCTTACCTTACCAAATACTCGGATACTGATGCAAATGCCGAAAACATCATGAAATTTAACCGTGAACCATTCCCATTATTTATTTCTTCTAGCAATGTGTTGTTCTGCAACATTAAGCTTGTTTTGTAATCTAATAGATATGTTATTCATTGTATAATAATTTAAATATAGTAAAGTTAAATACAGTAAAAAAAACACAAACTCCACATTTAATTTTTAAGCTGCAGAAAATATTTTTATTTCCCTGGCCATAAGGTTAATTCCGTTGAAAGTTTTTACACTTAAATTTTCAAACTTTTACATCAATATTACATTTTTTAACAATAACATCTAATGTAAATTCCTAAAATACGATCTATTAATTCAATATAATACTGTTGCTTAGTCTTCTACTTTTCCCTCTCCTGCAGCCATGCATTTTCTATTTTCACCAGCAAATCAAAACCATTTTCCCAGCGTAACTGAAGAGAACGCACATTTAGTTTTGCCTTATTTTTGCAAAATTCTTATCCATACCAAAACCTATGCGTGCACATGCCAAGTCACCTTGTTTTAGGCGCAGCACCGGGCATATGTCATTCTTACCATCACCGGTGTAGATTACTTGATCATATTTGATACCTTCACGCAAGCCACGCTCAACAATAAAATGTTCAAGTATTTTGACTTTACATAAATTGACTGCACTTATGTGACAATTGGTTTGTTGATGGTATGGTTTAATAGTTAATTTCTGCTGGGTTAGTAAAAATTGCCTCAAAATGACCTTCCAACCCGTGCGCCTGCAACCAGTCATAGTTAGTTAAAAATACTAATTGAATCAGAAGTACCACCAGCAGCCACTTGTCGTCTAAAGAAAAGAAAGAAATTTAAACATTTTAATTTTGATATTTTTATATTGAGTTTGAACAAATAAATTAAATCTATAACTATTGTCAATATTTAACAATGATGCCGCATTTATGTGGTTTTTACCTTTTTGTTTTTATATCAAAACTATTCAAGTTACTGGTATCCAATAAATCGTGCATGCTCTGACCAATAAAAGCGTCTACCAGTGTAATGGCGCCACCAAATACGACAGCTCGTGGTACATCACCCACACTTTTTGCTATTCCTGCTGCTCTTGTTGTTGTTGATCTGTTCTAGACGATATGTTGATTCCAAGTCTCGTTTTTATCAATATACTCCTAAAATCGTCAGTGAAAACTTTGTGTTCCAATCTTGGTGGAGGTTCGTTGGCAATGTAATCTAAAAGCTCAAATGTGGCCATTACTTTGGTTTCGAAAGTACTTAGTTTGATTGCCATCAGAATTATCGAAAACCAAGATGTCGGAAGCCATGTAATTATCGTTCTTTTATAGCCAACCCTTCCTTAGTTGATGTACCCATTGTACTTTTCACCAGCGCCGACTGCTCCAGTGCTACTGCTGAAGTTGAAAAGTCTATTGAAAAGCTGTAATAAAAAGACAAATCAATTATTTTAATAAAAATAGCAAAAATTATGATACAAACCAAAAATTGTAATATTGCTGTTCAAGACGGCAAAAATGTTTAAGAAATTTGACAGCTTAAAAGTAGCCAGACTTAAAAATTTTTTCACAAAAAAACAATTCGTTTGATTTTTCTTTTAAGTGAATAAAAATTGACACATAATGTGAGTGCTTTAATTTTCTTAAACGTTTTATGATGGTTTCCTTTACAAAAAATATAATTTTTGTCATTTTAATTCTATGAAGACTTATAAATTTCCTAATCCATGGGAAAGTATCCACAAAGTGGCACACGCATACTGAGGTACTCACCGCGCAAGGGTGAACTTCAATTTTCACTAACACTAACAAAAAGTGTTTTTCCCGCCGAAAAGACTTTCTCGTCTAGTTTGTCTATGAGTCAGTCGGTAAGCTGGTAAGGTGTAGTTAGCAGTAGATCTTAGCAAGTAGACATATTAAAGGGAGGGTAACGTTGATTCGTACAAAAACAGGCACATTTTTGTGAATTTTTTTCGACAACACAGTTAAAATCTATTTATTAAAACCAATGGTAGATCAAAGTTTAACATTTGAAGAATATTTTGAAAAATTTTCAGGTAGAAACATTGAAAACTACGGCAATGGCAGTATTTTTCTTGAAGCGTCTCAGAAAAAAGTAGAATTGCGGTGTCCACGATAAGTCGGTGCTGGATCATCTCAAATAAAAAAAAAATTTTTTGGTTAGATAATCGATTTCCCCAGGTAACGCTGGAGGGTTTTTTTGGAAATTTAAATTTTTCAATTTTTGGGAACACTTTGAAGTGAAAAACGCGATTTTTGCAAAAAAAAAAATCGGATAATTTGTTAATATAAAATAATAAATTTTCACAAATTCGAAAATTCCAGCGTTACCTCGTAAATTATGTACAGAAATTGTGTTCAAAATTTCAAAAGAATCGATGCAGTAGTTTTGAAGATACGGTGGACACTTTGACTTTGAAAACGCGAGTTGTGGGAAAAACGCTTTTAAGTTTTAAACGTGCACTGAGTCATGTATGAGGCACGGTTGCTTAAACTGCTGTATCTTCGTTATCTTCGTTGTTTTTGCTCCGATCCGTCTCAAATTTTCACACAATATTCTTCGAAGGTATTTCATTTAAATAAAAAAATAAAAAAAAAGTGAAAAAAAATACGTTAAATACGTTACCCTGCCCTTAAGTAGCTATCTTATGGGTTTGTCGCACGTCTGTGTGCAACGCTAACACTCGTGTCAGCAGAATAGTATTCAGCGCCTGTGGTATTTGTTGTACGGCGATTGCGCAACGCCGGGACCCGTGCAACGAAGACCTGGCATTGCGGTAGTTAAGGTAGGACGGTAAAGCTAGCTAATGGTTCTGTCGCACGTTTGTGTGTAACGCTAACACTAGTGCCGGCAGAATAATATTCAGCGCCTGCGGCATAGTATTAAACAAATAACCCACGTCACGATCTATAGTACAGCGACTGCGTAACGCCGGAACCCTCACGTTTAACCCTAAAAATTTCAAATTTACGCAGATATTCAAAATATTGATCTCTCTCTATATAGTGCGAACATGTCTCTGTGCATTTCAGACATCTCAGTCGTTACTTTGAGCTTCAATAAAGTACACGTGTTATTGAGGTAAGTGTCGTATATTTTGAAATATAACGGTCGTGTGAGTCAAAATTACGCATGATTATCTTTAAAGTGACTTAACTTTTTTTAATATTAATGGTGATTCGAGTTGTTTTTGATTTGTTAGTTTTTGTTATATTATTATTGTATTGTTGCTATATTTTTATAGATCCAGACCCAACAACATTATAATGGGCAGTCGAAATTTAGAAGAAAACCGTATCTTGGCCATACTTTTAGAAAGTGATAACGAGCTCGAATGTGATGACACTGATAGTTAGATTGAAAATCGCGTATATGAAGATGACGCGCAGAGCGACATAGAGGAAGCATTTGAAGATGAGGAAAGAGTAGAAGACTCTAGCAGTGGTAAATCTAGCTGACTAGACCAAATGTGTTTTCCGATGTCCTGTAGTAGAATAGATGGCCTATGGTCTTATTCTACGGAATGCTTAACGTTGCTTGCATAAATTCGTATGTTATATACAGTCACAATGTGGTCAGCAAAGGGGATAAGGCTCTAAGTCGCAAAGATTTTATGAAAAACCTTAGCATGGCTCTAACATCGCCGCTTATGAGCAAGCGACTAGAAGTTCTTACCTTAAAGAAATAATAACGGGATGATATCTCTAAAATGTTGCCAAAAGCTATCCCTAAGCCATCAGATAATAATATTATAGAGCCAGAACAGAAAAAACGTGTTTACTGCCACTACAGCCCCTCTAACCATAATCGAAAGGCAAGTGCTTCATGCAACAAATGCGAAAAAGTTGATTGTAAAGAGCATTACATGAACATGTGCCAAAACTGCATATGACTAATTTTTAAATAACTATATGTTCTATAATGCTGTATGAGCTCTACGCCGACATTGACATAGTTAAGCGTATAACAATACAGCGACTACGCTGGCTGGGTCATGTCCATCGTATGGATAAAGAAGCTCCAGCGAAAAAGGTATTCGAAGGGAAGGTCCCCGGTCAACGACGAAGAGGGAGACCATGCCTCCGGTAGATAGACCAAGCTGAGGAAGCATTAACCGCGCTTGGCATTAACGATTGGAGAAGGACCGCGCAAAACAGAGGCGCCTGGCGAGAGCTAATGAGGTCGGCCGTAACCTGACAACGGGTTGTTATGGCCATCTAAGTAAGTTATGTTCTATAATAGTATGGATTGGCTTTTGGTTGATCAGAGTAAAGTTTCTGACTGCTTTCCACCTGGGGATTGCCAGAGCGATCTCTGAGCCAACCATTAGCAAGTTGACACACAGCATCCCCGCGGCTCCATCTGGGTAGCTATCTCCGCATCCGCTGAGATAGTGAGCGAATGTGTGCAGCGTGTCCTCCCTGGAAGTAAACTGGGTTGTGCGCAGGATTTGGTACCCGCCACGTAAAAAAAAAACATTCCAGTGAAGACTAAATAAGCCTCGGATACAGAACCCCTCAACGTTGACGACCACTGCAAACGAAAAAAGGACTATGATTTAAGGATATGCACCTGGCATATCCGGACCGTCAATAGGGAAGGTGCCTCTATCGAATTGGCGGATGCCCTCGGAAAAATTAAGGCTGACATCATCGCCATCCAGGAAATAAGATGGATAGGACAAGGTTGCTCTAAGCAAGCAAGTTGCGATATCTACAACAGCTGCCATGCAGAGAGGCGCGAATTGGGATGCGGATTCGTAGTAAGCAAGAGACTTCGCCACCATATCTCCAGGTTCACACCTGTGAGCGAAAGGTTGGCTACGATCCGCGTCAATGCTCGATTTTTTAACATCAGCTTGATTTGCGCGCACGCCCCGACGGAGGAAAAGGACGATGCTGTCAAAGATGCCTTCTATGCGAGACTCGAGGAAGTATACGACCCCTGCCCAGCCCACAACGTTAAAATTGTACTCGGGGATTTCAACGGAAAGGTCGGAAAAGAAGGTATATTTGGCCCCACTGTCGGTCAGTTCAGACTTCACGAGACCACCTCAAACAACGGTCTACGGCTGATCGACTTCGCCGCGGCGCGAAACATGGTAGTAAGTAGCACCAGATTTCAACACCTCGATATCCACAAGGCCACCTGGCTGTCCCCTGATCAGAAAAAACGCAACCAAATCGATCATGTTGTGATCGGCGGAAGGCGTGCTAGATGTTCCGGGGAGTCAATATTGACTCCGATCATTATCTTGTTGCAGCCAAGATACGCATGCGACTGTGCAATGCAAAGGATGTACGTAACGAAAGCTGGACGTCGCTAAGCTGCAATCACATCGGACGGCCGAAGCCTATTCCGGTCGCCCCTCAGAACTGCTCCTTCATCCTGACTTTTGATGCAGTGAAAAACGCCGCCTACAAAAGAACCCTGCAGTCAGCCGCAACGCGAGCCGTGCACGAAAACTACCGGGAAAAAAGAAAGGAAGAGAGGCGCAAGAAACGAGAGCAGGAAAGGCACGAGCGTGAGAAACTCGAAGTGTTACGGGGCAGGAATGATGCTCGAAAATTTTACCAACAAGTCAAGCGTCTGACCCAAGGTTTCAAGCCCGGAGCATCTACCTGTAAAGATGAACATAGAAATCTGGTTACGGATACGCAGGGTACACTGAGATTATAGAGGGAACACTTTTCCAAGCTGCTTGCTGGCGATGACTCCACCAATCCCGCCTTTGGAGAAATTAATCCGATGCCACCAATCAACGACGATGGTGTGGACGTACCACCACCTAGCCATGACGCGGCACAGTGTATTATTTTGACAATCTAGCGCTACTAAACTCAAAAAAAAAAGTTGATTTTTTGATGGAATTTAAATGCAAATATATTAAAAATTCCCCAATTAGGTTAAAACTTAAAAAAAATTTTTGAAGTATAGGGCAATACTTAAAATAACTGTACCTTGAAAGTAAGTAAAAAGTAAATGTCAAAAATAGTATAAGTTCGCTGAATTTTGCGCGCAAGCTTTAAAGTCTTGTAAATCCATTCTGAAAAAGTGAAAGGTTTAAGTTTTTTTAAAAAAATTAATTTCGAAGCTTTCTTGATCGAAATAACATAAAATCTTAACAGAGTTATTGATAGTAACAAAATTTTGTATACACTGAAAAAACCTACTTTAACTGTAAGTATTAAAAAAAAAAACTTTTGTGGACAATAAAAAAATTGTTTAAAATAGTTTAGAGTTCTGACTTTGATTGCAATAAAGCTTGATATGTATGCGGCACCCATACAACCATTTTCAATTTTTAAAGATGACCTCTGAAATTTCTCGCTTCCAAATATTTGAGTTATGGCTTGATACTGCAGTAAACAAACGATTAGAGAGGATGATTTTGTTTTTATCCGGAAATGTTGCTGGTGGATCGCAAAGTACTGTTGATATTGATTAGGCTAAGCAATATGCCAAGAACTTGTTGTCGCTACTGAATTCCCGGTGGGCAAATGCTTGTCAGAAGAAAGATCGATTTATTTCATCAAATAAAGATTGACTTAGAGGTAAATCGAATTCTCTTTATTTTTGTGCAATACACCGAAAAAATTTTCTGGTGGGAGACCAAATAAAGAATTTGAAGAACTCTCTTTAAAATGGCTATAACTTTGCAAGGAAACATCACAGATCACCACTTGAAATCTCATTTTAAAGGGCAAAGATGGCACTAAATGATGCTTTTGTTAAAAATAAGCTGATCAACTTTCTTTGAATCCTATACATTGCCTCGAAAGTAGACAAAAAACATCATGCTTTAGGTAATTACGTCGAAAAACGAGCCTTTTCAGATCATCAACACTAATCACTTATTCATTTAGATACCTTTTTTTGGAAAAAATAATTTTTCCATACAATTTACATGTAAAACTAACAGGCTCCGGCGCCACCTTATAAAATTGAGTTACAGAGCTGAATTTTCGTGAACTTTTTCTTCATATCATAAACTTACTTTTTAAGCAACAGCACCTTAAAAAAAACAAAAAAAATAAATTTGAATCACCCTAATGTACATATGTATATATGTTTATATGTATGTATATATGTACAGGACTGAACTTTATTTCGAAAACGGCTGCAGCAATTTTGATGAAACTTGGGGATTTTTGGCATATAGGAATAAAATTAAGATTGGGCTAGGTTTTAAGTTTTTCAAGACTGTAACAGGGGCGTGGCACAGCCCTAAACGTTAATTTTTATAACGTGATATCTCGCAAAACATTTAAGATATTTTGATGAAATTTGATAGACTGATGCAAACCATAAATATCTTCAATAGTACAAAAAGTGGGCGAAATTTGAAAAGAGGGCGTGGCATTTTTCAACAATTGAAAATTTTGATTCAATATTTCTCAAAAACGGCACCTACGATTTTCATAAAAATTTTGAAGACAATACCGCTGAAAGCAGTCATTATAACAAGTTATGCCACTATACTGGCAAAACTCGTTGAAGGGCGTAGCACAGCCCACAATATTTCTAAACGTCATAATAAGAGAACTAACAACGCTATTGTTATGAAATTTAACATATAAGATACACTAGCTATTGGGTATCTTGTAACCAAAAGTGGGCGGAACGACACTTGTGGGCGTGGCTCCTTCCATACATGCGAAAAAAGTAAAATGCTATATTTAGTGTGCTATGAGAGTAATCTTTTTGAAATTTGGTGCAGAGATGTCAGTTACTATAAGCTATGAAACTAAATGGATTTCGATGGGATTGTATCAGTGGGCGGGGCACTTCATCTACATGCAAAAAATGTTAATTGTTATATTTAGTGTTCTATGGAAGTAATCTTTTTGAAATTTGGTATAGTGGTGTCGGTTACTATGAGCTTTGAAATTAAATGAATTTCGACGGGATTGCATTAGTGGGCGTGGCACCTCCCATACAAGCTAAGACCGTTTAAGGTTATATTTAGTGCTCTGTATGAGTGATCCTAATAAAATTTGGTATAGAGATGTCGGTTACCATAACCTTCTAAGTTTAATGAATTTTGATGGGATTACATCAGTACGCGTGGCACCTCCCATACATGCATTAAAACTTCGTGCAAAGGTGTCGGTTACTATAAGCTTTGAAATTATACGAAAATCGGCGAGATTGCATTAGTGGGTGTAGCACCTCCCATATAAGCGAAATACGAGAAATGCCATAGTGTACTATTGGAGCAATATTTTTTAAATTTGGTGTAGAGGTGTCGGTCACTATAATATCTGAAATTATATGAATGTTGACGGGATTACATTAGTGGGCGTGGCACCTTCCATACAAGCTTAAAACATTTTAAGTTATATTTTTTATACTATATGAGTGATCCTAACAAAATTTGGTTTTAATATATTTAGGCTCATTCAGCTTGGTTCGAGTTTTCCAACCTCTTTCAACTGCTTCATAATTTTTCAACCTCTTTCAACTTTTCTCAATATTTTCCATATTTTTTTGAAATTTTCAACCTTATTTAACTTTTTTCGACTTTTTCAACCTGATTCAACTTTTTTCGAGTTTTTCAATCTCTTTCAACTGTTTCAACATTTTTCAACCTCTTTCAATTTTTTTCAACTTCTTTCAACTTTTCTCAACATTTTCCATATTTTTTCGAAATTTTCAACCTTATTCAACTTTTTTCGAGTCATTCATACTCTTTCAAGTTATTCAACCTCTTTCAACTTTTCTCAACATTTTCCAAATTTTTTCGACTTCTTCAACCTTATTCAACTTTTTTCGAGTTTTTCAACCTCTTTCAAATTTTTTCAACATTTTCCATATTTTTTCGACTTCTTCAACCCCATTCAACTTTTTTCGAGTTATTCAACCTCTTTCAAATGTTTCAACATTTTTCAACCTCTTTTTAAACTTTTTTCAACATTTTCCATATTTTTTGCATTACATTTTTTCGACTTTTTCAACCTTAAAGCGAAAAACCGAGCTTGATCGGTTTCCTGGTACTTGTTATTTATTAGTGTTAGAAGCTTTTCATTTTCGGTCCGTTAGCCACCTGGAAAATTATAAATAAACCGCGAGGTTCGTTACAATGGCGCCCGAGCAGGGACCTTGGCTAACAAAAACTGTATAATAACAAGAATAAAAATCTGAATAATCACTGTGTGTGCGGTACGCACGTGTTTTACGTGGAGAAAATGTTCTCCTAACTCTCTAAATAAGCTAGAAGCAAAAAAATTTAAAAAAAAGCAACCCTTGAAAAAGCCCAAAAGTGTGAAAATAAAATCTGAAAAATACATAAGAATTAACAATAAACAGTGTGAATCAAAGTGTGCAAAGAAAGGTACAAATAAATCTGCAAACATTAAAACAAAGAAATAGCAATAAAACAGCGTGAATCAAAGTGTGAGAAAAATTTGAAAACATTGAAACAAAGTGACAAGTGAAGAAAAAACAAACAAAGAGAAAATGTTAAACGTGGGGTCACACTCTAAAAAAAGGAAGAGTTAGTAGCGTACTGCAAGGAATTTAATCTCGAAGTGGCATGAACCGTTGAACAGCTTAGGAAACGGTTTAAAGCATTCCTGGCCGAAGAACATAGCCCAAAAGTAGAAGAACGATTGCTATAGCTACAGAAGCAACACAGGTGACCTTCTTCCCCGTGCCCACAGACGACAAAGCGAAAGGTGGATAGCATGCCCGATACACGAATACTGGAAGATAATCCTGTGCCAGGCATGTCAGACCCACGAGAGGAAAATACCAACACCAAGGCTACCACCACGGCCGTATATCGGGACCAGACTGCGCCCAATACGGAGTCGAACACTTAAGCCACATGTCTCCTACAGCAAAAGGCAATTGCAGAAATTAAGCAATACAATCCCACAACAATGAACCAAGTGAGAAAATGGACACTGAAATACGACGGCTGTAGTGAACCGCTGGCCTTTATCGAAAGAGTAGAGGGATTGGCCGAGGCAGACGGACTACTAATGGACCACCTTCCACGGACTATGCCGGAGTTGTTAAAAGATAAAGCTCTCGCATGGTATTGCAATAATAACTAACGAGTAACCACATGGGAGTTGTTTAAGCAGAGTTTCTTGGACTCCTTTTTACCACCACGCTACTTCGAAACGTTAGACGATAATATCAGGAAATGACACCAGCGGATGGGGGAAAATTCAAAGTCTTTGTGCTGAAAAGCTGAACAACCATCTAGAAGTAGGGGTCAAGCTGATCAACATCGAATGATGACCGAGGTGGAGAAGAAGCGATTAACGTGCAACCCGCCTGCTGACGGTGTGGATTAGACGGACACTTTGCCAGAACATGCCAAGGCCCCACGCGGCTATTTTGTTGAGATTGCGGAAAAGTTGGAGTACGCTCGATACATTGTTGTCGTTTGTAGGAAAACGACAGGAAGGCGCCCAGACTGAGAGGAGGCGCATCCTCTAAAAGACGCCTCCTGACCAACCTAAACGAAACCTACAGACACTGAAGGAGAGTATTCGCTAACATGAAAGTGGACGGAAAGCAGGTTGCGGCTACCATTGATACAATAGCATCGGTGAGTTTCCTGAAAGAGTCATTCGTCGAAGCATTAGGAGAAACGGCTACGAAGGTGGCGTACCAAGGAGAAGTAGTGTTGGCCGATGAATGTCCTCGACCACTAAACTCCGCCATAGACACCCTAATCCAGTTCAGCAGCCATCAGAGAAGATTTCAATTTGTCATGCCAGATGTTACCTTGGGCCTGGATTTCTCGACCCAAAGTGGTACTACCATATACATCGCTAGGCAAGTGATTACGCTAGACGGAGGAAATCCCGAGCAACGAGCAAGATGTATGATGAGTGAAATCAAATCTGTTCTGAACCTAAACAACGATCCTTAAAAAACTCCTCACTCATCACAGAAACAAAAGATGAAGCTCGGCCGGGTACGAAAACAGCAGCAACAACGAAGAAACCTAGATATGCGCAACCAAAATCATTTGGTCAACCACGTAAATTACCAGAAGTACTCCCAAGTGACCCTATAATAGAGTGGACATTAATAACGGAAGTCAAGTCCGAGAAAAACCCAGGAGAGTCCTGCCGGCAGAAGAATCTTAGCAGGTAATTAATCAGTTTTTGTCAGAAGAAATGCGAAGACGGACGACCGACCCGTCAAGCAACGGTATATTCCCAAGAATCCCGCGATGCAAGCAATGATCAACGAGGAGGTTAACAAACTACAACGAATTGCGCGTTGGGCACTGGAGCTGCAACAATATCAACTCGTCGTCAAGTACCCTAAAGGAAAAAATAATGCTGTCGCAGATGCCTTATCCCGGCAACCTAGTTGCAGCTAGCAGAAGTGAACACATGCGATGGCGTAGAATGCTCGTGGCTAAGAAAGAAGCGAGGAAAAATTCTCAAGCAGCCTGAAAAGTTTCCGGATTACGCAGAGATTGGAACGCAGCTATATAGGTATCTCCCACAACATACGGGCGACGAGGACTGCGCCCAATGGAAGCTATGTGTGGCAAATCCTCTCCGGAAACGTGTCACGAACGAAAACCACGACAATCCCAGCGCCGAACTCCTAGGCATTCGGAAAATAGTTGCGCGCATAGCCAACAAATATTATTGGCCGGGGATGTTCCGGGACATAAGTAAATACATTAGGAGCTGCGATTTCTGCCAACGTTACAAAGTTAGCCAAAAGGCTCCCGCAGGTGAGATGCTTACAACGATCCCAGATGAACCATGGTTCATGGCAACGGTTTGCGCGGATTTCGTCGGACCACTGCCATGCTCAAACCACGGAGCGAGTCAACCGTACGATTAAGACAATGATAGCCCAGCTTCTTGGCAGCCACCAGAAATAACTCTGGCCATCAATACCAGCCAATCGGAGAGCACAGGATACAGCCCGGCGTTCCTCATACAAGGACGTGAGCCACGTTTACCAAAAACACTGTATGATGAAGTCACCAAAAGTACACTGCAATACCAACCTCCGAAGCAAAAAGAGAAAACCAAGGCACCACCAAAAGAAAACAATGTTGAACTACCGGAAACTTGACACAAATTTGATCCGTTCCATACAACGCCGAACTTAAGAGAGGACTTGAACAGTCCGACAACTCAAAACCCTGGAAGCAGATTACGACCACACGGTACAGACAAGGTTCAGTATGTCATGGGAGAGTTGCGCTGTCCTGGAGTCTGGGGTTAAGAAGCAGCTACTACAGCGAGCAACAGCACAAGCGGCGACAAGAGTTCGTGCCTGAAGACGACAACTTGGTCGATCAGAGACGAAGAGTGAACACCGAAGCACTGACGAAGGGAGGGACTCTGACGGAGATTCAGTTATATTTGTGGGCGAGTTGGAAGAGGGAAGTGCGATGGTGAGGGAAATGACTGAGAAATTCCCCGCTGAAGACTTTTCTAATGAAAGCGCTACCATCTCAGTTAGATCGGTGCACGAAGGCCGCGATTCCATTGCCACCACCGTTGAAATAATTTCAATTAGGACGTTACCAAATCACATGTGTAACTAAAGCGACCCTAAAGCAAAGCCCGAATACTAAGCAGGGTGTTCTTGGCCACGGCGCTGATAGTCCTGATCTCCGGGAAACTACAGATACAACCAGTAGAAGTGACTCCAGCAGCAGCAGCGACTCCAGCAGCAACAGCGACTCCAGCAGCAGCAGGGACTCCAGCAGCAGCAGTGGCTCCAGCAGCAGAAGTGACTCCAGCTGCAGTGGGGACAGAAGAGGGCGTAGACGCTAGCCACGAGTCCATCGTCAGCCAGAAGCCACAGCTGAACAGCCAACGTTGGTCGTCGATATCGGTTCACAGGACCGGCTCGCACATGAGCTTGTTTGATGAGGACAAAGTGGGCCAACTCCAATCGCTCATCGCCACGCTCCCGATGGGTCAGGTGATCGAAATCAGCGAACGAATTTTCAGCATCCGAATGAATAAGGTCGGGTACGCTAAGGTCATCATGCGCCCCCCGAAGTAAGGGGAAATTGTGAAGGCAATCGCGCGTTTCCGCCTACATCACAGACTTTTTATTTATGTTTTTTTTTTTTGCATATTGAATTCATACTTTATTTTATAGTTTTTAAGAAGGAAAAGAAATTAAATCAAAGAATTTGTAAATTGAAAAAAGATAATGTTGATAGATAAGCTTGATCTTAAATAATTATAAGTCGAACGGCAGCACTTAGGGAACAGCTCTTTGTGGAGACTTGACAAACAGCTGTATTACGCTGTATCGAAATGTATGGACGCAATTCACCCATACCATAACTTATTTTTGATGATGAATCGAGCACTGTAATATTTTTTTGAATAAAATCTACCGTTAGATAGGCTCCAGTGAAAAAGGTACTCGTTTGATTTAAAAGAATCGTTTTTAATTTCTTTGCTGACACTCCAGCACGTCGTTCGATCTCGCTGAAAATGTGCACAAATCAGTTGTTTTTGACAATCAATCGAGTTCTATGGTGCTTTTTGGAAAAAAAATGTACCGTTAGATATCCTCCCGTGCAAAACTACACGTTTTTCATAAATAACAGCTATTTGGGGACCCAGGAATTAATTTTAAAGTCAAACCAATTATATTTACTGCCTTCTCTTTCTTTCATATTTCATTATTTGGGCCTTGAATTGGGTGTTAGTTTTTCGATACAGCTTAGTGTATATACACCGAATTCTGTTTTTACACGATCTTTTTTTAAACGGTTTTGATTTAACACGGTCCAAATTCGCCGATTTAGCACGATTAAAAAAAGCTATTTGATTGAAAATTTAAAAAAAAATATTTTTACTAACCGTAATCTTTTAGAAATTTAGTTAAGGAATTGGGTTAGAAGGTTAATAGGGTTGAAGCATATGGAACTAACCCCTGTTTTTCCTATGTATGTACAATCATACTTCATGTCTTTTTTTACACGGATTTGTCTGGAACGGATCTACCGTGTAAAAACAGAATTAGTTGTACTCGTATATTTCAAAGTTGAAAATGGTGTAAATTTTGACACCAATGCAAATAAGGGTTAAACAATTGAGAGTTGGCCGTTCAACGATTTTATTCTAATTTACTATTTCTAAACAATATTCAGGATATATTTTATACGCTATTTTGGACATTTTCGAAAACAAAAACTTATTTAGAAAAAAAAATTACAGACAATGGCCTTTCTTTTATATTGTTACGAAATTCCTGTCTCTTAGACGATAATTTCGATCTCTTACACTTTTCTGAGTTCGATCACTGGGTTGTGTAACAATCAAAAACACACAAACTTATTTAATTATAAAAATGGTTTATCTAAATCACAAAAGTTAGTTTTTACACGGTACAATTGTTTATTTCATTAACATTCAAACTCTAATATTAATCTGGCACTGTATAGACAACTGTTTTACTTTATTACTTAAAATCCACTGTGTTAAAATCAAATGTCTTACTTTACTTTTAAAATCAGCTGTATCACTTTATTGCTTAAATTCAACTGTGTTCAACTACTCAGATGACAACCTTTTTATACTAGTCATCGCTTTCTCGAATAATCCAGTATCTTCTAGATGGCGTATCAGCGTGGAATCCACAATCACTTTCTCTAATAATCCAGTACCTTCTAGATGGCGTATCGGAGTGGAATCCACAATCACTTTCTCTAATAATCCAGTACCTTCTAGATAGCGTATCGGTGCGGAATAATTTCTCTCGATTGTCGACTTTTATAGTGTACTGCAGCGCCTTTTCGGTTTATCATTTTTAGTAAAAAAAAACTACACGTGGCCGCTAGATGGTGTAAAAGTATTTTTATACAGCCAGTGTTGCTAGCTACTATCGTTAAGTTTTCTTTTGTTGGTTTTTATTTCGAGAATTTTCTGGCATAAACCAAATTTCGCTACAATATAAAAATATAATAAAATTATATAAATATAATAAATATATGTCTTTCTATTTTCTTTCCTTTTCAAGGTGCCTGGTGGCATGCTTATCACTGGCGGTATGTTAACATTCTATCGTACCGTACCTGGTGTAGTACTATGGCAATTTATAAATCAGTCATTTAATGCCATTGTCAATTATACAAATCGTAATGCGAATTCACCAACCACAGTAACTCAATTGGGCGTCGCATATGTTTCGGCAACAAGTTCTGCACTAATTGCCGCATTAGGATGTAAGAGCTATTGGCAAAAGAAGGCAACGCCTTTACTACAGGTAAAAATCATATAATTTACAAATTTATGTTGTTTTGTTAGAATTGTGTTTAATTTGTAGCATTTTATTAATAAATCTTAATAGCGCTATGTTCCTTTTGCTGCTGTTGCCGCTGCCAATTGTGTTAACATTCCGCTTATGCGTCAAAATGAGATTATTAATGGTGTGGATGTTAAAGATGAGAATGACAATATTGTTGGCAAAAGTCGTTTAGCAGCCATTAAAGGCATCACTCAGGTAGTAGTTTCACGTATTATCATGGCTGCACCCGGAATGCTTGTACTGCCAATTATAATGCAAAAAATTGAAAAGATTCCAGCATATAAAAAATATACTTGGATTAATGCGCCCTTCCAGACAACATTGGTTGGTTGCTTGTAAGAATAAATTCTAAAAACAAATATTTGCAGAACATTTTCAAACAATTTTATATTTTCATTAGCCTTTTATTTATGGTCCCCACTGCCTGCAGTCTATTTCCGCAAACGTGGTAAGTTGAAAATATATTTTTTTGCCCTCGAAAGAATTAAGAAATAAATACACGGTGGGCTTTAACCAACTTTAAATGACAATTTGAGTTACAACAAAAACTTGAATGTGGAATTATTTGGGATGTTAATCAAAGTAGAAATACGTCAAAAAGAAAAAATCCTTAGAGCTTTTTTTTAGTAATATCTAGTGAAATGAAATTTAAAAAACATCCGATTGTGATCAAAAGGAGAAACTAATAGACCGATTTGAATAAGAAAAATGTCATTTTATTGCTTACGAGATGATGAAGAGAATGAGAAACTGTAAAGTTCTGAAAACTGCCACCAGATGGCGCTATAAGCAGTTTGAATAGTTTTAACTACTTCAAATAAAAACTCGCGGGCTCGAAATTCATTGTAGCCATATGGTGTATGTGACTTTTTTGCTTAAAATTTGACGATCTTTCAGAAAAATAAAGTTTTCGGACTAAAAATTGTTTCTCCATACAATTTAATCCGCCCTAATATATATACATATGTGCATATCCATCAGATTGGGCCTTTTAGCTGGCCTCGTTTTTTTTTCTTTTTTTTTTTTTTGGAGTACATCTTCCAGCCGTAGTTTTTCTTGAAGCTAAGGCTATCTTGAACTCATAATAAAGGTTGTTCAATTGAAATTCAGATAGCTATTTTTTTAATTTGCATTTAAAGATTCAAATATATGAAACTTTTCGTGTTTTTTAAAAATTGTCAATTTATTGGGTTTTTACGCTGTAGTCTAAAGACTGTTGAGTACATCTTTCAGCCATTATTTTTTTTTTGAAGCTAAGGCTGTCTTGAACTCATATTAAAGGTTGTTCAATTAAAATTTAGATACCTATTTTTTTAATTTGCATTTAAAGTAAGAAATATGTGAAACTTTTCGTGTTTTTTAAAAATTGTCAATTTATTGGGTTCTTACGCTGTAGTCTAAAGACTGTACATCTTTCAGATATAGTTTTTTTTTGAAGCTAAGACTGTCTTGAACTCATAATAAAGGTTGTTCAATTGAACTTCAGATAGATATTTTTTTTATTTAACTTTATATGTAACATTTCATGTTGTTTTTAACTAAAATCCAATTTTAACAATGTCTCCCTTAAAATTTTAATTGTTCCTCCTTGAATATTAATTAAAGATAGTCTTAGCTTCAAGAAAAACCAGGTTTGAAGAGTCTCCTCAAAAAAAAAAAAAAATAAATAAATAAAATCGAAGCCATGGTCGAGGTAAGATGACAATTTCGATTTTATTTTTTATTTTTTATTTTTTTTTTTGGAGCAGACTCTTCAAACATGGTTTTTCTCGAAGCTTAAACCATCTTTAATTAATATTCAAGGAGGAACAATTAAAATTCAAAGGGAGACATAGTGAATTTCAATTGAACAACCTTTATTATGAGTTCAAGATAGTCTTAGCTTCAAAAAAAAACTATATCTGAAAGATGTACTCAACAGTCTTTAGACTACAGCGTAAAAACGCAATAAATTGACAATTTTTAAAAAACACGAAAAGTTTCATATATTTCTTACTTTAAATGCAAATTAAAAAAATAGCTATCTGAATTTCAATTGAACAACCTTTATTATGAGTTCAAGATAGCCTTAGCTTCAAGAAAAACTATGGCTGAAAGATGTACTCCAAAAAAAAAAAAAAAACGAGGCCAGCTAAAAGGCCCAATCTGATGGATATGCACATATACATATAAACTTTTTTTATTGTCGTAGTCAAAAGAGCAAAAAAAATAAATTTTTCAATAGTTTGTAGGTAGACAAATAGTACAATCATTTGGTAGTTTTTCCTGGAAAGTTTTCCGGTAGTTTTGAAAATGAGTAATTTTAAAGATTTCGATATGCTCTTTTCAATTTTGCCGCTCGTATTGTTTGCCGAGTGCCGCAAAATGTACTTCCGTCAAATACGATAATGCCATTGAATATTTTTTTCTTATTAAAAAAATAAAAAAAGATTGAAAAATTAGTTATAAAAATTATATTTTAGAAGTATTCGTACGCCAAAACTATTGGTTTTACGAAAAAAAGGTTATAACATAAATTGTAGGCAATTTTCTCTAGTTTCATTTTGTACATATGTATGCTCGTACATATGTTTTTATCGTAAAATGAGTCAGAAAGGAGATATTGTCAAAAAACTGCTTTTAGGCGCCATTTTTCCAATATGGCGGTGCGAGCGGCAACAATACGAGGTGACAAATTTGAAATTCGGAAAGAGCACATCGAAATGTATAAAATTACTCATTTTCAAATCTACCGGAAAACTTTCCAGGCAACGTCTTTTTTTATAACCAAATGACTGTACTAAAAAACAAATTTTCTTTTTTAAATTTTTTTTCCCATGAAAAATGGTGTATTCACCATTTGTATTTTAGCAAAATTAGTAGCTTTATCTTGTTCAGTGACTCAATATTTACATATACATGAAAAATAATTGTCAGAGGCAGTGTGACCAAAAAAAGGGCCACCTCGTTGTTTTTATTGGATAAAGATGATAAATATGCAAATTGTTTTTAACGATATACAATTTATTAAAAATAATTGTTTAACAAAACCAATTATTTCACATTGTTTTTTTGTAACCAATGCTCTATACTTGTCTACAAGTAATGGGCTTGGATTCTAATTTTCCAGCTCTTTATTTCAAATTAAGTTAAGATCTGAAACATATACTGGCATGTGTCTACTTTAAGTCCATTGGTCAGCTTATTTTTCAGAATTGCTTATTTGGAAAATATTCTTTCAGCGAAAGCACTATGTGGAAAAGACATAATTGTAGTTACAGACGCATACAAATTTTGGCGCTAGCAACAGCTGACAGTTGTCTATATGACAACCAGCGTTGTCACCGCAATCGTTAAAACTAGGGTTAGGCAAATAAAAAATATAATTGAAATATCGATGATCGATATTTCGGTTTTGTTCTTAGGTCACGTGAGGCCTTGTGCACCCAATCAGTGCTAGGCCCAAATATTAAAATAGAAACACATAAAAACAGTGATGAAACAACAGAAAACTTTGGTATTAGCGTCTGCGACACTACAAAAACTGTTTGAAATCATTTGATAGCAAGAATTTAAAAAAAAAAATTGTGTACTGTTGCATGAGGCCCCTTACCGTGCTAGGCCCCGTTCAACCACACGATCATAAAGCCGGCTCTGATTTTAAAATAGAATTTCTGTCAAACACTGTCATGCCACCTATTGGTCAAATGCAGAATTATAAAAAGTTGAGCTAGTATTGAAATATATCGAGAAAAAAACATCGGATATATCAATAATCGATATTTTTGCTGAAAAAAATCTATTCTTACCAGCGATGGTGTAAATTTTCACGGTTGCATTTATTTAAGTATAAAAAAAAATTCTTTCTTGTTAGGCTGGGATCCCACGAGTGGTTTTTCAACTTGCGTTGGCTAACGTCATTACCAGAGAGGTTATAAATGCATATTTGCATATTGCATATTTTGTGCTTTAGAGCATATTTTGGGTTAATTTGCATGTTTTTGCATATTTGAGCATTTTCATTAGAAACTCATATAAAAATTATATTTTTGGGGTTCTCGATGGCAGCCTACATTTCCAAACACACCTCTGCCAGCATCTCCAATTATTACTCGATGGGGCACTTGACTAGAAGCAGCAGTTTATTACAGAAGAAGATCTCAGCGACTCAGGACTGCCGCGATCTACAAGCTTAAAAGCTGAGATAAGCTACATTAAATGTAATTTTTTAATACTAATAGTTGATTCGAATTTAAACTTAAATAGAAACTCCCGGCTTAGAGCTCAAAGAAAGCGTAAGAGTTTTTGAAAATGTGCGCAAAAAGTTGGCTACTCTAAATCGTGCGGATATCAGTAACACATTTGAAAGCGTGATTATCTGTAATGTTTGATATTATCAAATTCTTTACGAAGATACCATTTCAAAAAGCCCGTTTTGTGAACAGTATTCTCCTAGTTCGTTTTTTAAACGCACTACTGTTTGAAAAGCGATACAATTTTTTATTCGAGAATTTGAAGCAGCATTTAATAGTTTATGCAAATTTGAGTCTTGTGGGAATATAACAACTGATAACACAGTTTTTGATTTTTTTCATATATTTTTTCGTGCAGGAACTAATCCTCATGAAATTTTCAAGCTGTTTTTCGTGCATATTTTGGTGTTTTTTAAAGCATATTCTATGCGCTTAATCGATGTATTTTGCCTAAGCCTTGTTAAAGCTATTCTTTTACAATTAAGGCTGTGGACAAAAAAATTACAGACGATTAAAAAGTATAAATGGTGAAAAAGGAACAAATGAAGGCAATTTCAAAATAGTATGTGCCACGAATACAGAATGCGAAATAGCGTACAAAATGGCCCTTTAGTGTATACAACGGTCACACTGATCATAGGGTATTTCAATAGTAAACCTGCATTTCGTTTGATGTACAATGGACAATAAGCATGGACAATAAACATTTTTAAAAACACTTTAGATGAAACTCACTGCCTCTAATTCTTGATGGAACTGGCTAAAATTTTACGGAAGTTTTTACTTAATGTGTTATAGAATTGTTTGAGACTAGGAGACCTAAACATTTCAAACAATCGATTATTTCTTATTGCCCTTATATAACAGACATAAGTATGTACATACATTTGTTCTGACTCGATAATTATTAATCATGCTAATTCTCCGAATTACTGAAAAAACTCTTCGTACATCAATAAAGGGCCAACTAAACCATGCACGCTTTGACTGCATTCAACTTATGCAAGTGTGCGAATACATACAAATCGTATATATGCCAACCGCAATGTTTGATTTGCATGCGCGTCTCAGGAGAAATACATAAATTAAAAATAGAAAGACATTTCTTGTCTGTTCATGAATAATTTCATAACAAACAGGATAATAAGAGAGAAATTTTATTTTATGAATTGAAAACAATTAATTATTTTGATACTACATACATATATTATTTTGAAGAAAAAACTATTTATTTATTTATTTTACATAATCACAATTTTTTTAATTACGTTTTGCACGAAAAACACATGTTTATTGATTCTTTTTTAGTATTTTTGAACGTTCACTTAATAAATTAGAGTATATATTAAATGTAAAAACGGAAATAAGTACAATGACGAAAATTTACGTTACACATATGAACGTTAAATTGAGTACATAGTGTAATGTACTTATACAGTCACTTTCCTTTCAACCTCTTACATGCTACCCTAAAACCATAAATTCTGATTTATCAAATTTCATAAATGAAAAAAAAAACAAATCAACCTTTCTCACCAAATTTAAAGCAAACAATTTGGATACCTAAATAAAACGTCTCCGATATCTAATCGGACTGCAATAGATCTTAACCAAAATACAAATTTGCTTATCATCCCCTATGGCTTGTGCCGCTAACGTATGAAGAGCACTTACTTACTTACTTGGGTGGCCATAACAACCCGTTACCGGGTTACGGCCGACCTCAAAAGCTCTCTCCAGGCGCCTCTGCTTCGCGCGCACCTTCTCCAATCATTCACACCAAGCGTGGATAGGGTTTTCTCGGCTTGGTCTTTCCATCGGAGGCATTGTCTTCCTCTTCGTCGTAGCCCAGCGGCTTCCGCATCAAACACCTTTTTCGCCGGAGCTTCTTCGTTCATACGCACAACATTTCCCAGCCAGCGCAGACGTTGGATAGTGATGCGCTTGACTATGTCAATGTCAGCGTAGAGCTCGTACAGTTCGTGATTCATTCGAATACGGTAGTCGTCGCCGACGTGAACAGAACCGAAGATTTTGCGAAGAATTTTTCTCTCAATCACCCCAAGCGTGGCTGCATCAGTCTGCGACACAACCCATGCTTCTGCGCCGTAAAGTAGCACGGGTAAGATGAGCGTCTTGTAGAGTGTCAGTTTTGTCGGGCGAGAGAGGTCTCTACTACTCAATTGCTTACTGAGACCATAGTAACACCTATTAGCAAGAGTTAGTCTTCGCTTTATCTCCAGGCTGACATCGTTTTGAGTGTTCACGGCGCACAGTGGCTCCTTTTTCAAAAAGTGATTGCTAAAATCAAATTTTCGATTTCCGATTTTCGAAACTTTTTTTTTTTTATTTAAAAGATAATTGACCAAAGGCTCTAAAACCGAAAATTTTTTTGATTTATGACAAGTATTTTGGTTTTTATGGGTGCTCAAAGTTGTATAACTTTTTATCGTTCATTAAAATAGCATTTTTTTACATTTTTCGCAATATTAAAAATGGAATATTTCAAAAGATTGAAAAAACATGGGAATTTGAAGTATGCTCTCTGAATTTATGGTATTTAAAATAAATAATTTTCACAAGATGTGGAAAAAAAATTTTAGTTAGTATTTTTCATGAATTTTTCAAAAAAGGTCGTTTTTAGCATAGTTTTTCAAATTTATCTTGGCCTGTTATCCACAAATCAATGTCAATCAAGGATTGGTGAATGAGAAATTATAGTTGACATATCTGCCAACAATAATCATATAGGTCTTACCTGCCAGTATTTGCCAGGTAAGAAGTTATAGCTACTTATGTGACATGATATGCATAAAACTGAATTTGTTGTGTGATGACGATTTTCAGTCTATGATATTTTGACTTGGAAATTGTTAATCAGAATTGGAATGTTTTTAGCGAATAAAGACATCACTCAAAATAAATTAAAAATTGTAAATATGGACGTTACCACCCCCCTTTCTTAATTTATTCTTCCTATTTCCAAAACTAAGGACTGTCCCAGAAAAAACTTGCACTTTTATTTTTTAAGATTATACTCTACCTGATAATCTTATAGGTCTAAAAAGACAAAATATTTATTCCATATAAAGTGACGTTTGATATGATGTATAACACTTGAAGATAGCACTTCTAACGACAAAGATGTCTAGCAAGCAAGAAAAAGTCCGTGAACTGATTTTGTCCACATACCAGCAAAATCCAGGGTTAAAATATTCAGCTATAGCAAAAATAGTTGGTGCATCAGAAAGAACTGTCAAAACGGTTATTTCTAATTATAAGAAGGGTCTACCTGTTTCACGAAAAAAGGGTTCAGGCAGAAAACCAGAATTTTCTAACCCAAAGGTAGCGGCGAAGATGAAGCGCCTTTTTAAGCAGAATCCCAACACCTCAGTGCGAGATATGGCGGATAGAGCAGGTAAATCAAAATCTACTGTGCAAAGGATAAAGGAAAAAAGTAAGCTGAAGACATATAGAGTTCAAAAAGTACCAGACCGTTCTGATGAAAAGCAGTTGGTTGGTCAGATGCGAGCCCGAAAATTATATGAAAGGTACCTGACTAAATTTGACTGCTGTGTTATGGACGACGAAACTTACGTTAAATCAGATTTTAAGCAGCTACCTGGGCACGAATATTATACATCACCGAAGAAGGGGAATGTGCCTAGTAAATTCAAAGAAAAAAAAATTTCGAAATTTCCGAAGCAATATATGGTTTGGCAGGCCATATGCACCTGTGGCCTCAGAAGCAGCTTCTTTGTTACGCAAGGCACAATCAATTCCAAAGTTTATATAGACGAGTGCCTCGAAAAACGTCTTCTACCATTTATTCGTGCACATGAGGGTACCGTGATATTCTGGCCAAATTTAGCAACCTCTCATTACTCTAAAGCTACGATGGAATGGTATGCAAGTAAAAAGATCAATTTTGTACCAAAAATAGCAAATCCGCCTAACTGCCCAGAGCTTCGCCCAATTGAAAGATATTGGGCTCTTCGAAAGAGTGGCAGGACTGCAAAAAATTTTCAAGACTTCAGACTTAAGTGGAAAAGATCGTACCGTACTGTCGATGAAACAACTGTGCAAAATGTAATAAAGGGCCTTAAGAACAACGTCAGAAATTTTTATGAAAAAAAAAAAATTGTTAATTAGTTTTTAGTTATTTATATTCTTTACACTAGCCATTATTAATAAAAAAAGATAAGAGACCAAAAAGTTTATTGGGTATTTTTTTATAACTAAAAAACAAAGTGCAAGTTTTTTCTGGGACAGTCCTTATTTGACGCAAATAGATGCATATGTAAAGAGTACCTAGAAAACTTCTGTCCATATAATATGGGCTTTACCCCACCTCCAAAACGCTTGATTTGTCACTTTTTCCAAATCATTTCACTTTAAGAAAATTCGCTTTTGTATAGCGAAATAGTAATACTTGCCTCAGATATTTATATCTAAGTTTTTAATGCAATTTAAAAATATCTAGTACTTGTAATGTCAAATATAATAAAGCTGTATTTTTTGTATAGAATACAGGTAGATGCACTTCTGATAACATTGAACTCTAGTGCAGGCCAACTTTATATACACCTGTTTTATTACGGTAGATATCATACAAGGAATTCAGCTTATTAGGTAGTTCAATTTTTTCGCTGAACAAGTATTATGTTTGAGGCTTGTAACACAATATTTTGTACCTGTATTTGTATAAAAGTCAAATTTTAAGCCTCAATAACTCAGTCTTTTCTGACTATTTAAAGTGTGAGCTACGCAAGTTTCCAAGGAAAATGAGCATATCTTATGAAAATTTGTTTGAAATATTTGCAAACAGCGGAAATGGAGATTCATTTGTGGTTGCGGTAAAAAACAAATACCCGAAACATATTAAGGATGAGCATACACAAAAGTTAAAAACTTTTACTGCAACACAAAGAGATATTGGGTGTCATGTAAGAGAACCAAAGCGTATTTTTATATAAAGTATGCAGACTATCTGAAAAATGACTTTGAGCTATCACTTGATGATATTCCTAGCACATCACAGGCCTCCAAAGGAAGACCAGCAAAACAAATTGAAAACTGTGGGGAATTTACGAAAAAGAGAAAAATAGCAGTCGCCACTGGAAACATTTCAAAAGAGAACTTAGCAGATGCGCTCAGCATGAAGTACAACAAAGATCATGAAATGAAAAATGCAGAAATAACGAAAAGAGTTTTATTGGCAAGCCCAACAAGAGTCGATCGATTCAAAAACAGTATTCCTATTCCACAACGTGATCCCATAAAATATGACGGTTCCAGTGCTTTAGCGCTTTTCCTAGATTTGGGGCTTTCAAAGGAAAAATATAACAACTTGAGAAATTCATTAAGAAGCCACAACGTAGATGTTGTTCCCAGCTACAAAGTTGTGTCAGAAGCTAAAAAGGAAGCGGTTCCTGGTAACTGTACGGTGACAGAAACATCAGCTGAAGTTAGACTCCAAAATTTACTAGATCATACCACTAAGCGAATTTTGAGCAGTAAAAGCAACCATGAAATAGAATCGTTCCCAGATAATATTTCTTTGTTAAGAAAGTGGGGCTGTGATGGATCATCTGGACAAAGTGCATATAAACAAAAAATTTCTACAGAAGATGGACAAAATATTTCAGATGCCAACATGTTTATGGCTTCGAATAAGGAGTGAAAATGCTGAACATTGGAAAAATCCTCGACCATCATCAGTTCTTTATTGTCGACCTATAATGTTTAAGTACGCTAAAGAATCTTCAGTTCAAATAAAAAGCACCATCAGCAATATAAAACAACAAATAAATGAACTTCAACCCACCATATTTGAAGGAAATGATGACAAAAATATTATAATTAGACACGAATTATTTTTAACAATGATTGACGGCAAAGTACTTAATGAGATAACTGGCACCAAATCTACTAGATCTTGTGCTATATGTAAGCGTTCACAAAAAGATTTCCGAAGTAATGATGACTCCAACGATGAACACATTTATGAGTACGGCATTTCGCAATTACATGCAAGGATAAACCCCATGGAATTTATTCTGAAACTAGCCTACAGCATAGGAAATGATGAAAATCCAAACAACCAAAAGTTAAGAAAAAAATGATACAAGATCAATTTCGAGAAAAACTGGGTATTATAGTAGATACTCCTAAGCAAGGATTTGGTAACACAAATGACGGAAACACAGCAAGGCGATTTTTTGAGAAACCAGAAACAACTTCAGAAATAACGGGAGTCAATGAGGACGTGATAAAAAGATTACAAGTTATTTTAAACGTACTATCCTGTAGAGAACCCGTTAAAGTAAAAAAATTTGAAAAGTATACCAAGGAAACTGCAGACATATTAGAACATAAATACAGCCAAAAATTACTGACACCCTCTGTCCATAAGATCTTAGCTCATAGTGGACAAATTATCAATTATCAAGCCTTACCAATAGGATAATTATCAGAAGAAGCCCAGGAGTCTAAAAACAAAGATTATAAGAAGTACAGATATAGCAATACATGTAAAATTTCACGTATTCGACAGAATGAGGACTTGTTCAATATACTTTCAGCATCTTCAGATCCTTTGATTTCATCACTTAGGCACGTTAGGTCACGAAAAGAACTGACTGATAAATTCTGTAGTACTGTTTTAAGTTTCTTAGATATCCATAATAATGATGATATTTTTATAGAATTTTAGATTGTTGTTGATTTTTTAAAGAAATTACCTAATTTATTACTGTAACCCTTTTTTTAAAACTTATCTAGCCTTTGAGAAAGACTGTTTATAAATTATGTTAAGAGATAACAAATAAATGCATATGAATGAATTAGTCAAAATTAAAAAAAAAAATTTTTTTTAAAAAAGTATTTAAAAAATTTTTAAATTATTAAAAGTTCATTAATTGAATAAAGCGCTCTAAAATTTATAAAAAAAAAATTTTTTTTTATGAATTCATGCCACTAAAAACTTCAAAATTTGGACTTTCACCTCTTTTTAAAAGTATTTATAGCTAAGTCTCAAACCTGAATCTTATATATGTCATATCTACAGAAATTACCAACCAAAATCAAAAAACTTTACTCAAATATCTTTACCCGTTCAAAAGTTATGATTTTAGCAACGCGAAATCGCAAAAGGCGCCACTGTGCGGCGGTGCCAAGATAGGTGAATTCCTTGACAACTTCGAAAGTATAGTTGTTCGCAGTAACAAAGGATCCAATACGCCGCGTCTCCCTGTTTGTGGACAGCATATACTTTGTTTTGCCCTCGTTCACCGTCAAACCCACTTTCGCTGACTCTTTTTCGATAGCAGAGAACGCAGCAGTAACATCTCACTTACAACGTCCAATGATATCAATATCATCGGCATATGCAAGGAGCTGGACACTTTTGTAGAAAATAGTGCCATTACGATGTACACTGGCTCTTCGCAACACCCCTTCCATCACAAAGTTGAAGAGGTTGCAGGATAGTGGATCGCCCTGTCTGAAACCTCGTTCGGTATCAAATGGTTCGGAGAGGTCCCTTCCTACTCTGACGGAGCTGGCTGTGTTGCTCAACGTCATTCTGCAAAGCCGCACCAGCTTCGCAGGTATACCGAACTCAGACATGGTGGCATACAGGCAATCCCGTATCGGGCTATCGAAAGCAGCTTTAAAATCGATAAAGAGATGATGGGTATCGATCTGTTTTTCGTGGGTTTTTTCTAGGATTTGACGTAGTGTGAATATCTGGTCTATGGTGGACTTACCAGGTCTAAAGCCGCACTGATAAGGCCCAATAAGTGTGTTGGCAAACGGCTTAAGTCTTTCACACAGTACAGTCGACAGGACCTTGTAAGAGATGGCAAGAAGACTGATTCCCCGGTAGTTAGCGCAGATTGTCAGGTCACCTTTCTTCAGTACAGGACAAAGAACACTGAGATTCCAATCGTTGGGCATGCTTTCTACTAGCCATATTTTGCAGATGAGTTGATGCATACACCCTATCAGCTCATCGCCGCCGGTCTTGAACAATTCAGCAGGCAGGCCATCGGCACCAGCCGCTTTGTTCTTCTTAAGTCGTTGGATCACAACTTGTACCGCGTCATGGCTAGGTGGTGGTACGTCCACTCCATCGTCGTTGATTGGTGGCATCGGGTTAATTTCTCCAAAGGCGGGATTGGTGGAGTCATCGTCAGCAAGCAGCTTGGAAAAGTGTTCCCTCTATAATCTCAGTGTGCCCTGCGTATCCGTAACCAGATTTCTATGTTCATCTTTACAGGTAGATGCTCCGGGCTTGAAACCTTGGGTCAGACGCCTGACTTGTTGGTAAAATTTTCGAGTATCATTCCTGCCCCGTAACACTTCGAGTTTCTCACGCTCGTGCCTTTCCTGTTCTCGTTTCTTGCGTCTGAAAAAGCGCCTCTCTTCCTTTCTCTTTTCCCGGTAGTTTTCGTGCACGGCTCGCGGTGCCGCTGACTGCAGGGTTCTTTTGTAGGCGGCGTTTTTCACTGCAGTAGCTTCGCGACACTCCTGGTCATACCATTGATTTTGCGAAAGTGGGCGTCGGAAACCAATGACTTCCTCAGCGGCAGAGCGCATGGAGCGGGATATATGCGCCCAAAGTCCACCGGCATCATCGGGTAGAGAGTCAGGTTGAAGGAGCAGTTCTGAGAGGCGAGCGGAATAGGCTTCGGCCGTCCGACGTGATTGCAGCTTAGCGACGTCCAGCTTTCGTTGCGTATCAGAGCGTACATCCTTTGCATTGCACAGCCGCATGCGTATCTTGGCTGCAACAAGATAATGATCAGAGTCAATATCGACTCCCCGGAACGTACGAACATCTAGCACGCTGGAAGCATGCCTTCCGTCGATCACAACATGATCGATTTGGTTGCGTGTTTTCTGATCAGGGGACAGCCAGGTGGCCTTGTGGATATCGAGGTGTTGAAATCTGGTGCTACTTACTACCATGTTTCGCGCCGCGGCGAAGTCGATCAGCCGTAGACCGTTGTTTGAGGTGGTCTCGTGAAGGCTGAACTGACCGACAGTGGGGCCAAATATACCTTCTCTTCCGACCTTTCCGTTGAAATCCCCGAGTACAATTTTAACGTCATGGGCCGGGCAGGGGTCGTATACTTCCTCAAGTCTCGCATAGAAGGCATCTTTGACAGCATCGTCCTTTTCCTCCGTCGGGGCGTGTGCGCAAATCAAGCTCATGTTAAAAATCGAGCCTTGACGCGGATCGTAGCCAACCTTTCGCTCACAGGTGTGAACCTGGAGATATGGTGGCGAAGTCTCTTGCTTACTACGAATCCGCATCCCAATTCGCGCCTCTCCGCATGGCAGCTGTAGTAGATATCGCAACTTGCTTGCTTAGAGCAACCTTGTCCTATCCATCTTATTTCCTGGATGGCGGTGATGTCAGCCTTAATTTTTCCGAGGGCATCCGCCAATTCGATAGAGCACTGCGCAAGCATAATCGCCACAAGTGTTGCGTTATGTTTTGCCCAGAATTACAGCGGTGGCGGTAAAGCGGCGACGAATATACGCTGTCAAAAATTATAACATACTTGATCATGTGAAATTGAACAGAATTGCTGCGTACGACTGGTGAGCTGCCGACGGTTCGCCGTCGATTTAGATTTAATTCTAATTATTTTTTACTGAGCCTTCTGTTCAGTACTGTTAGTGTGAAAAAAACACAAAAAAAATTACAGCGCAAAATGCATAAAAAGAAACAAATCATTTCTTTTGGGCAAACCAGCAGCTTATACTAGTTTCGATGACCGCTACGTCATCATCATCAGTGAGCTTTGTTCGCCGAAATTTAATAGTCTAACTAGCATACTATATCTTACTTCTTGCGTTGACCATTTAAGAATCATCGCAACAAATATAAACATAGTGCGCCAAAAACTACATTTCCTTCTTCATATGCAAATTGTTCTTGTAATCTTTTTGATATCACACATTTCTTGACTAGCGCTCCGTTGAAGCCTTATTTGGATATAAGATATATAGATTTAATTCTATTTTCACCGTCCGATCAGTGTTGCATTTCCAATCAGCTTCATACACCAAATTTTTTTGAAAAAACTTTACTACAGTATTTGCTATACACATTACACATGTTCAAATAAATGGCTAGAATACTTCAAGCACACTCGATTTTCGAAAATTTATTCATATTCGGGTATATCCTCGTTTATTTTTTTAATGGAAATTTATGTAGTGGCATTGAAAATTTCAAGTTATAGTGTATTAAGGTAAATGCAGTAAAAAAACAAAGGATTTGAGTCATTACACAAGAAACGCCAAAGCTCTACTCGCGGAGAGATCACAGTTTTTCTCCTTATGTATAGGATTAAAAAATTAAGAAAAATATATAAATAAGAAAAAAATTTAATTTTTTTGGCCAAATTGAATTTTCAAAAATCGAGTGTTCTTGAAGTATTCTAGAACGTGCCTTTTATTTGAACATGCCCAATACACACACTACAATAGTCAACATTTTCGATAAATCTGCTGAAGTCTAATATTGTTTACTAACAACTTACTAAATTTATTTTAGTCATTTGAGCACCACATCAATGAAAGTTTTCGAAGCACAGCTGTATCACGAAATGGAGAAAAACACCAATGGCAATGTTCCAAGACGTGTCTACTTTAATAAAGGCCTTTAAATCCGCTCAACATAAGAAGTTCCTTAGCAACTCAATATCAGAATGATGATGATGACAATAATAAAAAAATAACATAACCATCTTAGCATTGATTAGTAAGCTAAAAAATGTTTAAAACCGCATTTAACAATAAAACGTTAATGGCTTATTCTTAAGTCAAAAGTATAATTCAAACTAAACAATTAGTAACAAAAATAGCTCTTATCGCTTAATAGATTTAAATGAGAAATGTTAAATTGTAGTATTTATGTGTTTTATGTCAAACAAGTTTATTCGAATTGGTATTATTAAGTTTAAAACTATTTGTTTATTATTTTAGCTTAAAATTTAAGCCAGCAATAATTTTAAATCTAAGCAAAATGTATTGTCAAAGCAAATAAATTACAGTCCATATTTAGTTAATGTTGAAGCATTTAAGAAATAAATTATAGTTAAAAGCTTAACAACACAATAAATTGCATTAAAAAATGCCTTAAAATGCGAAAAAATATTATTTTTAAATTTAACTGACGTAATATGAGTAATACATATGTAATTTCATGATGGAAAATATAAGATTAAATTCAACGAACAAACTTCCTCATTTGATGCAGAAGCAAAGGTAAAAGAATAATAGTGAAACACGTTTTTAAAGTAAAATGTTTCAATTCATATTTTATTATTTTTATTTAAAAGTGTACAAGTTGAATTATAATTAAACCTTTCAGGAGCAACATTGTGCTCAAATAACAAAATCACCGTTGTGTTATTTTTTTCGCGAATTTTTTTGCCGTGTTCTAATTTGTTGCTCTGTTTTGTGCATTCTAGTGTACACACAATTTAGCCAGCTACTATGAATTTTTTGTATTGGCGTCGCTTTCGTTACGACAACAGATGCCGAAAAATTTGACCAAAATTGCTTGTGCATTTAGTTCAGTTATTTTACAAAATATTACTCGGATTTACAAAGCAAGTGTTTTAATTGGTTCTAAAAAGTTAAGTTAATGGATAAATAGGTAATGTTAAGTATCGATAAATATTTATGAACAAAATTTTGTTTTAATGAATTAGTATTTAATACTTTAAACTTTGATTTTGAATTAAAATGGTTGCATGGCAACCCTCATATTTAATTTCCTTTATCACTTCCAGTTTGTAGTGAATATATGCTTTCATATATTTGCTGTAAATATGTGCTCTTATAACTGTTCTTAGTAAATTTAATCTAGGATATACATATGTACATATAAAAACAAAGATCTAACAGCAAAGTGGTCTGTTCTGTTCATAGCCTTGAAGCGACAACAAGTGAATTTAAATTAAAATACTTTAATTGCAAAAATTGTGTTTCAATTCTGGAAAAAACTAATATAATTAAATTTAAAGAAAATAAAATATTTTCTGTAGTTGCAAAAACGCTTGCAACGAAACATTGGTGCCGAAACCCGGGAATAATAGTTATTCCCATCAGTGAAAAATATTATTTGATGATTTGCATTTAATTAAAGTTAAATTAAAAAATAGTTGTTGTTGTCGCCGCCAGGCTTTAGTGCTAAAATACAATCGTGCGGTCGGTCGGTCGTTCTTTTTTTTTGTTCAATAATTATTTATTTTTTGCAAATTATATTGCTACAACGGTCCAATATCAAAAAATTGTAAAAAATATATAAAAGCAGCACATTGACAGTTACGTTCGAGAGCAATCGGTAAAGCAGCGACGCGACAAAAGCCAGCAGCATCGGCAGCTTAGCAGCATAATTCAAAAAATAGTTAACAGCGACGCGACGAAAGCTAACAGCATTGGCAGCGAAGAAAGCAGAGCGACGTTGAAAAGATAGTGATACTTAAGAGAAAACGTCGAAAGCGATTTAATAGTTTCAATTTCTTAACATGCCGTTTGAAGAGAATATGTCATCTGGTGAGCAGAAAGGTGGAAGTGCAGTTACCAATACAAACGCATCGCAACTAGCCGAATTCAAAGCATTGCGTGCAACAACAAAGGGCAGCATAACGCGCATAAAAACATTAATAACAAAAAAGGCGAGTACGTTGTCTGTCGAAGAATTGGAGTGTCGGCTAGGAATCTTGGAATCATATTTCAAGCAACTGATTTAAGTGGAAGCAAATATTGATAAAATTTGCGGTGAGTCAGATATAAATGCTAACGCAAACTTTATAGCTGAAATTGAAGAAGTGTATGTGTCGACAAAATCATTAATCATGTCTTCGCTTAAAGAGAAAAGGCCTTCTATGGCGGACATTAGTTGCCTTAATGCGACATCTTCAGCCACTCCAACATCACGTCTGCACCGTCAAATAAAACTGCCTAAATTTGAAGGCAAATATGCAGAATTCCCAAAATTTATTTCAATTTTTACTAAGCTTGTGCAAAACGACCAAGCACTGGATGATTGTGAGCGGTTCCTCATCCTCAAAGAAAGTCTTGGCGCAAAACCATTGGCAGCAATTTCCGATTTTGATGTAACAGATAAAAATTATTCCAAGGCGCTTCAACGGTTGAAAGATAATTATGACAAAAAAGCGCTCATGTTCGAAGAGTATATCTCGGCTCTTTTTGAAATCTCAAAGATGAAAAAATCATCATCAGAGCAGTTGCGTCAAATTATCGATAAGGTTAATGCACATTTAAGCGCAATGCTATCTATAGGAACTTATGAAAATATTGCAAACGCAATGATAATATTTTTGGCCATGGAACGGGTTGATGTAGACTCGCTAGTAAAATGGGAGGAGTCCATTGATTTCAATAAACTATCGTCATGGGACGAGTGTTCAATGGTTTTCGCTAGACGTTGTCAACAATTGGAGGCACGTGAAACAAAAACAAATCGTGATGACTTCAAAACAACTGCGGTGAAAGAAGTCACCAAAAATTGGAAGTCGAAATATAATTTTAAGAAACAAAATTTGACGTCACTGTCAATTGGTAAGATATCATGCGATTTGTGTCACAATGGTGATCATGCACTTACACAATGCCAAGAGTTTGAAAACAAATCAGCAAGAGAGCGTTACGGAGTTTCACGTTATTTAAAGCTATGCATAATTTGCTTAAAGAAAGGGCATAGGCTCAAAGATTGCACGGCATCAAAGTGTGAAATTTGTAATTTGCCGCATCATAGAATGTTGCATCGATTTGGGGGTCAAGACTCCTCATCAAATATAAGTACGCCACAGCAGTCCCTGATGTCTACAACGGTAGCTACAACGGTCCCAGCTGAATCAAGTCAAACTGCTCTACATACAACATTGGTAAACTCATCATCAGTTCCTGAAGTATTATTGGAAACAGCTATAGTGTTCGTCAAAGATAAGCACGGAAATTTACATACTGCACGGGTTATCTTAGACTATGCGTCGCAAATAAATTTGATTTGTGAAAATATGGCCCAAAAATTAATGTTAAAAAAGGCATCGTGTGCACTTGGCGCTAACGGAATTGCTGACTTAAGCACCAATTTAACGAAGCAAACGCAAGCTACGCTCTAATCACGTTTTAATAATTTTCAGATAGACTTACAATTTTACGTTTTACCAAAAATTACAGGAATGAAGCCAGATAAATATTTGGATACTTCAAACTGGAATTTACCAAATAATATTGAGATGGCAGATCCAAGATTCAACGTACCTGCGCGTATCGACATGCTTTTGGGTGCAGAGGTGTTTTTGGATCTACTGTCAGTCGGCCGTATATATTTAAATGAACAATTACCGCGCCTACAAAAAACTGTTTTTGGATGGGTTGTTTCTGGAGCAGCAAAAGCCATCAACGGATGCAGCGCAACGGTGCACAACTTCTTAGTCAACCAGAACGCAGGTGAGCAATGAAATAATTTAGTAGAAAAATTTTGGCAGGTAGAACATATCGACGCAAAAGCAGTATTTTGGACAAATGAAGAAGAAGAATGCGAACGCATTTTCAACAAACATGTAGCAAGGGACGTCACTGGACGGTTTATAGTGAAGATACCTTTTACAAACGAGGTTCACAATTTAGGTGATTCATATCGCATTGCAGAGCGCCGTTTTTATTCCCTTGAACGTAGGCTGGACAAGGATCCAGCTACTAAAAAGATGTACAAGCAGTTTATTCATGAATATCTCGAACTTGGGCACATGGTTCTAGTAGAAGATTACGATATTACGAAAATTAAATACTTTTCACCACATCAGCATGTGATTCGCTCAGAATCGACAAGCACTAAGCTTCGAGTTGTGTTCGATTGCAGCTGCAAGACTAGTTCGGGCATTGCATTAAATGAGGTTATGTTGAAGGGTCCTACGGTGCAGGATGACTTGCTGTCAATAATACTACGTTTTCGATGCTACAAATATGCGATAACTGCAGACGTTGTTAAAATGTACCGGCAAGCGTGGGTGACTGAAGAGGATTCATACTATCAAGGAATTTTGTGGCGACCTTCAAGCGACGAAAAGCTACAAACATTTCGCCTTCGTAGAATTACGTAAGGTACCACATCTGCGCCATACATGGCTACGAGGTGTTTGAAGAAACTCGGCGAAGATAATGCCTTGATAAGTCCATTGGGAAGCAACAAAATAATTTCAGATTTTTATATGGATGACTTAATAAGCGGAGCTGATACACAATTTGAGCTGTTTGAGGTTTACAAGCAAGTCAGCAAAATCATGGCTTCTGCGCATTTTGAGTTGCGAAAATGGCATTCGAATTGTGAGCAATTTATGAAAGAAGTTCCTGAGTCCGTCCGGGAAAAACCTTTGCGAGTGAATGACTCCGAGATTATTAAAACCCTTGGCATAATATGGGAGCCATCAGTTGATGCGTTTAGGTATGTGTGGCCTGAAATAAACGTAAACAAAGTAATAACAAAAAGAATAGTGTTAGCCGAGCTGTCGACGTTATTTGATCCGTTGGGCCTCATAAATCCTGTCATAGTAAAGGCAAAGATATTTATGCAAGATTTATGGATACTTAAGGTAAATTGGGATGAATCCCTGCCTATGAATTTATACAGCCATTGGGCTGAATATCGTAACAAATTAAAATTGGTGCAAAATATAACGGTTCCCCGTTACGTTCTTTCAATAAATAGTCGAGAGCGAGTTGAACTGCTTTGCCGACGCATCTACGCGAGCATATGGATGCTGTTTATATGTGCGATGCATTGGTTGTAATAATTGTGTGACTATTCGATTATGGAGCGCCAAGTCTAGAGTTGCACCAATCAAGTCAAAATCGCTGCCTTGCTTGGAGTTGCTTGCCGCGGAACTACTTTCTAAGTTACTGGTAAAAACTCAAGCTAATTTTCCGGTTGTCACTGATGCAGTCTACCTCTGGAGTGATTCAACTGTGGTACTTGATTGGTTACGATCTCATCCGTCGACTTGGAAAACATTTGTTGCCAACAGAGTGGCATCCATACAGGAATTGTCAAAATCAGCTATTTGGAGATATGTCCCGACGAAGATGAATCCTGCTGACATCGTATCCCGAGGAGCTTATGTAGATGAATTGCAATCTTCAATGTGGTTCTCTGGTCCAGATTTTTTGAATAAATGTTGCAGTGAATGGCCAGCCAATAAATTTATTACGAACGCTTCAGAGGTCAATGAAGAGCGTCGCACGGGCGCTGTCACTTTACATGTGGAACGCAAAGAAAACTGCGTTGTAAAATGGATAGAAAGCCACAGCAAAATTTATGACATTCAAATGAAGGTGGAAATTTTACTTAACTCGGTACGAAATCGTAAACACAACATTAAAGTCAACATTTTAGCTAGTCTTCTCGACGAGGCACCAATTCGAGCTGTTTACTGTCTACAACAACACTATTTTGAGGCAGAATTCCGATCCTTGAAGTCGAAGAATGAACTATTTGCAAATTGCAAACTTAACGGATTGAATCTATTCATCGAGAATAGCCATGGAGTTGAGCTCATCAGAGTGGGTGGTCGCTTAGCAAACGTAAATTTACCATACGATGCTAAGCATCCTATATTGTTACCAATGGGCAGCAATTTTGTACTGTGCTACATTCGTTACCTGCATCAAAAAAATATGCATGCTGGTAATCAAGCATTAATGGCGATACTTCGGCAAAGGTTCTGGGTTATCAACGCAAGGAAAATTATTCGCGCCGTAACCAGCAAATGTATAGAGTGTTTTCGCTGCCGTCCTAAGCTTCAGGAGCAGATAATGGGCAATCTCCCTATAGATAGAGTGCGTGTTGCAAAGCCGTTCACTACGACAGGAGTAGATTTTTGCGGACCTGTTATGATAACATCTAAATTGCGAGGTGTTCGTCTTATGAAATGTTACATTGCGATTTTTATATGCTTCGCATCGAAGGCGATTCATATTGAAGTTGTGTCAGACTTAACGTCCAAAGCGTTCATTGGGGCGCTGAAGAGGTTCGTAGCACGCAGAGGACTATGTGCTCGCCTGTATTGCGACAACGCGACAAATTTCGTTGGAGCACAACGAGAACTCAATGAGTTCAAATAAATGTTTATGGAACAGCAGACGCAAAATATTATTTCGCAGTATTGCTTGGCAAACTCAATTGAGTTTAATCATATACCTCCCCGCTCACCTCATTTTGGTGGGTTATGGGAGGCGGCTGTAAAGTCAGCCAAGTTTCACTTAAGTCGTATCCTATGTTCATCGTACTTGACCTTTGAAGAACTGTCCACAGTCACCACAGAAACTGAAGCGATCTTAAACTCTCGCCCGTTGACGCCTGTATCCAATGACCCAAATGATGAAGCAGTGCTGACGCCAGGTCATTTTTTAATAGGTGGGCCTCTAGTTAGCATTTCGGAGCCGACGGTTGAACAACAGAATGTTTCCTGTACTAACCGGTGGTTGCGTGTCACTGCAATGCAACAACACTTTTGGAAGCGATGGTCAGTTGAATATCTTCATGAGTTGCAACGGCGAGTAAAGTGGACTAAAAAGCAGCGAAACATCAATGAAGGTGATTTAGTACTCGTCGCCGAAAAAAACATCCCAACGAAACAATGGTTGATAGGTCGAATTATTAAAGTTGTGGCGGATTCATCAGGTATCGTGCGAGTAGTTGACATTAAGACGAAGAATGGAACGATACGACGTGCCATACAAAAAGTGGCACCGCTTCCGAAGCAAAATGAGATAGTTGACGCACCCGCAGATGCATCAAGGTCGTCGGCATGTTAAGTATCGATAAATATTTATGAACAAAATTCTGTTTTAATGAATTAGTATTTAATACTTTAAACTTTGATTTTGAATTAAAATGGTTGCATGGCAACCCTCATATTTAATTTCCTTTATCACTTCCAGTTTGTAGTGAATATATGCTTTCATATATTTGCTGTAAATATGTGCTCTTATAACTGTTCTTAGTAAATTTAATCTAGGATATACATATGTACATATAAAAACAAAGATCTAACAGCAAAGTGGTCTGTTCTGTTCATAGCCTTGAAGCGACAACAAGTGAATTTAAATTAAAATACTTTAATTGCAAAAATTGTGTTTCAATTCTGGAAAAAACTAATATAATTAAATTTAAAGAAAATAAAATATTTTCTGTAGTTGCAAAAACGCTTGCAACGAAACAGGTAATTTATAAACGAAAATTGTTGAGTTGTACCTCAGGAATTTTTCAAAGTAAATGTTGCATATAGGCAACATTGGTCCTGAGTGGCAGATAAATTTGAAAACATTTCTTATATGCTAGACATGCAGCCCAAAGGTTTGACACAATTGGAAATCGAATGACTCCAGAGATGAAAACGATCAAGAAAATAAAGAGGAAAGCAATGTTTTGGAAACTATGGAATATTTTATTGAAGAGACAATGCAGAATGTTATTGCAAAAGGAGAAACAATTGAAGATAAATTGCTGAAGTAGAGTGATTGCGAACACATGGTGGGCTTTGACCAACTTTTAATAAAAGTGTGAGTTACAACAAAAACTTTAATTAGGGATTGTTAAGGATGTAAGTTAGAGTTGATATATGCTAAGACAAAAGAAGTCCTTAGAGCTTTTTTTTAATTTTATATTTACTGTTTTTTAATGATATGACATACATATTGTTATGAAATTGTCTTAATATAAACGCGAAATATGCCACCCTAGCGCTACAATTAAACCGTAGGATCAGGTGATGAGCGTGAGAGCGCATCATGAGTTTGGCCATGATATATGTACATAAAGCACATAGCGGCACATTATTTTGCTAAAGTAAATTAGCGGACTGGAATGTACAGAATTGTTTTTGTAAAAGAGATGCATTATTGGAATGCAAATGAATTGTTTTTTTGTTATTGAAATTTGTAACGTTATTGAAAAATAAAGTTGAGTTGAATTTGAGAAGCTAAGTAAGAAGCACGCGTCTTCAGTTTATAAAGATTTTATTTTCAGATTTCAACGATTTGGTAAGTTTTCTTCGATGCACACCAGATAAATAAGAAAAACCTAAGCCTCTCGGGAACCAGAGGTGCACTAACGAAGGCAGCAACGAACCAAATTTTCGCAACACTGGTCAGATGTGGGGTGCATAAAATTGCACTAACACGAACGAACTGGAGCACCAGTTTTTCCACCAACCATGCCTACAAAAACGCGTGAACTTAATCAACTTCGACATCAAATTCAACAAGATATACAGCAGCATTTTCTTAGCCTAACAGAATCTATGAATAGTCAGCTCAACAGTATGCTACGCGGACAACGCTCACCGTTGCAGCGCGAAATTCAAGAATTGGAATGGAAAGTGCCTTAAATCGTTGTACTACGGAAGCGGCTATCTCGACTGTGCGTCAAACCAAGCTATTTTCAGTACCGCATCAACAACCCCTGGTGCAGCCGACGTACGTTCGAGTGCTGGTGCTACAAACTGTGGCACTTCTCATGATTCACCAGCAGCACAAGCTTGTTTCACTCGTCCGCAGTCCAGCTCTACAGACATAACGATGGGTACGGATACCGTGCCTCAAGGTCAGCGCGAGGAAGTCACCGACAGCACCTCACACGGCGATCAACACACCACAAACTTGTTGGATAGCCGGAAGTCAACGCAGCTACAGCCACCGGTCACTTTTCAGGTTTCACGAAGTCCATTTTGTCAGTATGACATTTCGCCATACGAAGGAAAAACCTCATGGTCGGACTATGAATGCCTGGTTGAGCACACTGCTAATTTTTATGGATGGACCGCGGCCGAAAAAGTAATGGCAGTGATTGCTAATCTTCGTGGGGACGCGCTACGTCTAATAAGCACTCTACCAACTTCACCTGCTCCAAGTTGGGAACTTGCTTCTTCATGAACGATTTACTGTGCCCTCGCAAGTAAGCTACCAGGAGTTCAAGCGGCGTACACAAGGCGTGAGAGAAAACTTAACTGAGTTCGCCACTGCGTTGGAGTTGCTGGCAGTAGCCGCGTTTCCCTCTTCACCACCATCGTTTGTTGCCGAAACGTTGAAAAATCAATTCATCGATGGCCTTCGCGATTTAGAAGTGTTAAAGTTAGTGGTTGCTGGGCAGCCTCATTCAATTAAAGCAGCTTTGGCAGCCGCGGAGGATAAATCGACTCGAAGGGAACACAGGCGCTCACGTCCTGTGCACGCCCTGGATACTTCTGATAGCCAGCCGCGAAATAACCTACGTCAACGGCGTACAAACAATGTTGAAAATCAGCAGGAAAACGAGCACTCGTCGATCATGGGGAGCGAAAATGGACGAGCTCAAAATTAACAGCTCCACAATAATTTTTATGTAAACATCAACTCCCTTGCTCGAACAAAGTTGAGGAAAGTTTTCACACAGTAACAAAACTTCATCATACGTCAACACACTGTATAGGCGTTGTTGGTAACAACAATCTTTCGGTACGTGCCATGCTTCAGGGCTTATCTATCGATTTCATCGTTGATACTGGTGCAACAGTGTCTCTTATCCCAGCCTTTATGATTCCACAGCAGTGCAATATTGTATCTGGACGTTGTCGATTATCTGCTGCTGGTGGAAGCGACTTTTTCTCGACAGGTAAAACTACGCTAGAATTTCACCTAAGCCAACGCAGCTTTGAACATTCGTTTTTGGTTGTCGACGCCAACACTCCTGCTATATTGGGACTCGACTTTTTATGTACGCATCAAGCTACTATCAATCTCAGTGATACCCGAATGGAATTTTCGTGGGGAACAGTGCCGTTGCGCACTCCGCCATACTTAAGAAAGGACCTTATTGTATTGAGCACGCCAGTACAGTTACCCGCCCGCTCCGATACATTAATTCAAGTACCGTGCGCTTCAATAAAATATACTTCGGTGCTGTTGATAGCTTCCGCGCCCGAAAATAGTCTGCCTGAAGGGATATTTGTTGGCCGATCCTTAATGAATCCAGAGCGAATGACAATGCCAATACGTCTCATTAATACAACCTCTACACCGGTAGAGCTTCTCCCGAACACCGTGGTAGGTGGAACGCACGAGGTAGAAATTGTCAGGGTGATCAACCAATCTGCTGTAAATGCACCTGGTAGTCAGGATATGAGTTTCGTTTTACCAGAAGACCTACCCATGGCAAATCAGCGAGCCTTCAACGATCTGGTGAGTGAGTTTAGCGTAATATTTTCCTCTCATTCTAGCGATTTTGGGCGAACAGGCCGGGTGCAACATCAAATCGACACCGGCGAAGCTCTTCCTATTCGCCAGCCACCACGGCGTAAACCTTTAGCGAAACGCAATGTAGTTGCTGATTTAGTAGCAGATATGGCCTCCCGCGGAGTGATAGAGAAGTCTTCCAGCCCATGGTCAACCCCGATCGTCCTCGTGAAAAAAAAAGATGGCACCATGAGATTTTGCGTGGATCATCGCAGGCTGAACGACGTCACGAAGAAGGATTCATATCCACTGCCTCGAATGGACGATATCTTGTCTACAGTAAGCGGCGCAAAATGGTTTTCAACTATGGATTTACAGAGCGGTTATTGGCAGGTAGAAATGCATCCGAATTCAAAGGCCAAAACGGCTTTTACTTGTGGTTCCGTCTTATGGCAGTTCAAAGTTATGCCGTTCGGGCTATGTTATGCCCCTGCGACGTTTGAGCGGTTGAATGATGGCGTTTTCGAGGGTCTTCCATGGAGTACTGCCTTGGTCTACTTGGACGATATTATCGTCCATTCGCGCTCAGCTGAGGAACACATAATTGCCCTGAGTCACGTGTTTAGCCGCTTGCGAGATGCAGGATTGAAGTTAAGTCCAGAAAAATGTAACTTTTTTCAAAAACGCGTGCGCTACTTGGGTCATATTGTTGGGAGAGCCGGTTTGGAGGTGGACCCAGAAAAAACAGCAAAAGTAGCCAGCTGGCCTGTACCTGGTTCTAAAACTGAAGTGAAGTTGTTTCTGGGACTCTGTTCATATTACAGAAAATTTGTGAGTGGATTCTCAACCATTGCGCGCCCTCTAACAGAATTAACAGAGTTAAAAAGAGCTTTTGAGTGGACCGCTGACTCTCAGCATGCGTTTGATACTTTAAAGAGGCATTTAACAACAGCTCCTATTTTGGTTTTTCCTGAAGAACAATCCCAGTTTATACTGGACACCGACGCTTCAAATTCCGGCATTGGCGCTGTGCTAAGCCAGATGCAGAATAATGAAGAAAGAGTTATTGAATATTACAGTCGAAGCTTAGACAAAGCCGAGCGAAATTATTGTGTCACACGTAAAGAATTGCTTGCGGTTGTTGTTGCCGTGTTTCATTTCAGGCACTATTTACTTGGAAGAGAGTTCCTATTACGGACTGACCATGCTTCTTTACGATGGTTGTACAACTTTCGGGCACCGGAAAGTCAATTGGCTCGCTGGCTAGAGCGATTGCAAGAATATAACTTCGTTATACAGCATAGAGCCGGAATTAGACATGGCAACGCTGACGCCTTATCGCGTCGTCCCTGTGGAGACTGCCGTACTTGCGAGCGTGCGGAGAAAAACGATGGTCAAAATATACTCTCGGTGGCCACGGTACCACAAAATTTGGCAGAAGCTCAAAAGGTGGATCCTTATTTGAGTAAAGTATTGCAGTGGATCCAACAAGACTCACGACCAACTAAAGATGAAATTATGGTATGAGGGAAGATTCGGAATTAAAATCATGGTGGGCTATGATCGATCAATTTGAGCTTCGCAACGAAACCTTGGTGCGAATATGGCTGGATGGTGAGGACCAGCGCACAATACCCATACTACCTAAGGAGTTCAAAGAATCGGTCATCAGGCAGCTTTATGATAGTACAACAGGAGGTCACCTGGGAGTGCACAAAACACTCCAAAAAGTAAAGCAGCGTTACTACTGGATAGGAATGACTAGCGATGTCAAGCGTTGGTGCACTAATTGTTACACATGTGGCGCGAGGAAAGGTCCTGGTCATCCTACGGTAGGCAATTTGCAGCCCTCCATGGTTGGCGCTCCATTTGAACGAATCGCCATCGACATTCTGGGTCCCCTACCTAGGACCGATGCAGGCAACCGTTATGTAGCTGTAGTTATGGACTACTTCACCAAATGGCCAGAGTGTCTATCGCTCCCAGATCAGACAGCAGAAGTTGTTGCGCATGCACTTGCCAGTGAGGTATTTTCTAGATACGGTGTACCGCATATCCTACATTCAGATTAAGGACGCAATTTCGAGTCTGAAGTTTTTCGTCGTACTATGGAAATGCTAGGAGCTGACAAAACCCGCACTACACTACTGAGGCCACAATCCGATGGCATGGTCGAGCGATTTAACCGAACGCTGCTAGATTATTTGGCGAAGTTCACGGATAAAAACCAGCGTAATTGGGACAAGCTTCTGCCTTTCGCGCTAATGGCATACAGATCTGCGGTGCACGCTTCCAATAAAACATCACCAGCTCAACTCTTGTTTGGCAGAGAACTACGTCTACCAGTTGTTTTGGTATTTGGAGCACCATCAACGCAAAATCAAGAGCTGCCAGAGTACGTTGAGAATCTGAGAGAAACTTTGCGCAAAGTTCACCTATTAGGACGAGATCACCTTCAGTTGACTGCAGAAACAATGAAGCAGAGATATGATCTACGTTCCAATGCTAGGTCATTCAGCACCGATGATTTAGTGTGGGTGTATTTGCCCACGAGAACAAAAGGGCGAAGTCCAAAACTTCGATGTGATTGGATTGGACCGGCAACAAATGTAAGAAAAATAAGTGATTTGGTGTACCAGGTACGCTTACCCGCTAAGAGGACATTACGAGTTTTGCACGTAAATCGTTTAGCACCGTATAACAACACAACATTAATGGACTTCGGCCAGGAGGCTCGAAGCTAAACGAGGGGGTAGTGTTATGAAATTGTCTTAATATAAGCGCGTACTATGCCACCCTAGCGCTACAATTTAACCGTAGGATCAGGTGATGAGCGTGAGAGCGCATCATGAGTTTGGCCATGATATGTGTACATAAAGCACATAGCGGCACATTATTTTGCTAAAGTAAATTAGCGGACTGGAATGTACAGAATTGTTTTTGTAAAAGAGATGCATTATTGGAATGCAAATGAATTGTTTTTTTGTTATTGAAGTTATTGAAATTTGTAACGTTATTGAAAAATAAAGTTGAGTTGAATTTGAGAAGCTAAGTAAGAAGCACGCGTCTTCAGTTTATAAAGATTTTATTTTCAGATTTCAACGATTTGGTAAGTTTTCTTCGGTGCACACCAGATAAATAAGAAAAACCTAAGCCTCTCGGGAACCAGAGGTGCACTTACGAAGGCAGCAACGAACCAAATTTTCGCAACAATATGTATGTATAACATACGTATGAAATTTAAAAAACATCCGATTCTGTTCTGGGGGGGGGCGGGCAAACAAAATTTACTATATTTAACGTCTTCTTTGAAATTTTTTTTTTCTCAACCAAATATTCAGCAGTCGGCAAATAAATACTTTTTTTTTATTAAATCATTTATTTAGTTAAATTAACTATTTTCTTATTTTATATATTACAGTGTTTACAGTATATATAACAATTGTATTAATTCAATCAGGTCAATCAGTTCTTCAACAAGATTCCTTGTCACGTGCTGAACGTCATGATGAAATATTTAAAGGTCAAGAAAATAACATGCCTTGAATGGCCAGGAAACTCACCGGATCTTAATCCGATTGAAAATCTTTGGGTTATTGTAAAGACTAGACTTCGTAAAATAGACATCACAACAAAAACAAAAATGATTGGGACTGTAATCCAGATATGGTTTTAAGACCAGCAAGTATCTGAAATGTGTACAAAATTTGTGGATTCCATGCCAAAACGTATTAAAGAAGTTATAAAAGCCAAGTGGTGACATAGTTCTTATTAAAACAATTTAAATTGTATTCTTCGTCTATAACTAATAAATGTTGTTTTTTCAAATTATCACTTGTGTTCACATTAATTCGAACAATACTGTATGTATACTAATCTTTCACAAAGATATTTTGGTAATAAATTATGTTTCATTTTGAAAACTGAAATCAAAACATTCATAAGAATTCTCTGGTTTATACGAAGCCATTTCAATGCTTTCAACATGTATTTTATATTGGAGTGTCTATTTACTTTTAAGATTTTCCTCATTGCTCTTTTCTGGAGTTTTTGTGATATATCTTTCATCTCAATTGATTTTTCCATGTCATTGATATATATTAAAAATAACAGAACCCCAAAATGGATCCCCGAGGTACTCCCTAAAAAACCACAATTAGATCTGACACCAAACCGTACACTTTCGTTCTCTGTTTCCTTCCAGACAGATATGATTTAAACCAGTCCAACTCTTTCTCCCTGATACATACGATTCAAGTTTTTCTAAAAGAATGTTTCTATCGTTTTAAATCAAGAAAAACTGCTGCTACTATTATTTTGTCATTTACAGCCAATTTCCAATTCATCACCACTAAATTAATAAGTGACTCACAGCTATGATTTCTTCGGAACGCTGATTGGTATTCCGATATTAAATTATTTTCATAGAAGAAGTGCTATAATTGAATATTAACTATCTTTTCTATTTTCTGTTGATTGGTCTAAATTCACTGGACTTTTTTGTATTCTGTACTTTCTCTACTATCTAACTACTATCGTTTCTTTCCATCTACTGGGAAAAACGCCTGTTTCCAAAGAATTGTTTATAATGGAAACTAGATTTTCTCCTACAAAATCGAACGAGTCTAGTATCATCTTTTTACTAACCATATGGTAATCTCTTATAGAATTTAACTTCGTAATAACATATTCAAGCTCAGTTCTAGTTATTCTATTAAATTTAAATGGAATATTATTTCTTTCAATTAAATTTCTGTATGCATATACGGGAACTGACTTATTTATTTCTTCAACGCTTTTTACAAAATATTAATTTAATTTTATTTTGCTATTGTTATAGAATCCTTAACTTTTTCATTTTCAAAATGCACTTCAGTACTTCACTAATTTTTTTTCAATACATAATTTTTTATATTTTTCCACATTGTAACTTGATCATTTAAATTCTCTATTTTATATCGGATATAAGAATTTTTGCTATTATTAGCTTCCACTTTATAAAAATTTCGTAGCTTTTTATATTTCGACCACTCACTATCATTATTTAGCCACTTTGCTCTTTCATATTGCTTTATTTTCTCCCTTTTTAATTGCATCATGTTTATTATACCTTAGTATTTTAATTCTTTTATTTCTATAATTTTCAGCATAAAAGTCGGAGCAAGTTTTTAATTACAAGTTTCAAACGGTTGTGGTGAATGTGTCACTTTCAATCACTTACTTGTTCTGCGTTACATAATACGGCGGTTAATTTTTTTGTAACTGACTCACTCATCATGTCCTCATCGAAGCGAGTTGTGCATCACTAAGAAGATTTAGGTTGAAAAATGTTACGATTTCAGAACAGAAATTTATCTGAAATAAAAGTTCAAGACTTGACAAAGTTCCGCCAAAAGTGATGAGTAAATTCTCCATAAGTTCATTCATCTTTATGATATTTAAGGTCAAAGCTTAAAATTTGTGTTTAGTTCATTTGTTAATATCTCTCTGCCGATCTACAACTTCATCATAACTTCAGAGTGTTTTCACTATTGGATCATATTGTGTATTTGTTTCTGTAGGGATTTTATGACAGACAACGCGTGAGTCATGTTAAATGGTCTTATTATTTTTGTTTAGTTTAGTCTGGCAAATCATCATGAAAGGTTTAACATTAGAGCCTCACTTGCAAATTTTGAAAATTAACTAAGTCTATTAAAACTTTAACTTTAAATTCACTCGAAATCCACATAATTTTTTGCAATAGTGAAGTGAATCGGCCTAGATCACGTGCCTTAATAGAGAAAGAGCGTTTCTTCTGGACCTCATTAATGGTATTGTTTGTAATTTTGCCTCAAATGTGTCAAAAAACCATGATTTTCACATTTTTAGGTCGTTCAAAAGCAAACTTCAGCTTTAATTATGTGAAAGAAATCAAAATATGACTACTAGAACCCAAGGACAAAATTCGTGTTGACCAGTGTTATTTTTGAGTTTTATTTCCATTTACATTAATATAAATATAGCAAACTTGTGATATATAAATTTGTTAGTAATTTTACGAATACGTATGTATGTACTTACGTTTTATTGTTTTATTAATTAAATTCTTAAAAATTTTATTTTAGTTCCTCTAAACTAAATTTTATTAAATTAGCAATAAACATTTTTTGTGACAAATTTAATTTTTTATAATCTTTATGTTTTTATAAAACTTTTTAAAAAGTTACATTTAAATGTATTTAATATATTTATATAACATTTTGTACGACTAAAACTTAGGGGCATGTCGCTATCGGTCACCATTAAGACTTACATATATGTTAATGCAGAACATCCAAAAGTAAACAAAAATGACCAAGACATATATGTACATAGGTTCAAAGATGCATCGAAGTTGAGATATAAGGCTTTTGAGTTAGTCATCACGTTTTACAAGTGATATTTTACTATCACAGCATACATTTTGCACATTTAGTAAAATTGTAATATATCAAGTCCGATGTCAATATGGCCTTACTTCTTTCTGATATTATTCTTAGCATAAGCATACTGTCATTACATGTGGCCGTTTTTAAAAACGATTTTTACTTTCATACAAAAATTTGGCCATATCTTTTGTCTACCTAAATTATTTAAGTTTATTTTGTATATTCTTTTATTAATCCTCATCATCAACCACACATGTAGGAAAAAAGTTTTATTCCACTCCAACGCCAGAGTTGCACAGCGCCCACTATACATTTAAAATTGTTTACATGGCTGCATTGTCGTTAGCTGCTTCATAATCTTCCTTCTCATCCTCGTCGTCCTGTTCGTGCAACACCTCCGCTGTTGTGACTGCTGCCTGATTGGCTGCACTCTGGAGCAGCACCTCTACCACCGACACCGCTTCCGCTGTGGTGGTTGAGGTCGAGGAAGAGGTGGTAGATGCTGGTGACATATTATCGGCATTCAATGCTGCTGGTGAATCGCATGTTGCTCCGGCACCAGCACCGATGGCAGCCGCCGCAGCCATTATTGCCGCATTCGGAGGCAGCACGAAACTTTTTCCTACAAGTTGATCTCATTTAAGACCCGCGTCAGTTGGTGTCCAACGATCGAATTCAATGCCCGAATCAGGAGACACACCAGTTGCCTTGGTCAGCTGTGCAGCTATATAACCGCCCGCTTGCATGCATTTACAGTCGCTAGCAATGCAGTTGCACGTAAATTTGGAGGCAGTGCGCGCGGCACTCGGACAGCAACGGGCATTTACAGCATTAGTTGTCGCTGTTAGAGTTGCTGCTGCTGTGGCTGCGATTGCTGCCATTGTTGTTGCTACCGTTGTATTGCTGCTATCATCCATGGCACAACATTCGCTGGGACTGAGGCGCAATTGTCGTTCAAAAGAGTGCAGTTGCTGCATAAAATGGAAGTTGGGTGAAACATCAGGTTTGCGATCGCGCACCAACGTGAAGGCGTCGTTGAGGCAGAGCGCCCGCGTGTGCATCAGATATGCGAGGGTGACTGTGACAGAGCGCGACACGCCTGCGAGGCAGTGAACCAGCACGGCCGAGTTTTTGGAGCGGGCCTCTTCTGCAAAAAAGAAAAAAATTAATTAAAATTTTAATAATTCGTATAGGCAAGATACATAAACTCGTATATTAGGATGTTTATATTGAAAATTTTGAAGATTTTCTTATTTTTTAGCATCGGGCTTAAAAATAATTGTTACAAAATATGGGCTTTCTAGCTCAAACATGTAAACGGCGCACAGTGAGTTATTTTGCCAATCTAGCAGTACTAAACTAATATCTCAAAAACTATAGCAGCTAGGTCAATGAAATGTTAATGTCCACAAATGTTAATATTTATATTTTACAGCATCAACGTAAAAATGGTGCAAATCGGTTGAGTTTAAGGTATAGCTCCCATATAACCGATGTTTTCGTTTTGGTGTTTTAAAGGGCGACCTAAATAAAAAAGTATGTAAAGCTTAAGTTTATAGTAGATTATTATTTTTTAGTGTCTGACGAACATTTTGCAATGAAAATAAATATTTCATCGCGTGGTTTTTCATTGAACTGTTTTTGAAACTAAAATTTTTACTTAACTTTTAGCTTGTTTAAGAAACGAGAAATATGACTTAAGATAGTTGTAGAATATAAGAAAGTGAACTTTTCAGCGTTCCGTTCATATATAAATAGTTTCCGTTTTCGGAGTTATAATTATTTTAGCTGAGGTTTGGATGCGAATTTGGAAAATAATTACGAAATGATTAACAAATTATATTATAGAACCAAAAATATGAACTCGTACATAAAAGATTATTTGCTTTTTTTCGTTTATTAAAAAAAAAAAATATGTACTTTTTAATTTTTATATGTTCTTCAATTCAGAGATGCTGCTCTCAAACTTGCGACCATTACAAATGTAGATACGAGGTCTTTATGGCTAGATTCATCATAAGCATGTCTGTAAAGTTGATACATAAAAAATTAATCAACAAAACTTAATTATGAAAAGGATAAATATTAAAAATGCTGACAGCGTAATTTCTAAAATTTACTCCAAAGACTCATCTAAATCGCTCGAATCAGAAGTGTCATCGTTTTTCATTTTAAGCAATACTATCGTGTCCGGACTTATCGTGTCTATACTTCTTTTTAGACGTTTTGCGCAAACTTGCTATAAATGGATTCGATGTTATCAAGAGTCTATTGATCAAATCAGTATTTGTATCGATCCTTGAAGTTTTTCGCCTAAAAAGATCCGTATAACGCCGGACATCCTTATCACGTACCAAGGATATAACTCTAAGTATAGGTAACGCGTATCCTGCGAGTATTTTTGGAAGCATCCACATTGATTGGAAAACCAAAGATTAAGGATTGAGGTAAGGAAACGAAAAATTAGTTCCAAATTTATACCAGTTATTTCAGCTGTTATATCCGCTTCTTTGAAAAAACGCCTTGATTTTCGTTCGTACTTTCGGCGCGTTCTTCAAATTCTTTATTTGGTCTCCCACCAGAAAATTTTTTCGGTCTATTGCACACAAATAAACAGAATACGATTTACCTCCGAGCCAATCTTTATTTCATGAAATAAATCGATATTTCTTCCGATAACCACCGGGAATTCAGTAGCGACAACAAGTTCTTGGCATATTGCTTAGCCTAATCAATATCAACAGTACTTTGCGATCCACCAGCAACATTTCCGGATAAAAACAAAATCATCCTCTCTAATTGTTTGTTTACCGCAGTATCAAGCCATAACTCAAATATTTGGAAGCGAGAAATTTCAGAGGTCATCTTTAAAAATTGAAAATGGTTGTATGGGTGCCGCAGCTAGGCGCAGAATTATTTTGTTTATTCTATTATTATACATATCAAGCTTTATTGTAATCATAGTCAGAACTCTAATCTATTCGAAACAATTTTTTTATTGTCCACAAAAGTTTTTTTTTTTAATACTTACAGTTAAAGTAGGTTTTTTCAGTGTATACAAAATTTTGTTGCTATCAAAAACTCTGTTAAGATTTTATGTATGTTATTTCGATCAAGAAAGCTTTGAAATTAATTTTTTTTAAAAACAATAAAACCTTCCACTTTTCCAGAATGGATTTACAAGACTTTAAAGTTTGCGTGCAAAATTCAGCGAACTTATACTATTTTTGACATTTACTTTTTACTTACATACTTTCAAGGTACAGTTATTTTAAGTATTGCCCTATACTTCAAAAATTTTTTGAAGTTTTAACCTAATTTTTAACATATTTGCATTTAAATTCTATCAAAAAAATCAACTTTTTTTTTTGAGTTTAGTAGCGCTAGATTGTCAAAATAATACGCTGTGCGGCGCGGACAGGGTTTGTGTCCGTTTTTGTTTAAGTTTTACGAAAAAACCAGCCTGCTAAAACGTAGAAAAAATCTACCTTAAGTGCTTAGGTATTTTAGTTGTATGGGAGTTGCCACCCACTGTTGTCAAACCACGCCCACATTTTTCGTGTGGCTCAAAATGCAAGCGAAATATGTATATGTTTTTTTTTTCGGCACTACCTATATTATAGAATTGGGCTTGAAGAAAATTCTCCAAGAATTTCAGCTTCCTAGATCGAAACTGTGAACAGCGCAAACAGTTTGTTTCCTTTTACAATATATGCACACTAGACATGTTCAAATAAATGGCATGTTCTAGAATACTTCATTTACACCCAACACTCGTTTTACACACTCGGTATTTTCTAACACGATTTTGAAATAACACGGCTCAAAAATAAGAACAAATAAACTTTTTTACACGAATTTTTTGTTCTAGCACGAATTCCAAAAAATCTTTTTGAAGTGAAACTTCTTAAGCAACGGTGTGATTTGAAATCAGATGTGTATACTAAAACGACAATATTTTCTTTAGCCGTTCTGTTATATAGTATAGTTTTTTCTTCGAAGGTAAGGCTTTAAATGTGATGCTGAAATTTCCAGCATAATTTGCATTTTTTACACTGTTTTTGGGAAAATACTTAGAGTTTTTTCATCTTGCACGATATTTTAAAGTTGTGGAACATATCCCCAAATCTACCATATTTCGCATGTACTTTTTTACAATATTTTTTTAAACGGTTTTCTAAGGCAGGGGTCGACAGCGCCTAACTCTTTCCACTCTTTGCACTCTTCTACAACAACTTCGTATTGTTGTAATTCGCCGAATCGTTGACAGGCGCAACTGCACCAAAACAATTCAACCGTTGCGTGTTGTTGCTTTGCATGTTTGTAAATACGTAGCGCTTGCGATTGTTGGTAATTTTTGTTTGTTGTTGGTAATTTTGCGAACTGGTGCGCTGCCGTGTGCGCTACCGGCATGCGCTTTGTTGCTTTTATATGTTAATAAATCCTTATGGTACCGTATCCATTGATTTGTTGTTGTTGTTGGTTTTTTGTTGTTGCACTCTTGAAATAAAATCCTTGTCGACCCCTGTTCTAAGGAACGTATCTACCATGTAAAAAGAGGATTGGGTGTAAATAGAAATAACGAAAAAGCAGGACAACGAATGACAGAATTTGCTCATGCGCTTTAGTAAAAAAAAGTCATGCTTGCATAATAATTTTTAATTCCAAGCTAATGTGGAAATTTTAAGTGATATAATTTAAAAGCAGTCTTAAGAGTCAGCAACGTCGGAACACAAAGATCGCACCATTGCATTGAACATTTTAACCAGTTTCTCAAATCTGCTTCCACTAGCAAATATGACGTCACCTGAGCGCATTGACCGCAATGTATTTCGTAGTTTCATAATTATTTGCTTATACATATTTGTAATGCACAGCCGTTGGTTGTACAATACTCGTTCAATTTTCCTAGTCGATCGCAGATTTTGAGGGGTTGGCGTGTTCGCCATAATTTGGAAATTTTAGTTGGGAGTTTTAGTTTTAGCGGAAGATGCAATATCGACACGATAAGCAGGCTTAGTGCGCAAAGCTGATTTTTCATGCGAGAAGCGGAATTTTGGGTGGCCACAGTGAATGCGAGAATCGGCGCTGAAATTCTGCTTGTCGTTTGTATTTTCATGTTCGTATTTAATTCATTCATTCATTCATTTGTGTTTATTGAAGTAAACAGCAATGGATTCGTCTGATGATGAGTATTTTGTTTCTCCGATTGTCATGGACTATTTTTAAACTTTTTAAATTATAAACGTAAAAAGAAACGAATTTGGTGAATTTCATCATTTATATGAAGATTTAAGGAAATACCCAGAAAAATTTTTTGAATATACCCGAATGAGCATCGAAACTTTTGATAAAAACATGGACCAATTTCATAAAAATACCCATAACTCCTTGTGAACGACTAATTGTTACTCTCTACTTGGTACATTTCTGTTAAAATTGACTTCCATAAGTTTTCTACTAAATTTCTCTTATGATAACATTTATTTTTTTTTTGTCCCATAGAGCAGAATGAGAAAAAATTTTACTAATCAATAATTCACAGTCCATTTTATTTTTTTATGTACGAATAATGAAAAACAATAACGACGAACAAAACACAAATTCACTTGGAAAAAGCAACTACACATAACATCATCAACACCTGTAATGCGAGTCGGCGCTGAAAAACACTTCAAAACTGTTTTCTCGCATTCAATCCGCTTTGCGCTCGGCTCGGTTTTCACTGTGGCCACCATGCGCTATTTCGTATGAAATTGTATGGAGCCAGTCTTCTCGCATTGATCAGCTTTGCGCTCGGCTCCGCTTTGAGCGCGCACTGTGGACGCACAGTTAAGCCTAAACCAAAATAGACAAGACGAGACGTAACGAGTAAGTTCGAGTGTATGTAAACAAATGTTGATAGCCAAAATGAACCAACGTAATTGATCGAAAGTGAACGAAACATTTTGACGAGACGAGTTGTTCCGTAAGAACTGAACTTCAAAACGTTGCTACTCGTCATAACAGCTTTTTTGGTTCGTTGGCTAGCGTAACATTTTGGGTTAAATGTCAAAACAGACGAAACGAGTGCAAACGTTCGTTCAATTGCTACCGTCTCGTCACTTCTATTTTGGTTAAGTCTTTAGGCTTGTCGTGTTGATTTTAGTGATCCAGTGTTGCCTGGCTAGTTTTTAAACATTGTTGAGCATTGCTATACCCATCTTATAACGGAGATATATATTCAGTGTTCAGTCTAAAGTTACATTCCAAATTCTTTCACAGAGATTCTTTGCATAATTGAAAAGTGTTAATGCCTTTTTTTTGTCCATTCCTCGCAATTCCGTTTCGAGATAATTTGGAATCAAGAATTGTGCCTATGTATTTCGGTTTAGTAGAAGACCAATGATGCTCTTCAATTTTAATGGATCGATAGCTGTTGCTAACCGCAGACTATTTTATTGAGCAATGTTGTGTATTTGAGATATAGTGAAGACTTGATATTAACTAAACGCAGCAACATAAGACATCAAAGTTTTTAGGTTTAGTTTTTAGTTTGCAGGGCAACCAAAAAATGCAGTGACTTCTATTGTATACATATTTTTAGGCTCAATAATTATTTTTTTTTTTGTACTCACCAATAAATTTAATAGCGGCTGGAAAATGCATTGCTAAATCTTGTGAATAATGATCTGTGATGGGAATTTGTAAATACTGTATACCGCCGGAGGCTTCGAAGACATTTGGGAGGTCCGGTGTCACATTTAAGACGTACTAGAAAGAATTGCAAAAAAACCGATTCAAAATCAGAATCAAAAATTCCTGGGTAAAACTAACCTTAATATTATATTTCTGCAGTGCACGTGAATCACAGCTATGTGATGCATTACCCAAGAAAAGGCCGGGAACTATTTCTACGGGCGCTTCATTAAAATTGTGATGTGTGGTGCTTTCGCAATCTGAGGATTCAGCAGAACTACTGCAAGCGGAGTCAGAATGAGGTGTTGATATTCTCAGTGATCTGAAATGAAGAAGTGAAGCATTACAAAACTTTCTGCTATTATTAAGCAATAGTTATACCCAAACAATCTTACCTCAATCCCATTAACTGATCTGCTTGCGTGCTACGACTAGATTCCATTTCATGATTTTGTTGGCTATCATCTTCACACCATTCCGGAAATGCATCACGGAAACTTTGGAAACCATCTAAAAATAAATAAAATATATTATATGTGAGTGCTTCAATTTTAAACTTAAACGAGTATATAACTTAAATAAGTGGACATTAAAATAATGTTTTGAAAAGTGTTACTATTTTCTAAAATTGCAACATTGTGAATCTTATGAATAAGATCATTTATTACGGAAGGGCATTTTTTTCTTTCAACCAGGCAGATCAAAATTTTTATTTTATTTATGTTACAGATATTTATTTCATTATGTATTATGTATGTAGTTTTTTTTTTTAAGAAAAGCAACTTATGCATAATTCATGCATCTATCATTCATTAGCTTTTGCTGAGAAGATTTGGATTCGTTCTTCGGTGTATGCATCACAGCTAACTTCGGTAATGTGATTACAATAGTTTGAGAGGAAAATTTCAACTTTGTTGGAAAAGACAATTGCGTTAAAATTGGTTTCCACAACATTACACTTATGAAATAATGGATGCTATCACGAACCCTATGGTCACCTTAAAATCGGAGCTGAATTATTTTTTTTTTTTGCAGTAGAAGAAGAATAGTTAGAGAGCTGGATATCTACTGGACTATTGCTCATCGCTTATTCGCCTACATAAGATTATACAGGAATTTGTGATTGAGATACTGTAATATGAAATGTTCTCATCTTTTCGAGGAGTGTTAAATCATTCGAAAAACCAATCAATGTAGGTGATTAGCATCTTGCTGCGTGCCTGACCATAGATGCCATTACATATAGAGTACATGGTGGCGAAAGTAATGACACCACTAAACGAATTCTATACAGAACACTATTCTTCATGTCTGAACACAGGATCGATGACTTTGAGTCAGAAAAGGACTAAACATGGTGTGCTATTTAATGATTTATCGGTAGATAGTCAATTTTTGCAGAATGGAAAATGAAAAACTACGATCGATTAGTTAATTGTGGTTTGAGTTTTGTCGCAATTCTTAATGTGATATTCAATCATTTTGGTTTTGAATTCATACAATTTGAACGCAGGTTTTATTTTTTTTACTTTAGGTTTTAGAGGTTTTTGACCAGAGAATTTTAATTGCACTAAAAAATTATTAGTCAATTTTGTCCCAACGTTTCGTCACTTTTCTGGTGACTTCTTCATGGGATTTTTATTTCTAAAAACACAAAATAATTACAAAAATTATACACTAATATGAAAAAGTTAATTAAAAATATTTTAAACCACATTGAAAAACTTACAAATAATAATTACTTTACTGCATTAATTTAATTTAATTTTTAAATAAAACACTGAACATGTAAACTTATTTAAACATTCAAAAACATAAAACATAAAAAACACGGCTTTCTACACTTTCACGGTTGTATGGCGACTGTGTAGTTATTGCTAATGTTGTCTGTGTCCTCTTTGTAGTTCATTGTCATTTCCCCCTTTTCCTGAATTCTAAGACTTTCCAACGTCAGTCTTTTGTTTTGGTTTCTTTCTATGTCCAATATCCTAGCATTGTCAAAATCAGCTGTGTGGTTTGTTTCTAATATATGTTGCGCTATTGCTGTTGATTGTTTTTTGTTTTTGATGTCGCGCTTGTGCTCTCCCATTCTCACTTCGAGCGCGCGTTTTGTAGTCCCAATGTATATTTTCCCGCAATTCCCATTTTTGTCACCACTAAACGTTATTTCGTAAATTACATTGTTTTTTTCTTTGTTTTCAATTTTTGTCTTTGTTTGTGTGAAGATGCTGCTGAGAGTTAAATTTGATCTGTAAGCAAATGTCATGTCTTCTGCTCTCACCATTGTCCGTATGCACTCTTTGCTCGTTAGATTTGGTATGTATGTGATACCACAGTATTGTTTGTCAGTGTTGCCAGACTGTGTATTTTCTTGTTGGATTTTGGGGTTTCGGTTCTTATTATGTATTATCTTTTTTATAAGGTTGTTAATTAATTTTGTCGGGTAGTCATTGTTCTTCAGAATCGTCTTTATTTTGTAAATATTTTTGTCAAGAAAATGTGCGTTTGTGAGGGTGTACATTTTTCTTATGAGGTTCGTTGCTGTGTTCAATTTTTGCTGTAGTGGTTGTGTAGAATGAAAATTCATAAGTCTCCCTGAAGATATTGGTTTAGTAAACCAGTCGAAAACAATTTTTTCCCGTTTTCTGTGTAATTTTACATCTAAATATGGGATATTGTCATTTTCTTCAATTTCCACAGTAAATTTAATTTTTTCGTGTTGATCGTTAAATGTTTTCAGAATAATGTCCAAGTCATTTTTATTGATTATTGCCAATATGTCGTCAACATATTTGCATAGGAAACCTATTTTAACATTAACATCGTCAAGTTGTTTTATTGCATCGTCAAGTAGTTTGTCAAGTACTATATCAGCTATCGTCGGAGATAAAGGGTTGCCCATAGGCATACCATATATTTGATGGTACACTGTATTGTCATATTTGAAATAATTATTGTCCTTTAAGCAAAATTCTAGAATCTCTAGAAATTGTCGCCGTGGTATCTTTGTCAAGTCTTTTATATTGCCCCATTTCCCCATTATGTTTTTTATTGCCAAGTATGTTGGAATGTTAGTGAAAAGTGAAATCACGTCAAAAGATACTATTATTTCGTCATCTGTTAAAGTGTAGGTTGATAGTTTTTGTTTCAGTTCAATTGCATTTTTAATATTGTATTTGTCAGAAATTATGTGTTTTAAAATACTCCCTACATATTTTGAGAGCTTATAGCAAGGTACGTTCATTGAGGAGGAGATAGGTCGTAGAGGGGTGCCTTCTTTATGGATTTTGGGAAGACCATATAATCTTTATTTTTTTTTGTTTTTGTATTTTAATTGACATATACATGTTATCAAGAAGAAAATTTCTTGTTGAGATAGCCAAGAAATCTTCGATGTCTACTGAACAAGATAGGATGTAAGCCAAGTTCAATAATCAATTCAAATTCAGCAGTTTTCAAGGCTTTGCATTTTATCCTTAAAACTTTATAATGGTAAAATTATTTATAGAAAAATATGTAGAACAGACATAAATATTGTCTAATATTGAAGAAGTTCCGCCAAAGCATGATCTGTTTCTGTAAATACAAGGTAACTTTTGAGCAAATAAAGTTTCCAATTAATTAATTTTTTTCCGTTTCAATATGATCCGAACCAGACCCTTCTACGTCAAAGCATTTTGATGAAAGCAACATTGAATCAGATTTTTTAGAATCCAGTGGTGAAAATTATGTACCGGAAAATCTTAATGCTAGCAGCTCTGATTCATATGAAGAAACTGCAGGTATATCCGAAAATGATAGCTTAAAGCGTTGGAAATTTAAGTATTAATAAAGATAATAAGTAGAAGCCGCGGATTGCCATACATGACATCCACCAAAGCTGAAGATAGACCGGCAAAACTTCCCAAGCCAGTTGATTGCACTAAATGCAAATTTAATGTTATACACAGTTTAGTAACGCTGAACGAAAAAAACAATTTCTGCAGACAATACTGGCTATTTAATTTTAATTGCCAATAAGATTTCTTAATCAATATGGTTTCAGAAAATCAAGAAAAACATCGCACTACAATCACTGAAGTGAAAAAAAAACAATTCTTATTATTTCTTGATTCAAGTGGGAAGCAGTAGGTCTGTAAGAATTTCTTTCTCAAGACTTTGTGCATTAGCCATGGTTCAGTGGACTTTGCTATGTCCGGAAGAAGTGAATGAAGTACTTTAATCAGAAATGATCAGCGTGGCGGTAGCACCCCTGTCAATAAAACTGCAAAATTACTCTAGATCAAATAAAAGCTTTCCCGTAACAGAGTGCCACTGCTGTAGACAATCTTCCAAAAGAAAATATTTAGATGGAAAGATGTCGACAGCAAAAATGCATGCATTGTTTTTGGAAAAATGTAAAGATAAGTCAAAATTTGCCAAAATTATAATTTTTAATTTTTCAGCAGAAAAAAGATGATTATTGTTTATTATAATCTTCATATAAAAAACAAAGGACAACGATGCGTAATATATGGCACATATTCTACGAACAGATCAAGCTAATGCTGATAAAAATTAGGACAAAAAACGTGCAAATACTGATAAATCTTTTCTTTCTGCAACATTTGACTTACAGAGTGTCCTACAAATTCCATCCAGTGATGTCCTTCAAATGTATTATAGCAGAAAGCTTTGTGTTTATAATTTGACCATTTATGAAGCAGCTCTTCCAAGCAAAGCACACTGTTTCCCATGGTCAGAGATAAACGGAAAACGTGGTAGCTCCGAGATCGATTCTGTGCTTTCAAAATGAATTAATTCTATATCAAGAATGATCATGGTGGTACTTTTGTTCTCAAATAACTACTTCTTCCAAAACTGAAATCAATATATTGATGTCAGGAAAGTTGGCCCAGCTTTTTTTGAAATTCAAAGGAATTAAAATTGTGCTAAATTGTGTTAGATTTGTGCTGCTTTGTGCCGCAAATTTAAAAAAGAAATTTCCAATAACAAAAATTTTATGAGCAAAACAAATTTTCAGATGCAGTTTGGCCCAACCATTATTGATTTCAAGAAATACAGTTCAACTATTTTAAAATTCAAAAAAATTTGTGTTGTGCCAAATTGTGCTAGAGTTGTGCAGTATTGTGCCGTTAACTTAAAAAATATATCTCCAAAATTAAACTTTTTTTCTTTGGAAAAGTACCATTTCAAGTACAAGTTGGCGCAACCATTATTGATTTCAGGAAACTGAGGCCAGCACGAAAAAAAATAAAGTTGCGCTGGATTGTGTTAGAGTTGTGCTGCGTTGTGCCGCAAACTTTATAAAGAAAATTCCAGCAGTAATAGTTTTACGAGAAAAACAAATTTTCGGATGCAATTTGGCCCATCCATTATTGATTTCTGAAAATTCAGAGAAACTATTCCAAAATTCAAAAAAACTAATGTAGTGCCAAATTGTGCTAGCAATGTCTAATAATATTGTGCCGTAAACTTAAAATAACAAACAAAATTAATAAATTTTTTTCTTTCTTTTCAAGTGCAAGTGGGCCCAGCTATTTGGGAATTTTGAAAAAATGAAAATTGCACCAGATTGTGCTAGATTTGTGCTGCATTGTGCCATAGTTTTTTTTGATTTGAATTCTTTATTTAAATTTTTATAAGCTAAGCAAGATCAACCGTGGTAATTTTTAACTAGGGCTGCATGTTCGATTCGAGCCACATGCAACAAAGTTTTGCATGATGCTGTATATTTTACAGACATACTTCGATAAATGATGGCTTCGTTGACTCATGAAGCCATCGGGAACAATTATATGTTAGTTAAATTTGTTAGTTAATTAACTTAATATTTGTGAAGCGATTTGATTAAATTTTTTTGTGCTAAAATAATTTTTGATAAACGGTAACGCTGTTCGAACTTTTCTTTTTGCGTTCATACAGCATCATGCAAAACTTTGTTGCATGTCCGCATTGGCTCAAATCGAACATGCATGCGTAAGCCGCATAACCTTTTTTTTTATTTTCTGCAGTTTTCTAAATTAACATAACTGGCATAGTTGGAACTATTCTATAGATTTTTCTACCGTTTTCAAAATTTCAAATTATGCCAGTTCTGTTAATTTAGAAAAATACAGATATCTCGGGCTTGAAATAAGAAAGTGATATGTTGTTAACGGCATTCCTTTAAGCAAATAACAATACATTAAAAATAATGTATCACTGGATCGGTGGAAAAAGAATATGGGGTGATTTTGCAACTTTAAAGTACAAAATCGTACAAAATTTTTCATTTTGTTCTGGTCAATTTTCAGTTTCTTTAAAAAAAAAATAGAAGAAGAAAAACTAATCACAGATTCGAATGCCTCGATCAATAAGTACTGTTTGAAATACAAAAAAAAATTTGTAAATTTGTCGACTCTGATTCGAAAAAAATCAGGTCTGTTAATTTAGAAAAATGCATATATCTTGGTTTTTAAATAAGATAATGATATGCGGTTTCTGCATTCTTTTAAGCAAATTACACAGTACATTAAAAATGATAAACTTTGGGATAGGCGGTAACATAATATTTGAGGTGTTGCAACTAGAAAGTGGCAAATCGGTACTTTTTTACTTTTGTCCAGTCAGTTGTCAATTAATTTTATAAAAAAGAAAGAAAAAGAAGAAAAACAAAACATGGATTTGAATTCCCCGATCGATAGTTTCCCGAAAACCATACCCACTTTATTGGAAAATTTTATAGCCTCTGTAACTTGAACCATTTTTTAAATCAATGTTTTGGAAAATGGGTTGTCTGCTTAAAACAGAGGGCGCTAATCCAGTTTTCAATATTAACCTTAACCCTAGTAATGGGCTTTGTCCAGACATATAAGGCTACAGTAATCCGCTGACACATCGTGAAAAAATCAAAAAGTTGTTATTTTGAACCGCTCTACTGTACATACATATAATCTGTGCATTTATACTATTCCAGCAACTTTTCTAATACCTGAAGAAAAACGAGTGTGTTACTTATACTATCTCACTCTCTCCCATCAGTCTTAAGAAATATTATTTGTGAACAAGAGTTATTAAAACATGGATTTCGACACTACGTCAGTATTTCTATTTATAAGAAAGAGGGCTACACATTACATTACAGTCCTCAGTTTTAACATTGTAAACGATACAAATGTACTATCTATTTGTTAAAAAGGACTTAATAAAATTGAATTGAATTGATACCAAATGATACCAGGGATCAAAAAAAAAAAATAAAAATAAAAAATTTATAACAAAATGTTCCCAGAAAGGTGCTACCGCCCGGGGCCTCTAAAGATGTTATTACGCCAACACCCAAACTACGGTTTGCTTGATGGCCAACTAAGATGAAAACCTTAGAGCACATTCCTGAAGATTTGTATCATATCACATTCATGTAGTCATGTCTTCATTACATTCATTGAAATTCTCTTTCACTGCTACTCTTTCAAGTTACTTATTATTTAGCCGTGCATAACGTTGTTAAGTTATTTATTTATTTTTTTATTTTTTATACTCCAGTAATTTCTTACCGCTCTTTTTCATTCATAATTTAGTTAATAGTAGGTTTAAAATTTGAAGCATTTTTTTTTCTACTTCTGTTGTTGCTCTTAGATTAAATTTTTCAATTGTTACGAGTATGTGTTCATTGTTAAGTTATCATTTTCAAGGTAATTTCATCGTCATGCTTGCAGCAAGCAAGCAAGCATGTCGCGTTCAAGCAAGCATGCATGCTTAAATTGCATGCTGGAATTTATATTTGCTTGGCACAAATCTAACAGTGTTTTCATTGAGCAAAGTTTATTTGCCATTTGTTTATGATGATTGTGTACAAACTCACAAGTATTTATTACACACAAATTAGTAACAAGTTGTTTCATTCATTCGCAAAAATAAATATTTCATGGAAAATTAGAAGACGTGTCATTGTTTCAATAATATTGTGCCATATTTTGTCCAACTTACTCTTCGAGCGTCTGAAGTCTTTCTGCAACAATGATCGGATCGTATCAATGTGGTTTTCACTGACAGATCGATGGTGGGCCAAATATTTATACTAAATTAAATTCTGTAAAAACCATCGAGATTAAAATCGATATCTATTTCTACATAGACTTCAAAACCGCAAATTACCAAAACTAATCAAACGCTTAAAAGTGGGAAGATCTGGAGGAGGGTAACCTTAGGCAAACATTGTAATTTCGAACCAGGGCCGGCGGAAGGGGCGGGCAGTTGCCCATTTAAAAAATATACATTCGCTATTATCGTGATATTGCGATTTAAGTGAAACTCTGTATTAACGCATTAAAAATTTGCGCGGTTCTAATGTATTTCACTATGTCGGCCAGTGCTGCGATAACAGGTCGAATATGAAAGATTGTATACTTAGGGCCGGTCTTACAGTGTTTAGTTAACTAAAGATTTGAGGTTAACTATCCAATTTCAGTTTCATAGCAATTAGTTAACCAACCGAATTTGGCAGGTTAACTTAGAGTTAACTAACAGCTGATTGCTGTCATAACGAAAAAGAACATAAGAAATAAAAACACAAAGCTTAAAGGTTTTTTTTGCATTCGATGATGTTTTCAAAGTTGTCGATCAGCTCCAATTAGCAATTCATTTCGTCTGCTGAAAATTTAGAAGTTGTTGTTATTGATTCCATTTCGCAAACTATGAAATGTCAAATAAAAAACAAATGTTTTGTGCAGTGATGCCAAATTTTGTACAAAAAATTATCATTATCTAGTTAACCAATGGACTGTGAAACTGAACGACTTAAATTCGGTAGTTAACTAACAGACATTAGTTAAGTTAACCCTTTCGGTTATTCTATGCCATATGGCATAGTCGTTTTTTAAGGTCAGTTTGAAGTCTAAAAAACTTCAAAATAATTTTTTTTTGATTTTCTAATTTTTTTCGAAAGCTTTGTGTACAAATTAAAAAAAAAATTGGATTGATTGGTGGAAGCAGTAAGTTGTATGATTAAATAGAGTTTGCTCTATATCAATATCAATATCCTTTGCCGTATTTTGCAAAAAAATACCACTTCATACTTTAATTTTTTTACTAAACAAATAGCAAAATTTTATTCTCTTTTTTAAAATTTTTATTACAAAAAATTTTTGTCACTAATAAGCCTTTTTTCAAAAGTAATACTTATAATTGTGTAAAGTGACTTTTTTCATTGACAAATAGCTTTATTTGATAATTTGGTGAATGCCATTTTGAAGCTTAATGTTGGGTTAGTAAGTGTAAAAGAAATTAAATTTGCATTTTGGTACTTTCATTACCATTCAGCACATTTTATGCCATATGACATGGGTCCCAAAAACCACTTTCTAAAATAAAATTTTTATAAATTAGTTTCAATTATTGTTTAAATTGGCCTTAAGAATAAGAAAACGGAAAATACTGATTTTTAAAGTCAAATGGAAAAAAGAAGTTCCGAAAGGGTTAACTAATTGGTTAACTTAACACTGTGAAACCGGGCCTTAGTGTGTCTTGTTATGCACGCACCTTAAACTTAGATGTAAATAACACGTACAAATAATCGAAAATCGTTGTGCAGTTTTTTCTTACGCCACATGGGTGAACCTTAAAGCCACTAAGCACAGGTAGAATTTACAACACCTTATTAGAAATTAGTCATGATTACACATATGATACTGACTCAAGATTTGCAGCAGAATGCATCTACGAAAAATCTAATATTACTCGTTTCATTGACGCTGAAACATTGTTTCCGTTAGATTCTCCAAAAACTTCTCCATTTAAAGCATTGGAATTTATATCTGGTCCAAAATTTTTTGCTTCAATTACGGTAGCTATTGAGGAACGCAGCTTTTCGAATTTGAAATTAATAAAAAATTATTTAAGAATCTCACAGAAAAAGGTTGACCGGTTTGGCTATGCTGCGACACTTGTCAAAAAATTGATTACGATGGTTTCATTCGCTTTCATCGCTCCATTGAAAGTCGCAAAAATGTTTGTTTCAAAATTATGTAGTTTGATTTTTTTGCCAAAAGCCGTAACGCCGGCACTGTTTCGAACTATCGAAACTGTTGGACTCGGAAAACCATAGTAATTCTGTGTTAGTCATTGATCCCTAAGGTCTGTTAAGAGGAATATCTTGCAATATTGTGGATGTTGTTCAAAAGGTGATTACGTTATTCTTCGACTAAATTGATTTAAAGCCATAGAGCGAATGAAAGACGCTATGAACAAGAAAGATAGGCAGCCCCAACTTTCGTCTCAAAGACCAGGCGTCCGCTGATACTAGATGAACATTGGAAAGAACTAGACCGTAAAATAAGCATATGAAAGACGGGTCTTTAGACAAGACCATACACGAACTTGCAGCCGAATAAAGTAACTAGTATGCACAATATCTTCGATGAACTTTCAGATGTTGGCTGCATTTTATCTCTTTTGCGCAATATGCTTTGCAATTTTAAATGTAATACTTATATAAAATTCACTCAAATGTTTTTCTTCATTAAATTATGTCTGTTCAAAACGATACAACGATTTGGTACAAAACTTATACAATTGATATTCATAATTTATTTGAAAAACATGCAAGAAATGTTATGCAGATTTTCTGCAATTTTGAAATATGATATTTTTGATCTACAAGTATAAATACTTAATTAACTAATTAATGGTTTTTTAAAGCATTTAAACACAACGGAACATTATTTCCTGAATCATATTTCTTCTTATGTTGCAATATTTTTGTATAAAGTACAGAGCTAGTGCTTAAATTTGTTTAATTCTAATGATTGGTTTATTGTAATTTACAATATTTTGTTCAATATATTGTGCAAAGTCAATATAATTTACAATATTTTTGTTCAACATGTTGCACAGCAATTTCACTTAATCTAAAGAGTAATATTTACAATATTTTGTATAATGTCTTTGGATATATAAAATATGTCGGGTGTTTTTTAAAAACTTTCAGTATGATTTGTAAATTTTGCTTAATTTAAGGAACATTACGTTATCAAGCTGTTTCAGAATAATTTGGCAAGCCCGAGTTCTTCAAATAAAATAGACTAGCATAGTTTGAATTTACCGAATTTAAACATGTTTTGCAACGTAATAGAAACATTTTAATTCAATATTTGCGCAATATTTTTATTTAATTCAGTGCAAAATACATTTTCTTCATTCCAACCAAAAATTTTAGGTTATGTACATATATTGCAGAATATTTTTGCTTAAAATATTGCGCAAGTTTATTGTAAATATAGTGTGCAATATTTAACTACATGTAATTTGTTTTTTAGTCTGAATACTAAGCACTTCAAATTTACTGCTTCCAACAATATCAAGGTTAAAAATAAACAAATTTTTGTACATTCTATGTACAATGTACAACATTATTAAAAATTCATCAAACTCTCTTCATTGCACGAAAAATTCCACGAAATTTTGCCTTAAAATTTATTATTGAGGAAGGTAGTCACTAAAAATAGTCAGCGAAACTCATCGGGAAAAGTTGAAGAAAAATATTTTTACTTATGACCTTTTATTCGTTATAAACATTACAATTTTATTTATAATAAAAGACCACTTTTGCTTACCTGCTTTATCTACTTACTTTTAGCCAGAGAACGAAAATTTCGACATTAATTAATTAATTTGTAAGAAAACCATTTTGTTTTTTGGTCCTTTTTTAACTCATTTTATAAGTCAATGTAACTCATGAAATCTTGACTTTCCTCGCAAACCCCTTGCCTAAAGAGAAATGCTGCCTTGACATTGAGTTTTTTAATTCCTTTATTTGAGGCGCCCAGTTGCAAAACCAGCCAAGTCCCTTTTGCATACATTTGGAAAAACAATGAAAAACATTTATATTCATCTATGTTCATTGAAAAATTAAAACGTATTTCCCACATAATAGCTTATAAAATTTCTTACTCAAAGCACGTCAGATCATACGAATTTTATTTGCGTATGTTTTTGGGAAAAAAATTTTGGACTTGGCCGGTTATGATACTAATGTAATGGACTTGGCCGGTTTCAACATAGTAATTATCAAATTTTGTTTGAAAAAAAGGTGGACTTGGCCAGTTTTGATTCCAAGGCGTTGGACCGGTTTTGAAAGCAAGTTCATGGACTTGGCCGGTTTTGAAATCCATGCGTCAAAATATACATAAAAAATTTAATATTTCTGTCAAAAAATTTTTTTTAACCTAAAAACATATTTTTAAATAAATTGTATAATGCAGGTTTCAGAAGTTTTATTTAAGACTTGTTTGAATCATACTTAAAAAATCGTAAGCAATTAGTAAAAATTCAAAATAGCCTTAGCTCAGAGGTAGTATTTAATAATAATTAAATTTTTGTTTTAGAAAAATTCTTGGAATGAACCAGAAGCAAATATTACTGAAACTTATCCCAAGAACATGGTAAAAACTCCACTGGCGTATTTTTTGAAATATTTTACCGACACGTTTGTTGAAGATGTTGTAGAAGCAACAAACGAGCTCTCTCTTATAACAAATAGAACATCATTGAATGTTAAAAAAGAAGAAGTTTATAAATTAATTGCACTTGAAATTATAATTGGTGATATTGGTTATCCTCGAATAGTGATGTACTGGTCAAAGGCCACAGAGATTCCATAATTTCGTAAAAGATTTACTTTATTACTTTATTCAAAAGTATTAAATTTAATCAAAATTGTATTAAAAATCTTTGTAATACTTCGCTTGTATTAAAATTTATTCCAAGATTTCTAACCGTGTAGATGAAATGATGGTTTCATTCAAAAGAAAAACAGCATTGAGACAATGTATGCCCATGAAAATAATAAAATGGGGTATTAAAATATTTTGTCTATGCAGTTCAGAAGGCATGATACATGATTTGGAAATTTATCAAGGTAAAAATACAGTCATGACAGCCCCAAAACTCGGATTTTGTTCCGATATTGTAAAAATTGAAAATCTTGACTACAGAATCGAAAAAAAATTGTAATAGCGGTATTCACGATCTGTGGAATTTTTAGTATTTTTTGTAAATATTTAAAATTTTTGCTACACATTTTGAGCTCTCTGAATTATTGGACTCTATTCACACATCAAAAAAGGCCCAAATTGCATTTAAGCTGATTATTTTGTTGGTAACAAATTGCGACTGATCGTTTTCATGCAATTTGTATTTGAAAAACATTTAATCACCGGAGTGTGCCAGCTTAAAAAATTAAGCTAGCACACACATCAAAAAAAGGCCCAAATTGCATTTAAACTGATTATTTTGTTGGTAACAAGTTGCGACTGATCGCATTCATGCATTTTGTATTTGAAAAACATTTAATCACCGGAGTGTGCCAGCTTAAAGAATTAAACCAGCACACACACTGTATCTCAAAAACTATTTTGACGAAAAAATGTTCTATGTGGTAATAAAATAGCGATTAATGTGTGTTACTTTATTACCACATTTACACTTGAGTGTGCCGAATGTGCTGTGTCAGCTTAATATGTCTAAAAAACCCGGTGCCGGCAACCTTATTATATAAATTTTCTATTTCTATTTTTAAGAAATTGGCAATTCTAATTCCAAGAAATTAGAACTTGGAATCGACTTTTTTGATTCGTTGACAAAAAGAATTGATTTCTTTGTCCATTTCATTTCAAGAATCAAAATTTGAAATTGAAAAACTTCAGTTCCATTCCATGGAGTTTAAATTATAAATAGATTGATGCGATGACAAATGGAATAAATTCATTTTGATTTTAGAATTAATAAATAATCATTTCTTGGAATAGAATCAAATATATAATTTGTTCCAATTTTGATTTCTAGAATGGAATCGGAAACTAATTCTGTGTGCGATTGTGTGTCTTGTGTAATTTTTTTGGTGTTCTCACAGACTGTAAAATATTATTTTCTGTCCGATGTACCACAACGAATTCAATTGTTTTCACATGGAATTGAAAGAACCGATTTATAATATCAAATGTTAATTCCTGAAATGGAATCGTCAAAGGAATCAGTTCCTTTTGCCATGAAATTGAATTAGTTAATTCCGAATTCTAAATCCTTATGTTGTTAACGTTTTTTTTTTAGGATTTGTATTTTTCAAAACATGAAATCATCACATTTAATGCAAGAAGCTCTTCGTTTTATAAAAAAACAAAAAGCTTACGTTGGAAAAAGAAAAAAATATCCTTATGCTATGATGAATCATTAATGATGATGGTGAAATATATTTTCTGAAAATCAATGTGTGTATTGATAACAGAGCTTAAAAATGTTACATTTTAATAAACGCAGATTTATTTAAGAACTGAGTAAATTCCATAAGCTGCTTGAGTAAACACAGAATATTGACTTAAAATACTTACACTAGCAAAATTGATAATAAAAGTTGTGCTATGAAAATACCACGAATTTTTCAAATGCTCAGCAATTCATAAAAATTGAATGAAATAATCATTATGAAAGTAGTTTTGTTTACCTTTACTTTATTTTTACTTTGTTTATTTACAAAACAAATGAAAATACCATAAAAGCATTACGTTTGAACGCAGTATTCATATGAGTTTATTTTTAATGTAAAAATAAAACAAAAAACAAAGTTTAGCTAAAAAGATTTTAAAAAAATATGCTACCTAATATCAAAGATTATCCAAAGGTAAGAAGTTCTTTTGCGCTAAAATATTCTGCTCACACGTGTTACATGTCACAGAAGGCGTGTGACTCGTTTAAAACAATGCAGCCGTATGTTGTGAAATAGCATTTTTGGAAATTTGCTTTAGATTTAGGATATTACTAGGCGATTGTAGGAATCACTTGGGAATATTTTCATAATGCTGTCAAATAAGTGAGAAGTTTCATAACTTTATAATGTTATCATAGCAAAAAAAAATTTTTCAAAATCTTTATTTATTTTATATCTGAAATTTCAGTTTTTTACAAAACTAAGTATGTGACTTCAATAGTAATATCTTTGTTCTTAAAGCAGCGCGTAGCATAAGCAAGTTGTCGTTTAACTGATATTAATTTTTGTTTTCTGTGAAGAAAATATGTAACAGAAATGAGATCGCAAATTAGTTATATTGTGCCCAAATATTAGGCATGAAAACTTTCTTTACTAACAGTACGCAGACTAAACAAAGATCACCAAAAAGAAAACTAGATCATAGGAATAGTAAACTGTACAAAGAGCTGCTCATAAGTCTTTGACGGAAGGAAAGCGCGGTTGAAAAAAAGCGTTATAGGTATAACATATGAACAGATCTTGACATGATTATTTTCTAGATGTAAATTAGCTTCGACTATTGTGTTGTAAAATAATTAGCCATTAATAAAAAACTTAGTAATTCAGAATAAATTTCGCTCAATTCAAAAAAATATTCAAAAAGAGTATTGCTTACCCATAATTCACACTTAAACGCAATTATTACAGAAGTTTAATTTTAAAACGATTTATGTCGAAAATTTAGGACATAACGCTATGAACACAAAACATTTCTACTTCTCATACAGTTTTAATTAGGTTTTCAATATTTAATTCAATTTTTTATAAGCTCAGGAATAATTTATTATTCTTATTTTCCAAAAAAAAAAATAATAATTCTTATATGCATACGTATAATACATAATTCAATCACACTTTATTTGCATTTATTTCCATTAAAAAATTGTCATTATGTTTGGAATTTAAAATAGTCTGAAATTTTTTCCAGTTGATGGAGGATGATTTTCAGTTGATGATTTCAGGTGATGTTTTCGTAAAAATATTAAAGCCAGACAAAATTTTTAATAATCCTATACTGCCGTACTAAGCGAAAAAGACGTATCTCAAAAAAAAAAAAAAAAATCCGAGATTCTTATGGCATAGCTTAAGAAATTACGCGTCTATTGAAATACTCCAAAAGTCGGCATCTTAGTTCAATCATATAAAAAATCTACTAAGAAAATTTCCTCTATCTCAATTTTACAGGTATTTCAACAAATTGACATAAACAAAACATCAATTATCTCGAAATGAATTTTTTTGAGATACGTCTTTTTCGCTTAGTACGGCAGTATAAGTCTTTAGTGTCACAAATCCTTTTACCTTTTATTAAAAAAAATTGTGATTGAGCTTTAAATTTACATTCGGAGTATTTTCCGTACATTTTAACATTTTAAATGCCCATGTGCTAAAAATTTTGTATCTTAAAAAAATTCGAGTTCAAAAAGCAGATTTGAAGCTCATTTTTAATATTTATATGATATCAGAATATGGGGAACTGAATTTTTGAAAACTGCGCTCAGTTTTTATCAGTTAAGAAAAAAACTTGAAAGAATAATTTCAGTAGCCTGAATTTTGCGATTTTAATATATTTTTTGACCAAGAATCCTCTACAATAGTGATGTCCAGCTCAACGGCACAAAATGATACTTAGGAGCCAAACAGTGTAAGGCGAGGGGTATTTTCAAATAAAACGTGAGAGAGGCTGCTATCTAACTTAATGTGAGAGAAGAAAACCTTATAGCCTGAACCAAAATAGACGTGACGAAACGGTAGCAATTGAACGAACGCTTGCACTCGTTTCGTATGTTTTGACATTTAACCAAAAATGTTACGCTAGCCAACGAACCTAAAAAGCTGTTATGACGAGTAGCAACGTTTTGAAGTTCGGTTCTTACGGAACTATTACGTCTCGTCAAAATGTTTGTTCACTTTCGATCAATTACGTAGGTTCATTTTGGTTTACACTCGAACTTACTCGTTCTGTCTCGTCTCGTCTATTTTGGCTTAGGCTTATCTGTGTAGCAAATGCATGAATCAAACAATGAGTTTATTTTCCAACTAGTGAAACCCGGCTGGCGTTGCTACGCCTCAACAAATAAAATATAAAGCGTTTATGTACCGAGTCTCATAGTCATATTCTTTCCTTATTTTGGAGGCATGGCACTACCCATTTTTTTTATTGAATCTTACTTTCTTTCTTTATGGCTCATGTTTTCCAAACTAAACTATATTAAGAAATTTTTACAAACAATATGAAACATGTGTACCAAATCTTATTAATCTGCGTCAAATAGTTGTTGATACATAAGAAAGTTGATTTTTTCTAATATGGAAGCGTGGTACCGCCCATTTTTGCATTGACTTCTTTCTCTACCCTTTATATATGTACCAATTTTGCCGATGATGCTTTAATTTCGATCTATGGTAAAGATAAAAACGTTCTTAAGGAAAAGTTACAATTAGATCTCGATGCACTCTATATATGGTTGTGTGCTAATAAGTTAAAAATAAACATCGATAAAACTAAATATATGATTATCTCAAGGAGAAACAATATTAACTTTGGAAAAGTTAAAATTAATATGAAAGAAATTAATAAGGTTCATACCATTAAGAACTTAGGAATTCAAATTGATGATAAATTAAAATTTGATGATCATATTAATTATACCATTGGCAAAATAGCGAAAAAAAAATTGGTTCATAAAAAGAACATGCATGCTGTTAAGTAAATCCTACAAAATTATGGTATACAGGTCTATTGTTGAGCCATACTTTATATACTGTCCCACCATTTTCTTTATTATGAAAGATACTCAAATAGAGAAACTTCAAAAAATGCAAAATAAAGCTATGCGCTTTATTCTCAAGAAACGATATGATACGTCAATAAAGGAAATGTTGTGCAGCTTGAATTGGCTTAGTATAAAACAATTGATATTCTTTCATAGTATGAAATTTGTACACAATATAAAAAAGGGAAATTTGCCTGAATACCTTAGAAATAATGTTAAATTAAACTATGAAGTGCATGATAGAAATACAAGAAATAGAAACAATTTTAAGTTACCTCTGTACAAAACAGAGTCGGAGAAAAATAGTCTGTATTATAAAGGGTTAAAATGTTATAATGATTTACCTGAAGATATCAAAACTTTGATGGTCACTTATTCAAAACCAAACTATATAATTACGTAAAAACTATAGAGATTAGATAATTTGCATTGTGTTACATGTTTCAAAACTTAAGTAGAATTTACTTTAATTTTACTGTATTTTTAAGTAATATGCAATGTTGTATGTTATACATATTTATAAATAATTGTCACATTATCTTTAGTTTTTTAAAGCTAGGCTCATTTCAGCCGTAATAAATAAATAAATAAATAAGTTTCACTTATCTGCATCAAATAGTTGATAAGATAAGATGAATCATATTTTCTTTTAGATAAAGGGGCGTGGCATCACCCATTCTATTCTAAGCTGTGCCTGTTTATATAAAAGCCACGTGGTGTGAATTCCATGAGAACCGATTAAGCGATCTTCGAGAAAATTATGTTTAAAAATTATATTTCTATGAAGGCCACCCTAAATAAATGTATTGAAGCTTTAGCCACGCCTCTTAATATAAAAGTTACTTGGTGTAAATTCGGTATGAATCGATTAACCTGTCTTCATGAAAGAGATATTTAAAAATATTTTTGTATGAGGACCACCCAAAGTGTGAACCTTAAGTAAAATTTGTACTATCTAATCTGTGCCCCTTCATATAAAAGCCATGTGGTGTTAAGACAATGAGAATCGAATAAAAGGTCTTTAAGAAAATGATATTTAAAAAAATATTTTTGTGTGAGGGCCACCCTAAATTACAGTTTTGTAACCTAAGCTATGCTTCTTAACATAAGAGATACGTGGCGTAAATTCGGTGTGAATCGTCTAACCTGTCTTCGTGAAAATTATTATTAAAAATATTTTTGTATGAAAAAAAAAGTTTTTACAACCTTATCTGTGCCTCTAAATATAAAAGCCATGTGGAGTAAATTCCATGAGAATTGATTAAGCGGTCTTCGAGAAAATTATATTTATAAATATTTTTGAATCAGGACCACCCTAAGTATGAACCGAAAATAAAATTTTTACTATCTAATCTGTGCTTTTTAATATAAAAGTCATGTGGTGTAAATTCCATAAGAATTGATTTAGCGGTCTTCGAAAAAATGATATTTAAAAATTTTTTTTGTGTGAGGACCACCCTAAATAAAATTTTTGTAGCCTAAGCTATGCTTCTTAACAAAAGAAATACGTGGTGTAAATTCAGCGTGAATCGATTAACCTGTCTTCGTGAAAATGATGTTTTAAAATATATTTGTTTGAGGGTCACCCTAAGTATTCACTCTAAACTAAATTTTTACAATCTTATTTGTGCCCCTTAATATAAAAACTATACTGTGTAAGTTTCATGAGAATCGATTCACCTGTCTTTGAGAAAACGCTATTTTTAAAATATTTGTGTATGAGGGCCACCCTAAGTAAAAGTTTCATCGTCTTAGCTATGCGTCTTAATATAAGAGACATGTGGTGGAAATTCCATATGAATCGATTAAGTGGTCTTTGTAAAAATGCTATTTTAAAGATATTTGCGTATGAGGGCCACCCTAAGTTAAAGTTTTATAGCCACCACGCCCCTGGTGTCTAATCCCGTTCATATTTTGTGAAGTGCTTAACATAGGCTATGTGCATCCTGACACCGAATTTCAAGACTTTTGCTATCATTTGAACCAAGATATAGCGAGCTAAAGGTTTTAATTGCATGTAAAGTGCCACGCCCCTTGTTTTTATCAAACTAAAATATAGCCCATGTTACTCAGGAATAGTGTAGCTTTCTATTAGTAGAATAATTTTTGGAATCGGTTCTGTAGTTCCAGAGGTTACCCTGAACATACAAACAAACCTTACCTCTTTATAGAATAGTATAGATTAATAATAAACATTTCTCAAAAATAAACAAGTCAACCGCACAAATGCTGTGAATCAGATCGATTTCTTCCCCTCAAGCAGCCACTACACCCCGTAATTTTTGTTCAAGTTATCTTCACTTTGTGAGTTACGCTCTTCAGCATTTCGATGTTTGCTCTTGCTCTTAGTACTCGTTCGGAAAAGCTGTTTTATTGATAAAATCTAAGACAAAAATATATACACTTGTACTTTTTTCCGGTTTGGCATTTATTTTCGTTTCAAAATCGAACACACACATATAAGCAGTGGTGCCCACTACTACATGAAAGCGCGCTCACGATAAGCATGTGTTGATGATTTGCTTATCAATTCTGTATATGTGCACGCTTTCATACGCTCTTTAAGCGCCTTTTCGTTCTCATTTTTACGCTCTTTGAGCGCCTGCTCGTTCTCTGGGCAGCACTGCATATAAGACACACTAAAGACTTCATACTCTTTTCCTCTGCACACAAAAATTCCCCTCGTCATACCCCGCCGTGCTCACCTGAAATCATGCGTGCTCTATTCCTATATGTGCTGAAATGGGCATCACTACTCTACAACATATGCAGAGGTCACAAAATGTTGGTATATTGAACGATCTGACTTATTGATAGTCCGTGCCGGCTTCACACGGGTGATAAAAGTTTAGTTTCAACTAGATGTGTTACGCCAACTTTTTATCAATGCATATTTGATCATAATGTTTTAAGGTCCATTGCTTGCATGGAATGCACCAAGCCTATTTATCCAACGACAGTCACTTCTTAACCAGTATATGCTTGTATCACCATACGTACCCTATCAGGTTAGAGTAACGGCTTACTAAGCATGCTATAAATCTTAAATAGCACTTATAGTGCCGTTTTAATACGTACCCGTACCAAGTTCGGTAAAATTTGCCTTTAACACGCATAGCGTTTCAAAATTCTTGCTTGTTTTTATTCAAGGTACCACGCCTATTTATCTAAAAATATTTACTTTTGGTCACGTGCTTGTACCACTCAGTATAGCGTTTCAAAATATTCGCTTGTACAATTTATATAAATAAAATATATTTTAAAGACAACTCATACGGAAATGGTAGCTCCTACAAAACTGAGCCAAAAATGTTGTTTAGGAATTTTGTCGAGTTAAACGAATATTTTAAGTTAAATCGCCGGAAAATATTCCCTGACTTTTTTGGAGTAACATCGACCTTCAAATTAATCATTTCAACAAATATAAAAAATTTGTCCGTTTGCGATGAAATCGTACCCGTATGATTCAAAAATCGCTTCAAGTCTAAATGCCATCAGCGAAGTGAATAGGTGAACCTATAACATTTCTCCTTTTTTGATTTTTCAGTATTTGAAAATGAAATTTGATTTACTTCAGTGGCAAAAAGCAATAACCGCTTAAGTTGACATAAGAAAGATTTGAGTAATGATTACCACCATATTTCTTTTATTAAACTGCATATTTAGGTAAAATCCGAGAGTCTGTACTATTTAAAATAAAAAAGTTATTTCAAAAAACGTATTCGCTTAACTCAGAACGAATATAAATTATATTTCGCACACATTCTGCTAAAGAGGCACAACTCAAAATTTTGAAATTTTCAGATAGCGCAAAAAACTGTTTTGAGCATGAGAACTATTTTTCATAAATAATGTGTGGATTAATTAGAAGAAGATAACCACAGAATATGGTTTGAAATCACAACACGATCACACCATTCTGAGCTCTCCAAAACTAAAAATAGGACAATTTTCCATATTGTTGTCTAATTTCCATTGCAACATGAAGAGAGACATAACTGTTTTTTGACAGAAAAGTACAGCAAAAAATTACCTTATCTCTTTTGTGCTGATAGATACATATGTGTATGATGAACACTTTTGACTAGTAAACTCGAAAATGGAAAATTTTGAGTTGTGACTCTTTAGTAGAATGTGTGTGATTTGCAATAACCGCCTAAGTTTGACTAAAATTGCGTCCACATATATTTTTGTTTCTTTGAAAAAGCGGAACAGGTTTACTTTAGGGACAACTCTCAGATTTTATTTATTTTTCTAGGGGAAGTAGCGTGCTTTGAACAAGCAATAAATCTGCAAAAAAAAATTATCGCTCGGATCTGGCTTAGGAGATATAGCCATCGGAAGCTGCGGATATAGCTTTTATAAAAAACGCTATAAGTTGGGAACCCCTGAATAGATTTCCAAAATATGGATATCATATGAAAGGTAATTTAGTGAGGTATAAAATTGTGTTACAAAAAACTTAAATTCGTTAGATAGTTTTCGAGATATGAGGTTTTTTGAAAAATGTTGACATCTTTTTTAGAAAAAACCGTTATTTTTTCCAAAAAATGTATTATGAACCTATAGTGATGCTTATATATTTAGAAAATATAATTTATTAGCTTTAAAATGATGACCTATTTGTATATATATTTTTTATATTAGGCAATTTTTTTTACCGGAAAACAAAAAAAAAATCTTTTTTTTTTGAAAAGAATAAAATATAAATGGGCAACAATCATATGTTATACACTGAACCGCTGGTCCCAGAAATTCTACATAAGAGTTATTGTAATTGGGTGGCCTTCGGCTGCGGCGCAGGGTTTAAGACTCCCAAAAATCCAATACCGGCTTCGCGGCGTCCTTCGGCAGCGGTTCGGTCTATAACGTATCCAAAATTGGCTTCGGTGGCCACAGTAATGCTACATAAAAGTTAGGATGAGTGAGAGGCCTTCGGTCGCGGCTCAGGATTTAAAACTCCCAAAAATTTGACACCGGCTTCGCGGCGGCCTTCGGCCGCGGTTCAGTCTATAATGTATCAAAAACTGGCTTCGGTAGCCACAGTAATTCTACATACATAAAAGTTAGGCCGAGCGACCGATTCATGATTTAAAGCACCCAAAAATCTAACACCGGCTTCGCGGAGGCCTTCGACCGCGGTTCAGTCTATAACATATAACTGTTGCCCATACATATTTCATTACATACATTTTTGTAGCACAATCTTAGACCTCATTAAATTACCTTTCATATGATATCCATATTTTGGAAATCCATACAGGGATTCCCAACTTATAGCGTTTTTTATAAAAGCTATATCCGCAACTTCCGATGGCTATATCTCCTAAGCCAGATCCGAGCGATAATTTTTTTTGCAGATTTATTGTTTATTTATAGCACGCTACTTCCCCTAAAAAAGTAAATAAAATCTGAGAGTTGTCCCTAAAGTAAACTTAAGCCGAAAAAGCTTATATCAAATTAAGTTGTTATTTCAGAGTTGTTTGGATGAATATTTTATCAAATTGGTAAAATTTCAATAGCTTAAATCAACATATAAAAAGAAATTAACGCGGTAATATGCTGCAATAAAAGCTTAAGTCGATATAAGAGCCATCGAATGGTGATAGTAATTTTGCAACAATCGCTAATATCAGGTTTTTATGAAATACTTGGTCAATAAATATTTTATTAATATTTGTTTAATTTACTTACATTGCTCATATAATAGCCAATTATTATTTGCAAATTTTTTTTTCAAAAAGCGTTCCAGTTTTTATCAAGAATTCGTTTAAAACTTTAAACCGTATCTTCTCGAAATATCAATTTTAGACTTAAGCTGTTATTGCCTTTTGCCACAGAATTGTTTCCTGTAAATATTTTTTTATTTTTTCCATTAAGAAATAAATGTGTTTTTTTTTTGGGATAACCAGAGCACAACTTGTGGCAACGTGTGCCGCTTTGGTTTCTTTCTTTATAGTTTTTTTGTTCAGAATTTAGTTTATTTGCTTAAGTTTTTTTTATGAGTACGTTGGGAATTATTCAGGCAAACGAATGGACATATGAATTTTACTAAGGCAGCAACCTAGTCGCTTAACTAATATGTTGATGACCAATTGGAGCTTAAGCTAAATATGAATTTCCTACTTGTTAAAAGTGTTTTCAACGTAAAAAAAATATAATTTTTAGTTTTTCAGAGTATCTTTTTCCTTTTTTTTTTAAATCTGATGTCTCTTTTTCATAATACATATTTTACCTTTCAATGCTTGAACCACTAGTTCTGAACAAAAATTTGTTTCCGTGTGTTGAGCGGTCTTCAATTTAATTGAAATTCGCCACCCGGTGGAACCTAAGAGCTTTGGGGGCCTTAAAAAATTTCAATTTCCAAGCAAACTTATTTTGCAAATCAAAAAGTGAATAAGAGATATTTTCTGATCTTAACTTAGGAATTTGAACATGAAATCAAACTTTGTTTGAAATAAATTAAAAAACGAAAGTGGTTCAAGTTTGAAAAAATAAGCCCTTAAGGTCAAAGTCTGTGTTGGCATTTTCAGTACATTTGTACTTTTTTCAGTACATTTTCGCCGTGATAAATCATCGTCAGTACATTTGATCCATTTTCAGTGTATTCGGCGCATTTTCAGAACACTTGGATTATTTGTAAATATTGAAATTTTTTTTTTGTAAATTTAAATTGTGAGTACAAACCGGTCGTAATGCTTTGCTGGTTTTTTTTCGGCATTTAGCCATCTTCATGACGAAAAAGTAAATTCGGATTAACCGAAACGTAAACATAATGAAGATTATATGAATTAAAGATTAGTTTTGTTCAGGTTATAGGTTAATTTTTTATTTGATTTTAAATAAAAAAACCAAAATTTCGACGAGCTTCACTCATCATCTTCATGAGATTATTTTAAGTATAAATTTGAATAGAGTTAAAATATTTTCATAAATCATTTTTTGTTTCTAACGATAAATATCCTCCAATAAAAAATTTTTTTATCGAGCGAATCCATTTCATATCCTGCTGTCTGACTGAATTCAAATTGTACAATCGGTTGCCAGTTATATATGTTGAGATCCCCACGATTTGAATGAAAAACATTTTTAACAAAGTTATGTGCATGTTCAATTTAGGTGTCAATTTTTAAGGTCTTCAATTCTTATCAAAAAAAAGTTTTCTATCCAGATCAAAATAATTAATTTTTTTGTTTCGAATTTAATGGAACTTCTCATTGTTTTCTATTAGAATTTATAAAAAGTTTTGAAATTAGTTGAAAATTGGCGGAGTTATGACATTTTTTATAGAAATAAACTAGATTGATTTTCATAAAAACCCCAACTTTTTTCTCACTTAAAATTTTAGAATATAGTTGAGGAAAAAATCACATGAATTTAATGCACGTTAAGCGACATTTGAGGTCAGGAGAATATTTTTTTTCTCAAAATTGAAGTTTTAATTTTTTTTTTCCATCATTTTGTTATATGCGCAAATCCGCCATATTCAAGGTTGTTCAATTAAAATTCAGATAGCTATTTTTTTCTTTAACTTTATATGTAACTTTTCAAGTTTTGTTTTTTGACTAAAATGCAATTTTAAATATGTCTCCCTTTGAATTTTAATTGTTCCTCCTTGAATATTAATTAAAGATAGTCTTCAAGAAAAACCATAATTGTAGAGTGTGGTCCAAAAAAAAAAAAAAAAAAAAAAAAAATCGAAGCCATGGTCGAGCCAAGATGCCAATTTCGATTTTATTTTTATTCTTTTTTTTTTTTGGAGCAGACTCTTCAAACATGGTTTTTCTTGAAATTAAGACTATTTTGAATTAATATTCAAGGAGGAATAAATAAAATTCAAAGGGAGACATAGCTAAAATTGCATTTAAGTTTAAAAAAATATGAAATCTTGCATATAAAGTTAAATAAAAACAATAGCTATCTGAATTTTAATTGAACAACTTTGAATATTAATTCAAGACAGCCTTAGCTTCAAGAAAAACTATGGCTGAAAATTGTACTCCAAAAAAAAAAAATAAACGAGGCCAGCTAAAATGCAAATTCTGGCGGATTTGCACATACATATGTTACATATTAACATTTCATGTTACCACAAATATGTTTGTATGTCGTCGTTCAAAATGCTTGACCGCATATGTCACAAATTGAGAGTCACAAAATCGTATATACATATGGCACGATTACCATAAAGATACGTGAGAAAAAAGATTGTGCCAAAAGGATACACGGGTATTCAGTTTAAATGACGATATATGAGGTCTTCATACGTAATTTTGTGTTGGCGGTAAACTGCATATTCAATACTTGACAGCACATTTAAATTGCACATTAAACACTTGACGTTACATTTAGATTACATATTAAGCATTTCACAGCATATTTAATGCAAAAAAAGACTACTTATGAAAACCCCTACTAAAATACAAACAAAAGGTGTTTAAAAAATATCGTCTTAATATTTTTACGTATATAGTACCTTTACTATTGAGATAGTTTTTTAACTAATTACATGAAAAAAGCACAGCAAGGATTTTCAATTCAATTGATATAATTTTTTTTTTAAATCTTTCTTGGCTGACTGCACATATAGTCCAAGAGCCCAGAGCCGCCAGACGTTACTTATTTTCTGAGTAACAAAATGTGTGGGATAGTGTAGTACTAGTATGTACTGTGAACGTATGCATACCTGTTAGCTTGGGCCGACGGCCAATTTACAGGTACCAGGTGCTGAAGGTACGTAAAATCATTACTTACTTTTCTTAAATTCTGAGTGCTGATTTTTGTATATGTATTGTAGAATAATGTTCAAAATTAATAATCAGCACTGCCAGACACTTTCCGTCGGCGGTAATTTCTACCAGACGCTTTAAAGCTCGCAAAAAATAGCCGAACTTTACTTATATTCTGAGTCTTGATTTTTTTATATGATACTCAGGGAAGTATTTCAATGCTTTTTGTAAACAGCCAGACCAATTGTAGGGGCCAAACATCCCCCAGACACAATTATGTTGTTGCTATGAATAACATTTTAATGCATAGTTTTAAAAAAAAATTACAGTATTCAGTGGAAATTTTTACAGTGGATTAGTGAATATATTGACTATTATTAATACAATATTTGGAGAGGTAATTGTGTCTGAGGGATTTTTGGCCCCTACGATTGGGCTGGCGGTTTACAAAAAGCATTGAAATACTTCCCTGAGTATCATATAAAAAAATCAAGACTCAGAATATAAGTAAAGTTCGGCTATTTTTTGCGAGCTTTAAAGCGTCTGGTAGAAATTACCGCCGACGGAAAGTGTCTGGCAGTGCTGATTATTAATTTTTAGCATTATTCTACAATACATATACAAAAATCAGCACTCAGAATTTAAGAAAAGTAAGTAATGGTTTTACGTACCCTTAGCACCTGGTACCTGTAAATTGGCCGTCGGCCCAAGCTAACGGGTATGCATACGTTCACAGTACATACTAGTACTACACTATCCTACACATTTTGTTACTCAGAAAATAAGTAACGTCTGGCGGCTCTGGGCTCTTACTCTAATAGTACGAAACGTTGTTGACGTGTTGCTTACATAGCAATATGATATGGTATTAATAGTGCTTATAAATGTTCATTCGATTTCTTTAAAATTGTATCATTCATTTAAAAACGAGCTTATGGAGTGTGAATAATTTTATTTTATCTTATACTTTCACAACAGTTTTTAGGAATTGGAAATTCATATAGTATGTATGACATAGGAATGAATTCAGTGAAAAGAATGGGCTCAAGCTTATTATAGAGTCCTCAAAAAATCTATGTACCTTTTAAAGAGATTGTTGTCTTCCACAAATAACTTAAGTTCAGAAGAAGCCAAGTCCCTCAGGAAAAACTCGTTCGAAATATTTGAAGAAAAAAACTCATCCGAAAAATGTCTATTAAGGGTGTTTATTTTTTTTTTTGTTATTTGCATGATGTTTTTTTAGTTCACATATGTACATACTTATAGGTATGGATAGTACTTTTTTGTACATACTTATTTGATGTAAGTGTAATTTTTTGTTTTACAATTTTATATTTGTCTAATAGTTTTATATAGGATTTAAAAATAATAATTATAATATTTGTGATGGAATTGCTCCAGACGATCAGGGCAATGTTAATATTTTCACAAAAACAAATTGTTTAATTTATCCAACATTTTCTTATAAGTAAGTATATAATACTTACTTACTTACTTAGGTGGCCATAACAACCCGTTACCGGGTTACGGCCGACCTCAAAAGCTCTCTCCAGGCGCCTCTGCTTCGCGCGCGCCTTCTTCAATCAGTCACACCAAGCGTGGATAGGGTTTCTTCGGCTTGGTCTTTCTATCGGAGGCATGGTCTTCCTCTTCGTCGTCGCCCAGCGGCTTCCGCATCAAACACCTTTTTCGCTGGAGTTTCTTTGTCCATACGCACAACATGTCCCAGCCAGCGCAGACATTGGATAGTGATGCGCTTGACTATGTCAATGTCATTCAATGGTTCATTCGAATACGGTAGTCGTCGCCGACGTGAACAGGATCGAAGATTTTGCAAAGAATTTTTCCCCAAGCGTGGCTGCTTCAGTCTGCGACACAACCCATGCTTCTGCGCCGTAAAGTAAGATGAGGGTCTTATAGAGTGTCAGTTTTGTCGGCGAGGCAAAACTACCCAATTGCTTACTGAGACCATAGCAAGAGTTAGTCTTCGCTTTATCTCCAGGCTGACATCGTTGTGAGTGTTCACGGCGGTGCCAAGATAGGTGAATTCCTTGACAACTTCGGAATTATAGCTGTCCGCGTCTCTCTGTTTGTGGACAGCATATACTTTGTTTTGCCCTCGATCACCGTCAAACTAACCTCCGCTGACTCTTTTTCGATAGCAGAGAACGCAGCATTAACATCTCGCTTTCAACGTCCAATGATATCAATATCATCGGCATATGCAAGGAGATGTACACTTTTGTAGTAAATAGTGCCATTACGATGTAAACTGGCTCTTCGCAACACCCCTTCCATCACAAAGTTGAAGAGGTTGCAGGATAGTGGATCGCCGTGTCTGAAACCTCGTTCGGTATCAAATGGTTCTGAGACGTCCCTTCCTACTCTGACGCAGCTGGCTGTGTCGCTCAACGTCATTCTGCAAAGCCGCACCAGCTTCGCTGGTATACCGAACTCAGACATGGTGGCATACAGGCAATCCCGTATCGGGCTATTGAAAGCAACTTTAAAATCGATAAAGAGATGATGGGTATTGGTATAAGTATATAATATTGATATGTATTTCAAGTAAATTACTATAATGTACACTTTTGTGTAATCTTTACATGGTATGTCGTTAAAATGTTAGTCCTTGTTATATGAAAAATCTTGTTAGCGCTAAAAGTCAAATAATAAATAAATTACAAATTAAATAGGTAGAATGAAATTCATCAAAAAGGAAATTTTCGAGCTTAGAGGTCGACGGAGCTTTTACATGCGTAAGTATATGGGAGTATCATCATTTTCGCTTAAAATGAGAAAACCAGAGCCACATTTTCAAATCTAATACTACTGTTGGTGTAATTTTTTAGATAAGATATTTTTCTTGAAGTATTTCTGACCAAGTTGCTCTAACTAAAACATTTTCAAGGACACAGCATGTGTCTCATGTTCGAAAAAATTTGATTTAATTCAATTAAAATTGTCAAAACAAAAATTCTTGTGTTAGATCCTTGGTTCACTGGATACTAAAATTCAATCACGTAAGTGTACTTGCAAGAGCTATTGTCTTGCTCTTCATTAAGGGCCAAGTAATCTTAAGAATGTGCTGATAAAAGGTAACGCCTTGTTCATGTTTAAGACTTTCTATATTGAGAACTGTCACGTTGAGCCTTAGGACTTGTTTTTAGAAGTGTGGATTCTTTAAATTGGATCTTAAATTTGTTGTTACCGCTCAGACCAACCGTTTCGCCATATAATTTACTTTGAAAACGTGTAACTTTGAAAATATTTGTGTAATAGTACTCAGGCTTATAGCTTATTTATAGTTAAGTGCTAATGCATGACTTAAGTACATTTGACACTTTTAAAAGCTGGATTTGGTTAGCAAAATACTAAAGAGATGGAGCCAACTTTAATTCTACAATTAGCATAGTCAGTTTAGTAAATATAAATTTAGTAAATTCAATTACTAGCAATTATTACTTTCGATTTTTCTACATATTATTTTTACTATGAATGCGTACGTGAGCATAACTGGAGTCCAGCAGAAAAAATTGCTGTCTCATGGCCGTCTCAATAAACTCTCGTCCTTTATAATGTCGACCTCCCTTCTAATTTTTAAATTTATTAAAGCATACTCCATTTAAAATCATACTTTACCGACCTTAAAGTATACTTTATTTTGACTATAATTCTGTGCCAAAAAGCAATAACAGCTTAAGTATAAAATTGATGTTTCGAGAAAATACGGCTTAAAGTCTTAAAAGAGCTCTTGATAAAAGCTGCAACGCTTTTTGAAAAAAAATTTGCAAATAATAATCGGCTATTATATGAGCAATGTAAATAAATTAAACAAATATTAAAAAACTATTTATTGACCAAGTATTTCATAAAAAACCTGATATTAGCAATGGTTGCAAAATTACTATCAACATTCAATGGCTCTAATATCGACTTAAGCTTTTATTGCAGCATATTACCGCGTTAATTTCTTTTTATATGTTGATTTAAGTTATTGAAATTTTACCAATTTGATAAAATATTCATCCAAACAACTCTGAAATAACAACTTAATTTGATATAAGCTTTTTCAGAGAAACAAAAATATATGTGGACGCAATTTTAGTCAAACTTAGGCGGTTATTGCAAATGTAATTTATATTCATTCTGAGTTGAGCGAATACGTTTTTAGAAATAACTTTTTTATTTTAAATAGTACCTACAGACTCTCGGATTTTACCTAAATATGCAGTTAAATAAAAGAAATATGGTGGTAATCATAACTCAAATCTTTCTTATGTCAACTTAAGCGGTTATTGCTTTTTGCCACAGAATTATGCGCAATAATTGTAAGCTTCATTGACTACAAATAACAAATTTGTAATGAAAATATAGAACTTATGGCTATTAACACTAAATTTTGAAGAAAAGAACCAAACTAATCGAATCGAACAATATCGAAATAGTAGAAAATGCGTATTAAATTTCGCCGAAATAGTGAAAGACCCTAACGGTGTCAATTAAGTTAGTTATTCAGCAGTCTTAACCAAGGGGAAAGTTATAAAAGTTTCTGATCTTGATTTCGATTTATTTTCTAGACTCAATGATTAAAGTATTCCTATTGGGTATTTCAATATTTTTATGCACTTGACGTGTTTGAAACTGTTGATGATGCCGTTCCTTTTGCCATAAAGCTTCATCAATAGCTCATACGCATTCATCTAATATGAGTACTACTTGTGGTACTGAAGTATTTCAGATACAGAAGATACAGTTACAACAACAACAGCAAAGTGTTGTAATGAGGAAACGTGAAATACTTCCTTGTGTGTGGGCGATTTCGGTAGCGATGGTGGTGCCTTTGGCAACATATTGGCGGCAGGCGGCATTAGTAATAGCATTGGGGCCGGTCGACACACATTGTGTTACTGCATGCCTTAGCCATGTCAGTCAGTCCGTGGGAGTCCAATTGCAGATGTTTGCGCTGTACAGCTGATTATGTGCTGCTCGTAGAAATATTATAAAGGAAATGGAGTCTATTAGATTTTCCTTGTTTTTCTTTGCTTGTGTATGTTTATGTTTTTCTTTTTCTATCTATTTCCCTTTCACTTTTCGACTTTTTCGTGTGTACTTTCGGTTGCAAAGTTAACATTACTTTCTTTTTCATGCCATCAAAGTTTTCCCTGTAGGATTTTTCTTTTGGTATGAAGGCAATAAGGTCGATGTAACGTAACGTCTGAAGTTATTAGAAAATTAACTCACAATGTTTTAATTATTATTGCATGAAAACAAAATTTTATAATGTATGAGGATATTTTAATTTTAAACATTATTTTTATTTAGTTTAAGTGCAATTAAGAGATGAAAATTTGTGGTTTGTGGTTATCAAAACAAATTTTTAATGGCTCACAAATTCGTATGCATTCTACGCAGCTGTACAGTTTTAAATAAATTCCAAAGAAATTCACATGACTCATCGAGCATATGTAAATAAGACGCTGTATTTTTGGATATAAGTACTTGGATTGTTGTTCTATCTGATACACTCGTATGTACATAGCTAGCGAGCCGGTGAACATTTTAGGAATATGATTTCATCGTCGTTGGTATTGATAAGTGCGAATAAGAAAAACTAAGAGTTAATAGCGTAGACAGACGACAGCGTTAATGTGCATTAAAAATTAACTAATTCAAATTAAAATTTTACCCTGACAGATGACAGTTTTGTGCATTTAGAAAACAGCTGACTTTTTCAACACACATACCAACATTTTTTTTGGGACCAAAATTTTATAGAAAAAGGACCAAAATGGAATAAAAAGGACCATACTTTTTTATCATATTTTGTTTAATTTAACATAAACAAGTTAACATATTCCATTAAAAAAAAATATCTAAAAATACCTGAAAGTTCACGTAACACATTGTAAAAGATGTGTAAGAAATAACTTACATATATGTACATTAGGGTGCATTTTTTTGCAAACTTTAGGAGAGGGATTTTATTTATTTTTTCATATAGTATAGCTTGAGGAATAAAAATAATTGTCCCAACATTTGAGCTTCGTAGCTCAAACCTGTAAACGGCGCGGACAGAGTTTATGTCCAATTTCGTTGAAATTTAGCGAAAAAACCGACTTACTAAAACGTAGAAAAAGTCTGCCTTAAGTGCCAAGATATAGCGTTTTGGGATTTTTAGTTGAATGTGGGTCGCCACCCACTGTTGTAAACCACGCCCACATTTTTCGTGTGACTAAAAATGCGCAAAAAATACACCCGAAGGAGGTATTTCTATTTTTATACCCTACACCGTTGGTATATTCACTTTGTCTCTCCGTTTGTAACACATCGAAGGGGGCGTGGCAGGTATAGAAAAGTATATATATTCTTGATCAGCGTCACCACCTGAGTCGATTTAGCGATGTCCGTCTGTCTGTCTGTCTGTCTGTGTGTCTGTTGAAATCAGTTTTACGGGAAAACCAAGAAAGCTAATTGAATGAAACTATCACACACAGGTCATATCTTCTTGCAGGCATCTTGCTATTGAAAATGGGCAAAATCGGTTGACAGACACGCCTACCGCCCATACTCTATGTATATTTGCCCTTGCCAATTTTGAAAAAAGTTTCAGCGATTTTGATGAAACTTGGTGATTTGGTGCACATGTGAACCAAATTAGGATTAGGCTGGGTTTCAAGTTTCCAAAGGGTCGTACAGGGACGTGGCACAGCCCTAAATTTTATCATTAATACTACCATATCTTGTAAGCCGTTCAAGATATAGCGATTAAATTTGGTAAACGGATACATATAAAATATATCTTGAATTGTGATAAAAGTGGGCGGAATCGCAAAAGTGGGCGTGGCACTTTTCAACTGTTAAAAATTTTGATTCCGTATATCTCAAAATTCGCACAAACGATTTTCATAAAAATTTTGGAGATGATGCCGCTGAAAGCAGTCATCAATACAAGCTCAGCTACTGGACCGAAAAAACTCGTTGAAGGGCGTGGCACAGCCCACAATATTTATAAACGTTATATTTAAAGAACTAACAACGTAATCGTTATAAAATTTAATGAGGCAGATATACTTACTATAAGGTCTCTTACTACAAAAATTTGGTCCAATAGTACCTGTGGGCGTGGCACCTCCCATATAAGCAAAAAACGTTTATTGTTATAGATAGTGTGCTATGAGAGTAATCTTCATAAAATTTGGTGTATAGATGTCAGTTACTATAAGCTTTAAAAATAAATTAATTTTGACAGGATTGCATCAGTCGACGTGGCACCTCCCATATTAACATAAATTTGTTAGCGTTGTTTTAAGTGAACTATTGCAGCGATTGGTATGAAATTTAATGTATGTATTTCTGTCGCTATAGGGCATATCTGAATCAGAAGTGGCTGAAATAGCATCAGTAGGCGTGGCACCTCCCATACAAATAAAATACGGTAAGTGGCATATTTATCGAAATATGTGAGCAATTATACTAAAATTTGGTGTTAGGGGTTTGATTATGGAAAGCTATTTCTGGATCAAAACCGGGCTGTATTGTACCAGTGGGTGTGCCACCGCCCTAAATTTTGAATTTTTGTTGCAGCATATATCGCAAACTATACAAGCTATTGAGCTAAAATTTAATATGAAGTTGTCGATCGCGAATATAATTTATTGTACCAAAAGTGGGCGGAACTGGAGAAGTGGGCGTGGCATATTTCAAAATTTTCATTTCTATTCGATTTTTCCAACATTTTCTACATTCTTTCGACTTTTTCAACCTTTCAACTTTTTCCAATATATCCTACATATATATATTTGTTCGACATTTTCAATCTCTTTCAACTTCCTTCATAAGTTTCTTTATTTTTTCGACTTCTTCATCAACTTTGAATTGTTTAAAAATTTTTCAACCTTTTTCAACTTTTTTAGAGTTTTTCAACCTCTGTCAACTTTTTTCAACATTTAGCATATATTTTCGACATTTTCCAACCTCTGCCAATCTTTCTAACATTTCACATTTTTTTCGACTTACTCAACCTCTTCAATGTCTTTTCAACATTTATTTAAAAGGTTATTTCAGTGCAGTGTAGGGTATGTGAGTTTCGGCCTGGCCGAAGATAACACCTTAACTTGTTTTTTTTTAAATTTGCAGTCCTATGTGGCTAAATTATAGAATCGGTTTTGAAGAAAATTTCACCAAAATTTCAGCTTCCTAGATCAAACCTGCGAACAGCGCATCCACTTTGTATCCTAGTACAATTCATATGAAAAACGAAAAACAGAAAATTTATAAAAACGAAAAAAAAAAAATCTGTTTTTCGTTGTTTGCTTTTTCGTCTTAATAATTTAAATTGTGCTATAATTATATCGACATCACATGTTATTAAATGAGCAAAATTACTTATCAAAGGCACACAAAGGTACACTTCCAAAAGGTACTTTTTGATAGCAAAGTGAATAATTAGTTCAGAGACATAAGCCTTTTTTTCGCGATTTGTTAACATTTTTGCAACTGGACATGTGCCGTTCTGTTCGTCCACTCCTCAATTGTTGTTTTTTCCTCTCATTTGTACAATTGATGTTTGGGTTCGAAATTCAAACAAAAAACTCATTCTAATCTTTTTTTTGTTGCTTCTATTAAGCCACCTGAACACGTGAAAAGGATAAAAATCGGTTAACGAGATTTCAGGCTTTTGAAGTTCAAGGTTAAAACTAAATATCCTGAAAGTGTCATATTTTTATCTCGTTGTTCAGATGCTGATATAATGGCATAAAAATACAATTTTTCAAAAGATCGAAATTTCAAGCACAGATTTTTCTTATAAAAAGTAAACGGAAAGAGTTAAGTGTAGATTTCATTTCTTCCCCGATATGCGTTCTTGATGATTAAGAAATATTAATGGTTTGTACTCAACAGTCGCAACACTGGAGCCAGTTAAAAATCACGAAAAATCAACAAAATACATGCATTTTCAGCACCGTGAAATTTTTGGTATACAAATTGAGTGAATTTACATTCTTTGCACAAATACTACCATCTCTTAGCTTTAAGGTTCCATCTCAAGTTTGTCTATATCTTAAACAGAAAAATTTTTACAGCTAAAAATATTGAAGCTTGAAAATGAAGTTTTTCATATGCTTCAATTCGGCCAGGCGGGAACTGACGCATCCGAAAATTAAATGCCCTTGGATTCCCTTCTTTGGAACCCTAACGAAGATTCTCACAAAGTCTGAGCAAAATTCAAAGCAGTGCAGCAACGAAATTTCCAGTTTTTAGACGTTTTCATCTGGATTGACTCATATGAATATACATATATGCGTATGTATATACAAATGTTAATTTTTGATACTTCTCAAAAAGGACCAAATCAGAAAAAGAAGGCCCAGCGGACCAAACCTATAAAAAAGGACCAGTTTTGGTCACATAGCATCTTTTAAAATTTGTCACTCTCTTTTCCCCATACGATTTTCTCTGCAAAAATTTATTGTTTACAAATTTTGTTTTTTACTCTCTTTTCTCTCACACAAAATCACAAATAACGACACATTCACAATGACATAATTTAGAATTATCGGGTGTGCTGCCATATTGAAATAGCTAAATGCAGTATAAATTCAGTTTGATTTTGTGCATTTTCATCAGAGCTAATGCGCATTAGGAAGGAGATAATTCACAAGTTAATTTGAATTAAGTCTGCTAATGCAAATTAACGCTGTCGTCAGTCTACGCTATAAGTGAAGATAAGGCAACTTTCTCTAAAAAATTAATTTTGTAATTGTAAAAAATACAAAACTCTATTACATTGAGGGTATTCCTCTAAACGCGAAGATGCCTCGAAAACTGTGTAAGCTACGTAAACTGAGAACATTTTCAAGCCTCGAAAATAATACGTATGGAGCAAAGTTTACGCAAGACTCGAAAACTTTCGAGGCAAATTTGATGAGAAAGCAATCTCGAAAAGTTGGAAAGTGAATCAGTGTTGCTGTATGACGAAATAATTTGCTTCCAGTTTGAAATTTCTTTAGAAAATTACACATAAATTCAGCATAGTTAACGATTTTTAAATATATTAAAAACGCGATTCTCAGAATTTTTGTTTGTTTTCCTATTTTTGATTTGTTATTCATTAACTTAGTTCTACATATTTCGGTAATTTTTTCTTTTTGGTGAAATACATTTTTTTGCACGTTTGCATTGATAGGGGTGTTCCCGTAAGCCAGCTCGAAAACTTTCGAGCTTAACATGCTTTTCGAGTTTTCGTGTTCAGAGGAATACCCTTATTATTTTTTCGCGTCTGGCATCTTGATAGTATATGGAAAAAAAAAAAACTTTAATCGTTTTTTCAGAAATTTGTTGTCTTTGGTTTTGCCCCTAGAAGCTGAAAATATAAGAGGCAAACGTGGCTGCGATCCGCTAGCACCTCATCTGGTGAATTTTGAGAAAAAAAATATTTGTCTAATAGGTCACAAATTGGTCATAATTGGTCAGTTAGTCCGATTAATTGGTCAGCAAGATTCAATTTTTTAAAAATATTTTAAACATTTCAAGGTCATTCGAAGATTTTGGCACCTCATCTGACGAATTCTGAAATAAAAAAATATGCATCTAATAGGTCACAAATTGGTCATAATTGGTCAGTTAGTCCGATTAATTGGTCAGCAAGAGAACATTTTTTAAAAATATTTTTAAAAATTTCAAGGTCATCTTAATATTTTGGCACCTCATCTGGCGAATTTTGAAATAAAAAAATACGTATGTTATAGGTCACGAATTGGTCATAATTGGTCAGTTAGTCCGATTAATTGGTCAGTAATAGAAAGTTTTTAAAAAAATTTTAAAAATTTCAAGGTCATCTGAAGATTTTGGCACCTCATCTGACGAATTTTGATATAAAAAAATATGCATCTAATAGGTCACGAACTGGTCATAATTGGTCAGTTAGTCCGATTAATTGGTCAGCAAGAGAACATATTTTAAAAATATTTTTAAAAATTTCAAGGTCATCTTAATATTTTGGCACCTCATCTGGTGAATTTTGAAATTAAAAAGTACGTATCTAATAGGTCACGAATTGTTCAGTTAGTCCGATTAATTGGTCAGCAAGAGAATATTTTTTCAAATTGTTTTAAAAACTTTATGGTCATCTGAGAATTTTGACACTTCATATTAGGGCAAAAAAAAGGAAGTTAAGAAATCGATAGGATTTTTAATGCTGACAATTGGTCACCAAAAATCTAATAAGTGGTCATGCATAGAACATTTTTTAAAAATACAAATGACTTTCCTGTGATACAACCCATGCGGGTACCTCGACTGTTATATCTACGGTGACCATCCGTTCTGTTTTTAGCAGAACAGTTCTGTTTTTAAGGCGCTTGTTCTGCGTATTTTTTTCTAATGGAAAATTACAAAAGTGTTCTGTTTTTCGCAAATGTTCTGTTTTTTGTTCTGCTTTCATGCGCCACGCAAATCTACTATTTACTAATCTACAGTCTATTTCTAATAACGTCAACCCTTTGCTGATCGATATGCAAGTTGTTATCGATATCAATTAGCAATCTCTATCAAAAAGCTGATTGTGCAATGTAATTACCGTGACGCTAAGTTTTTCGGTTTGGATTTGAACCCAAATTTTTGCTGGTTATTCGCTAAACGCAGAGATGAAGTTTGTTTACCTTTCATGATCAAGAAAATAATTTCGGAGTTAGAAAAAACAGGAACTGCAAAGATAGTGTCAAAAGTTTTTATATGAATTGCATTAAATTATCTACATCAGTTGGATAATGCATTTAAAGAGGTTGAAGTGATGGAATGGGTACTGTTGCGTACAATGCCATCTTCGAATAAGGTTGAATTAAATTTGACATATATTATGGGAAAGAGTAGCCGAATTAAAATTAATTACAGCGAACTATTTGATGAATTTACTTGTGTTAAAAGTTATGTGACTTGTGGGATATTAAAGGAATGGACAGATGGTGGAAAGCTAGTCGAGAATAAAGGGGTTGAAATATTTCAATATCTTAAAAAAAATTCCATGCCTAGCTATTTTAATAACGAGGTGCAACTTTGATCTTAACTGCTTAGAGCTTAAGTAATATTTACAAAGTCAGGAAAACATTATTAAATGTTTGGTGCATATATTTTTGTTACAGTATTCTGCCGTACTAAGCGAAAAGGGCGTATGTCAAAAAAAGATATATCTGAGATTCTTATGACATGCTCCAAATGCCGGAGTCTTAGTTCAAACATATAACAAATCTCGTAAGAAAATTTTCTCCATCCCAATTTTAAAGGTATTTCAATAAATTGACATAAGCAAAACATCAATTATTTCGAAACGAAATTTTTTGAGATACGCCCTTTTCGCTTAGTTCGGCAGTATTTTTAATTAAAATCAAAGCCAATGAAATTTGATTTTTTTTTTTTGTAAATTTTTCTTACTTTCAATATTTTCATTTCATTTTATTGAGTCTATGAACACAAAATCCTTACAGACTAGCAAAAATTAACTAAAACTAATTAAATAAAATAAAATTATAACTATTTCGAATTCGAAACGAATTCGCATCCGTTTTTGTGCACATTTGAATCGACCCAGGACATTTCGATGTAAAATTAAATGGCTAATACATCTTTCATACACTATTTTGATTTATTTGTGTGCGTTCGTGGACTTAAATGATGTTAAACACAAATTTTATGAAAAAGTTTTCCATTTTTTTTCTAAACGGTCCCCATTAAATATTTGAAGGAGAAAATTTTTTGTTCCAGTTATCTTATTAAATAGAGAGTCTCATGTAGTTTAAGAAAAAAAAAGTTTTTAAAAATAGCTTTTTAAAAATATCAATTTTTGATGCTAAAAAAAAGGTATTAAAACTCATTTTAAAATGGTTTTTTGACTTATCTACATTAGGGTGACCAAAAAAAATCGATTTTTCGACTTATATGTTGTTTTTATGAAAAGTAATTAGTGTTATGTAAAAAAATGAAGCCCTGAAAAATTTCATTAAAAAATATTGATATTTAGAGGTCGCTAGCGTCCGATTTATGAATTAAATTCATTTTTGTTTATTTGCGAGTGATTATAACTCTTCCCAAAAGATAATTCTGCATGAGATACGGGCTGCTGGCATTGATTCTTATATTATATTGCTGAACACAATGCTGATAATTGTTTTGCGAAACTGTGGCTGAGTATCTTGGTAACATAAAAAAACTCGCTGAAAACAGTGAAAAAACAGCGAAAAAACAGCGCAAATTTGGGTTTAAGTGAGGTAAACTCGAGGAATACATTTTTTTTCTTAGTCTATCATTCTTCAGGATTATAGTCCGAAAACAGAAGAAGATATTCTGCAGAGTCTCGATGTTCCAGTATTTTTCCTCAGATAAATGAAAAATCCTCGAAAACGGGCCAAAACTCAAGCTTAAATGAAGTAAATTCGAGTAATACATTTTTTAAAGATCGTTTTCCGAGTAATACATTTTTTAAAGATCGTTTTCCGAAGTAATTTTTTGCGCTGAAACCGAATTCGGCCTCAAAATCGAATCATCACATCAGACTTCCGAAATAGTTGAGGTTACGCAGACAGTTTTACTTATATCTTATTTAATACGCCTGACCAATTTTTTGTTTTGGCTGACAAATTTTAAATCATCTTGTAACAACATATTATAAGTATAGTAATTAAAAATTAATTGATTTACATGACAACCTGATATAACAGTCGAGGTACCCGCATGGGTTGTATCATAGAAAAGTCATTTGACCAATCGTCAGCATTAAAAATCCTATCGATTTCTTAACTTCCTTTTTTTGTCCTAATATGAAGTGTCGAAATTCTCAGATGACCATGAAGTTTTTAAAACAATTTGAAAAAATATTCTCTTGCTGACCAATTAATCGGACTAACTGACCAATTATGACCAATTATGACCAATTTGTGACCTATTAGATGCATATTTTTTTATTTCAGAATTCGTCAGATGAGGTGCCAAAATCTCCGAATGACCTTGAAATTTTTAAAATATTTTTAAAAAATTGAATATTGCTGACCAATTAATCGGACTAACTGACCAATTATGACCAATTTGTGACCTATTAGATGATTATTTTTTTTTCTCAAAATTCACCAGATGAGGTGCTAGCGGATCGCAGCTGGCAAACGTGTAGATTTCTGCTTTTTAAAAATATATGGGGTTGCATATGGGGTAAAACACACGAAAACGCCACCTGAAAAAATGTTTGGCTCCGATTTGGGTGAAATTTGCCATGATTGTAGTATTGATGTCTAACAATAAAAGTGTGTTTAGGATTTTGCCCTAATATTATTTTTTGCTTTGATACGCGGGTATGAAATTCACGATTTTCGTACTTTTTCAGAATAAGTGTTTTTTTCCGAAAATTCATAGCTTACAGCAAACTTTATCAATTAATAATTGGTGAACGTACATTTTTAGGTTTTTACTTGTTTGTTTTCAAAAAAAATATTGATTTTGAAAAAAAAAATTTTTCACAAAAATTTTGCGAATTGAAAAATATTTTTGCATTTTTTTTAAAAAAACTATATTTTAAAATTTTTTTTTTCTTTTTTGAAAAAAACTTTGATTTATTCTGCGCTTAATGCCGTAAAAATTTTCGTGGGAAAAAAATTATTTATATTTTTTTTTTAATTTAAAAAAAAAATTTTTCAATTTTTTTTTGAAAAATCCATTTCTGAATATTTTTTTGTTTTTATAATTTTAGGTTTTTATTTATATTTTTCAAAAAAAAATACTGATTTTGAAAAAAAAAATTTTTTCGCAAAAATTATGAGAATTGAAAAATATTTTTGCATTTTTTTAAAAAAACCGATATTTTAAAATTTTTTTTTTTATTTTTAAGAAAACTTTGATTTATTCTGCGCTTAATGCCTTAAAAATTTTTGTGGGAAAAAAATTATTTATATTTTTTTTTTAGTTTTAAAAAAAATTAAAAAGCTAAAATTTTGTAAATTGAAATGAATTTTTGAAGTTTTTTTGAAAAATCCATTTCTGAATATTTTTTCGGTGAACTTCAGATTACAGCTTGATGCGCATGCTTTAAAATGATATGCCATAACATGAGGGCAAGTAGTTAATTAAAATGTTTGAGCCGTTAACCTGAAAACTAAAACTGAAATCTAAAATCAGTGCAGTAGCCTTTCATCGCGTATTACAGCGCGCGCTTAGCGGCTCAAACATTTTAATTTACTACTTGCCCTCATGTTATGGCATATCATTTTAAAGCCTGCGTATCAAGCTGTAATCGTGTAACGTGTACTTCAACAGATAATCAAACAATGAAGCCACTGCTAAAATTTCAAGTCAATCGGATGTAAACTTTTCGAGTTCTACTGGCCGCTGATTTTGAAAACATGGTTTCGAGAAAAACGCGTTTGAAGTATCAAAATGATATACATCTTCATCAAAGTTTCTTGGAAAAAATTGATTCAAAAAAATTTTGAGTTTAAATCGGTACTTGGGCGCTGTAGATTTTGATTCTAGGATTGTTTTGGCATGATTTAAGCCAATACAAAAAATGGAAAAATAAAACAATTAGGGAGATATAACTCCTTAAGTGGTTAAGTTGAACTGGCGCGAGCGGCGCCCTGTAGTGCCTGGCGCCCCGGGCAGCCGCTATTAATAAGCAAAACTGCAGTTATTGCAACTTACGGATTCTTAATAATTCAAATATTTCCCTAACTTTTTGTGAAACTATTGTTGGTGAATTTTTGATACGGATAAACGAAAACGAAGGAAAAGAAGTTGAAATATTCTTCTCAGAAACGTTTGAGACTTAGATCCTCAAGCATTTGACGTGTGATCTTAGTTCACAAGTAAGAGCTACAATATGAAATCATAACTAAATGCATTGTACCAAAGAAGGATTTATATAATAAAAAAAAGACTTTACCGTTTTCTAAGAAAATTAAGCAATAGCACAAGGCATAAGTTGCGTAGTGTGTGTTGACTTTTGTCAATGGTTTTTTTTGTATTTATTTTTTTAAATAAATTTTTAAAAAAATTTCAAATAAAACTGCATCAGTACTTTATTCCATTATGTTTTCGTATTCTCGAACTAGCAGAAATTCGGGGTGTATGTAGACTTTTGTCGGTCACTGTATGTGTTGCGTTTTACCACTTAGTACTCGGTGGGCCTTATCCAAGTTTAAATTACAACAAAAATTTATGTATATTGCGGACTGTTTGTGTATAATATAGAGTCAATATACATATGCAAAAAGATAAGAAATGTCCAGATCTTTTTAAAAAGAACATATTTATGTATGTATGTTCAAAATGTGTAAGTGCAGAATGTGTATGAAATTAAAAAAAACACCCAATTTTGTTGAAATGACACGCTAAAGTACCTTGAAAGATAGTATCACATCCCGATTTTCCGCCCCGTAGGTGGTTGGGGTTCTGAGACCGAGCCGAGTGAAAAAAGGCGTTCTTAGACTATTTTAAAAATTATAGTTCTCAAAGCCCACAAATCCAAATTTAACGTTATGGACATTATTTTTTTTGTTATGTCATCTACATTACACAATAAAAAAAAATTAAGCCCCTAGATCTTAATACCTTTCTTTGCGATCCGATATGATGTAGGTCTTAGTAAAATAAGAGATCTTTGAAATGGTGCCCCAAATCGAGGTTTTATTCATAATACTTAAGACAGATTCTTTTTTGTTTGTATTTTTATCCCTTCCCTTTTTAATGGGTTACATTATCAGCCACTGTACCTGCTTGGCTACAGAAGATTTAAATAGCTGTAAATTCAATCACAAAAAATAAATTGAAAAGGTTATTGCGCGATTTCATCATACACACTGTGCTTAAAAAACACACGTAGGCAATGAAGGGAAAACGAATGACGTTTTTCAATATTTTACTTTGTTTTGATACTTCCTTTTCAATTTTGCGTATGTTGAGGAGATCAGTATTCATATTGCTTTTAAAAATTTTAAATTAAAAAAGTTTACACTTGATTTGTGATGCAAAATATTTGTGCTTTCCTAGTTTCAACGAGTTGAATCGAAAAAATTACAAAAAGTTGAAAGAATGCTCATATATTCTGCTATTGGGAACAGGCTCAAAAACCTACTGATTAAATTTGTTTTTTGTTTTTTCACATTTTATAAGTATCTTATGTTATTTTTATAAAAACGAAATACACGAAGGCGATGATTTTTGATTTTAAAAGGACTTGGATATAAATGGGTTAAGAGAGATACCAAAGTCAAAAGACACATATAAATTATACATCGAATTCGACTCTTTTCGCAAATATGGAATTTTTTGAAACTTTGACCTAACATTCTGCAAGAGCCCGCTACCTAGGAAGCTGAAATTTGGGCAGTGGTGTAATCTTTCAAAGTTCTTTAACGTGCCAAAGTTTGACCAAAATCAGATGTTTTTTAAATTTCCTACGTATGTTATACATAAGTAGGTACATACATATGTAGAATTACTAAAAAACTGTACCTAAATATGAAATTAAAAAATAAAACTCTGGGAATTTGTGTTTTTGATATACATATGAATGTATATCGACTCTAAATTACATCCCAAATATATCCCCATTCCAGTTTCTGTTGCAACTCATTCCTCCATTTAAAATTGGTTAAAGCCACTGTATTAGGGTTACCAGATGACATACTTTAGTAGTAAATGTACTACTTTTGCAAGGCAAAAATACTTTAATACTTTTCACCTGAAATGTACTAATTTTATTTGAAATGACATACTTTTCACTACTTTCAATTTTTGCATTGTAAAATAAAGTGTATTTCAAATATTTTTATCATTTTGCTGGTGTTTTTCGTACAAAACGAGGATCTTTTTTTTTTTGCTCATAAAAAATATTTTTATGGAAATCAAAAAGAAGTAAAAAATTCAGTGTTTTTTATTAGAAAAGTGTAATTTTTTTAGATGAACTCTACTCTACACTGTATGCCACTTTGATAAAATTTTCTTGCTTTTTTATGTTTTTTTTATTCAAAAAACTAGATGCGACTTTTTTTTGTTTTTAGCAACAGTTAATTTCCATCAAAAATTTTAGGAGGGAACATATCGTTACCTTAATATAGAAAGGCCCTATCTAACATTTTTATTATTTTACAGGAGAACGAAAAAACTTAATAAAAATTAAAGTTTTTGTGAGTAATGCCTTTTTTTATTTGCTTGTATTTGATTTATTTTCAATCGTAGCTCACACATTTTTTTGTCAATGGTGTATTAGTGGGTGACCTACCGAAATCTATAAAAATCTCGGTTTTGAAAAAAATGTTAGTTAGGGCCTTTCTATATTAAGGTAACGATATGTATATCTATTTGTGCGCGCCGTGTTTTGCTAAACCATTTTTTGTTCAAAGTATTGCTTTTGTCGGAGTGACTACAATGCGCATCAGTTTTGGATATTTTCGCGTACAAATGACAAGATTGCTTTGTTTATACATGATAATTAGATGTAAACATATGTATGTATTTATGATGAACTTTGTTGTACAATTTTTGGATCATAAAGCACTTCAAATGTCGCAATAACGTCTGTGTTCACATGTGTGATACTTCCGGTCATTTCCATTATAAGCTGCTTAATAAATGAAGGAATTTTGTATTCATTCTGCATGAAAACCCAAAAGCAGAGACATATAAATAAAAAATTTTTAAAATTGATTAAATTGTTGAAAACAATGTTGTCATAAAAGTAAAACAAAAGTAATATTAGCAATACCAAGTAACATTAAACAAAATTGATGAAGATGATTGATTGACCTTAAATAATTTAAGTTTGCACCATTCTTAGCCATGAAAATTGGTAATTTTCAAAAGATTTTCCAAGAAAACAACATTAAATAAAATATTTCGAAATTTTAAACTGGAATTATGAAACAAAAAAGTCAAAATAGAACAAGTTGGTTCCCTTCAAATATAATTCCCAAGCTTGTAAACAAAATCATATTTTGTGAGAGTGAAGAAGACAAGGTAAATAGAGAGTCCTGACAATTTTAATATTAATAATATTAATATTTTTTAAATTTGGTATAGAGATGTCGGTTACTATAAGCTTTGAAACTAAATGAATTTCGATGGGATTGCATCAGTGGGCGTGGCACCTTCCCTACATGCAAAACATGTTAAGTGTTATATTTAGTGTGCTATGGGAGTAGTTTTTTTAAAATTTAGTGTAGAGATGTCGGTTACCATAAGCTTTGAAACTAAATGGATTTCCACGGGATTGCATTTGTGGGCGAGGCACCTCTTATACAAGCAAAAAATGTTTAAGGCTACATTTAGTGTGCTCTTGGAGTCAAATATTTTATGAAAATCGACGAGATTGCATCAGTAGGTGTGGCACCTCCCATATAAGCAAAACACTTTAAATGTTATATTTAGTGTGCTATTGGAGTAATATTCTTTAAATTTTATGTAGAGGTGTCGGTTACTATAAGCTTTGAAATTATATGAATTTTTATGGGATGTCATTAGTGGGCGTGGCACCTCCCATACAAACTTATAACGTTGATGCCATATTTAGCAAACTAAAGGAGTCATCCTAATAAAATTTGGTCTCAATATATTCAGCCTCATTCAACGAGTTTTTCAACGTCTTTCAACTGCTTCATTATTTTTGAACCTCTTTCAACTTTTCTCAACGATTTTCTACATTTTTCAAATATTTTCAACGCTTTCAATATTTGATTGACTTTTTCAACCTCATTAATTTTTTTTCGAGTTTTTCAACTTCTTTCAACTGTTTCAACATTTTTCAACCTCTTTCAACATTTCAACATTTCCCAAATTTGTCTGACTTTTTCAACCTCTTTCAACTTTTCTCAACAATTTTCCATATTTTTTCGAGTTTTTCTACTATAAGCTATAAGCTTTGAAATTATATGAATTTTTATGGGATGTCATTAGTGGGCGTGGCACCTCCCATACAAACTTATAACGTTGATGCCATATTTAGCAAACTAAAGGAGTCATCCTAATAAAATTTGGTCTCAATATATTCAGCCTCATTCAACGAGTTTTTCAACGTCTTTCAACTGCTTCATTATTTTTGAACCTCTTTCAACTTTTCTCAACGATTTTCTACATTTTTCAAATATTTTCAACGCTTTCAATATTTGATTGACTTTTTCAACCTCATTAATTTTTTTTCGAGTTTTTCAACTTCTCTCAACTGTTTCAACATTTTTCAACCTCTTTCAACTTTTCTTAACATTTCCCATATTTTTTCGAATTTTTCAACCTTATTCAACTTTTTTCGAGTTATTCAACCTTTTTCAACTGTTTCAACATTTTTCAACCTCTTTCAACTTTTTCCAACATTTTCCAACATTTTCCGTATATTTTCGAATTTTTCAACCTTATTCAACTTTTTCCGAACTATTCGAACTCTTTCAACATTTTCAATATTTTTCAATCTTTTCAACTTTTTTCAACACGTTCCATATTTTTTGGACTTTTTCAACCACATTCAAGTTTTTTCGGCTTTTCAACCTCAATCATCTTTTTCCGAGACTTTCAACTTTTTTCGAGCTTTTCAATCTCTTTCAACGTTTTGAACATTTTAATATACTATCGAGTTTATCAACTGCTTCAACCTCTCTCAATTTTTTCAACATTTTTCATATATAATAAACTTCTTTCAAATTTTTCTTAGCTTGTTTTCGGCTTTTCAACCATATTCAATATTTTTTAAATATTTCCGACATCTCATTCAATTGCATTACATTTTTTCGACTTTTTCAACCTGATATCGAAAAACCGAACTTTGGTCGGTCTCCTGGTACTAAAATTAATAAGGGAATGAAATTGAACTTTCATTAAGCATTTAATACAAAAACAAATTTGCAAAAGGTTTTATTTGTATAAATAGAAGCTGACATTTTGAATGCAGAGTACGGATTCATTATTTAATCGTTAGAAAAGATCTAACTAGTTTCGCAGTTTTTCGATCAAAGATTACAAATTCGTTGGGTATAATGATGTATCTCCAGAGCCAGTGGAATGTCCAACAGACAGCGATTTCACAAAGATTATCTAGATTCTCTAATAGAGTATTTTAATTCAAGCCTTGGATTTATTGTTTTCCAAGAGTGTTGAGTGTTGGTTAAGACTCTATAAAAAAATAAAAGCTAAAATAAAAATTAACAAACATATTAAGCAATGATGTTGAAAATAGCGTTCAGCAAAGTTTTTTTAATTTACCACAAGTTAACAACCAATAGCCAATTCAATTCGCGGAAAAAAAAATTTTTTTTTTGAAAAATCAATGAAAATCAAAATTTAATAGTACCTATTAAAAATTATAGATTTGACGATTGAAGAACAAATGTATTGAATAGTTTCGAAAACTATCGTTATTGGCGAGTGACTAAAGCTGTAAGAGCTAAGCTATATTATTGACATAATAGCAACAAACAAGTTGAAATAGTAGCACAGTGGAACCTCTTTAAGTCGAACCTCGATAATTCGAAAACCTCTCAAACTCGAAAAAGTGTTGTGTTCCCTTTCCTTCAACCCCAAAATCTCCATTGCTCGAAATCTGACCCCTCTATAAGTCGAAATAATAAGTGAGTCCCTACAAGTAAATTCAGTACAGTTCATTTATATATAAATTCGGTACATATTTACCCTCTAAAACTCGAAAAAATATCTTTGACCTCTGCATCTCGAACATATCAATGTTTGATTTTACAACCATTACAACTCGATTATTTGAAACGAATTACCTCTATATCTCGAAGAAAAATAAGATACCGACTTTAAGAATATGCCGACAATGCACATCATTGTTTCTTAGAAATCAATGTAAAAGCCTACTTATACAATAAACCAATTCTATGAAATGATCACGTTAACACGTGATTTCTTTTGAGTTTTAGCGAACTTTCTTTATTGTTGTCGATTGAAAAATTATCAGAAATAGTTTGGTCCTACTGCAATGCACACCAATATTTAATACCTCTATAACTATGATTTTTATTTATTTCCCATCTCTAACTCAAAATTAGTTGGAATAAATCTTAACTTCTACAAGTCGAACATTTCCTGACAAAATTCGCTCAAATCGAAGTCCTCCATTAATCGAATTTTTTGGTGTCTCCCTTCAAGTTTTACTTACAGAGGTTCTGCTGTACATCTATATGTATAGTATGGAAAAGTCAATGAAAGCTATAGAATAGAATCGCAAAATATCTAAAAACTCAAAAACCCTAACAGTATCAAATAACACCGAAAAGTCGATAAAAGTATGGGCAAAGTATCGAAAATGTTTATAAGCTCGTTGCATGTTGGACAGTCTGTCACGTGTGTGCTTATTTGTCCTACAGATAAAAATCAGTTACTGATAAAATTCTTTATTTCCAATTAAATTGACATTATTTTTAAAGTAAATTTCGGGCTTACATATCGTCACCTCAGAGTGACGCCAACTTACTTAAGAAAATACACTCTTTCGTTTGATGTTATCGAAATTTAGCTACCTCTTCCCGTTCCAAAGATCTCAGTATGCGTTATGTCCTAACTGCAGCTTTCAAAATAAAATCTCGGAGTGCAAATGTCCTAACTGCTTTTTTTGCCTTTGAAGTCACATTAGATAGTAAACAATCGATCTCAGGTCAAAAGTGAGAATGGACTTTTGTAAGAGAGGGGAAAATGTATCCCCGGCGGTAATTTGGCCTCGTTTCAAGACAAAAAATTTCTGGCACCAATTGTTGCAAAAAGGCCGAAAATGGATTTTGAAGTACGAATGATACTTTCTTATATCTGTTTAGGCCTCATTTGATGAAAAAAAAAAATTATTGCACCAATTGATGACTTGTGACTTATTCAATTATGTGACTTATAAAATTATTATATTTTATTTTTTGCATACAGCACCCTCTGTGAACAGATTTTTGAAGTACTAATAGCTTTATTATACTCTTCTTGATAATATCAAAACAACGATATTTCGTTTGTCCAAATAGGCTCAGTAGTTTAGAAGTTTTGGTCTTAAATATAACACTAGCATGAGCGTGCCGTGAACGTTAGCACTACGCGTGACGTAACGGTTCAGCCAAAACACTTTAGAATAGATTTTTCTACATACCCGTTTTCCTATGCCCCCATCAAACATGTTCACGAATAAAAAAGAGAAGACTTTTTGTGTGTTTTGGATCAAAAGTAATATACCTTTTACCTAGAGTTTCAGAATGCAAATGTCCTAACTCATACAAGTCCGGATAATTTTAATTACAGAAAAATCAAAGGTAAGTTTCAATAAATTTTTTACAAATACCATAAAGGTTATTACAGAGAGGCAAAATAATAAAAAAAAAAACATTAATAATCCTTAAATAACAAATCGCAGAGTAAATAACTTTAAAACGATGTTTTCTCAGTTTCATGTTTTTGCTGATAGGACACTTACATTCTGAGGTGACGATATGTTGATCAATTCGTGCAACAACTATTTTTTCAGCAATTGAATAAGTCACATGCATATCAATTTTGTAAAGCCTGATTTCACTTGTGATTATTATTTTATGAGATTTTATTCATAAGTGTCATGAAAATATTTCACTCTACGCTATAAAATACATAAAGATTTCGCACAGCTGATACCCGTATTTAAAACTTACTATGCATAATGTCATTAACTTTTATTTAAAATATGTATTTCTTTTCTGTTTGTTTTATAAACTATTGCAATATACCTACTCTTATGAATGAGTTTTTTTAGCCACATGATAAAAAAATTATAATAAGAAACTGTAGTAAATAAAACGCTGTTGGCCATGAATTTTTAGTACTTTTATGGTACCCGTACAGGTTGTGGTCTTAAAACAAACAAAATAGTCAAGTGCGCATTTTTCATTTAGTCGTTACCATATGAAGGTCGAAATGAACGTTAAAAGCTGCACATATTCGTTTGTAAAAGTCATCACTGAAGCAGTGACGTATAGCTGTGTCAGAGGCTGTGTATCTCTTTCAAATTTTTTTTCGATGTATTTGTTTTGTGCCCTATGAAGTCTGTCAGTATTGGCAGCAGCTGCTGCCGAGTTTCTTTACTATCCCACATGATGAACTTTAATTAACTACTTTATTATGTATTGCACCACAAGAGATAGAAGATAATTTGATAGAAAAAAGAAGATAAAGTTATGACATCATCTGCTTTATACATTGACACTTTGCTCTTATGATTGATTGCTTGGTGTGGTGTTGCGAAATAGAATTTTGAAAAACAATTTGCAACCAAAAAGTTTACTATATGGGGCATTTCAGGCGAAGCGGGCATTGAAAGTAAAGTGAGGTCGTGAAATTTGTTTATATTCCGGTAAGTTATACATCTAGACATAAATGTGCTCACATAATTTTTTTTTTCGTGTGAGGCTTAATTGCCGAGTTATGGGCTTCTGAAGAATTGGCGAAGTTTAAGTACCGTCATTTTTGAACGCTGTTATTGGAATCTAGGAATTTATAATAAAATATAAACAATATTGATTTAACTAGTAAAAAGGATGCTCTTTTTAACTTTTTAGTTAAATTCGAATTTCAAATTTTTGTATGTATGGAAAACCGAAAGTAAAAATTTTAAATCAAATTTTCAGTAACTTCGACATAATATTTTTTAAATATTTTTGTTTTTTAAAAAAAGCCTTAAGAATATAAATGTTTCACAAAAAATCTTTTGACGTGATCAATATTAGTTAATGACATATATAAATTAAAGTATTTAAGAAAGTGCCACATCCCATACAAAGTGCGGCACGTATGCACTTCAATTCACATATCTCGTAAACTAATATAGATAACGTTAAAAAACTTTTAGCATATTACCGGAATATTTTACGCTTTATTTTAAAGTTAAAATAAAAAAAAATAAAATATGTCGAATGTATTTCAATTCTGAAATGAAATGTTCACTTCCGGTTTTCCACAAGAAAAAAAAAATCATATTTTCAATCTGATTTCATAAATGAAAAGAGCATTAAATTTCCTATTGACACCACAATGTTTCATATTTTACTAAAATTTTGTTGAGTTCGAAAAACCGCTTCCGAAAAATCCATTATTCATATTACGTCAATTTTTGGAAGTCCACAACTTGAAAACTAAGCCTTATATAAAAAAAAAAATTAGTGTTTACACCTTCTAGAAGTACAATTAAGCCGAATATGAACAAATTTCTAAATTTAATTTTTATTGCATTGTCCGCTTCGCCTGAAATGCCCCATATGTTACATGGTACGAGGTGCATCATAGGTTGGCAGTGTTGATAAAAGAAATTATTTTTCAAATTTTTTATAAATGAAAACAATGAAATTCAAAAGGTGAACACAATTTTCTTTTTAATCTTTTAAGGAAAATTGCCGCTTTTAAAGTACTAAGATAAACAAATACACATAATTGATTCTTTATTTTAATAAGCAGTTCAAAAAACATTGACGAAAATAGACCAGATATTAAAATTGATAAAACACGTATGGTTTTACTTCATGTACGTAAAGATAATACTTTCACGCACAAAATAAGATCAATCAGAAGAAAATCGATTGTAATATGACAAAACTATGAGCGATTGAAAAAATATCCAAGTCTCACATTTCTGAAAATAGCGCTGCTATGGGATATCGTGGAAGGACTCCTACATGTATTATTTCTACAAAAATTAATGCTGAGAAATATGTAGGGCTACTAGTAGATGATGCTCTATTTAATTTTGGAGGTGAAATAAGTGAACCGGATTGGATATTTCAGCAGGATAACGCAGCAATTCACTCTGCATAGTTTACCAAGGAATTTTTGAAGTCTCGAGGTATCCCATTGCTGGACTGGCCTGCATGTAGTCCAGACTTAAGCCCAATTGAGAACCTTTGGAACATATTATCAGAACGGGTTTTCCACAATGTTAAGGAACTTAAAGAAGGTATCAATGTTGAATAAATCAATGCTGACCAGACCATGGTTTAAACATTGATTGATTAAATGCCACGACGCTTGCAACAAGTCATTATCAAAAGATGTATTTTTCGTCAATGTCATCTATTCTTTTACAAAAAAAAAAACATACATACATACATATGTACATATCTACATGAATACAAATACAAAATATCGCATTGCAATAACTCGGCGAAAAGAAAAGAAGATATTTCAGCAAACTCAACGGCATTCGAAGGAGGAAGCCTTGTTGAAATGGGTTGAAAAGGGGTGTTGCAACTAGAAAGTGGAAAATCGGTACTTTTTTTACATTTATCCGGTCAATTTTCAATTTTTTTATAAGAAAGAAGGAGAAGAAAAACAAATCATGGATTTGAATTCTCCGATCGATAGTTTCCCGAAAACTATACCTACTTTGTTGGAAAATTTTATAATCTCTGAAACTTGCACCATTTCTTACATCAATATTTTGGAAAATGGGTTGTCTGCTTAAAACAGAGGGCGCTAATCCAGTTTTCAATATTACCCTTAACCCTAGTAATGGGCTTTGTCCAGCCATATAAGGCTACTGTAATCCGCTGACACATCGTGAATAAATCAAAAAAATTTTATTTTGAACCGCTCTAATGTACATATACATATGTATGTATATAAGAAATTCTTTTAAAATTATAAAACTTACTCACAACTGAAGTAGTTGATGAGGAGGGACAGCAGCAGTGCATATTTAGACATAGCAATGTGTTGATGCTGCAAGTTTATAGCTTTTTAATAGGGAACAAATGTGATGTGAGACGCCTATAAGATTTTGAAATTAAAAATACTACTACTTATATTATTGCATATGACCTTAATTGTTAAGAAAATAATCAATGCAGATCAAAAGTGCTGTAATCGTGGATTTGAAAAATCTAGTGAAAATTGAATGTAGAGAACCATAGGTACAAAATGAGCCCGGCATGTCTAGGTTTTTCTAGCTGGATGTAATTTTAATTAATAATTATAGCAAAAAAAAATAATGCTTAGCCGGTATCGCAGAATTTGATTTCAATAAACTATGTAAATTCTGCCGAAAATGTCTGTCATACCCACATATTTGACGAAGGTGACAGGTTTTGTCATTATCACGGAAATTGATTTCAATTAGAATAATTTTAAGAAATTTCATGTTCTTTCAGTAAAACCATGATTCAACTATGTAACATGGTTACTGTTCTCTATTATTTTCTTTCGAGCAAAATAAAGTGTGATAATTACGGTTGCCACTTTGGTCCAATTGGACCAAAACTGGTCCTTTTTTTATGTTTGGTCCGCTGGCCCTTCTTTTTCTGAGTTGGTCCTTTTTGAGAATCATGAAAAATTAACATTCGTATATACATATTGTTACGAAATTCCTGTCTCTTAGACGATAATTTCGATCCCTTACACTTTTATGAGTTCGATCACTGAATGGTGTAGCAATCAAAAACACACAAACCTATTTAATTATAAAATGATTTATTGAAATCACAAAAGTTAGTTTTTACACGGTACAATTGTTAATTTCATTAACATTCAAACTCTAATATTAATCTGGCATTGTATAGACAACTGTTTTACTTTATTACTTAAAATCCACAGTGTTAAAATCAAATGTCTTACTTTACTTTTAAAATCAACTGTATTGAGCTAGGAAGCTCAATCCACAGTGTTAAAATCAAATGTCTTACTTTACTTTTAAAATCAACTGTATCACTTTATTGCTTAAATTCAACTGTTTCACTTTATTGCTTAAGTTCAACTGTTCTGCTTTATTGCTTAAATTCAACTGCTTTACTTTATTGCTTAAGTTCAACTGTGTTTCGACAACTCAGAAGACCTTTTATACTACAGTCATCACTTTCTCGAATAATCCAGTACCTTCTAAATGGCGTATCGGCGTGGAATCCACAATCACTTTCTCTAATAATCCAGTACCTTCTAAATGGCGTATCGGAGTGGAATCCACAATCACTTTCTCGAATAATTCAGTACCTTCTAGATGGCGTTGTACGACGGCGATAATTTCTCTCGGTTGTCGACTTTTATGGTGTACTGCAGCGCCTTTTCGGTTTATCATTTTTAGTACAAAAACCGCACTTGGCCGCTAGATGGTGTAAAAGTATTTATACAGCCAGTGATGCTAGCTAGTATCGTTTAGTTTTCTTACGTTGGTTTTTATTTCGAGAATTTTCTGGCATAAACCAAATTTCGCTACAATATGAAAAACGAAAAACAGATTTTTTTTTTGTGTTTTAGTAAATTTTCTGTTTTTCGTTGTTTTGCTTTGAGCTAGGAAGCTCAAATGTTGGGACAATGATTTTTATTCCTCAAGCTATAATATAGGAAAAAATAAATAAATTCCCTCTCCAAAAGTTTGAAAAAAAAACACCCTAGTGTGTGCACTCACGTTGTCTCTCAAAAGATGGAAAGTGCAAAACAGGCAATAATAACGAGCTCCTTCGAAAGGAAAAAATGAGCCTCACATTCGAGCTGTAGACTTACAAAACAAAAATTTAAATGAATTGCATACTACGTCTGTTCCGATACTTTTGGAGCAGAAACTCGCAAGAAACTCGGGAATATGTTTAAGTATGTACGAATTTTCAAGTAATGGCAAGTAATGGAACAGATTTACTATGCACCTTATTTTTCTTATATTATGTTTTTATTTTACGTTCTTTCGTTTTTGTTAAGAAATTATATTTTGTTTTTTTGACGAAAATAAATAGTTTTTTTTACCCATGGAAGTTGCTGTTTTGCTTAATTAAACAAAAGTTCAATTAAATGGCATTTATCTTATTGAACAATAGTGCAACTAAGCGGGATTTATTTAATTGGATTTTAGTGTAAGTAAGCGGGATTTTGTTAGTTGAATTTCCCGGTTAGTTGAGCAAAAGTGCGAACATTATGGAATGTTTAATTAAGCGAGGATTATTGTATATTAACAAAAATTAAAGTAATGAAGAATGTGAAAAGATAGCTTTTTTGACAAATTTTTTATTTATCAGAGGAAAAACGGTGGAAGCATTTGCCGTGTTCTTCAAAAGGAGATCATTCTGGCAGTGGTGGCTGCGAAGAGGCCCGGGCCTAGGGCGGCAAAATTTTAGGGGCTGCAAAAACTTAAATACGACAGCATGTTGAAGGCGCAAGAATATAATTATAATTGAAATGAATAATTGACTTGAACTTGTTTTATTATTAATGTATGAAAAGATTCCAGCAAATCATATTAGATCATTTTATTATTGAATTTATTTTTTAGAATGCAAGTACTTATACTTTTAATTTTCTAATTTATAAATATTGCCTTTGATAAAAATCTCTTGGAAATTTATTTAAAAGCCGCAATGCTAATAAAAGCAATTTTTCATAAGAAATTAAATGTTATGTTTCTTTTTCTAATTTAATTTGATGAATCATTAGAATAATATAAAAAAATTAAAAATTTTATCGGAAATTGAAAAAAAAAATGTGTAATATATTTCAGAAATAAATTAATTAAATTGAAATATAAAAAAAAAAATTTTTAGCAACGAAAAAAATCATTAATTATAAAAAAAATTTCAATAACTTCAATGGGCGAAGATAATTGAAATCCAAAAAAATTTTAAACCATATCTACAAATTTGAAATATTTTCAAAAATTAAAAAATATAATTTTGTGTAACTTGAAAAATTTTATTATTATTCAACTAAGAATTTAAATCAATATATCCTGAAGCGTTCAATTTATAGAAACAAATACATATATACATACACGTGGTAGAAATGAAACCTTCAGAAAACAAAACTGCAAGGAGATTTCGGTAAAATTCCGATGATTTTAAATGGGAACTTTAATGTGAACTTTCTATTGGAGACTATGATTGAGTTCCTCAACATCAAATTAAAAATGTGTAGCAGTCGCACTGAATCGACAACAAGATCAAAAACAGTAATTGACGCTGTATTTCAAAGGTATATTGATCGAATCCAAACCCAAGAATTTATTTCATGGTCTAGTTACCATAAGCCACTTTTTTCATTTGTGGAAATTTAAAACATGGAGTCTGAATAATAAAATTTCTGTTAAATTTGGTACTAACATTATAAAAAGAAACCATATAATTGTCCCACTTCTGATACTGCATTCGTCAAATTCTCTTGCAGCTTAGAACCAATCCATTTCAAACCATGTTGTCGGACTACTATTTCATACTACGGAATTGGTTGCCGATTAAATATGTTGTTTTTCAAAGGATATAAGAGGACCCATATTTCCCCGGTTTGATAAAACAAATCTTTTAACGAAGTTACGCTCATTTTAAGTTTTATTGTAAAAAATTAAAAAAAGCGGCATTTTCATCCAAATCAAAATAATTAAATTTTGTCTTTTGATTCTAATAGAACTTTTTGTTCTCTGTCAGATTCCCTACGACCAAGATGAAATAAATTTGTAACAGGTTGGTTAATATTGTTTGGTCGTAGGGGATCAAATTCATGTCACTTTCAAATGGCTGTCACTTTGCGAGGAAACATCACAGATTACCGTTTGAAAGCTAAATTTAAAGATAAAGAACGGTACTAAATGATGTTATTATTAAAAATAAGCTGAAAGTAGTAGTACTACAGATGGCTTGGCAATATTGAAACAAAAATTTAAATTTTTATTTTGAGAAAAAATTTAAGCGCAAAAAAGGTGGGGTTTTTCAGAAAATTAGTTTTGTTTTTTTCTCATAAAAAGCGCTATAACTCTGCCAATTTTCAATCATTTTGACATCTGAATTCTGACAGAGAATAAGAAGATCTATTAAAATCAAAAGACATAAGTTAATTATTTTGATTTGGATGGAAATGGCGCTTTTTTAAAAAAATTTTCAGCGGTTTCTTAATTTTTGACACTGAAACTTAAAATGGGCTTAATTTCGTAAAAATTTTTTTTAATCAAATCGGGGGAATATGGGTCCCCTTATATCCTTTGAAAAATAACATATTTAATCGGCAACCAATTCCGTTATATGAAATAGTGCGACTGCATGGTTTGAAATGGATTTGGTCTTTAGTTTTCTGAATGTTTCACTTCTGCCACGTGTGAACTGCACACATGATTTTTTTCTTAAATACACCACGCAAGCTATGACGCCTTTTCGCAAGCCTTCATTATAAACAGCCGCACACACAATAAATCTATAAAGAAAGCAACGTAAAATTGACTATCGGGCTACTGAGAAAATTACAGTATTTGGTAACAGCAATAATAGTCATTGTTTGGAACTCAATTTTAAATCGTTTCAATGCTCCGAATAAGAAGCTTTAGGATTCTCAAATCAATTTATCATTCGTTGTCCAAATTTATGGTCCTCTGGCTTGTTTTCTTCAAGATATGAGAGATAAACAATTTTCTGAATATGAAGAAAAAGCCAAGACACTAAGTATATGGAGTCCATGATTATTATTATAATGATACTTGTGGCCAAAAAATCAGAAGACTTCAGCCAGACGAGTCACGAGCAAACGAAGAGCACCTGTTTCTGGGCAAGAAAATTTTCGAACTACTATGAAATTGCCCATTTTGGATACATATAATTAATTCCAGATAGAGGGCTTCAAAGTTGGATTTCGTTAAAAGAAAGCGAGAAAAAAATTTTTTTTTATCTATTTTCGATCATAACAGCCATAACATTAATACTATTGGCACATTTTGTACCTTAAACTGTTTATAAGACTCTCCTCTACACTGTATACATATTTAAAATTGGCTTGACTGGCAATTAAAGTTCTTACAAGCATTTATATGAAGTATGTGCTCTCAACAGTGCATTTGTTTGAGTTTTGCCATTTATATGGAAAATTAGGGCCAATCGTAAAAAACCATTACGATATTCGGATTCTAGGGAAAATTTCACTATACATAGTTAGAAAATGTTATCGGAATTTGTTATGGAAAATCTTGTTGAGTAGTATAATTAGATATACATATGTATAATTTTGACAAGCACGTTTACATAGAAAAAAAGGGTGGCACATCGGCAAGGACCTAAGGCGTCATCGAACCTAAATCCGCCACTGTGTGGTGGTAACAATCCTTATACTAATGGCAGTATGGTTAACTGTGAGACAATGGAAAAAGCGTGTGGCGAAAAGAACCACGGACGCCGCAGTTCAGAGAATAACACAAGATATCGTGAACGCTCCCCACTTAGGAAGGGAAGAGTTAACATCAGTTGCGGCATAAAATATTGACCGACCAAAACGCTTACGCTGCTGCGAGCATCCGCTTTAATATATCGTATAACATAAAAAGAATAAGCGCCGTGTCAGCAGATTGCGCGAGTGCGGATGGCTTGGTCTTAAGTTCGTATTAATTTTAGTTGTTAGTTCTAAGCAGAATTCAAGTAAAGCACAAAAGTGCAAAATAAATATGAAGATAATAAAATAAAAGTTTTTATAATTTGTACAATAGGAAAATGGAAAAAAAACAAATTGAAAAAGGTCCAATTTACATAATTTTTTTACTCCAATTTCGAAAAATGAATAATTTACAGCTCTGGTAGCAACCTCAGAACTTTTTTTTTATTGAGTTTATACTAGAAAAGGATTAAGTTTTTGAATTTACAGCGTTCCAAAGAATTTTAGAACATGACGTTATTTTAGAACTGTCTATTCTCTACATTAAATTTTCACTAAAATATTTAACCGGCTCCTCGCCTATGAATCATATGGCTTCTTTATTTCTGAAGAGAGAAATGACGCGTATGAGTCTGATGTAAAACAGCGATATGGTGGATGAACTAGAAGAGCATGGCATTTTCTGTTGTGTGTATATTTTTTCCTCAAACCCTGAACCTTATTTTTGAGGTTTCTCAAACTTCTCCACAACTCATTCCGAAAATCACAGCTGAGTTCCAAAGTAAAAAGTCGCGAGTCGGTACAACAGTCTGTAAGGAGCTAAAATACGATAAAAAAATTGAAGGAGAAGTTAACTCACTCCATTTTGGGGCGACTTTTTTAAGGAAATAATGTCAAAGGTCCGAAATAACTTTTCGAAATAATTTCCGGATTTTGAATTTTATAAGTATTCGAATTTTTTTACATACATATTTTCACAAAGTCTTTGAATGATTTTTCATTGATTTCACTCTCAAAAAAATGTATTTACTTAACAATGGAAAATACAAATCTGATCAAAACAATTAGCAGTCAATATAACAATCCTTCTTACAATAAAACAAAACCATTAAAATTCTATTATGTGACACCCTGTGAAAGCAATTTTTACGCGCGCATAATAATTATAATTATATCAATTGTATAACCAGACATAATCTCTTTACGCTTCACAATTTTGTTGAATAAAAAAAAACCGAATGAAAAATATGTCAACTTTTTCATTCATACATTCATTCAAATATGCTCATAAAGCATTTGGAAAAACAGGCATGCGAATGATAAAAGACAATGAAATTTTTCAATGAAAACTGAGAAAAAAAAACAAAACCAAACCAATTTCAAAGTAGCGCAACAACAATAAAAAAGTTAAGTAAATACTATTGTTATCCATCCGCTGTAGCCGGAAGTTTCCAGCACCACCACTATCATCGACACAAAATTTGTAATTCGTAATTGGGTGCGCGTAATATTTAGCTTGGGTTGGAGGGTGGGATATGGGATGACAACTAAATAATATATTGACTGAAAAGGTGTGTTCGAGCCCAATTTGTGGTAGAAAAATGAGAAATGTCAAATCACGAGATTTGAGAGAGTAAAAGCTGAAATTTCTCTGAGCGGGTCGATTCACCACAACTTCGGGTCGAACACAAAAATGGGTAAATTAAAACTTTTAATAAAAGTGGTGTGTATTTTAGTCAACGAACTACTTAACCAATGGCAGGGTTCAGGAGGTAGGTTCAGAGTCGTAGGTGCAAAACCATGTGGTTAATACCTTCTGAATGCAAGCCAAGGGAAACCTTTTAAATACTATTATTGATAAATAGGATGTAAGTCAAAAATCGCATGACCGATTTTAAAGTTTTGAATCTGATTTTTATAGCGTGATAAATTGCCTTCGAACTGTCGTAATAATTTTATTTTAGAAGCCTCTGTCTTTTTTAATTAAATCATGTTACACCTTCTTAACACAACCTTGTAAGAAGAGAAAAATTTAACTGATGAAAAATCTTTTATAAGAAAAGTATTGCCAGACACTATTGAGACAGGAAACTTTTTCACCCGCTTGTCAAAAGTGAGCCTCCGGTCTCGTTGCCTATGATTTTGGCAGTCTTCAAGCTCTAGCCAAAAGAAATTTATCTGGGTTAAAAATGAAACTTTTTTTGGAGAGGAAACGATCTGTCTTTTACTCGCATTGTTTCTCTATATTTGACTAATTTTTCCGGCAATGTGTTTAAGTTGAAATTTAAGATTTTCGGTTAAAGAAGTTCTTCCATGAAGTCCTTTGAGTTTACTCTTCAAAAATCACACTGACAACCTAGGTACTGAACCTCAACCTTGGAAAACTATATTTAAAAGATATATTACCCGAATCAACTTCATTTAAGTTTGAATTTTGGACTTTTTTCGAGGGTTTTTCATTTTTCTATTACTCTGATCTTCTGATAAAAAATACTGGAACATCGAGACTTATCAGAATTTTTTTGTCTGTTTTTGGACTACAATGTTGAAGAATATTAGACTAAGAAAAAAGACTAAATTAGACTAAGTGTTTACCTCACTTAAACCTGAGAGTTTTTCGATGCTACCAAGATACTCAGCCACTGTACAGCAAAACAACTATCACCATCGTGCGGCCACTATCACCACGAATCATGCGGAATTATCTTTAGGGAAGAGTTATAATCACTCGCAAATAAAACGAATGAAATGAATTCATAAATCGGACATTAGCGACCTCTAAATATCAATATTTTTTATAAAATTTTCAGTGCCTTGATTTTTTACACAACACTAACTACTTTTTATATAAGCAACATCAAAATCGAAAACTCGATTTTTTTTTGGTCACTCTAATATATATGCTTATATACTATAAGGTCTCTTATTACAAAAATTTGGTTTAATAGTACCTGTGAGCGTGGCACCTCCCATATTACCACACTTCCAGCAAAACTGACAACTTTTCAAAAAAAAAAAAAAAATTCAGAAATATAAAGAATTTAAAAAAGAAAACATATTGAAATTTAATTAATTAAAAGAAAAGTTTAATTTTTCTTTTTTTTGGAAGGATGGCAATGCTTCAACTGAGATTTTATACGAACTCATTTTTCACAACGAGATCTCTCAAATTTTCAATGCATTGTGTTTTTTTTTTTTTTTGTTTGTTCATAATTGGCAATTTATTTTCAAGGTGGCTTCTTGAATAATATTCATTGTTAGTAACAAGTTCGCTAAGCATAGGTTTTGCGAGTTAGATAATTTTTAATTGTAGAAAGCTTAAAAAGTTTATTTGTATTGTTAATTTAGAGAATAAAAGGAAAATATTTTTTCAACGTAAGAATCTGTAATAACAGAGACAACTTGTAAAAAAAATTATTCAACTCACATTATTTTGAGTAATTTTGAAAAAAATTGGTAGGTCTGTTCAATCAATTTCAAATATTTTATTGAAGTGATGTATTGTTGTTGTTTAATTAAGTATTACGTTAATATCAAATAAAGTCGCACTTATTACTTTTCTTATTACTTTTGTAGCTGGCATTTGTAAACAGATTTTTTTGTTTGTTTTTTTAATACGTTACACTATGGACTGTCCCAGAAAAATCAAACTTGAGTTTTGTTCTTCAGTTATAAAAAATATCCAACAAATTTTTTGGTATTTTTTCTTTTTTTATTAATGATGACAAGTATTCATAATATAAATAACTAAAAACTAATTAATAATTTTTTTGTTTTATAAAAATTTCTTACTTTTTTCTTAAGGCTTTTTTCATTAAGTTTTGTACAATTGCTTTATCGACAGTACGGTATGATCTTTTCCATTTAAATCTGAAGTCTTGGAAATTGTTTGCAGTCTTACCACTCTTTCGAATATCTATTTTTTTAGAGCCCAATATCTCACAATTGGGCGAAGCTATGGGCAGTTGGGCGGATTTGCTATTTTTGGTACAAAATTGATCTTTTTACTGTTGATGGTGACCAACTAATGTTGGTTAAATTTTTCAAATTTAAGAAAAAACTAGAAAATATAAAAGTTTTTTTTGTTTCTCGTGAAGAAAATCGCACTCAAACTGAGTTTTTGTTTGAGAGATGGCAGAATGTTAAGGCCATTAAAGGTATTTAAAAAATGCACCATTGTGAAAGTGGGAAAAAAATTATTTACTTGCTAGGCGAACAATACTGTTCGAGCGAAAAATTACAAGTATTAAAAATTAATCGATGCATTACATGTAGCTAACCAGCTTTAAAAATATGTAATAATAGATAAGAAATCTTCATCACATATTGAATTTTCTTGTTTTTATTTTATTTTTTGTTTTCAATATAAGTTTTTTTTTTTTATTTTATATTTTATTATAAGATTTTTTATTTTTTTTTTTTTCAATAAAAGTTTTTTTATTTTATATTTTGTTATAAGATTTTTTCAACAAAAGTTTTTTTTTTATATTTTATAAGAACATTATAATGTCACACCCGTTACATTCGAATGTCACACGCGTTACAATTTTGAAGTTACTTTGTATTTATTATTTAAAAGTTTATGTTAAAAGTTTCTCATGATTTCAGCAAAGAACATGTAAAGTATTTCTAAAATGATATCATTGTATCACTCATTCCTGCAAAATTTTAGGCAATTTGAACTCAAACTCAAAATATTTAAAATGGAGCTTTTTTCAACGTCACACCCGTTACGCACTTCAAAAGCATTTTATGAACTTATTACATATAGATGTCAAATTTTTATACTTTCAATATGTATTGGAAGGTCGTATCGGACACTCGTCTTGAGAGATATGAATGAAAACAAGTGTTCAGCTGTCACACCCCTTCCCCTGGAAGTGTCGATAAGCAAAAAATATTTATTGGTATATATAGTGTGCGATAAGAGTAATCTTCATAAAATTTGGTGTATAGATGTCAATTACTATGAGCTTTAAATTTAAATGAATTTTGGCGGAATTGCATCAGTGAGAGTGGCACCTCCGATATTAACATTAATTTGTAAGCGCTGTTTTAAGTGAACTTTAGTATTGTAGCAATCGGTATGAAACTTAATGTACATAAGTAGTTCAGTTGCTATAGAGCATATCTGAATCAGGAGTGGCTGAAACAGCACCAGTGGGCGTGGCACCTCCCATACAAATAAAATACGTTAAGTTGCATATTTATCGAAATATGTGAGTAATCATAATAAAATTTGGTGTAAGAGGTTTGTTTATGGAAAGTTATATCTGGATCAAAACCGGATTGGATTGTACCGGTGGGTGTGCCACCGCCCTAAGTTTTAAGGATAACTACGGAATATTTCGCAAACTGTACAAGCTATTGTGCTATAATTTGGTATGCGAATATTGATCTCCAATATATTTTATTGAACCAAAAGTAGTCGGAATTAGAGTGGGCGTGGCATATTTCAAATTTTTAATTTCTATTCGATTTTCTTCAACATTTTCCATATTCTTTTGACTTTTAGAACCTTTTAATTTTTTTCAATATATCCTATATGTATTTGTTCGACATTTTCAACCTCTTTCAACTTTCTTCATTAGTTCCTTTATTTTTTCGACTTTTTCATCGATTTTGAATTGTTTCCACCTCTTTCAACTTTTTTTTAGAGGTTTTCAATCTCTTTAAACTTTTTTCAACATTTTTCATAAATGTATTTTCGACTTTTTTAACATTTTTCAACCTCTGTCAACCTTTTTTACATTCCGCATTTTTTTCAACTTATTCATCCTCTTCAACGTCTTTTTAAAATTAATATAAAAAGGAGTTTCGGCATGGCCGAAGATAACATCTTAACTTGTTTCTTTTTTTTGCATAAATGGCAACTCCGCCACATTTTGCACCCGTTTTCCTATCATTTATAGTCAAAATGTAATCACATAACATATATTGATCATCATTTATTTCTTCCTTGAACCAAGTCTCACCTCACATACAGCATCAAGGTCAACTTTTCCACAAGTGTAATTAATAGTGTTCAGTTTCAGGGAATTTAAACTGCGAGCATTAAAAACATAGTTGAAATCCAGCGTGATTTTCACTCACTATAATTGATTTTGTGTCTAAATCAACAAAGTACTTACAAGAAATTTATCCCTAATATACTATAACTGTACCGCTCTATTGGTCACAAATCCATATTTGCATACCATACTACATTAAATGCATAGAGAGTCTACATTATAAGAATAGCTTTCTTTATTTCCATACACTGATAGACAGGAAATGCTTTAATTTTATTATTGTAGCAATGCAACACACAAAATAGATGTCACATTTACACAATGGTATGTCAGTCATCCTAACTATACACGTTAACGCGTAGGTATAGTGAACTATGCGCTGCTCTGTGGTGTACGCAAAAGCTGGGGCAGTAACTGCTCAAAAGCGACTTTTTTGATTTCTTTTTCTTTATTTACATGTCTTAATTTCTACGGAAATGTATTGTGTTTGAATTTACTATGATTTTCTATTTTATTTTCAATTTCTGCAAGTTGCGGACATTTCAATATGCCGCCGCGTATACTATGCCATGAAAAGAGGATTGCAAACATCCGGTGTAGCTGTTGCTGATGCAGTTTATATTGAGACTTCCGCTATGGCTTCCTTTTTCGTTGCTATAATTTCGTAATATTTGTGTAGACTTTGTGAACAGCTGTTTGTTCTCTACACTGAGTGGCGAAAAGTAGGTGTACAGTTGGCCGTCGAATCTGCGTCGTTGACTACGTAGTTTTAGCAGTAGTTAGCAGTAGTCATAAGAAGTATATACTTAGCTGGTGATTCTGCCGGACGCCTGTTGTGCAACCCCGACAATCGTGTGGGTAGCGTCAGTGAGGAGTCAGATCTCACTGACGCTGCTACACGTCGTTTGATCTCTTTCAAAATTTGGGTGCGTAACTTATTTATGATGATGAATCGAGTACTATAATATTTTTTTCAATAAAATGTACCAGTAGATAGTCTACAGTGCAAAAAGTATTCATTTGATTCAAAATAATCGTTTTCATTTCTTTGCTAGCACTCCAGCACGTTGTTCGATCTCGCTAAAATTTGTATACGTCTTAAGTATTTTTGACAATGAATCGAGTTCTATGGTGATTTTTGGGAAAAAATGTTCCGTTAGATAAGCTTCAGTGCAAAACCACTCTAAAAAGCTATTTGGGGACCCAGGAATTTATTTTAAAGTCAAAAAAAGTTATATTTCCTGCCTTGTCTTTCTTTCGTATTTGGGCCTGGAATTGGGTTTTTAAATGCTTCCATACATTTCGATACAGCCTAGTGACATGCACCTTAATTGGAAATAGTTTCATATCTTGATTTAAATATATATGTTCTTGCAAGCTTAAGCTCATCTATGAATGTGTGAAACGTCATAAACATCTGAGCACACTGTGGCTGACCCAAGCAGAAGTTCGACTAATATGGATTCAAAATCAGCATTTTCACGGTGGTTCCGTATCATACGAGTATGACGATTAAGATTTCGTAAAGTTCAATATCGGAGATGCTGCTTTTTTCGAGAAATCAGCATTTCAGTTTTCCACAACCGTAGAGCGATAGGAACAAAGTCGATTGTTTGAAATTTTTAGGTTTCCTAGTCTGAAACATTTTAACTAAACCGTAGTAAAATGTCAGCCAATTTTATTAAGACTTATTTTTCACTAGTTTTTAGGCTCAACCAATTTTGTTTAATATTTTGTTCGATCTTTTTCTTTTAATAATTGCTAATAACAAAACATAGAATAATTTATTTTATTATTATTTTTTAAAAGTTTTTTTTTTTTATTTTTTGTCTATGAAAAATGGTAAATAACTAAGAAAATGTACATATTTTGGCAAAATAAGTGATTCCAACGTTATCAGTGACTCAAAATATATGAGAAACAATAGTCAGAGCGTATTTTAAAAGTAAAAATACTCTTCGCCTGATTTTACAAGAATTAAGAGACAATAAATATTTTTAAAAAAACTTCAAATGAAACTCTCGACCTCTAAATCTCAATAGAATAGGTGAAATTTTACTAAGGTTTACTTAAGGTGTAACAGAACCATTTCAGACTAGGAGACCTAAAAATTTCAAACAATTCATTTTTGTTCATGTCGTCCTACTGCATATATAATACGGTCATGGAAAACTGAAATGCTGATTTATCGTATAAAGGATCAGCTCCTATTTTGAATTTTGACGGTATTTTAATCGTGATGTGATACGATTATATGTATGATAGTCGAATTTTTTCTCGGATCAGGCACAGTTATTGCATTGCATAACCAAAGAATAGAAAAAAATTCATCTTCGATATATCATATAAAAATATATTCAAAACAAGTCATTATAATTCATATTCATGTAGCAATAAAAATTAACGATGAATGAATTTGTTGATATTTTATTTTGATGTTTTTATGACTTTTTGTTTGCATCTTATAGCCAAAAATCTCCTGATAGAGCCCACATCATATGTTCAGCCTAGGGGCTCGCGGCTCTGAAAATTAGTAACAAATAAAAATTTCTACTAATCTATATAGTGTAAAGTGAATATTGTCAATTTCATTGCAGAACCAAAATTTCACAGAAAACTCTATTTTTAGACAAGAAATCATAAGGAGTTGGTAAAAAATTAACAACTTCCGATTACATTCATACAACTTTTTTTCTTGTTCAAAATGATTTTATAAAAAGCCCACTCAGGGCTTAAAATACACGTCATTCACCTACACAAAAGCACACTCACATCGGCATAAGCACGTAGTATGTAGTACAAAGTTGCTTATGTATATATATGAGATTATGTATATATATATATATGAGCAACTTTGTACTATAGGCGTTTGCTTTTAAAACTTGCTTACAAAAATCTAAATGTTGGCTTCTTAAAAATATGCCTGTAGGCGGCATATTTTATTATTTAATTTGCTTTTTTATTTGTATTTTTTTAACAAATATATTTTGTTATAAACAGCAGTAGTTTTTGGGTGTTTTTGTTTTGGATTTTTGCGTAGGCACTTACGAATGACATGATATTAAGAAAATTTTAAAAACTTGTTATATTGAATTATTTGAAATGAGCATCCGCCAATTTTTTTGAAAAAAAAAAAAACAACCGCTTTCAATCGTCAACCTTTTTTCATCAATTTCCATTTAACTTTTTCGTTAAGAAAACTTCTATATCATGAGCTTAATCGGCTGCAGTGTTGCCGACAGAAGTACACTTGGATGCACAGTAGCACACTCCTTCCAGAAGTAGGAAAGTGCCAAATATTGCATTGTTCTATTTAAGTTGACAAAATCGAGCAGAACGCAAGGGAAAAGGTGAATTCTGATTCAATATTACCATTTTCATAAAAATTTTGACGACAATACTGCTAAAAGCAGTCATCATAACAACCTATGCCACTATACTGGCAAAACTCGTTAAAGGGCGTGGCACAGCCCACAATATTTATAAATGTTATAAAAAGAGATCGAACAACGCAATCGTTACGAAATTTAATATGGTAGATATACTGGCTACAAAGTATCTTATAACCAAAAGAGGTCGCATTGGCGTCTGTGGGCGTGGCACCTTCCATACAAGAAAAAATTGTTAAATGTTATATTTAGTGTGCTATGGGAGTAATTTTTTTAAAATTTGGTGTAATGGTGTCGGATACTATGAGCTTTGAAGCTAAATATGTTTCGATGAGATTACATCAGTGGGCGTGGTACCTCCCATACAAGTTAAAACCGTTTAGTGTTATATTTAGCGCACTGTATGAGTGATCCTAATAAAATTTGGTGCAGAGATGTCGGTTACTATAACCTTTTAAATTAAATGAATTTCGATGGGATTACATCAGTGGGCGTGGCACCTCCCATGCATGCAAAAAACGTTTATAGTTATATTTAGTGTGCTCTGGGCGTAATTTCATTAAATTTTGGTGTAAAGGTGTCTGTTACTATAAATTAGAAATTAAATGAAAATCGACGAGATTGCATCAGTGGGTGTGCCACTTCCCATATTAGCAAAAAACGTTTAATGTTATATTTTGTGTGCTATTGGAGTAATATTTTTGAAATTTGGTGTAGAGGTGTCGGTTACTATAAGCTTTCAAACTATGAGAATTTTGACGGGATTTCTTTAGTGGGCGTGGCACCTCCCATACAAACTTATAACGTTAATGCCATATTTAGCGAACTAAAGGAGTGATCCTAATAAAATTTGGTCTCAATATAATCAGCCTCATTCAACTTAGTTCCAGTTTTCAATGTCTTTCAACTGCTTCATTATTTTTCAACCTCTTTCAACTTTTCTCAACGATTTTCTACATTTTTCAAATATTTTTATCGTTTTCAATATTTGTATGACTTTTTCAACCTCATTCAACTTCTTTCCAGTTTTTCAACTTCTTTCAACATTTTTCAACCTCTTTCAACTTTTCTCTACATTTCCCAAATTTGTCTGACTTTTTCAACCTCTTTCAACTTTCCTCAACGATTCTCTACATTTTTCAAATATTTTCAACGTTTTCAATATTTGTTTGACTTTTTCAACCTCATTCAACTTTTTTCGAGTTTTTCAACCTCTTTCAACTTTTCTCGAGTTATTCAACTTCTTTCAACATTTTTCAACCTCTTTCAACTTTTTTCAACTATTTCCATATTTTTCGAATTTTTCAACCTTGTTCAACTTTTTTCGAGTTATTCAAACTCTTTCAACATTTTTCTCCTTCATTCACCTTTTTTTGAGATTTTCAACTATTTTCGAGGTTTTTAAACCCTTTAAAATATTTTTAACATTTTCCATGTTTTTTTGGACATTTCAACTTCTTAGCTTAACACTGCACATATATTATCAACTTTATCAGCCTTTTTCACCTGGTTTTTTTGACTTTTTAACTTCATTAACCTCATTCAACTGTTGGAAGATTTCAACCTCTTTCAATTTTTTTCGACTTTTTCAACCTCATTCAACATTTTTCAATCTCCTTATTCAACTTTTTCAAAATTTTTCAACCTCTTTCAACTTTTTTTAACGTGTTCCATATTTTTTTGAACTTTTTCAACCTCGTTCAACTTTTTTCGGGTTTTCAACCTCATTCAACTTTTTTCGAGACTTTCAACTTTTTTCGAGCTTTCAATATCTTTCAACTTTTTCAACACTTTCATTATTATCGAGTTAATCAACCTGCTTCTACCTCTCTCTTAACGTTTTTCAACATTTTCTATATATTTGCAAATCCGCCAAATTTGGCCTCGTTTTTTTTTTTTTGGAGTACATCGTTCAGCTATAGTTTTTCTTGAAGCTAAGGCTATCTTGAACTTATAATAAAGGTTGTTCAATTGAAATTCAGATAGCTTTTTTTTTATTTAACTTTATATGTAACATTTCATGTTGTTTTTAACTAAAATCCAATTTTAACTATATCTCCCTTTGAATTTTAGTTGTTCCTTTTTGAATATTAATTAAAGATAGTCTAAACTTCGAAAAAAACCATGTTTGAAGAGTCTGCTCCAAAAAAAAAAATCGAAATTGTCATCTTACCTCGACCATGGCTTCGATTTTTTTTTAATTTTTTTTTTTTTTTTTGAAGCAGACTCTTTAAACTTAAACTTAATATTCAAGGAGGAACAATTAAAATTCAAAGGTAGTCATAGTTAAAATTGCATTTAAATTAAAAAAAAACGAAAAGTTACATATTAAGTCAAATAAAAAAAATAGCTATCTCAATTTTAATTGAACAACCTTGAATATTAACTCAAGACAGCCTTAGCTTCAAGAAAAATTATGGCTGAAAGATGTACTCCAAAAAAAAAAAAAAAAAACGAGGCCAGCTAAAAGGCCTTTTTTGGTGGAAATGGACATACATATGTATGTATAATCAACTTCTTTAAATTTTTTTTTAACTTGTTTTCGGCTTTTCAACCATATTCAATATTTTTTAAATATTTCCGACTTCTCATTCAATTGCATTACATTTTTTCGACTTTTTCAACCTGAAAACGAAAAACCGAACTTGGTCGGTTTCCTGGTACTAAGTATAAAATTAATAACTTTTAGTTATTCATATAAATCCATAAAAAAATCGTATAGATTTTATATGTTCCGAAGTTATAAAATATTATATAAATATCATATTTGTTTCTATATTGAAAAGTATAGAATAGGTTGAAGTAAAATTCTATTTTGTAATAAGAGTTTATATTTAATTTTAACGTTAACGTTGTTAGAACGTTTGACTGGGATATTTTTAACATTTTCCATGTTTTTTTGGACATTTCAACTTCTTAGCTTAACACTGCACATATATTATCAACTTTATCAGCCTTTTTCACCTGGTTTTTTTCGACTTTTTAAACATTTCTAATTCGATTAAGACACAAAATTTTTTTTTGAAAATTTTTCTTTGAAAATTTTTTTGGGACTTAGGAAAATTTTTCCAAAAAATTTGATCTGTTTTATGAACAAAAAACGAATTCGAAACGGATTCGTATTTGAAGTCCGTTACGAATTCGAAACGAATTAGTTTTACTTACAAAAAACAAAATTCGATCTGTTTTATGAACAAAAAACGAATTCGAAACGAGTTCGTTTTATGACCAAAAAACAAATTCGAAACGGAATCGTATTTGAAGTCCGTTACGAATTCGAAACGAATTCGTTTTACTTGCAAAAAGCGAAATGCTCACAAACGAGTTCGTTTCGAATTCGAAACGAATTCGCGACCGTTTTTGTGCACATTGGGTATGTGCAGATATATGTATATGTAGAATTGGCTGAAATTTTAAAATAAATAAAATATAAAATACACAGTACCAACCCTATTTCAAATTGTGTGAATAGCATCAGGGAGTAAAGTGAGGCTTACCTGAAATAAAAGAAAGGAAATTTATTTATAAAAATATTGCAATATGAATTAGGGATGGAGTTTATCATAATAAATGTAAAGATTTAAAATTATTCTGCATCACACTTAATAAAGCAGCACTTGCAAGACTGTGAGGATGGAAATCAGTGTACTTTGTTTCCACCCAAAACTTTAACACAAAATCCTAAGAGCCAGCAGAAGACTTATTTTTTTTGTTAGGTTTCTTTAAACAATATATTTATGTTAACATAAATTCTACGATATATATTTATTTACTGTCTTATTTGTGTAACATAAATTATAATTCTATAAGATAACATAATCTAATTCATTTAATTGATTTAATATAAGCATAGCGCAAAGTAAAATTGTAGAGGCATAATTATTCAAAACACACGGTAACCCTGCTCAACAGCTACTGCGGCAAATTTGAACGAACAGCTAGAGATGTGTATAATGTAATAAAAAAAGGCAAGCGAATAGCAAAATATAGCTTGTACAGACATTTAACATTTTTTTAACTGGGGACAATGTGAAACTCCTTTGCGTCAAAATTTTTCAAACTCACGTATTGACTATCGAAAATGGCTAAAAACAATGTAGCCGTATGTTGGGAAGTAAATTTTGTAGAAATTGACTTCCAATTTTGAGTATTATTGGGCGTTTTGCGGAAAACTTGGGACATTAAAAAAATATTAATACATAACATTTTACTTAGTCTTTAAATGGATTAATTGCAATAATGCAAACATACTATGTGACTGTGATGGCCTACTCTCTTGACGGTGCTTTGCTACTGTATACAAGGGCAAGTCGCCTTTGCGTTGCGCAACGTACCCGTCGACCTATTTTTCTTGACGGCGGCGCACAAGTACCACGCAAAGGCGACAATGTACTTGCTCGACGGATGCTTTGACTCTGACGGCCTACTCTCTCTCGACGGTGCTTTATTACTGTATACAAGCGCAACGCAAAGGCGACTTGCACTTGTATACGTTAACCCAACGTACTCGCCGACCTATTTTCTCGACGGCGGCGTCTTACTACGGCGCACAAGTACCACGCAAAGGCGACAGTGTACTTGCTCGACTGATGCGCTGACTGTGACGGCCTACACTCTTGACGGCGTTTTGCTACTGCATACAAGTACATCGCAAAGGCGACTTGCACTTGCATACGTTAACCCAACGTGTCCGTCGGCCTACTCTCTCGACGTTGTTTTGCTACTGCATACAAGTACAACGCAAAGGCGACTTGCACTTGCATACGTTAACCCAACTGCTGAAACCTAAGAGAGAATTTATTGATTAGTATTTAGGGTTCTTACTACTGCTGGATGATGGTGAACTGCTCGCTGCTGTGGTCCTCCGAAGAATGAAAAATCTAAGTTATGCTCTGAACACAATTAGAGCGGTGGCGGTAAAGCGGCGACGAATAAGCGCTGTCAAAAAAAAAAACGTGACGAAAAATCGTTTGAATAAACACAATTGGGGCGTACGACGAACGACGGAAAATTCAGCTGTTATTCATTTTGTAATTTATGTCAATATTTTTTTTATTTCAATTAAGTTATTTTTAGCTATTTCTTTTATTTAAGTTTAAATTACTTCGCGCAGTTCGCATTTCAAACGTAAACAAAAGAATTGACACAAGCTGATTGGAAATGCAACACTGATCGGACGGTGAAATAGAATTAAATCTAAAATTTAGATTCTAAATCGAAAACTTGTTGAGAAAATTATTCAATTACGATGACTTACATTTAAACCTGCATTTGAGAAAATCAATTTTTATATCTACCAGGCAACCAGCAAATCCAACAACATGATTTTATTTTGAATTTGCAAGTGATCCCGCGTAAATTTGTTGTTGGTTTTTCTTCAGAAAATTTCAGTTGAAAATATCCTAAAAAAATGCGTGTATTTGTTGTTGCGTTTTTGTAGTTTACAACCGATACCGTTAGTTGCAATTTTGTTGGTATTTTTTCGGCAGAAAAATTGAGTTGAAAATAACAAAAATTATATTCAAGTTGTTGTTGTTGTTTGCTATTTTTTGCAACTAGGATTTTTCCTTTGGGAGCTATAAATATTAGATAGAAATTATGAACTTATGTTTTTCAATTTTCTTGTTTTACTTGAAACAAGTCATAAGTTCGTACAAGTTAATACTAAATAAATTAAATAAGAAAAACTTAATCACTAGAACTAATTCGGCATTTAAAAAAACACGAAAATCATATTTTCAAAGATAAAAAATGGAGATTTCTTTAAAATTAACACGGAAACTAAGTCAATGTGTCAAAATACACTACTTCTATCGAAGTGTTGTCTTAATTTGGGCTTAAACCTTTCCGAATCCAGAAATATTCATATAAGGGGCTTAGCACCCTTGATCGAGTACGTACATTTTTCGATTCAAAGCGAAAAATTAAAATGATATTTATGTTGTTTTATTTGCTGAGCGCCTGCTTCAAACAAAATTTCATTTATCTTACGTATTGAATTGAAATTATTTTACTAAACTCAAAATATATAATTTTTATATTTTTCAACATTATCATGGACTTAAAAATAATTATTATAATTTATAATTATAATAATATTATTTATTTTGATTTTCTAATAACTTTTTTATGAATTTATATTAAGGAAATAATAAATTAGAAAATACAAAATGGTCTGAATTTAACATTGTGAATTCGTTTGGTTCGTTGCAAAAGCCGAACAAAACCAGAAATGGGCTGGGTTCCGTTGATGCCAATTTTTTTTTTCACGAGACATAGACGAAACTGTCTAGAAATTCTTCATTCTTATGGAAAACTGAAAAGTTTAATGAGACATCAGTAAATAATGATATTATGAGCTCTCCTTGCGCCAAAATTTTTCTTTCACGTATCTGCAACTATTAAACCTGTTTGAATAAACAAAACTTTCAATCACCCTAATATGCATACTTGTCGGCTCCAATTAGAAGAGTGTCAGGTCCGTTAATTTAGAAAAATATTGATAGATATCTTGGCTGTGTAATAGCGGCACTCTTAAGTGGACAAAAATACATGAAAACTGATGTTACACAGGTGCGGGGGTGAAAAAAAGCTGATAAATTTGCAGTTTTAAATCGAAATTCCACATTTATCCATTGTTTTCCGGTCAGTTTTGAAATTTTTTATAAGAAAAAAAAGAAGACGATGAAAAAAAAAACACTGGTTCAAATTCATCGCTTGAAAATAGCCCGAAAACCACCGAACTCTTTTGCGAAATTCGGTAACCCTTACAACTTGAGCAATTTTTTAAATCAATTTCTTTTTAAATATTTGACAACTTCAAGCAGGCTGCTCTTATCCAGGATTCAGTATTAGCCCAATAAGTCCCAGCGGTCGATTTTTTGACCAATCACTTTCGCATATTGTTCAGGTGAGCCAAAGCGATGCCAGCACACTTTATTTTTGGCATGGCGTGATTCGATTATTTAACTGTTTTTTTCGCGCCTTGGAGCGAAGGCAATTTGTAAGCGATCAAAATAAAATATGAGGAAGAAGAATCATAAAGCATCAACACCAAACAGTCAACTGCGACTTTTGAAAAACTGAAGCTGCTTCAACTAACGAAGGATAAAATCCTGCTTCAACTTGCGACATCGTCAACAATTTCAGCCGATCAAACGAAGTGTTTTGCACTTTATCAGCGATAATTTTCTGCTTTTGCTATGACTTCAACTGTTCGATTTCGCAATATCAAACGTTTTTAAACGCTAATTCGAACCATTTTCCCAAGAAGAAAATGCAAGAAAACCACGAAAAAAAAGAGAAAGAAAGGTTTATGATTGATATAAACTTTTCATATACAGTTACAGAGAGTAGAAGCTTAAGAGTATCTGCACACACAAAAATGTTCATTAAAAATTTCTTAATTAATATAAATTATAACTGCAAGTTTATTCCAAAAAATATGATGTGACTTAATTTGTTTGTTCATTATGTTTTAAGTCTTGTAGTCAGGCCTTTGAATGGAATTTAAAAATATTTTTCAAAATTCAGTACAGACATACCAATAACCCTCAAGTCATTTCCTAAGCCCGACTATGTGTCCTTTAATTTCCAAGGTATGGCACATTCATTAAACTTTTCACACACGAAGAGTATGAAAAATATCGCATATGCAGAAGTAGCTACGATTAGAATTGAATTATTTGCACTATCACGCGCAGTGCCGCACACAAAGTGCGATAACCAGCACTGTATCCTTGAAAAACACGCAAACTAAAATTGGGTATGAAACACAATTTGGCGCGTTCAATTAGCGCTCACATAAAAGTGCAAGTAAAATGAAAAAAAAAAAAGTAAGTAAACGTCAACTTCCCTATGAAAAGTGGGCTACAACAATAACAGCCGAGTAATAATTGGACGCGACGGCGATGATGATAACGACGCACAGATATAACAAAAACAACAAGAAGTGACAAATTGAAAATTTTGGGGTCAAGTTTAATGCGAGCTCTTTACACCGAAAATGTACTGTGTTAGCAAAATAACGTGGCATTTGATATTTTCAGTATTCAACTTTCTTTCTTTGGAAGAGTTCATACCCAAAAGTTTATGGCCTTAAAATTGTGAACTGATTTACATTGGTCACTAGTTGAGTCACATGGAAGATATTGATGACTTTGAAAATAAGTAAACTAATTTGAGCTATTGTTCTTTTTTTTTGAGTGTGGCAACTCTAATGGCATTCGTTTTATGACAGAATGTTAAATTTCCGGTTGAGGAAATGGGTCCGATACACGCTTACAACGTTGGGAAACAATAAAAATTCACTTGCAAAATGGTGAATCATTACATTCCATATTCGGTAGAAATGAAATTCCACGAAATTTGTAGATTTATTTGTGAGACGTGTGCGTCAAACTGGATCTTTATTGGATAAAATGATAACTAATTATTTGTTGCATATTTTCAAAGATTTGAACCTGGACAATATTGGGTTTCAACGGAATGGCGCTCCGTGTCACACAAGCTGTGCAAAAATCGAGTTTTTGCGTGGGAAATTTCAAAATTGCATTATTAGTCGTTTTGAGTATGTGCATTGACCTCCGCGCAGCTGAGGTTTGACTCCGTTGGGTACCATTTATGGAAATTTTGGTTGTTATCAGAAAGGTGTGTCGGTCGTGTTTAATAACCCATACATAAAAACAAAAAAAAAACTTATTTTTCTCATCGACACTAGAAGAATATGAATGTACACTTATAGTAATACATTGACATTAAAAAACCAACTATACCTTATACTCGTAGATAATCTGTTGGTAAAAAATAATAATTTAATTTGAAAAAGTAATCATAATAATAAAAATTTTGCATATAAATTTTTTCGCGCAAGTAAACAATAAAACCAACAAGAACGCATCAATGAAGAACGTGCACTGCATAAAAATTACAGGCGGAAAGTTTTTTAAAGCCAGGCGCGCGCAGCAGGAAGTAAATAACATCAAAGCAACGAAGCTTAAGCGGCATAAAGTAAACAGCGATGTAAGCTATTTAAAGCGGAGAAATATATGTAAGAATAATAAAATATGGACATAAGAAAAAATTGCGAATCTAAGAAAATATGCCCAGAACCGGGAAAAGACACCCAATATTATTTATTGGTTAAACCGAACAAAAATAAAAATAAAGAAAAAACGTCAATAAAGTCACAATTTTTGTTTGAAATTTAATTACAATTTTAATTGAGAATTCCTTAAGAGTACATTCTAATCAAATCTATATGCTGATGATATCGTTATACTCAGGTGTCTCAGAAATAAATCTTGTATTTTCAGCTTCTAGGAGCAATCTTAACACACCGAAACTATAAAATAAAACGATAAAATGATTTAATAGTTTTTTTTTTACATATTTACAATTGCTGTTATTAAAACGGCAGCACAGATGTCTGGCTTCTATATTTTTGCTATCTTTACTTAACACAATATATCAGAGACAGACTCAATAAGACAATTGAATAAGAGAAATGCCAATAAATCTTCGGAGCCCGAGTATTTCATTTTCGACAAAATTTGCGTTCTCTAGCTATTTTTGAACCAATAAACACGATTTGAGACCACTGCGCGTCGCTAAGGCTAAGTAACACAAGCGTTTTTTCAATGCGCGTTTAAGCATAGCTTCGACAGAAAAAAAATCAGCTTCAATGAAAATTCATGCACAAATCTATTCGCGCCATATACAGTGAAATTCCCCATAGCCGGACACCCACCGTCGCAGTATTTTTGTCTGGTTATTGGAGCGTCCGGCTATCGGAATGTATTTTGTATGGAAAAGTTAGTGAGTGTCGCTGAAATATGTCCAGTTATGGGAGCTGTCTGGTTATGGGGGCTATCCGTAATGGGGAATTCCACTGTTTTTCAATTTTGTATGACAATTCACGTGGCATGTGGATAAATGAAGTTCAACTTTGGCGTCAACGCATTGCCGGGCAAGACATCAAAAATGCTTCGTGTTATGGCAACTTTGACAACAGCAACAAATGAACGCTCCTTTTCAGTGCTACGTTGTCTAAAGACATACCTCAGACCAACTAGTCCCTCGCTAAGTTTACATCGCGATATCAAAATCAATGTGGAACGAGTTTTTTCAAGTACCTTGCAGAATTAGTTACTTACGTAATGATAACTGAATATCGAATCATATCATAAACAGATGTACATTAAGGTGGCCCCCGAGTGTATGGGAAAATTTTGATTCAGTGCGATTTTTGATCGATCCCCCTTAAAGTGTGCCAATAGATGAAAAACGATAAAATGTAAAGTTTCAGATCAATCCGAAGTGATTTAGAGGTCGCTCAAGCCGACCAAAAATTCGAAAAATATGATTTTTTTTGCGTTATGTCCATTCACTCACTTCTGAATTTGTTAAATCATAAAAATGAATACTAATGCATATTAAATAATTAATTACCTTTCTAACAAGCTAAAAATCATAAAAATCGGTTGACAAATAAAGAAGTTATGGCTACTAATATCATTAAAGAACCGAACATTTTAATTTCTACAAGAATATTTCATATTAATGTATTTTTCAAAAATAGGCTTGCACAAGAAAAGCAGGCACTGATATGTACGTTAGATTTAAAAATTTCAGATTTTTGGCGTCTCCTTTCAAGTTCGACTTACAGAGGTTATACTGTATCAATTAATAACATGCTTTATGTATTTCTAATTTTATTTGAATGATTGATTTTAGAATTAGTATTTTCATCAGTAAGTGGAACTCATGGTGACACATACGTAGCTACAAATGGAAATGTATCTGGAAAATTGATCGGTACACTTGGCCCATTTTCAGTACTTTCGGTGCATTTCGACCATTTCTAAAAATTGTAATAATATTTTTAGTGAACTTATCGTTGAAATTATGTTGCATTTTTGTAATTGTAAAGAGTTTTTTCATTTTCATGGCGAAAAAAGTACATTCGGCATCTAAAAACTACACTTCAACTCTCCATACAGTACATTTCCACAAAACCCAAATGTCATCACTAGCCACAACTAGCAATCCGATATAACCATCAAATTCTGTCTATGTGAGTGGCTGACAAACCTATAGTATCGCAATTCAAGTTTTCCGGATATAACTGTTTTAATTTTGAATTTCTCAATCGTTATTAAAGTTTTTGAAGGTGGCTGAGACAATTTTCACATTCTTACACGTTTAATAAATTTTCCGCACTCAAGTTAATTTTTTTTTTCTTAAAAAAGAGTTAAAAATGCTTTAGGGTACAAATGTATCCAAGTGTAGATCAACGTAGTAAATTTATAAAATGCACGCCCACACCCCACTGGATGTAGGTACACACTTCTATGTTATTGCATTATATTTAGGATACTCTCGTGGAGGATAACCTAAAATATGAAAATGCTGGGAGCATGAGAAATATAGGAAATTTCTGTTAAAAGTTTGTATCCAAGTGTAGACACAAGGGTTAATAATATAAATGACCATAACTTCTTTATTTATCACCCGATTTTTATGATTTTTAACTGGTCGGAAAGGTAATCGATTACATAATATTTCTAAATATTTACTTATTTATTCAATATAGGTTTAATATACTTCAAGAGTGGGTAAAAGGAAAAAAAAATGAAAAAAAAAAATTTTTTTTCGATATTTCGACTGGGTTGAGCGACCTCTAAATCACTTCGGATTAATCTAAAACTTCACATTTTATCGTTTTTCATCTATTCGCACATTTTTAGGGGGATCGATTTAAGAAAACAACACTTTTGAAAATAAGGGCCACCTTAATGTACATATGTATGTGTTTTATTATAATTAAATGTCTATTAGACCGGGTCGAAACTTAGATTTATCCAGACAACGACTCAAAAGTTAGAAGGATCCTTAAAAGCGATATCTGCGTCATTTTGTTTTCGTTCCGAGAAAAAAAAAATCAATGGAGCAGTTTTGATTATCCTGAAGGTCCTTTTTGGCTAAAAAAAAGTGTTATTTGCTCGTAACTTTTATTCCTTCATAGAATGGATACCCGAATTTAGTCGAAAAATTAAGATTGCCTTCTTGCAAAAAATTCGACGCTAAAATATTTTAAATTATTTTTCTTTTATAGATAACATTCAGTCCCAAAATTCAATTTTTTCAAATTTTTTATATTGAAAAAACAAAATGACACAGATAGCGTTTTTAAGGGATCTTCTAACGTTTGAGTAGGTGTCTGGCTGACTTTATTTTGCTTTATACAAATCGACACGATCTAATGTCTATATTAAATGTAAACCGTTTTTTGACGTTTTTATGAACATAAAATAATATGAAATGTCCGAGTTAAAAACCCCCCCCTCATGGATGATTCCTGCGCACGGGCCTGATGAACTATATTAGGTATCAATTCCAATGACGATAAAATCATATGTTCATCTAAAATACATTGTCGGATTGTCAGAACAGATTCGAATTGGCATTTTTCGTGATATATTGAGCTTTCTAGATAATTGCACCTGCAAGTTGAAGCAAAATTAGATTTTTGTATTTTGATAAGTGTTGAATTTTGGTGAAATACGAGACGAGACATAACGAGTAAGTTCGAGTGTATCTAAACCAATGATGATAGCCAAAATGAACCTACGTAATTGATCGAAAGTTAATGAAACATTTTGACGAGACGAGTTGTTCCGAAAGAACCGAACTTCAAAACGTTGCTACTCGTCATAACAGCTTTTTCGGTCCGTTGGCTAGCGTAACATTTTGGGTTAAATGTCAAAACAGACGAAACGAGTGCAATCGTTCGTTCAATTGCTACCGTCTCGTCACGTCTATTTTGGTTAAGGCTTTATGCTTTGCACTTGGATTTTCAGTTCCCCTGATGTAGGCTGCATAATTCATTTAAGCATGCACAAAAATTACAACACAAAAAAAAACAACAACCACAATAAGAACAGAACCTGAACACAGCAACTTGAAAGAATTATACAATAAAAGTAGTTCCAAGAAAGCTAATGCGTTCTCCGGACTGTTGTTCTGGCTGCTTTCACACAACATCAATACCTACATGCATAAGTATGTATGTATGCAGTATATTTATCCATGCCCATATTCAAACAGATATAGATAAGTAGATACCGTCCAGCGAAAAACATGAACTAACGACCGGAAATCATCAACAACGCCATCAATTGTTGCAAAATTTTAAAAATTGCCAGAAAACAAAAAGTTAAACACAAAATTATGGCGAGCACAGCTATTCGCTTTCACATGAATTGATTGTTACCCAGCCAACATTTTTAAGATCGTTCTAGACGATGAATTTATATCTTTTTAAAAGAGTTAAATTGAAATTATAAAATTTATTTTGCATACTTTCAGGCATTTCATTAGTTTCATGATATTAAATGCATTTGATACATATTGCTATTTTGTTATACACCGAAAAAAAAGACCGCACTAGATTTGAAGAAATGCCTTCCTCCCATTTAGTGCGAAAATTTTCCTTAACCTAAGTTATTTTTCCTCATATTGGTGAAAATATCTTTCAATTTAGTTACTAAGTCCTTTAAAATGAGTTCGGATTTCATTAGAACAAGTCAAAGCTCTTCCTCAAATACAGAAATTGTGCTTTTAGTAAAATTTTCCTTTGAAATAGTAAATTTTTCTTTGAAAGACATTTATAAAGACAATTTTTCCCTCATTTGAGTAAATATTTCCTCAATCTAATGGAATGTTTTGTTTAAAGAAACTCGTACTCAGTATTAGTTAGTTTCTTCAAAAAATTTACTATAACGTAGGAAAATTTTCCTTAATAAATGAGTGGCAACGCTCGCTGCATTACTCGCTGATATTAATATGCATTATTCACGTAAATATTCTGTATTTGCCTTTGTCTACCCCTTTGCTAAGCAATAAGCTTGATAGCTATGCTCGCAAACTCATGTTGTCCCTCTCTGGCTCACTCTAAAATTAAGCATTGCAAAATGACAGCACCGACGAGTTTTGCAATTGGAAAGTTTTACTTCAATCGTTGTAAACCACCAGGCGAAACCAATTGTTCTTTTTACTGTGAAATTTTTATGCAATCGCAAATTATGGAAGATGATCTAATCGTGATCCTATCAAAGTTAAAAGGAGAGCCATTTTTGGAGCTTTTTAAAGGTAATTTGTCAATAAACTTTAATAATACGAGTAAAAACATGTTTTTTTAGAACACGGAATCACGAAAGGAAACCTTAAATATTTAACCCAAAGTCAGTTGTCGGAAATTGTTCCGAAATCCTTATTTGGAGCTCGTATTTTGTTTGAATACAATTTAGGAAAGTGGCAAATAGAACAGGTAAAAAATATGCTATTTTTGATATCGAATCTGGCCTACGTGGCTTTTTCTTATTGAACTTCTATGCACCGTTGACAGCGCAGTCAACAGCGACGAGTGCGACGAAGAAGTTTGCCCTGCCAACGGTGGCAAGCAGTGAATACATGTTGGAACAGGTTTACCTTAGCACCCATTGCCCAATTTTTGATTAAAGGTAATAGGAGGCTAAAATTAAAAGCAAAAGAATTATAAAAAAGTGTCGCTCGGTTCTAGTTTCGGAAATATAGCCATCGGAAATTCCAGATACAGATTTTGTAAAATTCCCCATAAGTTAGGAACCTCTGAATGGATATCAAAAATATTCATCTCATAAGAAAGATCATTTAATAGTCTGCAATAATGTCACGAAAACCTTTGAAATTTAACCTTTAATTTTGGAGGTATGACGGTTTTGACCATTTTTTTTTGAAAATCGTAATTTTTTCCAAAAAATGTGTCAATAACCTGTATTTTTTTTAAATGTCAAGAAAGCTTGATTTTCTTGCTTTAAAATGATGTATCATTTGCATAATTTTTTTTCACTATACCTATTTTCTATCGTAAAAAGTAAAATCACTTTGGTGAATTTTGGTATTAAAATATATGGTAATTATTTACAGCGATAACGTTTCCTAACTTTTAGAAAATCTATAACCGCAACATCCGATGGCTATATCTCCGAACCTAAATCTGAGCGACACTTTTTGATTACATATTTATTCTTAAAATTGAAAACGAAATAAAAAATGTTCGGTTTAATAAAAATTGGCAAATGGTAGCTTAAGTAAACTTAAGGTTTTTATTCAGTCTGGTTGGGCCTAAGCAAAAATTGTTTCAAACGAAGACGATATAGTTTTATTTTTTTTTTTCAAGGGCGTTGAGATTACAAATTTATCATGTATCTTAGCCGCTATAGCTAATTCAAATCTTAATAATGCTGTGGAGGAATTAAATGAGGTATTTATTTTGTTATGGTTTATCAGTTTTATGCCATTTTTTATAATAAATTATCTAGATTTCAATTTCAGACATTCTAAACTCCTCATCTAATGGTAAAATAGTATTAGAGTTCTACAAGACACAAAAAAAGCTTAACCACAAATATCGAAAGTTGCTAGCTGGTACTATTGCAGGGTTTTTACATGAACATAAAGTTCATCTATCTCCACAGATGTTTCGCAGTATTGCAGAACAAATTGTTGGATTTTTTCCCACTGAAACCAAGGTACGAGCTCTAATTTAAAAGTTTCAAGTCAATGGCAATAATGATTTAATTTCTACAAGGAAATTTATTATATTTTTAATAAAGGCAAAAAGCCTGGAGGTTGTTTGTATGCAAAATTTCACAACTCTCTTTACAAACTAAGAAAAGACGGTTTAGTTCAGAAGAACGAGACCAGCAGCAAAGGGACTTGCTCCCAAACAAGTAATACAGAATTGTCTCTAAGCGGAGATGATATTGCCACACAAAGTTGGCTAAAGTACAACATTGAGCCATTTCCTGAAGTCATTAGTAAATGGCAGGCAACTTTTTGCTACAGACAACAAATTTTGAAAAATACCCAATCTTTGAACGAGTTCCTTGAAGATTGGTATTCTTAAGCAAAGTTTTGGTCATACCTTAGTAAGTAGACAGATAATATTTAAAATATTTTCATTTGAGTAAATAATGTTATTGATAAAATAAGAAGATTTTTTGAACCAATAAAAATAAATTTTTTTATAGATTGAAAGCGATTTTTTGGTGCTATTTCCAGATAAAAACGAGAACTTATTTAATAATTGGGAAAATTTTTGCAAATCAGTCCAGCCCATTTTGAATGAGCAAATAAAAGACCCACTTGGCTTGGATATTCTAAAGAATTTAAAAAAAGAGTTTTTACATACTGGTAAATAAATTAGAAAAATGCTAAGGGCCGTTTTTAAAAAGTTGGCATTTTGAAAATTTCTCTTAGTAATGTAGAAACAATTTTGTAATATTTACAGATGAACGAGATGCATGCATATTGCATTTAATTCACGCAATAATAAAGCCAAAAAATAGAAGGTTGGGGAAAAAAGCCACTGTTTCAGATTCCCGACGATCGTTTCTTACTTTGGCTTCAACTGTTGGAGAGCTTCAATCCCAAATAAAGACAATTGTTGATAATTGCTTTAAGCAAAATGCAACAATACAGCCAATGATTTGTGCCATTGGTGAGAAGTTTATACTTAATGAATTCTATATTTATTTTGCTAATACATATTTTAAATTTTCAAATTTGGTTAAAAGCATTGACGCATGCTTTAAAGCTTTTCAAGTGTTAGACTTGCAATATCCGGATGATTGTAACCTAATTTGGCAATTTTTGGGAACATTTTTCTATGAAATTGAAGATAGAAATCAAAAAAAAAATAGTTCTATTTGTGCATTTGTAAGCGACTTGAAATTTCAAAAAAATACAAGTGTTTGAGGCAAAATGCCTATTTTGAGTTTGTAAATTTTTAAAAAGAATGAATTTTATTACTTGATTTTATATTGACGAATTAAGGCGCTAATTTTAGTCAATAGCTTATTGACGAAAATATTTTTGAAAACATTGTATCAATTTAGCATTTACAATCAATTTTTGGGTTAAAAATATTTGTTTGTAACGACTAACGAAAACCTTATAATTTTTCTTCTTACATATGAAATAATAATTGCCTTATAAAAGCCTTAACACGCCATTTAATACGTACATATACATATACAATTCCATTAAATTTTTTTTAGTATACTAAACATATTCATATCAATTTTTGTATTAAAAAATAATTTATTTGCTTTGTGTCAAGAGCTACAGATAGTAAAATATGATAAGCATTATTTATCTTATTTAATAGGACCTTCATTGAATGAATTTAGAGTATTAAAATTAAAAAAAATCTCATTTCCCCCCACACACTTATATATAGTTAAAAAACAAACATTTTTAAGGCCAAAAGTATGTTTCTGAAATATTTATTTCCCTATTAAGCTACTGCTTAAATGACTTCCCTTAAAATTCTGCACAACAAATGTTATGAACGTTCTTTCACTCAAATTCACCAGATTTCTACAATTTGCATTTCGTGAAAATTGCTTGGAACGGAAACTGTAGAAATTTGTTTCAATTATCATTATATTTATCGTGCAGAGTTTCAGGGGTAACAGCTACTTACTGGAACGTTTTCGTATTTGTAAAATGACTAAAATAAAGTCTATAATTCATGTATCTGTTTTTTTTAAATAAACGAAAAAAATATGTAAACGAAACAATTTTTTTGAATTCTGTTTTGGAAATTTCTTCCATAAAACAGGTACTAACGTGGAGTAAAAATATCCTTGAAGGCAGTTTATTTTGTACTTAAAACAAAGAAAAATTTTCCAAGGTGCTAGTAAATTTCTGCTTTGAAATAAATCAAATTTCATTCACTTAAGGAAATCTTCTTCCTTGGAAAAAGTAAAATTTTCCTCAAATGAAGTAGATATATTCTTTCAGCTTTGTAACCTTGTCCTCATATTGAGTAAGCTTTTCTTTATTTCAATCCAGCAACATTTACTCATACTAAGGAATTGCACTTACTTATTTTGAGGAACCCATGGCTTTAGCTCGTATTGAAGGACATTTTGTCCTTATACTTAGGCATTTTTCCTTAAACGGAGTAAATTTTTTTTTCGGTGTATGAATTATACATCCATACATCATATGTAAATGTACGGTAGCCACTGGAAGACAGAAATAGTTGGTAAGTTTTTTAATAGTAGAGCTTCGACCAATCGTATATTGAGTGGAAACATTTTCGAAATCAGTTTCTGAAGCGATACCTAGGTGAGCAAAGCGACGACGGGTAGTGGAATGTCCCCAACCAGCTAATGTTTGCTGGGTATTTCAGTGTGGCTGAAGTTCTTGAAGCTTTAAGTTTTCGTTAAAAAAAGTGTGTATTAAAAACTTTTTCAATAGGTGAAATCAGCATTGGAGCCTTAAGAAACACTTAAAAAATCACTGTTAAGTGCTGCCAAGCAAACCTTGACTCTGATCTGGTATATTTTGGTGCCCTGCAAAGAAGCCTACAATCTGAGCTTTTTTGCAAGAAAAGTCTTTGCGTACTGTGGCAAAAAAAAAATGGCGAATAACACTCTAGAATGAAATTGTAACTGGCCGGAAACAGCTTTAAATTAAGTTTCCCTTTTTATCTCGGCGCGCCACAAAAAAGCAGATATTTTATTAAAACGTGCACAGCAATAATTGTCAGCACAGGAAATTGAAACAAGTCGATTCATAGAAACAAATACATACATACATATGTATATATATCATGTAGTACGTTATATGAAATGCAAATTTTCGTTTCAAAATTGACTAATCATCAATCATATATCATGTATTATGGTCACCGCTACTAATAGGTGTTAGCCCACGCTTATTGACCCCAATTGCAATTTTGTCGCCAGTCAGTAACATGTCGCTGTATATTATTGCCTTGTATTATTTGTATGAATCATTAAAACTGCGATTTATTTAAATGCCAACAACAATTTGAGATGTTGTATTTAGTTTATACTAAGAATTAAACTCTAAAATTAAAACGTGAAAACGTGCTTATTTTATCAATTAGGCGTTAATGTGCGTCGTCGTAGTCGTTCTTTTCAATCAACCTTAGCATGTGAATTGTTGTGTGGGCCAATCAATCGTATCTTGCTACTTCGAGCAGCTGTTAGTTCAGCTCATATCGTGGTGATAATTGTTGTTGTCCACTTTTGCTGTTTGCTGCTGACGCTGCAAACGGTTTTTAATTTACCTACAGCTGCTTGTTGTTATTTATACACGGAAATTTGAGTTTCAAACATTGAGACACTAAAAGTAGATCAGATACACCTACCGTGTGTTTTCCGTAATGACACCCATTGATTAGAAATATTGCAAAAAGCAGCTCGAGATTGTTAAGGTCACATACACATGCATATTCTTAAACATTTGAATTTTAATTTACCTCCATTATTTTCATCTTTTACTATGGGAATTATACAAGCTACTATGTTTTACTTTTTGCATTGACCAGCTGAGAATCATAGCAAAATGTAAACAGTGCGCCGAAATTCTACATTTTTTCCCTTGTAGGCATTTGTTTTTGAAACTTCTTTGATATCACATTTTTTGCGAGCGCTCCGTAGAAAGGTTTCTGGCGATACGAACAAAGTTGCAAGTGCTATATGTAAATATCGGCGAGCTCACCGAGAGTAATTACTTTGTTTGTGTTTAATTTAATTATTGATTATGGAATCATGACGTATAAAAAGAAACACATTTGCTTGATGTATCATCTGTGATACATTTAAGAGATAGTGGTCGTCTTTAATTGTGCAAGGTACTATGAAACAGACCAGTAAAAAAAAACTTATAAGAGCGACTCTTGCTTTAGTGATAGAGAGGAACCAATTTTTATCCGCGAGCTCATTGCCATAAAGCTAAAACAGGGCTAGGAACTAGTGAACTGAAAATATGGATAAATTGAGTTACTAGATTGGCTAGAGGATTGAAACCACCATACCAAGGGCTAACATTTTTGCTATAAAATAAAAAGAGCGAGGTTCCAACCCTTTTATACAATTTTTTTTTGTATAGCTGCTTTAAGGCTTGCTGTACCGAGATCTTTTGAGAGAATATTAGTAAATTGGTTTTTTTTCTCAAATTTAATTTTGCATTTGATTCCTCATAAATTTAAGGAAAAAAAAGTCGGAATCAACATCACCCTAGTCAGAGGCGATTCAATTTATCCATGTTCAGACCCAAGTCCTCACAATCATAGTACACACAACTACAAAACGGATGTTTTTTCTGAATTTAGAGGTAGTAGGATATATCTAAAATGAGACGTTTTCAATGTTAAATTTTGTTCTTGAAGCATTGCCAGTGATTTTGAGGAGGGAAGGAATAAATAAAAATATTTAACACTTGGAAGCCATGGGCCCTAAACTCAATATATTGTATTTTGTGAACATTTTTTGGTGCGTATTGCCCAAGAATATACATACTATATTATTTAAATTACTGTCAAGAAAAGTTAAGAACCTAAGCGCTTAAGCATAAACTTTTCCTAAATTTTTGTTTTTTGCTTAAAAAAAATATTTATACCGTGCGAGACGATTTTCAGGCTATTTTTCCTATTTTCATTTTTTCATGTCGCTCGTTTTCTTATGCAACTTAATATTTAAGGTCATGCCTAAGTATTTGGCTAAGATCTATGTATAAGGCTACACCATTTTTTTTTTCGCCAATGATTTAATTTCAGTAACAACACTTGCCTTATCAAAGGCATCTAAGGATAACGTCGAAGAAACGTTTCTATTTTCAAGAAGAATTTCGGATGTACCGAAAGGAATTTTTTATGAAAAATATAAGAAATGCTCAGATAACGCTCATCGTAATGTACAACAAAAATAAATACTGTTTTATGATTCCTATTCATATTTGCTCATAGGACTATACATATATGAGGACTATTTTTTTTGAAAACTTACAGCCCCAGCGCAAATACATATGTAGGCAGTAATGCTCACAACTCTAGCCACAACTGTAAATTGTTTTTACAAAGCGGTAGTCGCTTTGAAACATTTTAAAAATATCTCTGTATGAGGACCACTTAAATAAAATTTATAAAGCTTAATAATGGCCTCTAAGTCTAAGGAACACGTGTTGTTAATTCCTAAGTATTCACTTAAAATATAAGTAACACAACTTTTTAAACGCCTCTAAATATAAGTCGCACGTGGCACATTGGATGGATTTGTATGGAACGGCGGCCATAAATAGTAATAATTGCGCTAGATTCTTGAAATTTGGTACAGATGTTTTTAAGATAAAGATAACAAAAATTGGTGATTTTTAAAAAAAATCGGTTCAAGGACGCCTACCTCCCATGCAAAGGTGGGATGTGGTTGTGATTTCTTTCAAAATTGGTATCAATTTTCATTAATTTGGCAATGCTGATCTCAAAAATGTTACAAATTTTTCAATATCTCTTATAGTTTTAAAGTTATTAGAGAAAGACCAAAAAACGGTGGCCATAAGCAGTAAGGATAGCGCCAGGGTCTTGAAATTTGGCACAGACGTTTTTTTAGGTTAAATAAACAAAAATTTATGAATATGAAAAAAATCGGTTCACGTACACGCCTACCACCCTTACAAAGGTGGGATGTGATTGAGACTTGTTCTTCAAAATGGGTATCGATTTCCAATAATTTGGCAATGCTGATTTCAAAAATGTTACAAATTGTGCGATATCTTTTAAAGTTTTCAAGTTATTAAAGAAAAACTGAAAATTCAATAAAAAAACCTAATTTGAAAAATATATAAAAAAACAGCAATGTTTTTTTTTTAAATTTATTTTAATCGTCTTCTTCATCAACTCTTTATATTTTTATCTCGCTTTAATCATTTGGCTGGTAAGAGGATCAGAAGAAATCAGCAAATAATGCAAAACATCTTCGTTGTTTGCTACTCTAGAGCAACACCTGCTGTTGTGCAATCTCGCGTTTTTAAAAACTTTATTTGATGCTTCCTGAGCTTCTTCAGAAAGACGTCCAATTGGAACTTCTAGTTCTTGCATAATTTGACTTCAATGTATTAGATCTTTGTACACGGAAGGAGGCATGTTGTACCTATTGTAGTCCTTTTCATAAAGTTACACAGTTTTTTGGGTATAATTGTGAAAGCTTTCGAGATTTATAACTTCTCCGGAAGCCAGAACTTGTAAAATATTCTACTATATTTGTTTTGATAAAATAACTGTAAAATATTAATAGTAAAAGCCGCAATGACTTTTGAAACACTGTACATTTAGTTTCTAATAAAAACATAAGTTTTTTCTGAACATATATTAAAGACATTAAAATCATAAAATAAATTTATTGGAAAATACAGAATGATAACCATTATAATTAAGGACATAAGAATTTAAAATAAATTTTTTTGGAAATATATTACGATAATAATAATAACAAAAATGTTTATAATCTGACCCCCTATGCTGCAATATCCATATCTGCACTACGCTATGTCTAGTTCTAAAAAAGCTTCACAATGTAAGCTTTTACAATTTATAAAATTGTTGTAAGGCATTGCAAAATGCGAAGATATACAAATATTTTTTTCTTCAAATATTGCAATAGAAAAAAATTCATTGAAAAAAAAGTTATGAACATGCGAAGCTTTTTTTTTTGCTAACCATACCTTCGCACATAATATCTAAAAATATTTTTTAAATCTGGAGATATCCTTTTTTGTTTTTTGCTGTTAAAGTTTTAAAATTTTTCACTTTTACCATTTTTCATTCTAATTTTTGAAAATTCCGTAAAATTCATATAAGACCGATAACAGAAAACTAAACTAATTTTTATAAAGTAAAAACAATTTACTTTTCGCCAATATTCTACATTATAGCATTTTAGTTCAAACAAGTTAACTAGAGCACCCTATCTAACAGTTGCTTACATAAAAAAATTCATAGAAAATTTTTGGAGTACAAAGTTCAACTTTAAGCCCACTGTGTCGCTAAATCCAAAACAAATTTAAAACTTTTATAGTTTTTTTTCATCCCCTAAGTATTATCTGACGATTGTACAATTTTTCAATTCCAAGCACTTTCAAATTCTTCTTATTTATGACCACAAAATTCCACTGTGCGTGGTGTCCATTCCATGTCAATCGACAAAGCGATCTTCAAGAAAATACGATTTTAAAAATATATATGTATGAGGACCACCCTAAATAAACTTGATAACACTAAATAATGGTCTCCGAGTATAAAGACCAACGGAAATGACATCGTCGGATTAAGGTAGGGCTAGGGGACTATAGCCGCAAGCACAAATGATGATCTTTTTGACACCGGCAAAGCGTGCTTAGGAAACGAAAAAATTCTTCGTGTATTATATTTAAATACTTTCTGTATTATATTGACAGAAAAAAAATCTGTCTCATTTTCTTTCCCGTCAACGAACGACAATTATTTATATATTGAAGTTTTTACATGCTTAAATATCACTGAGGTCAATACGTTAACTCACAATTGTAACTATTTGTGTTCAATTCCTATTAGCCCTCAATCAGACGATAATATTGAGAACTGTATGAGCAATTACTGGATCAGATGACAAAATTTAAAACCGCACAAGATCTTCATTTGTATCTTTACGTCTTGTTTTGGCTAGTGTGAAAAAGTCTTTCATTTCTGATAATTTTGCGAGTTTTTTCTAAAGCTTCCTAAGAAAAGAAATATGCAAATGATTTGTTCCAAATTTTATATAAATTTCAAATATTTTTGATATTTTTTTATATTGAAATTATCTATTGGCAAATTGAAGTACCTGATGACCTCTGCTCTGTGTATTAAGACCATGTGCACTGAACTGGATATGTAGTACCAACTATATTTTTTAAGATCAGTCTCTCGTTCTCATTAAGTGCAAATCAAATTCTACAATATTAATTGTTTTTCCACAAGATTAAGTTCTCAATATTAAGAAAGAATTTTAAGCTAAGTCCTTATTCAGCTTTGCTATTTTTGCTGCAGTATTCATATCGGAAAAGAATCTCCGGACGGTATTTCTGTCGTTCGTAATACCTCATACCTGCTGACTTGATCGACAATCAGTCCCATTTGTTCTTTAAATTCTTGCTGAATACGACATTTGTTATCTTTAAAAATTTGTTTATTATCATTTCGCACTTTCCACGTTTTGAGTTTAAGACGATATGCCAGGTTGCGGTCATTAAAATTAGAACTTCTGAGTTCGTATACACAAAAAGAATAATAAATCGACGGTCTTTGTTTTAATATCAGTAGATATCCACAAATCTATCACATAGATCTTCACTCTATATTGTTTTTCCCATCTCTTCTAATTAATTTTAATTTTGCTTTTCATTCGCTTTATGAAAAATTTTTATTAAAACTAATCCCATAATGCATATTTTCTTAAGTAATAACACTAAGAGCTAATATGAATTTCTAGTTAAATACTTCAAAAATGTGGTATTTAAGGATTTGTTACTTAAATAAAACGAAATCATTAAAAAAAAATTTTTTAAATCAATAATTATTATCAAATAATTTTTATTCTGAGATAATATTTTTTATAATTCGTTACACGCTACACAATATTGGTCGTTTGGAAAAAACTACTTCTATTAAAAGGGCGGACGAATGCGGGTGAGATTTTAATTGGTTTTATTAGAAGTAGGTCACGACAGATGATATATGAAAAAAATTCTACCGGTTTTTACCACCTTTTTTTTAAATATCTTCGCGAAATTGCAATTTTATACATATAAAAAAAACCTCAAATTTGAAGTTACACACATTTTTTGTATTTTATTTTATTTAACTATTTAAAAAACCTAAATTCAGCCAATTTATTACTTTTACAATAGAATAAACTTCTACATTTTTGTTCTAAAATTGTAGCTTCGGAAAGTTTTATCCTCTTACCCCTTTGTCAAGAAGCGATTAAACATAAAATTCATACAAAAACAGTCAACTTTTGAAACATCTAGCAGTCGCAAATTCAACTTTTTTAAATTTTTCTTTTTTGATCTGTTTTAGTGAATATTTCACCCTTCAAACAGTGCCAATATTTCCTTATTTTCTATCCAGATTTTTATTTTTGGCTATGTGATGAATCATTATGCGGTACCCGCAAGTTTTGAATCTCAAAATAATAAAACATAAGTAAAGATCTTAAAAAGCTGTTTATATACCGTTATTTGAATATATATTTCTCAATATATGTCTCAAAAATTCAACGACATTCAGAAAACGTATCACAAATTCATATTCAGCGGCCCAAAATTACCCTAATCTTGGTAAGTTTGTTGAACTCGGTTTTTGTCTGCCGCACAGTGTGATGTTTCTTAGAATCAATTAAGAGCTTTGTGTTCAATAAAACTAAGCTTTTATACTTGCTACCCCATGCTAACCTCCAACTTGCGCTTCCCATTCATAGTTACGATTTTAATTTTAACAATGTAATAACAGAGAAACACCAACAAAAAAAAAACATGAAAACAATACTGATCCAGAAATAAATACTTTAACCTTTACGGACAAAGGAAATTAAATAAATGAGTAAAATATGTTGACACACAAAACGACAACTCAGGTTTTTCTTTTGAAGTCGCAACTATGCAACAGTTGGGATGCGTAAAAGTTGTTATTTATTTCTGTAAGTACTCGTGCGAAAAAAAAGATTGCCTACGTAAATAATTTTTTCTAAAATATTTTTTAAGGTAAGTTGACTTCAAGCTGTCAGTCACACCTTATTAAATTTTATTGCAAGTTTGTTGGATTATTTTGTCGCCATTTTTTAAATTTTTTTGATATTTTATTGATTAGTTTGTTCAAGCGTTGCTTTAGTTTAAGGTAACAATGATTTCTCTCAATTACTTTATTTATTAAGCCACTTTTCTTACCAGTTAATGAAAATTTTTTTGACAATAAAAGGCAATTGAGTTTGTACGACATTTCCAAGAAATATTTTCTCTTTTGGAATAGCTACATATTTTCATAATTTGCAAAAATTTCGTAGCTAGAGATTTGCTATGGGGAGAACCTGTTTTAGGATCTCGAAAGTCTTCTTGATCTCAAATCTTGGTGTCTTAAAATTCTTTTGATAACTGAGGAAATTTTTTAAATTGTTTATATGTTGATTTGTTCATAGGTTTTTAAATTTTTTTTCCTTTGTGTTTTTATTTTTTTTTTTATCAAAAGCAACTTTAACAAAACAGAAAACAAGAGAAATTCAGCAGCAAAACATATCACTATAATCAACGAAACACCAACAAACCAGCACCAGTCAGTGGAACGACCAAAAATGAACGTACACAAATGGACTAAACAGCAGCAGCAGAAATAGTAGCAGCAACCTCTAACCTAAAATGGAGTTTTATTACCTTGACGCAGTGTACAAGGTATAAAACGAAATGGCTTTTGTAATGTGGTACATACTGTAGAAGAGCTGAGCTTTATTTAAAAATTATAGGGAAAATTAATTTTCTTCAAAACTTTTTGTTAAAAATTGTTACTCACCTACCAAATTTGAAGTCTAGTCTGATAATGCACAAAAAATGGCATTTTTATTTTTAATGTTCATGTTTGAGTTATCAGTGCTGAAAAATATCCAGGGGCACACATTTTCTAAAACATCAACATTAAAAGTTCGAAAAACAATGGTCCCATCGTTTGCTCTTTTTCGGACTGAACTTGAAATTTGGTAAATAAATAGGTAAATGAATTTCTTACAAGAAATTTTTATTTTAATTTACAGTGTCCACGGATATCGTCGTAATATTTGGATCACTTTTTTGACCATTAATTACGAAAACGTCGGGAGTAAAACTAGGTACGAAATTATTTAGCAGTCAATCGGGGGAAAAATTTGAGATTTTTGGAAACGTGCTCAATTTGGGTTGGTAACCCTAAGTAACTCTTAAATTATTTTTTGCTACAGACACCTTTTGGTGGATGAATACGAAGCTAGAAAAAAAAAATATTCATATTTTTGATTAGACTTTTTTTAGATTCTTCACATAAGAATCTATGCAGCATATCGAGCAGCACATTTTCAAATCTCAACTCAACACCCTAGCAACAATGAAAAACACATTCACCAAAGTGTTGGGACACTGGGACATAACAAATGTGATAAACGAAATGAAGAAGACAGACTAAAATAAATAAAAAATCAACAAATAAATGCACAGAAAAAACATGATTGCATTTGAACAAGGTTTAAATTTCTATAAAAGGGCCTCAAGTTATGGCACAACAACTATGGCTGCATTAAACGTATCGAGGATTGGATGGTAAGTTGGCTGACTGGGGCGCAAACGCTATAACGTGACATTTATTGTGCTTGCGCATAAAATCAACAGATAGGTACTACAAAACATGATATAGAGAGTCAGTCATACAAACTGTTGATGCGTAAACGACATGAGTATCCGTGTGCGCAAACGAATGCGTCGATGTCGATCTTGATATTGCTGTTGCTTTTCCCTCCAAGAAAATCCAAGCAATGCCGATAGCGGTTGTTGACTTTTAGTCCGGTTGTCGGCGGATAGTTAGTTGTGTTGTTGAATGATATGAACGAAGATGGCGGTGCACATTGGGAAAAACATAAAACGAGCGCATTGGAGATTGATTATTCAAAGTAGGAGGCTTAAATTTGTTATTGCACTTTTTGTAATTAAGTAAGCAACTCATTTGAGCGAAGAACCATTACTAAACAGTCAGTTGAGCTTCTAATGGAGTTATTTTTTTTTTTTACTAAAAAATATGATTATGTATGTAGATGCCAAAAGAATCGCGTGTGGAATTTGACCATTTTTTATAAGTAGAGTTAAAATATCTACATAATGTGGTTTAAAAATTTATTCCAGTTGTATATGGGACGTTCCATGTCAACCGGGACAGTGGTCTGCCCAAAATTGAGCGCAACGGAAAAACGTTTTTAAGGTGTCAAAATGTTCGTATGCTCAAGAGCTTTCATATGAGAACGGGTGTTTTCGATTTTTTTTAAGGAAATGGCGACCATAAAACGGCGCCTACATATACATAGATAGCTATGCATTAGTTGGCAGTTGGTAAACAGCCATAATCATAATTTTTTTTTTTTTTTGTTGTTTTTTGCACTAAAAGTACTGAACAAGAAGCTCTGTACAAAAATATTGTTATTATTAAATTTTGTTCCAAAAACACAAATAAAAAAATTACCCTCGGTGAGCTCGCCGATATTTACATGTAGCACTTGCAACTTCGTTCGGATCGCCAAAAAAGCGGACAACGAAGCGCTCGTCAAGAAATGTGTGATATGAAAGAGATTACAAGGTCAATTGCATTGAGATGTAGAAGTTTTTGTTTTGTTTACTACTGTGATTCTTAACAGATCAACGCAAGAAACATTACATAGTAGGCTTGTAGAACTACTATACTTCGGCTAACAAAGCTTACTGATGATATGACGTAGCGGTCATTGAAACTAGTATAAGCAGCTCGTTGCCCATTTTAATGCATTTTGCGCTTGTAATTTTTTTGTTGTTTTTTGCACTAAAAGTACTGAACAAGAAGCTCTGTACAAAAATATCATAATCATAATCGCTTAATTTTTTTATTTTGTAGGAAGGCTGTGAAGAGAGGGAGCGCACGGTATACTTTTGTTTCAATAGTAGGTGGTGCCATGCCCCTATCGGAAAATACGTTGCCACAGCTAAACTAATTAACCGATTTTAATAAAATTTGGTTTGGAGATAAACTGAACCATAAGAAAAGTAATTAAAAGCTCTGAGTTCTAAAATGAGGCTTGGCATCACCCTTAATAGGAAAAAAACGCTGTTTCGGATGAACTGCGTCATTAATTTTGATAAAATTTGTTATGGTGCTAGATTGAATCCTAAGTAAAGATATTTGTTTTGAGTGGGCGGTTCCATCATGCCTCTAATAAGAAAAAAACGTTTTTACGTGGTTTTTACGGGCGTGACACCACCTACTATTGAAAAAAAAGTATACAGTGGTCTCCCTCTCTTCACAGCCTTCCTACAAAATAAAAAACTTAAGCGATTATGATTATGGCTGTTTACCAACTACCAATTTATGCATAGATATCTATATGTAGGCGCCGTCTTATGGTCGCCATTTCCTTAAAAAAAAATCGAAAACACCCGTTCTCATATAAAAACTCTTGAGCATACGAACATTTTGACACCTTAAAAACTTTTTCCGCTGCACTCAATTTTGGGCAGAACACTGTCCCGATTGACATGGAACGTCCCATATGTATATTTACGCAGATATGGGTAAATAAGTTTATGTGTCATTTTTGAGATTTTTCATGTTTTTTATAGTTCTAGTCTATGCAGAAATTTGCAGAAACTTAAAATCTATAAATTTCAAGATGTTTACTCAAGTAAATAAATCTAGTTATGTTTTTTAAAAATTTTTAATGATAATGACCAAAATGCAATTACGTACACTAGCACTAACAGTATAGATCCCAGCGCTTAAAACAATCAATGAGCGCTTTTTGCCTATGTTTTTCCCAATGTGCAACGTCAACGGCGATATGACGAACGACAACAAGAAGCAAGAGGAAGAAAAATAGAAAAAGTTTCAACGAAAAGTAACAACAATAATATTGAAGTGAACGCCCCTGTATGATCATTTTTTAAGGTGACATCAATTGATTCGATCTATGGTGAATGGAGTTTTTGTTTAATTTTTCATTGATGTTCGTAAAAGCAAATTGCTTGGGCCGTTTTTAACTATTAAATTGATCAGTCGATGGAAAAAGGTCTAAAATATTTTTGAGCATGGGGAAGGAGTGCATTCATCCTTCTGAATGAGGAACGTTTGGGCAGTTTTAGGGAAAAATATTTATTGATAAAAACCGATCCCTCTAGGGAGATCACCTCCATCGTTTTAATATAAAAATTTCCTTTAACATTAATAATTTTTCCTCATTTAAGGGGAGTGTAACGTTAATTCGTACAAAAACAGGCACATTTTTGTGAATTTTTTTTGGCAACACAGTTCAAATCTATTTATTAAAGCTAATGGCAGATCAAAGTAAAACATTTGACGAATATTTTAAAAAAATTTCAGGTAGAAATATTGAAAACTACGGCAATGGCAGCAATTTTTTGGAAGCGTCTCAGAAAAAAGTAGAATTGCGGTGCACACGATAAGTCGGTACTGGATCATTTGAAATAAAAAAAAATTTTTTTCGTTAGATAATCGATTTCCCCAGGTAACGCTGGAGGGTTTTTTTGAAATTTCAATTTTTGGGAACACTTTGAAGTGAAAAACGCGATTTTTGCAAAAAAAATCGGATAATTTGTTAGGGGCCGTTCATAAATTACGTAAGACGTTTAGGGGGAGGGGGGGTCAGCGGATTCTTACTACATCTTACGAGAGGGGGAGGGGGGGTGAATGATCATCTTACGTAAGATTTAAAATGCGTATTCGTACATTAAAGTTGTATTAACGCATCGTCATTTGTGAGAGTAATGAAATATATTTGAATTTTCGACAGTCACGAAAGATTCAGAAATATCGATTACAATCGATTTAAGTAATCGACTCTGAACGGGACAACTTCTCTTCTGTTTATGTAATGAAATATATGTATGTTGTTTACACGCAGGGTCGACTTGAAACACCGTCTCACAAGTTTGCTATTATTCAGGCATTTACACGCAGATACGTCGACTTTGAAATTTTGTTGATGTTGTCCCGGTTCTTTACCACCCACTTGCACTTGTCGTCTTCAACAAGAAGATTCGCTTTCGATTCCTTCTTCAACAGGAGAGCAAAACAGCAATCGGTTTTGCCCTCTATTTCTTCGCTTAGCGTTAAATTACGATTGGTCAAAAGTACATCCACAGTTCAAAATCATGCCTTACGATTTTTTTTGTCCTTCGCTTGCAAACGTCTTAGTTGATCGAGTTTGTAATATTTGTGACCAGTACTTTGCCTCGAAAAAAGCTACTGTAATGCACAAAAAACTACATGGAAAAGACTGTAGTCGCACTCACATGATTCAACCAGTATCAATTTTGAAACGTGGGCAGGGGAAAAGCCTTTGCATTTTAAAACAATCGGAGATTTGTCAAGTTGCAGAGTGGCATGACAACGAGGATATTGATGTTACAGGGTTTGAATGTGAATCAGAAAATTCAACAGACGAATCGGGTGTGCCAATTGTAGGTTCACTATCAGACTGGTTGAAAAGCGCATGGACTAACGATGACTTACGATGACTTTTTTTATTCATCTTGAAAAACAAATGTGTAGTTTGTAATTTCGTAATATTTATTTAATATGTAACATATGTATATTAAAATAAAATATAGTAATATAGTACATCACATGAAAAATACATGTTTTGACTAGTTTCACCTTAATTATGAATCTTACGTAAGATTTCGGAAGGGGGGGGGGGAGGGGTAGTGAGAATCTTACTAAATCTTACTCGGGGGAGGGGGGGGGTCAAAAAGTCATGAAATTGTCTTACGTAATTTATGAACGGCCCCTTATTATAAAATAATAAATATTGACAAATTTGAACGCTCTCCAGCGTTACCTTTTAAATTATGTACAAAAATAGTGTTCAAAATTTCAAAAGAATCAATGCAGTAGTTTTGAAGTTATGGAGTGCACCGACTTTCAAAACGTGAGTTGTGGAAAAGACGCCTTAAAGTTTTAAACGTGCATTGAGTCATGTATGAGGCACGGTTGCTTAAACACTCCGATCCGTCTCAAACTTTCACACAATATTCTTGAAAGGTTTTTCATTTAGATAAAAAAATAAAAAAAAAGTGAAAAAAAATACGTTAAATACGTTACCCTGCCCTTAAGTGTAATTTTTCTCCACTTATTTTTATAGTTCTACATTTCTTTATGACAAAAATCACATGGTCGCAGTAAGAAAATGAAGCAATCTAAAGTTAAAGCGTGCTAGTAAGGGTTGTTTATATATTACGCAACGCTCTTATGAGGTTGTAGTCCAAGAGCCGGCTGTAGAAAAGTCGAGTGTATAAGATTACAGGATGGGATGCATGCCAAATGATAGAGCTCGACGAGCCTAAATAGAATATCTAGGGTTGCCTTGCCAAAGCCTGTCCCAATGGCCGAAAATGCCCGAATTTTAGCAAATTTTATTGTTCTAATTAAAACTGTAGTACATAACAGCTCGAAATGAATGCCAAATGATAGAACTCGAAGAGGCCTAATTACAATACCTGGAATTGCATTGTTGAATCCTGTCCCAAACATGGGTTTTCACCGGTTTTTAGGTCAATTTTCATTAATGAAGATAACAGCTTGAAATTTGTGCCAAATGATAGATATCGAAGAGCCTTAGTAGAATATATAGGGTTGCCTTGTAGAATCCTGTCCCAAACATGAGTTGCCACTCATTTAAGAAAAGTTGACCCCAAAAACGGTTGTCAAATAATGTTTAGGACATGATTCGACAAGGCAACCCTATATATTCTATTTAGGCTCTTCGATATCTATCATTTGGCACGAATTTTAAGCTGCTATCTTCATTAATGAAAATTGACCCAAAAAACCGGTGAAAACCCATGTTTGGGACAGGATTTAACAATACAATCCCAGGTACTATATTTAGGCCTTTTCGAGTTCTATCATTTGGCATTCATTTTGAGCTGTTATGTACTACAGTTTTAATTAGAACAATAAAATTGGCTAAAATTCGGGCATTTTCGGCCATCGGGACAGACTTTGGCAAGGCAACCCTAGATATTCTACTTAGGCTCATTGAGCTCTATCATTTGGCATACATCTCATCCTGTAATCTTATACACTCGACTTTTCTACAGCCGGCTCTCAGCCTATTGGAGAGGTTTGGGAACTGTGGCAGTGTGTGAGAGGAGGGGGGTGGGGGAGGTCTTTCGAAATCATAACGCATCGGTGTTTTACGCTGTCTTCTTTCTTTTGTTTTGGTACTCAGTTCGAAAAATTGCGTGCTTCAAACGAAGTGCTCTGCCATTTGTGTTTTCCATGGCTGAACTCAAAACACTGTGAACTCTTCTCCTAGACAGTTGTTATTAAACAATCTTTTATAATTTAAAGACCGCATAATACGTCAATTCATAATACCCTTGTCCTTTGCACAGTGTATATGAATTGAATGTAGGTATTTCTGACGATTGCTGAAATGTCCAAAATTCATAAATAAATGTAACGTATATTTTAACAATTTATTATTAAAATGTTTTATTTTAATATTTAAAATATAATACAAAAATATCTTCTCGACAGCACACGAAAGAATCTAAAAAATGAAGTTGAAACGAATTGAAGATTAAACGAACACAACAAAGTGTTTCCATAAAAAAAAGTAGGTAATTTTTAAATCCTGCATAAATAAATTTAGAGTTTTAAAATATTAAACCTACAAGGAGTTGCAACATAACAATATTAACCAACGGGTTTCAAATTCATGTCACCTTGAAATGGCTGTAACTTTGCAAGGAAACATCACAGATCACCACTTGAAAGCTCATTATAAAGGGCAAGGACGGTACTTAATGATGTTTTTTTTAAAAATAAGCTGATCAACTTTCTTTGAATCCTATACATGGCCTCGAAAGTAGACAAAAAACGTCATGTTTCAGGTACTTAACCTCAAATATTTCAGTATTCTGACATGATGGGTCTATTCTCAGCCCAGATTCGGATTAAGCGCAAAACATTGCGTCGAAAAACGACTCTTTTTAGCTCAACAACGTTAATCACCTATTCATTTAGATACATTTTTAATAAAAAATAATTTTTCCATACAATTTTCATGTAAAACTAACAGGCTTCGGCGCCACCTTATAAAATTGAGCTACAAAGCTGAATTTTCGTGAACTTTTTCTTCATATCATAAACTTACTTTTGAAGCAACAGCACTTTAAAAAAAAAAACAAAAAAAAAATTGAATCACCTTAATATACATATTCAAAAGCAAATGGAAAACAAACAAATTAAAATGACTTTATTATAATTTTATAAAAGTCAATTCGATACGGTCGTAAATGTCGAAAATTTCGCGCGACATTTGCAACATGACAACACTAGACAGAACAGTTTAATATGATATCATCTTCCATGTTGGAATCCTCAGTGGAAGAAATAAATTTTACCTAAGTTGAAGGAATTAGATGACAATGTTCTTATCATAACTCGATGACAACCCAAGAGAAAGCTATATTTGATCCATATTTCCTGAGCTTTATTTTGCGAGTTATATTCAAGAGGCAAACTTTTACTTTTGAAGCAACGTGGACTTTTTGACTTGCTAATTACAATAACTTTTTTGTAGTCCCCGGTCACATTGCAAATGGCGAGCAATGTCAAACGTTCTTTGGAATTTTTAGGTCCTAGTTTTGAACATCCTGTTTTGTTTAACCTTAATTTTTACAACGCTCTAAAAAATAAGCCTTTCTCATTAGTATTAAATATTTGTGCTGTCTCATATTGGGAAGTCAAGTTTGGAAAAACTGAATTAAAGTCAGAGCTTGCTGCTTCGATATCGGAAGATGAACCTTCTTCTTGAATTTTTCTAAATGGTATGCCTTCTCACCTTTGCCAACGATATAACCAGCAGGCATTAGGACTGAAGTCTTCCCGCATTTCTATGACGAACTGGTTTCATTTTCAAATATCATGTTACACGAAATTACAAGACCGGATTCCCGCATTTGGTTGAACCATATTGAAAGCGCTTACTCTACTTTTTAGCATGAGCCACTTCTGTCACGTTTTGTAGACAACTTGATGGTTTTTGCTCGTTCCATAATCAAATCTGTGCACTTTATAATTCTATTTATGGTGGCGTTGGAACACTTATATTATGGAACACACTTCATCTTTGCTATGTGTTTTTGCGTCAGCAATAGCTTGCAACATTTGCTTTATGTTCAAACTTGTATGAGAACGCCTCCTTTCACTTATATTTATTTGCCGTTCAGTTTGATATTTATTTTTACATAAAATTTGCAGCTTTATACATTTAAATTTATAAAACGCGGCAATCAAAAAAATTTACAAAAAACATATGGTTGAAAGAAGTGTTGCAACCAGGCACGGATTTACCTTACAGGCAGAGTAGGTACCTGCCTAGGGCAGCAAGAATTAAAGGGCGGCAAATATTGGGGGAAACTTTGAAAAATTGTTTTATTCGTTGAAATTGAATTTCCAATTTCGTTGGCACGCGTACCAACATTAGATATGAAAAATGTCATTATAACTGAACATTGGTTTACAAATAATTAAAAAAATTCTGAACTTTAGCTGCGACTATTCATTTCTCATGCAAAATCGGCTGCTGATTCCGAAAATCACTTAATTTAATTTTTTTCTCTTTCACGTCGTTTTCGAGATATCGGTCATGGATGGTTCCACTTAATTACAAATATCTCATGAGCTAATACTTATATTCAAACGTACTCAAATTAAAGGTAATTATATTTTCTATAAACAATGATCACATCACTTTTATAATGGTTTCATAGTTTCGGCGAAATAAATTGATTACTAAAAAAATATTTTATTTTTCGAAAAAAAGAAAAAAAAATCAAAATTAACTGCAAATTTATATAAGAAAAAAAAAATTTTAAAAATCATTTTGTTCTTTTATATCTTAGCCTATATACTGCAGCATAAGCCTCGCAAAATCTGGTGCAATTTTCGATTTTTCAAAATTCCAATATGGCTGGGCCAACTTGCACTTGAAATGGGTACTTTTCTCAAAGGAAAAAATTTATAAATTTTGTTTGTTACTTTAAGTTTTCAGCACAACATAACACAATTTGGCACAACAATCATTTTTTTGAACTTTGAAATAGTTTGGCTGAATTTTCTGAAATCAATAATGGTTGGGCCAAATTGCATCTGAAAATTTGTTTTGCTCACAATATTTTTGTTATTAGATATATCTTTTTTTTTTTTTAATTTTCGGCACGACGCAGCATAACTTTAGCACAATTTAGCACAACTTTCACTTTTTTGAATTTCAAAAATGGCTGGGCCAACTTTCCTGACGTAATCACTCCTTCATATAATATACATAAGTAAAAACTATCATTATATGATAGGTACCACTTCCTTTACTCAAAATGTGCCTACTTCTTTCTGGTGCTAGGCCGAAACATTTCTAGCATTTGTGTAAAAGTTTTATTACAATTAATAATTCCGCGCTAACTTGTCCAAATTCGATAATTTACTGGTAATTGTCAGGGCCGTCTTTAACCTATTGGAGTCCCTGGGAATGTGTGGATAATAGGGCCCCTATGACTTTGACAGAACACTATTTTGTTAGATAAAAAAGGTTCTAGATTTGTTTATATTGACAGTCACATTAAATGAATAAATAATGTAATATAATCCACAAAAGTAACTCTTTTAGCAATCACAGGTTAGTGCTTCAAAATCTATGTTGATTGAAGAGGAACCCTTCTAGATTTGAGATGGGCAAAATCATTAATCACTTCTTGAAAATCTATGTTTTTGAAGAAACATTCTATGGACATCAGCGACAAGCTGGTTAATCTCTCTTGAAGCGTTGTACTTCTCAATTCATTTTTTATTCTTTTCAATTTGGAGAAGGAGTGTTCCCCACTGCAGTTAGTTACCATCATGCTTAAGCCTAATCCCCAGAAATGTGTCTCACTGACACAATCAGCATTTAAAATGTTGAGTGTGACTCCCAAACTTAAATATATTTTTCTCCAATATTTTATGTATTCCTATAATTGTATGTGAGAGTTATAATGTTTTTGCAAATTTTAAATTAAGTACACATTTTTAATTTTTTTTTTTTAACAAATCCTCAGGAATGTGCCTTAGAGGCACAAATCACGAGAGATTAACTCAAATATTTTTTAGTTTCTGAACATAAAACGATCGCATCGCAGTTCCAAAACTTGCCAGCTATTTTTATGTCAACTATACAACATGACGCAAATACTTTTGAGGATGACGGTAAACAAATCTCCGAAGTTAACTAATTTTAAAACAATACTAAGGGCGAAGTGGATACATTTAACCAATTGATTCTTGAGTATATGATGAAAAGCAAAACTAATATATGGCCTTTAGCTTTCTTTATGAAATTGATTGACGCTGCTAATATTGGTGCTTATTTTATATTTACAAAAACACATCCTCATTGAAATGAGCATAAACACAACAAAAGATATTGGTTTTTACGCGAACTGGGAGAGTCTCTTGTGGACTCACACATACCAAAAAGGTGGTGTGCAAAATATGTTCGAAAGGCAACACAGGTGTCTATTAAGACTGTGTTACTCCTAGAAGTCGATCCTCAGCCGTCTGATACTGGTGCCCGGAAACGTAAACGCTGTCATATTTATCCAACAAAGACTGCCAAAATTCAGATGCAAATAAAATGTTCGCAATGAGCATTCACAAAGGTTTGCCAAGAGTGTGAAAATTAAAGTTTATTACTAACGTTTTTGCATAGCCAAAATGCCTTTGATTCTCGTTTGCAAATCTATTATATAAAATTCATTTTTTGTGTCTGTCTGTATGTCCTTTATGGACGTGAAAACTATCCAGCCGATCTTGATGAAATTTTTACAGTTTGTTAGTATCGATCAGGCGGGTGTCATAGGCTATAAAACTTTTATTTAGGGTGCATATTTAGGGTGGCCCTCATACACAAATATTTTAAAAATAGCGATTTCTCAAAGACAGGCAAATTGATTCTCATGAAACTTACACCGTATGGCTTTTATGTTAAGGAGCACAGATTGGATGGTAAAAATTTTATTTAGGGTGCATACTTAGGGTGGTCCTAATACAAATATATTTTTAAATATCATTTTCGCGAATACAAATAAATCGATTCACACCGAATTTACACTACATATCTCTTATGTTAAGAAGCATAGCTAAGGCCACAAAACTTTTATTTAGGGTGGCCCTCACACAAAAATATTTTTTCAATACTATCATTTTCTCGAAGTCCGCTAAATCGATTCTCATGTAATTTACAACACATGGCTTGTATGTGAAGAGACACAGATTAGATTGTAAAAGTTTTATTTAGGGTGCATACTTAGGGTGGCTCTCATACAAAAATATTTTTAAATATCATTTTCAAGAAGACAGGTTGGTCAATTCACTCCGAACTTGCACCACGTAGCTCTTATATTAAGAAGAATAGCTTAGGCTACAAAACTTTTATTTAGGGTGCATATGTAGGGTGGCCCTTACACAAAAATATTTTTAAATATAATTTTCTCGAAGACCGCTAAATCGATTCTCATTGAACTTACGCCACATGGCTTTTATATTAAGAGGCACAGATAAGGTCGTAGAAATTGTATTTAAGGTGTATACTTAGGGTGACCCTCATACAAAAACTTTTTCAAATATCATTTTCACAAAGACAGGTTAGTCAATTCACACCGAACTTACACCACGTAGCTCTTATGTTAATAGGCATAGCTTAGGCTACAAAACTTTTATTTAGGGTGGTCCTCACACAAAAATATTTTTAAATATCATTATCTCGATTCTCATGGAATTTACACCACTTGGTTTTTATATTAAGAGGCACTGCTAAGGTTGTAAAATTTTTAATTTGGGTGCATACTAAGGGTGGTCCTCATACGAAAGTATTTTTTAAATAGAATTTTCACGTAGACTGCAGATTGAATATACACCACGGTTGAGGTGAAGCGATGCGCACAGGGTAATGTTAGTTCTTAATAAAAATCAAAAAATATCAAGTGTATCGGATGTTAAATATGATAAAATAATTACGGTTTTCAGTATTTTACCTCATATGTGCCTGACAGGCACACTTCTGGGTTTTTGTTACTTTTTAAATTCTGGGTATTAGGATTAAAAAGATTCTCAATACGATTTCTACATTTGGAAGTGTGTCTTCAATTTTGTTTTCTTTCAAAAAATGACACATTTAAAATATACTTACTATTATTTAGTTCCCTCATTTTCACTGTGAACAATTTGGAAGTATTCTTTTAAAGCAGACATTCCATTTCTAACTCCATTTCATTAACATCTTCATAATAAAATTCAGTAAACTGTTTGCAACTTTGTTTCAACTCTTCAGAATTCAGAGTTTTCAAGCGAAATAATCATGTATGTAATATATGGAAATAATAAATCAAAACGTTTACTAATGTTCTTTTACGAACGGATCGATCGCGGGGCCCTGGGCACTTGCCAATAGTGCCCAATTTGAAAGAGAGGTCTGGTAATTGTGAGAATCTGGTTACACTACATCAAGTAACTCTCTCAATACAATGCTTTATTTGAATGGACTGTAGGCATGTCCGTGAACTAATTTCGGCCACCTACAAATATTACTTGACAGTGTAGACTGTGTACTAAAAACAAATAATTGATATCAAATGAGCAATATTCGTTTACTGAGGAAATAAGCTAACGTACGTGAATGAACGCATAACTTTAGTGCACATTGAAGGTCACTTTTACCCTCGGTGTGATAATTTATTTTATAATAATAATAGAGTTTAGCTACTACAGCTATTATAGCCTTCTTAGCTATTTAGCATTGAAGCTTTATACCAAGTAAAAATCTCATTCAATAAATAATGGAATAGAAAAAATTATCATCCACATTAATTTGTTATTTATTTTATAATTTTTTCTTAGCTTTATCGCACTTTCTCAACATACCCATTCAGATCATATGTATATACACCTATCCCTCGTTTTACACGGTAGATACGTTCCTGACAAAACCGTATAATTCGAAAAAATAATTTTTATATGGAAAAACCGTGTAAAACGAAAAACGACTATAAAAAAGCTTTTTTAGACATTTATTTAACACAAAATATGACCAATACATACACTTAATAAAATATAAAAATATCATTTAGGGTCTATCCCAATCGATATATTTTTAGCTAGGCAAATCGCGGTGAAAACCATTTTTTACCTGGTGAGTAAATTTTTACTCTGGCTGTCTCATTCGATATCTTTTTACTCATTGATGAAATTTTGACAGCACAAAGTTTTCCTGAAAATAAAAGTAAAATTTTTCGACCGCATTTTTATTATTAATTTTACATAATCAAAATAGCCTGTATATGTTGGCAAAAAGAAACAAATATATAGAAAAATTTAATGCAATCATCAAATGTATTGTTATTAAAAAAAGTAAGCAAGTCGTCTAATTTATTTCGTAAATTTTCATTCAATTTTAAAAAGTCAGCTTTCTTAAAATTAAATTCCTAAATATTAATGGATGAACATGCATTAGTCAAATTTTCATTGTCAGATTGGTACACAATACTCGAAGGTGGATGATAGGAATCTACCGTAGAAAGAGCATGGATAGCATTTCTTACAACAACATTGCTACTATTTGTAGCCAAGACTAAGTCAAGTTGTCGTCCGTGGCAATTAGTTATACAACTTACTTGTTGTAAATTTGAAAGTATTTCGTCAACAAAAATTTGTTGCTGTCAAGTTTTTGGACAAAATGCATAAAAATATGTACCATCGTCCGAAGGAGTCCATTTTAGGTCAGGCAGATTCAAGTCACCTAAGAATGTATAAATAGTGTTACAATGTGTAACTTTAACACATAACAGTTCAATATTAGATGCATTGGCAATTTCGACTAATGAACTGGTTAAATGATTTTTTATAGCTATTAAGAAAATCACAAGGGTCAGTCATCGCCACTTCAGAAAATATTTGTTCAATTGATTGAAAAGACCAGAATTTGAAATCGTACATGACCGAGAACATCCTCTTATCGATGCAAATTCAAGGTTATTGACAATAGTTATGAAAATCAATTCACAAATCTGAATTTAATTCTGAAAGTTGTCCAAATCAATTTTTAATAAATCATCAGCAAAAAAGTATTGTTTAAAAAAATTTAAGTTCGACAACTTTTATAATGACATGTACATACTTATTATATCCAAAGACCTTTTCCAAGCCTCTTTTAATACAAAACTTTAATAAAACTACCATTCAATTCCAAATAATTTATCACCATTAAGTTTACTGCCTTGTCACCACTGGCAAAATATTCAGCTGGAAGTAAGCAACGATATTTAGAGCTCCAATGTTGAGCTTCAAAAAATTTCGATATCTTAAACTACCAATCCAATAAAAGAAAGTAACCATTGACAAAACAAAAATGTCAGATCAGTGCTTCCAAGAAATATTTCTTTTTTGGTGCTCGTTTGGTCCACGTGCCAAAAAAATAAAAGCACGAAAAAAGACGTACTTAAGAATATCAACTAAGACTTATCAAAACAGCCTGACTTTAATCTAACAAAATATAAAGCAAAATAAAACTGATAAAGAATAAAGGAAAAAATGAAGAAGTAAAAAAAAAAAACATAGCAATCAAAAGTAGGAAAACTTCATTGTCATAGCAGCTTAAGGTTACGCAGCAATTTTCGGGACCAAAGACTACTTATTACAATGACGCGACGCTCACTATAATTAGGTGATTCGTCAAATTAATAGCACGTTTGGTCGGTCTTTCGATCTCTCGCTTGATTGTTCTGCTGAAACCTGTTTGCAATGGTCAGTCATCATTCAGCATGATCCACCGGTTTGGTTTGTTGAAATGCCTGCCACCAATATCCAATTTCGATTCAACCACATTTTCATTGCTCGTGAAAAGTACGAAAGGCTAACTTATTGTATTACTTATATAAGACGTAATAACTGACCGACTGTCCGTCTGCCTATATCTTGAAAGTGTGAACACGAATAAACTCGTCGGATCAAGTCCTTAATTAAAAGTTTCAAACAGCTGTTGTGAATGCGTCACTATCAGTCACTAACTCACTCTTTACTGCTTTGTCTTAGCCAGAATTGAGTTTCATAAACATCAAATTTGATATAGTATTTGACTGAGCTTAATTAAAACTAGTAAGGTTGTTATCTTTGGCCTCACCAAAAATTAAATATCCTACTCCGCATTAACAGTAAAAGTGCACGTAAATCTAAATTTTTTTTTGAAAGGGTATTTCTTCCAGTACACTACGTGCTGGTTAGTTTGACATTTTTGTGGAAATGTACTGAATGAAGAGTTCAAATGTACTTTTTAGATGCCGAATGTACTTTTTCGACATAAACATGAAAAAGTTACTTAAAATTACAAAAATCTTGAAAAAAGAAGTTTTAAATTATTTACTAAAATAAAAAAATGTCAGGTCAGCAAAGTTTAAAAAACGCCGAGTGTACTGGAAACTTGTCGAATGTACTGACGACGATTTTTCACAACGGAAATGTACTGGAAAAAGTACGATGTACCAAAATTGTCATTACTGATCTCTACAATTTCTATGTTATTTAAGAATTTTAATTTCGTGGAAGTGTCTGTCGGACATTTTGAGATATGGAGCTAAGTATTTTCGTCACCCATTGCTGGCGGCATAAGTACGATTTGTATATAGTATGTGTATGTATGTATTTGAATAAAAATTTAAGATCTACAACATATCAAACAAAAGTTAAGTCCCTACTATACTTCGTGTTGGGATTTGTTACGTCTTCATTTCACGCCCACTTTTATGCCTTCATGGTGAATATCTACATATGTATTTTAGCGGTTGTAAACCACGGTTTTTTGAGAACGGCTAAGCAGACACAAATGATATTCGTACCTTATATTTTTTTCTATGTTGGACTTAACATGAGCGATGTAAGATTTGCCATTCCCGACTATTACGCCCACTATAAATTAAGCCAGGTACTACAACTGAAACCACATAGCACTGCTTTCCAAATCTTAAAATCACATACATACATATGTATGTGGGAAAAAGCCTACGACACAGAAGCGGTCAAGCTAGAGATTATCAGTATTTAAAACAAAACCAATGATGGATTCGACGTTATGGACAAAATTGTTTGGAATTCAAGCACGTTAATGTGATAAACTTTTGATAAGGCCAAGAAAACACGTTTACCAGTTTTTTTGAGTCTTATCCTCCAGAGGGCAACACTTGTCTTAAAGCCACGCAAAACAAGAGAAAGACTATGGCTTTATAAAAAAAGTTAAAAAAAATTTAAATAATTTTGTTAAAACACTAATTTTTTCAATTAAAAAAATGTTTCTCAAAATATTTTCAATATAACATATTCTTTTTATTTTGATTTTTTTATATGTTATTCCTCAATCAATCCTAAGAATGCTTGTGCTTTCATATTCCGTCATAACGTTGGAAACTACGAATTTTTTACTGATGACGCGCACCATGTTTTTCCAACATAAAATGGAAAATATCATTCAATTTATACAATTAGACTGATGCGCGGCGAGACATTTTTAAGTCGCTCCAATTTTTTTTACGTATTCCATGGTGTTTTATAATCATATTAAAATTTTCATATCTCCGGTAAATTTTAACGGAAAAATAGTTTATTATATAATTTTAAAACTAAAAAGATAAGCTTTTTTACAAATTTTTTACCAATGGCATTTGATGAAAAATTAAAATTTCTTATAACAAATCAATTGCTGAAAAGATTTGCGCTGTGTAGCCATTTTTGAAAACTTAAAAATTTAAAAAAAAAAAATTTCGGAACTTAACTTAAAATAATAAAAAACGAAATCTCTTATTAGAAATTCGAGCTATGACAATCTATTAGCATTTTAATTAGCTTTTATTTAAAAAAAAAATTGTTCATTTCCGACAAGATTTGCGCTCTCTAGCTAGCTAGGGCTACCTCTAAAACCGCGGTAAGCATTGTAAGTCACTGGTGACCGTGATGTAGAGCAATTTTCGAAATTTTGGCCTATACTGATTTTTGGCTTAGTTTACGAAACGATAGAGGGACAACGTATAAAACAATAGGTCTGGAAATGGCATAAAAAATCTACAAGTTTTCTGCCAGTCCATAGGCTGGATATTGTTTGTCGTTATGCTAGATATTACTTTGTAGATGACGTTGTCAAGATTTATGCTCCAACTAAGTAACTAACAAGGATAACTTCTTTCCTTTTTGACGAAGGAAATATTTGCAGTAGATGTTTTTGTATGACGTCTCTCTTGCTCTTGTTTATAAGAATGGTGATATTTTTTGAATTAAAACTTAACCCTGTTTTCTTACATCATCTGGCTTCAAGAGTAAAGGTAGTTTGAAAGCGATATAAGCACGTGTCTTCATATTTATTCAATGATGTCTAAATCGCCAAGTTCATAAACTACACCAACACGTGCCAAGTTACCATTTGACGGACCTAGGAACAGAATTCAAATTCTTATTAAAAACTGGTTAAATTCTAAATTGAAAATGCCATCAACAAGTAATCAATGACACTAGACCAATTACATGTTCAATTGCTGCTATATCTATAGAAAAAGACTAACTTACTAGTACTACTACTACTAAAAATAAAAAAACTTTAACCTCATTTTACTGAGAAGTACTTTTGATGCAATTGTACCCCTCTAGTTCAAGGTCCGGCATTTCTGACCCTAGAAATGTATCAAGTAACGGCGTTTTCATCAACGCATTTGCTATCCAGACATTCACAATCTGGTTGTTATCATTATTGTTCAAGTACCTTCGAAAACTAGGAAGTATCAATGGCAAACTTTTTGTACCTCAGACAATGTTAAATGTTCCTTATAAGGTTATAAAAACCATGGGTGCTAAATGTTGTTGATCTACAGGCATATTGAAGTGGATGAAGGAAGTTTGCCACAAGTTTTCCTCCTCCATATCTATCAACTATTCTTTCCAGAATTTTTAATAAGGACGTTAGGCCTATGGGTATGTAAGATTCTTCCAAGGTTCCATAGAGTCTTTATGAGCATATTTTTACCATTACTAATTGCATAACTGGATTTCTGCTGTCCCTGTAGGGACACTATCTTGAAACCTATCTTAGCGAAGTGTTTCCAACTTGTAAAATGACTTTCATCACAGACTTGACTTAATCACTAATTTAACTATTGCAGTTCTTCAGAGATTTCAGCTTGAAGCTTAAAACTATATTTTTTTATTCCACTGCAGCAAGTGAAGGATTGATTATGTTTTGAAGTTTTCCGAACCGCTAAGGAATCGTAAATGGTCCATGTTATATTAACCAGGGATTTTTTTCTCCGAACACATATTTCCACATCAAGTGATAAAGGTTCCGCCTAAATTTCTGGAATCGAAACATACTTTCAGAAAGATGGTTCCATAAGGTAAAAAGCTAGAGAGCAAAGTTTAGAGTTACGAAAAGACATATAACACATTTTTATATACATACATCACATGTACTTAAAATTGTATTTGAGTTATTATATTTATATTTTTACTTCACGAATTCACCGCCAACGCCTTAGCTCGCATGCGTCTGTCGTTGCTGTCATGCTAACTAGCTGTCAATCAGCGCAAAATCAAAGATGTCAGTTCGGCAACGTCAAATGCATGAAAACGTAAAAATTATATTGATGTGGTAGGTTGGTATATTGGTTGCTGTGTTTCTCTTTTGTTTTTTATTGAAACATTTTGCCAGTCTGTCATTCATTTGTAAATAAAACAGGAAATTGAAGTGATAAAAATAAACATGAACTAACTTTTTTATTTCGATTTTTGTTTTGCCTTTCTTTTATTTTAGCTTTATTATTTTTGTTTTTTGTTTGATTATGTTACCATCTATCAACAGAAACAAAATTTGTGTACAACCAAAAACTCGTTTGCAAACAATCAAAAAAGATACAAACGATAAAAAATTGAATGAACAATTTCGTTCAGCAGATCTTCGATAATGGAAATCGGAAATTGCTGTTGTTTTTGCCTGTAACGTCATAATTAAATTATTTCTTATAGCAATAAAATATATAAAGTTTAAACTTCTTTACATTGTATTTGTTGTACAAGTAGTGTAATGTGAAAGAATTCGATTATTGCGATTTCGGAGCGTTGACGATGTCATACGACCCAAAATATAAATATTCATTATTTTATCAATCAAATCTATTTATTAATTAATATTGTTTCTGTAATAATTATTTTACCGAAAATAATCAAGATTTGTTTTTGTCGTTAATACATCAATATATTGTATTGTATGTCATATAGATAAGGCAGATAATTTGTTGGTTGTTGATAAGATTTGAGTGATAGCTTGAAGATCATACATATACTCAGGGCTGCCAGATTTGGCGACTTGTCGCCAAATTGGCGATTTGAGAAGGTATTTTGGCGTTGAAAAATAGACCTAGGCGACTAGTCGCCAAACGGCGATTTCAAATTTTGCTAGTTGCAATGCAAAAGGAGACAGAATGCTCCCAGATTTGGCAGCATTCGCCTTAAAAATTTTATCGTTGCCTGACAAAAACGCGATCTTTAGTTAAATGAATGTTGTGAAAAGCAATTTTTAACCTTCGGACAACATGCTCAAGATGGTTAATTTTGAAATCTACGAAAACACCTCAGAAAATAACAATAATCTAGATTGCGAGTCCTGGGAGTTCAGTTTAGAAGACGCTTTCAACTTTTTTGATGATGGCAATTTCGAAAAAACAATTTTAATTTCGTGTAGATGCATTTCGCATTACATATTTGATTTACTGGAATAAAATTTCTAATGTATTTAACGCCTTTAATTTCTTTTTTCCTCTCAAAAAATGTTGTTTCTTTTATTTCAGTTATTACTGACTAGGTATTGTCAATTAATTTGCAGAAGCCGGACACTACAAGTGTATTTTCATAATATCAAAAATCGAACCTACCAAACCTGAAGTTTTTTTATTTTCAATTTATAAATTGAAATTTAACTAGTGATCTATCCTATGTTAACCCGTATTAGATTGTTTGCTAGGTTTGAATTTAAAAATTGGAAAGGTAAAACCCCAGGTTCGGTACGTTAGGTTGATAAATTCTAGTTTTGAATTTGAGGATTGAAAATTTTAATTTCAAATCTTCAAGTTCACCACTTTACATCAATTGCTGGGTTTTAATTCGAAATGAAAAACTGGTGTTTGCCTTATTTTTCTATAAATTTTTATTTGGCGACTATTCCGGTGACTTCAAATTTAAGCATGTCGATTCGTGGCGATTTTTGGCGACTTTAACGCCACATATTGGCGACTTCGCGTCCAAGTCATCTGGCAAGCCTGCATAGTAGGGGGGTTGATTTATATGGGTGAAAAAAAAAATCAAAAATGGTATAGCAAAATCGTAATCTTCAGAAATGTCTAAGAAAATTTCCCTTAGAAACCGTGGTCCTAAAATCAATTCATGATCCGCGCAAATCGACCTCAAAATTTGCTTATGACTTTTCCTTAAAAATCAATCTAGTGAAATAAATATTTAACAAAGTAGGCTATATACTTATTTCGAATTTTGACAGTAGATATAATCGCCTAGGATACCTGTATTAGTTTTTGACGTTTCTTTAAAAACCAGTTAACTCTAATGAAAATACATTCGCATAAATACATAGTATTTTATTACTAAGTATGTTGAAATGAAAATAAAATCTAGTTTCTTAAATCTTTTTTACACTCCATAAAGGTAATGTCATATTTTGCCGTTGTGAAAATTAAAGCTACGAATGTGTCAAAGTTAATTGATTTTGGTCCTTCTAAATCATCATGAGAACAATCGCTGAAACTTTAAGTCCAGGGAAGCTTAGTGGAAGCGAGGAGATAAAAGTAGGCGGAATAAGTTAATTTTGGCCCGGTCCTATTTTTCTTTAAATTCGAAAAGGTAACATCAGTAGCTACATATGAGGCTATTGAGGCTCAGTTTCTCTTTGGAAAGTTTTAGCCACTCCATCAAAGTTCTGAATTATGAAAAAAAAATGTTATTGTATTGCCTATTGCAATATTTGAAATGACATTCGCTTTTCTTCTAATCTTTCTTACAATCTCGAGCCATTGGCTTTAACGTTCGTAAACCAGTGATCGATCAAGTCATCAACGGCTATACCCACAATTACCTAAAAACAAATCGCCCAATGCTAAAAAACAATTAAAATAAATAGATTTGGCGATTGCTCATAATGAACAACAACCCAATAAATAATTTCCCAGAATTAATTGTCATTTTTGAGCAATCGTTCATTGAGAAGAATTGCTCAAATACACAAAATCAGACCTATCAGCTTGTATGGGAGGTGCTGCGCCCTCTTATGGAAATTCGGGAAATTTTTGTAAATTTTTTCTTGTGTTTGTGTGAAATTGGGTCACAAGATCTTAAATAACTCTTTCCGTAAAGCGTTAACTTTTCGCTTATATGGAATGTGATACTTTTTGATTTGGCTCTGAATATGAAAACAAAAATATTATTTAAGTCCATTCACTATAGCTGGGTTCCGTCATTTTTCCTTTATAATGACTAATTTCAATGGACTATTAATTTTTGGAAAATCAATTATATTTTAATACAACATTTGCTGGCTTATGGTTATTAGCACTTTTGCCTATTCTTCTCTGAAAACTGAGCAAGCGAGCACTAACTTTTCGATTGCTATGTGTTTATCATTTAGTTTTTCAAACTGATTTGCTTGTGAATGAATTTTGTTTGTTTGATATTATTAATGTTATCATATCATTAGCACTTATCTTATGTTTATAGGTGTGCGCATTATTTATTGCTATACGTACTTATTTGATCATAGTGAGGCGTAAAACGCGACAAGCTTTACAATATAGTAAGGTATATTTCCTGAAATTATTTAAGAAATTTATGTCGAGTTTTTGAAACATACATACATGTATACATATATACAAATAAGGGGTGTACGAAAAAAGACAACGTGACAGTTGCCGCTGTTTTTTCGTCTAGCGCTCCTTTTTAAATAACCCTGATCTGTCTTCTGTCACTCTTTTTTTTTTCAACAGCAACATTTTGCCGCGAAATTCAAATTTTGCGTGAATTTTGTGACATCCTTCATGTAACTACAAAAAAAATTGTCGGGCAAGAAAGTAAACTTTTGACGCAACACATTTTTTTGTGTTGAAGCACATCATTGAACATTTCGGCATTACTTTTTGCACAGTGGCTTAGTTTTAGGGAAAAACTAATTTTTCCCTGGCCAAATTAGCTCATACGAAGCGTGTTAGGATGTACCAGTTTAGCCTAAGATGAACTTGGGTAACTATTTACTTTAACAGCCTCACTCTCGATTATCTTTCAATTTTTATATGTAAGGGTAAGTGGGCCGCTATAGAATGCTCAACATCAGTGTGTTAGCGAAGCCCTATACACAGAAAAAATAAATTCTATGATATCGAACAATTTAGTGTCCGCTTTCAATGAATTTTTTGTATAATTTTCAGTCATAGAAACAGTTTCTCTGATATAACAAAACATGATTTGTTGTTTGTCATCCTACAGTTTTTGTTGAAACTTAAAATAAATTTATTGATTTCATAAAAACATTTGTAAATATTACAAATATTTAAAACGTATTTCCAAGGAATTCTTTCTGTCAATCTTTGATTCAACAAAAACATTCCTTGCTTCAATTAATTCTTTGGTTTTATTAACGAACTTTAATTAGAAAAATTATTTAAAGATTTGGAAAATTCAACGAATTATAAAAAATATAATTAGTTAACCCTTAAATGCATTTTGTAGCCAAACGGCAACATACCATTCAAACTGACTCGAAGTCTTCGGTATGTAATCAATCCGTGGTGCTGTAAGGTTTTCATGTTGACGGACATGTATTCAAATCGAGTGGCGACACTTTTTTTTTGGCGCGAAGTTAAAATATGAGTTATACTTTGACAAAGAGAAAATTCACGGAAGTTCATTGGATGTCAGAATTACAGTTTTTTTTTGATATGTAAAAAGTGATTTTCTAAGCTAAGTACATACATTATATAATTTTTTTTTGTAAAAGCTCTTCTATTGTTCAATACCGATACTAGTTTTGAGAAATTTTCTTAAGTCCTTTATATTAAAACATACTAAAAGGCATGGTGTTGCATATCCTCAATAGGTTGTTTTTTTTAAATAAAAAGATATTAAATATTAAAAAAAAAAATTTTTTTCATTTTTTCCTGCATTAACATGATCACGTCTACGAAATATATTTTTTTCACCAAAAAAAAAACAAATCGTGCATTTAAGGGTTAAATTAAATAAATATTTCTGGCTTTATCGAATTTTTTTTGGCGGTATTGAAGAAAACAATTGGTAAATTGTTCACTTAATTCATTAAATTTACAAAAAACACTTTGGTGCATGAATTAGGAATGAATTAGGCATATCTAAGAATTATTTCTACTATCTTTCAAATTTTGTTTTTGGTTTGAAGACTAAATTGGTAGGAACGGGGAAATATTCAGAAGCATTAATTAAATAATGCACCTATACTAAAGGAATACTTATAACATTGAAAAGACAGAAACTATTTAGGAACTATTCATTTGACATTTATCTAAAAGTGAAAAGTATGATTTGAAAAATCTTATAATCTATTATATAAAATTCATTTTTTTGTCTGCCGTTTGTGGACGCGGAAACTATCCAGCCGATTATGATGCATATTTAGGGTGGCCCTGATACAAAATTATTTTAAAAATCGCATTTTCTCAAACACCGCTTAAACGATTCTCATTTAATTTATACCAGATGTTTTTTATATTAAGAGGCACATATAAGATCATAAAAATTTTCTTTAAGGTGCATACTTAGGGTGGTCCTCATGCAAAAATATTTTTAAATATCATTTTTATGAAGACAGGTTAATCGATTCACACCTTATTTACACCACGTAGCTCTTATGTTAAGAGACACAGCTTTGGCTACAAAACTTTTATTTAGGGTAGCCCTCATACAAAAATATTTTTTAAATATCATTTTCTAAAACACCGCTTAATCGATTCTCATGGAATTTACACCACATAACTTTTATATTAAGAGGCACAGATTAGGTCGTAAAAGCTTTATTTAGGGTGGCCCTCACACAAAAATATTTTTTATATATAATTTTCTCGAAGACCGTTTAATCGATTCTCTTGGAATTTACACCACGTGGCTTTTATATTAAAAGGCACAACTAAGGTTTTAAAAGGTTTTTTGTATCATTTTTCATTAACTTGGCAATGTCCATTTCAAAAATGTTATAAGTTTTTCAATATCTCTTATAGTTTTCAAGTTATTAGAGAAAAACTGCAAAATTCCATATAAAAACAAATTTTTTTTTTTTAATAACTTGAAAACTATAAGAGATATTGAGAAACTTATAACATTTTTGAAATGCGCATTGCCAAGTTAATGAAAAATGATACAAAAAAAAGAATGAATTTAATTCCTAAATCGGACACTTGCGACCTCTAAATATTAATATTTTTTAATGAAATTTTTTCAGGGCTTCATTTTTTACATAAGACTAACTACTTTTCATAAAATCAACGTATGAATCTAAAACTCGATTGTTTTTTGGTCACCCTAATGTAGATAAGTCAAAAAACCATTTTAAAATGAATTTTAATAGCTTTTTATTAGCATCAAAAATTAATATTTAAAAAAAAAAAATTTTTTTAAACTACATGAGATTCTCTATTACATAAGGTAACGGGAACAAATTTATCTTCTTCAAATATTTAATGGGGACCGTTTAAAAAAAAATTTAAAAATTTCTCATAAAATTTGTGTTTAACATCATTTAAGACCACGAACGCACACATATAGATCAAAATAGTGTATGAAAGATGTATTAGCCATTTAATTTTACATCGAAATATCCTGAGTCGTTATCACGAAAATTCTTTTGTTTTACAGTTGTAGATCGATAAATAAAAAAAATCATTTTGAGCTCATTTTTCAGCCTTTGGGTCAAAAGCGACTGGCCTGTTTCCAATAGAAACACTAAATTTTTTTGCAGATCTTCGTTTTTATCCCCATTTTATTAGAAAAGGCATGTGGAGCGAAACAAATCACACTTTTGCACATATGGGTGCTCTATGTATATGGAAAATGTTGAAAAACGTTGAGAGAGGTAGTAGCAGAAGAAAAAGGTTGATTAACTCCATAATATATGAAAGTGTTGAGAAAGTTGAAAGAGATTGACAGCTCGAAAAAAGTTGAAAGTCTCGAAAAAAGTTGAATAATGTTGAAAAGCCGAAAAAAGTTGAACGAGGTTGAAAAAGTTCAAAAAATATGGAACATGTTGAAAAAAGTTGAAAGAGGTTGAAAAATTTTGAAAAAGTTGAAAGAGTTTGAATAACTAACTCGAAAAAAGTTTAATAAGGTTGGAAATTTCGAAAAAAAATAGAAAATGTTAAAAAAAGTTGAAAGAGATTGAAAAATGTTGAATGAGGTAGAAAAGTCGATTAAATTTAAAGAGTTTGAAAAACTTGAAAAAAAGTTGAAAATCTCGAAATAAATTGAATGAGGTTGATAAAGCCGAAAAAAATTGAAAGAGGTTGAAACCAACAGTTGAATGACTTTGATGAAGTTGAAAAATCAAAAAAAAAAAATTTGGGAGAATGTTGAAAACAGTTAAAAGAGGTTGAACCAGGTGAAAAAGACTGATAAAGTTGAGAATATATGAGCAGTTTGAAAGTAAGAAGTTGAAAAGTCCCAAAAAACATGGAAAATGTTAAAAATATTTTAAAGAGTTTGAAAACCTCGCAAATAGTTGAAAATCTCAAAAAAAGTTGAATGAGGGAGAAAAATGTTGAAAAAGTTGAAAGAGTTTGAATAACTCGAAAAAAGTTGAACAAGGTTGAAAAATTCGAAAAAACATGGAAACGGTTGAAAAAAGTTGGAAGAGGTTGAAAAATGTTGAAAGAGTTTGAAAAACTCGAAAAAAGTTGAATAAGGTTGAAATATTTAAAATATATGGAAAATGTTGAAAAAAGTTGAAACAGGTTGAAAGAAGTTGAATAACTCGAAAAAAGTTGAAAGAGTTTGAATAACTCGAAAAAAGTTGAATAAGGTTGAAAAACTCGAAAAAATATGGAAAATGTTGAGAAAATTTGAAAGAGGTTGAAAAAAGTTGAAACAGTTGAAACAGTTGAAAGCGGTTGAAAAACTCGAAAAAATATGGAAAATGTTGAGAAAAGCTGAAGGAGGTTGAAAAACTCAAACAAATTTGGAAAATGTTGAGAAAAGTTGAAAGAGGTTGAAAAATGTTGAAAGAAGTTGAAAAACTCGAAAAAAGTTGAATGAGGTTGAAAAAGTCAAACATATATTGAAAACGTTGAAAATATTTGAAAAATGTAGAAAATCGTCGAGAAAAGTTGAAAGAGGCTTAAAAATATCGAAGCAGTTGAAAGACGTTGAAAAACTCGAACTAAGTTGAATGAGGCTGAATATACTGAGACCAAATTTTATCAAGATAACCGACATCTCTGTCCAAAATTTAATGAAATTACTTCCACAGAACACTAAATATAACATTAAACGGTCTTAACTTGTATGGGAGGTTCCACGCCCACTGATGTAATCTCATCGAAACATAATTAATTTCAAAGCTCATGGTAACCGACACCATTGCACCAAATTTTAAAAAAATTACTCCCATAGCACACTCAATATAACACTTACCATTTTTTGGATGTAAGGGAGGTGCCACGCCTACTGATGCAATCCCATCGAAATCTAATTAGTTAAAAGCTTATATAAAGCAACATCTCTATGCCAAATTTAAAAAATATTTCTCCCTTAGCACAGTAAATATAACATTTAACATTTTTTGCTTGTATGAAGGTCCCACGCCCACAGATGCCATTGCGCCCACTTTTGGTTATAAGATACCTTGTAGCCAGTATACCAACCATATTAAATTTCATAACGATTGCGTTGTTCGATCCCTTATTTTAACATTCATAAATATTGTGGGCTGTGCCACGCCCTTCAAGGAGCTTTGCCAGTATAGTGGAATAGCTTGTTATGATGACTGCTCTAGCAGTACTGTCGTCAAAATTTTTATGAAAACCGTAGGCACCGTTTTTGAGTAATATCGAATCAAAATTTTGAATTGTTGAAAGATGCCACGCCATCTGCTCCAATTCCGCCCACTTTTGGTTTCATTAAAAACATTTATTATTTGCATCAGTCTACCAAATTTCGTCAAAATATCTTAAGTAGTTTCCGATTTATCACGTTACAAAAATTAAAGTTTAGGGCTGTGCCACGCCCCTGTTAGAGTCCTTAAGTACTTAAAATCTATCCCAGTCTTAATTTTGTTTTCATATGTACCAAGTCCGTAAGTTTCATGAAAATAAAGTTCAGTCGTATACATATTTTTTTATATAGTTATTTATATATTTATATACATACAATTTTAGCTCGTTTAATAATAGTAGATAATTTGATAGGAAAGATACACATGACCTTGAGGTACTTAAGAACATCTATTGCCTTTACTCTTTTAGAGACTAGGCGTAGGTTCGTTTTACAACTGATTGTTCCCTATATTTCCTATTTTGATTTAATTTATTGTAAGCTAGACTCGCAATCTCTACATAAACTATTTGTTGCTTTCAATTATTATTCTTCGCTTTTGGTGTTGGACGTTATGAGCATATACATATCTGAAATAAGTTAAGGTAAGGGCAACCCTAAATAAAAGTTTCATGGACTAAACTATGTCTTTTAATATAAAAGACACGTGGTTTAAATTACATGTGAATCAATGGAGTGGTCTCTGGGAAAATGATATTTTAAAAATATTTCGTATGAGAGACACCCTACATATGCACCCTAAATAAACAATTTTATTCAAACTATGTCTGTCAATATAAAAGACACGTGGTGTAAATTCGGTGTGAATCGATTCATCGGTCTTCGTGAAAATGCTATTTTAAAAATATTTTTGTATGAGGGCCACCCTAAATATGCGCCCAAAATAAAAGTTTTGTAGACATAACTATGCCTCTTAATATAAAAGCTACGTGGTGTAAATTCCATGTGAATCGATGCAGTGGTCTTTGGGAAAATTCTATTTTAAAAATATTTTTTTATGACGGCCACCCTAAATATGCGGCCTTAATAAAAGTGTTATAGACTTAACTATGTCTCTTAATATAAAAGACACGTGGTGTAAATTTCATGTGAAACGATGGAGTGGTGTTAGTGAAAATGTTATTATAAAAAAAATTTGTATGAGGGCCACCATAAATAGAAGTTTTATAGACTAAGCCATGATTCTTAATATAAAAGCTACGTGGTGTAAATTCCATGTGAATCGATGCAGTAGTCTTTGGGAAAATGCTATTTTAAAAATACTTTTGTATGAGGGCCACCCTAAATAAGCAGCCTAAATAAAAGTCTCATAGACTAAACTGTGTCTCTTAATATAAAAGACACGTGGTGTAAATTTCATGTGAAACGATGGAGTGGTTTGTGAAAATGCTATTATAAAAAAAAATTTGTATGAGGGCCACCCTAAATAGAAATTTCATAGACCTTACTAAGTCTCTTAATATAAAAGCTACTTGGTGTAATTTCCATGTGAATCTATGCAGTGGTGTTTGTGAAAATGCTATTATAAAAAAAAATTTGTATGAGGGCCACCCTAAATATGCACCCTAAATAAAATTCTTATAGTTTACCACCTATTCTCAGACCTACCAAATATACACAAAAAAATTCATAAGAATCGGTTAAGCCGTTTGGGAGGAGAGAATTTTATATATTAGAAGTATCCTGTCTTTCTACTTGTCTTTAAAAGACCTGTAAAAGAAGTTATAAAACCTTTTTTGCTTTTGAGAACATTTTAAAATCTGACAGCTATAATTGAAAGTTTTGACTGATCGAATATAGTGTGAAATTGGTTGTTGTTGATATTAATAAAAATTGAATAAAGATATTCTAGGGAAACAGTGGAATAATTTTTAATTTATTGAAGAGATTTTCAAAAATTTTTTTTTTTTTGTTAAAGTTCCCTTTTGTTTTTGAGGTATTTCTTTAAACTTCAAACTTAAGATTATTCGCTAAGCAGCCTACTTTACATACATTAATGGTATTCATCTAAATGCGCAGATATCCCATTTTGCGCGATGTGTTTCATCAACGCCCCTTCGAATATTTTGTGAAATTTGTGTCAGTTGATAGCATGTCAGATTGCAATTGTCATGTTCTGCTATTTTCTGTTATAAATAAATTAAATATTAATAAATGTTTGTCGTGCAAACTTTTCTAGTTCGTTTGCGACGGCGCAGAACTGCACAACTTGCACAGCTTGCGAGTGTTTTGCGCTTTTAGATGAATACCATTATTATATTTCATTTGGCAGCGGTGTTCTTATTTAACATAGCTGCTAAATGAAAAAAACCTTTAATAAATTTTTAGCATTATTAATTAAACATGTTGAGTGCACAGTAAGACTTCCCTAAATAGGTAGCATCTATTTTGATCAACCAAATCCGATTAATTTGTTGAGTTCTGCATATTTACCATTGAAAACAAGCTCTTTTTAAGTGAGCGTGTAGGAACTTTTACATTTTTCCTTTAAAATTATTCATCTGTTATTTACTTTATATTTATAGGCAAGTTTCACTATTCGCAATTAAAAACCCAAAAGAGTGTATTATTCGAGTATTTTCACATTTAAAAAAAATAATCCTATGGCTGCTACCAGAGCTGCAAAATTTTAATTTTTAAATTAAATGATTTTTTTCTTATTTATAATATTTGTTTTTAAGTATTTTTTCGATTTTCCTTATGTACACATAAGGAAGTATCGAAAAAAAGCTTGCCTCTATTTTTTAGGCATATACATAAGGAGAAAAACTGGGGTCTCTCCTCGAGCAGAGCCTTGGTGTTTCTTGTGTAACAGCTCAAATCCTTTGTTGTTTTTACTGCATTCATCTTAATACACAATAACTTGAAATTGTCAATGCCACTACACAAATTTCCATTAAAAAAATAAACGAGAAAAAAAATAAAATTTGATTTTTGGTCCAAAAATTTTCAAAGTATTTTATAAGCAAATAATTACAATATTTTGCTTCCATTACTCTTACTAACAGTGCAAGATTAGTTAAAAAAAATATTAACAAAAAAACTTCATTTTGATAATTTTTGGACCAAAAATGAAAATATTTTTTTTTTCCAATAATTTCTTAATGGAAATTCATGTAGTGGCATTGTTAATTTCTAGTTATAGTGTATTACGGTGAATGCAGTAAAAACAACAAAGGATTTTAGCTGTGACACAAGAAACACCAAAGCTCTACTCGCGGAGAGACCTCAGTTTTTCTCCTTATGTAAAGACTTAAAAAATATCGGAAACTTTTTTTTCGACACTTCCTTAAGTGTACATAAAGAAAATCGAAAAAATATTTGAAAAAAAAGTGTTATAAATAAGATAAAAATCAATTTTTCTCAATTTTTTTGGCCAAATTCCAAAAAATTAAAATTTTGCAGCTCTGGTAGCAGCCATAGAACTATTTTTTTTTTATTTTTTTAAATGAGGAAATACTCGAATATGAATAAATTTTCCATAATCGAGTGTTCCTGAAATATTCTAGAACATGACTTTTTTTTGAACATTTCTAATGTACATGGACATTTTCATGAGTAACTTGCAATGCAGTTGTTGATAGCGCAATTCGGAAATGATTGTTAGAACGTATTGAGTCAGATCACGCCAAGTGGGCACCCAAAATTCCACTTAGTTTTGGAATTAAAAGTTTTATATATCAATCTAAAGTACTTGCCAATAGAATAATTTGTCTCAAAGGATTAATCAAAATTTCAATTGTTACTTGCTTTTTTTACGCAATGAAAATTTTCGACAAGTTTAATTAAAAAATTAATTCCTCTTAAAGTTGTTAACATAAAATTATGAAACTTGGTACACATGTTAATAAATAATTGCCCTTTCTATTCATAATAAAAACAAAATTTAAAAATTATATTTTCACATTTTTTTATAACTTTTAAACAAAAAATCAATTATAATTTTGCCTTCTACACACGAAAAATTAAAATTTATATTGTTTTTAAGATTTATAAGATTGAATTTATGTAAAAAAATTAAGGGTGCCATCACTCATTGCAATAGAAAAAAAATGTTTTCATGAACGATCTACGACAAAATCCCACTTTGTGCTATGCATTTGAATAGAAATAATTCTTTAAAAATAATGTACAATGAAAATGCGAGTATTTTGTATGTATACAATGCGTATTTAATGTTAATAAATTATTGAAAATTAATAATTATTTGCTTGATTACATCTAACCATTCAGTGAAGCACATCATTGAAAAAATGATCTGAACTTAGCAACCGTTGAATTCGTAAGAAATAACGGTTAAAAAACAATTTTATTTATTGCAATAGATACGCGGTTAATGTTTTTTTTTTTTTGTGTAAATACATATGCGAAATTCGAGCGACAATAAGTCAAAGTGATATAAAAAAGGACTTGATAAACTTTATTTGAATGGGCAAAGTCTTTTTTTAAGAGCATTTACTTCGGGTTTGTTCACAAGAAGGGCACGATGTACATGAAGAAAGTTTGAAATCACGTTATAAACTAGTAAAACCAATCAAGAATACGCGTCAGTCTCATCAATATAGACTGGTAGATAATGAAAACATTGAATGCAAATATTTTTCAGCAGTTGTCCGAAATAAAATCATAATAAAGCAAAAAAAAAACATAAATAATTAATAAATTATAATTTATGAACATTCAATACATTTTTAACTAATTACACTGCACAACAGCATTTCTGATAATTGGGTTATGTTATATGATATTTGTCAAATTTTTAATGACGATTTCAAATCTGTGACTGAAATTTCTGTATCAGCTCTAGTTAAAGAAATATGACACTTGAATCTTTTTATACTAAAACACTATATTTTCAAGGATAATCCCATTTTTTTTAGTTCTTAAGTTGAAAAAAACTTTCTTTTATTTGACTTCCTTGCTGAAGCTAAAAGCAGAGAGCTGTTCTGCATGCTCCAACAAAAGTTAGCCATCATGTGTGCGATCCAGTAGCCTTGGTTGCGTTCCTCTATCCTACGAAGGTCCTTGTGGAATCGCTCGACTTGTTCTCCACTTAGATCTCCGAGATTGGCTGGAAAATAGTCCAGGGGGTTGTGAAGAAAGTGTAACTTGATGCTCATGTTACATCCAACCCTTTGAGAGTAACTCATTAGTTGTTCGACGTGTTGAGGATAGTCAGAACTTTTCTTATTTCTCAAAAAATTTTGAACTAGCCAAACAAACTCATTCCATTCCTTTTTCTTAATATCTGTCATAACATCCGTAAAATTTGAGTCTCTTATTAACGATCTTATCTGTGGCCCGTCAAAAATGCCGGCTTGTATTTTTTCTGCACTCAGTTTTGAAAACTTTTTTGATAGAAAAAGGAAACAGTTTCCATTTTTATCTAGAACTTTTACAAATTTTTTTATAAGCTCCTCCTGTGAAGCACCAGCTTGAGGTTTAGGTTTCTTAAGACTGAAAACGCGTCTCCGACCATTTGCAAGGATATTCCCATTTGGCTCGATTTTTTCGATTAATGTCATTAATGTTTATCAAACAAAAATAACAGTCGTCGTGGTGGTTCACGAGTTCCTTCCAGATCATAGCGGTTTCAAGCCAAAATCTGTTCTTTTTCTTATTTGTCCACAAACGTAGAAACTCAACGCGTATCTTTTGCGGAATCCAAAGCTTATCTTTCATTTCCAGCGGGTGACCAAAGTAATTCTTGTAAGCCTATTTTACGAACGCTGTCATATTTAAACGGTTTTCTTTAAACATATACTCTCCGCAAATTAAACGAAAATGATTTGGATCATTCACACAAGCTCGTCTTGACGATTGCGTATCAAATTACACTGCACAACTTAATATTTGTTTAATTATCGGCAAATTAGCACGGTAAAGCAGCGAATTTTTAGTGAGAGCTATAACTCGTAAACATGAGTTGTTATGAAAAAAAGGGTGGCATATTCAGAATCAGCGACGTCAAATTAGTAAACATCATGTGATAAAAGTCATTCATCAGGCAAAAGTTGCAATTTTGTTGTGCAGTGTTATTTCTATTCAAATACATAGCGCAAAGTGGAATTTTGTCGAAGATCGTTCATTATAAATTTTTTTTTCTTTCAAAATGAGTAACGGTATCCTTAATTTTATTACATATATTCAATCTTAAATATTTAAAGCTTATTACAAAAATACAAATTTTAATTTTCCGTATGGAAAAGGCAAAATTATAATTAATTGCTTATTTCAAAATTATAAAAAAATGTGAAAATATAATTATTAAATTTTGTTTTTATTATGAATAGAAAGTGCAATTATTTATTAACATGTGTACCAAGTTTTATAATTTTATGTTTAGAACTTTAAGAGGAATTAATTTTTCAGTTAAACTTGTCGAAAATATTTATTGAATAAAAGAAGCTAGTAACAATTGAAATTTTGATTAATCCTTTGAGGCAAAATATTCTATTGATAAGTACTTTAGATTGATGTATAAAACTTTTAATTCCAAAACAAAGTGGATTTTTGGGTGCCCACTTGGCGAAATCTGACTCATTACTAAGTAAAGTAAGTTTTTGTCAGCAAGCGTTAGTTCACCGATGCGCCTATCAGATTATAATGTAAAAAAAATTTGCTACGATTAAAGCTATAACAGTTTTCTAAATATTATGACGGATCAGTACATTGTTGATGTCAATGATCTATACATTTTTAATACTGCTCAGTTGTATGTCAAATGTACTAATAAATTGTCGTTGCTTTTTGTCGCCAAAACCGTTTTCATATGAAGTTTGATGAATATATTAAAATGAAACGATAAATCCAGTGCTTTTCCGTTCTACTGCATATGCTCGTATACGAGTATGTAAGTAGTTTGAAGTTATAATAAAATTATATCTAACGTCATTTCTTGTCATACATTTTCCATTTTATGTCATTCATAAAGTTTTCTTATTTATTTAAATTGACTTAACCTTTCAAAACGGGGTTTTTATGTAAGTTTTCGTTTTTTAAATTTTATTTAGAAGAAAAACAATTATGTTTGTAAAGTTCGCATAATAGATTAAGACTGCATATTCAGTTTTTGTCACTATTTTCACTTTATTTGATGCTACATTAACGAAAATAAAGAGTTATTGAGCTATGAACTTGAACTATTTTTACTGGTTATTGCCTGTGCTATATCAGGTTCCATCAAAGTGAAATTTTTCATACTATTCTTGAAAAATTTTAGATTTTGCATATGACGCATTTTATGTCAAATGTCCTAAGCCAAAAATCGAACATAACCGGTAGACATCGAAATTGGGCAAGGTGCTGTCCAATTGGATGGTAATTATATCCCATAATATTTTTCTGTTTCTCAAAGGACTGGCTGAGGTAGGGGGATGATAATTTGAGATTTATGGTTGACACCCCCTGATTCGTGTAGATAATATGTTTCCTAAACTAACTGTAAAAATCTTAGTCTAAGTACTTTCAACCGATTTTTTAACAACCTTTTCGAATATTTTATAATTTGGCCATGATTTTTCAAAATCAAAAATTAATTTATTTTTTTTTGTTTTTTTTGAAGTTGGAAACTTTTGATATATGTTTTCTTTGGTATTCTATAAAGATACCTGAGGTTTCATCACTTAAATATCAGAATGCATTGTATTCATATTTAAAATTACCTTTTGTTTAACTTACATATATCAAGGTCAACAATTTCGTTTGAAGAAGTACTATTCTGACTTAAAACTCTTTCATAGATTGGCCCATATAAGGACGGTCTAATAATTTGTTACTTATTTTATTCCCACAACAGGAGCAGAAGAAAATTAAAGTGAACGAGGAATTTTTTTGTAAAGACTTTCAACAATAGCATCAATGTCTTATGTGTACCACATACATATATAATAAAATATATTTTAGTAGTAAGGTTGACCGATTCTACGAATTAAAATTGCGTGTAGGGGAAATATCAACAGCAGAAGCAATAGCAACATCAATCGTCAGAGTCTCTGACGCCTCCACAGCTAATCTCAAAAACTTAACAATTTAAAGTCAGTCGACTGTAGCTGTTTTTGTTGTTATTGTTGATATATATATTTTAGCTTCACTTATAAGTACATAGTACATATGTACAACAATAAAAACAACAATAGCATTATCATCAACTACAGCATCAACTGTATCAACATACAACTTAAAAATTGCATTGCATCGGTCGGTTGGTCGATCATCGTCGTAGTTTTATATTGCAGATGGTTCTCATATTTGCATGAATTTCTTTTATCATACTACATATGACAAAAGCGACCGGATATAGGTGTCGCTTTGCTCTGCATTCGTACACACACGCAGAAAAATTTGTTGGTAAAAATACTGACCATACATTCATACATTAAATTCACGTTGTAAGATTTTTTGAATTTTCTACTTTATTTCTTCTCTATTATGATAGAGAAGCCACTCATGAAAAAAATACATTTTTACTATTCAATATAGTGTAAAATATTGTCATGGAGAGTTTTGTTTGATTGACTGAAATTCTGTTTAAGTGATGTTGACGCTAGTTTACAAATTTGGGCCTCACCTCGAGATCTGGTTTCTCATAGGCTTTTTTCTATGTATTTTGGATCGTAGATTCCAAAAATGCCAACCAAACCAAATAATTATTTATAAAAGAATCGGTTTTCATCCTAAATCGTCAGTCCTAATATCGGAAAGTTCATTATATCGAATTTTTATTTTTATTAAAGAATCTGGCTTTTATCTACACATATACATACATACTCGTATAAAAGTTAGGTTAGATTTTGGAAGACCATAATTACTTGCGATCACTTTTACTGGTATTCCTTTCTTATTATCTGTAATCATTTTAACTTTATCACTTGACGTAAGGCATTTTTGCAAAAGCGGGATGATATCAACACAGCAATCAATTTTATAATACTAACAAAGCAAACAAAAAAATAGAGAACTGACGTTAAAAACAGATATTATGAGGGGAAAAAAACACATGAACATTTGTTGAATTAAACAGCGTTCGTTATTTAGAATAGTGAAAATGTTCAGATATCGTAATTTAGAGACATTAATAGAAAAAATGGATTAAAAAGAAAATTCGTTATATCGTTATACGTTACATTGGCAAATGTTAGTAGCTTTTATGTCGAAGTGAGCTAAATTTTTCTCCGTTTACAAACTTGTGTACGCGCTTGAATTATTTCACAGAAACATTAGCTGCTTGATTGCATTATTACTTATTACGATATTATTACTAAGTATTTGCAGTAGGCCACCTTTCACATAATGACAATAAAATCTCTCTGATAATCTTAAGAACGTTATCGGCATAGTACGTATTGTGTTAATGTCAGTTCGTATTTACTCATTGTACCATTTTCTATTTATGAAAACTATTTGCAATCAATTAAATGCCTGCGGTGTCTTCGAGTCAACGCATAATTCGTCAGCAGCAATTCCTTCAATCCAAGGTGAAACAGCCTATGCCGAAGATTGGATTGGATTTCCCGTTTAATTTTAGATTTATCAATGCATGCAGGGTTCTGTATAGATTAACTGTTTTCCCCTTACGTAGACCAGATCAAGGTGTAATGCGACTCCTGTCGAGAGTTGTTCAGGTTGGGAGTCCAGTCAGAAAACGCTGAAAAACAAACAAACGCAAACACGTCCGTTAAGGACTTTTCCGGCGTTCATACATTTTTCAACCCGGACGTTATGTCCAATTGCCGAACCAGAGGCCTTGATAAAAAAAAACTACTATCGTGTCAAGTGGAGGTCATTGCAGGCCTAGAAGGCGGAGGACGGGGGGAGTTATTGGCTTTGGATTCTGATAGCTTACTGCTAAGGTTTTGAAAAAGACTCGTAAGGTGCGACTGTACTATATTTGACACCGGTGGCTGTGGAGAAGGAGATAGAGGGTGTTGATGGGGTCGCACGAGTAGAGAAAAGCTCTTCAATAAATTTTAAATTTAAACTTCAAAGTGAAAAGCAAAAGCTTTTTCAATTATATTACTTAAATCTTAAATTATTTTAAGCTCAGTGAAGCAAAATGAAGTGCGGATTGTGTTGTCTGAAAGTTGACAGGAGTTTAAAGGAAAAATATCAACAAGTACTTTGGTGTGAATACGAGTGCCGATAACAGTAGTGCAAAGCTATGTGAAGAAGGCTCGTGGCTACGAAACATCAAAACAAAATCATTCCAGAAAAATTGCTCTTCGTTTGCTCGTCCAGAAAACGTGTCAAAAAAATGTTCCCAAAGTATTTTTGAAATTATTTCCGAAAACAAAAACACCTGGATCAGCACTTCAAGCTATCGGAATACTCAGAAAGAGAATGAAGCTGCCAAATAGAAACTGTCTGATGCACTCGATTCCAAAAAGAATGAAGAAAAGTCGCTTTCAATTAGAGCCATTAATTCGAAGCCCTTGCTTCGATTTCTATACCTGAAATACAATTTTACGAGCAGAATAAAAACTTGAAAAACCCAAAATTTTTGGGCTATAATAAAATACTGACTCATTTCATATGGTCAATGGGTTCATATTTCATATTAAATTCAAACATGTTTGAAATTTTTCCTTCTAAAAAAATAACCGCGCCGAAGGCGTAAAATTGTATTTAATGATTCAATTTATCTGATCTTCGATTTTTAAAGTTTAAATTATTTAAGTTATATTTCAAATCCATATATAAATAGGCAATGTCTAAACGGTTACACCACTTTTTCTCAGCCATAGCACAACATAATCGCTCAGTTTTTTCTTTGTTGGGAAGTTTGTGAAGAGAAGGGAGGACATGTGTACATTTTTTTCAATAGTAGGCGGTCCACGCCCCTAAAAATGAGAAACGTTTCCACGGCCAAACTAATGGACCGATTTCGATGAAATTTTGTTTGAAGATAGATTGAATTCTAAGAAAGATTATTAAATATATATATATTTAATATATTTTTTTAGTGGGCGGTGTCACGCCTCTTACAGAAAAATACGTCGTTACTACTAAACTAACGAACCGACTTTGATGAAATTTTGTTAGGGTATAGATTGAACCCTAAAAAATATTTCTAAATATTCAAATTCGTGGCATCGCCCCTAATGGGAAAAAACTGATTCATAGCTGTGCCAATACACCAATTTTGATGAAATTTGGTATGTAAATAGATAGAATCTTGAGTAAAAATATATTTTTTTAGTAAGCGGTGCCACGCCTCTCACAGGAAAATACCTCGTTTCTACTAAACTAACGGACCGATTTTGATAAAATTTTGTTAGGATATAAATTGAACCCTGAAAAAGATTTCTTAACATTTCAAATTTTTTTAGGAGGTGTGGCAGCACCTCCAACAGGACAAAGCATTCATCAATAATGAGCCGATTTTAATGGAATTTGGTACAGAGATAGATTGAACTCTGAGGAAAGCTATTTGCTTTAAAGAAAATATGTTTTCACAGCTAAGCTAATGAACCGATTTTGATTAAATTTGGTATGGAGACAGATTGCGCCCTAAGGAAGAGAAAGAGATAGTGGTAGGGATATAGCAACATGATATGTACTATGACTTAAATTTTTGAAGCGATGACAAAAAATTACTCTTTTCAGTTCAGTTTGTTAATACTAAAAAGTAGTTTTTGTTACTTTTATGCGCGCTTCATTAAAAAATACCTTTTTCATTTGATATTTCACATAAGGCGGATTCCATAAATTACTTGAGTCAAAATAGTGGGGAAGGGGGACTGGAAAAATCTCACCAAACCTATTTTACATAAAGGCTTAGATAAGGAAAAAGCACATTTATTAAGTAAAATGGATGAAATGCCGTCATTATCAGACTTAACTGAAATTTTAATTTTTGACATAAAATTGCAAATCTCATCTTCAGCGAATACTATAGAGCCTATATCCAAAAATGAATCAACATTATCTAAAATTGACTCATCAAAACCAAACTTTTTTTTTTCATAATTGGACTTGAAATAATCAGCAAAAAGATTCACTGTATCTCCAATTGAAAAAGCATAATTACATTTAAAGTATTACTAACTTTTGTTGGAACTTTTAACCCAGACCAACTGGCATCCCCAATTAAATGCTTACACTGCGTTTAATGCTGCGAGATGTATTTGATGGATAGAATTTTTTAGTTTAATTCCACCTTTGGTTGCTGAAAATGTTATATTCGTTATACGTAAATTTTTGTCGGTATTTCAAAGGACACTTTTAAAAATAAAGTACAAGAAATCTATTATTATAAAAAAAAACTGCAGGACAGCAGGTAAAAAAGAAAGAACGAATTGTCACCGTATGGATGAGAAAGTTAAAAATAATATCAATATAATTGATATATTCGAAAGCAAATTATACCTACTTAAATATACAACTCGCATATGTTATTTATTGTAAAAGATAATTTTTAAAATTTTTCATATCTCATTAAAAATTAAGCAACAATATAATTAGACATGTTCAAAATAACTTTATGTTCTAGAATTCTTCGAGAATACTTAAAATTCGAGCTCATTTTCGAGTATATCCTTAATCAAAAAAAAAATCTTAAAAACTTAAGGAAGTGTCGAAAAAAGCTTAACCACAATTTTTTAAACCAATATATAAGGAAAAATGGCAGGATCTCTACACTTAGGGAAAAAAATATCCTAAAAACGATCAATAATGATCCTATTAATTTCATAGTTAAGAAAATCCCAAGGCGTGTACTATTGTTGAGCCAATACTAGGTCTACTATAAAGCGAATCAATTAAACTATTGTTTTTTTTATGGTATTGTACTATTGATTTCATAGTCACCGCATTATTATTATTTTTTTTTTCGTCATTTACCCGACTTCATTTTGACTGTTCAATTTTGTTTGTTAAAGTATCAACAGTCTGTATCAGACTAGCAAAAAACTGGGGTCACCATATAACTATTAGATAAAAGAAGCACGTTCAATATCAACTGTCAAGATGCATAAATCATTTTATAAACAAAAGTTTCAAACTAAATTAAATTAAGAAGAAATATTTGTTCCAGGATTTGAACCTATGCGAGCTGCGTCCCAGGCAAACGTAAACTTTCATAATTTTTGGACCAAAAATAAATTTTTTTTTTTGATTTATTTTTTTAAGCGATATTCATGAAGTGGCATTGACAGTTTCAAACTTCAGTGTATTAAGGCGAATATAGTGAAAATTGCAAAGGTTTTGAGCTATTCAACAAGAAAAATTAAAGCTCACTTGTTCAAAGAACATGGATTTTTTTTCTGATATGGTTAAAAGTGGCGTGAAGATTTTTTACGATACATATTTCCTTAGGTATTCAACAGAGAAATTAAAAAAAAAATTTAGTAAATAAAATCTTAAATAAGAAAATGAATGTAATTTTCTCAATTTTTTTTAATCAAATTTCGAAAAATGAAAACTGCAGTTCTAGTAGCAACCCCAGGAGTTTTTTTTTTTTTTTTTTGATTGAGGACATAGCTACTCGAAAACGAGTAAATCATCGAATTTTAAAGTTATTTTGAACATGTCTAATGTACATGCATACATGTGTATGTATATTTTTCTTGTCAACATAAATTATTGTAAATTAATATATAAATTATTGACATTGTCAGCTCATCTAAAACATGATATTTTATGTTAACAATGATATACTACTTAGGTAGGTTTACTTTTTTTACAAAAATATGCTTATGATGAAATTATAAACAGTTGCACAGTATTTGTTTAAAAAGAGAAACGTGCAAGAAAACAAGCGTTATTTTTTTTTTTCATATTGATATTACGTGTTTCATGACTATATTACTACGTCCAAGATACTTTTTTGTGAGCATTGTATACAACGTTAAGCTGTCTTTTAAGCAAGTTAAATGTCAATAACCTTTTAAGGTATACAATTTTGATAACAGCATACTCGTACGTTAAAGATAAATTATTTATTTACAAAAATGTTTTTTGATCGAAAGTTTTGGAAGACTTAATTGATTAATAAAAAAAAGTTTTAGAAAAAGAAAAAAGATTTAAATGGGAGCAGTGCCTTCTGCGACAAAGCATTATAAGTACTACATATAAGGTTTGCATTTAGTGGACTGTTTGAATCACATAAATTGAATTCAAAAACGCATACTTGCACTAGGTTGGTTCAGAAAAATAGTAAAGTTTTTAAAAATTGGTCTTCTAGTATATTGATCTATGTGTCCTCCGAAACTAGTACACGTGTATTTTTTACGGAATTTTTAAATACACTCTAGAGGTCGCGAAAACCATTCAAGATCTTGTGATGAAATTTGGTAAACGGTCATATATATCTTGAATTCAACTAAGACAAGTCGGAACTAGAAAAGTGAGCTTGGCACTTTCTGTATTACTCGAAATTGGCAACTGCGATTTTCATAAAAATTTTAGAGATGGTACCTGTGATAGCAGTGATAATTACAAGCTAAGTAAGTATACTGGTAAGCCTCGATGAAGGGCGTGGCACAGTCCACAATATTTAAGATAAGAGAACTAAGAACGTAATCGTTATGAAATTCAATATGGCAGATATACTTGCTATAAGGCATCTTATAACAAAAAGTTGTGGCGCAATAGTACCTGTGGGCGTGGCACCTCCCATACAAGCCACAAACGTTATATAACATGTTTAGTGTGCTATGAGAGTAATCTTCATAAAACTTGGTGTAGAGGTGTCGGTAACAATAAGCTTTGAAATTAAATGAAATTGGATATAATTGCAGCAATGGACGTGACAGCTCCCATACTAACAAAAAGTTTTGAGCGCTTAATCGGAAAAAAAGGGTGTGGCATATTTCGATTTTTTCATTTCTTTTCTACTATTTTCAACAATTTCCATATTCTTTTGATCTAATCAACTTTATTTAACATTTTTCCACATATGTACAATAGACCGTACCACCTTACAGGCAAAAAAAAAAAAAGTTCACCGTACACCATCGAAACTGAAGCATTTTTGCAAGACAATTTCGAAAAAATTTTTTTTTTTTTTACCGAAAATAGAGGTCGCGCATCTACATTTTTCTTCATATCATCGGCATTTACAGTGCGATTGATGTATCCATCAATGTTTTTGTCTCGAGTACTTAACCACCAGATCTCAGTTCCTACCATCTTAATTTACCTTTTTAGTGTCAGATAATTAAAGCTGCATAAAAAGACAACAGTAGCGCTTAGAGAAATGTGTAAGTGAAAAGTAGCTTAATAAATTAATTAAAGTGGGTTTTTCAACATACCAGCTTGATCAAAAAGTTTTAGGACTCGTCACCGTGTGGCGCTCTCGTTCGTCCGATTTCAATTCTCTTTTTTTTGTTGTGTTGGTAGAAGTGTCATGGACGTTATGTCAAATTTTCAGCTTGACAGCTTGACATTTCTTGAAGTGACGCCGTATTGTGTGCATCTACTTTTGTGTGTGGTTTCGATTTTTTACAAAAAAAAAAATGTCATCAACTTTGCAGCAACGAGTTTGCATTAAATTTTGTGTTAAAAACGGATTTAACGGTGCGCATCATTACTGGTGACGAGACGTGGATTTACGAGTACGACACGCAATCCAGACATCAAGCGAGTGAATGGCGTTCACCCAATGAGCCGCGACCGAAAAAACCACGTCGTTTTCAATCGAAAAAGAAGGCGATGCTCACGGTTTTCATGGACTACAGAGGTGTTGTGCATCATGAATTCCTCCCAGAAGGTCAGACCGTCAACAAAGAATATTATTTGGGCGTTTTGAGACGTTTGCGTGAAGCAGTTCGCCAAAAAAGACCGGATTTGTGGGCAAACAACTCGTGGATTTTGCATCACGACAACGCGCCGTCGCACAATGCGATCATTATTCGTGAGTTTTTGGCCAAAAACTCCATGAATACCGTCCAACATCCACCGAATTCGCCTGATTTGGCTCCCTGCGACTTTTTCCTGTTCGGCCACCTGAAGAAACCGCTCCGCGGATCGCGTTACAGCAGCCGAGAAGAGGTCATCGAAAAATCGAAGATGGCCCTGATGGCCATACCGACGGTCGAGTATAAAAAGGCTTTTGAGGACTGGGTCAAGCGTTGGCATAAGTGCATTGCAGTCGATGGGGAGTACTTTGAAGGAGACAATATCGATTTTGATGAATAAACTTGTATTTTTCATTTTAAAAATAAAGTCCTAAAACTTTTTGATCAAGGTAGTACATAAGTTTTCCCACTATAAAAGTTTTGTGTTTTATTTAAATATAAGAAGTGCGAATTTAATTGTACCATATGGTGAGGTCCTTCGAGATGCTGGGCAACGGCCTGAATACACTTTATTTGATTTTAATTTTTAATTCATGTTGTAGAAGTTGAGACTTGGTTGGTAGATACTTAAGGTCAATGACCTTTGGAGCAAAAAAAAAAATTGGTCTTCTCGAGACGAAAATATCGAAACATCATGTTTTAAGATCGGACTGTAAATGCCGGAGATATGACGAAAAATTTAATAAGAGAACCGCTACGTTCGGTAAAAAAATCAAAAACATTTTTTAAAATAGTTTTAATTGAACAATCGAAATACTTTTATTGGCAAAGTTTAATGATTTTTTGCAAGCTAAAAAGGTACATAAAGATGGTAGGAACTGTGATCTGGTGGGTAAGTACTAGAACGGGGTCCTTGATGTCAGTGACCCTTAAATCAAAAAATTGGTCTACTTGAGTCAAAGACATTGACATATCATACATTAAGATCGAACTGTAAATGTCGATGATATGAAGAAAAATGTTAATGCGCGACGTCTATTTTCGGTAAAAAAAAAATTTTTTCCAAATTGTCTTGCAAAAATGCTTCAGTTTCGATGGTGTACGGTTATCTTTTTTTTGCCGTACGGTCTAATGTACAATGAACAGCTACAGCAATGATAAAAATAGGAAATCTTTCCACGCTTATACCTCATCTTTTGGTTAACCGATCTCGAAGCTGATAGTTTTAGGATATTCTGCTCGATGAGTACTTTAATTTGCTTATCTAGATCCCGTCAACTTTTATCATTTTAATAAAACATTTTGGCTGTAGCTACTCAATAAACATACATATAAAGAAAGCGTTTCATTATAAACATCTAATTTCAAATCACCACCCGCTAAAGAAGTTTCACTTCAAAAACAATGTTACGTAACGCGTTCTCTCTCCCGCCCCTATAACGCATCATAACGTTTTACAAGACCCCCCTCCCCACAAATTGCGTTAGGTAATACTTAAACGCTTCCTAAATGGTTTTAAAGAGAAGTGAAAAATGATAATATTTTAAGAACCAGAAACAACAAGTTTTGATATTTTGAACATGATGCATGAAGATGCTTTCGGGTAAAATGACTTCAGCAGAAAAGCTTTGAATGCGGAGTAGCAGGAAGAATGGAAAAAAAATATTTTATCAAAGGACCGAAAATATAAAATATTAGCCCAATATGTTCACTTTCCCTTCATGACTGAATCTGGGTTGGTAGTCAGAGGAAAGTTAACAGCATTAATGAAATGTAGGGCACAAAAAATTAAATTTGAAGGTAAGGTAATCACAAAACAATGCGTTAGTACTAAAAAGATATATACAGTCTTTTAGAATATTTTCTTATCAAACACATGGTCTAGAAATTAAAATATTTGCTGATTTTTCCAACTCTGACAAATCTTCTGCGTGAATTTAAAATGATCACAATGGACCAAACTTTGTCTAAGTGAGTCGGTTTTTGTAACTGACTGCCACTCCTACCTAAAATGATCGCGTATGGATAAGCATCTTGTCTCTACAATTACAGTGCTTTATAAAAATATTATCCAAATTAAGAATTAATTACTCATTCCAATTATCATGAATGTGTTCACATAATAAAATTTTAAATTAACGTACTGCAATTCACATTGTACATCGGTGTTACTTGGTAAGAAAATTTCCAAGAGATGAAGAATATTTTCAAAGCTCAAGGCACAAATCTTTTGATGAACAGCATAGTAAGCTGAAGGAGGCAAATTCAAAGGTGTGGTTGCAAGAAAAATAATTAAGAAACAAATCATTTAAGAAAAAAAAAGGAAAAGGGAGCAAATTTAACCATTTAACCGTCTAAATAAAATTTGTTGATAAATTTCTTGTTCTTGAAATTTACAAAAAAACACAAGTTATATATTTAGTTACATATGGGCATTTCTCTCATGTTGAACGGGCCGGAAGTTTTTCTTAAAGTGGAATAAAAGTCAGAGTAAAACAGTTTTATTTTTTTCTGTTACTTTAAGGAATAGCCCTTTGGTAGCACTGTATTGAGTGTTAAAATTGATGCCAGATGTAGTACTGTTTCTAAGATAGAGGCAATTAAAAAGCCATTCGAACGGGATAAAAAACGGAAGTCTTTTTAATGTTCATCTATAGAAAAGCAGAAGTCAGCGAGACCTGGCAACATTTTTTAATGCGACTAATTTTAAAATGTTATAGAATAATGTAACTTTTTAATAGATTTCGTTTGATTGAAATATCTTATTTACTTTTTTTCTTACAAGGCATAATAATCCATTCAAACTGGACATATTTTTCCGTTTATGTTCACTTGGGCAATTTTTTAAAGCTACTTTAATATTTATATAAATAATAATATTTAAGATACATACAGTAATTAAAAAAACAAATTTAATGGTTATATGAGTGAGATCAATTTTAACAAAGAAAAGTGGAAGGAGTAGATATTTTTTTTAAAAGAATATAAAACTTGTCTGTTTGCTGTTAAAACGTTTTTCATTTAAGAGGCGTGGCACCGCCCACTTTAAATAAATATTTTTAATCAAGTTTAAATCTATCTACATACCAAATTTCATCAAAATCGGTGTAGTGGAACAGTCGTGATACCGTTTTTTCATATTTGGAGCGATGCCACGACCACTTGAAGGACTTAGAGTCTCTACTAACCTTTTTTATGGAACATTCTATCTCTTTACCAAATTTCATTAAAATCGGTCCATTAGCTTAGCTGTGGAAATGTTTTTCCCGTTAGGGGCGTGGCAAAGCCTACTATGGAAAAAAAAGTATGCATGTCCCTCCTTCTCCTTACAACCTTTCCAACAAAAACAAAGTTATACGATTATGTTATGCTATGGCTGTGAAAAAGTGGTTTAACCGTTTTGAACTGCCTATTTATTACACTTATGTATGTTTTCCAACATGACCAACTTCAAACAGCTCCAAAATTTTAAAAGTTTATTATTTTGCACTTGTTTTTTTTTTTAATAATGTACATGAAACTCTGTTCGTGCAAAAATTTTGACACACTTGCTGCTGTTATCAATTTCGAAATGAGAACAAATGATGTTTTTCTATTTTATTTGTGACTTTAGAACATGAACTTAAGCAAATTAAAATTTTACAGTTAATAGGGATTGGTTTGATGTTTTTGCATTGTTTTTAGCTAATTGACGTTAGAAGAGAGATTTTTCGAGAAGACTATCATCATGTTTCACTTCTCTTACACACTTAAATATTTAAGGCAAAATACTATTCAATATTACAAAAAAAGAGAAACTGCACTTATGCAAGTTTGCAGGTGGTTTGCTCAATGTAATAAATGAATTCTGGTGTAAATTGTTTAAATTAACAAAATTTTAATATTTCCCTTAGATAATATCAGATAGTAACGCTTTTATAATAACTTTTAATTTTTCTGTCACGGTAGGCTTTTTGGCGGAAATGCCTATATGTAATTGTTTGGGAATGAAGCAAATTGAAAAAAAAAAAACACAACAATGGTGCTTGAATTTTCATTGATTTGATATACAGTTCACTATATTCTATTAAATAACACTGCTCTTAATTAAAGCTAAGAGGAACTTCATTTTCTTAGAACTGAAAATCTTACTTACTTTATCTTACTTTACATCTTAAAAACAAAATTTAAAAATTTTTTTTAGTTGCGATTATACGTTTGAGTGTACTATTTTACATTAGAAATGACCACTGAAACAGAAGATCACAATTTTTTTGAACGTTTGTTGAATAAGGTTATTGTTACAAACTATACAAAAAAACCAAACTTCTTACCCAGTTTTTAAATATTTTTATCAATTTTTTAATATAAAACATTTTAGCTATTGCATTACTACATACTGCTATAAATAATTTTATTAGTCTTCAGTTTTGTTGTACATGGCGGTAAATAAGCTGCTGGACTAAAAATCGAGTTTGACCAAAAAAAGAAGCGACCATATGGCAAAAAGAACGATTTACAAAACTTACAAAAACAAACCTCTTCTACGTTCCTTATAAAGTTTGCAAATTAAATTCAATGAACTAGCTACAACACTGCAACCTCTAACTCTTAATATTGTAGTAAAAGAAAAAAAAATTTACTTACCTTGCAGTGAAACCACGCGACAACCATCCTGCTTCAAGCGACGATGTAAGACATTTATAGTTGCATCATTACTGCCACCGCCACCGCCATTGCCATTACAAACACCACCACCCAACATATCAACACCAGAAACTGTTGCACCAGTACTGCTGCTTCCCGAAGCGACATCCGGTAAATGTTGTTGCACACCACCACCGCCACCCACACCAACACCCACATCATTATACAGAATAAATCGACTCATTTTATATCCATGCTGTATGCGTTCCTTTAAATCTGGTGAACGTATTGTCGATAACAAATCAATTTTTCCAGCAGCTAAACGACGTAGCATTATGCTTGGTATTGAAAAGTTAACCGCAGAACGTATATGACATTCACTATACTCATTTGAGCTACGACAATCGAGTATAATTAAATCTTTGGCGTTTTGGAGTGAAGAGTGGTGGGAAGAGGATGCGGCACGCAATTCGCATTGTAGCCACTCTTTTGTGATGTATTCATACTCTGTTTCAGGCATTATGAATATGCTGATGTTGATAAAATGCGAAAAAAAGTTCCAAAATGTAAGGAAAATAAAATATTTTCTTCCAAAAATATGTTAATAGTTTTTTGTAGTTTTGGCTGAATTGTCAATAAAAGTTGACAATTTTTTAACTTGCATGTGTAAGATGTGCAAGTTTATGCGTTAAGCAGAATTTTCATAAGAACTTTCTCCGTTTTGACACTTAATGGGGATTTGTACAACTAAAAAAAATGCAATATGTAATTGGATTTGATGTTTTGTTGACTTTTAACAATTTTTTTGGTGAATTGGACAATGTTTCGTAGTTGGTTTTGACAATTTTTCTTATTTTTTCTGGATAAATATTTGTAGAATTTTTTTCACTATTTCACTTTTGTGCTATTTCTTGTTCATACCGTTGATTTTTGAGAAACTTTTTTTTATGACCAACAATTTTATAGCTCATTGATTTTTAACACATTACCGTTTTCTTTGTTGTTACTCAAAAATATATGTTATTCTTTGTACTTTAAGAAATATATCACATTTGCCACTGTAAAGGATAAGAGAGGATTTGATTATTTTGAGACAAATATTTCGGACTAAAAACTCAAATGACACGTTTGTTATTAATTTGTTTTTCCATAATCATATAGTTTTTTTTCAATTTTTTCGTTATTTTGACCATTTTTGCATATTTTTACCATATGATTTGCAGTAAATTTTGACAGTTTTTCGTGTCTAATTCAGAAAATTGTAGATGCAACAATTTTCCAAAGCTTAGGCATTCAGAAAATTTTGTCCTCTTACAATATTTTTCATAAGAGAGCTTCAAGCTATTTTAATAAAATTTCTATAATTGCTAATCTTTATTATTCGAATGAAACACAATTTGATAATTTCAAAATCAGTTATGAAGTTTTTGAAACATTAATTTACTTTAAAATACACCGCAATTTTTCCGAATAGCTTATGTATTAATCGATAAAGTTAATAGTAAATTAAAAATTTATTTATTTCAGTTAATATACATATGTGCCCTGTAATTACGGTGACCATCCGTCTTTTATTTTAAAGAACAGTCTTTAATTTTACCCTCTGTCCTGTAATTTATTTTTTATCCTTTATTTTTGAAATAGTGCTTTCAAACTACGACAGTTTTTTATTTAAAACGACGAAAACTTGCAAACACAAGAATCCTGCGTAGTTGTCAAAATCAAATACGAAACGCAAGCAAACGAATTTAGATAAGCAATTTTTATACTGAATCATTCTTTACTTAAGAAAGTTTCTGGTAAAAATTGAATACTATGTTTTTCAATTCAATTTTGTATTCAGAACTTTTCAGTCAGAGCGCTGTCACCAAAAAGATAGAACCATTTGAGTGCGTCTGCTCGTTCTCTGGACAGCACCGATAATAACTGTTTGACTGAGGTTCCTAAAATGTTTTTTAACATTTTCCATTTCAAATGGTGGATGTTCCGCTATAAACTAGCACTTTCAGATAGGAAAACATAAAGGCGCTGATGAATCTGCATCCTCAAACAACCCTCACTCGTTCATGTGAAGTACAAATTTTTACGAAACATACAAAGAAGATACTTGGCAATTTTTGAAAGTGAAATAAGATCTCGATAGGGTTTTACTTCATAAAACATTGGTCTAGTATTGAGAAAAGTCTCTCAAAGAAAAGAAAAAAATCAGATTTAGTTTTAATTGACGGAGAACTTTTTGATGAATTATCTTGTGGAAAAAATATATTACTGCCGCTAAATTGAGTGAGCGTCAAACCAACAGTAAGCCTGTTGATATTTGATGCGTCGAAATTTTTGCTCATTTCTATGCTAAAAACAATGAATGAAACACATGATCAAATTTACTGAAAATTATTGATTTCAGCTTGTATTTACCGGGGTTTAATGCGCCAGCTGAAAGAGTATTTTGAATAATGAATATTCTTTGACCAGTGACAAATCTCAAATGAACGCACATAAATACTATTAAAGGAATGCTGATCCAAAAATAAAATTTCGGCGAAACCTGTTTAGAATATAGAGATTTCCTTAATGAAAACGAAGATATTTTAAAAAGTATTCACTCTTCTTAAAAATACTTTGAAAAAAGCCTGATTAGTATGAAATCGAAACTAATGTGCTGTGTACTTTATAAAGAGTTTCATCGTTTTAATATATTGCCGGCTTACAAACAAAATTGACCATCTACAACATTTTTATCATTTTTGGACCAACAATGGAAAAATTTTTTTGTCTCATTTATTTTTTTAATGGAAATTCATGTAGTGCCATAGACAATTTCAAATTATAGTGCATTAAGGTGAATGCAGTGAAAACAACAAAGGATTTGAGCTGTGACACAAGAAACACCGAAGCTCTACTTGGGGAGAGACCTCAGTTTTTCTCCTTATGTATAGGCTTAAAAAATAGCGGTAATATTTGAAAAATTAAATTTTCATAATTTTTTTAAGCCAAATTCCAAAAAATTAAAATTTTGCAGCTCTGGTAGCAGCTATAGGATTATTTTTTTTTTAAATGAGGAAATACTCAAATATGAATAAATTTTCGAAAATCGAGTGTTCTTGAAGTATTCTAGAACTTGACTTTTTTTTTAGCATGTCTAATGTACATACATATGTATGTATATTAGGCTGGTTCAAAATCGTATGGGAAAATTAAAAGTCGACAAAATTCTGGTGCTCAGGCTTGAAAACATATATTGAGACCATGAAGCTCTAGTGCTAAAATTTCACCCGAAACTGACCATGGGAAGGCGTGTCAGTGGGTCAATTTGTGTGATTTTTGTGCATTTTCGAGATGATTTAAAGCACAATTGCTTTTATTTAAAAAAAATGTCAACATCGGGGTATATTTGTGGCTATAGTTTTTTATGGACTCAGTATAATGTGAAATATGTGCAAAAACTATAAATCAGAAAATTGGCACAAATTTGAGTATTGATTCCTTGATAAGAATGTGAAAAATGCTAAGAAATCTGACATACGTCCACTTTGATCGCCCAAAACAGTGCCTATTTTATATTTTTCTACCACGGCACTAAGCGCAATCGATCGGACATCCTCTTATACATGGAAAATGAAATGTCAAAGATTTTTTGTACCAACGATGCGATCTGGATAAATTCTTGATTAAAAAAAGCAACAAATTTATTTTAAGAAAATAAAGATTTTTAATTAATTTTTGTGGAAGAAACGATAGCATTTCGCATTTGTTCATTTTGGAGATATTTTTTCGGTTTTCGGCGACCACTTTGAGTAATTTTTGAAGCTGATCTTCGTTATCTGGTTATTAAAATTTTGCACAAGTGCAATCGCTCTTTCTGCGGTGTCGTTCACAACACGTAATTTTTGGGCCACAATTTTCGAATACTTATAGGATTCATCATTTGGCCAGCAAATGGGGTCTTTTTCCAGAAAATCCATTGGCAATTTCAATATTTGGAAGAAACCCAATGTGCGTGATGTCACAAAGGCGCTTACGCTCAACTCAATTTTGTCGATCTGCTGAAAACCGATATTTATGTGACTTGCGTCGTCTCGAGAAGAAATTTTCAGGTTCGAGAGCATTTTCCTTTTTTCGTTGACTGAAATCGCTTCATCCAAAAACGCCAGCCTAATCAATGCTTCACTGATGTACCACAAATTACCTCTGAACTTGTTGATGGCAATGTTTTCTATGTTATTACTTTTGTTTCTTTATTTAATCAATTGCTTCAGAAAATATACATATGTCATTTTGTGGCGCAGAGGTGGCATCTAGTGCTTGGAATCAGGCTTTGATGCAACCGCATTTGATTGCAAAAATAATTAAGTTCAGACAGTCATTTTCAGTTTTCTGATCGATATCGTGCAAGGCATCTTCGGCTGTTGTTCTTCCAAACATATACTTTTTGTATGTATATAACAGCCGACACATATAGCGTGCTCTACTTGTTCCCGAAGGCTCATAAAATTTGATACTGTCACAAGAAATTTCGCTCAAAAATATTATTGTAAGACTCAAAAATTCGGCAGCCACCTCTCGGCTGGAATTTCTGTTCCTGTTGAATGCAGAATTACATGTTGTAAGAGACCCTGCAGAAAGACCGATCTTTCTTGTGCAAAAATTCAACAAACAGATAAGGAAGAAAGTTTCAAAAATTACTTTAGTGGTCGCCAAATATGAAATACTAACGTTTCTTGAACAAAAATCTTTATTTTCTTAAAATAAATTTGTTGCTTTTTTTAATCAACAATTTCTCCAGATCGCATCGTTCGTTTTCCATGTATAAGAGGTTGTTTGATCGATTGCGCTTAGTGCCGTGGTGGAAAAATATAAAATAGGAACGGTTTTGGGCTATCAAAGTGGACGTATGTCAGATTTTTTAGCATTTTTCACATCAATACTCAAATTTGTGCCAATTTTCTGATTTATAGTTTTTGCACATATTTCACATTATACTGAGTCCATAAAAAACTATAGCCACAAATATACCCCTTTGTTGATGTTTTTTTTAAATAAAAGCAATTATGTTTTGAATCGTCACGAAAATGTACAAAAATCACACAAATCGACCCACTGACACGCCTTCCCATGGTCCGATTGAAGTGAAATTTTGGCACAATAGCTTCATGGTATCCAGATATATTTTCAGGTATGAGCACCAAAAATCGAAACATGTTTGCAATTTGAACCACCCTAATGTGTACATATATATAATATATACTCATATTGTAATTTTCATGTAAAAAAACCCCATACCTTTTACATCATATCTACGAATCAAGAATATTTTTGTAAAATGAAATGAATTTTTGGGCAACATTTTATTTAAATAAAATTGGCAAAAAACCGTATATCCTTCTTACGAAAGTTATTTTGGCAATGAACAAATGTTCGCACGTGTGGACAAGCTTATCTATATTAAGCGATTTACTCAAAAGTAGTACATATGTATATCACGTGGCTTATCATGCAATAAAAAAGCTTTTTGAACATTATTCGAAAAAAAAAATGTTTAGTAAAATCGATAATTTTAAAAAATAGGTAGCATGCTAAAAAAAAATTGACGTTTCCAGGTTTTATACACCATTCTACAAATTTTCAAATTACCTTTGTTGAATTTAATCAGGAGGTTACTTACTAACTTGTAGGAATTTTCAGAAATGAAATATCCGCAGCCCTCGATAGCTAAACATCGCAGTTTTCTTGCCCTAAATACATATACACATGTGTACATACTTGTATGTATGTATGTTAAAATTTAAGAGAGTAACTCCTACAACGTGACCCAGCAGGCAATTGAGCAAGGCCTGGAGTGGTACCCGCTAAGGTGATAGTTGATATGATAACTATTTAGGTGTCGTTTTCAAAAAACCGACAGTCGACTATCACCTTAGCGGATACCACCCCTGCATCTGAGAAGGCCTACCAGCACTGCTGCGACAGCGTCAACATATTGTATGTACAGTGTGGCCCATAATAACTGTCACTAAATTTCACTGTTCCGAAACAAATTGAAAACTTGATTTTTTTATAATCTAAGGATACACTGCTTTTCACAATTTAATTGTACACAGCGAAAGTACACGGCAAAAAAAAATATTCTTTATATCAAACTCAGAAGCGCCATGGAAGGTAAACGTGACTTAGCTATAAATTTTTTTAAAAAAAATTACAGAAATTGTGACATCATTAAAACACTAAAACCACTCGGAATAGCAGAAAAATTCATACATAAGACAATAAAACGATAAATTCGACTGATTTCATCTCTGCGGAAGTTTGGCCAGCATCATCACCGGATCTCAAGACATTGGATTTTTGAGTATGAGGCCATATGCTAGGTCAAGTAAGGTCAACAAATGGCTTAACAATTGATGGGTTCAAGCAGCGTTTGACAAAGATTTGGGACGAAATGGAGCAGAAAATGGTGCGTGCCGCCTGTGAATCCTTTTTCAAACGTTTACGTCTTGTAAGCAAAGAAAAGGGTGACAGTTTCGAACTTCATCATTGATTTAATAAATTTTGGATTGTTTTTAAACGTTTGTGATAAATAAAAACAAAATATTGTAGACGACTTTGATTTTTATAACACTTTGTTTTAGTGACAGTTATTATGGGCCACACTGTATAAGGCCTTCTCAAAACTAGATTTGCATGCAAATAAAAATATACTCAGGGAAGGCTATTATGCCTTCCAACAAACGCGATATCAGGCCTGATATTAAGGGCAAAAAGAATGGCCCCATTTATATTAAAACTTTTTTTATTTCATATATTGCAATGTTTTATGATTCGATATCACTTTTTCGCCATCTGCATTGTGCATATGAATACGACATCAAAACTAAGTAAATGGTTAGAAGTAAAGATCGGTGTGCATGTTGCCAGACTGCTCTTCTGTATCATGTTATGTTGAGGTTATAAATTAAATAACATCACAAATAATAAGCCAGGAGTTGAAATAAAAAAAATTATTACTGCAAAAGTTTTTTTTTACTGTCAATTTTTTGACAAAAATAATGAGACCCTGATTTTATTTACTGCGAAACGTAAAAAGAGTTGCCAAGTACTTTTTATGGTTGCTACATTTTAGCCCAGTTTGGTGGGATTAGACAACTAAAACAACGACTATGCGCTAAATAAAATGTGTATTTTGTTTCAAAGATCAACGCACAACAAACTATTGTGAATTTGGCTGAAAATCATTACGATTTTTTACAATATTCTAAAAACATTACTGCAATTTTAAAGTCATTACTGCAGAAATAGGGCATTACTGCACCTTATTTCAATGCCTGTAATCAACGCAAGTGACGCGGATAGAAAAAATAAAAAAAATAATTAATTCAGAGTCATTGACGTGTGAGTTTTTGTTTTTCTCTTGACGTTTTAGAAGCGCTACTGACTCCTGCCAGTTGTTGATTTAAAAAATATCTACATATCCACTTCTGATCATATGAAATACTTAGGACTATCCTGTGAAGTCTCCTATGTAACAGTACTTTTATAATTTTCGATAACACTAAAAACATTGCAGCTTATTTTTTATGCAGGGAAAATTGGAATAGAATACCAGATCTGTTAAATAAATGTTTTTAGAGAGAAGGCCTAGTTGCAAACTATTTTAACAAATTTTCTTATATTTATTTTATGTTGGTTTTTCAATAAAATTGCATTGCATTTTAAGCCAAAGAATTTTAATTAAAGTGAACTTCAACTGAATTTAATAGTAGTCTTAGTTATAAGCACATTTTTTGTATATTTGACACACACACACTTTCTTCGATTAGACAAATTATCCTCGTTAATTCAACCCATTATTATACAAAAATTTAATGTTGTACAGAAATTTTTTTTCCTGATTGTGTAATGATTTTTTATAAAATTGTTAGTTTCGTAAGTTTTATGAGTGTATTATGTTAAAATGTTCCGGAAATTGAAATTTTCACAATCGATCAGTGAGCTTCTGAAAAATTAATTTTAACAATTTCTATTACTTTTTGAACACTTGCTCACTGAACACACCCGCTGCTGCACTTACAGTACAAATATGTAATGCTGCTCCCACTGTCATTGTAGCTGATGCATTCGTTAAGTGTATGCATGTATGTACATACGTTCTTATTATTGTCACAATTGGATGCCCCAAACTGCACTACACTGCACTGAATCTGGAGACATACACAAAAACATACTTATAGCAAAACCATTACACATACATACATACGACACAGCAGAGGTGAGAAACGGAGCTGACTTTATAAAAATTTTATTTTTCCTTTGATTTATTAGCAAAATTTCAACATTTTTGTGCATTTTTAACTCTTTTATTTTGAATACAAAAAGTGTGAAATTTTATTTTGATCGCATTGGCATCAAAAAAATTAAAAACTTTCTTAAATATTTTGCATTCTTAATATGGAGTTTCGCTTTTATTTGGCCTTAAAATCGTTATAAAATTATTATCTTATTGCAAGACGTTATTGCTGCTGCTAGTGTATTGTAGTTGTTTTGTATGTGGGCAGGCAATTTTTTTGCTTGAAATTACACTTTACTTTGTTAATTCAGAGAATTGTTGATTAATTCCATTTAAATTTTGCATATTATTTAAAATTAATTTGTATATACATACATTACAGAAACAAAACAAGTCTGTAAAATTTTATCCAGAAAATTATTATTTTTTTTTTTTGTTTTGTGCTCAACACTATGTACTTGGGCGCGCTCTACACGGCGATGTCGACACAAAACGAATGAACATACGAACTCAACGAACTACTAACAACGACAACCGCGAGCGAAGTGAATTTCAATTGACTTCAAAAATTTTTCTCAACCTCAACATGAAAGAGTCAAAGCAACTCACAAAATAAACTGTAAGGAAAAACAACTAAACATCCAAAGAGCGTAAAAGAAGGCAAGGCAGGTATCTACTGTTTGTACAGCAAGACTCTTGCTGCAAGAGTAATATATACTAACAAAAACAGCATAAGTATATAAAGTAAAATTAAGTTAGTATGCCTGATTATATGTATGTATTAGGTACTTGTTGTGCATATATTTACATTAGGGTGTTTATCTTGAAAAATTTGTTTTATTCGGCTGTTTTAGAATTGGGATTAAAAATAATTCTCACGAAATTTCAAATTCCTAGATTAAACCTATTTGAACAGACCTTTTGTCCCATTTCATTTACATTAATATACATATAATTTTACAAAGACAACGAACTAACTAAAATGGGGAAAAAAAATCTGCCTTAGGTGCCAAGATACAGCGCTTTATGAATTTTATTTTTATGGGAGGTGCTACACCCAGCGCCCACATTTTTCGTATAGCTGAAAATGCGAACAATTTACATCCGAAGCGGTTTTTCGCGGACCTATATTTCAGCATTGTACAAAAAAAAATTCCCCGAAATTTCAGCTTGTTCCTATAAAAAAAAAATTTATTGATTGTTTTCTGGCCTGATTTAAAGAAAGTTCTCCTAATACTTCAGCTTTCTCTATCAAACCTTGTACTCTGTTTACATGGGAAAGTACTTTATTTGCGCCGTTCACAGCTTTGATCTAGGAAGCTGAAATTTTTTTTTTTTGGGAGAATTCACAATGCACACATCTGAAACTTTTTTTAATCCATAGCTTGGACATTTCTAAGCAAAATGAGCCCTAAGGCGCCACAAATTTTGAGTGGGAGCACCCCATCTGCCCCTTTAATAGTCAAAGGAAATTCACCACATTTGAACAAAATATAAATGTTACTTGCATGCAAATTTAGGTTTGTTGGAGGTCAAAATATCCCGCTGGCGCTGCCGAAAGAAGTTGTCCATTCGGATGGAACCAGAAATGGTCAGTAGTGTACATAGGAGGGGTGGGATGCCGAGGAAATACGGCTTGCCCGAGTAGGCGGTATATTTGAAATATAAAAATGAATTTTTTGAAATAAATTTTAATTATAGTATCTCATTTCACTTTTTTACGATTATGCCGATAATTTTGAACAGAAAAAGGTGTTAACTGAGATTCTGGCGGAATATTCTAAAATATAGAATTTTTTTTCTCATTTAAAAACCAATTTTCGCTGTGATCTCGGCATTGATAATTTTCCCCTTTCATTTTCTGTCATTATTTTTTCTGAAAAATTTACGACCCGAATATACATGATTTTTTTTCTCTAAGCATTCCGATCAAGCGGCATTTTATTTTTGGAATATTCAGTTTTTAAATTTATCGCTAACTTGAATTGGGGTAAGGCTTGCATTGACTGCATATCGGTCGGTAATGAAACATTGTAATTCGAATGTGACTGTTACTAGCAGATAGGTCAGTGCGGAAAGTAAGTTGGAGCAGTGCATATGAAAATTTCTGATCAAAGAAAATATGAGTGTAGTCCAGAAAGAGAAATTGTGACAAAAAATCTGGAAAAGAAACGTGAGCAATGTATTTTCATTTGCAAATATCCCGTCCACCTTGCAAGCCGCAGCTCATCGCCGCTACCCCTTCCCCCTTTTATAGAACGCCACTGACTATTTCCGGTTCCATTCAAATGAGCAGAGCTGGGCACCACTACACGTGTGTTTTTCTTAAATGTTCTTCAATGCATGTGTATTTGTGCTTTGTTCGCTTTTCAAAGCAAACTGAATTAAATTTTATGCTCTCTGCTTTATATACGTATATGAAAAGTTATTCTCATTCTGCCGCAGTTCTGAGCAATTTCTCACGGCAGCGTCAGTGGAATATTTTGACCTCCAACAAACCTAATTAGCAAGCAAGCGACATTTATATTTTGCTCAAATTTGTCTATTAAATGGGGAATTGGGGTGTTCCCATTCAAAATTTGCGGTGCCCTAGGGTTCATTTTGCTTAAAAATGTCCAAGTTATGGATTACAAAAAGTTTCAAATGTGTGCACCTAGTTTAAAATTTCCGATACCTGAGCACGTCTAAAACCAGAAAATTTAAAGAATTCCTCATAAATATCGTCGCTCTCGGGTAGAAAGGTCCTAACTCATGTTTTTGCAATTTAACAGGAGGACGAAAAAACTGCGTAAAAGCTTCAAAATCTCATATTATGGTCTTTTTTTAACTGGGTGTAAATCCGCTATGTTTTGAAATATCACGTCAAAGTTTTGAGTAGACGTGTATTTGAGAGTTATCTTTTTGGATCCACAAAAAAGTAAATTTCGAAAAAAATGATTTAGGGCCTTTCTACCCGAGAGTGACGATATGTTTATGTATGTATTGCTCGCATTTTCAACAACATGAAAATTGTTGGCGTGATTTGACATTAGGGTGTGGCACCTCCAAACTAAATTATTTAAAAATCCATATCCTGTTTTCTAAGGCAGGTTTTTTCTACATTTTAGGTTGTACGTTTTTCTGTTAAATGCAATGGTACACAAACATCGGTCACGCCGTCCACAGCTTTGATTTAGGATTCTGAAATTTCATGTATTTTTAATCTCAATTTAAAAGCATAGGCAAAAACAAGCTTAAAAACATCTACAAAATTTTTAAAGTAAACACCCTAATATGCATGCAAATGTATGTATAAATCTCACAAAGCGGAGCGAGAGAGATAAGGAAAAACAGAGACTGAGTTAAGTTTTTTTTCTGTTTTTGTGTGTGTGTATACGTCTTAAAGTCTACACTAAGGTATTTTGTGTGTATCAATAAAAAATATTCTTTCTGAATGAATATTAATGGCGGTGTAGAGATTCTTTTTCAGAGGAGTGTACAGAGATAACTTACTCTCTTCTCGCTCTCTCCGAACCTAAATTGCCATATAAGATTTTGTCAAATTCTTGGGACAATCATTCTGTGGCAGCCCGGAGGACTAACTAGATAAGATTTTTTAAATGAGTTTATACACCTTTGATGGGTAATTTTTTAGTATCTTCAATGTATTAACAGATTTTTGAAACCATTTCCTAATATTTTGGTATTCCAAATCATAAGGAATTGCCCGACAGTGCCAGAGTGGAAGAGAAACTTGGAATGAAACTTGCGCAAAGTAATGAGGGGTCTGCATTAAGTTTATAAACGGGTACTTCATACATTCAGATCAGCAACTGCAAATTTGAAAATGTATCTACACATACTTGTACCGCAGTCGCTTGAACCATACTGATTTATTGAACACTAGTGCGACAAGCAGTAGTTCTTAAGCTTTTCTCACTAAATAATATGTGTATTTTGTATGTATACAATGTGTATTTAATGTTTATAAATTATAATTTGCTTTTTTAATTATTTTATTTCGGACAACTGCTGGAAAATATTTGCATTCAATGTTTTCATGATCTACCAGTCTATATTGATGAAACTGATTGGTTTTACTAGTTTATAACGCTAAAGTCACAAATAACATAGAAAAACATCATCTGTTATCATTTCGAAATTGATAACAGCAGCAAGTGTGTCAAAACTTTTGCACGAACAGAGTTTCGTGTACATAATTAAAAAAAAAAAAAACGAGTGCAAAATAATAAACTTTTAAATTTTTGGAGCTGTTTGAAGTTGGTCATGTTCGAAAACATATGTACAGCAGCGGTAAAAAGAATAGCACCGCGGTGTCATTTATGAATTGAAAGAAAATATTTCGAACAAATGACGTTTTTTTTCTTCTAATATTTTAAAGTATAGTTACTTGACAAGTACACAAGATAAGCACATGACATTTTGTTCCAAAAAAATAACGGTACTTTCTAGGTTTGTTATTGTATTGAGTAATTTGTAATTCAGTCCTTTACTTCTCAAGATTAGGTTTTTACTCTTATTAAAAAAATTTGATCGTAACAAGTAAGCTCCTTTATTTTTGTATAATACTCCAAAGATTTTTTCGAGTTTTTGCATTTTAGTGGGCCGTGGAAAGCATTCTACGACAGAGCAAAGTAAAATTTTTAAAAATTCCATTTCGCAAGGTAAAATTTTTCAGGAAATTTAAAATTTTATCGGTTGTTCTGCGAAAAGGGTTTCGTAACTTTGGTATGTAGATACATAGATTGAAACTTGAGTAAAAATATTTTTTTTTAAGTGTGCGGTGTCACGCCTCTTACAGGAAAAACGTTTTAACAGCAAAAAGATAAGTTTTAATTACTTTAAAAAAAAATATCTACTCCTTCTTCTTTTCTTTGTTAAAATTGATCTCTTTCATTGATTTGATAAATATAAACATTAAATTTGTTTTTTTTTAATTACTGTATATATCTTAAATATTATTATTTATATAAATATTAAAATAGTTTTGAAAAATTGTCCAAGTGAACATAAACGGAAAAATATGTCCCGTTCGAATGTCCCGTTCGAATGTCCCGTTCGAATGGATTATTATGCCTTGTAAGAAAAAAAGTAAATAAGAATTTTCAATCAAACGAAATCTATTAAAAAGTTATATTATCCCATAATATTTTAAAATTAGTCGCATTAAAAAATGCATAGCGCAAAGTGGGAATTTGTCGTAGATCGTTCATTATAATTTTTTTTTTTTTTTTTTTTGAAATGAATGACGGCACCCTTAATTTCTTCACATACATTCAATCTTAAATATTCAAGGCTTATAACAAAAATACAAATTTTAGTTTTTCGTATGGAGAAGGTAAAATTATAATTGATTATTTATTTAAAAGTTATAAAAAAATTTGAAAATATAATAACTAAATTTTGTTTTCATTATAAATAGAAAGTGCAATTGTTTGTTAACATGTGTACCAAGTTTTATAATCTTATGCTTACAACTTTAAAAGGAATTAATTTTTCAATTAAACTTGTCGATAATTTTCATTTTATAAAAAAAGCAAGTAACAGTTGAAATTGATAAGTACTTTAGATTGATATTTGATAATTACCAAGTCTCAATCATCAAATAATTGCTGATATATACAAAATGTTGTTTTATTCGCATATGGAAGGTGTGGCACCACCCATTTTCTCATTGAAACTTCTTTTTGCCCGTCCTTTTTATAAACATACTAGCTGTCCCGGCAGACGTTGTTCTGCCCTTTCCGGTAGGTGGCGCGAAGCTGTATGAACTCATGCCATGGAATGTTAAAGCGAATCAGCCCATTTTTAAAGTGAAATCAACTTCTGTCCTTACTCTTTTACATATAGTATAGTGTAGCAGACTTGGAAGACGTTGTTCTGGCCTTACTGCTAGGTGGTGCAATGAGTTTAATTTATTATAGCTTTTGTGTTTTACATAATTACCAAGTCTCAATCATCTGCATCAAATAATTGCTGATATATACAAAATGTTGTTTTATTCGCATATGGAAGGTGTGGCACCACCCATTTTCTCATTGAAAGTTCTTTTTGCCCGTACTTTTTATATACTTACATACATATGTATGTATCTAGTCTCATTCATCTGCATCACAAATTTTGGTTTTTTCTTATATGGAAGACGTGGTACTGCACGGTCATATCTGTGCCTCTTAATATAACAGATACGTGGTGTAAATTCCATGTGAATCGATGCAGAGGTCTTTTAAAAATATTTTTGTATGAGAGCCACCCCAAATAAAAGTTTTGTAGGCTTAACTATGGCTCTTAATATAAAAGTTACGTGGTGTAAATTCGGTGTGAATCGATTTACCGGTCTTCGTGAAAATTAGTTTTTTAAAAAAAGTTATGTTTGAGAGCCACCCTAAACAAAATTTTTATAGACCAAACGATGTCGCTTAATATATGAGACTGTGGTGTAAACTCTATGTCAATCGATGGACTGGTCTTTGTGAAAACGCTATTTTAAAAATATTTTTGAATAAGGGCCACCCTAAGTATGCACCCGAAATAAAAGTTTTATAAACTTAGCTATGTATGTCTTCTCTTAATATAAAATAACACGTGATGTAAATTCCATGTGAATCGATGAAGTGGTCTTCGAGAAAATGCTATTTTAAAAATATTCTTTTATGACGGCCACGCTAAATATGCACCCTAAATAAAAGTTTTTTAGGCTTAACTATGCCTCTTAATATAAAAGCTACATGGTGTAAATTCCATGTGAATCAATGCAGTGGTCTTTGGGAAAATGCTCTATTGAAAATATTCTTTTATGACGGACACCCTAAATATGCAGCCTAATTAAAAGTGTTATAGACTTAACTATGTCAATTAATATAAAAGACTTGTGGTGTAAATTTCATGTGAAACGATAGAGTGGGGTTTGTGAAAATGCTTTTATAAAAAAAAATTTGTATGAGGGCCACCCTAAATATGCACCCTAAATAAAAGTCTTATAGTTTACCACCTTTCCTCAGAACTACCAAATATACACAACTCGTTTGCGAGGAGTTCGGTAACAAACACTGTGACACGAGAATTTCATATACATACATATTAGTTTATAGGCCAAAATATGTCTCTTAATATAAAAGGCATGTGATGTAAATTCGGTATGAATCGATGCAGTGGTCTTTGTGAGAATGCTATTTTAAAAATATTTTTGTATGAGGGCCACCCTAAATATGCACCCTAAATAGAAGTTTTATAGATTAAACCATGTCTCTTAATATAAAAACTACGTGGTGTAAATTCCATGTGAATCGATGCAGTGGTCTTTGGGAAAATGCTATTTAAAAAATATTTTTGTATGAGGGCCACCCTAAATATGCAGCCTAAATAAAAGTTTCATAGACTTAACTATGTCTCTTAATATAAAAGACACGTAGTGTAAATTTCAAGTGAAACGATGGAGTGCTGTTTGTGAAAATGCTATTATAAAAAAATATTTGTTTGAGGGCCACCCTAAATAGAAGCTTTATTGACTTAACCATGTCTCTTAGTATAAAAGCTACTTGGTGTAAGTTCCATGTGAATCGATGCAGTGGTGTTTGTGAAAATGCTATTAAAAAAAAAATTTGTATGAGTGCCACTCTAAATATGCACCCTAAATAGAAATTTTATAGACCTAACTATGTCTCTTAAAATAAAAGTTACGTGGTGTAAATTCCATGAGAATCGATGCCGTGGTGTTTGTGAAAATTCTATTATAAATAAAAATTTGTATGAGGGCCACCCTAAATATGCACCCTAAATTAAAGTCTTATAGCTTACCATCTATTCTCAGACCTACCAAATATACAAAAGAAATTTCATAAGAATCGGTCAAGCCGTTTGGGAGGAGTTCGGTAACAAACACTGTGACACGAGAATTTTATATATTAGAAGATATATGTGCAAATCCGCCAAATTTGGCCTTTTAGCTGGCCTCGTTTTTTTTTTTTTTTTTTTGAGTACATCGTTCAGCCATAGCCAAAAAAATAGAAAAAAATCGAAGCCATGGTCGAGGTAAGATGACAATTTCGATTTTTTTTTTGGAGCAGACTCTTCAAACATGGTTTTTCTCGAAGTTTAAACTATCTTTAATTAATATTCAAGGAGGAACAATTAAAATTCAAAGGGAGACATAGTTAAAATTGGATTTTAGCTAAAAACAACAAGAAATGTTACATATAAAGTTAAATAAAAAAAATAGCTATCTGAATTTCAATTGAACAACCTTTATTATGAGTTCAAGATAGCCTTAGCTTCAAGAAAAACTATGGCTGAACGATGTACTCAAAAAAAAAAAAAACAAAAGGAGGCCAGCTAGAAAGCCAGCTAGAAGGCCAAATTTGGCGGATGTCATGACATATGTATGTGAATTATGTATATTGTAAATGGTGTTTCAGTAGTCCTCTACATGAATGATCTTTATCATGCGAAATGTGTTGGACTAAATGGTCGAATTGCTGATATCCCCGAGAAGGGTGAAGGTCTTCGGTGGTCATGCGCAAAATGCAAGGCAGCCGATAACTGCTTATACAACTTATATAAGCAATCTAAAAAATGTTTTGCTGAGATTGGCAAGGACCTGTCATCCCTTATGCAGAAATTTCAGCATTTTGAAAGTATTTTTAATGATTTTAGATGCTTAGAAGAGCAAAACTCAACACCTAAAAAATCGACTCCGATGACTCTTCGTGGGAAGCAGAAAAATGATAAAAAATCTGGAAGTACCATATCTAAATCTACAACGTTGGATAAATTACCTAAGCCTGTTTAGCCTCTTATGCAAAGTACAACACCAGTACAATCCAATTTGCCATCTACCTCTCCTCAAAATGATAAAGATTCAAACTCAGTAACAGTCTCCATTAGAAATGAGCCAAAAGAGCTTGTAGTTATATCTTAAAAAAAAACTGTTTTTGTGTCGCGTTTCGCTTCTGATACTTCGGTTGAGGACTTAAATTATTATATAAAAAATAAATTAAATGGCTTCAGTGATTTTTCTGTGCGTAAGCTAAATTTTTCATACCGGAGGAAAAAGTCTTCATTCAAAATTTTTGTCCCTGAAGAAGTTTTCGAAAGGGTAAATCACAAAGATTTTGGCCGCTCAATACTCTAGTTCGTGAATTCGAGTATAGAAACAGCCCACACTCTGAAAATGTTGTTACCTTACCACAACGTTCTGTAGACCTAAGTGTTTCAAAAAACTAATTCTTGACCGGCTTCAAACTTTAACCATCGCTTACCAAAACGCTAGAGGTTTAAATACGAAAATATCAGATTTATTCTTGAATAGTTTCGATTATGAATTTCATGTTATTGCATTCTCTGAAACGTGGCTTCGTGAAAATATACTGAACTCTGAAATGTTTTGTAGCAATTACCAAATCTTCAGGAAAGACCGAAATTCGAAAATTGGTGGTGGAGTCCTTCTGGCAGTGCACATCTCTTTATCCTGTGAGGAATTAAAGTTTAACAACAATACTGACTTAGAACTTGTTGGGGTTGTTATTAAGCTTGGTAATAAATCAATATATTTAACTTGTTCCTACATTCCACCAAATGCTGATCACAATACCTATTTACGACATGCAGAAGAAATTAAAGGAATAAATAATCATCATACTGCAAATGATTCCATGATTGTACTAGGGGACTTCAATTTACCATACGTTTCATGGAATATAACGGACAATTGCTGTTTTCTTACACCCACTTCATGCAATTGTGTTATTACCGAATTTCTGGATATTCTTTCTGATTGCTGTCTTCATCAAATTAATAATATTCTTAATACGAACAATAGAAACCTTGATCTTGTATTTGTTGATGAATTAAACAACATAACTATAAGTCGCATTGACCCTCTAGTTATACCAGAGGATAAACATCATCCAACTCTTCAACTAAAGTATGTTTTAGCATGTAGCTTAGTGAAAACAAATCGTGTAAAATCTCAGAACTCATGTTTCAACTACAAAAAAAAAGAATTATGTCAGACTAAACTCCCTGTTAAACCATATCGACTGGTCAGTTATATTACCTGACAAACCATATTACTGTGGCTGATATTGAGAGTTATGTAAAATCATTTAATGAGCGCTTGCAAAATTGTATTTCTAAATCTGTGCCAAAATTTAATTCATCTGTATTGTCAAACGATCCTCCGTAGGTAACAAAAGAATTAAAGTACCTTAAAAACATAAAAAATCGCCGGTTTAAAAAATTCAACATGTCAGGTAAATCCATTGATTATATAAGCTATTCCCGTGCTCGGTATAATTATCAAAATAATAATAAACGGTCTTATTTAAACTACATTTCATATATAAAACTCAACATTAAGAAGTATCCTAAATTTTTTTACAAATTTATAAACATCAAGCGTAAGTCTTCTGTGTATCCTCTTCAGATGTCCTATAATGGTATAACATCATCCGAAAAAAATGAAATGTCCAATTTGTTTGCAAACTTCTTCAAGTCTACTTATTCATATTCTACTTATGATTCTGACGTCAACTACCCATATAATCTTTCGCGTATAAATGAAATTCAACTTCCACAAATTGGTGCTGATTTAGTTAGCAATGAACTGAAAATTTTAAAATGCACTTATTCAACTGGACCAGATAATATTCCTACAAACATCCTAAAGTATTGCGCAAGTAGTCTTTGTTATCCTCTCTCAAAAATTTTTAATATTTCCTTGAATTTGGGCTATTTCCCAAAATTATGGAAAGAGTCTTACATTATTCCACTTCACAAATCCGGAAGTAAGGCTAATATTGAAAATAACAGAGGTATTGCTAAGCTCAGCGCAATCCCAAAACTTTTTGAAAAAATAATTAATGATCATCTTACAAACATCGTTTCATCCCTGATGACAGTATCTCAGCACGGCTTTCTAAAGGGTAAATCTACATCAACAAATCTTTTGGAGTTCACCACGCTTGTTATAAATGGACTTAAGCGAAAACAGCAAACGGATGTTATATACACTGATTTCAGCAAAGCTTTTGACTGCGTAAGTCATAGCCTACTTTTAAAAAAGTTATATTTAATAGGATTTCCTTCAACGATATTAAAGTGGATTAGATCGTATCTGACGAATAGGAAGCAACAAGTTTTATTCAACAACATGTTTTCTAAACATAAGTATAATGGTTTCATCTGGAGTTCCCCAGGGCAGCCATCTTGGCCCCACATTATTTCTATTATTTATAAATGACCTACCTTCTGCTACAAATTCGTCCCATATTCTAATGTATGCTGATGATGTAAAACTTTTTTACTCTTTTAATGATCACTATAATCATAAAACTCTACAAAGAAACCTAAATGAACTTGTTAAATGGTGTGATGTAAACTTGATGACATTAAATCTCAAAAAGTGTAAGCAAATGACTTTTTCAAGAAGTAAAGAGACTTCATATTCAATAAACGGCTTAAAACTGGAAAAGGTTGACAATTTTGTAGATTTAGGCGTCACTATGGATAAAAAACTTCGCTTCAACGTGCATATTGGTTTAATGGTAAACAAAGCAAAAGGCGTCCTTGGATTTATTAAACGATGGTCTAAAGTATTTTACAACCCATATACGACGAAGTTGCTTTTCACTTCACTTGTTAGACCAATATTGGAATATGCGTCAGTGGTGTGGAACCCCCAATATAATATATACATTGATATGCTGGAGTCGGTGCAGAAACAATTTCTATTGTTTGCACTTCGTCGGCTACCTTGGAATCCGGACTCAAATTTACCTTCATATGAAAGCCGCCTCAAACTAATACGTTTACCAACACTGCGCAGCCGAAGAATTATGCTTAACGTAACTTTTTTAAATAAACTGTTCTCCAGCTCAATGAACTCTGAGTTGTTGCTAGGTATGGTCAACTTTAACAATCCTGGAAGGGATTTGAGACACTTTCGTTTCTTAAGACTTGATATATGTAATTCTAACTATGCTCATTTTTGTCCATTTCGGTGTATATGTAATAATTATAATAACCTTTGTGATATTATTTCACCCATGGACTCTCACAATATTATAAAGCAAAAAATAATTATTTTCTTAAATACTTGAAACTGTACTTTTTCCTTTGTTTCTGCTGCATAGCCTATGGGCTTAGTAGAAATTGTGCTCAATCTGTGATCGGAAATTGCTCTACCCATCATTTCGTTCAGAGAAATAGTGCAGTGCCGGTCACCGATCCGTACGATAGACGGATGTGCCTCACGTACGGTTTCGCTTAATGAACGCAGAGCAGTCCGGGCTGTTCGTAGTCGGTCACCGATCCGTACGATAGACGGATGTGCCTCTCGTGCAGTTAGGCGTGTAAGTGGGACCGCAGGGACCGATCGCAAAAAAAAATGGTTCGTTGTTTTTGTGAAGTTTTGATTTCTGTGGAAGAAATAAAAAATGTTCTACGTTGAACCGCTGTTGTTTCTATATGTAAGTCTCTGTGGTTGTATTCTACATCAATTGAGTATAATTTTATTTGCCTTGACGTGCCCTGACGTGATTTCTTTCTTATTAAAGGTACCACTTTCAGTGCTCAAAAAGCGGAATCTGTTACGCGCATGGAATTATTTATGTATTTGCCATTTTGTCTGTCTTGTATGGACGCGGAAACTATTAGGCCGATTTGAATGATATTTTTACAGTATGTTAGTGTCGATCAGGCGAGTGTCATAAAACTATAAAACTTTGATTTAGGGTGGCTCTCATACAAAAATATTTTTAAAATATGATTTTCACAAAGACTGCACAATCGATATATATAAGAGGTACGAGCAAAAGTAAGTTTCGATAAAAAATGGGCAGTGTCACACCCTCTATATGCAAAAACCGAAAACCGTTTCTCTGTCACACATAAACTTACGAACTACATAACGGATTTTCATAATTGTTTTTTAAATGCTTTTTATGGTCTATATAAAGTCTTCGCAAAATTTGGTTTAGAAAAATGGGCGATAACACGCCCTCCAGAATCAAATTTATCAAATATTATCAACTATTTGACGCAGATAAATGAGACTTGGTACACATATTATAGGTACGAACAAAAAAAGCTTCGATGAAAAAATAGATGGTGCCACGCCCTTTAATATGAGAAAAAAAAAATTTTATACCTCTGCAAATATTTGACGCAGATGGATAAAACTTTTTTACAGCTATATGGAGGGTTTGAAGCATAGTTTGGAAAAATGGGCGTTGCTTCGCCCACAGTTATAAGAGCAAATTCAAATTCATAATTTCTCATCAACTATTGGACGCTGTAGTATAACGTAATCCGTCAGGTACATTTTGATTGTATTGGTATTTGATAATTTTAATGAAACATATTGACAGGTATTTTAAAGAGAACATTGCACATACAATACTTGGAAAAAATTCGGTCCTAGCGTAAAAAACAAGAAATAATTTTGAAAAAATATTATCATTTTTGAATTCCGCGACTCAAATTTATGAAAAATTATCCTCATTTTATAAAAATGCATATCCGATATTAAAGAAATGATTAAGTACACCTAAATGCCAAAAATCGACCACTGTGCGCCATCACAATCAGTACATACTGATTTTTCAAAAAACAACAATCTTTTGAAATAAAAAAATTCACCCAACAAAGTAAATCTGAATTAGTTTTGAAATATCCTATAACATTGCTAAAGCCAAGCGGCCTTATATAGAAGGCGATTTTATTAAAAAAAAAAATATAATTGATAAGATATCATCGCTTGATCCAAATAATGATAAATTATTAAAATGTATTTCTAATATTCCAACGTCACGAGATACATATCACGTTGAATTTCCAATATCCATAATCATTTAACAATATATATACATTTGGAGCACACCCTTCAAACATAGTTTTTCTTGAAGTTAAGTCTATCTTGAATCAATATTCAAGGAGGAACAACTAAAGTTCAAAGGGAGACATAGTTAAAATTGCATTAACTTAAGGAAGGGGAATGGTTTGAGCGCTACATTTTAAGCATAAGTTTAAAATTGTTTTTTAGTGATATGGTAATAGCAAATTTATTTATTTAAAAAACAGATAAAAGAACAATATTTAAAGAGTATTCTGTGAAAAATTCATTAAAAAATATTGCAAAATAAGCCATTGGTAGCAAATTTTCGCGGACGCCTAAAAAAAAGGTGGTTTTCAGTGGACAATTTTTCAAATCAATATTTTGGAAAATGGGTTGTCTTAAAAAAGAGGGCGCTAATCCAGTTTTCAATATTAATCTTAATCCTAGTATTGGGCTTTGTCTAGACATATAAGGCTATTGTAATCCGCTGACACATAGTGAAAAAAACAAAAAGTTTTTTCTGAAGCGCTCTAATGTGCAATGTTATGTATGTATATTACGACAAAGTTGTCCGATTTCTATTGGTAGTTTTACAAGCGTAGCTTGGACATAAAAGTAAGAAATGGAATGAACATTTTATATCAAATAGACTTACATCGTTTTTCGACTTTACTTTTCGGCTTATTAGCGAAGTATCACATTTGGATGACTAAAGGCCCAACTAAACCATGCATGCCTTGACTGAAGTCAGCTTATGCAACTGTGCGAATACACACAAATCGTATATTAAAACTACAACGTACTTAACAAAAAGTTTCGTTCAATTTCCAAAAATGACATTTCTTTAAGGAAAGAGCGAAACTGAACGCACTTTCTGTACGGAATCAGCTGGCTATGCATTGTATACATAAAAAAATATGTTTGCAATGAAGCCGGAAGTGGAAAATCCATTTAAATATTTTGAAATTAATAAAAACTGTGAAAAAAAGAATATGTTTATTCAGTAAAATTGACGCATTTTATTGTAATTCAAGCTGCACGAATAATAAAAATTAGCTACATATTTTACTTTATTTTTTTTTCAAATTTATAAAATGGTCATAGATTTGCATATTTATTGTTTTAAGTATCTTAATAAATGTCAATCAATAACATTTTCTGAATGAACTCCATTTATTTAGGAAATATAAGAAATACAATTAATGTAATTGTGGGAATATTCCATAGTTTTGCAACTATGGCTACATCGTTTCTTAAGTTCAACGAAGTACAACATACCCACTGAAAAGTCTACTCTGAGTTTCTTAAGCACTTGACAGACTTTTCGTTCGAATTTGACAGAAGGTTACGCTAGCCCATGCATGGCTTAGTAATGGTATTCATCTAAACGCGCAAAACCCTCCCAAGCTGTGCAAGTTGTGCTGTTCTGCGCCGTCGCAAACGAACTGTCAAAAATCGTATGGAAAGTTTTTTGAACAAACTAGAAAAGTTTGCGCGACAATTTGGTCGCGCAGACTTGCTCTGCTAAGTTGTGCAAATGTGTCATAATTTTTTTTGACATCAAGTTGTCATTATTGTTATTTATACAAAGAAACAAAATGGCAGAGGTAAGAAGCTAGATTATTTTAATAGCAAACATTTATTAAGATTTAATTTATTTTATAACAGAAAATACCAGAACATGACAATTACAATCTGACATGCTCATCAACTGTCACAAAATATTCGAAGGGGCCTTCATGAAACACTTCGCGCAAAATTGCGCACTTGCTCAAATGGGATATCTGCGCGTTTAGATGAATACCATTAGTGTTTAGTTAACTAAAGATTTGAGGTTAACTATTCAATTTCAGTTTCATAGCACTTAGTTAACCAACCGAATTTGGCAGGTTAACTAATAGTTAACTAACAGCTGATTGCTGTCATAACAAAAAATAACATAAGAAATAAAAGCACAAAGTTTCAAAAAAGCAAACAAGTACCTATATAAATATGGATTCAGATTGGGATTGCAAAGTTCATAGTGATTCAGATATTGCAGTAGCATGGAATATTTCAATTTATTATCAAAAAAAAGTATTAAGATCCCGTCCATATTACTTTCGGTAGGTTCCTTGCAAGCCGTTAAAATAGTCCACAGTGGTCCCCCATATTTTTTCCTTCTCGTCTAGACTAAGTTTATCGGTTTTTTTGCATTCGATGATGTTTTCAAAGTTTTTTCGTCTGCCGAAAATTTAGAAGTTGTTGTTGTTGATTCCATTTCGCAAACTTTGAAATGTCAAATAAAAAACAAATGTTTTTGCAGTGATGCCAAATTTTATACAAAAAATTATAATTAGTTAACCAATGGACTGTGAAACTGAACAACTTAAATTTGGTAGTTAACTAACAGACATTCGTTAAGTTAACTAATTGGTTAACTAAACACTGCGAAACCTGCACTAAGTGTTATAGCTCAATCAGTGTTGCCAATTTACGCAATAAATTATTGTAGCGAATGAATTGTTGACTGGTTTTGGTTGTTTTTTAAACATTAATTTTTCACAGAATCACAATCGATTCAATTGTTGCCTTGCAAAATGTACTAAATTTCAAAAGTGTGTACCAAAGTGCAAAAATAAAATAAAAACATGCCAGTTTTGATACAAGAATGCCAAAGTGGCGATTGTGCTTGCAATTGCATACTAAGCTTATCCTGCATTTTTTTGCTTGATAGATCTTAAAATAATTCAATTACTGCTACATATAAAGTATTACCAGTACAAAATTTGTCTGTTCCTAGATTTCAAATTTCGTTCATTCATCTTCTTCTTGTGTTCAAAAATTTTCGATGCAGCAGAAATAATTTTGCTACATAGCAGCTTAGACTCTTGAGCTGATTTTTATACCCTACACCGAGGGTATATTCACTTTGTCTCTACGTTTGTAACACATCGAAGGGGGCGTGCCAGGTATGGAAAAGTATATACAGTCATACAAAAAAGTATTCGTAATTTTTTTTTTTTTAAGAAGCAGTTTTTTTTTTATATTTTGCTTGTAATTTATTTTCACAGAATTTATTTAAAATAATTAGAGGAACTCTCTTGAACGTTTTTCAAAAAGAAATAATAAAAGAAAAAACAACAACAACGTTACACAAGGTATAGAGCAATAAATGATGAAATTTTACATCTAAAAAGTATTCGTAAATTTAATTTCATTTCAATATGTTTTATATAGTATTAAATATTTAAATAGTATTAATATTTTTTAGCATATCCATTGAATCTAATTACTTCATTCAAGCAGTTTGGCATAGATTGAACAAGTTATTTTGTCCGTTCTGGTGACACAGCAGCCCACTCATCTTGGATGACTTTTTTAAGTTGATTTATTGATGATATCGGGTGCTTACGTATAGATTTCTCCAAATCGGCTCACATGTTCTATGGGGCTTACATCAGGGAACTGGGGAGGAGTTTGCAAAATCTTTGGAGTGTTGTAAAGGATCCATAGCTTCGTATTATGTGCAATTTGTTTTGGATCGTAATCTTGCTAAAAGTAATAACGTCCTGAAAGTCCCAATTTTTTAACGCCAGGCTCTAAATTATTTTGGGGAATGTCGATGTAGTGCAAGTGGTCCATTTTCAAAATTTTATTTTTAATTTACAAAAATTTGGTCCAATAATACTTGTCGGCGTGGCACCTCCCATATAAGCAAAAAACGTTTATTGTTATAGGTAGTGTGCTACAAGAGTAATCTTCATAAAATTTTGTGTATAGATGTCAGTTACTATAAGCTTTGAAAATAAATGAATTTTGATGGGATTGCATCAGTGGGCGTGGTACCTCCCATATAAACATAAATTTAAATTTAACTGCGGCATGTATCGCAAACTATACAAGCTATTGTGCTGAAATTTAATATGAGGATGTCGATCACGAATATAATTTATTGATCCAAAAGTGGGCGGAATTGGAGAAGTGGGCGTGGCATATTTCAAATTTTTCATTTCTATTCAATTTTTTTCAACATTTTCCATATTATTTTGACTTTTTCGACCCTTCAACTTTTTCCAATATATCCCATTTGTATTTGTTCGACTTTTTCAACCTCTTTTAACTTTCTTCATAAGGTTCTTTATTTTTTCGACTTTTTCATCAATTTGCAATTGTTTCAAATTTTTTCAACTTTTTTAGAGTTTTTCAACATTTTGCATATATTTGCGACTTTTTTAACATTGTTCAACCTTTCTAACATTTCACATTTTTTTCGACTTATTCAACCTCTTCAATATCTTTTTAACATTTTTTGAAAAACTACTTTCAGTGCAGTGTAGGGTATGTGAGTTTCGGCCTGGCCGAAGATAACAAAAAAAATGAGTTAATTTTTTGCTGTACTTTGGTGTCAAAAAACAGTTATGTCACTCTTCACGTTGCAATGGAAATTAGACTACAATATGCAAAAGTTTCCTATTTTTAGTGTAGGAGAGGTTAAGCTATTGTGATCGCGACGTGGTTTCCAACCATATTCTGTTAGTACCTTCATCTAAATAATCCACACTTTACTTATGAAAAATAGTTTCCAAGCTCAAAACAGTTTTTTTTTTCTGAAAATTCCAAAATTTTGAGTTGTGCCTCTTTAGCTAAATGTGTACGATATGTATGTGTATGATAAATACTGTACGTACTGGGTGTTTATTTTGAAAATTTTGTAGATGACATAATTTTTTTGCCCTTATTTTAGCTTGAGGAATAAAAATAACTTCCTAATTTTTGAGCTGTAAACGGCGCGTCCAGAGTTTATGTCCGATTTCGTTGAAACTTAACGAAAAAACTGACTTACTAAAACGTAGGAAAAGTTTAACTTAGGTGCCAAGATATAGTGTTTATGTAATTTATCTGTATGGGAAATACCACCCAATTTTTCAAGCCACGCCCACATTTTTGATGTGGCTGAAAATGCTGACAAAATACATTAGAAGAGGTTTCTTTTTTTTTAATTAGCGGACCTATATGCAGGCGCGGATCCAAGGTCATGACCCCCGTGACCCCCCCCAAAACAGCCCGCATTTCAGAAAATAGAGCGGAAACAATATTTTGCAAACCGAAAAACAAACGAATAAAACCTAGTTTTTGCAAACTTAAAAACCTGAAACTAACCAAACGATCAAAATTAACTTATTTTTTTGCACTCTGAAAAAATTGGAATCAAAAAATGACTAAATCAACAAATTTGACTAATTTTCTTAAACAAGACTGACTTTTTTATTATTTTTTCTATATTTGGATTATAGCTATACTTGATATACTATCATCTGTTTACAATCTGTTTACAAGTTCCAACTAAAAGCATCATTTATAAAACAAAATCCAATCTTCTATTTTGTTTCGCAAATCTGTTAATGATTGCATCGATGTCCAATTCATTGTCTCGATGGATGTGTAGCAATGCAAGCCCGGTGAGTCTGTCTTCTGCCATAGCTGATCTCAACCAAGTTTTGAGGCGACGAACAGTGGGAAATTTTTTAGCGTTTTGGGACAAAAATCCGTCTACAATGCAATTATTAATGGATTTGAAAATTTTTTTTTTAAATAATAGTGAAGTACCACCCGATGTGTGAGTAATGCCCAAAATTTTGAGAACGTTCAACATAACCTCAAAAAATCCTATAAATATATGAAATTCGTGTATTTTACTTAAAGAGGGGGTATGGTTTTGGCGCTACATTTTAAGCATAAGTTTAAAAATGTTTTTTAGTGATATGGTAAAATTAAATTTATTTTTTTAAAAAACATATAAAAGTACAATACTTAAAGCGTATTCTGTGAAAATTTCATTAAAAAATATTTATTGCAGAACAAGCCATTGCCATCAAATTTCCGCGGACGCCTAAAAAAAAAGTTGGTTTGCGGTGGACAACATAGCTCATCATTTTATCATCTAAAATCAAAAAAACCAAAAAATTTGGTTAGCTTATAAGTTTTTCAAGGTATTGAGGAAGGGTTTTTTTTCCTTTGACGATTCCAAAGCAGTGTATTAATAGCCGGATAAACAACTTCATCACACGCATCAAGGGCAAGAGGAACCGAATCTGGGAGTTGAATAGTTAAGTCGAAAAAAATGTGAAATGTTAGAAAAGTTGACAGTGGTTGAAAAATGTTGAAAAAGTCGAAAATATATGCAAAATGTTGGAAAAAGTTGAGAGAGGTTGAAAAACTCTAAAAAAAATGAAAAAGGTTGAACAAATTTGAAACAATTCAAAATTGATGAAAAAGTCGAAAAAATAAAGAAACTTATGAAGGAAGTTGAAAGAGGTTGAAACAGTCGAACAATGAACATATTGGAAAAAGCTAAAGGTCTGAAAAAGTCGAAAGAATATGAAAAATGTTGAAAAAAATCTAATAGAAATGAAAAATTTGAAATATGCCACGCCCACTTCTTCAATTCCGTCCACTTTGGTTCAATAAATTATATTCGTGATCGACATCCTTATATTAAATTTTAGCACAGTAGCTTGTATAGTTTGCGATATATGCCGCAGTTAAATTTAAAATTTAGGGCGGTGACACACCCACTGGTACAATCCAGCCCGATTTTGATACAGAAATAGCTTTCCATATTCAAACCCCTTACACCGAATTTTAGTATGATTAATCACATATTTCGATTAATATGCCACTTACCATATTTTATTTGTATGGGAGGAGCCACGCCCACTGGTGCTATTTCAGCCACTTTTGATTCAGATATACTCTGTAGCAACTGAACAACCTACACTAAATTTCATAGCAATTGCTGCAATAATTCACTTAAAACAGCGCTTACAAATTTATGTTAATATGGGAGGTGCCACGCCCACTAATGCAATTCTGTCGAAATTCACTTAATGTTAAAGCCCATCGCAGCCGACACTTCTAAGCCAAATTTTATGAAGATTACTCTCATAGCACACTGTATATAACAGTTAACGTTTTCTGCTTGTATGGGAGGTGCCACGCCCACATGCACCATTGCGCCAAAGTTTTGCAAAAACATACCTTCTAGCAAGTATATCTGCCTTATTAAATTTCATAATGATTACGATGTTAGTTCTTTTAGTATAACGCTTATAAATATTGTGGGCTGTGCCACGCTCTTCAACGAGTTTTTTTAGTAAAGTGGCAGAGCATGTGTTGCTGACTGCTTTCAGTGGCATCATCTCTAAAATTTTTATGAAAATCGTTTGAGCCATATTTGGAATCAAAATTTTTAACTGTTAAAAAGAGCCATGCCCACTTTTTCGATTCCACCCACTTTTATCACAATTCAAGATATATTTGATATGCATGTGTTTACCAAATGTCATGACAATATCTTGCACGGTTTACGAGATATGGTGGTAAAAAGGTTAAAATTTAGGGCTGTGCCACGCCCCTTTAAGAAGCTTTGAAAGCTTCAAAACTAGCCTAATACTAATCTTGATCACATGTGCATCAAATCACCAATTTTTATCAAAGTCGCTGGAACTTTTTTTCAAAATTGCCCTAGGTAAATTTACATAGAGTATGGGCGGTAGGCGTGTCCGTGAACCGATTTCACCCATTTTCAATAGCAAGATGCCTGCAAGAAGATGTGACCTGACAGACAGACAGACAGACAGACAGACAGACAGACAGACAGACAGACAGACAGACAGACAGACAGACAGACAGACAGACAGACAGACAGACAGACAGACAGACAGACAGACAGACAGACAGACAGACAGACAGACAGACAGACAGACAGACAGACAGACAGACAGACAGACAGACAGACAGACAGACAGACAGACAGACAGACAGACAGACAGACAGACAGACAGACAGACAGACAGACAGACAGACAGACAGACAGACAGACAGACAGACAGACAGACAGACAGACAGACAGACAGACAGACAGACAGACAGACAGACAGACAGACAGACAGACAGACAGACAGACAGACAGACAGACAGACAGACAGACAGACAGACAGACAGACAGACAGACAGACAGACAGACAGACAGACAGGCAGACAGACAGACAGACAGACAGACAGACAGACAGACAGACAGACAGACAGACAGACATTCATTTTACTCCTTAACTGTTGACCTTGAAAAGGCCAAATAAGTAGAAACTGGAATTTTGCTCTCTTTATGGTAAAACTAGTCCTTAGTGACAACAATCAGATTAAAACTTATGATCACAAGTTTATAGTAAGTGGTCACTCATATTTGCCCAATGATGCTGACTTTGGTTCTATAGAATCCTTTATTAGAGGCAAATTATTGTATGTACCGAATTACTGGTACTCAGCCATAGTACAATCAAGGAAATAAATGCATTTTACTTTACAAAGATGAAAAACAAATTTCTTGAGTTCAACCAGCCTTAGTGACGATATAACAAAAAGGAAAAAAAGGTCAACCATTGTCTTGGTTAAGGATCCAGTGGATCCGATCAAGTCAGAAGAAGCTTTTACTTTATATTACAAGGAAACCTTAAATGAGGACATGCCTTTTTCATCTATAAGAATTGTACCGCGTCACAAGAAAGGAAGACCAAGATTGCTTAGAAATATTAAACAAGACTACCTCTACAATGGACTAAGACCAGTGGCAACAGCGAAGAAACAAGACATGATCGACCTACTGAACTTCATACCACCGATATATCATGACTATTTTACATGTCTAATGAGAACGTTGATAGCTTTGGACCTCTGACAGACTACGAAAAACACGCTGATGCATTTGATAATGTTATGTGAAAAGTAATAATAATAAAACTTAAGGGGGGGTAAGGTTTTGCCAAATTTTGTTTTTCCATTTTTTGTTGTTGTTTTATTTAATAGTATAGTTGTATAAAAAAGTATCCTGTTGAAATTTCAGGTCGATTGGAGTAAAACTGACGAAGATACAGTGTCTTGAGTCTCGATGATTCTGTGTAAGTATATGAAAAAAAAGACAGTGCTAAAACTTTAAACGTGATTTTCTCGAAACTTACTTTTCAAAGTCAGTGGACACTTTTTCTCAAAAACTACTAGACTGATTTTCTTGAAATTTGACACACTCTTTTTATACATATAAAACCAGGTAATGACGAGGGTTTTTTTTTTCATTACAACCAGTTCTGCAATAATAAATATTCTGATTTTTGCCTTTTTTTTTAAAAAAAAATTCGTTTCTTGGCTTAAAAATTATGCCAAAATCTTAAAAATCGTCAATGAAAAAAAACCCTTCGTCAATACCTTGAAAAACTTATAAGCTAAAGAGAGATTTTTTTTTCAGATGATAACGTGATGAGATATCTTGTCCACCGCAAACCATCTTTTTTTTAAGCATCCGCGGAAATTTGCTGCCAATGGCTTATTTTGAAATATTTTTTGATTAAATTTTCACAGAAAACTCTTTAAATATTTTACTTTTAACTTTGCTCTTTAAATAAATAAATTTACTTTTACCATATCACTAAAAAACATTTTTAAACTTATGCCTAAAATGTAGCGTCAAAACCCTACCCCCTCCTTAAGTAAATTATGTCATACAATGTTTGGTATTTTTTCAAGAATAGAAGATTTTCATATTCCTAATGCTATTAAACCAGAACATCTAGTTCAATCTAAAAATCTTTTGAGGGTAAAGAATTGAAAGTCATACATATGAAATCTAAGTATTATATCTGAACATTTAGTCCAATCCAAAAAAACTTTGAGGGAAATGTGGTGTAAGTCATACTTACAGAACATCTTGTTTAATCTAAAAAACCTTGGAGGGAAAAATGGTGTATCTTACTTAAGCTCCTGAAAACCACCATAAATTTTTTTTCTTAATCTCTGCAAATTCTATTAAATATATTGAGAATATTATATTACGGATTTTCTTACAGTGCATCTAACTACTTAGTTAAAAGTGTTGTTTCTCAAATTGACTTGCAATCCACTTACACGACTTTTCCTTTCAGAGCCTCATATATATAAATACTTATTTATTCTTAATGACTTTATATATGTTGCATTCAGGGTTGCCATGTTGAAAAAAAGGCCTTCCCAAACTAAAACAAAAATTCCTTAAAATTGTAAGAATACTTTGTTTTGGTCAGCAATATAAAAAAAATTCAAAAACTTAAATAACTTTCACAAAATTAAATTTTTGGGTGGGGAAATTGACTTTTTTGCACATTAAAAAAAGGCTCCCCGCATAAATTTCATTGAACTCTTTCGATGCGATTTCAGTGTTCGTTATAACAAATAACACATAAAGGGTTTTTAATGTCACTGGATCTGTAAAATTATGAGTATTTCTCTTAAGGGGCTATACCAGTGTAACCCATGAAAAATTAGGCGATTTTCGCGAATTTTTTTAAAAGAAAGTACTCGATAATAAAGTATATTTTCAGCTTTATTTTAAAATTTACAAAAATATTGAAAAATGACGGAGTTATGTGCCGTCTTCGGAGGTGCAAAAAAAAAAGTTCTCCAACTGCTGATATGATTCCGGCCTAATGAGTAATTGAAACAAAAAAATTCAAAAAGTTTATTAAAGTTGAAGGTATTTCCTATACAATGACCTACGACTTTTGAAAAATATCAAAAATTAACTAAATGGCGTAGCTCTGAAAAAAAAGTCGTTTTTTTTGAGGCAAAAAATTGTCGTTTTTTTAATGCCAAATTGACAATTTTCAACCAATCAAAAAGATCGTAAGTCATTGTATAGTAAATATATTCAAAAACACTCAGTTTTAATTTGAGTCGATCAGTTAATTTCTCTTTGAGTTATGATGTCAGCAATTTTGAAAAATAACGTTTCGAGAAAAACGCGTTTGAAGTTTCAACTATTGAGACTTATACCTACGAGCGGTCGCTCTTTAGAACGCTGCCATTCAAAAATAATTGAAGATACGACCTTGCCGCTTTCACAGGACATTTTTGAAAGTATAAACTGTCGAATAAGCTAACAAAAAAAAAAAATCGATTTCTTAAAAGTGTCACACTGGTATAGGCCCTTTATAAAACTAATCATGGAGTACGATTTGGAGATAATATATTCATAATGGCAGTTAAAACTATAATTGTAACTAAAATATACACCCAGGTCTTTCATCTCTTGCTTGCGCGTTAATGTTTTTTTTATTGAGTGTATAATCGAACAATATGCACTTAGTACTTCTAGTATCTACTATACTTAAACGAGCTAAAATTGTATGTTTATATATTTATATATGTATTTACATATTTATATATTTATGTATTTATGTATTTATATATTTATATATTTACATATTTATATATTTATATATTTATATATTTATAGTTATATTTATATATTTATATATTTATATATTTATATATTTATATATTTATGTATTTATATATTTATATATTTATATATTTATATATTTATATATTTATATATTTATATATTTATATATTTATATATTTATATATTTATATATTTATATATTTATATATTTATATATTTATATATTTATATATTTATATATTTATATATTTATATATTTATATATTTATATATTTATATATTTATATATTTATATATTTATATATTTATATATTTATATATTTATATATTTATATATTTATATATTTATATATTTATATATTTATATATTTATATATTTATATATTTATATATTTATATATTTATATATTTATATATTTATATATTTATATATTTATATATTTATATATTTATATATTTATATATTTATATATTTATATATTTATATATTTATATATTTATATATTTATATATTTATATATTTATATATTTATATATTTATATATTTATATATTTATATATTTATATATTTATATATTTATATATTTATATATTTATATATTTATATATTTATATATTTATATATTTATATATTTATATATTTATATATTTATATATTTATATATTTATATATTTATATATTTATATATTTATATATTTATATATTTATATATTTATATATTTATATATTTATATATTTATATATTTATATATTTATATATTTATATATTTATATATTTATATATTTATATATTTATATATTTATATATTTATATATTTATATATTTATATATTTATATATTTATATATTTATATATTTATATATTTATATATTTATATATTTATATATTTATATATTTATATATTTATATATTTATATATTTATATATTTATATATTTATATATTTATATATTTATATATTTATATATTTATATATTTATATATTTATATATTTATATATTTATATATTTATATATTTATATATTTATATATTTATATATTTATATATTTATATATTTATATATTTATATATTTATATATTTATATATTTATATATTTATATATTTATATATTTATATATTTATATATTTATATATTTATATATTTATATATTTATATATTTATATATTTATATATTTATATATTTATATATTTATATATTTATATATTTATATATTTATATATTTATATATTTATATATTTATATATTTATGTATTTATATATTTATATATTTATATATTTATATATTTATATATTTATATATTTATATATTTATATATTTATATATTTATATATTTATATATTTATATATTTATATATTTATATATTTATATATTTATATATTTATATATTTATATATTTATATATTTATATATTTATATATTTATATATTTATATATTTATATATTTATATATTTATATATTTATATATTTATATATTTATATATTTATATATTTATATATTTATATATTTATATATTTATATATTTATATATTTATATATTTATATATTTATATATTTATACATTTATATATTTATATATTTATATATTTATATATTTATATATTTATATATTTATATATTTATATATTTATATATTTATATATTTATATATTTATATATTTATATATTTATATATTTATATATTTATATATTTATATATTTATATATTTATATATTTATATAGTTATATAGGTGTCGCCGTTTGCCGTTTTATGTTGAAATATACACTCTACTACGGCACGGCCATCCTGCCGTTTCGCACGTTCTCGTGCGAGTCGTCTGAAAAAGAAAGTTTTTTACAGTATCTGGTACAACCACTCGGCCAATTCTGACCAGAATAAACCTTTAATTATCCGAAAAATAATTTTATTGGTTTCCCACCTCATACACAAATAAACAAATACTTAAATTCTATTACAATTTCATAGTTCATTAAACAAATCAACAACAGTCTTATTTTACTGTCAAATGTCATGTCCCATATAATAATCGCATAGAGCATCAAAAATAAAATAAAACAAATTATCTACACATTGACCAGTTCAGTTATTCCTCCAATTACTTAAAACAAGAAAACAAAAAATCAACTATCAGCTCTATCCAGTGAAATTATTATAAATTTATCAGACCAGTAACCTCTATCCGGTTACTGAACTCAATAATCACTTCTATCCAGTGATTTTCCAGAACCTCTATCCTGCGCAAATAACTCATACCACCTCTATCCAGTGATATTTATTTAAATTTTCCACACCATTGCTTCTATCCAGCAATGCATCTGACCACAACAATGCGTATTACATTTTTACAAATCACAAATCATACATCAATTATCATCATCAATTTCGACAGGGACATGAGCTTCAGGCATTCGCCTCATACGATCATGAGTATACTTACTTGTGCGTCCGATTACAACTTAAAGATTTAACCATATATCGGTCACCGTCCAAAACTTCCGTCACTTTAAATGGACCTTTGTACTTTTGGTCGAGCTTCGTTTGATTGCGTTCTTCATTTCGTAATAAGACCAAGTCGCCTACCACAAATTTGTCCAGTTTGGCTTTAGTACTACCAAATCTTAATTTATCATAGCAAGCATTCTTTTCCATATTACAAATAGCCTTATTTCGAGCATTATAAAGGATTACTGATGGTTCATTTGCATCAGATACCAATATTTCAATGGGTCTAGCTACTTTACCTATGAGCAATTCTAAGGGACTATATTTGGTAACTCGACTTTGGGTACAATTTAATGCTAACTGAACATCAGGAAGAGCATCTTGCCAGGAGCGATTACTAGTTTCAACTGCAGTGAGCATATTGTTCAATGTACCCATTACGTGCTCAACTTGGCCGTTTGCACGAGCACTTCCTGTTGCAATCAAATGTAAATTAATATGGTGTGAATTACGAAATTCACTGAATTCTCGGCTCGTAAAAGAACGACCCTGATCAGCAATAACTCGTATTGGGGCACCAAATAAAGAAATAGCTTGCTTTAAGGCAGAAATGCTACTAAGAGCATCTATGTTAGTTGTATGATGCAACACAACGTATTTTGCGAACGAGTCTATCAATACAAAAACGTACTCTTTTCTGTCACTTTTTCCACTCAGCTTTCCAGTTGCGTCGATATGTGTGTGTTGTAAAGTGTTCCAAGGAACCGCTGTTTTGGGTATGGAATGCAATTCAGCTTGAGTTTTCTCAGAGTGAGACTTGGAAATTTTACACGTCACGCAACCATCTACAAATTTTTTCACAAATTTTGACATATTTTCGAACAAATAATGCTCATATAATTTCTCTAAAGTTTTCTCATAACCCAAATGCATCAGTGCATCGTGGGTGGGAACTATTGGTAAGCATCGTGATTTACCATTACGTTATATCTTTCGATAAAGAACACCTGAACGAATGTCATAAGCCTGAGAAATGTCATCACTAAGCCTCTTCTCATTTATATCAGATATAAGTTTCAAAATTTCACCATCTTGCTGTTGCTCTGCCAAAAGCCCACCACCTATGCACTCGGGGAGTAACATCAAGCTTTTTACGTGAAGCTTGTAAAGAGTTACAGTCAGTGGCAACAATAAAACTACGTCCGTGTAAGCAGGGTCGCCGAGAGAAAATCCGGGCCCATGGGATGTATAAATTCGGGCCCCTACCCCCAATTCTTTGTAGACACACTATGTAATATGACACAATAATATATGTTTATTTTATGAGGGACAATTTTATCAAAACTTTTAGGCTTTGTTGTTTTATTGAATCATTGAAATAGTCATTAGTCACAATGAATATGAATTTATGCATCCAGGTGTCAATTGTAAATAGAGGGGAAAAAGTGAAAAAGTCATCTAATATTTGGCTTGAACTCTTTAATTTGAACCTTAGAACAATAAAACATTAAATTTCAAATTATTCAGTCCCATTCGCCTTTGAACTTGTTCACATTAGAGATGCGCTTTTCTTGCTTTCTGGGCTGCAAATTTTTTTATAAGTGTATCAAAATCCAACTGTTTGGCTAACGGGGCCTCTATGCAAAGAGTCCCAAGTCCTGATACTCGCTCTTGTGTGGAGCACGATCGGTGAAAGTGACTTATTCGAGCAAGAACACTAAAAGAACGTTCAGCACTAGCAACAGTTACAGGTATAATGCAAAACACACGTAGAGTAACACATACATTAGGAAAAATTCTCTCCAAATTTTTAATATAGATTGAATTCAACAAAGTATATGGTGATGGTTCTTCTTCGAAATTAGCTTCGTAAATATGTTTCAGATGGATAATTTCATCTTTTAATTCTGCAGAAACGTCTGATTTGTGTTTTTTGACAAGATCTGTAGCAGCATTTTGAATTTTGCTTTCGTCCATCGCTGTGAATCGCCACAAAAAAGAAAAAGTCCCATTTCTCCCACAATTACTGAGTCAACGATGACGAGAAAAGTGTTTTTCCTGAAATCGGTCTCCTGATCGTCTTGTATTCACTTAAATGTTGTCCCATTGATTTCAAATCGAATTTAAGTCTGATAATAAGCTTTCAAGATTTTGAACTTTGATGTCGATGGTCGCGTCTCTTGCTTGAAGAGTGACGCTTCTTTCATTGATAGCTTTCAATATTATATACCTTTCATGTACTTCAGAATGCCGTTGACATCACTACAAGTTTCAGCCGTAAGATTGAGCTCATTTAAGCCTTCGAGTGCTTTTTGCAATCCTAGAGTATGATTGGCAAACGCCTTAACTGCTTCAATTTTAGCAGACCACCTTGTCTCTGAAGGTTTATGGAGGGAACTCGGTACACTTTTTTTGAGAGTTTCCAAATGTTCTGGATTCCTGCTGAAAATGGCGTAACACTTTTGAACCACTCCAAAAAAAGTTATTGCGGCTTGACAGCATTCTGCTGAGTCGACGCCACATAAATTAAGACTGTGGGTTGCACAGGGTGAGTATTTGGATTTTTCTCAAGAAACAATTCAAATACAATTAGGTTAGGTTAGGTTAGCGCGGGAGATGACAATTGTCATCATAACTTAGGCCGCAATTGAGCCCATTGTGTACCCTGTTTAACTGTTAACTTTGTTATCAACCTATTCAAACCATTTCGAAATTTTTATAAACCTCAAAATGGATTTTGGACACTTTTGAGCGATGTCTTCAAGAGAGTCGAAGAAGTGGCATTCGAATACCTTAAACCGCCGATTTGTCAGCGCTGGGCATTCACAGAGATAATGAAAGACTGACTCTTCGACGTCCGGAACTTTACAGCTTCTACAAAGATCCCCTACATCAGAAAGCCCTAGTCTTGCGGCATGTTTGCCTATAAAACAGTGTCCTGTAATGACACCGACAAAGATTCTCAGGGTTTCATTCAAATAAAATTCAAAAAAATAAAAAAACAATAACAAGCAAAAAAATAAAAAAAATAGAAAAAATAAAAAAACAATTCAAATTTTTCTTATCGAATGGATTGTAGCAGTGAAATTGCCTAGGTGGCGACACTTAAACCTTCGTAACTTTTTTTTTTATGAAAGGTACTAAAATTTTTTTTCAGGAAAAAGTTGTGTAGACTTTACAGAACAACTCCGTTTAAAAACTTTGTTTCTGTACATATGAGAAAATGGTTAAATTCTGTTTGCTTATTAAAAAGTTAATTTTTTATAAGTAATAGATAAAACTTTTATAAAAACCTTAAATAAACAAATAATTTAAGAAACTGCGATAACACAGGAGAACTACGGTTTAATCCACTCACGTGGCGTCTCACTTTAATGATGTAAACAAAACAAAGAAAACAGTACAGCTAATTGAAAAAAAATTCAACACAATGGTGTGATCTTAAAAATTCACTTAAAATTTAACCACATTTGCTTGAAATTAAAAATTACCTTTTCGATTGTTCTTCAGTAATATGGCGGGTGCAATTTGAGTGCTGACGTAGACATCAACCAAAAATATACTGATGAGATTTTAAGAATCGAAACATATGTCTATATTCTAGAGTTGTTGTTGCTTTTTTCCTTTTTTATCAAAGTTTGTTTATTACATAAAGCATTGTATCAAAAATTTTACATAAAAATGTTGATCGCTGCGAAAAATGGCTAAAGTTCAATAATCATTTAATTATTAAAACCTTAAATTCATATAAATTGTAAAATATTTCTTGTTCATAACTTTTTAAAAACTCCAAATTTGCAAAAAAAAAATGTAAGGCCGTAATATTGATCAATTAATCTTCAAGTTATGCAATAAAAAATTTAAGTTTCATATGTTGGTTTTTAATGTGCCCACTTGAGAAAACTTTACTCACAAGTTAAAATAATAAAAAACAATAGAATTAATAAAGCCTTAATTTTTTCACATAGTTTCAAAATGATTTAAGATCACAAATAATTTTGTGTTTCAATCTATACTGTTTTTCATGCACTGAGGAAAAATTAACCTGGTTAATTCAACTAGGAAACGTAATTGGCGCCAAGCTTAAAACTGGTCATTTAAACCAGAAATCTGATTGAATATAGCAAAAATGAATCTAGTTAATTCAAAGCTATAGCCTCAATTGAGGCTTGTTAATAATATTTACCAGGAATCTATTTAAATTGACTAAGATTGATAAACATACAGTCACGTATCCACATTACCAACAAAATAAGCCGAAAATCCCTAGATCTTAGGCACAATCGATAGAGGGTGAGACGATAAATTTACATTGGAACCCGCAAAAAGGCACACTTCAGTCTTTAGGTGCTCAACAAATATTTTGTTTTCACATTCACCAGTATATAAAAAGAAAGTAACCTTACCTTATTAATAAAATTTGATTCACATAGATTTCACTTAGAATTTGGTTTTAAAAATTTAAAATTTCGAGCACACAATTTCACGTACTAATTAATTTTCTGACTTTTCACACACAATCGTTAGGGGCCGTTCATAAATTACGTAAGACAATTTCATGACTTTTTGACCCCCCCCCCTCCCCCGAGTAAGATTTAGTAAGATTCTCACTACCCCCCCCCTCCCCCCTTCCGAAATCTTACGTAAGATTCATAATAAAGGTGAAACTAGTCAAAAAATGTATTTTTCATGTGATGTACTATATTTAATTTTAATATAAGTACATATGTTACATATTAAATAAATATTACGAAATTGCAAACTACACATTTGTTTTTCAATATGAATAAAAAAAGTCATCGTAAGTCATCGTTAGTTCATGCGCTTTTCAACCAGTCTGATAGTGAACCTACAATTGGCACACCCGACTCGTCTGCTGAATTTTCTGATTCACATTCAAACCCTGTAACATCAATATCCTCGTCGTCATGCCACTCTGCAACTTGACAAATCTCCGATTGTTTTAAAATGCAAAGGCTTTTCCCCTGTCCACGTTTCAAAATTGAAACTGGTTGAATCATGTAAGTGCGACTACAGTCTTTTCCATGTAGTTTTTTGTGCATTACAGTAGCTTTTTTCGAGGCAAAGTACTGGTCACAAATATTACAAACTCGATCAGCTAAGACGTTTGCAAGGGAAGGACAAAAAAAAATCGTAAGGCATGATTTTGAACTGTGGATGTACTTTTGACCAATCGTAATTTAACGCTAAGCGAAGAAATAGAGGACAAAACTGATTGCTGTTTTGGTCTCCTGTTGAAGAAGGAATCGAAAGCGAATCTTCTTGTTGAAGAGGACAAGTGCAAGGGGGTGGTAAAGAACCGGGACAACATCAACAAAATTTCAAAGTCGACGTATCTGCGTGTAAATGCCTGAATAATAGCAAACTTGTGAGACGGTGTTACAAGTCGACCCTGCGTGTAAACAACATACATATATTTCATTACATAAACAGAAGAGAAGTTAGAGTCGATTACTTAAATCGATTGTAATCGATATTTCTGAATCTTTCGTGACTGTCGAAAATTCAAATATATTTCATTACTGACATTAATGACGATGCGTTAATACAACTTTAATGTATGAATACGCATTTTAAATCTTACGTAAGATGATCATTCACCCCCTCCCCCCCTCTCGTAAGATGTAGTAAGAATCCGCCGACCCCCCCCCCCCCCCCCTAAACGTCTTACGTAATTTATGAACGGCCCCTTAACAGAAATCGCGAATCTACAAGGCAAAGGTCACTAGATATGTACATACATACATATGTTGCTCAAGAAAAATTCCAAATTTTGCGAAGCATGCCTTGAGACATTCTTACCGGTTAGAGAGTTAGATTCGAAAAAATTTTTTTAAAAAGCTTTTGACTCTCAACTTTAAGCTAACTATGCGTTCAAAACTTATATTTTTAGAAAAAATTTGTAAAAAAACACTAATTGCATTTTATTGTAAAAAAGCGAAAATTTTGTTGTCTTGCCTCCGATTTACGGGCCCCATTGCAAAGTCCGGGCCCGGGGGGTTTGTCCCCCTCTTCCCCCTCTCGACGGGCCTGCGTGTAAGTAATGCCTAAAATGCTTAACCGCATTGACAACAGTGAGAGTCTCCAACTCGTACACAACGCTTGCTATATTAAGCAACCACAAAAACACTTTGTGTCTTTTTTCTGTATTAAAACAGCTCCATAGCCAACAGCACTAGCATCTGTGTGAAGTTCTATTGGACAAGAAGAATCAAATATTGTTAGTACAGGCTCAGAAGTTAAAACGGATATTTTTTGCTGTTTTACATTTTCATGCACAGGTTTCCAGTCAATTTTACTCTTGCTAGTTGTCAAAGTATACAATGGAGGCAAAGCTGTTAAAGCTTTAATCTTTTTGGGGTTCGGTTTCATTATACCCGCACTGACCTCAAAACTTTATGTTTGAGAAAAGAACACTTCTTCAGATTTAGTGAGAATCCTTTATCGGTTAGTACTTCAAGTACGATACGGAGTCTTTCCAAAGCCTCTTCTGCATTAGTAGCCACAATAAGGATATCATCCATGTAGACAACAACAAACGAATTTACCAAATTACCTAAAGCATTCATCACTGCACGTTGAAAAACTGATGGTGCATTTCTTAGACCAAAAGGCATAGTCAGATATTTATATTGACCGACAGGAGTTTCAAAAGATGTATAGTCAATCGAGTCAGAATGAATAGGTACTTGGTGAAATCCTGAGGCCATATCTAAACTCGTAAAGAACTGAGAGTCATGCAACCTATCAATTTGATCTGAGATGAGTGGTAATGGAAATATATTGGGGATAGTATTATCATTTAATTCGCGGAAGTCTACACACATTCGATCGGAACCATCTTTTTTCTTCACAAGAAGTATGGGACTCAAAAAAGGTGACGTACTAGGACGAATAATGCCACAATTTAAAAGTTCATGAATTCTGTTTCGAACAATACTGCGCTCTTCAGTGCTTAATCGATAAGGACGCCTATAAACTGTTTTGTTCGGATCTTTTTGTCGCATTTGAATTGGTGCTGTATCAGCATGAGTGCTAGGAATCCCGGTTATGAAATTTATTTTGAAATTATTCAAAATATTCAATATCTTTGGCTTTAGGTCCTGGGAAATGTCAGTGTCTATTAAATTAAAATCTATATCATTAGGTGCAATTGCTTCACAAATATAAACAAAGTTCAACCTACTGAAATATAATTTGTCTGATGTCATATGCGCATCAATACCTTGACTAAGGATTTCGCGCCCAACCAATATTTTATGACGCAAACAAGAATCTGGCAACACATGAAACAGAATTTCTAAATCAATGCCATCGACTTCAACCAATGTTAAAATTTGAATGGTACTATTTATGCCAGTTTGTCAAATTCCTGTCATTGTTACCACATTAAAGCTACATTTGCCACGAAATTTACAACCCACTGGTTCTTGAATAAGCGAACATTCTGAACCGGAATATAAAAAAATATGAACTTCTCACTAAAGTGATCCAATGTTCCAGCAGGTGTACCGATAACACATACATAAGTCCACTCGTCTATCCATTGAAGAAATTTCAGCACTATCACCAACTCTTTTGCTAATAATCTTGGGGCACCTTGATGCGTAGTGACCAACACCTTGACAATTAAATCAGGTCAAACTCGACTTGGCTGAACTTTTTGAAACATCATTGCTGCTCAAATTTTGAATATGCGTTTTCTTGAATCTACATTGCAATGCCTTATGTCCTATTTTGCCACAATTAAAACATTGTATGCCTGGCGATGATGTTGATGCCTTGTATCTTTTTGTTTCTGGACCACTCGTGTCATTTTACGTAATAGTTTTCTTCTTTAAAAACAACATAGCCTTCAGTTCTTGTTGTAACAAATTTCTGGTACCAATGTCCGCAGTAAACGTCAGACGATGCACTCTAGGCTCAAACTGAGAAATGTGAGCTAACACCGTGGATACAGCTGTATGTTCAGTCGACAAGTTTTTCCACCGAGCCATCAATGCGGATAGGCACTCGCCTTCCTTAGGTCTGTTGTTGTTGATATTCATCAAAAATTCAGCTGCAATTTCGGGCAATCGTATCGCACAGAAAAAATATCTTTGAATTCTGGCCATGTCATTTCTGGATATGATACTTGGGCTAACCAGACGGATTCCTGTCCTTTGAGAGCCCGACTTAGTATATTCATCATAGACGCTTTTCGCGGTGACTGCTCAGAGATGTACATATCCGCCATTGCGATCCAAGCGCGAGCGTCAGCATTTTCAACATCTTGGTTAAATTCAGGCAAATATATGTCAATGCTGTATTATGCCTTGATTGCTTCTACAAGAGCTAAAAAGCTGCGATTTTGTTGCTCGAACAATAGCTGCCATTTTTCTTCGCCAGCAACTTGTAGGGAATCTTGGATCAATCCTACTTCTGATGTCGGGTTATCGTTCATTTTCAATAATTTTTATTTAAAATTATAATAATTTTATTTTTGAAAATAAATTTGAATTTATTTTAATTTGAAAATTAAATCGAGACAGTCTCGATCTCGCCACTTCTAGTTACTTCCGTTTCTCTTGCTTGCTTTTTGAAAACTAATTTGTAGTGCCAGTCGATACTACCCAAGCTTTGACATAGGTGTCGCCGCTTGCCGTTTTATGGTAAGTAAAATTCACACAGTACTACGGCATATATATATATTAATTTATTTATATATTTATATATCTACCTCTAGTGTTAATTTGTTAATTTTATCAAGAAGTTGTGTGGTTGTTTGTGCGAATGATTGTATTGTTATTGTGAAATCATTTTGTGAGTGGTTTGGAAAATTTGGTTGATTGTGTATTGCAGAAATTTCGTGTTCATTCATTACTTTCCAAAATCTATCTGCTAAGTCTAGGAGTTCTTCTTAATCTTTGTTGTTTGCACTTGTTAAGGCAATGTTAAGGCTCTTCGGTAGTTTTCGGATCCATAATTTCCGTAGAAATTCTGGATCTATTGAAGAACCTGCTAGAAGAAGAAGCGATCTTTAGAACTGAGATGGTTTTCGGTCACCTATCTCTGTGTCAGAAAATATCTTATTGAGTCGCTTGTTCTCGCTCAAAGAGTGACGTTCTATAACTACTCGTTTTAGTCCTTCATACAGATTATCTAGTGGAGGTTTCTGTATGAAGTCTAAAACTGTGATTATTACGTCTTGTGGGAGTGCGGTGATTAGGTGTTCGTATTTTGTTTTGGCTGTTGTTATGTTTTTTGTGCTAAATTGTGTGTCTGCTTGGATGAGCCATGCTTCTGGACAATTGGTCCAGAATTGTGGTAGCTTTATTGAAGTAGCATGGATTTCCAAGGGAGATTCGAAGGGGTTGGGTAATGTGTTAGGGTGGTAAGGATTATGTGTTTGGTTAGTTTGGGTAGGGTTGGGATTCAGTGTAGAAGCAGGGGTACGATTCATTGGACGGTGCGGAGGAATAGTTTGATGGTTTGGGTCGATTAGAAAGTTAAATGTGTGTGCCTAGTGTTGTGTAGTGGCCTTTCGATGTATTACGATACGAAGTCTATCACTTATCGCAATACAAAGAATAATTTTTTTTAAATTTAAAAATTCCTGGAAAAGAGTGAAATGTTATTTGGAAAATTTATGTGTGTATACTATTCTTTAAGTTTCATAGCCTCATAAGTTCATTGGTTCATATTTCGTTGAGTGTTGATAAACAATGATGATGGGCAATGATGACGGACGATGTTGGTGGATGATGATGGATAAATATGATGATGGGAAATGATGAAGGATGATGGTGGTTTTTGATGATGATAATTCGAGGAGTCACGTGATATTTGTTTGTTGATGTTGAAAATTGCGATTTAATTTTTTTTTTCGCAGAATTATTTGGTAGTAAGATGTTAACTTTAACGTGCGCATATGTTTGCGATTGTCATAATTAGAGTATTTGTGCGTGATGCTGTAGTGAAATTGGCCTCACTATGTTTGGTAGTTGTTTCCGGTCGAATTTTATCCAATCCTTTGCAATCCAGTTTTCAGGAACGGCGGGATCGCCAGTTTTGGTTCTAATATAATTGGTCTTATTAAGTATCTTTATTTATTATTTATTTTAAGTATCTTTATTTTCAAAATTATTGAACAAGCTTTTAAGTTGAATAATATTTAAGAAGTGAAAAAATTAAATTGAATTTTTGATGACTTAAAATTAAAAAATAAACTTTTTCACAATTTCAAAAATTATTAAATTTTAAGTAATTTAAGGCAAGTGTGTAATGTAGTGTAAATGTGGGACACTACATTTATATATTTATACATTTATACATTTATATATTTATATATTTATATATTTATATATTTATATATTTATATACTTATATATTTATATATTTATATATTTATATATTTATATATTTATATATTTATATATTTATATATTTGCATATTTATATATTTATATATTTATACATTTATATATTTAAATATTTATATAGTTATATATGCATTAACTCATTTGTAAAATATGGCTAGTAGAAAGCATGCCCTACGATTGGAATCTCAGTTTCCTTTGTCCTGTACTGAAGAAAGGTGACCCGACAATCTGCGCTAACTACCGGGGAATCAGTCTTCTTGCCATCTCTTACAAGGTCCTGTGGACTGTACTGTGTGAAAGACTTAAGCCGTTTGCCAACACACTGATTGGGCCTTATCAGTACGGCTTTATACCTGTTATGTCCACCATAGACCAGAACTTCACACTACGTCAAATCCTGGAAAAAACCAACGAAAAACAGATCGATACCCATCATCTCTTTATCGATTTTAAAGCTGCTTTCGATAGCCCGATACGGGATTGCCTGTATGCTACCATGTCTGAGTTCGGTATACCTGCGAAGCTGGTGCTGCATTGCAGAATGACGTTGAGCAACACAGCCATCTCCGTCAGAGTAGGAAGGGACCTCTCCGAAAAATTTGATAACGAACGAGGTTTCAGACAGGGCGATCCACTATCCTGCAACCTCTTTAACTTTGTGATGGAAGGGGTGTTGCGAAGAGCCAGTATACATTGTAATGGCACTATTTTCTACAAAAGTGTCCAGCTCCTTGCATATGCCGATGATATTGATATCATTGGATTTTGTAAGCGAGATGTTACTGCTGCGTTCTCTGCTATCGAAAAAGAGTCAGCGAAGTTGGGTTTGACGGTGAACGAGGGTAAAACAAAGTATATGCTGTCCACAAACAGAGAGACGCAGCGTATTGGATCCTATGTTACTGCGAACAGCTATACTTTCGAAGTTGTCAAGGAATTCACCTATCTTGGCACTGCCGTGAACACTCAAAACGATGTCAGCCTGGAGATAAAGCGAAGACTAACTCTTGCTAATAGGTGTTACTACGGTCTCAGTAAGCAATTGAGTAGTAGAGACCTCTCTCGCCCGACAAAACTGACACTTAACAAGACACTCATCTTACCCGTGCTACTTTACGGCGCAGAAGCATGGATTGTGTCGCAGACTGATGCAGCCACGCTTGGGGTGCTTGAGAGAAAAATTCTTCGCAAAATCTTCGGTCCTGTTCACGTCGGCGAGGACTACCGTATTCGAATGAATCACGAACTGTACGAGTTCTACGCTGACATTGACATAGTCAAGCGCATCACTATCCAACGTCTGCGCTGGCTGGGACATGTTGTGCGTATGGACGAAAAAGCTCCGGCGAAAAAGGTGTTTGATGCGGAAGCCGCTGGGCGACGACGAAGAGGATGACCATGCCTCCGATGGAAAGACCAAGCCGATGAAACCCTATCCACGCTTGATGTGACTGATTGGAGAAGGCGCGCACGAAGCAGAGGCGCCTGGAAAGAGCTTTTGAGGTCGGACGTAACCCGGTAACGGGTTGTTATGGCCACCCAATCAAGTAAGTAAGTATATATTTATGAGAACTTTGATGGACATATTATATCCCATTTCTCCATAAGCTTCCAGAAATTCGTTTACCAACTCAACATAATTATGACTTTTCTTGTTGCCCAAAAAGTTCTCACACAAAGAAATGAAACTCTGCCATGCTCTTTTTTCAACTTGGTTCAATTTTTTTAGAAAGTCTGTATCAGTGATTAGCTTCCGAATCCGTGGTCCAACAAAAACCTCTGTAAATTATTATCAAAGAATAAAATGCAAGTAAATACGTACGAATGCAATTTTGAAGTCACTTTCCACAATATTCCACTGCTTCATTCGGGACGCTAAGATCTCTGTTTGTCTTGATGACAGTCCCAAATCGCGCACGAGTCATGATAATCAAGATTTGACACTAAGTGGCGTTCTATCGGTTGTGTTCCAGTTGAAATACATGGTACATATATCATTTCTCTCGCTAGGAAATTCATTGCTGCAAACAGAAACCCGACTAGAATTTTTCTTAGGCATGCCTTAATATACTTTCGGCCCTAATTGGGGAATAATGAGGTTAGCCTTAATTAGGATTGTGTACTATCAGCCTAATAAGGTAGTTCTAAGGAATTTCTAAATTAGTTTTACCTATCAACTGTCTGATTAGGTCCAACTACGGCATGCCTATGTTTGGTTTGCCTAAAGGTTTGGTCATGGTAAGAACCTAAGGAACGCCTGAATTCGGTAAATCTGGGGAATAAGTAATGTGCTAGTCGTGACTAAGTTCGAAATTACTCCTGAACTGTAAGAAATGACCGCAGAGAAAATTGAATTTACACAAGATAACATTACGACACGCTTCGTATAAATTGGAACCAAGAGCAAATTGTGAACATCCTATTTTTTATCAACTCAATTTAAATTTTATTGAATATTTTTTACAATTGGATATTGTATCCCGCTGTAGAAAAGTCGAATTTATAAGATTACAGCATGGGATGTGGGGAAAGATAGTGAGCAATATGGAACAATACGTGCGTGATCAAAAGAAACACGCACTTTGTACACATCAAGGTCACATACCCAATAGCTCAAGTGTTAGAGCGGCCGTCGCAATTCAAAAATGCAGACGGTCGGGTGTTCGATTCTCAGTACAACTTAACCAAAACTGGTCTGATGAGGCTATGTATATGCATATAAATATGAGTTTTAGAGTTTTTCAATCTGTCTCAACCTTTTTCAACATTTTGCATATATTTGCGACTTTTTTAACACTGTTCAACCTTTCTAACATTTCACATTTTTTTCGACTTATTCAACCTCTTCAATATCTTTTTAACATTTTTTGAAAAGGTACTTTCAGTGCAGTGTAGGGTATGTGAGTTTCGGCCTGGCCGAAGATAACAAAAAAAATTAGTTAATTTTTTGCTGTACTTTGGTGTCAAAAAACAGTTATGTCACTCTTCACGTTGCAATGCAAATTAGACTACAATATGCAAAAGTTTCCTATTTTTAGCGTAGGAGTGGTTAAGCTATTGTGATCGCGACGTGGTTTCCAACCATATTCTGTTAGTACCTTCATCTAAATAATCCACACTTTACTTATGAAAAATAGTTTCCAAGCTCAAAACAGTTTTTTGCGTTTTCTGAAAATTCCAAAATTTTGAGTTGTGCCTCTTTAGCTAAATGTGTACGATATGTATGTGTATGATAAATACTGTACGTACTGGGTGTTTATTTTGAAAATTTTGTATATGACATAATTTTTTTTGCCCTTATTTTAGCTTGAGGAATAAAAATAACTTCCTAATTTTTGAGCTGTAAACGGCGCGTCCAGAGTTTATGTCCGATTTCGTTGAAACTTAACGAAAAAACTGACTTACTAAAACGTAGGAAAAGTTTAACTTAGGTGCCAAGATATAGTGTTTATGTAATTTATCTGTATGGGAAATACCACCCAATTTTTCAAGCCACGCCCACATTTTTGATGTGGCTGAAAATGCTGACAAAATACATTAGAAGAGGTTTCTTTTTTTTTAATTAGCGGACCTATATGCAGGCGCGGATCCAAGGTCATGACCCCCGTGATCCCCCCCCCAAAACAGACCGCATTTCCTAAAAGAGATCTGAAACAATATTTTGCAAACCGAAAAACAAACGAATAAAACCTAGTTTTTGCAAACTTAAAAACCTGAAACTAACCAAACGACCAAAATTAACTTATTTTTTTGCACTATGAAAAAATTGGAATCAAAAAATGACTAAATCAACAAATTTGACTAATTTTCTTAAACAAGACTGACTTTTTTATTATTTTTTCTATATTTGGATTATAGCTATACTTGATATACTATCATCTGTTTACAATCTGTTTACAAGTTCCAACTAAAAGCATCATTTATAAAACAAAATCCAATCTTCTATTTTGTTTCGCAAATCTGTTAATGATCGCATCGATGTCCAATTCATTGTCTCGATGGATGTGTAGCAATGCAAGCCCGGTGAGTCTGTCTTCTGCCATAGCTGATCTCAACCAAGTTTTGAGGCGACGAACAGTGGGAAATTTTTTAGCGTTTTGGGACAAAAATCCGTCTACAATGCAATTATTAATGGATTTGAAAATTTTTTTTTTTTAAATAATAGTGAAGTACCACCCGATGTGTGAGTAATGCCCAAAATATTGAGAACGTTCAACATAACCTCAAAAAATCCTATAAATATATGAAATTCGTGTATTTTACTTAAAGAGGGGGTATGGTTTTGGCGCTACATTTTAAGCATAAGTTTGAAAATGTTTTTTAGTGATATGGTAAAATTAAATTTATTTTTTTAAAAAACATATAAAAGTACAATACTTAAAGCGTATTCTGTGAAAATTTCATTAAAAAATATTGCAGAATAAGCCATTGGCATCAAATTTCCGCGGACGCCTAAAAAAAAAGTTGGTTTGTGGTGGACAACATAACTCATCATTTTATCATCTAAAATCAAAAAAACCAAAAAATTTGGTTAGCTTATAAGTTTTTCAAGGTATTGAGGAAGGGTTTTTTTTCCTTTGACGATTCCAAAGCAGTGTATTAATAGCCGGATAAACAACTTCATCACACGCATCAATTGCAAGAGGAACCGAATCTGGGAGTTGAATAGTTAAGTCGAAAAAAATGTGAAATGTTAGAAAAGTTGACAGTGGTTGAAAAATGTTGAAAAAGTCGAAAATATATGCAAAATGTTGGAAAAAGTTGAGAGAGGTTGAAAAACTCTAAAAAAAATGAAAAAGGTTGAAAAAATTTGAAACAATTCAAAATTGATGAAAAAGTCGAAAAAATAAAGAAACTTATGAAGGAAGTTGAAAGAGGTTGAAAAAGTCGAACAATGAACATATTGGAAAAAGCTAAAGGGTAGAAAAAGTCGAAAGAATATGAAAAATGTTGAAAAAAATCTAATAGAAATGAAAAATTTGAAATATGCCACGCCCACTTCTCCAATTCCGTCCACTTTGGTTCAATAAATTATATTCGTGATCGACATCCTTATATTAAATTTTAGCACAGTAGCTTGTATAGTTTGCGATATATGCCGCAGTTAAATTTAAAATTTAGGGCGGTGACACACCCACTGGTACAATCCAGCCCGGTTTTGATACAGAAATAGCTTTCCATATTCAAACCCCTTACACCGAATTTTAGTATGATTAATCACATATTTCGATAAATATGCCACTTACCATATTTTATTTGTATGGGAGGAGCCACGCCCACTGGTGCTATTTCAGCCACTTTTGATTCAGATATACTCTGTAGCAACTGAACAACCTACACTAAATTTCATAGCAATTGCTGCAATAATTCACTTAAAACAGCGCTTACAAATTTATGTTAATATGGGAGGTGCCACGCCCACTAATGCAATTCCGTCGAAATTCACTTAATGTTAAAGCCCATCGCAGCCGACACTTCTAAGCCAAATTTTATGAAGATTACTCTCATAGCACACTGTATATAACAGTTAACGTTTTCTGCTTGTATGGGAGGTGCCACACCCACATGCAACATTGCGCCAAAGTTTTGCAAAAACATACCTTCTAGCAAGTATATCTGCCTTATTAAATTTCATAACGATTACGATGTTAGTTCTTTTAGTATAACGCTTATAAATATTGTGGGCTGTGCCACGCCCTTCAACGAGTTTTTTTATTAAAGTGGCAGAGCATGTGTTGCTGACTGCTTTCAGTGGCATCATCTCTAAAATTTTTATGAAAATCGTTTGAGCCATATATGGAATCAAAATTTTTAACTGTTAAAAAGAGCCATGCCCACTTTTTCGATTCCACCCACTTTTATCACAATTCAAGATATATTTGATATGCATGTGTTTACCAAATGTCATGACAATATCTTGCACGGTTTACGAGATATGGTGGTAAAAAGGTTAAAATTTAGGGCTGTGCCACGCCCCTATAGGAAGCTTTGAAAACTAGCCTAATCCTAATCTTGATCACATGTGCAGACAGACAGACAGACAGACAGACAGACAGACAGACAGACAGACAGACAGACAGACAGACAGACAGACAGACAGACAGACAGACAGACAGACAGACAGACAGACAGACAGACAGACAGACAGACAGACAGACAGACAGACAGACAGACAGACAGACAGACAGACAGACAGACAGACAGACAGACAGACAGACAGACAGACAGACAGACAGACAGACAGACAGACAGACAGACAGACAGACAGACAGACAGACAGACAGACAGACAGACAGACAGACAGACAGACAGACAGACAGACAGACAGACAGACAGACAGACAGACAGACAGACAGACAGACAGACAGACAGACAGACAGACAGACAGACAGACAGACAGACAGACAGACAGACAGACAGACAGACAGACAGACAGACAGACAGACAGACAGACAGACAGACAGACAGACAGACAGACAGACAGACAGACAGACAGACAGACAGACAGACAGACAGACAGACAGACAGACAGACAGACAGACAGACAGACAGACAGACAGACAGACAGACAGACAGACAGACAGACAGACAGACAGACAGACAGACAGACAGACAGACAGACAGACAGACAGACAGACAGACAGACAGACAGACAGACAGACAGACAGACAGACAGACAGACAGACAGACAGACAGACAGACAGACAGACAGACAGACAGACAGACAGACAGACAGACAGACAGACAGACAGACAGACAGACAGACAGACAGACAGACAGACAGACAGACAGACAGACAGACAGACAGACAGACAGACAGACAGACAGACAGACAGACAGACAGACAGACAGACAGACAGACAGACAGACAGACAGACAGACAGACAGACAGACAGACAGACAGACAGACAGACAGACAGACAGACAGACAGACAGACAGACAGACAGACAGACAGACATTCATTTTACTCCTTAACTGTTGACCTTGAAAAGGCCAAATAAGTAGAAACTGGAATTTTGCTCTCTTTATGGTAAAACTAGTCCTTAGTGACAACAACCAGATTAAAACTTATGATCACAAGTTTATAGTAAGTGGTCACTCATATTTGCCCAATGATGCTGACTTTGGTTCTATAGAATCCTTTATTAGAGGCAAATTATTGTATGTACCGAATGACTGGTACTCAGCCATAGTACAATCAAGGAAATAAATGCATTTTACTTTACAAAGATGAAAAACAAATTTCTTGAGTTCAACCAGCCTTAGTGACGATATAACAAAAAGGAAAAAAAGGTCAACCATTGTCTTGGTTAAGGATCCAGTGGATCCGATCAAGTCAGAAGAACCTTTTACTTTATATTACAAGGAAACCTTAAATGAGGACATGCCTTTTTCAGCTATAAGAATTGTACCGCGTCACAAGAAAGGAAGACCAAGATTGCTTAGAAATATTAAACAAGACTACCTCTACAATGGACTAAGACCAGTGGCAACAGCGAAGAAACAAGACATGATCGACCTACTGAACTTCATACCACCGATATATCATGACTATTTTACATGTCTAATGAGAACGTTGATAGCTTTGGACCTCTGACAGACTACGAAAAACACGCTGATGCATTTGATAATGTTATGTGAAAAGTAATAATAATAAAACTTAAGGGGGGGTAAGGTTTTGCCAAATTTTGTTTTTCCATTTTTTGTTGTTGTTTTATTTAATAGTATAGTTGTATAAAAAAGTATCCTGTTGAAATTTCAGGTCGATTGGAGTAAAACTGACGAAGATACAGTGTCTTGAGTCTCGATGATTCTGTGTAACTATATGAAAAAAAAGACAGTGCTAAAACTTTAAACGTGATTTTCTCGAAACTAACTTTTCAAAGTCAGTGCACACTTTTTCTCAAAAACTACTAGACTGATTTTCTTGAAATTTGACACACTCTTTTTATACATATAAAACCAGGTAATGACGAGGGTTTTTTTTTTCATTACAACCAGTTCTGCAATAATAAATATACTGATTTTTGCCTTTTTTTTAAAAAAAAAAGTCGTTTCTTGGCTTAAAAATTATGCCAAAATCTTAAAAATCGTCAATAAAAAAACCCTTCGTCAATACCTTGAAAAACTTATAAGCTAAAGAGAGATTTTTTTTTTCAGATGATAACGTGATAAGATATCTTGTCCACCGCAAACCACCTTTTTTTTTAAGCATCCGCGGAAATTTGCTGCCAATGGCTTATTTTGAAATATTTTTTGATTAAATTTTCACAGAAAACTCTTTAAATATTTTACTTTTAACTTTGCTCTTTAAATAAATAAATTTACTTTTACCATATCACTAAAAAACATTTTTAAACTTATGCCTAAAATGTAGCGTCAAAACCCTACCCCCTCCTTAAGTAAATTATGTCATACAATGTTTGGTATTTTTTCAAGAATAGAAGATTTTCATATTCCTAATGCTATTAAACCAGAACATCTAGTTCAATCTAAAAATCTTTTGAGGGTAAAGAATTGAAAGTCATACCTATGAAATCTAAGTATTATATCTGAACATTTAGTCCAATCCAAAAAAACTTTGAGGGAAATGTGGTGTAAGTCATACTTACAGAACATCTTGTTTAATCTAAAAAACCTTGGAGGGAAAAATGGTGTATCTTACTCAAGCTCCTGAAAACCACCATAAATTTTTTTTCTTAATCTCTGCAAATTCTATTAAATATATTGAGAATATTATATTACGGATTTTCTTACAGTGCATCTAACTACTTAGTTAAAAGTGTTGTTTCTCAAATTGACTTGCAATCCACTTACACGACTTTTCCTTTCAGAGCCTCATATATATAAATACTTATTTATTCTTAATGACTTTATATATGTTGCATTCAGGGTTGCCATGTTGAAAAAAAGGCCTTCCCAAACTAAAACAAAAATTCCTTAAAATTGTAAGAATACTTTGTTTTGGTCAGCAATATAAAAAAAATTCAAAAACTTAAATAACTTTCACAAAATTAAATTTTTGGGTGGGGAAATTGACTTTTTTGCACATTAAAAAAAGGCTCCCCGCATAAATTTCATTGAACTCTTTCGATGCGATTTCAGTGTTCGTTATAACAAATAACACATAAAGGGTTTTTAATGTCACTGGATCTGTAAAATTATGAGTATTTCTCTTAAGGGGCTATACCAGTGTAACCCATGAAAAATTAGGCGATTTTCGCGAATTTTTTTAAAAGAAAGTACTCGATAGAATGTTTTGAAGTTTTTTGGACATAATAAAGTATATTTTCAGCTTTATTTTAAAATTTACAAAAATATTGAAAAATTACGGAGTTATGTGCCGTCTTCGGAGGTGCAAAAAAAAAAGTTCTCCAACTGCTGATATGATTCCGGCCTAATGAGTAATTGAAACAAAAAAATTCAAAAAGTTTATTAAAGTTGAAGGTATTTCCTATACAATGACCTACGACTTTTGAAAAATATCAAAAATTAACTAAATGGCGTAGCTCTGAAAAAAAAGTCGTTTTTTTTGGGGCAAAAAATTGTCGTTTTTTTAATGCCAAATTGACAATTTTCAACCAATCAAAAAGATCGTAAGTCATTGTATAGTAAATATATTCAAAAACACTCAGTTTTAATTTGAGTCGATCAGTTAATTTCTCTTTGAGTTATGATGTCAGCAATTTTGAAAAATAACGTTTCGAGAAAAACGCGTTTGAAGTTTCAACTATTGAGACTTATACCTACGAGCGGTCGCTCTTTAGAACGCTGCCATTCAAAAATAATTGAAGATACGACCTTGCCGCTTTCACAGGACATTTTTGAAAGTATAAACTGTCGAATAAGCTAACAAAAAAAAAAAATCGATTTCTTAAAAGTGTCACACTGGTATAGGCCCTTTATAAAACTAATCATGGAGTACGATTTGGAGATAATATATTCATAATGGCAGTTAAAACTATAATTGTAACTAAAATATACACCCAGGTCTTTCATCTCTTGCTTGCGCGTTAATGTTTTTTTTTATTGAGTGTATAATCGAACAATAAGCACTTAGTACTTCTAGTATCTACTATACTTAAACGAGCTAAAATTGTATGTTTATATATTTATATATGTATTTACATATTTATATATTTATGTATTTATGTATTTATGTATTTATATATTTATATATTTATATATTTATAGTTATATTTATATATTTATATATTTATATATTTATATATTTATATATTTATATATTTATATATTTATATATTTATATATTTATATATTTATATATTTATATATTTATATATTTATATATTTATATATTTATATATTTATATATTTATATATTTATATATTTATATATTTATATATTTATATATTTATATATTTATATATTTATATATTTATATATTTATATATTTATATATTTATATATTTATATATTTATATATTTATATATTTATATATTTATATATTTATATATTTATATATTTATATATTTATATATTTATATATTTATATATTTATATATTTATATATTTATATATTTATATATTTATATATTTATATATTTATATATTTATATATTTATATATTTATATATTTATATATTTATATATTTATATATTTATATATTTATATATTTATATATTTATATATTTATATATTTATATATTTATATATTTATATATTTATATATTTATATATTTATATATTTATATATTTATATATTCATATATTTATATATTTATATATTTATATATTTATATATTTATATATTTATATATTTATATATTTATATATTTATATATTTATATATTTATATATTTATATATTTATATATTTATATATTTATATATTTATATATTTATATATTTATATATTTATATATTTATATATTTATATATTTATATATTTATATATTTATATATTTATATATTTATATATTTATATATTTATATAGTTATATAGTTATATAGGTGTCGCCGTTTGCCGTTTTATGTTGAAATATACACTCTACTACGGCACGGCCATCCTGCCGTTTCGCACGTCCTCGTGCGAGTCGTCTGAAAAAGAAAGTTTTTTACAGTATCTGGTACAACCACTCGGCCAATTCTGACCAGAATAAACCTTTAATTATCCGAAAAATAATTTTATTGATTTCCCACCTCATACACAAATAAACAAACACTTAAATTCTATTACAATTTCATAGTTCATTAAACAAATCAACAACAGTCTTATTTTACGGTCAAATGTCATGTCCCATATAATAATCGCATAGAGCATCAAAAATAAAATAAAACAAATTATCTACACATTGATTAGTTCAGTTATTCCTCCAATTACTTAAAACAAGAAAACAAAAAATCAACTATCAGCTCTATCCAGCGAAATTATTATAAATTTATCAGACCAGTAACCTCTATCCGGTTACTGAACTCAATAATCACTTCTATCCAGTGATTTTCCAGAACCTCTATCCGGCGCAAATAACTCATACCACCTCTATCCAGTGATATTTATTTAAATTTTCCACACCATTGCTTCTATCCAGCAATGCATCTGACCACAACAATGCGTATTACATTTTTACAAATCACAAATCATACATCAATTATCATCATCAATTTCGACAGGGACATGAGCTTCAGGCATTCGCCTCATACGATCATGAGTATACTTACTTGTGCGTCCGATTACAACTTAAAGATTTAACCATATATCGGTCACCGTCCAAAACTTCCGTCACTTTAAATGGACCTTTGTACTTTTGGTCGAGCTTCGTTTGATTGCGTTCTTCATTTCGTAATAAGACCAAGTCGCCTACCACAAATTTGTCCAGTTTGGCTTTAGTACTACCAAATCTTAATTTATCATAGCAAGCATTCTTTTCCATATTACAAATAGCCTTATTTCGAGCATTATAAAGGATTACTGATGGTTCATTTGCATCAGATACCAATATTTCAATGGGTCTAGCTACTTTACCTATGAGCAATTCTAAGGGACTATATTTGGTAACTCGACTTTGGGTACAATTTAATGCTAACTGAACATCAGGAAGAGCATCTTGCCAGGAGCGATTACTAGTTTCAACTGCAGTGAGCATATTGTTCAATGTACCCATTACGTGCTCAACTTGGCCGTTTGCACGAGCACTTCCTGTTGCAATCAAATGTAAATTAATATGGTGTGAATTACGAAATTCACTGAATTCTCGGCTCGTAAAAGAACGACCCTGATCAGCAATAACTCGTATTGGGGCACCAAATAAAGAAATAGCTTGCTTTAAGGCAGAAATGCTACTAAGAGCATCTATGTTAGTTGTATGATGCAACACAACGTATTTTGCGAACGAGTCTATCAATACAAAAACGTACTCTTTTCTGTCACTTTTTCCACTCAGCTTTCCAGTTGCGTCGATATGTGTGTGTTGTAAAGTGTTCCAAGGAACCGCTGTTTTGGGTATGGAATGCAATTCAGCTTGAGTTTTCCCAGAGTGAGACTTGGAAATTTTACACGTCACGCAACCATCTACAAATTTTTTCACAAATTTTGACATATTTTCGAACAAATAATGCTCATATAATTTCTCTAAAGTTTTCTCATAACCCAAATGCATCAGTGCATCGTGGGTGGGAACTATTGGTAAGCATCGTGATTTACCATTACGTTATATCTTTCGATAAAGAACACCTGAACGAATGTCATAAGCCTGAGAAATGTCATCACTAAGCCTCTTCTCATTTATATCAGATATAAGTTTCAAAATTTCACCATCTCGCTGTTGCTCTGCCAAAAGCCCACCACCTATGCACTCGGGGAGTAACATCAAGCTTTTTACGTGAAGCTTGTAAAGAGTTACAGTCAGTGGCAACAATAAAACTACGTCCGTGTAAGCAGGGTCGCCGAGAGAAAATCCGGGCCCATGGGATGTATAAATTCGGGCCCCTACCCCCAATTCTTTGTAGACACACTATGTAATATGACACAATAATATATGTTTATTTTATGAGGGACAATTTTATCAAAACTTTTAGGCTTTGTTGTTTTATTGAATCATTGAAATAGTCATTAGTCACAATGAATATGAATTTATGCATCCAGGTGTCAATTGTAAATAGAGGGGAAAAAGTGAAAAAGTCATCTAATATTTGGCTTGAACTCTTTAATTTGAACCTTAGAACAATAAAACATTAAATTTCAAATTATTCAGTCCCATTCGCCTTTGAACTTGTTCACATTAGAGATGCGCTTTTCTTGCTTTCTGGGCTGCAAATTTTTTTATAAGTGTATCAAAATCCAACTGTTTGGCTAACGGGGCCTCTATGCAAAGAGTCCCAAGTCCTGATACTCGCTCTTGTGTGGAGCACGATCGGTGAAAGTGACTTATTCGAGCAAGAACACTAAAAGAACGTTCAGCACTAGCAACAGTTACAGGTATAATGCAAAACACACGTAGAGTAACACATAAATTAGGAAAAATTCTCTCCAAATTTTTGATATAGATTGAATTCAACAAAGTATATGGTGATGGTTCTTCTTCGAAATTAGCTTCGTAAATATGTTTCAGATGGATAATTTCATCTTTTAATTCTGCAGAAACGTCTGATTTGTGTTTTTTGACAAGATCTGTAGCAGCATTTTGAATTTTGCTTTCGTCCATCGCTGTGAATCGCCACAAAAAAGAAAAAGTCCCATTTCTCCCACAATTACTGAGTCAACGATGACGAGAAAAGTGTTTTTCCTGAAATCGGTCTCCTGATCGTCTTGTATTCACTTAAATGTTGTCCCATTGATTTCAAATCGAATTTAAGTCTGATAATAAGCTTTCAAGATTTTGAACTTTGATGTCGATGGTCGCGTCTCTTGCTTGAAGAGTGACGCTTCTTTCATTGATAGCTTTCAATATTATATACCTTTCATGTACTTCAGAATGCCGTTGACATCACTACAAGTTTCAGCCGTAAGATTGAGCTCATTTAAGCCTTCGAGTGCTTTTTGCAATCCTAGAGTATGATTGGCAAACGCCTTAACTGCTTCAATTTTAGCAGACCACCTTGTCTCTGAAGGTTTATGGAGGGAACTCGGTACACTTTTTTTGAGAGTTTCCAAATGTTCTGGATTCCTGCTGAAAATGGCGTAACACTTTTGAACCACTCCAAAAAAAGTTATTGCGGCTTGACAGCATTCTGCTGAGTCGACGCCACATAAATTAAGACTGTGGGTTGCACAGGGTGAGTATTTGGATTTTTCTCAAGAAACAATTCAAATACAATTAGGTTAGGTTAGGTTAGCGCGGGAGATGACAATTGTCATCATAACTTAGGCCGCAATTGAGCCCATTGTGTACCCTGTTTAACTGTTAACTTTGTTATCAACCTATTCAAACCATTTCGAAATTTTTATAAACCTCAAAATGGATTTTGGACACTTTTGAGCGATGTCTTCAAGAGAGTCGAAGAAGTGGCATTCGAATACCTTAAACCGCCGATTTGTCAGCGCTGGGCATTCACAGAGATAATGAAAGACTGACTCTTCGACGTCCGGAACTTTACAGCTTCTACAAAGATCACCTACATCAGAAAGCCCTAGTCTTGCGGCATGTTTGCCTATAAAACAGTGTCCTGTAATGACACCGACAAAGATTCTCAGGGTTTCATTCAAATAAAAAAACAATAACAAGCAAAAAAATAAAAAAAATAGAAAAAATAAAAAAACAATTCAAATTTTTCTTATCGAATGGATTGTAGCAGTGAAATTGCCTAGGTGGCGACACTTAAACCTTCGTAACTTTTTTTTTTATGAAAGGTACTAAAATTTTTTTTCAGGAAAAAGTTGTGTAGACTTTACAGAACAACTCCGTTTAAAAACTTTGTTTCTGTACATATGAGAAAATGGTTAAATTCTGTTTGCTTATTAAAAAGTTAATTTTTTATAAGTAATAGATAAAACTTTTATAAAAACCTTAAATAAACAAATAATTTAAGAAACTGCGATAACACAGGAGAACTACGGTTTAATCCACTCACGTGGCGTCTCACTTTAATGATGTAAACAAAACAAAGAAAACGGTACAGCTAATTGAAAAAAAATTCAACACAATGGTGTGATCTTAAAAATTCACTTAAAATTTAACCACATTTGCTTGAAATTAAAAATTACCTTTTCGATTGTTCTTCAGTAATATGGCGGGTGCAATTTGAGTGCTGACGTAGACATCAACCAAAAATATACTGATGAGATTTTAAGAATCGAAACATATGTCTATATTCTAGAGTTGTTGTTGCTTTTTTCCTTTTTTATCAAAGTTTGTTTATTACATAAAGCATTGTATCAAAAATTTTACATAAAAATGTTGATCGCTGCGAAAAATGGCTAAAGTTCAATAATCATTTAATTATTAAAACCTTAAATTCATATAAATTGTAAAATATTTCTTGTTCATAACTTTTTAAAAACTCCAAATTTGCAAAAAAAAAATGTAAGGCCGTAATATTGATCAATAAATCTTCAAGTTATGCAATAAAAAATTTAAGTTTCATATGTTGGTTTTTAATGTGCCCACTTGAGAAAACTTTACTCACAAGTTAAAATAATAAAAAACAATAGAATTAATAAAGCCTTAATTTTTTCACATAGTTTCAAAATGATTTAAGATCACAAATAATTTTGTGTTTCAATCTATACTGTTTTTCATGCACTGAGGAAAAATTAACCTGGTTAATTCAACTAGGAAACGTAATTGGCGCCAAGCTTAAAACTGGTCATTTAAACCAGAAATCTGATTGAATATAGCAAAAATGAATCTAGTTAATTCAAAGCTATAGCCTCAATTGAGGCTTGTTAATAATATTTACCAGGAATCTATTTAAATTGACTAAGATTGATAAACATACAGTCACGTATCCACATTACCAACAAAATAAGCCGAAAATCCCTAGATCTTAGGCACAATCGATAGAGGGTGAGACGATAAATTTACATTGGAACCCGCAAAAAGGCACACTTCAGTCTTTAGGTGCTCAACAAATATTTTGTTTTCACATTCACCAGTATATAAAAAGAAAGTAACCTTACCTTATTAATAAAATTTGATTCACATAGATTTCACTTAGAATTTGGTTTTAAAAATTTAAAATTTCGAGCACACAATTTCACGTACTAATTAATTTTCTGACTTTTCACACACAATCGTTAGGGGCCGTTCATAAATTACGTAAGACAATTTCATGACTTTTTGACCCCCCCCCTCCCCCGAGTAAGATTTAGTAAGATTCTCACTACCCCCCCCCTCCCCCCTTCCGAAATCTTACGTAAGATTCATAATAAAGGTGAAACTAGTCAAAAAATGTATTTTTCATGTGATGTACTATATTTAATTTTAATATAAGTACATATGTTACATATTAAATAAATATTACGAAATTGCAAACTACACATTTGTTTTTCAATATGAATAAAAAAAGTCATCGTAAGTCATCGTTAGTTCATGCGCTTTTCAACCAGTCTGATAGTGAACCTACAATTGGCACACCCGACTCGTCTGCTGAATTTTCTGATTCACATTCAAACCCTGTAACATCAATATCCTCGTCGTCATGCCACTCTGCAACTTGACAAATCTCCGATTGTTTTAAAATGCAAAGGCTTTTCCCCTGTCCACGTTTCAAAATTGAAACTGGTTGAATCATGTAAGTGCGACTACAGTCTTTTCCATGTAGTTTTTTGTGCATTACAGTAGCTTTTTTCGAGGCAAAGTACTGGTCACAAATATTACAAACTCGATCAGCTAAGACGTTTGCAAGGGAAGGACAAAAAAAAATCGTAAGGCATGATTTTGAACTGTGGATGTACTTTTGACCAATCGTAATTTAACGCTAAGCGAAGAAATAGAGGACAAAACTGATTGCTGTTTTGGTCTCCTGTTGAAGAAGGAATCGAAAGCGAATCTTCTTGTTGAAGAGGACAAGTGCAAGGGGGTGGTAAAGAACCGGGACAACATCAACAAAATTTCAAAGTCGACGTATCTGCGTGTAAATGCCTGAATAATAGCAAACTTGTGAGACGGTGTTACAAGTCGACCCTGCGTGTAAACAACATACATATATTTCATTACATAAACAGAAGAGAAGTTAGAGTCGATTACTTAAATCGATTGTAATCGATATTTCTGAATCTTTCGTGACTGTCGAAAATTCAAATATATTTCATTACTGCCACAAATGACGATGCGTTAATACAACTTTAATGTATGAATACGCATTTTAAATCTTACGTAAGATGATCATTCACCCCCTCCCCCCCTCTCGTAAGATGTAGTAAGAATCCGCCGACCCCCCCCCCCCCCCTAAACGTCTTACGTAATTTATGAACGGCCCCTTAACAGAAATCGCGAATCTACAAGGCAAAGGTCACTAGATATGTACATACATACATATGTTGCTCAAGAAAAATTCCAAATTTTGCGAAGCATGCCTTGAGACATTCTTACCGGTTAGAGAGTTAGATTCGAAAAAATTTTTTTAAAAAGCTTTTGACTCTCAACTTTAAGCTAACTATGCGTTCAAAACTTATATTTTTAGAAAAAATTTGTAAAAAAACACTAATTGCATTTTATTGTAAAAAAGCGAAAATTTTGTTGTCTTGCCTCCGATTTACGGGCCCCATTGCAAAGTCCGGGCCCGGGGGGTTTGTCCCCCTCTTCCCCCTCTCGACGGGCCTGCGTGTAAGTAATGCCTAAAATGCTTAACCGCATTGACAACAGTGAGAGTCTCCAACTCGTACACAACGCTTGCTATATTAAGCAACCACAAAAACACTTTGTGTCTTTTTTCTGTATTAAAACAGCTCCATAGCCAACAGCACTAGCATCTGTGTGAAGTTCTATTGGACAAGAAGAATCAAATATTGTTAGTACAGGCTCAGAAGTTAAAACGGATATTTTTTGCTGTTTTACATTTTCATGCACAGGTTTCCAGTCAATTTTACTCTTGCTAGTTGTCAAAGTATACAATGGAGGCAAAGCTGTTAAAGCTTTAATCTTTTTGGGGTTCGGTTTCATTATACCCGCACTGACCTCAAAACTTTATGTTTGAGAAAAGAACACTTCTTCAGATTTAGTGAGAATCCTTTATCGGTTAGTACTTCAAGTACGATACGGAGTCTTTCCAAAGCCTCTTCTGCATTAGTAGCCACAATAAGGATATCATCCATGTAGACAACAACAAACGAATTTACCAAATTACCTAAAGCATTCATCACTGCACGTTGAAAAACTGATGGTGCATTTCTTAGACCAAAAGGCATAGTCAGATATTTATATTGACCGACAGGAGTTTCAAAAGATGTATAGTCAATCGAGTCAGAATGAATAGGTACTTGGTGAAATCCTGAGGCCATATCTAAACTCGTAAAGAACTGAGAGTCATGCAACCTATCAATTTGATCTGAGATGAGTGGTAATGGAAATATATTGGGGATAGTATTATCATTTAATTCGCGGAAGTCTACACACATTCGATCGGAACCATCTTTTTTCTTCACAAGAAGTATGGGACTCAAAAAAGGTGACGTACTAGGACGAATAATGCCACAATTTAAAAGTTCATGAATTCTGTTTCGAACAATACTGCGCTCTTCAGTGCTTAATCGATAAGGACGCCTATAAACTGTTTTGTTCGGATCTTTTTGTCGCATTTGAATTGGTGCTGTATCAGCATGAGTGCTAGGAATCCCGGTTATGAAATTTATTTTGAAATTATTCAAAATATTCAATATCTTTGGCTTTAGGTCCTGGGAAATGTCAGTGTCTATTAAATTAAAATCTATATCATTAGGTGCAATTGCTTCACAAATATAAACAAAGTTCAACCTACTGAAATATAATTTGTCTGATGTCATATGCGCATCAATACCTTGACTAAGGATTTCGCGCCCAACCAATATTTTATGACGCAAACAAGAATCTGGCAACACATGAAACAGAATTTCTAAATCAATGCCATCGACTTCAACCAATGTTAAAATTTGAATGGTACTATTTATGCCAGTTTGTCAAATTCCTGTCATTGTTACCACATTAAAGCTACATTTGCCACGAAATTTACAACCCACTGGTTCTTGAATAAGCGAACATTCTGAACCGGAATATAAAAAAATATGAACTTCTCACTAAAGTGATCCAATGTTCCAGCAGGTGTACCGATAACACATACATAAGTCCACTCGTCTATCCATTGAAGAAATTTCAGCACTATCACCAACTCTTTTGCTAATAATCTTGGGGCACCTTGATGCGTAGTGACCAACACCTTGACAATTAAATCAGGTCAAACTCGACTTGGCTGAACTTTTTGAAACATCATTGCTGCTCAAATTTTGAATATGCGTTTTCTTGAATCTACATTGCAATGCCTTATGTCCTATTTTGCCACAATTAAAACATTGTATGCCTGGCGATGATGTTGATGCCTTGTATCTTTTTGTTTCTGGACCACTCGTGTCATTTTACGTAATAGTTTTCTTCTTTAAAAACAACATAGCCTTCAGTTCTTGTTGTAACAAATTTCTGGTACCAATGTCCGCAGTAAACGTCAGACGATGCACTCTAGGCTCAAACTGAGAAATGTGACCTAACACCGTGGACACAGCTGTATGTTCAGTCGACAAGTTTTTCCACCGAGCCATCAATGCGGATAGGCACTCGCCTTCCTTAGGTCTGTTGTTGTTGATATTCATCAAAAATTCAGCTGCAATTTCGGGCAATCGTATCGCACAGAAAAAATATCTTTGAATTCTGGCCATGTCATTTCTGGATATGATACTTGGGCTAAGCAGACGGATTCCTGTCCTTTGAGAGCCCGACATAGACGCTTTTCGCGGTGACTGCTCAGAGATGTACATATCCGCCATTGCGATCCAAGCGCGAGCGTCAGCATTTTCAACATCTTGGTTAAATTCAGGCAAATATATGTCAATGCTGTATTATGCCTTGATTGCTTCTACAAGAGCTAAAAAGCTGCGATTTTGTTGCTCGAACAATAGCCGCCATTTTTCTTCGCCAGCAACTTGTAGGGAATCTTGGATCAATCCTACTTCTGATGTCGGGTTATCGTTCATTTTCAATAATTTTTATTTAAAATTATAATAATTTTATTTTTGAAAATAAATTTGAATTTATTTTAATTTGAAAATTAAATCGAGACAGTCTCGATCTCGCCACTTCTAGTTACTTCCGTTTCTCTTGCTTGCTTTTTGAAAACTAATTTGTAGTGCCAGTCGATACTACCCAAGCTTTGACATAGGTGTCGCCGCTTGCCGTTTTATGGTAAGTAAAATTCACACAGTACTACGGCATATATATATATTAATTTATTTATATATTTATATATCTACCTCTAGTGTTAATTTGTTAATTTTATCAAGAAGTTGTGTGGTTGTTTGTGCGAATGATTGTATTGTTATTGTGAAATCATTTTGTGAGTGGTTTGGAAAATTTGGTTGATTGTGTATTGCAGAAATTTCGTGTTCATTCATTACTTTCCAAAATCTATCTGCTGAGTCTAGGAGTTCTTCTTAATCTTTGTTGTTTGCACTTGTTAAGGCAATGTTAAGGCTCTTCGGTAGTTTTCGGATCCATAATTTCCGTAGAAATTCTGGATCTATTGAAGAACCTGCTAGAAGAAGAAGCGATCTTTAGAACTGAGATGGTTTTCGGTCACCTATCTCTGTGTCAGAAAATATCTTATTGAGTCGCTTGTTCTCGCTCAAAGAGTGACGTTCTATAACTACTCGTTTTAGTCCTTCATACAGATTATCTAGTGGAGGTTTCTGTATGAAGTCTAAAACTGTGATTATTACGTCTTGTGGGAGTGCGGTGATTAGGTGTTCGTATTTTGTTTTGGCTGTTGTTATGTTTTTTGTGCTAAATTGTGTGTCTGCTTGGATGAGCCATGCTTCTGGACAATTGGTCCAGAATTGTGGTAGCTTTATTGAAGTAGCATGGATTTCCAAGGGAGATTCGAAGGGGTTGGGTAATGTGTTAGGGTGGTAAGGATTATGTGTTTGGTTAGTTTGGGTAGGGTTGGGATTCAGTGTAGAAGCAGGGGTACGATTCATTGGAGGGTGCGGAGGGATAGTTTGATGGTTTGGGTCGATTAGAAAGTTAAATGTGTGTGCCTAGTGTTGTGTAGTGGCCTTTCGATGTATTACGATACGAAGTCTATCACTTATCGCAATACAAAGAATAATTTTTTTTAAATTTAAAAATTCCTGGAAAAGAGTGAAATGTTATTTGGAAAATTTATGTGTGTATACTATTCTTTAAGTTTCATAGCCTCATAAGTTCATTGGTTCATATTTCGTTCATATTTCGTTGAGTGTTGATAAACGATGATGATGGGCAATGATGACGGACGATGTTGGTGGATGATGATGGATAAATATGATGATGGGAAATGATGAAGGATGATGGTGGTTTTTGATGATGATAATTCGAGGAGTCACGTGATATTTGTTTGTTGATGTTGAAAATTGCGATTTAATTTTTTTTTTCGCAGAATTATTTGGTAGTAAGATGTTAACTTTAACGTGCGCATATGTTTGCGATTGTCATAATTAGAGTATTTGTGCGTGATGCTGTAGTGAAATTGGCCTCACTATGTTTGGTAGTTGTTTCCGGTCGAATTTTATCCAATCCTTTGCAATCCAGTTTTCAGGAACGGCGGGATCGCCAGTTTTGGTTCTAATATAATTGGTCTTATTAAGTATCTTTATTTATTATTTATTTTAAGTACCTTTATTTTCAAAATTATTGAACAAGCTTTTAAGTTGAATAATATTTAAGAAGTGAAAAAATTAAATTGAATTTTTGATGACTTAAAATTAAAAAATAAACTTTTTCACAATTTCAAAAATTATTAAATTTTAAGTGTAAATGTGGGACACTACATTTATATATTTATACATTTATACATTTATATATTTATATATTTATATATTTATATACTTATATATTTATATATTTATATATTTATATATTTATGTATTTATATATTTATATATTTATATATTTATATATTTATATATTTATATATTTATATATTTATATATTTATATATTTATATATTTATATATTTATATATTTATATATTTATATATTTATATATTTATATATTTATATATTTATATATTTATATATTTATATATTTATATATTTATATATTTATATATTTATATATTTATATATTTATATATTTATATATTTATATATTTATATATTTATATATTTATATATTTATATATTTATATATTTATATATTTATATATTTATATATTTATATATTTATATATTTATATATTTATATATTTATATATTTATATATTTATATATTTATATATTTATATATTTATATATTTATATATTTATATATTTATATATTTATATATTTATATATTTATATATTTATATATTTATATATTTATATATTTATATATTTATATATTTATATATTTATATATTTATATATTTATATATTTATATATTTATATATTTATATATTTATATATTTATATATTTATATATTTATATATTTATATATTTATATATTTATATATTTATATATTTATATATTTATATATTTATATATTTATATATTTATATATTTATATATTTATATATTTATATATTTATATATTTATATATTTATATATTTATATATTTATATATTTATATATTTATATATTTATATATTTATATATTTATATATTTATATATTTATATATTTATATATTTATATATTTATATATTTATATATTTATATATTTATATATTTATATATTTATATATTTATATATTTATATATTTATATATTTATATATTTATATATTTATATATTTATATATTTATATATTTATATATTTATATATTTATATATTTATATATTTATATATTTATGTATTTATATATTTATATATTTATATATTTATATATTTATATATTTATATATTCATATATTTATATATTTATATATTTATATATTTATATATTTATATATTTGCATATTTATATATTTATATATTTATATATTTATATATTTTTATATTTATATATTTATATATTTATATATTTATATATTTATATATTTATATATTTATATATTTATATATTTATATATTTATATATTTATATATTTATATATTTATATATTTATATATTTATATATTTATATATTTATATATTTATATATTTATATATTTATATATTTATATATTTATATATTTATATATTTATATATTTATATATTTATATATTTATATATTTATATATTTATATATTTATATATTTATATATTTATATATTTATATATTTATATATTTATATATTTATATATTTATATATTTATATATTTATATATTTATATATTTATATATTTATATATTTATATATTTATATATTTATATATTTATATATTTATATATTTATATATTTATATATTTATATATTTATATATTTATATATTTATATATTTATATATTTATATATTTATATATTTATATATTTATATATTTATATATTTATATATTTATATATTTATATATTTATATATTTATATATTTATATATTTATATATTTATATATTTATATATTTATATATTTATATATTTATATATTTATATATTTATATATTTATATATTTATATATTTATACATTTATATAGTTAAATATTTATATAGTTATATATGCATTAACTCATTTGCAAAATATGGCTAGTAGAAAGCATGCCCGACGCTTGGAATCTCAGTTTCCTTTGTCCTGTACTGAAGAAAGGTGACCCGACAATCTGCGCTAACTACCGGGGGAATCAGTCTTCTTGCCATCTCTTACAAGGTCCTGTGGACTGTACTGTGTGAAAGACTTAAGCCGTTTGCCAACACACTGATTGGGCCTTATCAGTACGGCTTTATACCTGTTATGTCCACCATAGACCAGAACTTCACACTACGTCAAATCCTGGAAAAAACCAACGAAAAACAGATCGATACCCATCATCTCTTTATCGATTTTAAAGCTGCTTTCGATAGCCCGATACGGGATTGCCTGTATGCTACCATGTCTGAGTTCGGTATACCTGCGAAGCTGGTGCGGCATTGCAGAATGACGTTGAGCAACACAGCCATCTCCGTCAGAGTAGGAAGGGACCTCTCCGAAAAATTTGATAACGAACGAGGTTTCAGACAGGGCGATCCACTATCCTGCAACCTCTTTAACTTTGTGATGGAAGGGGTGTTGCGAAGAGCCAGTATACATTGTAATGGCACTATTTTCTACAAAAGTGTCCAGCTCCTTGCATATGCCGATGATATTGATATCATTGGATTTTGTAAGCGAGATGTTACTGCTGCGTTCTCTGCTATCGAAAAAGAGTCAGCGAAGTTGGGTTTGACGGTGAACGAGGGTAAAACAAAGTATATGCTGTCCACAAACAGAGAGACGCAGCGTATTGGATCCTATGTTACTGCGAACAGCTATACTTTCGAAGTTGTCAAGGAATTCACCTATCTTGGCACTGCCGTGAACACTCAAAACGATGTCAGCCTGGAGATAAAGCGAAGACTAACTCTTGCTAATAGGTGTTACTGCGGTCTCAGTAAGCAATTGAGTAGTAGAGACCTCTCTCGCCCGACAAAACTGACACTTAACAAGACACTCATCTTACCCGTGCTACTTTACGGCGCAGAAGCATGGATTGTGTCGCAGACTGATGCAGCCACGCTTGGGGTGCTTGAGAGAAAAATTCTTCGCAAAATCTTCGGTCCTGTTCACGTCGGCGAGGACTACCGTATTCGAATGAATCACGAACTGTACGAGTTCTACGCTGACATTGACATAGTCAAGCGCATCACTATCCAACGTCTGCGCTGGCTGGGACATGTTGTGCGTATGGACGAAAAAGCTCCGGCGAAAAAGGTGTTTGATGCGGAAGCCGCTGGGCGACGACGAAGAGGATGACCATGCCTCCGATGAAAAGACCAAGCCGATGAAACCCTATCCACGCTTGATGTGACTGATTGGAGAAGGCGCGCACGAAGCAGAGGCGCCTGGAAAGAGCTTTTGAGGTCGGACGTAACCCGGTAACGGGTTGTTATGGCCACCCAATTAAGTAAGTAAGTATATATTTATGAGAACTTTGATGGACATATTATATCCCATTTCTCCATAAGCTTCCAGAAATTCGTTTACCAACTCAACATAATTATGACTTTTCTTGTTGTCCAAAAAGTTCTCACACAAAGAAATGAAACTCTGCCATGCTCTTTTTTCAACTTGGTTCAATTTTTTTAGAAAGTCTGTATCAGTGATTAGCTTCCGAATCCGTGGTCCAACAAAAACCTCTGTAAATTATTATCAAAGAATAAAATGCAAGTAAATACGTACGAATGCAATTTTGAAGTCACTTTCCACAATATTCCACTGCTTCATTCGGGACGCTAAGATCTCTGTTTGTCTTGATGACAGTCCCAAATCGCGCACGAGTCATGATAATCAAGATTTGACACTAAGTGGCGTTCTATCGGTTGTGTTCCAGTTGAAATACATGGTACATATATCATTTCTCTCGCTAGGAAATTCATTGCTGCAAACAGAAACCCGACTAGAATTTTTCTTAGGCATGCCTTAATATACTTTCGGCCCTAATTGGGGAATAATGAGGTTAGCCTTAATTAGGATTGTGTACTATCAGCCTAATAAGGTAGTTCTAAGGAATTTCTAAATTAGTTTTACCTATCAACTGTCTGATTAGGTCCAACTACGGCATGCCTATGTTTGGTTTGCCTAAAGGTTTGGTCATGGTAAGAACCTAAGGAACGCCTGAATTCGGTAAATCTGGGGAATAAGTAATGTGCTAGTCGTGACTAAGTTCGAAATTACTCCTGAACTGTAAGAAATGACCGCAGAGAAAATTGAATTTACACAAGATAACATTACGACACGCTTCGTATAAATTGGAACCAAGAGCAAATTGTGAACATCTTATTTTTTATCAACTCAATTTAAATTTTATTGAATATTTTTTACAATTGGATATTGTATCCCGCTGTAGAAAAGTCGAATGTATAAGATTACAGCATGGGATGTGGGGAAAGATAGTGAGCAATATGGAACAATACGTGCGTGATTAAAAAGAAACACGCACTTTGTACACATCAAGGTCACATACCCAATAGCTCAAGTGTTAGAGCGGCCGTCGCAATTCAAAAATGCAGACGGTCGGGTGTTCGATTCTCAGTACAATTTAACCAAAACTGGTCTGATGAGGCTATGTATATGCATATAAATATGTATATACGTGGTAATAGCCGAAACATATGTCACCAATTACCAGGTTAAATTGATCCACTTGTTATCTTTGTCATGTTGGTTGTATAAATGACTAAAAAGTTCAATACAAAAATTATTGATAGTGAGCCAAATTGGTGAAACTAATGGGTCGATTTTTAATAATATACATTAATGCTTGAAATGTGTGTCAAACAATATAGCTAGAACCCGGTCTTAAACATGGGTTGCCACACGTTTTTAGATCCTATTTTTCTTAAATGCAATACATGTTTGGGACAGGATTCGACAGGACAACGTGATATATTCTAATTAGGCTCTTCGAGCTCTATTTTTTGGCACACATATCAAGCTGTTATTGTAATTAATGAAAACTGACCCAAAAGACCGGTAGCGATCCATGTTGGGGATAGGATTCAACAATGCAACCTTTTATATTATATTTAGGTCTTTTCGAGTTCTGTAATTTGACATATATTTTGAGGTATAATATTATACAGTTTCAAAAAAGATTGGCCGAAATTCGGGCATTTTCGGGCATCGGGACAAGCTTTGGCAAGACAACCCTGGTTCGATAGTTTCACCAGAATGGCTCACTATCTTTCTATTTCCCGTACATCCCATCCAGTAATCTTATAGACTCAACTTTTCTACAGGGGCTCTCCGCCTATTACATTGGTCTCGCTTACAATATTAAAACTGAGATCTGTAAGGGGCCGTCCATTAATTACGTGAGGTATTTTTCTGAAAATTTATGGCCTCCCTTTCCCTTTTGTAAGTTCTGACGGGACCCTCCCCCTCCCTTCCGTGAGACTTGCCTTATAACTTTTAAATGTATTCTGCTATAATAACACTGTGTGACAGCCAAAATCGGCGAGGGTTCTGAGTACCGGGAAAAGTTATATTGGTCAAAAAAAAGTTATACGTGTCCCGGCGTTTCACTGGATCACGTCTAGGAATCGAGATATATCGATTTGAAGTAAGTATGTATTATATGGAGAATTTGTCACGTTTGGGGCTCTTTTGTTTGACATAACTCGAGATCTACTAGTCCGATTTTGCGGCAACAAACTGAAAACAATTAAAAATTATAATTGCTTTAACCTATTTATATACTGTTTCTCTACAGAATCAACAGTTTTGCAGTAATAAATAAATTTATGAAGAACAAAAATAATTTTTTGTCTAAATCATGTAAAATCAAAAACGGAAAAAAGTGTCAAGTCTCATTACTTTTACATAAAGTCACGTAGCCTATTAGTAAATTGAGACATAAGTCTTGAAAATCGATAAACGCGTTTTGCTTTTATTCACAATTAATTGAAGGTATCTCAATTTGACAAGAATATTGATTTTTTGTTTCAATGAAGATACCTTCACTTAATTGTGAATAAAAGCAAAAAGCGTTCATAGATTTTTATGATCTATGTTTCATTTTCTTCATAGATTATATTACTTTACGTGAAAGTAATAAGACTTGACACTTTTTCCCCTATTTAGATTTTTCATTATTTTTAAGATAAAAAAATTTTAATTTTTTAAACAAAAAATTATTTTTTATTCTTCATAAATTTATTAATAACCGCAAAACTGTTAATTATGTAGGGAAACAGCATATCAATAGATTAAAGCAATTGTAATTCTTAATTGTTCTAAGTTGGTTGCAGAAAAATCGAACTATTCGTTCTCGAGTTATTTCAAACAAAAGAGCCCCAAACGTGTCAAATTCCCCTATATGATACTTACTAACTTCAAATCGATATATCTCGATTCCTAGACGTGATCCAGCGAAACGCCGGGACATGTGTAACTTTTTTTTGACCGATATAACTTTTCCCGGTAGTCAGAACCCCCGCCGATCACTGACCCCTGCCATTTGTCGCACAGTGTAATGTATGATCTCTGCATTAAAAGTTGACGTGAGATTTTTATTGAGCACCCTCCTCCCCCCCCCCCCCTCCCGGTGAGAGTTTTCCGGATCGCTCCCCCCTATTTTGACTCACGTTATTTATGGACGTTCCTTAATGTATGGCCCTCTTTCTCATACAGAGGAATACTAACAAAGTGTCGAAATACATGTAGGTGTTAATAACTCTTGCTCATGTGTTTTTTTATTAGTTGTTTTGACATTTGGGTCATAAATCATACAAATAGTATTATTTTTTATCAGTCACAGAAAATTATTTTCAAAACTGTGAAAAAAAAAAATATAATGAAATCTGAAAATCAAATAAAAAAATGTAAACATGAAACGTTCTTTTAATGATAATGATGTGGCGCTTATAAGTCTTTCGGCGTCTGTTGAGTGGAATGACCGTTTGTGTCCTGTCTGTATGCCTACCGCTGGTATGAATTATGCGGGTGAGAAAGCTATTGCAACTGGTTGGGGTGCAATCGGCGAATAAATTGCAGGTAAGATTTCGAGAAAATCGGTTTAAGCTTTAAAATATTAATTTTTTTACAATTGCTTGCAGGAAGTGGAGGTTCCTATTTTAACGCAGAATGCTTGTTGCAACAGCAGCTATGGCTCTTCAGCAATAGCCGATAATATGCTCTGTGCTGGTTATGAGGAAGTTGGTAAGGACTCCTGTCAAGGCGATAGCGGTGGTCCACTCCATGTTAGTATGGGAGAGCCTTCCAGTCAAAATCCTCGTCATCTTTTAGCTGGCATTGTTTCATGGGAACAAGGTTGCGCGCGTCCTCGGGCAACGGGTGTTTACGAAAGGGTTACATTATCTAAACTGGATAGCGGAGAGAACACGTGACGCATGTGGTTGTGATATGAAGGAAATGATGAGTGTTGGGGAATCCCCGGAAATGTCAACACCAGAGGGTCAGATAGTTTAATTTTCAATAATTTCAAAATAATTCTTAAGACAATATACACGGAAAAAAAAATTCTGTAAAAATTCATTGGATTTCCGAAAATAATTACAGTTTTTCCCTGTAATGCCCAGATAGTAAGCGAAAAACTGTAATAATCGATTGTGATTGTCAATGAAAAATTACAGTGCTCACACTGTAAAATTTAATATTTACTCCGAAAAAATTTTAAAAGCCAAAATTTTACTTTATGTTTTTATTTTTTTATTTAATTTTTCTCTTATTTTATGTTTCGTTATACTTCCTAAGCATACTTCTTAACATAGCACGAAACAGAGAACCAGCCTGGCAACATTCATATAATTATTTTCTTGTAACCATATATGTATCTACATTTTACGTCGTATTTGTACAACTCAGGTGACAAAAAAGTTATATCGAATCATAAGATAAATAATTTATTATGTGATACTTATTGAAGTTTTTACAGTTTACCCTGTAATTTTTATTTGTCGATCATATGAAATTTTCATTAATTATTTAGTACTTTTTGCTAACTTAATATTTCCCTGACCACATTGTGTATTTTCCATTAAGAAACTGTAATAATAAAGTTTTAGACTGCAATGATTGCAGTTTGCGCATCAATTTATACTGAGTATTTCATGAAATTAAAAATTACAGGGCTATACGACAATTTTTCCTGATTATTTTGCTTTTTTTGAATATCTCACGTTATTTTCTACAAAACCTTTTTTTCCGTGTATATATTGTATACAATAAATGTGTCAATTTCATATATATATGTACTTATATGTAACCAAGTGCGGAAGCAATTAGAAAATGTCGCTGGGCGTAAATTAGGTATCCATTGGTTTTGCCTATTTAGGAAAATTTGGGGCACACCGTTACAATCCAAATTAGGTTGTCGTTGGTGTTCCACACTTGGCCCTAACGGTCTTGTTTGGCAAAACCAATGGGGACTTAGTTTACCCCTAACGAAATTTTCTAGTCGGGAAGCTTTCAGGTTTTTTGGTTTTATCCGGCTTATTTAGACTTTCTCTTGGGACTGGCTCGATACGGTTAAAACATTAGCATATTGTATGCGATTGCGGGTTTCGTAGTGATGACCAACGGTGCTTGTGAGGCAGAAGTAGCAATCCTCCGGCTTATGTTATATTTGCCGATGCTAAGCCATAGAAGTTACAAATGACAAACGCTGGTTATACCAGATTTCCATTGCTTCAGAGTTGTAGAGCACATCTAAAAACATATTCGGGTTCATACCAGTTACTTCCAACGTAAAAGCGGTTGAAGAAAATGTTAAAAGCTTTAACTACGGCTGGATTTTTATTTAACCTTTATACGGTGTTGCTTGACAACGAATAAGACGTAGGCGTAACAAAACTTTTTTCTATTGCCTTTCTCAAGAAAAAGTTTCATAACTTTTTTAATAGATTTTAATAAAAAACTATTTCTATCCAAAATCTATTTCTTTAAAATTACTATTATTTGAATATTTATTTTTATGCAAATTGTGGCAAAAAATGGCGTTGAAATTGCAAATATTAGAAAAAAATAAACAAATTCTAGACTTTCACAAAAAAATCTCTTGATACTTTTATTACACAAACAAAAAACTGTATATATTTTGAAAGAACCGACATTTCACTTTCCAAATCCGTTTTAAAGTTTGAAAACGGTTGAAAAGTTGCTGAGTTAGAAATTGTTTATTGCGAAAAGTCACCAAAATCGGTTTTTTTGACCATAAATTGAAAATTTAAGGGTGTTACAAGGTTTTTAAACACGGTTTCGTGATCTACTCGGCCAGACTTACAACCTGCACTAGGTCATTTGAAAAGTTCATATTCACTGTAGCACCGTGTAATTGTGCATTGTCAGATTTGGTTGACAATTTAATCGATTTTGATCTTGCTTGAAGCGAACCGAGCTATAAGAATCTCGGATAACTTTTTTTTTTTAGATACGCCCTTTTGGCTTAGTACGACAGTATACTTCCGCCAAAAGCAGAAAGTTATGTCAGCGGAAGTGAGTTTCGAGAAAATTGATGCTTTGTTAACGTCATATTTTTGAAATACCCTAGTTAAATTGAGATAGAGGAAATTCTCTTGGAAATTTTTTATATGTTTGAACTAAGATACTGGCGCTTGGAGTAGTTCATTTGACGCGTAGTTTTTTAAGCTATCCGATGCCACAATAATCACCAATATGAATTTTTTCGAGATACGCTGTTTTCGCTTCCAGACTCTTTGCAGGTATGTACATATTTAGTACATATTACCAAATCAGCTAAGTACATTTCTGACCAAAATTTACCATATGAGCATACTAATTCATGAAGAAGAATTGGAATATTTCAAATTTATGAGCGGCTTGTATCGATAAAATATGGAAAATGTTGAAAGAGGTTGAAAATTGTTGAAACGGTGGCAAATTGTTGAAAAAGTCGAAAAAATATGGAAATTCGAAAAAACTTGAAACAGTTGAATAAAGGCTGAAATATGTCGATGAAATATGGAAAATCTTGAAAAAATATGAAGAGATTGTAAAGCTTTAAAAAAAAAAAATGGAACAGGTCGAAAAAGTCGAATTAAGTTGAAAGATGTTGAAAAAATCAAATTGAGAATGGGAAACTGTTGAAATAGTCAAAAAATGGTAAAATATGTTAAGAGAGATTGAAAAAATGGAAAAAACTCGAATATTGTTAAAAATAGTCGAAAAATCACGCGCGCACTTTTCTAACTCCACTTAGTTTTGGTTCAATAGATTATATTCGTGATCGGCATCCGCATATCAAATTTTATCACTAAATCAAAATTTATAGAATTGCTCACATAGCTCGCTAGATATTTTACTTGCATGGGAGGTGAACACTGTTGCTATTTTCCCCACTTTTGATTCAGATATACATATGTACATACGTTTCATCAAGTAAATTACCTACGTTAAAAATGTTATACCAATTGCTGCATCATTATGTTCACATAAAATAACTCTAAAACTTTTTGTTTGTATGAGAGGTGCCACGCCCGTTCCTGCAATCTCGTCGAAATCTATATAATTACAAAGCATCTAGTAACTGACATATCTACTCCAAATCTTATCAAGATTACTCCGATAGTGCACTTAGTATAACACAAACAAATGTTTGCTTGTATGGGAGCCTAAAAGAATTTTTTTTTTTAATATTTTCAATTCTTTTCCATGGAAAATGATGAATAACATAACATATATAATTTATTTTTTATTTTTTTTTTCTTTGTGGGCTTTGTAGTCAAAAATACTTTTAAAACCCACAAAAGATGACAAAAAATTCTTTTTTTCAATTGTTTTTCGGCAGACAAAAATAAATGTTTTTTCTTGTGTTGAAATTTTTCCATGAAAAATGGTGAATAACACAGAAACATTTGCATATTTGCAGAAATTAGTGATAGTCATAGTATATTTCAAATTTCACTTGATCTTAAGAGCATCAAAAACTGTACACGGTTCGCTTCATTATTTTATTAAAATTAGCGGTAAAAGTGTTTACCTTAAAATGGGACTAAAACGGGTAAGTGACCAGGTACGTACATTGCTTGAAGCCAACCGTGTCAGATAGCTTAATAAATTACACGTCTAATGAAATACTCCAAATGCCGGTATCTTAGTTCAGTCATATAAAAAATCTAAGAAAATTTTCTCTATCTCAATTTTACAGGTATTGATACAAATTGACATAAACAAAACATCAGTTATCTCGAAACGCATTATTTTGAGATACGCCCTTTTCGCTTAGTACGGCAGTATAGAAAATGAAAAACTACTCCTAAAAGACGTTTAAGCTTAAAGAAATTATCAACTCGATAATTTATTAGGAGTAAACCGCCTTTCCTTTCACTTCGCCTGTTTTTTGAAGAACATATAAAGATTGTTTAATAAAAACAACTCTACATTCTTATTTTCCGAATGTACATTTCGGTGTATTTAGCACCATCATCAGCGGAATTTTTTATTGTTGAAACTAAACACAAAAATACAACATTAATTATCAGTTTTTAACATATTAAGAACTTTTATACATACAATTGTTGAAAATTAACAGCACATTATTACAGCAAGAAATTATTAAACTCAATTAAAATAAAATACTTCGCAAACATACCAAAGTTTAAGCTTAGTTTTTATTTTTTAATGGACTTAAGTGCTTAATCTAGGCACCCATTGACTTTTTCTGATAGAAACAGACTTCAACTCACAGAAAAACAAAATTAAATAAATGATACTCGTCATATCATATCCCCAATGAGAAAACCAAAATAAACCCTCAAATTTGAGGATACTTTAAAGTACAAGTGCAGGTTCTTGCCGTCAGCCAACACATGAAACAAAAAAAAAGTTTGCTAACACGCGCAAATATCGCCCACACACAAAAAAAGGCCTGAAGAAACAGAGAACCAAAGAAGAATTGATGCACGTGCACACATACGTACGCACATATGCGTATACAAGGTGAAAAACACAGTTACATAGAAAAAGTAACAAAATACAATGAAATATTCAAAAAGTATGACAAAAGAAAAACGAACACAAGAAAAAGTGGAATGGCGCGAAAATGTTATATATCAAGGCCTATGTAAGGATATGTTGGCACATGAGTTCACATTGAGATTCCCAAGGATGTTATGATAGAGAAAGAGCGAAACAGGTAACAGTCGAGTTGAATATACATATGCATGTACATACATATATGTATGTCCTCAATTACATGCTGTAGCGAAATTTTTAATCGAAGCCATGGTACAATGGCATGATATTTGTACTGCGGATTACCTACCATACCCTACATATTCATTCTATGTTTCGATTGTTGAAATTTCAAAAGCAAAGTTTAAACCATATGTTATAGAGATGTCAATGAAACTCTACACAATCTCAACAACTCATCAGCTCATATATACCAGTATGGTATTTGTAGAAAAAGGTCCGGTGAAATTTTTTTTTGGTATATTAACTTGACCCTGAACATTGATGTAGCGTATAGAATTTATTGCGAAGGACAAAAAAAACTTAAAAGCTCTCCGCACTAAAGAGGTACATTCCATCAATGAGGAAAAAGTCTACACTGCACAAATTATGTCGATAATCGAGAGCTTCCTTCATACTATATACTCACATGTTAAAACCTGCGCACTACTAGGCATGGGTCTGACTAAGCAAAAGCTCAACATACATTCAGTTACAAATAGTATGCTGAAAATATGTATATACATATGTATGTACACAAAGTGCCCAACTTTTGTATGTAGTCAGCAGTCTCCTATATATAGGGTTATAAAAACTTTATCACTAGTGTAAGCACGCCTTATGTAAAATTTCATGAATGAAAACCCACGCATGTCAACGTCTTTTGTGTGTACAACAATATACTTGTACTACCCACTAAACGCACCAAGCCACGAGTCGACAATAAAAGTACAAAGAACAACATCATAACGTATATTTATGGAGTAGTAAAGTGTCATACCAAAAACAACAACAATATGCGTAATAGCAAAATAACTTGGGCAAACAAGAACACAGACTATCTGGCATATTAGATAGACAAAAAACGTAGTAACAAAATTCGCAAAATAAATGACCATTTTTGTATGATGTCTTGTGTAGTTTTCATATGATTTGACGAAAAACATTAGCGAACGGCTCGCATTGGAGGTACATAATTAATAAATTGTAAGCCTTAATTTGTTTGCTGAACAGAAATTTAAAGTTGAGCTTCTAACTTCTAATAAAGTTATTTTTTCTTAACTTAAAAATATCATTATCAATGCTGTATGTAGAAGAATGGAATTTTAGCATTTCTTATGGGTAGAGTAAAAACATTCACATAATTGATTAGGTTTAAAAATTTTATGTCAGTTGTACTTGTTTACGTAAATATGGGTCAATAATAGCCAAGTCAAAATAGACATTCAGGCTGCAATAATTCGTATAGAGATGAAAATTGGTACACGTCTTAAGTATTTACATTATCGCCCTAATTTTGTAAGTCGTCGACGACTCTCGTCTCGATTTGCTGTCGTCTTCGCTTCGTCTCAGTTTTGGTATCGTGTAACAAAAGCGAGACGAATTCGTTTTTTGTTCATAAAACTGATCAAATTTGTTTGGAAAAATTTTAAAATTTTTCTAAGTCCCGGAAAAATTTTCAAAGAATAATTTTCAAAAAATATTTTGTGTCTTAATCGACTTAGAAATGTTTAAAAAGTCGAATAAAACGAATGGCCCCCCATGCTATTACGCCACTTTCTCTGCTGCCATGTCTACCAAAAAGACTTCTTCATTTCTTAAGTCGTGAAAGTAATGGTTATAACCATCAGGGCAATGTTTGGAAGTTTTTTTTGGGTAGACATCACAGCAGAGAAAGTGGCGTAATAGCATGGGGGGCATTTCATATTATACAGTAGACGACGGATATAAGAAAGTCTTTTATAAGAAAGACACGGTTATAAGAAACACTTCCTAAAGCACCATGCACAGTTTCATATAGCTGCGTGCTAAAAAAACATATTATAAGAAAAACGCATATAAGAAAAAGACTGCTATAAGAAACATATTTTGACGAAAAACTCTATTCATTGCATAGAAAGTTAAACGTGTATAAGAAAGTATTTTCCGAAATTCTTTTTTTTTTAATTTAGGTCAAAATATATTTTTTTTTTTTACAAAATTGTAAGTGTAATCTGTAATGCAACTGGTTCCGACAAACATGTATTCTCAATTGGAAAATCGAAACAACCACGATGTTTCCGTGGGAAACAGATTCCTGTACCGTATAAATTCAACACCAAAGCCTGGATGACCAGCATTATATGGTGCGAAATTATAAGGGAGCTAGATGAAGTCTTTGCAAAAAAGCAGAAAAAAATGTTGTTGCTTATTGACAATGCATCTTGCCATAAATTGAACTTTACACCAGAAAATATTGAAATACAGTTCTTGCCACCTTGCACCACAAGTCTCATTCAGCCGTTGGATCAGGGTAAGATGTTTTTATTTGCACTATTAAAGTTTGTTAGTCAATTTTTCTTTCCAACAGGCATCATCCAGTCTTTTAAAGCCCAGTACAGGAAATGTTTAATTCGCAAGCAAATCTTGGCAATTGAAAGTGGTCATATGGAAATACTTTTAAAAAAATTCAGCATTTTAGATGCATTATATATTGTGAAACGGTCTTGGTGGTTAGTGACCCCACAAACAATAAAAAATTGCTTCAGAAAAGCTGGAGTCTGGAAGGAAGAGGTATGTCAAGAAGTATGTCAAGATATATTCAACGTAAGTGATGATGATTACTTTTGTAAAGATTTTGACGATGAAGAAAATAATGACTGCTTCGGTGAAATTAATGAAGAGGAACTTATTAATGAAATCTTACGGGGAGAGACTGAAGAGGTTGAAGTTGAACAGGAAATATCTACGAAGCCAAAAAGGAAGGAAGCCGTTGATGCCTTTTTCATTCTCAAGGAATATTTGGACATTGATGAAGCAAACGAACATATTTGTAAAACAGAAGATATTCTTTTTGAAAAACGCAAGGAGAACCTTGTGCAGAAGAAAATGGAAGATTTTTTTCAATTATAGTTTTATTTTCGTATGAACATACATACATATGCTTTTCATATTCATAATTTTAAATGGACTTATTTACTGTGATTTTAAATGAAGTGCAATCACTTTTTTGTTTTGTTACATACATACATATTGACTTTTTATGTTTAGATATGTATATACACACACACGTAAATACATACATACAAATAAACGATACGAAATAATGTATCTAACAATATTAACTGATTTTGTTTCAAATATGTACTCTTTATAAGAAATTTTCTTACATATAACTTGCTACTGATGCATATAAGAAAATATCTTTCTTATATCCGTTTTATTGTTTATAAGAAAACACGGACATAAGAAAGATTTTCAGTGCATTTTCGGACTTTCTTATATCCGTCATCTACTGTACAACAATTGATTTGGTGTTTTTAAATTCCAAAATTACAGCAAACTCCGACAAATCCATTCTGGAAAGAGTATTCCCACAATTTCAAAGCATATTTGAACAAATTCCATTGACTTTTTTGCAAGATAATGCTCTGATACATACAGCAAAAATCGTTAAAGCCTGGATTCAACACCAAAATATTCAAGATTTGTCATGGCCGCCGTATTTGCGCGATATGAATATCATGGAAAACGTCTGGGGATGGTTGGTTAGAAAAGTTTATGAAAACGGAAGGCAGTTTGAAGACAAAAAATCGCTAGTTCAAGCCATGGGCAACAATATCTTGGAATTATTTAGAGTCACACTACGATGCAATGCATAACCGTATTTGTGAACTTTTTGCGTTTTCAAAAACTCTTACGCTTTCTTTGAGCTCTAAGCCTGGAGTTTCTAATTTTAAAATCGAATCAACTATTAAAGTGGAACCTCGATGATTCGGAAACCTCCCAAGCTCGAAAAAATGTTGTGTTCCCTTCCCTTCAAGCCACAAAACCTCCATTTCTCTATAAGTCAAAATAATTAGTAAGTTCCTACCAGTAAATTCAGTACATACTATCTTCCCACTATAACTCGAAAAAAAAATTTGACCTCTGCATCTTGAATATAGCAATGTTTGATTTTATAACCTTTACAACTCAATTATTTGAAACGAATTACCTCTATAGCTCGAAGAAAAATAAGATACCGACTTTAAAAATATGCCGACAATGTTCACAATTTTTTCTAAAAAATCAATGTAAAAGCCTACTTATTAAATAAACCAATCCTATGAAATAATAAAGGAATTTATGACTGACGTTAACACGTGATTTAATTTGAGCTTTAGCGAAGTTACTTTATTGTTGTCGATTAAAAAATTATCAGAAATAGTTTGGTCCTACTGAAATACATCAATACATGGAATAAATCTTAGCCTCTACAAGTCGAACCTTTCCTGACAAAATTCGCTTAAGTCGAAGTCCTCCATGAGTCGAAAACTCTAATTTTTTGGCGTTCCCTTCAAGTTGGACTTATAGAGGTTCAACTATATCAAAAAATAACATTTAATGTAGCTTAGCTCAGCTTTTAAGCTTGTAGATCGCAGCAGTCCTTTTGTTATTCGTATGGCTTCAGCATAATCTTCACAGAGATCTTTAACAGCTGAATATACGTCTTTAAAATTGCCTATGTAATAAACTGTTGTTTCTAGCCAAGTGCCCCATCGAGTAATAATTGGAGATGGCGACAGAGGTGTGTTTGGAAATTTTAGCTTAAATGCTGCCTTCGAGAACCCCAAAAACTAAATTTTTATATGAGTTTCTAATGAAAATGCTCAAATATGCAAAAATATGCAAATTAACCCAAAATAAGCTCTAAAGTACCATATATGTAAATTGCATATGCAATATGCAAATATGCATTTATAACCTCTCTGCTCATAACAAACAGCTAACGGTACTTTACGAAATAGAATAAAAAAATATGTTCAAAACATCTACAAGAAGAAAAAATCAGAAGAAATCAAATAAAAAATATGTGGCCTTATTCAAGTGACGCGCAGTGTATTTTTACAGGCAATGGGGCCACGCCGCAACACACACCAGTTGGACTTAAAACTTCTTCGAAGTTAGAAATATTGGCGACCATCTCTTCAAGAGGACATAGTGTATATTTATTGAAAACTCCACCAACAGTGGCTCTGTTTTCTTTGCTGTTATGAATGACTTTTTTTGTTGTGAATTTGAAATCTTTCCAAACCTTTTTGAAAAAAAAAAAAAAAAAACAGTTTTATTTTTGTTTTTTAATGATTAAACTTTAAAATTTTACATTTCGCCAATCATCACCATCACGAATGGGCGGCCATCTGCTATTTAGTATATTGGCAACAGACTGCCATTCTTTCTTAAAATCGACGGTAATGCCTTTTTTAAATCCAACGACCAACTTGGTAAACTGGTCTTGAGTTGTGCATTTAAATTTTTTTACATAAAATATAGAATTTTCAGGAAAAAAACTCAAATTCATACGAACTAACGCCAGCGAGAGTCGCTTTCGTCAAAAGGCGACTTCGTAAATACCAAAAAAAGTTATCGAAAGTCGACTTAGGCGATGCCAACTTATTAGAGACGGCAATAATCGAAGACGACTTACAAAATAAGGGTGTATAAGAAATGAAATATCAAAAGTCCCATTGATCCTACTTCTGCAAAAATTTTTATTCAAGGTCAAAAATATTGTTTTCGTGCATGTTTTCCTTAAGCGGTGAGTGTTATCGTAAAAATTGATTGAAAAAAGTTGTATATCATGCAATTGTCTACAAAAATGGTTCAATACCTTTTTTTCTAAGAATCACCATTCTTGAGATATTATGGTTTCAAAAGTTGGCATAGTATGTATGTATTTTGCAGAATATGCACACATTTCCACATCACCTCATCATCATCAGTAACAAAGGATCCAATACGCCGCGTCTCCCTGTTTGTGGACAGGGCAAAACAAAGTATATGCTGTCCACAAACAGGGAGACGCGGCGTATTGGATCCTTTGTTACTGCGAACAACTATACTTTCGAAGTTGTCAAGGAATTCACCTATCTTAGCACCGCCGTGAACACTCAAAACGATGTCAGCCTGGAGATAAAGCGAAGACTAACTCTTGCTAATAGGTGTTACTATGGTCTCAGTAAGCAATTGAGTAGTAGAGACCTCTCTCGCCCGACAAAACTGACACTCTACAAGACGCTTATCTTACCCGTGCTACTTTACGGCGCAGAAGCATGAGTTGTGTCGCAGACTGATGCAGCCACGCTTGGGGTGTTTGAGAGAAAAATTTTTCGCAAAATCTTCGGTCCTGTTTACGTCGGCGACGACTACCGTATTCGAATGAACCACGAACTGTACGAGCTCTACGCTGACATTGACATAGTCAAGCGCATCACTATCCAACGTCTGCGATGGCTGGGACATGTTGTGCGTATGGACGAAGAAGCTCCGGCGAAAAAGGTGTTTGATGCGGAAGCCGCTGGGGACGACGAAGAGGAAGACCATGCCTCCGATGGAAAGACCAAGCCGAGGAAACCCTATCCACGCTTGGTGTGAATGATTGGAGAAGGCGCGCGCGAAGCAGAGGCGCCTGGAGAGAGCTTTTGAGGTCGGCCGTAACCCGGTAACGGGTTGTTATGGCCACCCAAGTAAGTAAGTAAGTTCCACATCACCTATGAGGTAGTGGACTTGGTGCGTTTTCTTAAATGTGGTTGCCCTTGTACGTATAATCTACGATCTACTGTGATGAAGGACCAGACAACATTGTATTGATTGGAAAAATGGAATTGATGGTAATTATCAAATTGGATCTGATTATTGTTGATTTCTGGAAATTGTGATTATGATTATAATCTTTAAATTCTACTTCAACAGTCATGTCCAGTGTGACCGTTGTGTAAGTTAGCAGTTAGCAGTCAAATTAATTCCTGTTAATTTTGTTTGCTATGTTAGCATAGCAGCATAATTTTGCAATATGAAGTCAAAGACAATGCATGGCAATAGAGCAATATGTACATTGATTCAGTTGATCCAGCAAAAGCGTTAATAACGCGTCTAACTGTTCAACCCAAATTGGAGCGCCAGCGTCGTTTTGCTGTCAAAATTCTCTTATGCACATACATTTCATATGAAGCCAACCGAAATAAGCAACGCTCTAACGCCAGCGTATTCGATTTTCCAATTTTGACAGAGCGTTGACAGCTAATTTTTTATTTTCATATGTTGATTTTTGTTTTCTGTCACAAACTGTAAGCAAATAAACTCTACATGACATTTAACGCTACGCTCTTATTTAGGTTCAGCGCTCAACTCCAAAGCGTTGCGCTGGCAAAGTCAACGCCCAACGCTCTAATTTAGGTTGAACAGTAACTGTCGTAGGCAGCACTAATAATCGTGGCTTCTTGTTTCTTCTATTATCTTTAATAAGAGTTACAGCAAGTTCGTCATTAAGCAAAGTTTAATTTTTATAATGAATTACAATTATTATGTTGTAAAAGAAAAGGTTTAATTTAAATAAATTCATAAAATAAATGTAAAAGTTAAATAAAAATTTACATAAAGGTTTTAAATATTTAATTATTATAAACTGATTGAGTACCATCGATTAACTTGTACGCAAAAGTGCCATTTTGTACGCTATTTTGCAATCTGTTTTCTTGGCCCGTACTATTTTGAAATTGCTCTTATTTGGTCCTTTTTCACCACTTATGCTTATTAATCGTCTGTCATTTTTTTATTGACTTATATTGAAGAAAAGAAAAAAATCGCATCTGTGTCCATAGCCTTAGTTGTAAAAGAATATGTTGTCATAGCTTTAACGATTATGGTGGCAGCGTTGTGATGGTCTGTTAATTTAGAAAAATGCAGATATCTTGGTTGTGAAATGAGAAAAATATATGCGGTTTACGGCAATTTTTTAAGCAAATAACAATACAATACAATAAAATAATATGGAACGTGTTGCAACTAGATAGTGGAAAAACGGAATTTTTTAATTTTTTTCCGGCAAATTTTAAGAAAAAGAAAAGAAGAAAAACTCATCACGGACTCGATTTCCTCGATCAATAATTGCCCGAAAATCATAGCCACTTTGTTGGAAAATTTGATAACCTCTATAACTTGCACCATTTTTTAAATGAATATTTTTGAAAATGGGTAGACAACTTAACACGTTGAGGACGATGCAGATTTTGCTTATGTTTCCCCAGGGACTACGGTATTTTTGCGAAAAAAACACCATGGACCACGGAATTTTTTTAAAGATATGTTTTCGCTAGGTAAAAAAAAAGTTCTTTTTACCCGGTCCTGAATCTCTGGCATCCTTCTAATTCTCGTTTTTGAAGAATATTCATTTCGCACGTTTTCAGATGACAAATTTCAAATTTGTCGACGAAACTTATAAGCAGTTATTTACAACATAGGGTACTTACTATTAGTACTGATCAAGGTTCATCTATTCCCTTGTTGGCACATTGTGGCGTTCCACAGGGCTCAGTGTTGGGACCATTTTTGTTCTCATTATTTATTAATGACTTGCCAGAAGTTGTTTCTAATTGTCACACTCATTTATATGCGGATGATGTGTTAATATATACATCAAGTCGAATAGGGTTGTCTGAAGATTGTGTGGTTAGGGTAAATGAAGACCTAAATCACATTCAGGAATGGTCTTATAGGAACAGAATAAAGCTTAACCCTTCGAAATGCGTGGGAATGATTTGTAATAAACAAGCTATTAATGTAGAAGATTTCCCTCCAATTATCCTAAACAATATTATTATCCCATATAAAAATAAAATTAAGTATCTTGGATATGTCATTAACCATTCACTAAGTTGCTGCGATGCAACATCTGCAACAATCAAGCGGATTTATGCAAGTCTTAGAAGCCTCAGCATTTCGTCGTATTCTTTGCCTCGTGACATGAAATTGCGCTTGATAAGAAGCTTAATAATGCCTTTCTTTTCCTTTAATTGCTCGGTTTATCCAAGCCCTGATTCTGCCTGCATGAGGAAATTAAATGTGGCTTTTAATGATTGCATTAGATTTGTTTTTAGCATACAAAGTGTTTCTCATCTTAAAAATAGTATAGTAGGCCTTAACCTGGATCAGTACTACGGTTTAAGAAATCTTATAAAGCTGCATAATATTATTCATGACAACTGTCCAAGTTACTTATTTAATATGTTGCAATTTATGCAGTCACGTAGGGGACTAAGATTAATTGTACCTAGGCACAGAAGCTTAGTCCAGGAACGCTCATTTTTCATCACAGCAATTCGTTTGTGGATAATCTTCCGCACGATTTGGATGTGATAAGGTCACCTGCACAGTTTAGGCGGAAAGTATCTTCTTTTTTAAATCTTAATATTTTAATTCGATAGGTAAATTTTTTTTTTTTTTTTAGTATTACATAGAAGATAAGACTTATTGATTTACATTTTCGTTTGTAGATATCCATATATGAAAATTTGTGAAATATTTTTTATGCTTTTTTATAAGATATAAGATCTTGTAGCATTTTGTACTAATTTATTTAAATAAATGAAATGAAATAAATGAATGAAATGAGCCTACAAGAAAAATATTACTCTGGGTGGACAGAATAATTTATTCTGTCGAATTTTGTTTTTTTTTGAGTCACCGTTATATTTTTACAGATATTATTCAGTTGACTTCGTCTCTTTGTCAGTGTCGGTAGTGTTTTTAAGTGTATTGTAATTTTGTTATTATTATTTTCTAATAATATTTGCAGTTAATAATTAATAAATTTTGTGTTTAATTTAGTGTCGTTTCTTAAAAAATTGCATGATTATATTAATAATTTTGCTTTAATTTTGTGTTTTGTTTATTTTGCGTTACACACAAACATACATTTATGTTAATATTAACTTACTTTCTGCAAGCAAAATAAATCAGTGTAAGCAGTGCAACAGTTTTGTTTTTGATTCGCTTTTGTGCTTTGTTCGTATACAAAGCTAGACTTTAAACTCTGTTGTGTTTGTTGTTGCTGCTTAGCGGGTGAATTTTTTGCTTGATTTTTAACCCTTTTTGCACTGCTCTAAAAATATTTTAAATTGCTTTCTTTTTTCTTTTTTAAGATGGATTATTTTTCCTCAGAAAATTTGTTAGCTTGCTCTCTAAGAGATCAGTGCAAAAGCCAAAATATATTGAATTCTATGTTTTCCTGTTCAGGTCCCTGTGAACAGGTGTTTCATGCCTCTTGTGTAAACTTAGCAAAATCTGTTACTGATTTATTATGCTCTGTCCATTCGGGCCTGCAATGGTACTGTCCATCTTGCAGACCCCTTTCCCCGTCGGTCTTTTACGAAAAAATTAAGCAATTTGGGGAAAATCTTAACAATCTGAATAATAATTTCAGAGATATTCTTAACTATTATCCCCAAATTGAAAAAAGCCTTAATGAGGCTATTTCACCGGATGTTAGTTTGCAAAATAAAACTATTACCGAGGCTACTATGGTTTTTGCTTCCACTCCTTCGATCTCCACTTTACCTAAACAAGCTATTCCCTTAAAGAAGAAAAAAAAATCTAAGAGGAAATTAAACAAGAATCTGGGTAGTGTGGGGAGAGCGAATAGTGCGGGCATCAGTCGTGACAAAACTTCCGTGGATTGCTCTCTAATTTCTTCTCCACCTATTCGCAATTTTCCTGCTACTATTTCTGTAACTAACCCTCCGTCCCCTTCCTCCTCTTTAATTACTCCTCTTTCGATTTCAGTTATTCCCAATCCACGGGAGGTTGATGCGATTGTGCCTCCTGTTTCTTTGCAGGCATTGCCAAGGTTAAAATCTATTTTTATTTCACGACTTCAACATAACACTACCACTGACAATGTTAAAAACTTTATCAGACAAAAACATATTATTCCTGCCGACGCCTTCATTTCATGCAGGAAAATCGGTAATAAAACAACTCATGCGTCTTTTAAAATTACAGTGGCGACTTCTTATTTGTCTGCCATTCTAAATTCTAATGCATGGGTAGATAATATCTTTATTTCTGAATTCAAGTCGAAAAAAATTAATAAAACTGTCCGACACACTGTCCGTTCCAATTCAAAAAACTGAAACGGCTATCCCTTTACTATCAAAATGTAAGGGGTTTGCGTTCCAAGACGCAAGATATCTTTTTATCAACTCAGAATTTCTCTGAGGATATTATCGTGTTTACCGAAACTTGGTTAAACAACAGTTTTCTCAATATGGAACTTTTTGATAATAGTTTCCATGTTTTTAGAAGAGACAGACACTTGGAAGATCTTTCTTCTGTTGGTGGAGGCGTCTTAATAGCTATAAAAAATCATTTAACCAGTTCATTAGTTGAAATTGCCTGTGCATCTAATATTGAACTGTTATGTGTTAAGGTCACACATTGTAACTCTAATTTATACATTCTTAACACTTATGTTCCTCCAAATAGTAGCGCAGATGTCTACGAATGTCTTTCGATGGCCGTAGAATATATTATTAATGAACTAGACACTAATGACGACATTTTGTTGTTAGGTGACTTTAATCTGCCTGACCTAAAATGGACTCCTTCGGACGATGGTACATATTTTTATGCATCTTGTCCAAAAACTCGACAACAACAAATTTTTGTTGACGAAATACTTTCAAATTTACAACAAGTAAGTTGTATAACTAATTGCCATGGACGACAACTTGACTTAGTCTTGGCTACAAATAGTAGCAATGTTATTGTAAGAAATGCTATCCATGCTCTGTCTACGGTAGATTCCTATCATCCACCTTTGAGTATTGTGTACCAATCTGACAATGAAAATTTGACTAATGCATGTTCATCCATTAATATTTACGAATTCAATTTTAAGAAAGCTGACTTTTTAAAGTTGAATGAAAACTTAAGAAATAAATTAGACGACTTACTCATTTTTTTTAATAACAATACATTTGATGATTGCATTAAATTTTTCTATGGTGAACTTTTTTCTGCCATAGCATTGTCGGTTCCATATACAAAAAAGTACGTCAATAATTCCTTGTACCCCTGGTATACAAGGGATTTGAAAAAAGTTCGCAATGGCCGTAATAGGGCATGGAATAAATACGTTTGTAGCCAGGACCGTAATGACCTTGTTGCTTATCAGCGACTGTTTCTTGAATTTAAAGATATGTCAGCTTTGGTTTATTCTGAATATTTGAATAAAATAAGGCTGAATATTCTTCATGACCCCAAAAATTTTTGGGGTTTTATTAATTCTAAAAAAAAATCTGACGGGTTTCCATCTGAGTTTAAAACAGTTGATGGGCTCACTAGCGACCCACAAGTTATAGCCGGGTTGTTTGCTAATTTGTTTAATGAATCGTTTTCTACGGATTTATTTAGCCCTGAAATCAACTATTTTGAATATATGGATAACGACCCTTTAGTTTCGGTTAATGAGATATCTTTCTCTCCTGACCTAATAGAGAAATATATTTCATCTGTTGATGATGACTTGAACTCCGGGCCGGATGGTATTCCTGCGACAGTTTTAGTAAACTGCAGCTCTGTGCTGAGTCAGCCCCTCAGTATTTTATTTAATAGATCAATTCAAGAAAGCTATTTTCCTAAATTTTGGAAAAATGCATACATTAGCCCCATTTTCAAGAAAGGGTGTAAAAATGATGTTTCAAACTACAGGCCCGTGGCTAAGTTATCATCAATACCGAAAATTTTTGAACATATTATATACGATCAGGTTAAGGTGTGCTGTGGTGAAGTCATAACAACTCGTCAGCATGGTTTTGTTAATGGCAGATCTACAGTTTCTAACCTCCTTGATTTCACTTCTTTTGCGTTAAGCTCTTTAGACTCTGGTGGGCAAGTTGACTGCATCTACACTGACTTCAGTAAAGCATTTGATAAATTACCACATAATTTGATTTTGTTTAAGTTAAAGAAGCTTGGATTTCCCTTAAGTTTTGTCAGCTGGATTGAATCTTATTTATCTGATCGCTCGTATCAAATAAAATTTAGGAGAGTGTTTTCCTCCCCATTTAGCGCGACATCAGGTGTTCCACAAGGAAGCCACCTGGGGCCGCTCCTGTTCATTTTAGCAATTAATGACGTTACACATGTTATTAAAAACTCCCATCTGTTAGTATATGCAGATGACATGAAAATTTACAGGAACGTAAAGGGGGTTGGTGACACTATTCCACTTCAGTCTGACTTGAAATCCTTTGAAGTTTGGTGTTCTAAGAATAACTTACATCTTAATCCTGATAAATGCCAAGCTATGATTTTTACCAGGAAGAAAACTATTGTGGAATTTGATTATAAATTAAAAGATAAAAATATTTGTCGTGTCGATGTAGTCAAAGACCTAGGTATACATTTTGATACTAAGTTGACTTTTAATGAGCATATTAATCAAATTTGTAAAAAATCCTCATCTCTGCTTGGCTTTATTAAGAGGTGGGCAAAAGAATTTAATAGCCCTTTAGTAACGGTGACTTTATATAATACAATAGTGCGCCCTCACTTAGAGTACGCTAGCCAAGTATGGTCACCATTTTATAATATTCATATAAATAGAATTGAAAGAATTCAAAAAAATTTTATTCGTTTTGCTCTCAATGGCTTAAATTGGATTGACCCTTTAAACCTTCCTCCTTATGAGGATCGTTTAAAGTTATTACATATGCAGTCTTTGAGCTCGCGTAGAAATATTGCGGATATACTTTATCTGCATCAACTTGTAACTGGGTCTCTTGCTGCACCAGAGCTTCTTAATTATATACATTTTAATAGTAATCGGAGGAGTACTCGTAACTCTTATCAGTTATTTTATCAACCGGTTAGTAGAACTAATTATATGGCTACAGCTCCTTTTAATCGCATGACAACTCTTATTAATAATTGCGAAGTTTATAACATTAGCTTGTCAAAAGGTCAACTCAAGCTTAGACTTAAAACTAACTGTAGCTAAATTTGTAGCTTAATGGTGGTGTGAATTTTTTTTGTTTGTGTTGTCCGAGCCCCACAGCATGCTGGGTAAATTTTTTCTAACATTTATGCCTTGGACCACGTAAATTTATACATATAATTATTTTAATATCTATATGTCTATTTTTACATGGTGTGAGTGGGTATGTTGAGAAAGTGCGATAAAGCTAAGAAAAAATTATAAAATAAATAACAAATTAATGTGCATGATAATTTTTTCTATTCCATTTTTTATTGAATAAGCTTTTTACTTGGTATAAAGCTTCAATGCTAAATAGCTAAGAAGGCTATACTAGCTGTAGTAGCTAAACTCTATTATTATTATTTGAATTTTGTTTGCTTGCTTCGTTTGAGCTATAAAAATCAATCATTCAGTTCGTAATTTTGCGTTGTACGGGTAAAATATTAATAATGGGAGTGTTTTGAGTGTTAAAAATTTGTAAAAAAATAGTTTTACAGAATGAAATTGTGTCCAAATAGGCGCACTACTGGATAGTAATGGCGACTCCGACTCCAGCTAAGGAACAAATTTTTTCAAGGACTCAAACGTTGCATTGTCAACAAACAGTCTTCTACATATTGTAGACGATCTTCAGTAGGAAGAAGATTATCAAGAAGAAGACGAAGCATCAGCGTGTACAGAAGGCGATATCAGCGACTTAGGTTGGTCCGATTTCAGAGGTATCAGAAATCCATTGAGTTTAAAGGAAAAAGTGGTATGCTGAAAGACATTGAAAACATTTTTGATCTGAAATCTTTTATTTTGTTTGTTGACGAAGAGGTCCTAGCTTTAATTATGGAGGAAACAAAAAGATTCCCACATAAATGGATCAGACAGTTTGCAAGTACATACTCGTTTTAAGCTTTGGACAGATACTCCCATTACTGCACTCAGGTAATTCTATGGACTGATTGTTTGGATAGGGCTGTTTAAAGTTGGGAGTATCCGTAAATACTGGTCAAAAACTCCTCTCTATAATTTTAAAATACCATCGAAAACAATGCACCGGATCCGCTTTGAAATGCTGCTGAAGTTTCTTAATTTTTCTCATAATATAAAAATTATACCAGGTGATCGTCTCGGTAAAATAGCTCCTCTTTTGGAAATGCTACAGCAAAAATATCAGGAAGCATTTATTCCAGGAAAAGACTTCGCCATTGATGAATCCCTCGTTCCGTGGAGAGGACGGCTCATATTTCGTCAATATATCCCAAATAAAGCCCACCGCTATGGAATCAAGCTTTTTAAATTATGTTCCCCAGAAGGATTTACTTGGGCATTAATAGTTTATTCCGGAAAATCACTAACCGGTAAAATAGAAATTAGGATTGCGAAAAATGTGTGCGAAAAGTTGTCGCTGAAGTTGTTGGGAGAAGGTCGTACCTTATACGTCGTCCACATTTTGGAGAATTGCGTGAAACTAAAAACATATTCCAAAAAGTGTTTTACACGCCCCATTAAAAAGAGGTGAGATGACTTCCCAGGAGGATCGATATGGAATCGTTGTCCTTAGGAACACTCGAGACATGAGAATTTTAACCACTAAACTTGTTCCTATCATGATCGATGTTAGATCTGGAGTCTCCGTTAGAGCTGACCAATGTCCAGATGGTGAATCATCACTACCATCGAACAGACAAACACTACAAAAAAAAGGCACCAACTAAACCATTATCTGTACTGGAATACAATAAGGGTAAACCAGGAATTAATCTTTCAGATCAAATGACATCTTATGCATCAACACTTCGGGAGGGCATAAAATGGTATCGAAAGCTTGGTATTGAGATGCTCTTAGGACTGACAGTAGTAAATACTTACGTAATATACAAACAAGTTAACAATAAAGACATTCAAATTAGAGATTTCAGCCAGATTTGAATTTGCATCAAAAATACGCTCATTTTATAATTTTTTATATAATACAATAAACAATTTTTTTTTTGTTATTGCAGTTGAAAGCATCAGAAACATAGGATATTTTTTGATATTTGCTATTTTTTACTATTCATTCATATTTCTTTCAATCCTGATGTAAATAAGCAACATTTTACTTAATTTTTAATTTTGTGTAGTAAAATTTTGTGCTTAAAATTTTTTTCGAAAAAATAAGGCGGCTAGAACATGTTATATACTAAAATGTAAGCAAAGTTTTTAAATTTATTTTCCAGTATAAAAAAAAATATACATAATGTATGTGCTAGTTGTGATGAAAAAAAAAATAATAAAAGTACTTGCGTCGCTCGTTTTTGTGCGACATGGTCCCCTAGGAAAAGTGCGACGACGTCCTCAACGTATTAAAACGGGGGCGCTAATCCAGTTTTCAATATTAATCTAAACCCTTGTAATGAGTTTTGTCTAGACATATAAGGCTATTGTAATCCGCTGACACATCGTGAAAAAAACAAAAATTTTTTTCTGAACCGCTCTAATGTACATACATATATGCGTATCGTTAAAAACAATTTACATTTTTATTTTCTTTATTCTATGACAACAAGCAGTTGGTTATTTTTCACACATAAATGGCCCTTTTTTGGCTCTTTTCAATTTTTCTCAACGGTCACGCTGGTCATGTCTTCATCTTCGCTTTCCTCTTCCTCTCGTTGATTGATTTCTGTACATAGATTTTAGGGAAAATATGTATGTATCAGTTGTCTCCTCATTGATATCATAAGTATCCTCATCTGTTGTATTTGATTGAACATTGGTGCACGACTGACCTTGACATATTTATATTCGAGTATATCCTCATTTAAAAAAAATTCTCCTAGGGTTGCTACCAGAGCTGCAAAGTTTCCATTTCTTTAAAAAAAATAAAGAAAATTTGATTTTTTTCATATTTATACTTCTTTATGTGAACATAAGGAAAATCGAAAAAAAATTTACCGCTATTTCTTAAATCTACATACATATAAGGAAAAAAACTGTGGTCTCTCTGAGAGTACAGCCTTGATGTTTCTTGTGCAACAGCTCAAATCCTTTATTGTTTTCACTGCATTCACCTTAATACACTATAACTTGAAATTGTCAATGCCACTACATGAATTTTCATTAAAAAAATAAATGAGAAAAACAATGTTTTCCATTTTTGGTCCAAAAATTTTCAAAGTATTTTATAAGCAAGTACAGTCGAACTCACATAACTCGAACGTCTATAAGCCGAATTTTCTTTAACTCGAACTAATTTGATTGGCAGTAGAGTTAAGAGAGTAAATAACTTACATTTCTCCTTTCGTAACTCGAACTTCCATAAGTCAAAGTTCTCCATAACTCGAACAAAAATACAAGCATATGAATTCTATTTTTTAAGTAACTCAATGTTTACACACAGATTTCCGAAATTTCTTCTTATTTGTGGGCAAGATGCAAAAAACGAAGGAAACGAGGTACAGAATTTGTCGTTTGTGGCAAACGCAAAAAAAAAATCGCATGAGGGAATAGACAAGAATTTCTTTCACAATATTTCCTTGTGTAAACGTTGCCTAACTTGCTTGTTTGTTTTTGGATTCTTTTTTTTTTTATTCGGGGAAATCCCTTTGTGTACATCATATCGTCACCTCAGAGTGTAAGTGTCCTATATTTTGACATTTTTTTAACACGCCAACTTACTTAAGAAAATACACTCTTTCGTTTAGTGTTATCGAAATTTAACTCCCTCTTCCCGTTCCAAAGATGCTTTATGTCCTAACTGCATCTTTCAAAATAAAATCTCGGAGTACAAAATTGCAGTTGCAAATGCATAGCGAATAGACGCCCTTTTTTAAGTGTCCGCAATTTAACGCTTTTTAATATAGAAATACGCTTCCGTTTTTGTTTATTGTTTGTAAACGTTGTACATAAGTATCGCTTATTAATTTTTGTATCTTCGCTGTGAGCTGTCAACAAGATTTTCCGTGTTAAATTAAATAAATTACTATATATAATAAATTCAAGTAAAATCTCTGAATCATGTCGGAGTCGCAACCTAAAGGCGCCAGAAGCACTTTCAACTCACGCAAGCAACATGTAGTTACGACTACCCCGGTTGGAGCATGCAAAAAATCTGGTATCGATGAGTCATCGCCTGTATACTTCGATGCAACATTAAACTGCTGCATTAAAAAATTCTGAAGACAGAGTTTTGGAGAGAATTGGAGAAATGACGGCGGAGTTAAGCAATATCAAATCCACTATTAAAGGTGTAATGGTGAGAAGCTGCTTGTGGTAAAATTGGTTCGATGCAGTTAGAAATGAATGCTCTCAAAACGCAAATCGAGAACCGCAATTGTGATGATGTCTCATCTACACTCAATGCTGAGATCAGCGAACTGAAAAAAACAGGTAGATAGAACGATGTTGTTGCCACTTACGTCATGGTACATGGGATTCATTTCTTGCAGAATGAGAGCCTGCCAGCATTGTTTGATAAAATTTGCTCAACTTTTGGAATTGACGTACCTAAGCTGCGCGATGTATTTAGAATCAGAACTAAAAACAACAACAACATTAACAACAACAGCCTAGCAATAATCGTCAAACTTTCAACTCTTAGTCGACGTTTACACGAGGAAAGTCTGAGAGACAAATTCTTGTCCATTCTCTTTTGTGATTTTCGTTTCGCGTTTGCAACACATGACAAATTTTTTACCTCGTCCCTTTCGTTTTTACCCTCTTGCCTACAAACAAGGAAACTTTGCCAAAAAAGTTTCCTCGTGTAAACCTTGACTTATGAAAGAAATAATTTGTTCAAAGCTGTGGCTGAAAAGCTTATGTTAGAGTTTTCCGTGATAGTGATGCTGTTTTGGTGTGCAGCAGAGAAAGTGTTGATTGCGTCACTAGGTACTACTGCTTAAGTTTTTAAATTTAAAATTTCGAATGTTTATTTTTTGCTTATTTTTGCTTAATTTATTTTAACATATTCTTAATATTTTTTTTTCCCTTTGTGTTTCCTTTCTTATTTTATTTTATATTTTTCTCCCTTATTTTTTCCTTACTTCTTTCAATTATTTCTATTTACATGTGATGCCGCCACTGCCTTGCAGAGAAAAATTACATACAAACATAACTATTATCATATTTTGTCTTTCGTTAACCTTGATTGCATTGATGCATATTAGCAACGGGAATCGCTCTCATACATTGTTTTTGATGTAGCGTTATTTTTGTAATGTACCTTATTTTAGTTATTTGGAGTTGTTTAAAATCATAAATTGAATATACATTTGAGTTCTAGTTTGTACTTAAAACCAAGCAGACGTCTTTTTTTATTTCGTTATAAGCTTAAGAGCTTCGAAAAGGTTTAGTGCCGTGCGGTTTCTGTTCTATATAAAAAGAAGAAAAGGGTGACAAAAAGTCTTGTCGTCCTCGAAACAACATGTTTGAGGCTGATTCTGATGCACTTTTAACAGATGAATTTGTCTGATGCTCCTGATTGTGTTAGTGAAAATTTAAAGAGCCTGGTTCATGTTTTATGGAGGCAATATGAGGGACTGAATATAATCCATTTTTATGCGAGGAGTTTGAATGGTGTGAAACATGATTAGGGGCCGTTCATAAATTACGTAAGACAATTTCATGACTTTTTGACCTCCCCCCTCCCCCGAGTAAGATTTAGTAAGATTCTCACTACCCCCCCCCCCCCCCCCTCCGAAATCTTACGTAAGATTCATAATTAAGGTGAAACTAGTCAAAAAATGTATTTTTCATGTGATGTACTATATTACTATGTATATTTAATTTTAATATACATATGGTACATATTATATATATATTACGAAATTGCAAACTACACATTTGTTTTTCAAGATGAATAAAAAAAGTCATCGTTAGTCCATGCGCTTTTCAACCAGTCTGATAGTGAACCTACAATTGGCACACCCGATTCGTCTGTTGAATTTTCTGATTCACATTCAAACTCTGTAACATCAATATCCTCGTCGTCATGCCACTCTGCAACTTGACAAATCTCCGATTGTTTTAAAATGCAAAGGCTTTTCCCCTTTCCACGTTTCAAAATTGAAACTGGTTGAATCATGTGAGTGCGACTACAGTCCTTTTCATGTAGTTTTTTGTGCATTACAGTAGCTTTTTTCGAGGCAAAGTACTGGTCACAAATATTACAAACTCAATCAGCTAAGACGTTTGCAAGCGAAGGACAAAAAAAAAAAAATCGTAAGGCATGATTTTGAACTGTGGATGTACTTTTGACCAATCGTAATTTAACGCTAAGCGAAGAAATAGAGGACAAAACTGATTGCTGTTTTGGTCTCCTGTTGAAGAAGGAATCGAAAGCGAATCTTCTTGTATGAATACGCATTTTAAATCTTACGTAAGATGATCATTGACCCCCCCCTCCCCTCTCGTAAGATGTAGTAAGAATCCGCCGACCCCCCCTAAACGTCTTACGTAATTTATGAACGGCCCCTTACGCTAGATATATTTTCGAATATTCACCAGTGGATGTAGTGTGTGTTACAGAAACTTGGTTCAAAAGTGGTGTTCCTAATTCTCGTTATGATTTCAATGAATTCAAACTTTTTCTTAGCGATAGGTGTGGTAGAAGGGGTGGTGGGGTTGCAATTTATTGTAAATCTAGTCTGAATGTTAGGTTCGTGAATGAAGGTATTAGTGATTGTGAATTCCTAAATGTAGAAATTTCTGATGGTAGTGCTAAAGTTTTAGTTTCTTGTGTGTATAGTCCTCATAGTCTAGAACCTTTTTTCACCGATCTTAACACTAGGCTTTTAGGTTGTGATTTCAATGTGGTGTGCGGTGATTTTAATGTTAATTTATTACAGAACGATTGTATAACTGAAAACTTTCGAGATAACTTCTCGTCTTGTGGATTAAAATTATTAAACTCTCTTTTACCTACTTGTTATTCTACTAATTGTGAGCCTAGTCTTTTGGATGTATTTCTTGTGTCTGACATGTCTCTTCTTTAGAAATTCGACCAAATAACATTCTTGTCTGATCATGACTTAATTTTTGTCCTCTAAATATTGACCTTGGTCGTGTTGTGCCTCCAGTATGCTTTTCATACTATAACCACAAGTCAATAAACTTAAACGCCTTGTGTGCTGAGTTGAATGATATGTGCTGGAACGACTGCTGGTATAGTGACTTAGTTGATGATAAACTAAATCTATTTATGTCCACTGTCAATTATGCTTTTAGCCGTCATGTGCCTCTTCGTACAGCAAGTGTCATCAACTCCAGTTGTCCCTGGCTTACGAGCCGTGTACTGAGTGCTATTAAGAAGAGAAATAAGCTTCAGTCTAAGTGGAAACTTAATCGCACGGTTGCAAATTGGGAATTATTTAGAGGGGCACGAAATGTGGCAACTTTCTTGCTAAGGCAAGAAAAAAGGAATTTTTTCGCTTCGAAGCTGAACCCAATGCTATCCTCAAAGCAATTGTGGCAAAACATCCGCAAATATAGAGTGTTCAGCAAAGCTCTAACGAATGCTGTTCAGATCCAGACGTCTTAAATGATTATTTTCTATGCAGCAGCAATTCAAATCTTCCAGGATCTTTTCCCAATTTTGTATTGCCTGAGCAAGAAATTGGTCCACCTAGCGTCCTTTTCCATTTTTCAGCAGTTAGCGAATATGAAGTAGCAAAGTGTGTATGGAAGACTGGCTCTAATGCTGTGGGGATTGATGGAATACCTATTAAGTTTATTAAATTAATATTGCCGCATATATTATCGCCCCTAACGCACATTATTAATCACTGCCTAACTTGCTCCCGTTTTCCGAATGTTTGGAAAGTTGCTACCATCATTCCTCTTGCTAATTCCGCTTCCTTACCCAATGACTTTAGGCCAATAAATATTTTGCCTGCCTTAGGAAAGGTGTGTGAGAGAATCATGTCCGAACAAATCACTCTTCACCTTAACACTCTCTTCTATCACCACTACAGTCAGGCTTGCGAATTGGACATAGTTGCTCGACCGCAGTGATGAAAGTTACTGATGACATTCTTACTGACTTTGACCAAAATCGTTTAACATTACTTTGTCTGCTGGAATTTTCCAAAGCGTTTGACTCTGTTAATCATGCTTTACTATGCAGAAAGTTGAAGAACTTTTTCAAGTTTAGTAATAGCGCGGTAAGCTTATTGCTCAACTATTTGGCGGGTAGATTACAGCGGGTTAAAGTGGAAAATTCTTCATATTCTCTTAAATCAATTAATGTAGGCGTTCCTCAAGATTCAATCTTAGGTCCTTTATTACTTTCCATTTTTATTAACGATGTATTTTTAGCTTGCAAATATGCCACAGTTCATGCCTATCTGATGACATTCAGCTTTATCTTTCTCTACCAATTGGACTTATTGAAGACTTGACCTACAGACTTAACGCTGACTTATTTTCTTTAAACAGATGGGCTGAGGAGAATCTACTACATATCAATCCTAAAAAATCAAAAGTGCTGCCAATCGCTAGGATCAGTCTTAGCTTGGAAGGAGGTCAGCCTTTGTTCATTGGCTCCGATCAATTGGAATTGGTGACTAAGGCAAAGAATCTTGGCTTTACATTAAATTCAAAGTTAACTTGTACTGACCATATAAATAGTATTGTAGGAAAGATTTACGGTACCTTAAGACACTAACGCACCTCTACACTCTTTACTTCTATAGAAACTCGATGTCGACTTGTCATACAGTTAATTATTTCTCATATTACTAACTTTACTTTAGCTTACAGTAAACTTGATTGACAGCCTCAGCATAAGCTTAGTGTTGCATTTAACAATGCGGCACGATATGTTTACGGAGTCCGACCCTTTGACCACATCTCTGAAATAAGTAGAGGCATTCTCGGATTTAGCTTACTAGAGTAATCTTATGTTTTTACACAAACTTATACTTTTGCAAGCTCCTGAGTATCTCTATAATAAACTTCAATTTTGCCTGTCTACAAGATCTTCTAACCTTATCGTCCCCAGGTACAGCTACCTAAATACTAGCAGATACTTTTTCATTAACACCATTAGGCTTTGGAATAAATTGCCAGCTGCCTTAAAACTAATTAGTGCGGAAAAACTATTTTAACTATTTTTGAAACAATTTATGACTTTTTAACTTCTTACACTTTTTACACTTCTAAACTTTTATCATTATTTCTTCTCTCTTTTACTACTGACTTCTTACTATCTCTTTATTTATAAACTCTTTTTATTTTAGTTATGAATTTATATAAGTTTCATATTTTTTTTTTATATTATTATAAATAGTTTTTATCAATTATTTATTTATAATTTTATTTTTTTGTTTAATTAGTTCCATTACCTTATTACATTTGAATGTACTATAAATAAATCTAAATCTTAATGTCCTAACTGCTTTTTTTGCCTTTGAAGTCACATTAAATAGTAAACAATCGCTCTCAGGTCAAAAGTGAGAATGAACTTTTGTAAGAAAGAGGAAAAGGTATCCCCGGCGGAAATTTGGCCTCGTTACAAGACAAAACATTTCTGTCACCAATCCTTGCAAAAAGGCCGAAAATGGATTTTGAAGTACGAATGGTACTTTCTTATATCTGTTTGTTCCTCATTTGATGAAAAAAAAAATTATTCCACCAATTGATGACTTATTCAATTATGTGACTTATAAAATTATATTTTGTTTTTTGCATACAGCGCCCTCTGTGAACAGATTTTTGAAGTACTAATAGCTTTATTATACTCTTTTTGGTAATATGAAAACTACGATATTTCGTTTGTCCAAATCGGCTCAGTAGTTTAGAAGTTTTGGTCTAAAATATAAATCACTACGCGTGACGTAACGGTTCAGCCAAAACACTTGTGAATAGATTTTTCTACATACCCGTTTTCCTATGCCCCCATCAAACATGTTCACGAATAAAAAAAGAAGACTTTTTGTGTGTTTTGGATCAAACGTAATATACCTTTTACGTGGAGTTTCAGAATGCAATTCTCCAAACTCATACAAATTTGGATAATTTTAATTACAGAAAAATCAAAGGTAAGTTTCAATATATTTTTTTCAAATACCGTATAGGTAATTACAGAGGGGCAAAATAATAAAAAAAAAACATTAATAACACAGGCCGACAAAAATTATACCCAGAAACCGGACTATATATTTCCGTAGGTTTTCGATGCGCTGATTCCGAATCTGGTCGCAGAATTGCTCCATCGCGTCAGGTTTTCGAGATATCCTAACCTAAAAGTGCAAAAAACATTGTTTTTGCCCATTTTTGAGGTTATGTAGCACCGTGAATTTTCTTTTTTTCAAAAAACTATATGTGTGATCTTAAAGAGCTGTTCTTCTTCTTTCCAATGTCGTTGAGTTTTCTGAAATATCTTTCTTTTTTGCCGATCTATCGCATTTTGAAAGCCCAGTGGTATCTTCAAGGGATAAAGGAAGATTTTAACTAAAAGATACGTTTCTGAAGGTGATTTCAAGTTGTGCTAAAAATTCTCTTGTGCTTAATTTCCGTTTTTGTCAGGATGGTGGTGAAGTGTTCATATCATTTAACTAATTGAGCGGATTTTCTCACAGACCGAACACCTGACTTACTATTATAATTAAGTTATATTATTTCTTAAATGAAATATTTTTATGCTAAAGAAATGTTAATAAACAAAAAGAAAACAAGAATAAAAAAACTGGCGGGTTGCACTCCGGGAGTGCCGACAGAAGTGAAAACTTGAAACAAAAAATTAATTTCACACGTAGAAAGAAGTATGCAAACATATCAAATCGTTTAATGGCAAGTTAGTGTGTTAGTTGGTATGTGTGCGTTTTCTTTTTATATGGCAATGCAATGGAAGACAAAAACGGAATATGTATTCAAATTTTACTCTCGCTCTCATTCTCAATTTGTCAACGCAACAACGCGGAATTTGAAAGAAACAAACATGTAAGCATAACAATCGTTGAATGAGAATGGAATGTGTCAGTTAGTGTGTCTGATTTGCTTTTTGTCTTCCACTTGGAATATTTATTTAAGAGAAACAATAGAACATTAAAATTTTACTGTCGCTCTCATTCATGACGGGGAATCCCGATGACGGTCGGTGTAGCGAGTTTATACTTTTTTCCTCAGCCGCGAATGCTTTCTTACGGAGGTGCAAAACGTGCCATAAGAAGTTTTCACTTCAAAATTGCACATAAATAGCTTAAGCTTGAAGAAATTTATATTTACTACGCTGAAGGTCAATTTCATAATGAGTCATTATTATTTTCGATTCGACGTGCAGGGTTGGCGAATTTTGCCGAAATTTTCTTCGTATGTAGGAAAAAAGTTAAATGCTATATTTAGTGTGCTGTGAGCATAGCTGGGCACCATTAATTCAATTGTTAACTTCGTTAATCGTTAATCCGTTAGTAAAAAAGTTAATTTCGTTAACGTTAATCCGTTGACACGTGATAAAAATTCCATTTTTATACCGTTGCGTTAGTGATCTTATAAAAACTGTCGGTTTGGGTTACCAGGTTAGGAACAAAAAAAAAAGACTTGTATAAGAGGCCATCCTTAAATTACGTCACACTTTAAGGGAGAGGGAGGGGGTCGACGAAGTGTGACATTGTGTGACAGGGGGTGAGAGAGGTCCTAAATTTCGTGACGTCACATTTCAAAATCTAATATATCTAAGTACAGTATTACTTTTAATATTCTTTTGCATTAAAATCTCTTAGAAAACAATCATGTGTGCAGTTCACATATGGTCCAAGTGAAACCTCTAGAAAACTTAACTGCGATAGAATGAGACGAAAGTGTTTTATTAATACTAGTATCGCCTGAGGTCGAAATTCGACGATTAGCACTAAATTTTAATCTTGTAAGAATTTTGCTGGCCTATTAATAACAAAACGTTTTTGTTCATTGACTAAAGGCCTGAACCCATAGAGTCCGTCAAGTCCGTTGCGTCAAAGTTTACAACTGACAGCTAAGATGAAATGCATGCATTTGTATGAAGTGCGACCTATTCGCAACTTATTCGTCAACGCAACGGAAGAAGTTGGGCATCTTTTAACTTTTGATGTACGTTGAATACTTTGACATACGTGAGTTTGTGCGAAACATAGAAAAAAAAAGAGTTGCAGACATATTTATTGGGCCGCCTTCTTCCTTCATTTCCGTCTTTTCAGTTGTATACTTTGACGTAACGGATTTGACGAACTCTATGGGTTGAGGCCTTTAGATCTTATTTAGTTTTACTAATCACCTCACCTTACCTCACCTGACCTGACCTCACCTCACCTCACCTCATCTCACCTCACCACACCTTTGGAATTACATTTAATTCACATTTATGTGCAAAAGGAGACAGAACTAAAAATTTCTATTAGTGCTACATAATTTCTATTACGCGGTCTATTTGATTTTGACTCAAAAATTGTCCCTCCTTATCCATTTACCGTTCAGTCCGACCCAATATCGTTCTTCTTCAAGGCACAACACAACAATATTTTTCGTTTATTTTTAAACAGAAAAAAGTTACATCGCAACTGTAACTCAAAATAAATCAGTAAACTCCGATTATCCGTGATGGTTGGGACCGAGCTCATTCCGGCTAATGGAATCACTATTTTGTTTTATTCATTATCAATTTTCAAAGTTGTAAATATATAATGTGTATGCGAAATTAATGGACGACCACTTACAGCACCGTTTTACAAAAGTATTTAGTTATAGTACTCATTTGATGCGCGCATAAAAGTAACAAAACATACTTTTCATTATTAAAAAACTAAACTAAAGAGAGCTATTTTTTATCATGTTGTTTATTCCTACCTGTTTCTCTTCGTTAGGGTGCAATCTATCTCCATATCAAATTTCATCAAAATCCATTAGTTTAGCTGTGGAAAAATATTTTCCTATTGGAGGCACCATGGCACTGGCACCAGGATTCAATCTATCCCTGTACCAAATTCTATCAAAATCGGTCTATTAGTTTAGCAGTGAAAATGATTTTTCTGTAAGGAGTAGTGCCACGCCCTCTAAAAGAAGTCAGAGTTTTGAGAAATATTTTTAAGGGTTCAATCTACTGGGTGTTTTTTTTAGAGGTATAGAGCTTCGAACTGAAATAAAACACAAGAAAATCGTTTTAATGTCCATCAATTTGGCTTTATTGGAAGGATGATTTTATGCCATTAATGCCATTAAAGCCAATTCTACAGGTCCAATTTTGAACCACTTTTTCGAGCATATGGGGCCGTATGTCGGCAATAACGCCACGAATGTTGGCTTCCAAGTCCCCTAACGTTTCTGGTTTGTTGGCGTAGACGAGCGACTTCACATATCCCCAAAGAAAATAATCCAATGGTGTCAAATCACACGATCTTGGTGGCCAATTTACAGGTCCATTCCGCGAAATTATGCGCTCATCGAATGTTTCCTTCAATAAATTGATTGTGACGTGCGCTGTGTGGCATGTAGCGCCGTCTTGTTGGAACCACAACTCATCCACATTCATGCCATCCAATTCGGGAACAAAATAGTCGGTTATCATGGCTCTATACCGGTCTCCATTAACGGTAACTGACTCTCCAGCATTATTTCGGAAGAAGTATGGCCCAATGACTCCACCAGCTCATAGAGCACACCAAACAGTCAGTTTTTGTGGATGTAATGGCGTCTCAAGGGTCTCATGTGGATTCTCTTCACTCCAAATGCGGCAATTTTGCTTGTTGACGTAGCCATTCAACCAAAAATGAGCCTCATCATTGAACAAAATTTTGCGATGAAAATCAGCATCGAGATCAATCTCATTTTCGGCCCATACACCAAAATCACGACGCATTGCATGGTCTCGCGGCTTTAATTCTTGCACAAGCTGGATCTTGTAAGGTCGCAAGCCAAGATCTTTGCGCAAAATCTTCCATAAAGTTGATGGACAAAGCTCCAATTGCTGTGCACGGTGGCGAATCGATTCATTCGGGTCCTCTTCAACATTTTGCTCTACAGCGGCAATTGTTTCTTCGGTGCGCACTGTTCGACGTCTCTGCGGATGCGTATTATCACATAGAGTAAACGTAGTGCGAAAACGACCCATGGTTAACCGAATTAATTGCTCTGATGGACGATTATGTCGACCATAAAATGGACGGAGCTTGCGGTAAACTTCGCGAACTGAACCATTATTTTCGAAATAAATTTGCACGATTTGCAAGCGTTGTTCTTTTGTCAACCTGTTCATGATGAAATGGCAAACCAAACTGAACATAAATGACATTAGAGTTGCCAGATTTGACCATAAAATGCCAGTTTTATCTCTATTCGAAAAACAAACCTCTAAAAAAAACACCCAGTATAAGCTGCTGAATAAGTAATATAAAAAAGTTTAAATCGATAAGAATATGGGTAAGACATATTTATAATACATATTCGAACTTATTGATATATTTTTAAAAAATTGTAGGGCCCTAAGAAAAATGTCGAATACTACAACTTCAAAACTCAAAAGGAAATGTATTTCTTTGGAAACAAAAATTGAAATTTTAGACCGCCTCAATAATGGAGAAGGTCCAACGTCTTTAGTTAAGAGTTTTGGTCTGAACGAAGCCACAATAAGGACCATTAAACGAAATGAAGTTGGTATCAGGAAATCTGTAATATCTGGAACGAAACTATCTGCTAAGTCGTCATCATACGCTAGAGATTCTGTTAAAGAAAAAATGGAAAAAGCACTGGTAATATGGATAGAGGACAATACACAAAAATGAATACCAGTTGATGGATATACCATCAAGCAGAAAGCATTGAGAATTTATAAGCAGATAAAGGAACTTGAACCGTTTACATCCTCTCAAGCAAATCAAGATTAGAGCTATATATTTTCTGCAAGTACAGGATGGTTATCAGGATTTCTCGAAATGCACGCACTCTATAATATAAAGATCAAAGGAGAAATTGCTTCTGCAGATGAGAAGGCTACCAAAGAATTTCCACCGAAACTTGCCAAAATAATTGCCGACGGTCTATTTTGGAAAAAAATGCCAAGCCGCACATATGTAGCAAAATACCAAAAAAGTGCTAGTGGTTTTAAGACAGCAAAGGTCACATTTTTACTTTGCAGTAATGCTTCAGCAGACCGTATGCTGAAGCCTTTGCTTGTTAATCGCGCACTTAAGCCTCGATCAATGAAAGGTGTCGACTTTAATAAATTACCGGTTTATTGGATGGCAAACAAAAAGCCATGGGTAACAACTGCCATTTTACCGAATGGTTCAGTAAATGCTTTGTCCCGGAAGTTAGAAGGTATATGAACGAAAAAGGTCTGGTATTCAAAGTTCTTCTGATTGTGGACAATACTCCAGGCAATCCATATTTGTAGTACGAAAATATATAGGTTTCGTTTCTGCCAAGAAATACCACATCCCTAATTCAACCACTTGACCATTGAATCATCGCTACATTTAAAACTTATTACAACATGCGAACTTTCCGGTATATTTTGGACAATATAGATAATGATTAGACACTTTCAGTAATTGATGCATGGAAAAAGTTTTCTGTTAAAGATTGCGTCACACATGCTGCGTTAGCATTATTTATTTTTATTTATTCATTTAGTAATTTATAAGCTGAAACAGCCAATTAATAATTACAAAGTCATCGTAATGTGCAAAAAAAGGAAAACAAAATAATATTGATAAACCATAATACATTATACTACTAATTCATGAAGCAGTAAAATATTTAAAAAGCAAAAAGAAATATATACCAATCCATTGAAATAAATACCAATCCATTGTGTCACTCACCCCACCCAGCAAATTAGGAATTTACAATGCTATACAAAGGTCACACCAGATTCTAGAGGGTCTTCAACTTGCTAATAAGTAAATTAGGAAATCATTTCGTCACCAACGATCCTATTGGCGAAAGGGCTGCACCGTTTCAACGTGATCTAAAGTCTTGTATGGCTCGTTATCATGAATTATACAAAGAGCTATCCAAAACTGGATCTTACTTACTTACTTGGGTGGCCATAACAATAGGGTTTCCTCGGCTTGGTCTTTTTATTGGAGGCATGGTCTTCCTCTTCGTCGTCGCCCAGCGGCTTCCGCATCAAACACCTTTTTCGCCGGAGCTTTTTCGTCCATACGCACAACATGTCCAAGCCAGCGCAGACGTTGGATAGTGATGCGCTTGACTATGTCAATGTCAGCGTAGAGCTCGTACAGTTCGTGGTTCATTCGAATACGGTAGTCGTCGCCGACGTGAACAGGACCGAAGATTTTGCGAAGAATTTTTTTCTCAAGCACCTCAAGCGTGGCTGCATCAGTCTGCGACACAATCCATGCTTCTGCGCCGTAAAGTAGCACGGGTAAGATGAGCGTCTTGTAAAGTGTCAGTTTTGTCGGGCGAGAGAGGTCTCTACTACTCAATTGCTTACTGAGACCGTAGTAACACCTATTAGCAAGAGTTAGTCTTCGCTTTATCTCCAGGCTGACATCGTTTTGAGTGTTCACGGCGGTGCCAAGATAGGTGAATTCCTTGACAACTTCGAAAGTATAGCTGTTCGCAGTAACGTAAGATCTAATACGCCGCGTCTCCCTGTTTGTGGACAGCATATACTTTGTTTTGCCCTCGTTCACCGTCAAACTAACCTTCGCTTACTCTTTTTCGATAGCAGAGAACGCAGTAAAAAAGAGACAGCAGTAACATCTCGCTTACAACGTCCAATGATATCAATATCATCGGCATATGCAAGGAGCTGGACACTTTTGTAGAAAATAGTGCCATTACGATGTACACTGGCTCTTCGCAACACCCCTTTCATCACAAGGTTGAAGAGGTTGCAGGATAGTGGATCGCCCTGTCTGAAACCTCGTTCGTTGTCAAACGGTTCGGAGAGCTCCCTTCCTACTCTGACGGAGATGGCTGTGCTCCTCAACGTCATTCTGCAAAGCCGCACCACATTTGCAGGTATACCGAACTCGGACATGGTGGCATACAGGCAATCCCATATGGGGCTATCGATAGCAGCTTTAAAATCGATAAAGAAATGATGCGTATCGATCTGTTTTTCGTGGGTTTTTTCCAGGATTTGACGTAGTGTGAAGATCTGGTCTATGGTGGACTTACCAGGTCTAAAGCCGCACTGATAAGGCCCAATCAGTGTGTTGGCAAACGGCTTAAGTCTTTCACACACTACAGTCCACAGAACCTTATAAGAGATGGCAAGAAGATTGATTCCCCGGCCCAGTAGTTAGCGCAGATTTTCAGGTCACCTTTCTTCAGCACAGGACAAAGGACACTGAGATTCCAATGGTCGGGCATGTTTTCTACTAGCCATATTTTGCAGATGAGTTAATGCATACACCCTATCAGCTCATCGCCGCCGGTCTTGAACAATTCAGGACCTTATAAGAGATGGCAAGAAGACTGATTCCCCGGTAGTTTGCGCAGATTTTCAGGTCACCTTTCTTCAGCACAGGACAAAGGACACTGAGATTCCAATCGTTGGGCATGCTTTCTACTAGCCATATTTTGCAGATGAGTTGATGCATACACCCTATCAGCTCATCGCCGCCGGTCTTGAACAATTGAGCAGGCAGGCCATCGGCACTAGCCGCTTTGCTGTTCTTAAGTCGTTTGATCACAATTCGTACAGCGGTATTGCTAGGTGGTGGAACGTCCACACCATCGTCGTTGATTGGTGGCATCGGGTTAATTTCTCCAAAGGCGGGATTGGTTGAGTCATCGCCAGTAAGCAGCTTGGAAAAGTGTTTCCTCCATAACCTCAGTGTAGCCAGCTTTCCATGTTCATCTTTACAGGTAGATGCTCCGGACTAGAAACCTTGGATCAGACGCTTTACTTGTAGGTAAAATTTTCGAGCATCATTCCTGCCCCGTAACACTTAGAGTTTCTCACGCTCGTGCCTATCCTGCTCTCGTTTCTTGCGTCTGAAAAGGTGCCTCTTTTCCTTTATCTTTTCGCGGTAGTTTTCGCGCACGGCTCGCGTTGCGGCTGACTGCAGGGTTCTTTTGTAGGCGGCGTTTTTCACTGCAGTAGCTTCGCGACATTCCTGGTCATACCATTGATTTCACGGAAGTGGGCGTCGAAAACCAATGACTTCCTCAGCGGCAGAGCGCATGGAGCGGTATATATGCGCCCAAAGTCCACCGGTATCATCGGGTAGAGAGTCGGGTTGAATGAGCAGTTCTGAGAGGCGAGCGGAATAGGCTTCGGCCGTCCGATGTGATTGCAGCTTAGCGACGTCCAGCTTTCGTTGCGTACCAGAGCGTACATCCTTTGCATTTCAAGGCCGCATGCGTATCTTGGCTGCAACAAGATAATGATCGGAGTCAATATTGACTCCCCGGAACGTACGAACATCTATCACGCTGGAAGCATGCCTTCCGTTGATCACAACATGATCGATTTGGTTGCGTGTTTTCTGATCAGGGGACAGCCAGGTGGCCTTGTGAATATCGAGGTGTTGAAATCTGGTGCTACTTACTACCATGTTTCGCGCCGCGGCGAAGTCGATCAGCCGTAGACCGTTGTTTGAGGTGGTCTCGTGAAGGCTGAACTGACTGACAGTGGAGCCAAATATACCTTCTCTTCCGACCTTTCCGTTGAAATCTCCGAGTACAATTTTAAGGTCGTAGGCCGGGAAGCGGTCTTATACTTCCTCGAGTCTCGAATAGAAGGCATCTTTGACAGCATCGTCCTTTTCCTCCGTCGGGGCGTGCACGCAAATCAAGCTGATGTTAAAAAATCGAGCCTTGACGCAGATCGTAGCCAACCTTTCGCTCACAGGTGTGAACCTGGAGATATGGTGGTGAAGTATGTATATATGTATGTATGTATATTTATTCACATTTCTTCAAAAATAGTACAAATTAAAAGTTATAAGAAACAAATTGATGAGTTAAAAAATAAATAAAACAAAATTTACAATAAGAACAAGAAGTCTCTTGCTTACTAGGAATCCGCATCCCAATTCGCGTCTTTCCGCATGACAGCTGTAGTAGATATCGCAACTTGCTTGGTTAGAGCAACCTTGTCCTATCCATCTTATTTTCTGGATGGCGGTGATGTCAGCCTTAATTTTTCCGAGGACATCCGCCAATTCGATAGAGGTACTTTCCCTATTGAGGGTCCGGATATTCCAGGTGCATATCCTTAAATCATAATCCTTTTTTCGTTTGCAGTGGTCGTCAACGTTGAGGGGTTCCGCATCCGATGCTTTTTTAGTCTTCATTGGAATGTTTTTTTTACGTGGCGGGTACCAAACCCTGCACACAACCCAGTTTACTTTCAGGGAGGATAAGCTCCAAAACTGGATCACAACGGCTAGTAACCGATTTGTTGTCAAATGCAGTGCCATCCAGTCAGAAAAAGAAAATTCTAATCTTGTTGAAGATATCACAGAAAGAGCTTCACAATTGGAACGTGATAATGACGTACAAAATGTTTCGAATGATGATAGCGATTTTGAGTCATTTTTACGCAAGCGATCGCGTATGATATCCGATGATGATAGTGAATAGAGCTATGTTATTTCCATCACCATGACTTTTTTTAATTTTTTGTTTATTAATTGAACTGCTATAATTTATTATTTATGTTACTTTTACTTTAAGAATTCAATTGCCTTTTGTTTTTATGAAATAAACTGTGCATATAAAAATATTTTGTATGAATCATTTATTTCAAGTATTTTTTACATGTTTCAAAGGTATGGAACTTATCCCCTTTTTTTTATGTGTTTCATGTCTTTTTTTACATGGTTTTTTCTGGAACGTATCTACCGTGTAAAAACAGAATTAGATGTACTTCTAAAATATTCACATGAGAATATATTTTCCAAGTGTCAACCCATCGCTTTACCCATTTACTCCTTTTTTTACGGGTATTCTTTTGGTTAACTTGCGCGATTATTAGTATCGCGCACTCAATTTTTTTATTTTTCATGTTTATGAGTCAAATTTCACAGTTTGAATGATGGTTTGAGCTTCAAACATGAATGATAGTTTGACCGCTGCAATTAATCATTCAAAATTGATGAATTTTTGACTGACGAACATGATCGCTAGTGTATACCGCCTTTTAATTTAATAATTTCTAGATGTAAAATTGTAAATATGTGACGTCATACTAGGGAGGGGGGAGTTTCACAAATGTGACCAACTGTGACAAGAACGGGAGGGGGTGGGGGGTCAAATAATCATGAAATTCGTCTAACGTAATTACGTTACTACGTAAATTTATGGATATGGAAAGCGAAAGCAAGGCTTGTTTCGGAGTTAAAATATCTTCGCCCGTGGAAAAAAGATTTTCAAATGCAGCGCTTAAGGGTATAGCAGTATTATATTTAATAAACAGATTTATGAATACCTGTTCCCCGAGGAATAGCGCATATTTGAACAAGACATTTGATTTCATGTCTTGCCACATTTTGACGTGATTTTGAGCTTTACTCTTGAGAGATTTGTGGCTCTTAGGTTTTTCTTTATACTAAGTGACAGAGTTGAAAAAGTCTTCCCCATCATCGTCGTTGTTACACGCGTTGCTGCCTCCGCAACTTAAACTATCGCTGTTCTTCGAACTTTTGGCATCCACTCGACTGCTGTCGTAATTTTCCAGCCATACAAGCCGGAACATACTTGTTGTCATAACGTGTTTTTCGCGGCGCGGTGCGTGTGGTATAATTTTGGTAAATAATAGATACTGAATTAACGATTAGCGGACTTGGGGAAATTTAACGGAAGTTAACGAGTCCGTTAACATTTTTTAAAGTTAACTTAAAAGTTAATCCGTTAGTCGAAATGTTAACTTCGTTAATTAACGATTAACGAGTTAATGCCCAGCTATGGATATGAGAGTAATGTTTTTTAAATTTGGTATAGAGATGTCGGTTACTAAAAGCTTTGAAACTAAGTAAATTTCGATGGGATTGCATCAGTGGGCGTGGCACTACTTCTATATGGATAAAATGTTATATTTAGTGTACTATGGGAGTAATTTTCTTAAAATTTACTGTAGTGGTGCTGGTTTTCATGAGCTTTGAAATTAAATGAAGTTCGACGGGATTGCATCAGTGGGTGTGGCACCTCCATATAAGAAAAAAGCGTTAAATGTTATATTAAGTGTGCTATATGTGGATATATATATATATATATATTCTATTTAGGCTCATCGAGCTCTATCATTTGGCATGCATCCCATCCTGTAATCTTATACACTCGACTTTTCAACAGCCGGCTCTTGGACTAATAGACATCCTTAAAAGATTAACGAAGTTAGATAGCGCTATAATGTGAGTTGTAACTAAGGTCAATGGGCTTGTGCTGGCAATTATGTTGCTTACACGCAGAGTCGACTTGTAACGCCAATTCACAAGATCGCTGTTATTCAGTTATTCACGCTTAACAAAACAAACAAAAATACTAAATAGTCTGCAACGACGTATCTGAAACTAAAATAAAGAATTATCTAATAATAGATGTCATCTCTTATTTTTCTTACATGTTTGTATTTTAAAGTTTGAAATTGAGTTAGGCTAAATGCTTTTTTGAATATTTATTATACTTGCATTTTTATTTAAGAATTTTGACATTTGAACGCCGATGTACAAGTCCCTATTCACACAACAGCGAACTTGTTCATCGACTCAGTACACCGACTTAGAAATAACGAACTACTCCGACGACGTATTTCGCAATCAAACTGTAAAATATAAAGACAATTCTTTTATTTAATTTTACACTTGAAATTAAATTTTATTAAGAATTTAAACAATTTAAATTTTACAAAAAAAAAAACTTAAGCAACGCGACTAGTTATGGCGGTAGTATATCGAAGAAGAGAAAGAAAGTCAAAGAATCATAAAGAAAAATGAAGAAAGAATAATAACAAAATGAAGTGTCAGAAACATGCGTATTGCCATATTGATGCAATAATTATCTTAACGCGCCCTATCAATACGCAGGTTGTTATATTAATCCAAGTCCTGATAAGCAACGGTCATGAATCACTTTTGTTAAAGGTTTAGTTAGCACATCTGCTATCATATTCTGCGTTGATACATGTTCTAATGCAAACATCTCATCAGCTACCGACTCACGCACAAAATGGTGTTTGATATCAATATGTATTGTACGTGTATGAAGAATAGGATCATTTGCCAGTGCTCCACGATTATCGACGAAAATAGTTGTATTTGCCAAACTAAATAATTGAAACTCATTTAATAAGTTACGTAAGTAAATCGCCTCCTTTGCTGCCTCCACTAAACTGACTGTTAAGAAACGAGCGGACTGTACCAACAAATAGAAAAAAATGATTAAACGATTATAAGTTCAGTTGAAAAGACAATTTTATTTATGAATGTTACCCGTTTGCAGTTCTTACTCAACTAACTCTTACATGTAATAAGAGTGTTTAATATATGTTAAGCAAACACAAAAAATAATGGAATTGCAAATTGATCATAAAAAGAATTAATATGTTCTCTCAAAAGCAAAAACATAACGTAAGGTAAATTGGTCTTACTGTAATTAAGATCATATACGAATAAATAGTAGCTTATTTTTTAACAACAAATAATAATAGATTCGTTCTAAAACATCCCGCGCCCCTGAACGACTGTTCAGCAATTAGGAAGTGCAGCTAGTTTAGTTATGGGCCGTTTATGTTCGCCTTTGCTAGTATTAACAGTTACTACTCGAACTATGCCATCAGCACCCATAGTTATATCTTTCACACGCCCGAGCATCCATTTTGATGGTGGGAGGTGTGGCTCCTTTAGCACGACCATAGTTCCTGTCTTTAAATTTGAATGTTGCTGTTGCCATTTGCTGCGTTGTTGCAGAAAAGTAATATACTCGACATGCCAACGTTTCCAAAAACCTTGAACCATGTCTTGTAAATGGCGCCAGTGCTGAAGACGATTGATGTTTGTATGTAATAAAGATGAAACAGAGCCCAGCGGACGTAAATTTAAAATGGATTCAATTTGTGCCAAAACTCTGGTATATTCTTCAAATGTTAAAATGTTGCTGCCAATAACTCTTCGTAAATGCAATTTAATGGACCTCACACCTGCCTCCCACAAGCCTCCGAAATGTGGGGCAAACGGAGGGATAAAATGCCATGTTAAACCATCACTGGCTAAAGATGCTGCAATATCAGCAGTAAATGATTTTGAAGTCGCGAATTTATGAAGCTCATCTAAAACTCTTTTGGCACCTTGAAATGTAGTTCCATTGTCTGAATACATATCAGTGGGCTTACCTCTGCGAGCAATAAATCTCCGAAAAGCGGCAAGAAAAGCTTCAGTTGTTAGATCGCTAACGACCTCAATATTAAGAGCCTTGGTTGATAGGCAAACGACAATAGCGAACCATGCTTTACCAATTTTTGCATTTCCTATTTTAGACATTTTAATGGACACTGGACCTGCATAATCAAGGTCACAATGCAAAAAACATCGGCTTGGTTGAACACGTGGTGATGGCAGATCGCCCATGAGTTGAACGTTGTTTGCACGCCTTTGCATAAAACACTTTTTACAGCCAAAAACCACTTTGCGGACCAAATTCCTGCAACCAAGAATCCAAAATTGTTGCCTGGTGATAGCAAATGTAGCTTCTACGCCAGTGTGTAGATGAATTTCGTGAACATACCTTACTATAAGTAAAGAAATAGGAGAAGATTTAGGTAATAATATTGGAAACTTTATGTCATAATTTATATTTGCATGTCGTAAAGGGCCTCCGACTCTTAAAATGCCCTTTTCGTCAATAAATGGTGTGTATCGAATCAGTTTTGATTTTGAGTGTAAAGGCTTCTGTGTTGTAGCTGCACTCCAAATGCTTGTTGTTGCTCTCGCATAATTATGATTGATTTTGCCTGCTGCAATTCTATGCTTCTAAGGAATGATGAATATTGTTCGGTGCAAGGTGAGCGAATACGACGACAAGAGTGACCAAAACGAGTGCAAAACGCTACAATCCGAGTTAATCACGACCATGATTAAATTTTATGGATTATAATGTCTAGCGCATTTATGGTTTTAGTTGAACACAAAGTGATTTGTTTTACAGTCTTTTCTTCGCGTAATACGCTCGAATCTGATGCGGACATCGTGAAATGCTTTTGTTTTGGCCAAGCGGTATCTGGCAAGAGTAACCATTTTGGACCTGACCACCACAATTCACGCTTTACAAAAATGGATGGCAATAGCCCGCGCGATGCACAATCCGCGGGGTTGTCTGCTGACCGAACATGTTGCCAACAATTTCGAGGAGTAATGTCTAAAATTTCAGCAGTGCGATTGCATACGAATGTGGTCCATCTACGCGGAGTAGACGATAGCCAGTGTAGGACTATTTCAGAATCTGACCAGCAGAAAATATTTGACACCTTTACTGTATGAGACGTAGTGAAGAAGCTTATTAACTTAGTTAACAACAGAGCTGCGTTCAGCTCCAACCTTGGTATTGAAATGGGTTTAAGGGGAGCAACCCGAGTTTTGGACGCGACTAATTTGTTGACATATTTTTCGTTCACTTTAACGCGACTATAAACAACAGCTACATATGCAATAGACGATGAGTCTGCGAAGCCATGTAACTCGATGCTTCCTGAATGTGATGAAATATATCGTGGAATTCTTACTTTTGAAAGCTGAGGTATTTCATGAATCTAAATATACCATTGTTTACACAATTTTTCAGGTAGTTTATCATCCCAGTTTAGGCTATGAAACCAGGTTTCTTGAAACAAAATTGTTAACAAGATGACGGTAGGCGCAACAATACTGGTGTTGCTTACCTATTAATTGTAGGGATTTATTTATAATCCGGCTCGATGGATCAGCTTTGTTGTCGCTGATCTCGAAAATTAAAAAACACAGTGTCTATTTCAAGAAGTTATTTTAATAAACTTTAATTAAATGTTATAATTCAAAGGCTACCACTGTCTGTGGTGTACAAAAACGAACAATAACGAACTGAATACAATACAAAATTTACCGTTTACAAAAAATGAGTAGCAGCATTACCAGCTACATATTATAAATATAAAAAAACAGAATAATTCAAAGGCGTAGCCAGTTATATTTTTTAGATAGTAAATAATAATCAAATAACCGGATTTCAAACCACAACATTCTCCCCCCAAGAATTCAATTTCTTTGAAATGGATTCTTTAGTTACGCACATCTAGTTTTATTAGTTTTGTAACAGGCCTTTTAAATATTCCTGTATTAGTCTTAACGTCTGCGATTCTAACACGTCCGTCTTTTGTCACATATATCCTGTCTATGATACCTTTCGGCCATACAACATCACCTACCTCCATATTTGGACGATCTTTCGACCACTTGCGCGAGTATTAAAGATGTTGTCTATAAATGGATTTCCATTTATACCAAAATATGTCTGCTAATCTTTGCGAAGCTCTCCACATGTTCAATATGGTAGAGCCTTTGTCATCCGTAGAAGCGAAATATGTAATTGAGCTTCCTGGTCCTATTAGGATGTCATTTGGTGTAATAGGTTGGATATCCTTATAGTCGATTGGTACTTCTGTCAATGGTCTACTGTTCATTATATTTTCAATTTCACAAAACAATGTCCTCAATACGTATTCTCGAGGGTACTTTCCCTTTAACATATTTCTCTTAACTTCCCTAATGAGCCGCTCCCAGGCTCCCCACATATGCGGTCCAACTGGAGGTATAAATGACCACTTACACCCTTTAGTTGTCGCAAATTGTATAACCTCTTCTTGACTCCAGCCATATATGGCGTTTCGAATTTCTTTATCTGCCTTTCTGAAGTTCGTTCCATTATCAGAAAATAATTCATTTGGAAATCCCCGTTGGCATCCAAATTGTCGTAATACATGAATAAAAGCGTTACTGGATAAGTGCTATTTCTAAATGCACAGCTCTCGTTGTCACACAAGTAAAAATCACTCCATACGTTTTTCATGGCGTCGTCCTACTGAGACCTCAATTGGTTCAATATAATCGACCCCAGTCTTTATAAAAGGTCTTGTCGTTGTGTTCACGCAATAGTCAGGTACTTAATTGTCCCATTTTGGGTATATTCGGTTTTGCCTTTTGGTTTTTACACATTTGACAATCGAGTGCAATTTTTTTACAGTACTTTTGCACCTTGTCAACCAATATTTCTTACGTAAATTCATGATGATTGTCTCTTGACCTATATGATTGTTTTTCCAGTGATAGTGCTTTATTATAAGCTGTGTAATAGGATGTTTATAATCCAATACAATTGGATTTTTTGCGTCTAAATCAAATTCACTATCTGTCACGGCATTCAATCTTCCGTCCAGCCGAATAATGTTATCTACTGTATAAATAAGCGGTAAAGTCGATAAAGTACTAATTTTTTCAATTAATTTATTCTGTGTCAAGCATTGAATTTCTCTATAAAAGGAATCCATTTGAATTTTTCGATAAAATAAATATTCAGCCTTTAGTATATCACTTGGACTTAATTCGAAAGTGCAAGAATCTAAATTTTCACGTCTTAGCCGTGAAATAAATTTTAGTACCCATGCTGTTGTTCGTAAAAATCTTGTCCACTTTGAAAACCTCGCAACGTCAGGTAAAACAATGTTACAGGTTTGGGTTGTAATTACATTAACATATTCTTCTTGCCCAGCCTGTAAATTTGAAAATTTTTCTACTGGCCATGTACTTCGATCGTCATAAAGAAATCGTGGTCCCTTTAACCATTCACAGTCGTTATTTAAGCTAATCTTTTTTATTTTAGTGGCATCGTCAGAGATATTATATTTTGATGGTACGTATCGCCAGTCAGAATTATTTGTGATTTCATGAATTTCACCTATTCTATGTTCTACAAAAACTTTGAAGCGTTTGCTTCTAGAATGAAGCCAATGCAATACAACTTCTGAGTCAGTCCAAAGAGTTGTTTAAATTATCGGGAATGAAAGCGTTTGTCGTATATGTTTGCTGAGACGCGCACCCAATAAGGCAGCTTGTAATTCTAAGCGTGGAATGGAGATTGGTTTAAGCGGAGCTACGCGCGACTTTGATAAGATTAAAATACAGTCGACATTAGATTCAGATTTAAATCTGAGATATGCACACGCTGCATATGCATGTTTTGAAGCATCACCAGTGCTGCACATATTTATAGGAAAATTAGTTAAACTTCGAGAAATTTCAATTTTCGAAATATTAGTCAAATTTGTGCACCAGTTTTTCCAAATTGTAAAATGTTCATCCGAAATATAATCATCCCACTGAATTCCGCTATCCCATACAGCTTGTAGCAATATTTTACAACTTATCAAAAAATTTGAAATAAATCCTAATGGATCAAAAATCGACATTACAACTTTTAAAAGATCACGTTTTGTTGGTCGTCTTACACCATTTAAAATATCTTTGTTTACTTTATGAAAATTTAATTTGTACTTGAATGTGTCAGTTTAATGGTTCCAAGTTAGACCTAATATTCTTTTCTCATTTGATATGTCTTCTACTTCAGTTTGAGAAGAATTAGAAAAATCTTGCCTCAAGTATTGTTGAACTTCCTTAGAATTAGCTTTCCAGTTACAAATTTCGAACCCTGTACCGTATCTACTCCTCCCAAATAGTCATCCATATAATGTTTGTTCAAAATATCATGACACGCATCTGGATAATCTTCCTTAAATTCTAAGGCATTTATATCTCGAACTTGTTGAGCGATACATAGACTGCATAAACGTCCGGTTGTCTATATTGATCATTATCTCGCCAGAGAATTCTTTGCGCATGCCTGTCAGCTTCTTGTATTTTAATTTGCAAAAACATTTCTTTTATATCACCTACAAAGTCTATTTTATGTTGTCGAAAATTCATCAGTACATCTGATAATTGATTATATAAATCAGGTCCAGTTAATAAAAAATCATTTAAACAGTAACCGTTAGTTTTGGCTGCTGCGTCAAAAACTATTCTTAATCTTTCAGGTTTATTGGGATTAATTATGCAAAAATGTGGTAAGTAGTAAGTCAGTCGACGTAACTGTTAAATTTTTGTTTGTATTTTTCAGTATATTCTATATTTTTATTAAATTTGTTTTCAAGGCTTTGCAGACGTTTAAGAGCGCTGTCATAACTCTTACTTAACCTTGACTCGTCACATGTCCAAAAAAGTCCACATTGAAACCTATTACCTTTTCTCTGTAGTGTTTTTTCCATAATTGTCATACAATGTTTGTCATCTTTAGAAATTTCAAAGAAATTGTCTACAGTTGTTTCATTTTCAACCTTTCAGTAGTCTTTTACCAAATCATGTAGTTTTGTCCAGTCATTATTCTCATTTGAGCAAGTTGATATGCAATTTACATATTCCGGCTGGCGTGTATATTGTGATGTTACATTTCCATGCACAACCCATCCTAGCAATGTCTGGCTTACCACAGGGCCATGCCAATCAGAATATCTCAACTTGCGGGAAACTATCAGTGACCAATTATTTTGTCCTATCAATAACCTCGGTTGTGCGTTGTTTAAATTTAAGTGCTTAAAATTATATATTATAAAATTATATTATTATATAAACGTCAACATTTATATTTTGAGTGGGTAAATTTAAGTTTGTAATGGTTCTTACGTTGTACAATGTGAATAGTTTACTATTTTCAGTTACACTCTTTATCTTAAAACATACAACTTTGGAATCATCTTGCTCGTTGATTATTAGTCCTCTGAATCGTTAGAGGTTCAATAGGCACATCTAGACACAAATCGTCCGCAAGATTCTTATCAATTAAAGAAACTGTTGATGCGTCGTCAAGCAAAGCATAAGTATGAATTGTCTTGTACGGTCCTATTAATGTAATTGGGATAACTTTAAGTAAAATAGTATTATTTGTTGCGTTCACATGATAAATTTTCTCAACTGTCGGTACCATGTTCGATTTGTCCTCTTTGTTAGTCTGACTGTCATTCTTGTGTAATACTTGGTTATGAAATCTTTCACACCCGTTTATATTGTATCTACAACGCACCTCACATGTTTTAATACCGTGATTCTTTTTTAGGCAAGCAATACACAGTTTATTTTTTGTTACAAAGTTTCATCTTTTGTCAATATTTGCTGCTAAAAACTTTTGACACTTTGTCATGTTTTCAATTTTGTCTTCGCGTAACGCGGGAAAGCCGTCGAATGGCCAAAACGCTTCTTCAAAATGTCAATTATTTTGTCCACATTATCTGGGAGAATTAGAAGTGATTGAACCGCTTCTCTAGCTTAACCCTTTATGGCTTTTCTTAATCTATACAAATTTTCACTATTAGAAAACTTACATAACTTAGTACCATTTATATACTCTGCGTGAAATAGTGGCCAGTCAAGTGGATCACCATTAAATTCAGGCAACACTGATGTACACTTCTGTCGAGCTAATACTGTATTCAAATCTGCACCGGTTGTCCTTTCCTGATGAATCTTGTTCGTGTTGGTGATGTCAAGCCGTTTCTGAATATGTATGTTTTTTCTTGATGAGGCAACACTTTCACCTTCGCATTCATCTTCGTCAATTTTTGCCATTCGTAATTGATATTGTAACTCGTTTATTTTCTGCGCATGTTCTAGCTCACGTTGTTTTTGCTGTAATGCATGTTGCTGCTGCAAAAAATCTTGCTGCTGTCTTAAATTTTCGATCTCTGCTTGCAGCCTCAATGACTTCTGCGAATTAACGGAATGTTTGTCGCTTTGCGAAGTGACGGACCTTTTGTAGTTATGAATTTGAACTATCGTCTTATTGGAATCTATTTCTTGTTCATTCATGTTTTCTTCGCTATGATCGCTGTCGTCGTCTGCGTTGTCAATTCTGTTAATTGCAAGGAACTGCCCTGATGCTTTACTAGCTTTATTCCTTCTGATCATTTTTGGAATGTTTTTAATTTCCACGGAACCGTTCTGTATGCTCGAAGGACCAGCTTTGTTGTCGCTTACCCATTAATTGTAGGGATTTATTAATAATCCGGCTCGATGGATCAGCTTTGTTGTCGCTTACCTATTAATTGTAGGGATTTATTAATAATCCGGCTCGATGGATCAGCTTTGTTGTCGCTGACCTCAAAAATTAAAAAACACAGTGTCTATTTCAAGAAGTTATTTTAATAAACTTTAATTAAATGTTATAAGTCAAAGGCTATCACTGTCTGCGGTGTACAAAAACGAACTGAATACAATACAAAATTTACCGTTTACAAAAAATGAGTAGCAGCATTACCAGCTACATATTATAAATATAAAAAAAACAGAATAATTCAAAGGCGTTGCCTTTTATATTTTTAAGATAGTAAATAATAATCAAATCAGTGTTTAAATTGCTGCAGTCAAAGTAGCAAAAGTCGTAAAATTATTACTTTGCTTTGCTACAAATGTTCATATAATTTCAAAATGAACTTCATGCTTAAACTTGTGCTTGCGAAAACGAAACAGTCGCAGTCCAAGTATAAGCAGAAACTTGAAGTTGGTAAACTACAAAGCAACATGTGCTTGCAAAAAAACAAAAAGTTGAAGTCATAGCAGAAGCAAAAAATTGTCGTTGATAAATTGCAAAGTTCTTCGGCAATCACCGACTTCGGCATTTTTCGTTTTGCTTGACTGAAACTGTTGACGAAAACGCAAGTTGAAGCAACAGCAGGATTTCAGATTTCGTAAGTTGAAGCAGCATCAGTTTTTCAATAGCAGCAGTCTCATGCTTTTTCCTTTTTGTTTATTTTTCATTTTTTGTTTTGATCTTACTTTTGATCGTCTACAATGTAGGAGGAAAAACTGAATAAGTTTTTAAGGGTTGTTTTTATTATGAAACTTATATTTATTGAGTTTTATTTATTATAAAAAATATAAAGAGAATAGATTCCAGCATGAGTTTTTGAAAAGCGCAGTTGGCTATTTGGTGCTGATTCTTTTTTAATTACACTAGCCTACAAAATAACAAAACCTTTTTGTGCTCTTTAAACAAATGATCATCTTACTAATTTAAGGCCGCTGAGCACGAATATGCGCACCACACTTTAAAATTATCCCTTATTTATAAGACATATGGAATGTGCTGAAAATGTCAATTATAGGCAATTTCTTCATTGTGCATTTATTTGAGGGACACAATATTTTTCCGAGTACACTTAACTATAAAAGCGATAAGGGCTAACTGTAAATTTGGTTCACATAATCGTGTTCAGTTACCTCGAATAAGTTGAGTAAATTATGATTTACATATTTAACAGGCCAACACGTGTTTTTCTTTTCGTTTTTTGATTTGGTCGCAGTGGATTTTGAATTTGTCGCTTTGAAGCAAGGTGGATTTTGAATTTGAAACAAACAGATCACATTTTTTCCTTTAGTCTTTTACATATGTGCAACAGAACAGTACGATTTTTTCTTTGTATAATGGCGCCGAGTAAGCAAAATGAAATTTGGAAGTTTTTCGAAAATAGTGAAGACGAGGGTTTGGCTATCTGCAAAACTTGTAAAAATAAACTATAAAACAAAAGAATTTCGAATTTAAAAACGCACTTAAAAAAAGTGCATAATATAAATACTCTGTCCAGCAACGAACCGTCCGAAACAGCCTCTGTAAGTTCTTCTTCAAAAATTATACGCAAAAAAAAGATAAAAATTGAAGTTAACAAAAAAGTGTTACTCAGATCTTATATTGGGCTTGTCACTGAAGACTGTATTCCGTTCAACGTCTTAAATTCGCCTAATATGAGGAACATTCTGGATCCCATTTGTGAAAGCCTTAGTGCTGCTCACGGAAAACAGATATGTTTAAATTCAGCAAACTGCAAAAAAACTTTGGAAATAGTTGCAAGCAATGTAAGAAGTGAGATTACTAGTGAATTAAAAAACAGATTAATGTCATTAAAAGCATATGTCGAAGCATTTTTGGAATAAGTGTACAATATATAAGTGATGTACAAATAAAATCACGTATACTAGGGATGGTAGAATTGAAAGGTATGGGATCGAGTACAGCCAAAAACCTAGCCATCGAAATACTAAAAGTTTTGAAAAAATATGAGATCCATTTAAGGCAAATAGTATCAGTTACGTCAGACAACGGTGCAAACATGATAAAAGCCACTAATTTATTATCTCATGTTTCTGAAGAAGAGATTGAAGAAAATGAAGCAGATTACGCGAATGACAGTTACATTGAAAAAATTGAAATGGTAGAAAAAATGCCAGACATGTTATTGGGCAACATTCAAGTTTGTCGCTGTGCCCTCGGTTTCATCACACCTTAACAGCTTTACAAAAAATTGATTCTGTGAATTATTTAAAAAATATGTGGGATCGAATTAACGAAATAAGCCCTGGTGGCACTGCATGTTCAACACCAAATTCCAGTACACATCAATCAACCAACAAATTTTTTGACGTGGAAGATGAATATTTGACCGAATTTCTTGCCCAAGGAATTCAGGCAAACGATAGTAACACAATCGACGTATATACTAAAATCGAAAATCTTCAAATTCCATTCCTAAGGAGTGATGCAGATGTGCTAACTTTTTGGAAGGAAAAGCAGTACACTGATCCAGAGTTATATGCGCTGAGTAATGTTTGCTTTGCAATACCTCCCACTCAGGTAATTATTCACCTATATTCCACATTTATCTACCTCATAATCTTCCTGTTTGTCTATTTGTATTCGTACCATTGTACGTATATGCCAATACAAAAATTACAATTACAAATTACAATACAAAAGTGAACGGCAAACAGGGCAATTCAACTAGTTGAACAATAGAAGAACTAAAAATTTCATAACTCTAAATTTTAACAGGTGACGATTGAACGTGCGTTTTCTACGTTAAAGCTAGTGCTAACAGATAGTCGAAATCGTTTAAGTCAGGAAACACTGGAAAACATATTGCTCGTAAAACTAAATCCAATCTTCCTCGATGCGGCTATTGATACTTTGCCACTATTCCAAGACCAAGACGAATAATTTTAAATTTAATACTTTTCTAATAAATCTGAAATCCAATTGCGCTTTTCAAAAATGTATTCTCTTTATATTTTTTATAATAAATAAAACTCAATAAATATAAGTTTCATAATAAAAACAACCCTTAAAAACTTATTCAGTTTTTCCTCCTACATTGTAGACGATCAAAAGTAAGATCAAAACAAAAAATGAAAAATAAACAAAAAGGAAAAAGCATGAGACTGCTGCTATTGAAAAACTGATGCTGCTTCAACTTACGAAATCTGAAATCCTGCTGTTGCTTCAACTTGCGTTTTCGTCAACAGTTTCAGTCAAGCAAAACGAAAAATGCCGAAGTCGGTGATTGCCGAAGAACTTTGCAATTTATCAACGACAATTTTTTGCTTCTGCTATGACTTCAACTTTTTGTTTTTTTGCAAGCACATGTTGCTTTGTAGTTTACCAACTTCAAGTTTCTGCTTATACTTGGACTGCGACTGTTTCGTTTTCGCAAGCACAAGTTAAAGCAGCAGCAGAAGTAGTGAAAACTTTCGTAAGTTTTTAAACGCTGAATCAAATAACCGGATTTCAAACTGATAGCACGACACGTTTCGTCGGAGCACCACTGCTAAAAATGGGAGAAATTTTTAAGAAAAGTTCATCACTACACGGATTCCATTGTAGCCCTAATATTTTGATACATGATTCAAACGATTGAGATTCTATAACGACCGGGTTGTATTCATACACGTCCTTTGGTAATGATTCCAAAAGGGGCCAGCAATTTGAACTCCATTTTCGCAACCTGAAGTTAGCTTTACTCAACAAATTAATAAGTTCAGTTTTTAGCAAGAGAAGCTCTTCTACAGTGTCACAACCTGTCGGAATATCGTCAACGTATGCGTCGTTTTTAAGAACACGTGACGCGTTTGAAAATTCGTGCTGATAATCTTCAGCCAGTTGTTTAAGCACGCGGACGGCTAAAAATGGCGAAGACGCAAGCCCATATGTGACTGTTATCAATCGATAGTGTTCAATGGGTGAGTTCTCGTCTTCTCTCCAAATTATCCGCTGAAAATTAGTATGGTCAGAATATACGAAACGATGTTGTTGAAATCTGAGAAAAACTCCAAAAAAGTCTCTTTGAATTGGAGGGCCAATGTGTTATCTTTCATTTAGTGAGACGCCAGATGCATCCTCACATGAACCATTAAAAACAACCCTACATTTTGTAGATAGGTTCTCGGGTTTAAAAATAGCGAGATGAGCTAAATAGTAGCAGCTAGACTTATCAATTGCAATATCTTCTGACGGAATTAACTCCATATGTCCCAAGTTTTGGTATTTTCTCATAAATTGAACATAGTGTGCTTTTACAAATGAACTTTAGCGAAATTTCCATTCTAGTGATGTAAACCGTTTTAATGTTGATGATATCGTTGAATCGATTGGTTTAATGTTATCTTTAAATGGGTACTTTACAACATAAGTCCCGCTGTCGGCTCTTGTATGTGTGTTGGCAAAATGAGCCTCAGCAGGGTCTGCCATATTAATTTTATGTTTTGATGGTGGGATAGATTCAATATCCATAAATGATCTTATTAGCGTGTCAAGATCAAGTAAGGCGTGATTTGCAACAGAAGAAAAAGAGCCAGCTATGACCCAACCAAAAATTGTTTTTAAGGCGATAGGCATGGACTTGTCAAATTGTAAGCGATCTCCTGTATAAATATTCCATAGTTGATCTGAACCAATTATGAAGTCAATCAGACCTGTGACACCAAACGATGGATCTGCTAATGGCAGTTTTAGAACCCAGGTGGAAGAGGAAAGGCCAACCGATTGAGTTGGAATTGATGATGTAAGATGAGACAAGACTAATGCTTCAATTTCAAAATTCGCGTTAGAAACGTGCAAAAGTAATTAAAGATGAACACGACCCCGTGTAATTCCTGCATTCGAAGATGATAAGCCCAAAACTGGAATTCTAGCATTGGTACGAGTTAACCCAGCAAGCTGCACAAAAGATTCGGTCACAAAAGATAATGCTGAGCCTGTGACCAGTAGTAATCTGTAATTCACTGCCCTACCCCACTTGTCAGCAACCTTGACTAAAATAGTTGGTAAAAAGGTTTGAGACACAATTGGCGACGTTAGGTTAGGTTAGGGTGGCGGCTATTCCAGAGCCTCACATAGACCACAGGGGTCCATAGTGTTACGACAAACTCTCTGCTACAGTCTTATTAGTAAAGTCTGGTCCTTTCATTGTGGTGATCGTCCAACATGAAGGTGCCTGTTGTTACAGCGAATCCTTCGATTTCACTCAATTGGACTATAGTTAGTTCCTTCAGGGATATAAGGAATGGCTGCCCAAAGTATTTTAACCTATAACTTACCAAAGCAGGGCAAAAGCAAAAAAGGTGTTCTATGGTTTCCTCTTCATCGGGTTCATGACAGTTTCTCCACCAGTTATTGGATACTGCGCCCAGCCTGAAGGCATGATGCCCAATGAGGCAGTGGCCAGTCACAACCCTTGTCAATAAACTGCATTCACTCCGAGTTAAGGACAACAAATATTTAGTGTCCTTTCTATGGAAACTGGGTCAAAAATGTTTGGTTACCTTGCTCGTGGAAGAGGAAGTCCACCTCGTATCCGCTACTGAGAGTAATTCTTTGTCTTTAGATAAGTAGTAGTGTTGAAGAGGTACTGAAACTTTCATGAGTTCTGAGTCTGACTGAGCACCCTGCTTTGCTAGTAAATCTGCCATTTCATTTCCTACAATGTCGCAATGCCCAGGTACCCACTGAAGAAATACTGAATTCTCCTCACTTAGTGTACACAAAGCATTAAAACACTCTAGGACAATTTTTGACTTAATGGAATACGATTGTAGAGCTTTTAAAGGGGCCTGACTATCAACGTAGAAATGAAATTTTCTGTTACAAGCACCTTCTTTTAAGTAGACTGCTGCTTTATAAATTGCAGCAATTTCAGCCTGAAAAATGCTACACTTTGTCAGTAGTTTGAATGATTGGCTTGTTTTGCAGTTTGAGATGTAAAAACTTGCACCCACACCTTCATTCATTTTAGAGCCATCTGTATAGATGTTTATTACGTCTGTTGGGTCCTCACCCTTTGACTTCCAGAATTCTCTTGAAGGAAACGTTACCAAAAATTTCCTGTCAATTTTTAAAGTGGGGGTCATGTAGTCCATCCATAAATGTCACCACCATTTAGGATAGCACCTACGTTGCTATGACCAATTTGTCGGTATTTTAAACACCCCGATTCTTTGAGCCTGAGTATAGTTTCATAAGCTACTCCCTTTGCAAAAAGATCAATAGGCAATAAATGTAGTATAACGTTTAAAGATTCTGCAGAAGTTGTACTAATCGCCCCTGTTATGACAATACACATGAGACGCTGTATACGTTCTACAAGCTTAAATGTTGATTTCAATTTAATAGCTGTCCACCAGACATGAACTCCGTAAAGTAAAACTGGTCTTACTATCGCAGTGAAGATCCAGAGGCGACGTTGCGATGGAGTGATTGTTGATGACAGGAGCTGAAGTAGATGGCAAATTGCTGATAGCATAATCAACTGATTGTGTTTCCAACAATTTTGGTAGCGGCAAGCTCTGATCTTAATGAACTAAGCTATGGTGTTTTAGATTACAAATACGACATCGAAATGTAGATTGACATTTGCTAACACTACGTGAGCGATGAAGATAATTAAAACATAGATTATGGGATTTAACAAATGACCTTTGAGTGTTAATGTCTAAAACCATATGTGAAGAAAGTGTCGTGGGGTGTGCACGTCTTTTTTTTCGGCTCTTAAATAAACTCTAATAAAATTTAATAAAAACTGAATATGAATTGCTCGGTTTGTTGTCAGAAGGTGGAAAGAAGTGGTTCAATTAAGATTGATTGCGGAGAATGTGCGAAATATTTTCACTGCGCGTGTGTTAATCTTAATCAGACTGAATATGATTTTCTAATTACAAATAAAATGAAATGGAGATGCACCAAGTGCAGTGCTCTTCGCCGTGGTTCATTTCTTAAATCGCCACCACTCTCAGTTCCAACGACTAGTGGACAGCAACAAAAAGAAAAAAACCGCTAAAATACTGAAACAGCAAACTGCAGCAAAACATCAAAAAACAGCAAAACAATCAACAACAGAATCTCAAAAAGCACCATCGCCAGCACTAAAATCCGTAAACACAAATAAACAACAACAGACTACATCAGAATCTCTCTCAGTTCCAACGAGTATGAAACAGCAAAAAGAAGTAAACCCCCAAAATGATGAAACAACAAAACAACAAGCTGCAGCATCACATGCAGCGTTGCCGTTTTTGGTAGTTTCCTACCAAATTAGGTAGGTTTTTTTCCTCTTGGTAGGTTGGTAGGCTAAACTTGATTTTGGTAGGATTTAGTAAAACCTAAATTTTTATGAAAATCGAAAAATTCAAATCTGTTGTTAAGTTTTTGAATCAGGAAGCAAATATTTACATCTGGAAATAAGCTTTTGCCAACCCTATCTTCAAGAAGGGGGCATGGTCTCTGCTTTCTTGCATACATATTAGGCTTAGGAAATACGCATACATGTGACAAAATAGTGTTGCGACTGATCGCACATCCAAATTATTGCATGTGTGCTCAGACCCGCAGTATCAGAAAGAAAAGTTACAAGCACTATTAATAACATAATGCTATGTAAGCCAAGAAATATTTTATTCTTGTTTTTGTGTTATCAAATGTTTCACGGTGGGCTTTTACCAAGTTTAGTTACAACAAAAACTTGAATATACATACATCAGAATGAAAAAAATATCCCCAGAGCTTTTTTTTTAGCTCCATATTAACTGTTTTTTAGTTAGACTATTTATTCACATAACACTTTTTAGTGGATAACCCTTTGACACGTGGTGTATTAGCTTCGAAAGGGGAGATAGAAGAGTAGGAAAGAGGTTAACCTATTGAGCATCGGCGCAACAACATATGAATGTGATCTGAAGCAAGTGTTATGCCTTAGAACTTCATTACACTTCAGTTATTGATGCTTCGTCGATGTAATGTACCTTTCTTACCACAGCTGAAAAGCTCAATGTGGTATTAATAAGGTAAGAGCTCGAAAAAACCTCCAGAAAATTAGGGAGAGGAGAAGGAAATAATTGGAAAGATAGAAAAATTATGAAATTGGAAAGCTTATTACCATGCCAGAACCGGGAATCGAACACGGGACCTCTGGGTTATGAGCGCAGTACACTACCACTGAGCCACAAGGCCGACACATAATACATGTATAACATAAATACATACTAATCCGATTTTGTTTATTTTGACACTTTAAGGAGCCTTGAAAGATAGCCTCACATCTCAAATTTATGCTCCCTAGGTATTTGAGGTCTTGAGTACTGTTAGATTAAAGTTCGAAAAAAAAGTTATTTTTGCAAAAACAGCCGAATTCAATGTCTAATATCTCTGGGCTTGGTCAACCATTTTGTGTGCTATCTCATTTAAAAGTGTATAAGCAGACAAACAAAAAAATGTCAGTATTAAGTATCTATCTGCATTAGGCATGTTAAAAAAAAGGTATTTTCTAGAATACTTCAAGAACATTCGATTTTCGAAAATTTATTCATGTTCGAGTATTTCCTCATTTAAAAAAAAAAAAAAAAATCCTATAGCTGCTACCAGAGCTGCAAAATTTTAATTTTTGGAATTTGGCCAGAAAAATGATGAAAATTTAATTTTTTTCTTATATTTTTTTTAAATATTTCTTCGATTTTCCTAATTTACACATAAGGAAGTATCGAAAAAAAAACTTACCGCTATTTTTTAAGTCTATATGTAAGGAAAAAACTGTGGTCTCTCCGCGAGTAGAGCTTTGAATTTTCTTGTGTCACAGCTCCAATCCTTTGTTGTTTTCACTGCAATCACCTTTATACACTACAATTTAAAATTGTTAATGGCACTACATGAATTTCCATTAAAAAAATAAACGAGAAAAAAACTTTTTTTCCATTTTTGGTCCAAAAATGATACAAATTAAATTTTTTTTTAATTTTTTTAAAATAATTTTTCCATCTAAATAATAGATATTGTATTATTTATTTAGCCATATCAATTTATTTTAATGACAAAAACCAAAAAAAAAAAACATAAACATAAAAAAATTTATTTGTAATCAAATAATCATCATCAAATGTTAATAAACGCATTCAATGCTGTCAAAAGCTGTTTTTTTAATTTGAAAAATTTTGGTAGGTTACAAACGATTTTGGTAGGTTTTTGAGAAAATTTTGGTTGGAAAAAAAATTGTTCAGTGGCAACACTGATCACATGTCATAACAGCAACACTCCAATCAACAATAGAAACACAAAATACACAGCCTACCTTAGAAACTCAAAACACAGCAGAGAACAATTCTATTCAGCCAGTAACAACACCATCCTCAATAAATTCTTACTCGTCTTCTCCTGAAGAGATTACTTTGCAGCGGCTTTATGAAGAACTTCTTAATATAAAAAAGCAAAACGACGAAATTCTGACCTCCATGGAAGCGGTAAAAGAGGAGAATAAAAAATTAAAATTGCAAGTTAATAGTATTGCGAGTAAGCTCAACTGGAGAGAGCAAAAAGCCTTAGAAAGCGAATTCCAAATTACTGGCATAGCAAATGTAAACAATGAGAACGCCAAAGAGTGCTTGCAAAAGGTTTTGCGAGAGGCTTTAAATGTATCGGTTTCTGATAATGACATAGAAAAATGCTATGTAAAAACTATAAAAAAAACCTAAATCTTCTAGTGTTAATATTGTTTATGCTAAAGTCTCTTCGCACGACACAAAGAAAAAAATTATGTCTAGCAAAAAATATGCTAAAGGTAAACTAAATGCATCTCTTTTCGATGGCGATATAAAAAATCAAAATGGAAAAAAGGTTTAAGTATCTATGGTTTGCAAATTCAAAGATACTACTGAGAAAAGTTGGCAATGGTGAGGTTTCAGTTATAAGATCGTTTGAAGATTTGAAAAACATTTAGTTCTTTATCTGAAATATGTCTACTATAATTAATAATAATAGTTTCGATTTTATAACTGAAGATGTCCCTTTGTCAACCATTAGAAGTACTTCTGATAGTTTTCTCAGTTCAATCTCATATAATAACAAAAAATTTTACGTTGTGCATCAAAATATACGTAGTCTGCGTCGCAACTTTGATCTGTTGGTATCAAATCTCGAAGGTCTTGTAAACCTTCCCGACCTAATATTTGTGTCGGAGATCTGGGTTTATTCTTATGAATTAGATAATTTTTTCTTGCCTAACTATAAATTCTACGCAAATACGAATGATTCCTATCCAGCTGGTAGTGTAGGTGTCTTTGTTCGTGATTTAATTGAATGCAATGGAATTGAACTTTGCAGCTTTATGAGTGCTGATGTATTAAAGGTATCTTGCTGCATCCACAAAGTAAATTTTGTATTTTTATGTTTGTATAGGCTGCATTCGCAGCCAGCACCACTGTTTCTCGAAGAAATTTCTAACCTAATGCGCAGTGAGCGAGCAGCTAATCTGATTATTTTAGGTGACTTTAATTTAGATCTTTTGTTTTCTAGTCCTTTACTTAACTGTTATAGTGCACTTTTCTCGGAGCAAGGGATGCATTCTGTCATTAATGAAGTTACAAGACCTGTCGCAGGGACCTGCTTTGATCACCTTTTCTGCCGATTCTCAAGCATTCCACTTTCTCTTTGTGCTGGTATTGTACTTGATCTTGGTGTATGACTGGTATTTTACTAACAAGTCTAAAGACTGTAAAACAGGTTAGAGTTACTTCACAGCGCATAGTAGAAAAAATCGACTATTATCAATTAAACCTGAAGTTGCGATTATTTCATTGGGAGAATATTTATGCTGAAGAAAATGTGTCTGCGGCTTACCAAAAATTTATTATATGCCTGAAAGAAAATATATGCATATCTAAATATTACTACCTTGAAAAACCGACTGAAGTCAGGTTGAAACCTTGGATTAGTAGATCAATTCTAAAAAAAAATTAGGTTGAAAAACAAATTAAAGAAAAAATGCTACAAGCAGCCGAACAACACGAGTATTAAGACCCGTTTTCGCAACTTGTGTAATCAAATAAATTATGAAATTCGTAAATTCGTGATAACTTTTTTTCAACAAGGTTAGAAATGCTCAAGGAAACCTTAAAGAAGAGTGGAAAGTTGTTAATAGCATAGTGGGGAGAAAGATGAGTGCCCAAAACAGTAGCATTGAATTACAAAATGGTCTTTCCAGTGTATCTAACCCTACAGAAATAGCCAATATATTCAATAACTACTTCGCTGCAGTTGGACTGTCTACGTTTCCAACTGCTGCAACCGTGCCCTTTAATTGCTGCAATGATTTTGGACTTAACGATATTCCAATTAATAGAAATAGCTTTTTTTTTGAGCCTATTACGGGCTTGGAAATTCTTAGAGCAATTAAATATCTAAAAAATTCACATTTATGTGGTAATGATGGTATTTCCAATATCTTGATGAAAAAAAAATGCTTTTAACATTTTTGATACATTAGCACTTATCTTCAACCGAAGTATAATTACTAACGAATTTCCACACGATCTTAAATGTACTATCGTAATTCCTATTTTTAAAGAAGGTAACAAAAAAGATAAGTCTAATTTTAGACCAATCTCGCTCTTGTCCGCCATTGAAAAAATATTTGAAAAGGTAGTCAAAAAGCGACTAGTAGGATATCTGGAAAAATTAAAATTTTTTAGTGCGCTGCAGTTTGGATTTAGAGAAAATTGCTCCACTGAAGATGCTCTGCTTGACTTTTGTGCTGAGCTACACAAAGGATTAGATGGTAGAAAAATTTGTGCTGGGCTTTTTGTTGATATAACCAAAGCTTTTGACATGGTTGATCATCAATGCCTCTTAAACAAGTTACATAGTTTAGGTATCCGTGGTCTCTTTTATGACTGGTTTGTGTCTTACTTAAAAAATCGGTCACAGAAGGTGAAAGTGGGCGATAGCCTGAGTGATTCCAAAGTCATTAATATAGGAGTACCTCAAGGATCAGTCCTTGGTCCTATTCTATTTTTAATTTATATAAATTCCTTATTTGATCAACCATTTAGAGGAAAAGTCAAAGCTTTTGCTGATGACTTAATAATTTCATATAGTTCGACAGATCCCTTATCCTTGGTTGCAGATATAAACCATGATGTCAATGTACTTCGCACCTGGTTTGCGGAACATAAACTAGTCGTTAGCAACAAGACGAAATTAATGTTTTACCATCCGAAACTTCACGAGTCTACAGATCTTGACATTACTTTCCATGCATCAAACTGCAAGCGCCACATTCTTTACAGCAATAATTGTGCTAACCAATGCTTTGATATGTTTTTTAATTCAAATATTTCCTGTGAGCCTAACTGTTTCAAAATTGATACAGTGGATCACTTCAGATATTTAGGTGTAACGATTTACCGTTGTTTAAATTGGAATGAGCATATCTCTAGCCTGAAGAAATATTTGATGATGTCACTTCGCAGTTTTTATCGGATTAGGAAATTTGTTTCAAATAATACACTGAAAACAATCTATTATGGAATCTTTCACAGCAAACTAGAGTATGATATAAGCTGTTGGGGAGGTTCTTATCTCAATAAAATACAACAACTAATTGTATTGCAAAAATGTGCTATTAGAAAGACTTGTAACTCCCAACGTCTAGCCCACTCTAGTGAACTATTTAGGAATATGAGAATCCTACCTGTTAGACAACTGTTTTATTTTAAAGTATTAAAAACATACTTTAAGAGAGGTGGACGGTACGGTGTCCTGTACGTGACACACACACCCTGCGTAGCAACTCTCACTCGAATGTACCACTTCCGTTTTTTCGCACGACTCTGTTCAGGAACTTCTACACAGTAGTTTCATGTAAACTGTTAAACTGTATACCAGTGGCCTTACGAATGATTAGACCTCTATCTGCATTTTTAAAAAAGCTTAAGTTTTGGCTTCTTAGTTTTGATTCCAACCAAGATGAAGTTTTAGCGCGCTACGTGGGTTAAAAAATATGGTTGATAATTTCTTTAGTATGCATTTTTACACCGAGCTCTATTTTGATTTTAATTTTGTTTTATATGAAATGCTTTAGTCCCTCTTAGTTCTTATGAAATAACCACTGGGCATTAAAATAATCCGCAGCTCTTGGTGAATTTTCGGAAGCATTTAATAAACATTTATAGGGCTCTTAAGTTATACCAGAGTATTTATTCGCCTCTTAAAAAAATAACATTAAATCTTGCGATAAAAATTATTTATGAAGCATTTCGAAACTCCCAATTAAGATGTTTACAAATACAAAAAATGCTTAGAATTTTAAAAGTATTTATCAAAGTTTTAACAACGTCTTGTGAGAGGTTCTTAAATCATCTGTAAACATTTCTTTCTTAAGGAGAGCTAAGGTATTTATAAGGTCTTAAGAAGCATTCGGAAGATCTTCATAAAACGTTTATAAATATTTTTGTATTCAAAATTTTTAATATTTGTCAAGATCTTTAAAAAATGTTTGATAAAAGCTATTTAATAAATAAAATTTATTTTTTACTTTAAGAGCCATACATTTTATTGAGCTCTTCAATTTCTGAGTTTTTAAGTGCTATATAAATGCCAATATAAACTTCAACTCTTACGTGAACTTATAAAATACCTCTGTAAATATCAACATTTAATGAAGAGCTTCATAAATCGGATTTATAATTGAACTAGTTTTCAAAATGGCTGCATATGGCTTAAAATTACAATTGTAGCTGTTGCTACATAGTTTGTGCTCAGTGCGTTATTAGATTGAAAATGGAAAACGCTTATATTTTAAACTATTATAGAAAAACAAAAAAAAGTGGTGCTTTTGCTGACTTTGCTAATGGCCAATACAGTATATTATTGTATTCCCATGCTAAAGGCACAATACTGCCGTACTAAGCGAAAAAGACGTATCTCAAAAAAAAATATCCGAGATTCTTATGGCATCGGATAGCTTAAGAAATTACGCGTCTATTGAAGTACTCGAAATGTCGGCATCTTAGTTCAATCATACAAAAAATCTACTAAGAAAATTTCCTCTATCTCAATTTTACAGGTATTTCAACAAATTGACATAAACAAAACATCAATTATCTCGAAATGAATTTTTTTGAGATACGTCTTTTTCGCTTAGTACGGCAGAATAGTCCACACAAAACTTTTTTTTTCAATACTTTGCACTATTTTGAATGACATTTCCGCATCAAAAAATGAAATAATTTATAACGTTGAATGAATTCAATCACACGAGTACATTAAGATTTTTTAAAAACAAAACACCAGAATAACTGTACTTTCACTTAAATACCTCTTTATATTTTTTCAAGATCTCTATAAAACTTTGTATGAGTTGCTGTATTTATCGAACTCTTTGCAAAAGCTCTATAAAACTTTATTTGGTTTCATGTATTTATAGTACACTTCACAAGAGCTCCATAAAATTTTTATCGAAAAGTAGGGTTACCAAACGTCCGCAATTCAATACAAATTTTTAAATGACCAGTACTCTTATAAAAATAGTAAATAACTTATAACTTATAACTTATTTTCTTAAAGTTTTGGAATTTGATAAATTCTTGATTCAAGTCCCCAAAAGTAGTATCGTTTTTTTGACTTGTTTACTCCGTTTTCACATTTTCGCAAAGTTAAATATTATTTCATTCGACAATGCTAGAGATGTACGTCATAAAAATGGCCGCCAACCCGTACACTGGTTGTCCAATGCCAAGATCTGGTCAATTAAAGAGGGCAAGAAACAAGTTTTACTCAAGAACTCGGAAAGTAAGCCACAAACAGAAAAATATATTGAGGCCACTGTTGTAGAGGAGCAGATCAAAACACACCCAACTTTGATTAAAACTTACAATAAATACTTTAATTTTGAACAGAAATAATTATTTAGGGCGAAAAATTTAGTTTTTGGAAGCTATGAAAGGAGGGTCAAATCTTGTGATACGAAGACTTTTTTGATATGAAATCGATTTCATCTTCTTTAGAACATTGGCCTTAATATATTTTTCTGTTCCAGCTTACTTTCCGAGATATTAATCAAAACTCGTTTCTCGCCCTCACAAATTACCAAAACTAAATTGAGAAAACAAAAATAAACGCAAGATGGCCCAAAATATGTTTATTCAAATTTGGGTTATAATTCGTATTCCTATAAAGAAAACAGCTCATAAAACATCTCTTTCTTAATTTGCCACTTGTTCATATGGTAACCCTAACAATGGACTCAAAATTATTTTAAATAAACAATTTTAGCAAATTAAAACTGTCAAGTTTTATTAAGCCCTTAATATAATCCTTAAGGTTAAAGTACCTCTTATGAAGCTTTAGAGATAATCCTTAAGTTTTATATGCCACTTATCGAGGCATTTTAAAAACTTGGCGTCGTCGGCCATCTTTTTTAATATACATGCCGACAAAATAGCAACAACAACAAAAAAACAAATGCGTTTCTTTTTTTTTGCCAAATTAATGATTTTTAGTGCACCAAATCATTTTATTTCGATTTGCTTTTACCTAAAAAATCACTTAAACGTATTTTGAGACATAAATATTAAAGAAAAACCTAAAAATTAATTTTAGCCCAAATATTTTATTTTTCTAATATGTAATATTTCAGAAGCGCGCTAAGTTTTCCGAAGCAAAACCCCAAACTTCACGATAAATCTTTTCTCGCACGTAAATTTTGGTCAATAATTTTGCCGAAAATCATAGTTATTCCTTGCAACATTTTCAGATTGCCATTTTATAATTCCATTTGCTATTCTCTTTTTATCTATTTACCTTTGTAATACTGCAAAAAGTATGTATACCAAAAACAAAATCTTTATTAAAACTTCGTCAAAATAAAATAAACCTAATTAAAATTCCGTTCGAAAAAAAATTGTGTGTAAATATTTCCAAGAGCACAAAATATTTATAGACCTCTAGGTGTATTAATTTATTGACATCTTCGAAGTCTTTATAAGACTTACGATTTTTTTAACCGAGAGGTTAATAAATCCTATAAATATGGCGACTAAGTCTTGAACAGCACTAAACACATCATTTATTAAACTCTTGAAGAGGTTTTGAAAACGTCATAGCTAACTCTTACATAAACCTCTTGAAGGTTCCAATAGAAGGTGCCCTTTTAGTCTTAAGTAGGATTTATTCTGCGTCTTAAAACCTCTTTACTGAATATTTTCAAGAGCTCTGCTCTTAAATAATAGTTATATAGAACTCTTGAAGACCCTAATAAATGCAAAAATGCCTAGTGGGTAGATAATAAAGAATGCGCTTCAAAATATTTATTTTCGTATTCCTCGGCATCATCAGCTGGATCTACAAATTCGTTTTGATCTGCAAATTCATACAACTTGTTACTTATTTCAACAAGTGCATTATAATTTTCTTCCAATTTACTTAACCGGTTCGACAAAACTTCTACCTTCGGGGCTTCATCGAGTGCTTGAGCGTATTCGAATGTTCGAGTTAAATAAGACTTCGCCCAACCACGTCTTTTAATCAACGTATTCATATGACGATTTTTTTTAACGGACAACAAGGTCAAAAAACAAAGTTAAATAACGCGTGATTGCCCACTGGGCATTAAAATAATCGGGAGCTCTCGATGAAAATCGAAAGCACTTAATAAGCATTTATAAGGTTCTAAGTTTATACCAGAGTATTTATTCGCCTCTTAGGAGAATAAAATTAAATCCTGCGATAAAAAATATTTATAAAACATTTTAAAACTGCAAATTAAGATGCTTACAAATACAAAAATTACTTAGAACTTTAAAAGTATTTATCAAGGTCTTAACGACGTTTTGTGAGAGGTTCTTAAAACGTCTATAAACATTTCTTTCTTAAGGAGAGCTAAGGTATTTATGAGGTCTTAAGAAGCATTCGGAAGATCTTCATAAAACGTTTATAAATATTTTTGTATTCGAAAACTTAAATATTTATCAAGGCCTTCAAAAAGTGTTTGATAAAATAGAAAGATTATTGTATTCCCATGCTGAAGGTACAGTAGTCAATACAAAACCTTTTTTTTTTTCAACACTTTGCACTATTTTGAATGAAATTTTCGCATCAAAAACTAAAATTATTACTATCGTTGAATGAATTTAATTACACGAGTACGTTAAGATTTTTAAAAATCAAAATATCGGAATGTGATAATTGTACTTCTTTAAATTTTTTCAAGATCTCTATAGAACTTTGTATAGGTTAATCTATTTATCGAACTCTTTCCATGAGGTCTATAAAACTTTATTTGGTTTCATGTATTCATAGAACTCTTCACAAGAGCTCCATAAAACTTTTAATGATCTCACAGTTACCGAGGCAGCAACGTACGTTTCGAATAATAGGCTTACCAAACGTCCGCAATTCAATACAAATTTTTAAATGACTATTAATCTTACAAAAATTATAATAAACTTATAACTTACGCATTTTTTAAAGAATTCAAGATTTGGAATTTGACAAATTCTTGATTAAAGTGACCAAAAGTAATTTAGCTATTTTTGACTCATGTATTCCGTTTTCACGGTGCCGTGACATAATCCCCACGGACATAATCCCCATTTTTTAAATGGGGATTATGTCCGAAAATTTTCGGACATAATCCCGAAACTGTCCGAAACTGATGCGGACATAATCCCCATAACAATAATTTTGTCTAGCTACAGTAATTCCACATAAAAGTGAAGGTAAGTGGGCGGCCTTCGGCCGCAGCTCAGGATTTAAAACTCCCAAAAATCCAACACCGGCTTCGCGGCGGCCTTCGGCCGCGGATCAGTCTATAAAATATCCAGCACCTTGTTTGCTAGTCACAGTAATTCCACATAAAAGTCAAGGCAACATAAACCCCACAGCAAAAATGGGGATTGTGTCCGAAAATTTTCGGACATAATCCCCATTTCAAAAATGGGGATTATGTCCGTGGGGATTATGTCACGGCACCCGTTTTCACATTTCCGCCAAAGTTAAATTATGTTTATAAAAATGGTCACCTGTCCCCACATTGGTTGTCCAATGCTAAAATCTGATCAAATAAAGAGGCTGAGAATCGAGTTTTGCTCAATAACTCGGAAAGTAAGCCACAAAAAGAAGAATATATTGAGACCAATGTTGTAGTGCAGATGAAAACACATCGATTTCATACCCAAAAAATTTCCATGTGACACATAATTAAAATTTGCATTAAATACTATAATTTCGAACAAAAATAGTTATTTTTGGCGCAAAATCCAGTATTCAGAATAAAACAAATAATATTACCTTAAAATTTTCCATAAAAACATTTTTCGCCAAAATACTTGCTATTTTATATTTTAAAGCTATAAAAGGGGGGTCAAATCTGGCCATACGGAAATGGTTCGGTTATAAGATCGATTTGTTTTCTTCTCCTCTACAACATTGGCCTTAATATATTTTTATGTTTCTGTCATGGCATTAAACCAGTTTACGAGCAGGTGACAATTTTTATTACGTACACTACTAGCATTGTCGAATGAAACATAATTTATCTTTGATTTACGAAATTTTTACAAAATTTCGTAGATTGGAATCACTAATCAAAATTAAGCGTTTAAAAATTATGTATGCTAAATTTGTTTTAAAAAATATAAGGTATTACCATAACCAAATTGAGAAAAAAAACAAGTTAAGGTGTTATTTTCGGCGAGGCCGAAACTCACATACCCTACACTGCACTGAAAGTACCTTTTCATCAAATGTTAAGAAGACGGTGAAGAGGTTGAATAAGTCGAAAAAAGTGTGAAATGTTAGAAAGGTTGACAGAGGTTGAAAAATGTTGAAAAGTCGTAAATATATGCAAAATGTTGAAAAAAGTTGAGAGAGGTTGAAAAACTCTAAAAAAATGAAAGAGGTTGAAAAAATTTAAAACTATTCAAAATTGATGAAAAAGTCGAAAAAATAAAGAAACTTATGAAGAAAGTTGAAAGAGGTTGAAAAAGTCGAACAAACACACATAGAATATATTGGAAAAAGTTAAAGGGTTGAAAAAGTCGAAAGAATATGGAAAATGTTGCAAAATCGAATAAAAATGAAAAATTTGAAATATGCCACGCCCACTTCTCCGATTCCGCCCACTTTTGGTTCAACAAATTATATTTGTGATCGACATATTCATTTAAAATTTCAGCACAATAGCTTGTATAGTTTGCGATATATGCTGCAGTTTAATTTAAAATTTAGGGCGGTGACACACCCACTGGTACAATCCAGCCCGGTTTTGATCCAGAAATAGCTTTTCATAAGCAAACCCCTAACACCAAATTTTAGTATGATTGCTCACTTATTTCGATAAATATGCCACTTACTGCATTTTATTTGTATGGGAGGTGCCACGCCCCCTGGTGCTATTTCAGCCACTTTTGATTCAGATATACTCTATAGCAACTGAACCACTTTCATTAAATTTCATAGCAATTAATGCAATAGTTCACTTAAAACAGCGCTAACAAATTTATGTTAATATGGGAGGTGCCACGCTCACTGATACAATTCTGTCAAAACTAATTTATTTTTAAAGCCTATAGCAACTGACATCTAAACACCAAATTTTATGAAGATTACTCTCTTAGTACACTATCTATAACAATAAACAGTTTTTGCTTATATGGGAGATGCCACGCCCCCAGGTACTATTATACCAAATTTTTTTAATAAAAGACCTTACAGCAAGTATATCTACCTCATTAAATTTCATCATGACTACGTTGTTCGTTCCCTTAATATAACGTTTATAAATATTTTGGGCGGTGCCACGCCCTTCAACAAGTTTTTTCAATAAAGACGCTGAGCTTGTATTGATGACAGACAGACAGACAGACAGACAGACAGACAGACAGACAGACAGACAGACAGACAGACAGACAGACAGACAGACAGACAGACAGACAGACAGACAGACAGACAGACAGACAGACAGACAGACAGACAGACAGACAGACAGACAGACAGACAGACAGACAGACAGACAGACAGACAGACAGACAGACAGACAGACAGACAGACAGACAGACAGACAGACAGACAGACAGACAGACAGACAGACAGACAGACAGACAGACAGACAGACAGACAGACAGACAGACAGACAGACAGACAGACAGACAGACAGACAGACAGACAGACAGACAGACAGACAGACAGACAGACAGACAGACAGACAGACAGACAGACAGACAGACAGACAGACAGACAGACAGACAGACAGACAGACAGACAGACAGACAGACAGACAGACAGACAGACAGACAGACAGACAGACAGACAGACAGACAGACAGACAGACAGACAGACAGACAGACAGACAGACAGACAGACAGACAGACAGACAGACAGACAGACAGACAGACAGACAGACAGACAGACAGACAGACAGACAGACAGACAGACAGACAGACAGACAGACAGACAGACAGACAGACAGACAGACAGACAGACAGACAGACAGACAGACAGACAGACAGACAGACAGACAGACAGACAGACAGACAGACAGACAGACAGACAGACAGACAGACAGACAGACAGACAGACAGACAGACAGACAGACAGACAGACAGACAGACAGACAGACAGACAGACAGACAGACAGACAGACAGACAGACAGACAGACAGACAGACAGACAGACAGACAGACAGACAGACAGACAGACAGACAGACAGACAGACAGACAGACAGACAGACAGACAGACAGACAGACAGACAGACAGACAGACAGACAGACAGACAGACAGACAGACAGACAGACAGACAGACAGACAGACAGACAGACAGACAGACAGACAGACAGACAGACAGACAGACAGACAGACAGACAGACAGACAGACAGACAGACAGACAGACAGACAGACAGACAGACAGACAGACAGACAGACAGACAGACAGACAGACAGACAGACAGACAGACAGACAGACAGACAGACAGACAGACAGACAGACAGACAGACAGACAGACAGACAGACAGACAGACAGACAGACAGACAGACAGACAGACAGACAGACAGACAGACAGACAGACAGACAGACAGACAGACAGACAGACAGACAGACAGACAGACAGACAGACAGACAGACAGACAGACAGACAGACAGACAGACAGACAGACAGACAGACAGACAGACAGACAGACAGACAGACAGACAGACAGACAGACAGACAGACAGACAGACAGACAGACAGACAGACAGACAGACAGACAGACAGACAGACAGACAGACAGACAGACAGACAGACAGACAGACAGACAGACAGACAGACAGACAGACAGACAGACAGACAGACAGACAGACAGACAGACAGACAGACAGACAGACAGACAGACAGACAGACAGACAGACAGACAGACAGACAGACAGACAGACAGACAGACAGACAGACAGACAGACAGACAGACAGACAGACAGACAGACATAAAAAAGTACCTTGACGGATGAGACAGAAATTTGTGTCTTTGAAACTAAGCATGAATTGTATCTACGAAAATCAGACTTGGCCCGAACTTCAATCAAAGATGATGCCAAAACATCACCCTTCATTTTACTCCTTAACTGTTGACCTTGAAAAGGCTCTTGCTTTCCCTAAACTTACCACATCACTGGCTTATTAAAAGCGTAACTTGTTAGTTTAAAACTTAGGATGTCATGAGTTGAAAGTGGCTTAGAATTTATATACGGCTGGGATGAAACAACCGCTTCGAGGGGCTCTCAAGAAATTATTTCTTGCGTAATAAAACACATTGAGGCTTGTGCATCTGAAGGTGAGAATAATATCTTCTACAGCGGCACAGGTACTGGTCAAAATAAGTAGAAACTGGAATTTTGCTTTCTTTATGGTAAAACTAGTCCTTAGTGACAACAACCAGATTAAAACTTATGATCACAAGTTTATAGTAAGTGGTCACTCATATTTGCCCAATGATGCTGACTTTGGTTCTATAGAATCCTTTATTAGAGGCAAATTATTGTATGTACCGAATGACTGGTACTCAGCCATAGTACAATCAAGGAAATAAATGCATTTTACTTTACAAAGATGAAAAACAAATTTCTTGAGTTCAACCAGCCTTAGTGACGATATAACAAAAAGGAAAAAAAGGTCAACCATTGTCTTGGTTAAGGATCCAGTGGATCCGATCAAGTCAGAAGAACCTTTTACTTTATATTACAAGGAAACCTTAAATGAGGACATGCCTTTTTCAGCTATAAGAATTGTACCGCGTCACAAGAAAGGAAGACCAAGATTGCTTAGAAATATTAAACATGACTACCTCTACAATGGACTAAGACCAGTGGCAACAGCGAAGAAACAAGACATGATCGACCTACTGAACTTCATACCACCGATATATCATGACTATTTTACATGTCTAATGAGAACGTTGATAGCTTTGAACCTCTGACAGACTACGAAAAACACCTTCCATGTGTTATAAACGGATGGACAAAGTGAATATACCCTCGGTGTAGGGTATAATAAACGCAAGATGGCCCAAAGTATGTTCATTCAAATTTGAGTTATAATTCATATTTCTATAAAGACTGCATACAAAAATAGCTCAAAAGCGTTTCTTCATTACTTTTCATCATATGATAACCCTAACAATAGACTCAAAACCATTTTAAATAAACAAACTTAAACTGTCAAGTTTTATTAAGCCCTAGAGATAATCCTTAAGTTTAAAGTACCTCTTATGAAGCTTTTGAGATATTCCTTAAGTTTTAACTGCCTTTTACCGAGGAATTTTAAAAAAATGGCGTCGTCCGCCATCTTTTTCAAAATGCATGCCGACTAAATAGCAACAACAACACAAAATTAAATGAGTTTCTTTTCTTTTGCCAAAGTGATGATTTTTTCTGCACTAAATCTTTTTATTTCGATATGCTTTTACCTAAAAAATCATTAAAGCATATTTTTAAACATAAAAATTAAAGGAAAAATTAAAAAAAAATTTCGTCCAAATATTTTATTTTTCTAAAATGCAATATTTCGGAAGCGCGTTAAATTTTTCGAAGCAAAACCACAAACTTCACCATAAATCTTTGCTCGCACGTATATTTTCTTCAATAATTGTGCCGAAATTCATAATTATTCGTTGCATCATTTCCAGCTTGCCATTTTAGATTTCCATTTGTTATTCTCTGTTTATCTATTTAATTTTGTAGTACATACTGCAAAAAGTATGCATAACAAAAATCAAAACTTCGTCAAAATAAAATAAACCTCATTAAATTTCCGTTCGAAAAAAAATTGTGTATAAATATTTTCAAAAACTCAAATTATTTATAGACCTCTAACCAGCATAAAACACATTATTTATTGACCTCTTCAATAGGTTTTGAAAACGTCGTTTCTAACTCTTACATAAACCTCTTGAAGGTCACCAAAGAAGGTGCCCTTTAGGTCTTAAGTAACATTTATTCTGTGTTTTAAAACCTCTTTAACGAATATTTTCAAGAGTTCTGCTCTTAAAGAATGGTTATATAGAACTCTTGAAGAGCCTAATAAATGCAAAAATGCCTAGTGGGTGCGGCTGGTTACAAGCAAGGTCAAATAACGCGTGATTGCGGCTGGTTACAAGCAAAGTCAAATTACTCGTGTTTCAGACAATTTATATGATGATCTCTTAAATGATTTTATTTATCAATAAAATTATGAAATCTTTTGAAACAAAAGCGAAATATGTTTTTAAGCCTTATTTTTTTTTTCAATCTCGAAACGATTTGATTTATGAACTGCACTGTTGAACGCAAGTAAGACTTGATACGCGGTCTAACCCACGGACTTGTTAACGAGTTTTACAAAAATTGATTAAACAAAATTTCGAAATTATCCGGCTTTAAGAACCAAAAAATATATGTTAAGAAAAAAATTATTTAACGATTATAAGTTCAGTTGAAAAGACAATTTTATTTATGAATGTTACCCGTTTGCAGTTCTTACTCAACTAACTCTAACATGTAATAAGAGTGTTTAATGTATGTTAAGCAAACACAAAAAATAACGGAATTGCAAATTGATCATAAAAAGAATTAATATGTTCTCTCAAAAACAAAAACATAACGTAAGGTAAATTGGTCTTACTGTAATTAAGATCATATACGAATAAATAGTAGATTATTTTTTAGCATCAAATGATAATAGATTCGTTCTAAAACACTGACATATTCCGCTTCTGTAGAAGAAAGTGCTATAGTTCTTTACTTTTGCTACTTCCATGTAACTTCCACATTACTGAGTATAAATGCGTAACCAGTGTATGATCGACGGTCTAGAATAGAACCGCCCCAATCAGCATCTGCGTACCCCTTCAAAGACTTGTCAGTCTTTTTATACACCAACTTCATATCAGCCCTTCCAGCAAGATATCTCAGCACCCGCTTAGCAACAACCCAGTGACATTTGTGAGGCTTATTAACAAATTGCGCTAAATACATTAAGGCCCCAATCAATTTTCTATATGGGTACTATTTACCTAATTCAATATATGCTATATCATCAAAACGCGAATTAACCTCTGCTGGCGTCGCAGCAGGGTTACATCCTCTCATACCAAACTGTTTTAGTAGTCGGTGTATGTAGCCAGCCTGATTCAATTCAGTTTTGCCATCTGCTTGGTTGATTTCTAGTCCAATGCAGAATTTCGCCAGACCAAGATCTTTCAGGTCAAAATCTTCTAAAAGTTTGTATTTAATGACATCAATACTGCCTTTCTTATGAGCTGCAACAAGTAAATCGTCGACTTATACCAACACAAATACAATTTCTTCATTATTATTTTCATAAAACAAGCAAGGCTCACAAACTTTGATTTTAACTTCATATACCATTGACGACCAGCTTGGCGTAAGCCATATAGTGCTTTCTTCAATCGACAAGCGTTACCTCCGTTCTTCAAATTTCGCAGCATTTTTATTGCTTGAACACCAACATATGATTTTTCGCTTTGTTTTTATATAATACGCTTTAATGCATCGTTCAATACCTCTGGTATCTTCATGAGAACATGTTCCTCTAAAGAACCGATTAAAAATGCTGTCACCACGTCAAATTGCTAAACTTTAAGATCAAGCTGTACCGACAGAGCTAACAGCAACGGAATAGTTTCAAGTCTTGCCACCGTAGCAAAAGTTTGAAAATAGTCCACACAATACTTTTGACTATAGTCTTTGCAACTAAACGTGGCTTGCGCCGTTCTATTTTACCATTCGCTTCGAATTTATTTGACAGCATCAAGCGACAGCCAACAACGTTTTCACCATGGTTCTGCTTTACAATTTCCCAAGTATCATTTTTAATATGACTTATTAATTCGCTATCTATTGCATTTATCCACTCATTGCAATCATCGCTTGCTAAAGCATCCTGAAAACTAACCTCAGCAGCACCAGCAAATAAAGCATCTTGATAAATATTGACTTTCGCATCATCACTTTCAGTTTCCTAAGTTAAATCTGTATTCATGAGACACCCTCTGGCTTCTGAATCTGTTTCATGACTCAAACTCAGATGTATTTAACATTTGAATTTCAAACTCAACAATCTTCGGAGTACTATTGCTATCATCAGTGCCAGGTAAAAATAAATCATCTACTTCAGGGGTCCTTAAATTTATGTAGTCCGAGGACCCCCTATTGAGCTGGTTTTTTTTTGCGGACCCCATTTCAACCGTAGACATTTGACGTCGGTCCTAAGGTTACTTTCTGGCTTTCTTGCCAGCCGTTCGGTTTTCACCCAGCCAGTCTGGTTTTTAAAAGTTTTGTCCGGTTGTCAAACTCAATCAGACATAAAATGTCCGGTTATCTGATGAGGTTAAGGAACGAAGTCTTATTATTTTGCTTTAATTTTTCCGCTTTTCAAAGGTCTTTTCCGGATTTGAAGGTCCAAAAGTTGATACTACTTTCCAATAAATATTGACACTCATACCATTACATATCTCTCTGTGTTTCAACGAATCTTGTGCATTTATAGAGGCAAACATTTTTTATTAGGATTTTCATGTAATTTAAATCTAAATGTAAAAGTCAAATGAATACAAATTGTGGAAATGTTAAAGAATTAAAATAGTTACAAGTCAAAATATGTACATTAAACTCAGACAAATATTTATTGGTCAAAATAGACCTTAGAAAATAGATTTTTTTTCGTATTTTTTTTAATAAATAATATAATAATAATAAAGCTTATAATGAAAATTATTTTTTTGGTGACTATTGGTTATTTTATAAACTAAATTTGTTATATTTTCTTATATAGAAGGTTTTATTTAATGAGATGGATGATGTTGTTTTCTTGAAACCAAATCCACAATGTCCGGCTCTATGTTCGAAATTTTTATCCTCAGGTCTGCTTCTACATTAAGCTTGTTTCTATACTTTGATTTTATATATAATAGTACCGAAAAACCCTGTTCACACAAATACGTTGTACAAAACGGAATCAAGTTTTGGATAGCCTTATTTGCAAGTGCAGGGTAATCGGATTTTAGCAGTAACCAAAAATTAGTTAGTTCAATTTTATTGAACTTTAGTTTCAAAGACGTATCGCAAGAGATATTCACAAGCATATATTGCTCTAATGTCGATAATAACTTAGCATTACTAACATATGTACAGAATGGGTCCCTGATGCATTCGTTGCCAGAATCAGGACAAGGAAAATACAGACAAAAAGCAGCCGCGTTTCATTATCGACCTCTTTATTAGAAAATTCTATAAAGTCGCTTAGTGTTGGAAAAGACTTATACATACAATTTTGAATGCGTATTGACCATAATTTGATTTTTTTTATAATCGCTTCTATTTTTTCTTCAACTTTAAATTTATTTGAAGATGCACCTTGTAGGCTCAAATTTAGCTCATTCAAATAACAAAAAATATCAGTCAAGTAAGCAACCTTAGTTAACCAGAGCAAATCATTAAAACATTCTTTCAGTTCAAATTGCGTTTCCATTAAAAATAATCTTATTTCGTCACGAAGTTCAAAAAGGCGATTGAGTACTTTCCCTCGTGACAACCAACGTACTTCTGTGTGTAATAATAGTTGTTTATGTTGACTCCCCATCTTCTCGCACAAAACTTTGAAAGCACGGGAATTAAGTGGGAGAGCCTTAATGAAATTGAAAACTTTAACGACTTCATCCAATATTTTTTTCAAATTTGTTGACATATTTTTTGAAGCTAATGATTCCCTGTGTATGCAGCAATGATTCCAAACGACCTGAGGTGCTACATCTTCAATAAGAGCAATCAATCCAGTTCTTCTAAAATAAATAAACTGTCGAGTTTTTGATAACCATACTCTATGCCCTTTTCTATCTCTAGGGTAACCCACAAAAATTCCTTCAATACCTCAAGGAGCAAGCATACCTTTGCCAGGGTTTTTGTTTAAAACAATTACTTTTGACCCAAATGTTCGAAAGCAGATAATGTTCAATTTTTTACCACTCCACATTTCATATGGTATTTTTCCATTCAAGCTACTTGTCGGACAACAATTTCGGATATAGCATGCTGTACTGACAGATTCCGACCAAAACGACGGTGTCGAACCAGACTGCAACATTAAGCATCTTGCCATATCCAGCAGGGAACGGTTCATCCACTCTGCCACTCCATTTTATTGAGGAGTATGAGGAAGAGTTTATCTTCGCTCGATGCCCTGCTCAGAAAGATACTCATTAAAATTGTTGTTACAATACTCACGTCCATTATCTGACTGCAAACACTTAAGTTTCATTCCTGTCTGTTTCTCAGTGTGCTTTTGATAAATTTTAAATGCTTCAAAAACGCCACTCATTTGCTGCATGAAGTATACTTCACACCATCTTGTGCAGTCATCAATAAAGGTTACGAAATATTTTACCCGACTCGTGCCTTCGGTTCTGAAAGGACCTACTACATCTGAATGTACCACCATCAGCTTGTCGGTGCACGGCTCTCCACCTTTAGTAAACGGCATCGCAGTCATTTTTCCTCTTAGGCACACCTCATATTTTGATAGCTGCTCTGCCTCGTGTGGATCAAAATCAGATAAAAAGCCTTCACGCCTTAACCTCAATAAATCTTGCGCGTTAAGATGGCCGAACCGTTCGTGCCACTTCAACAATTTGGAGCAGGCCGGCTGAACAGCTGCACAATCAGAGCTCTCGCACAAATAATATAAGTCGACCTTATGATATGCAATTATAGAAATATTTCCAAATTCGTCGCGTATACATGCGTCGCTCTTGCGGAAAACTACCTCATGACCTTTATTTGCAATTTTTGCAACCGAAACTAGATTTGTTCGCAAATCAGGAACAAATAATGTGTTCTTGAATTCAATTATACGATGGCCTTTTTTACTTGCCACTGTCACACTCACAACACCTTTGCCTTTTACTTCGGTTGACGCTTGACTAGCATGATTTAGTTTCTTCTTCACAGAATTATCAAGGAATTCGAAACGATTCTCATCAGCACACAAATGAGTCGTGCAGCCGCTATCTAATAGCCAAGCCCTTGGAGTATCCATCTTCGACGCCATGTGGCTTACAACATAGGACTCATCGGCATCATTTGTTTGCTCAAATTTTCGTTGGTTACCTTCAACCCTTTTTGTAGGGCAGACATTTGCTTTGTGTCCTAATACCCCAGACTTAAAACATTTAATGATCCACTTGCTATTATTTTTGTAATAAGTCCCGTAATTACCAGCTGCCATAACCAAAACAACACCTCCAGACACTTGCTTGCGTGCCTCGCTCTCCTCAATTATTTTAACCTTCAAAATTTCTGCAGTAGGAAGTTCGTCGCGAGATTCAATCGCACATCAAAAATTTTCGTAAGACGACGGAAGACTACCTTCATGCTTTCCAGTTTATCGACTGCATCTAAAAATTTTGCCATGTGTTCTTTTATATCGCCGCCATTTTCTAATTTTTGCAGCATTAGTTGCTTTAACAACGCTGATTTTCGCGCTGGTCCCTTAGAAGCATAAATCGACACCAATTTAAGCCACACCTGACGAGAAGTCTTGCATCCACGAACTTGCTTTAATTCAGATGGTTGAATTGACAGAATTAAATCAGATTTTGGTCTTGATTCAACCACTTTCTAAGAGAGGAGCCTTCTCCTTCAGGCTTCAACGTGTTCCCATTAACGTAATTCCACAGATCGTTTTTAATTTGGCTTGCGCAAAACAGTTCCGAAGACGGAACGGAACTGGAACGATTCTTTTGTAAGCCGGAACTAGTTCGCGGAAACATATCCGCAGAACTATCTAGTTCCTTTTGTTATTTTTATTGCCCTGGAAAAGGAAAAAAGTGAATTTAAACGCAGAAATGTTTTAAAAACAAAATTTTATGTTAATATCTTAACAAGATTTTTTATTATAACAAAAAATATTAAGATTTCATTTGATTAAAAGAAAATTAAAAAAATTAAAAGTATTTTCATCAAAAAAGGGACTTAGTTTTTTCATGAGGTACAAAGTTTTACTTTTGACTAGAACAATGTTTGTACATATATTTTAGTAAAATTTTTTATTATGAAAAATTAGCAAGAATTCATTTGATTAAAAAAAAAAGTAAAAAATATTTTCATTTAACTAGTAAGAATGTTTATAAAACTCAACAAAATAAAAAAACTTTTTCCGGGACCATTTTTGTCGCCTGGTAATCTATTGGTTTTCCAAGTTAGTGCTTATGAAAAGAAGTTGTGAAACTTTTTTTGCTGAAAGCCGCGATCGGTTATCAGTCTGGGTTAAACCTGCTTTTCAAAAAATTCGTTCACATGGAACAGATGTTGCAACCAAATTAAGCCTCTTTAGCGCTCTTTCTTGCACTCCACCAGAGAAGGGGATCCTCAGATCTAATTATCATTGGCTCGTGTATGTACTTATCAAGCTCAACTATACCCGCAGCTGTTGAATTCTCAGGCACTAAGCTAGCAATCTCATGGTCGAAATTATCCCAAATGGACTCTGGCTTGCTTCTTATAGATGGCGATTCTCTCTGTGTAGTGGTGGTGACGCCAGAAAAGCTTTTGGCTGAAGAGGTTAGAAGGTTTCTAACACTGCCAACTTTCTGTTTTAATGTTTCGAGCGCCGATTTATAATTTGACTGGTCACGAAATCCTCTTCCTTTAAACCTTGGGTCCAAAATAGTAGATTCTGCATATAAAAAATGTGTTTCAATATTGGTAAAGCGCTTGTATATCTGATCTCGAAGTGTCTCTAAAAGTTTACAAACAGTGCCAGAACAATATTTAGATTTAGATAACCGTTCGCCGATATGGCGCTTTAAAAGTTGGCAGTAAAATGTTACTTTGGACAGGCTTACAGTTTTTTCAGTGGACATTTCAACTGTTACATCCATGAAAGTTATTAAAAGTGGAACCACTTCCTCTACTTCATTCCACTCTTCTGTGGTTAAAGCTAAATCGTTTTTTATAAGTGCCAAGGTGGCAATAATAGCATCTTTAGTCTTAAGCACTCTATCCAACATTTCATAGGTCGAGTTCCACCATGTTGGAACATCCTGTTTTAGCTTAAGTACTGCAATATTCATTTGATTTTGCACTTCATGTAGCTTATAAAGTCCTTGTGAACTTCTTTAAAAGAACTCTTCGATGCTTTTAACTTTATTAACAGTTACAGAAATATGCTGAATAGCAGCTTGCACTGTTAAGCTCAAAAGATGTGCGAAGCACCCGATAGAACGCCAACCACCTAACTGAACTGCTAAAATTATATTCGCAGCATTATCGCTTACGACAGCCCCGACTTTGTTTTGGATATTCCATTTCGTCATTTCGTCTTTTAAAAACGCACTTAAATTGAGACTAGTATGGCGCTCACCATATTCTATACAACCAAGTAAGTTGGAACGTAATTGCATACTTTCAGTATTAATACAGTGCGCGGTAACAGCAATAAAACTTTCATTATTTCGCGATGTCCATGCATCGGTAGTCAAGCATACTGCACATGCATTTTCAATTTTAGTTTTTACTGTAGTTTTTACTTGTGCTGTAATCTATACTATTATATAAAGAGGTAAGGTTTGTTTTTTTGTATGTTCAGGGTAATCTCTGGAACTACACAACCGATTCCAAAAATGTTTCTACTAATAGAAAGCTACACTATTCTTGAGTAACATGGGCTACATTTTATTTTGATAAAAGCAAGGGGCGTGGCACTTTACGTGCAATTAAAACCTTTAACTCGCTATATCTTGGTTCATATTATAGCAAGAGTCTTAAAATTCTGTGTCAGGATGCACATAGCCTATGTTAAGCACTTCACAAAACAATAACGGGATTAGACACCAGGGGCGTGGTGGCTATAGGACTTTAATTTAGGGTGGCCCTCATTCGCAAATATTTTTAAAATAGCATTTTTACAAAGACTACTTAATCGATTCACATGGAATTTACACCACATGTCTTTTATATTAAGACGCATAGCTAAGGCGATGAAACTTTTATTTAGGGTGGCCCTCATACACAAATATTTTAAAAATAGCGATTTCTCAAGGACAGGTAAATCGATTCTCATGAAACTTACACAGTATGTTTTTTATATTAAGGGGCATAGATTAGATTGTAAAAATTTTATTTAGGGTGCATACTTAGGGTGGCCCTCATACAAATATATTTTTAAATATCAATTTCACGAAGACAGGTTAATCGATTCACACTGTATTTACACCACGTATTTCTTATGTTAAGAAGCATAGCTTAGGCTACACAACTTTTATTTAGGATGGCCCTCATACAAAAATATTTTTTAAATATCATTTATTCAAAGACCGTTTAATCGATTCTCATGGTCTTAACTCCACATGGCTTTTATATGAAGGGGCACAGATTAGATAGTAAAAATTTTACTTAGGGTTCACACTTTGGGTGATCCTCACGCAAAAATATTTTTAAATATCTTTTTCACGAAGACAGGTTAATCAATTCATACCGAATTTACACCAAGTAACTTTTATAATAAGAGGCGAAGCTAAGGTTTCAATACTTTTATTTAGGGAGCATATTTAGGGTGGCCTTCATACAAATATATTTTTTGAACATAATTTTCTCGAAGATCGCTTAATCGGTTCTCATGGAATTCACGCCACGAGACTTTTATATAAGCAGGCACAGCTTAGAATAGAATGGGTGATGCCACGCCCCCTTATCTAAAAGAAAATAAAATTCATCATATCTTATCAACTATTTGATGCATATAAATGAAACTTGGTACATATATAAAGAGTAGAGAAAGGAGTAAGATTCCATGCAAAAATGGGCGGTACCACGCTTCCATATGAGAAAAACTCAACTTTTTATGTATCAACAACTATTTGACGCAGATGGATAAGATTTGGTACATATGTTTCTTATAGTTTGTAAAAATTTCTTAACATAGTTTGGTTTGGAAAAAATGAGCCAAAGAGAAAGAAAGTAAGATTCAATGAAAAAATGGGTAGTGCCATGCCTCCAAAATAAGAAAAAACTATGACTATGAGACTCGGTACATATATAGAAGACAAGGGCTGTAACCAAATTAAACTCATTCAAAGGTGCTGATTCTAAGTATTCCAATCATTCCCGCCAATTCAATTGTTCATTTATGAGCCAAATAGAAAAACCAACAACGTTGTTTATCCACTCGCAATAAGATAAATATCAATAAAAATAATTTTTACTTATTTAATCCAACTACTTAAAATTAAAACACTTTATATTTTATTTGTTGAGGCGTAGCAACGCCCGCCAGGTTTCGCTAGTTTTAAATAAAGCTGAGGCAGAAGTACTTCCGAAAGCTTTTTTTTGGTTGGCAAATTGTAGGATGGACATAGTAGGGAAACAAATTTGTTGAATTCAGGCTCTTCAACTAAACGTAGTGGATGATACTCCTTAGCAATCATAACAATTAGTTGTTCATCTATTTTTGATTTTTTCTTTTGATGCATTGGTTTTGTACTCTCGGTAAAAGCAGTTATTTTTTGTTGAGTACCGCTTACCTGCTTAGACGGAGGAGGTGGATGTGGTGAGTCTTCAATCACAATTTCGATTTTATCCGTTGCAACTCCAAGAGCAGCTGTAACCTGTTGACGTTCCACTGCACCAATTTGAACTGTTGGATGAATTCTTTTTATATGTCTTCCTAAATTTCCTAAACTTCCTGCAGTAAATGATGTCACTTGGGAGCAATATGTGCATTTTACTTTTTTTGGTTCACTTTCTGTAAAATGATCCCACAGAATACTTGTCTTCCTGCGCAGCGACATCCTGGCTAAATAATTAAAATAATAAAAATGCAAAAAATAGCAAAAACAATATGTACATACATTTCTCACTATAATCAAACAAATTATAAATTTGTAACACAAGTAAAATTGATTCAAAATTCAAAAACCTGAAAAATTTAATGCACTTAAAAAATCGTTACAGTTCCCATATTTTGTGCTGACCGGTGTTCTCATTTTAGTGAATTTTACTAGAAATAGCAGAAAAGGGAGTAGAAAACACACAAAATGGAGCAAGAACATTAAAAAGTAATAAGTATGTCCTCGAATATGCCTTATCAAAAAGTACTTAACATGTCCGCGAATATGCCTTATCAAAAAGTACTAAACATGTCCGCGGAACTATTACTTTACTAGTTCCTATGGATTGCAAGAGCGAAAAGGCATGCCCGCGTAACTATTAATTTCCTAGTTCCTACAAAGTTTATATATACATGTTTCTGAATAACATGGTACAAGTTAAGAATTCGCCGTGAACAGTCGACTTCGTGGCAGAATTCCTCCTCAAAATGTGTTCGGCATGTTTGAACGCATCGTCGTATTGAAATAGCGAAATCAAAATGAAATTGAGCAACATTCCTTTCGTTTTCAGTTTCGTATGCGCGCAAGTGCAGATATTCAATTATATTTATATTTTTCATTTGCTATTGCAATTTATACAAAAAAAAATTGTATTAAATTAACAAATAATGGAAAATATAAAAAAAAAAAATATGAAAATCTAAAAAATGTTGAAAAATATAAAAATTTCAATGTGTAAAAAAATGTTGAAAAATATTAAAAATATGTTAAAACCTAAACAATTTAAGTACTATTTTATTTGGAGTAGAATTTTACCACATAGTTTGCATTAATGTTTCTTTACTTATTTAAATTCAAATGGGCAAAATTTTCTCATATTGAATTTCTTTTCTTATTCAAATAGCCTAAAATTGTATAAGATTGAAAATAAAAAAAATATAATGCTCTGCTGGGATTTGATCATAGAATCACGGGGTACAAGGTGGCTGCGGATGCGGATGCGGAGTTCAAAAATTGATCTCCGCGGATGCGGAGTTTTAACGGAAGCGGAGGTGGAAAAATAATTTGAAAATATTTAAAATTTAGTATTAGTATTAAATGAACACTAGTAAGCATCCTAGATTTCCAGCTGAAGAAGCTATTTTTCAGAATTTATTATGCAACCCTCAGTAGGAGATATTACTCGTATTTTAATTCTTTTCAGGATCAATAAATACACTTTTGAAATACACGAACAATGTTTTTTTTAATTCATTTAAAATAATAAATATGGGGCATTCAATGACATATCACCGAGGTTTTGGCCCGACCTTCTTCGATTTCGCTAATTTTTTGATGTTTTAGTGCGTATTAAAAGCAACAAGCACACCAATTTCCAGTCTTTTATTCGAAACCGTTATTGAGTAATCGGTTTTTTAAATTTTAAAACAAAAAACGATAGACTAGTTATAAATATTGATATCATTCGTATTTGAATGAAGTTTCTGAAAAAAAAAAATAAAAAAAAATTAATCGCAGTAATAATCAGTTAGTTATTAACGTTTAAAGATTAAAATCGACTTTTTCGAAAAGTGCGACACCTTTGATTTTTCTTAAAAACCTTCTCAAAATTCTACTCTATATTGCGCAACTTTCAAGCTGTAGTTCAAGATGTGCTGACAATTTTTTTAATTTTTTTTCGAATATTGAAAATTTTATATTTGTTTTTTTATGATGGAATTATATACATCACTAGTTTAAACAAAATAAGATATAGTTTCTCACATACTTAATTAATGTAATTTGAGTCATAAATTCTAGAAATGCCCACCATTTTTTTCTCTTAAGAATGGTTTTCGAGTTATTCCCCAAAAACCAGTTTTTTGAACTTTTTACATTTATTTGGTCATATTTCCATAAATTTTTTTTTTTTAACTAAAAAAAAATGTTGGAAAAATAAGGATTTTATGGGTAATTTCTGTTTGAAAAAAAAAAATCAATATTTTGACTCAATTTTAGTTCATACGATACCCATGAATGTTATTCGTTTATATGTTGATAAAATTTCATAAGGATCGGCTCAGTAATTTTGGAGAAAAGACTGCTAGCACCGTATGAAAAAAGTGAATTCGAGAGAAAAGCGATCAATATTTGTTTTTTGAACCGGAGAGTGCGCTCAAATAAAGTTTCACAAATATACTTAGAGAGCGATGTTTCAAAACGATGTTTTTGAAATGAAATACTTTCGAAATCTATGCAAACGAAATTTATACTAGGTTGTACCGATAACCATATCTTACGAATCTAGCCTATCACAAAACAATAAAATGTAAATTAGCTTAAACACAGAATTTTCCACTTTGTAAGCTCTAGTGTTGATTTTATAACTTCCGTTATACCTCCGATTTACCTCATCAAAATTTGCGGATGCGGATGCGGAAGCGGAGGCACAATATCAAGCGGAAGTTCCGCACTTGCGGATGCGGAGCTCCGTTACAACCCTAGTACAAGGTATAGGATACGACGCTAATAATTAAATGGTCGGCTATTCTATTCTATTTTCAAATCAACCTGCAAAATATTCTATATGTTAAGAAAAAAGTTCATCTTTTCATTGTTGATAATTAAAACTGATCATTTGCTATGTGATTATTTGGCAACAATTCAGACGAAATTTTCTTTTGGAATAAACTTATGTACATACCTATTTTCTTTTATTCTTGCTTCGTTTTTTAAATTTTTTTCTGTGATTTTGAGTGATATAATTAAATGATAAAAAAATGTAGCAAATAACTATAAAAACATGAAAGATGTCAGTATCATTTTACTTGAACTAGGAAATAAAAAAAATACAATGCTTCCTTTTATTTTGCTTGTATTTCTTAGATTAAGCGATACATTTAAACTATGAACAAGTTAAGGTGTTATCTTCGGCCAGGCCGAAACTCACATACCCTACACTGCACTGAAATAACCTTTTAAATAAATGTTGAAAAGACATTGAAGAGGTTGAGTAAGTCGAAAAAAATGTGAAATGTTAGAAAGATTGGCAGAGGTTGGAAAATGTCGAAAATACATATATGCAAAATGTTGAAAAAAGTTGAGAGAGGTTGAAAAACTCTAAAAAAGTTGGAAAAGGTTGAAAAATTTTTAAACAATTCAAAGTTGATGAAGAAGTCGAAAAAATAAAGAAACTTATGAAAGAAGTTGAAAGAGGTTGAAAATGTCGAACAAATACATATAGGATATATTGGAAAAAGTTGAAAGGTTGAAAAAGTCGAAAGAATGTAGAAAATGTTGGGAAAAAATCGAATAGAAATGAAAATTTTGAAATATGGCACGCCCACTTCTCCAGTTCCGCCCACTTTTGGCACAATAAATTATATTCGCGATCGACATCCTCATATTAAATTTTAGCTCAATAGCTTGTATAGTTTGCGATATATGCTGCAACAAAAATTCAAAATTTAGGGCGGTGGCACACCCACTGGTACAATCCAGCCCGGTTTTGATCCAGAAATAGCTTTCCATAATCAAACCCCTAACACCAAATTTTAGTATGATTGCTCACATATTTCGATAAATATGCCACTTACCGTATTTTATTTGTTTGGGAGGTGCCACGCCTACTGATGCTATTTCAGCCACTTTTGATTCAGATATGCCCTATAGCGACAGAAATACATACATTGAATTTCATACCAATTGCTGCAATAGTTCACTTAAAACAGCGCTAACAAATGTATGTTAATATGGGAGGTGCCACGCCCACTGATGCAATCCTGTCAAACTTAATTTATTTTTAAAGCTTATAGTAACTGACATCTATACACCAAATTTTATGAAGATTACTCTCATAGCACACTATCTATAACAATAAACGTTTTTTGCTTATATGGGAGGTGCCACGCCCACAGGTACTATTGGACAAAATTTTTGTAGTAAGAGACCTTATAGCAAGTATATCTGCCTCATTAAATTTTATAACGATTACGTTGTTAGTTCTTTAAATATAACGTTTATAAATATTGTGGGCTGTGCCACGCCCTTCAACGAGTTTTTTCGGTCCAGTAGCTGAGCTTGTATTGATGACTGCTTTCAGCGGCATCATCTCCAAAATTTTTATGGAAATCGTTTGTGCGAATTTTGAGATATACGGAATCAAAATTTTTAACAGTTGAAAAGTGCCACGCCCACTTTTTAGATTCCGCCCACTTTTATCACAATTCAAGATATATTTTATATGTATCCGTTTACCAAATTTAATCGCAATATCTTGAACGGCTTACAAGATATGGTAGTATTAATGATAAAATTTAGGGCCGTGCCACGCCCCTGTACGACCATTTGGAAACTTGAAACCCAGCCTTATCCTAATTTGGTTCACATGTGCACCAAATCACCAAGTTTCATCAAAATCGCTGAAACTTTTGGCAAGGGCAAATATACATAGAGTATGGGCGGTAGGCGTGTCTGTCAACCGATTTTGCCCATTTTCAATAGCAAGATGCCTGCAAGAAGATGTGACCTGTGTGTGATAGTTTCATTCAATTAGCTTTCTTGGTTTTCCCGTAAAACTGATTTCAACAGACACCCAGAGAGACAGACAGACACACAGACAGACAGACGGACATCGCTAAATCGACTCAGGTGGTGACGCTGATCAAGAATATATGTACTTTTCCATACTTGCCACGCCCCCTTCGATGTGTTACAAACGGAGAGACAAAGTGAAGGTGTAGGGTATAAAAATATAAAAACATAAAATTTTCAGTATCATTCTACTTGAAAAAGAATTTTCAATTGTAGCATAAAAGAAGCAAACGCCAACGAACACACATACATACATATGTGTGTATGCGGTTGTTTAGGTTTTGTTTACCTTTTTGTTTATGAATAGAAAAAGTCATCCTTTATTTGAACGAAAAGCTTCGTTGCATTTACGAAGCCATTATATGATTTCGGCAACAATTTTATTTTTAAACTTTAAATTAAATAATTATTAAAATTATAAAAAAAGCAAGAGTACATAACAAAATTTATTAGGTATGGTTTCTTAAAAAAACTCAAAACAAATTTTGTGAATTATGGTGTTTTTAAAATGGCGTCTGGAAAATGGTTTTTGAGTTCTGTTTTTTTTTCAACTTCATAGCTGAGCAAGTTGAACACTTTTTTTTTGTTGTTGCTGCTACGCCTTCCGTGTTAAGCCTTAGTAGTAACATAGTATGTATGTAACTATTAATACATGCATACATATGAGAAAAATTTTTTTTTTTTTCAAAAACAGTATTTTTTTTCGAAAAGTACGAGTAAAAACCTAAAAATGAACAAACAAAAAAATATTCAGAAATCCATTTTTCAAAAAAAAATCAAAAATTCATTTCAACTTTCAACATTTTGGCTTTTTAATTTTTTTTTTAAACTAAAAAAAAAATATAAATAATTTTTTCCCCATGAAAAATTTTACGGCATTAAGCGCAAAATAAACCAAAGTTTTTTTTAAAAATAAAAAAAAAATTTAAAAAATGGTTTTTTTAAGAAAAATTTAAAAATAATTTTAAATTCGCAAAATTTTTTTTTTCAGAAACAGTATTTTTTTTCGAAAAGTACAAGTAAAAACCTAAAATCGTAGGTATACCAATTATTAATTGATAGAGTTTGCTGTAAGCTATGAATTTTCGAAAAAAACACTTATTCTGAAAAAGTACAAAAATCGTGAATTTCATATTCTCGTATCTCAACAACAAATAATACTAGGGCGAATTCCTGAACGCTGTTCTATTGCTGGACATCGATATTACAATAATGCCAAATTTCAGCCAAATCGGAGCCAAAAAACTTTTTCGCTGGCGTTTTCGCGTGTTTTACCCCATATGGGCATTTCTCTCATGTTGAACGGGACGGAAGTTTTTTTTTTTAAGTGGAATAAAAGTCAAAGTAAAACACTTTTATTTTTTTCTGTTACTTTAAGGAATAGCCCTTTGATAGCACTATATTGAGTGGCAAAGTTAATGGCAGACGTAGTACTGGTTCCAAGATAGAGGCAATCAAAAAGCCATTCGAACGGGACAAAAAACGGAAGTGTTTTTCATGGCCATCTATAGAAAAGCAGAAGACTAATTTTAAAATGTTATGGAAAAATGTAACTTTTTAATAGATTTCGTTTGATTAAAAAAACTTATTTACTTTTCTTCTTACAAGGCTTAATAATCCATTCGAACGGGACATATTTTTTCGTTTATGTTCACTTGAGCAATTTTTCAAAACTACTTTAATATTTATGTAAATAATAATATTTAAGATTACTGTATAGTAATTAAAAAAACAAATTTAATGTTTATATTTATCAAATCAATTAGTGAGATCAATTTTAACAAAGAAAAGAGGAAGGAGTAGATAGATTTTTTAAAAGAATATAAAACTTGTCTTTTTGCTGTTAAAACGTTTTTCCTGTAAGAGGCGTGGCACTGCCCACTTAAAATAAATATTTTTACTCAAGTTTAAATCTATCTACATACCAAATTTCATCAAAATCGGTGTAGAGGAACAGTCGTGATACCGTTTTTTCCCATTTGGAGCGATGCCACGCCCACTTGAAGGGTTTAGAGTCTCTACTAACCTTTTTTATGGAACATTCTATCTCTTTACCAAATTTCATTAAAACCGGTCCATTAGCTTAGCCGTGGAAATGTTTTACCCGTTAGGGGAGTGGCACTGCCTACTATGGAAAAAAAAGAATGCATGTCCCTCCTTCTCCTCACAACCTTTCCAACAAAAAAAAAGTTATACGATTATGTTATGCTATGGCTGTGAAAAAGTGGTTTAACCGTTTTGAACTGCCTATTTATTACACTTATGTTTTCGAATATGACCAACTTCAAACTGCTCCAAAAATTTAAAATTTTATATTTTTTGCACACCTTTTTTTTTTTTTAATTATGTACATGAAACTCTGTTTGTGCAAAAGTTTTGACACACTTGCTGCTGTTATCAATTTCGAAATGATAACAGATGATGTCTTTCTATGTTATTTGTGACTTTAGAACACGAACTTAAGCAAATTAAAATTTTACAGATTATAGAGATCGGTTTGATGTTTTTGCATTGTTTTTAGCTAATTGACGTTGGAAGAGAGATTTTTGGGAAAGACTATCATCATGTATCGCTTCTCTTACACACTTAAATATTTAAGGCAAAATACTATTCAATATTACAAAAAAAGAGAAACTGCATTTATGCAAGTTTGCAGGTGGTTTGCTCAATGTGATAAATGAATTCTGGTGCAAATTGTTTAAATTAACAAAATTTGAATATTTTCCTTAGATAATATCAGATACTAACGCTTTTATAATAACTTTTAATTTTTCTGTCACGGTTGGCTTTTTGGCGGAAATGCCCATATGTACATTTGGATGTGCAATTTTAAAAGTGTTCATTGATTGAGCTGTAAATATCAACATACATTAATCAAACAATAAAAACATAAATTTGTGCAGTGACCTACGTACAATGACGGGTGTTCACCGGTACGGCGATGTCGAGGAACACTTATCTCCTCTTTCCTTTTTCCTTAGCTTTAAGATGATTTCCACGGGCGATGCCGGGGGGTCAAACGCGTTAATTTATGGTTATGGTTTTTTAGTTATTTTTTAAGTTTTAACCTTATGTTTTTATTAAAACCAATTCACCTTTTTCTTTTCTTTACTATTTGAACACTTTTACTTAATATTTCTTTCTCCTATTTTAATATACATATTAAGTTTTAAGTTTTTTAGAAAAAAACCGCCTATCACAAAGCGGACCTGGTATGCTCCCCAATAATATTTATCCGCAAGTTCAAGCATCGGAAAATGTTTTTGAACAAATGCATGATCTGCTGGCTGTAGAGGGTGTTTCCCATACTCGCCAGTCTCCATCAAGGCCTTGCAACTCACGCTGGCCCACAGATTGTGTCGTGACGTAATAATGAGGTCACATGTTGGATTCGTTTCGTGTTCGGTTATGTTGATGCCCAAGCGTTAAACCTCGCTATATAAAATGGTTCTTCGTTCCTGACCTGGGTTAATGAGCCCTCTGACCTCTAATGCACCTGTTGGAGTTGTGATTTCCACAAAAATAGTCATTTTGAGAGTGACGTTGCGAGAATTATTTGGCGGCTGAGGAACCATGCGAATGCATACCGGGATTTTTGAAGTGTTACTGTGTAGTAGAGTGTTGTGAGCATGGTGAGACAGGTGACACTTTTTCTCACTGGGGCAATCGTGAAATTCGTGCGGCCGACCTAGGCAGTTGGTGCACCCATGTTCATTGTGGATCACACGACACCGCTCGACTATAGTTAGAGCCAGGAAACGCTCGCAAAATCTCAGTGAGTGATCAACCTGACAAATGGGGCGTTGGTAGTTGGGATTAAATAATCTGCGCATCATACTGTGAGAAAAAATATTAGGAAGTTATAATCTTAATGAAAATGATACAGATGTTAATTAAATATAAAAGAGACATTGGAAAGTAGTTTTATTCATTTTGATTAGGAAACATAATAAGTTTATGAACTGGCCGCGTAATTACACCTTTTTGGGTCCTAACATCAGACACGTGAACACGGTTATTAGAGCCATATTAAACTTTCATGATTCGCCCAAGGCGCCATTCAAAAGGACCCACAAGTTCATTGCGTACAACAACAAGATCGTCAATCTGTAGATTCCTTTGAGGGTTTTTCCACTTGTTGCGCTTATGTAACTCCTTCAAATACTCGTCCTTCCATCTTCGGCATAATTCCTGCTGCATAGCTTTTAAACGTCGCCAACGGTTGTTTAAGCTTATTGAGTTAACGTTTTCTTCGGGTTCTGCAGGGGCTAACAGAGCCAAGCCGACAAGGAAATGTCCAGGAGTCAAAAAAGCGAAATCTGAGATATTTTCTGACGAAGGACTAAGTGGACGCGAATTGAGACAAGCTTCGATACGCGAAAGCAAAGTTACAAATTCTTCAAAAGTATATTTGAGGTGACCTGAGGCTTTGCGGAAATACTGTTTGAAACTTTTGACACCAGCCTCTCAAAGTCCTACCATATGAGGTGCAGGCGCTGGTATGAAATGCCACGAAAGGTTTTGAGTACCATGTTTGCTGAAGGCATCGTCACGTACAGCTTTTACGAAATTCTGTAGGTCTTTAGCGAGTTCTCTGGAGGCACCTAAAAAGTTCCAACCGTTGTCAGAATAATGCGATTGGGATAGCCTCTTCGTGAGACAAAACGTGATAATGCAGCTAGAAAAGCTGGCGTAGATAGGTCACTAACTGGCTTTTGTGGCGAAACAGATAAAAAGACAAACTTATCTTTTTGTTATTCGGCAGTAGCGACCAGTGAAGCTTTTGATATCAAAAGGCCCTGCAAAGTCGAGCTCAGTATTTGTAAAAGGGCGGCCTAGAGCTATCCTTAAAGGAGGTAAGGCAGCCATCATCTGACCATCATCTGACCTGCGATACACAACATATACCTTGCAGTTATGTATGCACGTTTTTATTAAGTTTTTGACTTTAGGAATCTAAAACTCTAGCCGAATGAGGCGTATAATGAGTTGATTTCCACCATGGATTGACAGTTCATGTATGAAATGTACATATAAGCGCGCTAATCTACTATTATACAGAAGAATTATAGGATGTCTTTCATTGTAAGTGAGCGACATTTAGGATGCTAAGCGCCCATTAGCTCTGATCAGCTTGTCAGAGTCTAAAAAAGGAGTCAAAGTCAAAATTGAGCTTTTTGACGAAATTGATTTTTTATTATCCAAATTTGAATATTCATTTGAGAAATGACATTGCTGTGCAAGTAAGATGAGTCGAATCTTTATGGTGTTTATTTCCGCAGCTGAAATTGCTTTTGAAGGAAATGTGGCTTCTGCTCGCGTCGATGTGTGTTTGTTTAAAAAAAACGAAACATGTATGACAACACACACACCGGTCTTGAAGCTCAAAAAAGAGGGTCAAAAATGGATCCAAAATCTGAAAGCACGTCCTTTTTCTACATAAGAAATACAATAAAAGCCCACAAAAATCAAAATCCTAGCTGCTCCTTCTTCACAGATACAAGCGTTTCTACATTTTTTACCTACTTTTAGCATTACCCAAGCCCAACGACGAGGACGACATGGTTATATGGCCTTTTACGCGCGCACGCATGTACGCACGCACGCACACACACACACACACACACGCGAGTACAATTATTCAGTATTTTTTAATAATAAAAGTAATGTTATAAGAGTGTAAATACGTTGGTTCTATATTCCTCCGCTAGGTGGCGATTTATCTTGCTCGCAAACCGCAATATAAATTACGTGTACAGGAACAGGCCTTCTAGTTTTTCTACCAATTGGCAACAGTGATTGACAGCTTGTCAATACCAATTTGTATTTCTCATATTGGTATTCTGGACATCTTTTAATTCAGTTTTTTAATTGCTCATATTGGTATTTTGGAAAAATTATTAAGTCAGTTTTTTATCGTATTGTGTGAGTGGTGGGAAATAGTATACCGCTTCGTTTGCTAACATTGTTAAATTATAAGTCGTTGAGATCACACCTTGTTAATTTTTCGTAGTTTATATTCAACAGTGCAACAGAAGTTTTTCAATATGCTTCCCGCAAATAAATGGTCTCATCAAAAAAACAGAACAAAGGTGTGTTGCCCCTGTGATAAAAAAATAGTTTTTCAAAAAATTGATCCGAAAAAATTTCTCATTACTACCCATATAGAAAACCTTATAAAAAAATTCATTTCGGATGAATTTGATTCAAGTGATGAGAGATTCCCTTTGAGTATTTGTCGATCATGCTATTTATCATTGTTAGATGCAGAAAAAGGTGTGTTTAAAAGACCTATGCCACCCTTACCGAATTATAAAGACATAATTTTGCCTAAGAATACTCATTTGTTAATTAATAATTCTTGTCACTGCTACGTATGTTTTACTGCAAGAAAGACAAGTCATACTAAAGTTATAAAAGGAAGGCATAAGAAAAGAGATTTACAAATTATTATTGATGAATCTAACGGGCTGAATGGTTCTTTGACTATAAATAAAGAACCTAAGTTATCTGCAGATGCAGAATGTTTGAAATCTAAAGAGACTGTCAAAATATGTACAACATGTTTTCAAGAAGTCGGTAGAGGTGTAAATCATCCTTGTCAAAATATCGCGGCTAATGTAAAGTCGATTATCGCAAAGCTTCCACAAAAACGACAGCTACAAGTTGCTTCAAATATTTTGCAAAATAGCTGTAGTTCTGCTGAGACTACACAAAATGTTGAGCTCACTCTACCAACTACGAAAAAAAGATTAGTAACATTTAGTGAAGAGTCTTTAGATAATTTTCGCGTCAATATGGGTGCTTCTAATAAAGAAATGAGAAAGATAACAAATTATCTCAGATGTAACGTTGGAAGAAAATCTATTCCAATCAATTACGTGAAACACATGTCAGATCAATCTAAAATTTTAGAGGATGTCTACAAGGGTGAAATACATGAATTTGAATGTGAGAAAGAAAAAGAAAAAGACAAAAAAGAAACAGATAAAGAAAAAGAAAAAAAGAACAAGAAAAAAGAAATGTATATGCAGAAGAGACCTGTGGTGTATGCTGATTTCAAAGGAAATATCTTGATTAAAGTAATGGCTGATGGTGGTCAAGGTTTTTTTAAGATAACTATGAGTGTGTTTCCAGAAGATTATATATCTAAATCAAACGAAGACGAAACAGATGAATATGAAATGAATGATTCAAACGAATCTATTGAGATGAAAAAAAGAAGCACTTATTCTGAGGGTGGGAGTATAAGTAAAAAAGCGGTACTAACTAGTGTACATAGATTATTATTGTTGGCTATTGTTCCTAAAATCAAGGAATCTAATGATAATGTAAAGTTGCTGTTTGAACTCACAAAATTAAATAATATTCCATTCAAATTTTGTTCGGATTTCAAACTTTTACTCATAATAAATGGGCAACAAACTGCCACATCTACATTCCCGTGTCCATACTGTTTCATTTCAATGAATTATTTGAAAGGTAATGATGACAATATTGAAAAAAATTGCGCAAGCACAAGTGCAGTTGACAATGACATTCTTGACGATCCCTTAAAATTAAAAACGTATGGAAATTTGCGAAATGACTATGAAAAATTTTGCTCAACAGGTAAAAATAAAAAGCTCGCTAAAGAATGCCATAGTACTATTAATCTACCTCTTTTTGAAGAAGCCGATGAAACATTTGTTTTAGAAAAATGCGTTCTTCCTGAACTTCACCTTTTACAAGGAGTTGTAAATCATTTATTTTGGGATGGATTAGTTCCCCTTTTGGGTGAAGAAATAGCATTAATTTGGCCAAAAAAGTTAAAAGTGATCGCAAAAAATTATCATGGGAACTGTTTTGAAGGCAACGCCTGTAGAAAAATGTTGAAAGAAGCTGATGCACTAAATGACCCTAAAATTTATGAAAATGTAGGATTGTTTAAAATTTTGCCTTACGTATCATCTTTTAATGCTATGAATAAAATAGTGCATTGTTGCCTCACGTCGAATAAAGTTGGACCTTCATTGGAGTGCCATTTAACTGAGTTTCATAATGCTATAAAAAGTATTGAAAATGTTTCTCAGACATTAAAAATGCATATCGTTCTTGGACATGTTAAGCAAAGCTTGCAGTTCATTGATGGCAATAATGGGTTGGGTTTATGGTCTGAGCAAAGTGGCGAGTCAGTTCATCGCGAGTTTTTGAAAACATGGAAGCGCCATAGTATTAACCTGATAGAGGACGAATCATATTTGGCAAGACTTCTCAAAGCAGTTACAGAGTTTTCATCACTAAACATATAATTCTGATATGTAGCCAGTTTTTCAGAAAAAAAACTGAATAATTGTGTGCGCTCGCGTATGTGTGTGTATGTGTGTGTATGTGTGTGTGTGTGTGTGTGTGTGTGTGTGTGTGTGTGTGTGTGTGAGGTCATATAACCACTACGTCCTCGTCGTTGGCCTTGGGTAATGCTAAAAGTGGGTAAAAATTGTAGAAACGCTTATATCTGTGAAGAAGGAGCAGCTAGGATTTTGATTTTTGTGGGATTTTATTGTATTTTTTATGTAGAAAAAGGACGTGCTTTCAGATTTTGGATCCATTTTTGACCCTCTTTTTTAAGCTTCAAGACCGGTGTGCACACGAAATGCCTTTGGCAGTGATGAGAATCGATTTAAAATATCTTCACTTACCGCAGAGCTAGCAAAATGAGTTTTAATTTTTTTCATTTCAACGGTGGTATCTAATTGTTGATTTAATAAATTTTCTGGCCACTGAGATTTTGGTAATTGTAGCCAAGCGGGACCATGCCAGTACAGGGTGGTTTTTTGAGCCAAGAAAGTACAATAGTCGAATCCGTCCACATATATAAAGAAATAAATTCTATATTCAAATTTGGAGTTATTGAGTTAATCAGGTTATCTAATAAAACGGCTCCACAGAGTTCTAGCCTCGGTAGTGACAATGTATTTATTGGAGCCACTTTCGATTTTGAAACTAGAAGATTTGAACTAATTTTGTCATAGTCCTCAGTGCGAACATCGACAAAAAATCCTGCCATTTTTGAAGCGAGACTGGTTTTAAGTTATCATCCCAGTCGATTTTATCAAGCCACAACTGTTGCATGATTATTTTTGCCGTTATTATAATGGGGGATAGCCAACCAGCTGGGTCGAATAATCTTGCAATCATACTTAGGACCTCTCTTTTTGTGTAAGACTCTTTATATTGAAAAGGTAGAATGTGAAAATTGAACGAGTATGGACTGGCATTCCAAAAAATACCAAGTGTTTTTGCTGTACTTTTGTCTTCTAGAGACAAAAAATCTACATCCAATAGGTGATCACAGGGTAAATCTTCCAAAATTTTAATTGAATTCGTACTCCATTTTTTCAAGTCAATCATGCACTTTTAAGAATATGAATGAGTTGATTACGAGCCTCTATTGCACATGAGATATCGTGTGCGCCCGCTAAGACATCATCAATGTACATTCAAATTTTTTTTTTTTGCTTGAAACAGGTTAAAAAGTTGCAGGCACACGAAAGGAAAATTCTGGTAAAAGTTTAGCTTTTATATCAGCATGGTGAGGAAGATAAAAGTGACGAGGATTTGGCACAAATTTCGGAAAACTTACACTTTCCATATATTTGAGTTCAATATACTCTTTTAGAACATTCTCATACTCTGCCTTTAGCTCAGGCTTTCGAGTTAGAGACTTTTCGTTCTGTAGAAACTGGCAAAGTGCTATGTGTCTTGAAGAGCCAAGACTGTTTTGCTTTAAAAAAGATGCTTTGAAAGGCAAATTTACAATATAACGTCCATCTGAGTTTCTCGAGACAGATTTACTGTAAATTTCTTCACAATAGTTATCAGAATGTGAAGTAATAGTTTTCTTTGGAATTTCTTCTATTTCCCAAAATTTACTGAGCTTCTCATCTAATGAGACTTCAGTGTAATAAGAAACAATAGTTTTGTTCCGATCGCTGTTTTGTATATCAGGAATTGGTCCTTTAAGGATCCAACTAAAAACGGTTTCTTGAGCTACAAGGGAACCTAGAACTTCTTTACGAATTCCACCAAGTATCACAAGTGGATATAAGTCACCACCAATTAGCAGGTCAATGGTCTTTTCAAACAATTGGCATCAGCAAAGTTGAGCTTTGGCAGCTCGGCATATGAAGAGGGATCAAAGGAATGCGAGGGCAAGTTTCCAGTGACTTGGGGTACAACGAGCGCAGTGACTTCGATTTATACATTTGGATCAAAGGGAGATCCAATAAAAAAATATCAAACCTGAGCAGGTTTGGTGCTGATGGCGCCGTTAAATTCAGACACTTGAGCCGTTACAGCTTTAGTGGGAGTTTTAAAAGATTTCGTGTACGTTCAAATACAAACGTACCTTCAGATGTAGGGTCAATAAGAGCCCGAGCTTTATATGTTATTCCCAAATGAAAAACATTTATTAAAGCGGTACCAAGTAAAACTTTTTTGGTAACCGTGTTAAAACAGATTTGTACTGTTTCTGTAGGATTTAAATTAATCGGAGTGGACTGTATGGTTGTTGCATGAGAAACAGATGAGTTGCTTGGTGAAATATTTTGTTGCTTAGGTCTTACACCTAAGAGCACCATTGAGCGTATGCAACTTTCTGTATTGGAGTAGATTGTTGTACATTTATAAGGTCCTTATGTAGCAGCGAGTGATGCTGTTTCTTACATTTTTGGCAAGTATTGTTACTCTTGCAGTCTCTTAGATCATGAGACGCAGAGAGGCAATTAATACAGCAACGATACTGTTTGACTGTAGAAAATCGATCTTGAAAGTTCATATTTGAAAACTTGGGACAAGATCGTAAAACATAAGAGCCTTTGCACAACCTACATTGTGAAAAATCGATCTTATTGAGATAATTGTTAAAAGATTCTGACCTCTGAGCAGCATTTTGATATTTTGTAACATTAGAGTTCGAAGAAGTGGAACAGCGAAAGTCTGAAACAGTTTCAAGAGTTTGAAACCTGTCAGTGGGGAAACTATCCAACTCTTTCTACTTTGGAATTTCGGTTTTATTTTTGACCGACTGCTCTCAGAGAGCAAGACTATGTTCTGGGAGGCGTGAAGAACACAAAAAAACAAAAATTGCATCCCAATTTTGTATATTAATTTGATACAACTGCAATGCCGAAATACAATTGTTTATGTCCCGTTGGAGTCGCTTGAGACAACTTCCGGATTCCTGATTACACGTCGGAAGATTAAACAAAACTTAAAGCTGATTGTTTATCAAAATCCTTTTATTCTCATACTGAGCTTTGAGATTTTCCCATGCAATAAGGAAACCTTCATTTGTAAGAGGAGCCTTTTGTACGATTTCTTTAGCTTCACCATTTGTTTTTTGAAGCAAGTGGTAAAGATATTCAACTGCACTGAGAGTTGTATTGTTCACATAAATTGCCATCAACATGTCTCTAAAAGTAGTTCACGTTATATAACTTCCATAAAACACTTCTGTGTCACATGGAGGAGCTTTCACGTTTGAGGAAACACTATTTGAAACTTCTGCGCGTGTTAGTTTTGTTCTTGTAAGAGACAATTCAACCAGAGCTTTGTTAATTGTAGTCATGCAACGAATGAAGCATTTATGAGACTCAAGATACTTGGCTTTAATTTCTCCATTTGGCTTGGCTTTATTTTCTCCATTTGAGAGACAAATTTCATATGAGTCCTTAAGCATATCCCAAATACCTTTGAGTTCATTTTGCTCAAGCTCTAGCGAAATCGAAGAATAATCAGCAGGCATAACCGCCATAAAATACGCCTCAAATTCAACCATACGGTCGGCTGCACGTATAAACAAGTCCAATGGTAGCATTGTGTTTCAAAAAAAAAGGTTTAATTTCTTATAAAAAATATGAAAATTTTCTTGAGACAATGTGTTTTGTCACAAATGGGGCGTTAAAACAATAGAAAAAATTTGTGAAATCTCTGTAGCTATAAAATAAAACTCGATTTAAAGTTGTGGGAAGAGTCGTCGCAAATTTTTTAAAAACAACGCAAGCCGAAATGAATTCAAAATCTGTAGTAAATTGTTGCAATTTCATGAAGCTGTACTTTTATTTAAAAAATTTCAGAAACCGTAATCTGAATAATCACGTGTCCTCCAAAAGTGGCGAGATATCCGAAGCCGTTACGAATAACAAAAGTAACGGAACCCAAAACGGTGTACAAGAGACAAAAAGAAAAAATTTTGAGACACGTGGTTTTCCAAAATTTTCCGCTAGCTTAAGTAGCTATTAGTTCCTTTTTATTTTTGAATTGATGTAAAATGTATGCAATACTGACCTGACAGACTGAGACTCCAACGACATTGTACCACGAGACACAATAAAGATGACTGCACGATCTATCTTAAAAACGGTGGCACCAAAAAGTCACTGATTCAAGAGGCTCGTAGGACCAAATTATGTTCACCGGTACGGGCGATGTCGGGGAACACTTATCTCCTCTTTCCTTTTTCCTTAGCTTTAAGATGATTTCCACGAGCGATGCCGGGGGTCAAACGCGTTAATTTAAAGTTATGGTTTTTTAGTTACTTTTAAAGTTTTAACCTTATGTTTTTATTAAAACCACTTCATCTTTTTATTTTCTTTACTATTTGAACACTTTTATTTAATATTTCTTTCTCTTATTTTAATGCATTAAGTTTTTATAAAAATTACGCTGCTGCTGCTATGAGGTACAAAGATCAAGTGACGGGATTCAATGGAATTGAGATATTCATAAGTCATGTATAGGGCGACCAAAAGTAAGCATTTGCTTAAAAAAGCTTATTTTGCTTATTTTATATAATTTTTGATGTTCATGCATATTTATGGCGATCAAACATATTTTGCATATTTTGAAAAAAAAAAAAATTGGCAGCTTTATTATCTTGACATATGTACTTCTGAAAAAAAAAATCTTTGTTTCCAAATCATTCATTACCACCGAGTCCGACAATAATTAGATGGGGAACGTCGCTGCAAGCTGCTGGGTACTATTGCGACAATTTTTCTGATGTTAAATCAGTAAAAGAGCTGTTTGCCAATACAGCAATTAAGCCGAACTGGCCTTCTTAGTTCTATTCGTGGTTGCATAACAAAACTAGAGACCCGAGGACTTCCGCTGAATGACAGCATTGCTGTAATGGAATCACTTCAGACGAAACTGAATAATTTAACTAACTAATTCAGCATATATTAAAAAATTAAATGCAGTTTTAGCGCAAGACGTCGGCTACAACCATATTATCGCAATACGAGATATACTTTTCAAAAATTCGGATGTCACTACTGAGTTTATTAAAAAACCCTCTCCGTATGAACTTACCCAATTTAAATATTGCCCTGTCACTTCTTGTGACGTAGAAAGAAGTTTTTCGATTTATAACAATTTTTTGACGGAAGAACGTAGGAGTTTTCAATTTGAAATCATAAAAATGCATTTAGTTGTTCATTGCAATGTAATACTTAAGTGACAAGTTTCAAAAAAGAAATAAAGTATGTTTAAAAATAAAATTTTATTTGCTTATTTTCCAAGCATATTTCAGGATTTTCAAGGCTTTTTTAAGCGCTTATAATTGGTTTTTTATAGCTCATTTCTGGTCGCCCTAGTCATGTATAATAAAATAAGAATTTGGCATCATTGCATTAAGGGTCAGGCCGCATTGACTTTGTAAGAGTCAGTGCGGACAGACAACAAATGCGTCTAGGCGATTATATCTACTGTCAAAATTCGAAATATGTATATTGCCTACTTTGTTAACTATTTATTTCACTATACTGATTTTTAAGGAAAAGTCATAAGCAAATTTTGAGGTCGATTTGCGCGGATCAGGAATTGATTTTAGAACCATGGTTTCTAAGGGAAATTTTCTTAGAATTTTCTGAAGATTACGATTTTGCTATACCATTTTTGGTTTTTTTCCACCCATATAAATCAACCCACCCTAATTTATATATGTAAGTATATATGTATATGACTGAACTTTATTTTGAAAATGGCTGCAGCAATTTTAATGAAACTTGGGGATTTCATGCATATGTGGACAAAATTAAGATTGGGCTAGGCTTAAAGTTTTTTAAGACTCTAACAGGGGCGTGGCACAGCCCTAAACCTAAATTTTTATAACGTGATGTCTCACAAATTATTTAAGATATTTCGATGAAATTTGGTAGACTGATGCAAATCATAAATATCTTCAATAGTACAAAAAGTGGGTGGAATTGGAGAAGAGGGCGTTGCATCTTTCAACAATTGAAAATTTTGATTCAATATTATTCAAAAACGGCGCCTACGATTTTCATAAAAATTTTGAAGACAATACCGCTGGAAGCAATTCATCATAACAAGTTATGCCACTATACTGGCAAAACTCGTTGAAGGGCGTGGCCCTGCCCATAATATTTATAAACGTCATGATAAGAGAGCTAACAACGCAATCGTTATGAAATTTAACATGGCAGATATATTGGCTGCAGGGTATCTTGTAACTAAAAGTGGGCGCAACGACACTTGGTACCCCTTCCATACAAGCGAAAAATGTAAAATGCTGTATTTGGTGTGCTATGAGAGTAATATTTTATAAATTTGGTTTAGAAATGTCGGTTACTATAAGCTTTGAAACTAAATGAATTTCGATGGGATTGTATGAGTAGGCGTGGCACCCCCCACATGCAAAAAATGTCAAGTGTTATATTTAGTGTGCTATGGGAGTAATCTTTTTGAAATTTGGTATAGTGGTGTCGGTTACCATGAGCTTTGAAATTAAATGAAGTTTGATGGGATTGCGTTAGTGGGCGTGGCACCTCCCATACAAGCTAAGACCGCTTAAGGCTATATTTAGTGCACTGTATGAGTGGTCCTAATAAAATTTGATATAGAGATGTCGGTTACTATAATCTTTTAAGTTAAATAAATTTTGATGGAACTACATCAGTAGGCGTGGCACCTCCCATACATGCAAAAAACGTTGATAGTTATATTAAGTGTGCTGTGGGAGTAATTTCATTAAAATTTGGTGTAAACGTGTCGGTTACTAACTATAAGCTTTGAAACTAATGTACTATGAGTGATCCTAATAAAATTTTAGTTTCAATATATTCAGCCTCATTCAACTTAGTTCGAGTATTTCAACCTCTTTCAACTGCTTCACTATTTTTCAACCTCTTTCAACTTTTCTCAACATTTTCCATATTTTTTCGACTTTTTCAACCTCATTCAACTTTTTTTGAGTTTTTCAAACTCTTTAAAATTTTCTCAACATTTTCCATATTTTTTCGACATTTTCAACCTCATTCAACTTTTTTCGAGTTTTTCAACTCTTTCAACATTTTCCAAGTTTTTTCGTGCTTTTCAACCTTATTGATCTTTTTCCGAGGTTTTCAAATTCTTTCAACTTTTTTTCGAGATATTCAACCCCTTTCAACTATTTTCAATATATTCCATATTTTTTCGAATTTTTCAACTTTATTCAACGTTTTTCGAGTTATTCAATCTCTTTCAACATTTTCCATATTTTTTCAACCTCTTTCAAATTTTTTCAAGTTTTTTAACCTCTTTCAACTGTTTCAACATTTGCCATATTTTTTCGAATTTTTCAACCTTATTCAACGTTTTTGGAGTTATTCAATCTCTTTTAACATTTTCCATATTTCTTCGACTTTTCCAACCTCTTTCAACATTTTTCAACCTCTTTCAACTTTTTTCAACATTTGCCATATTTTTTTCGAATTTTAAAATCTTATTCAACGGTTTTCGAGTTATTTAACCTCTTTCAACATTTTTCAACAATTTCCATATTTTTTCGACTTTTTCATCTCATTCAACTTTTTCCGAGTTATTCAAACTCTTTCAACTTTTTCAACATTTTTCAACCCCTTTCAACTGTTTCTACATTTTTCAACCTCTTTCAATTTTCCTCAACATTTTCCATTTTTTTCGACTTTTTCAACCTCATTCGACTTTTTTCGAATTTTTTAAGCTTCAATCTTTTTTGAGATCTTCAATTTTTTTCAAAATTTTCAATTTATTCGAGTTTTTCAATCTCTTTCAAATTTTTCAACACTTTTCATATATTATCGACCTTATCAGTCTTTTCACCTGTTTCAACCTCTCTGAATTTTTTTCAACATTTTCGATATTTTATCGACTTTTCAACCTCTTTCAATTTCTTTCGACGTTTTCAACCTCATTCAATTTTATTCGAGTATTTCAACACTTTCCATGTTTTTTGACTCTTTCAGCCAAAAGGCAGGTAAAAACCTGTTTCAAAATTTTTTGAAGTTTGTTAAAGCTAAGTGATAGCAATTGAAATAGCAATCAACAATTGTAAACAACATTGTAAAGACGTCAAATTTGTAAGTTACATAGTTTATTTATAAAATATTAATAGAAATTTTACAATATCTTTATATTTTTATTAGCGACAGGATTTGCTCGATCACAGGTAGTGTTTCACCGAGGCTACGAGGTAGCCTCGTTTTTGACTACAAGAATGAGGCGAGACCGAGGCGAGAACGAGGCGAGATGGAAAAATAAATTTTCCTCGCTTGACCGAGGCGAGGCGAGATCACACGGCACCTCGCCTCGTCCTCGCCTCGGCCTCGCCTCGTCCTAGCCTCGTTTTCGAAACCAAGAGCGAGGCGCGTTTTGACCAAATCTGAACGTGTAAGACCCATATGCAGATTCAAAATATGAATGTAATTTTTTATTAAAATCTATATTTAACTAATATTTTATTTTGAGTAAACTACTTTGTCTTATTTTTAATCCGCATGTGCTTCTTACGAGTTCAGATTTGGTCCAAGCGCTAATGCACAGAAGTGCTTGGATCGCATCAGCTTTTATGCGACTTCGCCTCGATTTATCGATTAGGGAAGCATGTAAGGCTATGTAAGGCTATAAGCAAAACTGCATGATTGACAACACTGCATTGAAATTGATTTATTTTAATAGTCTTTCTAAGAACCGGTAAGGTGAAGCGAAACGCACAGGGTAATTCAAGTATATAAATAAAGTTCAATATGTGTATGTTCGTTGCAAATGGACTCCTAAACCGTTCAACCGAGCTACGAAAGATTTGACATACATACATATATGTTTCTTATGATTTGGGATGCTCCGTAACATATTTTACGATAAATGGGTGATGCCACCCCCACATAGGAGAAAAACAGAATTTATCATATATTATCAACTACTTGATGCTTGGTACATTTATAAAAGGTAGAGGCATAACTAAGATTCAATTAATAAATTGGGCAGTACCATGCCTTCAATATAAGGAAAAAATTAAATTTATCATATCTTACTTACTTACTTACTTGGGTGGCCATAACAACCCGTTACCGGGTTACGGCCGACCTCAAAAGCTCTCTCCAGGCGCCTCTGCTTTGCGCACGCCTTCTCCAATCATTCACACCAAGCGTGGATAGGGTTTCCTCGGCTTGGTCTTTCCATCGGAGGCATGGTCTTCCTCTTCATCGTCGCCCAGCGGCTTCCGCATCAAACACCTTTTTCGCCGGAGCTTCTTCGTCCATACGCACAACATGTCCCAGCCAGCGCAGACGTTGAATAGTGATGCGCTTGACTATGTCAATGTCAGCGTAGAGCTCGTACAGTTCGTGGTTCATTCGAATACGGTAGTCGTCGCCGACGTGAACAGGACCGAAGATTTTGCGAAGAATTTTTCTCTCAAACACCCCAAGCGTGGCTGCATCAGTCTGCGACACAACCCATGCTTCTGCGCCGTAAAGTAGCACGGGTAAGATGAGCGTCTTGTAGAGCGTCAGTTTTGTCGGGCGAGAGAGGTCTCTACTACTCAATTGCTTACTGAGACCATAGTAACACCTATTAGCAAGAGTTAGTCTTCGCTTTATCTCCAGGCTGACATCGTTTTGAGTGTTCACGGCGGTGCCAAGATAGGTGAATTCCTTGACAACTTCGAAAGTATAGTTGTTCGCAGTAACAAAGGATCCAATACGCCGCGTCTCCCTGTTTGTGGACAGCATATACTTTGTTTTGCCCTCGTTCACCGTCAAACCCACTTTCGCTGACTCTTTTTCGATAGCAGAGAACGCAGCAGTAACATCTCGCTTACAACGTCCAATGATATCAATATCATCGGCATATGCAAGGAGCTGGACACTTTTGTAGAAAATAGTGCCATTACGATGTACACTGGCTCTTCGCAACACCCCTTCCATCACAAAGTTGAAGAGGTTGCAGGATAATGGATCGCCCTGTCTGAAACCTCGTTCGGTATCAAATGGTTCGGAGAGGTCCCTTCCTACTCTGACGGAGCTGGCTGTGTTGCTCAACGTCATTCTGCAAAGCCGCACCAGCTTCGCAGGTATACCGAACTCAGACATGGTGGCATACAGGCAATCCCGTATCGGGCTATCGAAAGCTGCTTTAAAATCGATAAAGAGATGATGGGTATCGATCTGTTTTTCGTGGGTTTTTTCCAGGATTTGACGTAGTGTGAAGATCTGGTCTATGGTGGACTTACCAGGTCTAAAGCCGCACTGATAAGGCCCAATCAGTGTGTTGGCAAACGGCTTAAGTCTTTCACACAGTACAGTCGACAGGACCTTGTAAGAGATGGCAAGAAGACTGATTCCCCGGTAGTTAGCGCAGATTGTCGGGTCACCTTTCTTCAGTACAGGACAAAGGACACTGAGATTCCAATCGTCGGGCATGCTTTCTACTAGCCATATTTTGCAGATGAGTTGATGCATACACCCTATCAGCTCATCGCCGCCGGTCTTGAACAATTCAGCAGGCAGGCCATCAGCACCAGCCGCTTTGTTGTTCTTAAGTCGTTGGATCACAACTCGTACCGCGTCATGGCTAGGTGGTGGTACGTCCACACCATCGTCGTTGATTGGTGGCATCGGGTTAATTTCTCCAAAGGCGGGATTGGTGGAGTCATCGCCAGCAAGCAGCTTGGAAAAGTGTTCCCTCCATAATCTCAGTGCACCCTGCGTATCCGTAACCAGATTTCCATGTTCATCTTTACAGGTTGATGCTCCGGGCTTGAAACCTTGGGTCAGACGCTTGACTTGTTGGTAAAATTTTCGAGCATCATTCCTGCCCCGTAACACTTCGAGTTTCTCACGCTCGTGCCTTTCCTGCTCTCGTTTCTTGCGTCTGAAAAGGCGCCTCTCATCCTTTCTCTTTTCCCGGTAGTTTTCGTGCACGGCTCGCGTTGCTGCTGACTGCAGGGTTCTTTTGTAGGCGGCGTTTTTTACTGCAGTAGCTTCGCGACACTCCTGGTCATACCATTGATTTCGCGGAAGTGGGCGTCGGAAACCAATGACTTCCTCAGCGGCAGAGCGCATGGAGCGGGATATATGCTCCCAAAGTCCACCGGCATCATCGGGTAGAGAGTCAGGTTGAAGGAGCAGTTCTGAGAGGCGAGCGGAATAGGCTTCGGCCGTCCGATGTGATTGCAGCTTAGCGACGTCCAGCTTTCGTTGCGTACCAGAGCGTACATCCTTTGCATTGCACAGCCGCATGCGTATCTTGGCTGCAACAAGATAATGATCGGAGTCAATATTGACTCCCCGGAACGTACGAACATCTAGCACGCTCGAAGCATGCCTTCCGTCGATCACAACATGATCGATTTGGTTGCGTGTTTTCTGATCAGGGGACAGCCAGGTGGCCTTGTGGATATCGAGGTGTTGAAATCTGGTGCTACTTACTACCATGTTTCGCGCCGCGGCGAAGTCGATCAGCCGTAGACCGTTGTTTGAGGTGGTCTCGTGAAGGCTGAAACTGACCGACAGTGGGGCCAAATATACCTTCCCTTCCGACCTTTCCGTTGAAATCCCCGAGTACAATTTTAACGTCATGGGCCGGGCAGCGGTCGTATACTTCCTCAAATCTCGCATAGAAGGCATCTTTGACAGCATCGTCCTTTTCCTCCGTCGGGGCGTGCGCGCAAATCAAGCTGATGTTGAAAAATCGAGCCTTGACGCGGATCGTAGCCAACCTTTCGCTCACAGGTGTGAACCTGGAGATATGGTGGCGAAGCCTCTTGCTTACTACGAATCCGCATCCCAATTCGCGCCTCTCCGCATGGCAGCTATAGTAGATATCGCAACTTGCTTGTTTAGAGCAACCTTGTCATATCATATCTCAATATCTATTTGACGTAAATAAATAAGATTTGGTACATATCTTTCTTATAGTTTGAAAAACGTTCATAGCTTAGTTTGGTTTGGAAAAATAGGCAATGCCTCTCCTTCCCATATAAGAAAAGAATTAAATTCATCATATCTCATCCAATTCACCAAAAATAAAAACAGATATTTTATTTTATTTCTTGAGGCTTGATCAGCCTATCAGCCCGGATACATGTATAATTTTTTATTTATTTTAATATAAACCTCGCTTTTTTACCGAGGTGCCTCGGCCGAGAGCGAGGCGAGGCATGTGATGGCAAGATCTCGTCCGAGGCCGAGGCGAGGCGAGACTTAAATTTATAAAACGAGGCGAGACCGAGATAAACTAGAACCTCGCCTCGGCCTCGGTGAAACACTAATCACAGGGAGAAAAACATGCAGAAGCAAATGCAAGATCAGGTAAATTATAAAATTTATAATTTAATTCATGTAATATTTCCTTCTCTTTGCAGACATGACATACGATGAAACAAGACAAATTTTAAAGGTTCAAGATAAATTATGTAAGTTGAAGTATAGCTCATATGCATACTGCTACGATGAAATAGCTATGGATACTAAAAACGATGTATGGATGCATATGCCACACAATACATCAGATGGCACTGACACCAGCAGCAGTAATGTAAATAGTTCAGGAAAACGGCACAATGGAAAAGATTCTCATAACTGCACCGATACTAATGAAACAGTGCAAAGTCTGCTTTCTACATCTCATAACAACTATGCTCCTACATCTGAGATGAATCATAATAAGAATCACAATCATCATCAGCAGTTGCCAGATAGCAATACTTTGTCAACTAATTTAGATGAAAATTCTACAAAGGAAATAATTATAGGTCATTGTCAAATAACGACACTGTCACACTGATTCTACGAGAACATGAATCATCTCACCATGGGCATAGTCATTTGCATGGACATGTGCATTCACCACCTGAATCATTTATTGCAGTCGCGTGGATGATTATTATGGGTGATGGATTACACAATTTTACTGATGACATGGCTATAGGTAAGAAACATAAAAAGTTAACTTATACTTGTTGTGTCTGTTTACTTTCGTAGTTAAATTTTTAGTCAAATCCGTAGTTAAATAATTTGAGAGAAAAGAGCGCAATTGTTCTCAAAAAGATATTTAACTAAAAAAAGCAAACAGACAGGAATTAGTTAAAAATGTAGTTACATTAGCCAAGTGTCAAAAACGAAAAATTTATTTTATTACGATCGTCAAATTTTATTTGCTACAGATTTTTTCTTTTGATTAAGTTAAGCAATTTTATATTTCTATTTTAACAATATAGGTATCAGTTGACAGGTTATTTATTGAGCTTTAATTTAGTGTGCAAAAGTTTGAAATCGGTGGATTGATAAACAAGAGGAATATTTATCTTTTTGAACAGCTGTTTTGTATTTTGACGCTTGACAAAATTTAACTACAAAAATTCTTTTGGCGATTTTTGTTAACTATTTTTCGGAGAGAGAGTGAACAGCTGTTTGTTTCATTTTCTCATTTTCACGCTCATATTTAACTACATTTGAAAGTAAACAGACACGAGTTAGGCAGTTTTAGGCAACAAAAAGCGCCTTAAGTTAACTTTTGTCGAGTAAACAGACACACCTACTGTATACTTCAATGTAAAAAAATGCATTTAAGGTTCGCAAAAAAAATATCCTTAAGTTTTTTGCTCAAATCACACTTTGCTGTGTTATTGCTTGACCGTGTCTAAATTCACCTTTTGTATGTATGGTCGCAGTCATAAATTTTTTCATATGTTTCAGGTGCTGCTTTTGCTGAGAACATTGCTGGTGGGTTTTCAACTTCACTTGCTGTATTCTGTCATGAGTTACCATATGAATTCTTATAAAGGCAGGTATGTCTGTTAAGTCGGCTGTTTATTACAATCTGCTTACGAGGGTGTTAAGCTTCGTTGGAATGATATTTGGTATAGTTTTTGGGCAGTCACAGGAGACTGTTCAATGGATGTTTGCAGCAGCTGCTGGTCTTTTTATATACATTGCACTAGTTTATATGGTAAATAATAATAACCTTTTACTTGAATACATGAGTATTAATTTTTATTTACTTAAGATGCCGGAGCTATCAGCATCGCATAAATCGATAGATCAATTCGTGCTGCAAATACTGGGCATGAGCAGCGGTGTTTTGATAACTTTTAATGTACTGCTTCGTATTACGAATATTGTATACGAATATATATTGTGTACGAATATGTATATTTTTATAAAAATAAAGGAAAGCTGAAGAAAATTAAACACAATATTTTGTGCCAAGCACAAAAGCATTACACTTTTTATGAAAATAAATTATGCTTTCATTATTTTGAAAACTTAATGCTAATGCCTATGTACTTATGTCTAGTATGGCATAGTATTTGTTAATGACATGATGTAAAATTAGGATGGTAACATGTGGTAAGGAATATATATATATAGGGTGTTTTTTTTAGAGGTATAGAGCTTCGAATTGAAATAAAACACAAGAAAATCGTTTTAATGTCCATCAATTTGGCTTTATTGGAAGGATAATTTTATGCCATTAATGTTTAAATATGATTTCGGGCATGTGGCCGCCGCGGCTGGCTCGAATAAAGCCAATTCTACAGGTCCAATTTTGAACCACTTTTTCGAGCATATGGGGCCGTATGTCGGCAATAACGCCACGAATGTTGGCTTCCAAGTCCCCTAACGTTTCTGGTTTGTTGGCGTAGACGAGCGACTTCACATATCCCCAAAGAAAATAATCCAATGGTGTCAAATCACACGATCTTGGTGGTCAATTTACAGGTCCATTCCGCGAAATTATGCGCTCATCGAATGTTTCCTTCAATAAATTGATTGTGACGTGCGCTGTGTGGCATGTAGCGCCGTCTTGTTGGAACCACAACTCATCCACATTCATGCCATCCAATTCGGGAACAAAATAGTCGGTTATCATGGCTCTATACCGGTCTTCATTAACGGTAACTGACTCTCCAGCATTATTTCGGAAGAAGTATGGCCCAATGACTCCACCAGCCCATAGAGCACACCAAACAGTCAGTTTTTGTGGATGTAATGGCGTCTCAAGGGTCTCATGTGGATTCTCTTCACTCCAAATGCGGCAATTTTGCTTGTTGACGTAGCCATTCAACCAAAAATGAGCCTCATCACTGAACAAAATTTTGCGATGAAAATCAGCATCGAGATCAATCTCATTTTCGGCCCATACACCAAAATCACGACGCATTGCATGGTCTCGCGGCTTTAATTCTTGCACAAGCTGGATCTTGTAAGGTCGCAAGCCAAGATCTTTGCGCAAAATCTTCCATAAAGTTGATGGACAAAGCTCCAATTGCTGTGCACGGTGGCGAATCGATTCATTCGGCTCTTCAAAATTTTGCTCTACAGCGGCAATTGTTTCTTCGGTGCGCACTGTTCGACATCTCTGCGGATGCGTATTATCACATAGAGTAAACGTAGTACGAAAACGACCCATGGTTAACCGAATTAATTGCTCTGATGGACGATTATGTCGACCATAAAATGGACGGAGCTTGCGGTAAACTTCGCGAACTGAACCATTATTTCCGAAATAAATTTGCACGATTTGCAAGCGTTGTTCTTTTGTCAACCTGTTCATGATGAAATGGCAAACCAAACTGAACATAAATGACCTTAGAGTTGCCAGATTTGACCATAAAATGCCAGTTTTATCTCTATTCGAAAAACAAACCTCTAAAAAAACACCCAGTATATTCCTATAACATAACCAAATTTTAATTTTTTCGTGCACCGGCAAACAGTAATTTACTTAACTAGCTTATGTTAAGTGGTTCATTCAGTTGTATAAGTGTAAGTATTAGTGTACATGATTGTGACCAACTGACACTGTCGATGGTGTTAAGAAAGAATCAAAAACATTCATTAGATCACCTTCGTATGTAAATAGTTAAATCTGCATTTTTTATGGGATGAAATTTATATTTTTTCAGATACGTGATATCATAATCAAGATGTGTATAAGTATTACTTATTTCCGCACCACCTATGAGGTAGAGTTTTGGTGCGTTTTTTTTACAGTGGTTTCCCCTGTATGCATACTCCACAGCATACCCGTTGAGACAGATTTCTGTCGTTAAGAATGCATTACATAATTTTTCATTTTCCGATAACGGGGCGTGGAAACTTCCATACAAAAAAAACACTTAAAACGCTATATCTTGGGATTTATGATAGGTACTGTTGTGAAACTTGATAAATGGATCAACATTGATTCTGCCAAGCTACTCGCAAAATGTGAACGGGATTGAACATTGGGCGTGGCATTTCAAAAGCAATAAAAACACTTAAATTGCTATTCTTGGTACTTATACCGAGCTGTAACATTTGGTACCTAATACTCTACAGTAAGGACTGCGTAAAATATGTGGTTGTACAACGAGGAGAGAGCGGGCAAAGCAGAGAAAAATTATGTTGAAGCTATGAAAACATAATTAAAGTTATGTTTGTTTCATTTTGCCAACATATACAGGCTATTTTGATTATTTAAAATAAATAATAAAAATGCGGTCGAAAAATTTTACTTTCATTTTCAAGAAATTTTTGTGCTGTCAAAATTTCATCAAATTCATAAAAAGATTTCGAATGGGACAGCAAAATTGGAAATTTTAGTCACCATAGTAAAAATTTTACTCACCAGGCTAAAAATGGTTTTCACCGCGATTTGCCTAGGTAAAAAGATATCGATTGGGATAGACCCAAAGAAAGTAAAAGAACCATAAAGAAAAATGAAGAAAGAATAATAACAAAATGAAGTGTCATAAACATGCGTATTGCCATATTGATGCAATAATTATCTTAACACAAACAACAAAAAAACTACTCCGAAGTCATACGCTGGCGCTATAATTCGGTGTTTGTGAAAAGCATAAATACATAACATCGTTTGACAACATCAATGCTAGATCATGTGAATTCTAGAAACAGCCGCATGACTATCATGTTGTACGGATTTGAAAGTTTTTGATTTTTCAGCTGTCTTGTCCTGCCATACAACCTGTGTGAACACATTTCATGTTAAATAAGATATCATGCAGTTAACATTGATGTGGACTTTGATGAGGTCTCTATATCCATGCATTCGTGCTTAAAATAAATAAACACAAGGAAACTCTTACATCCACAAATTAGATAGTTTGATTGTTGTACGTGCTTGAAGTGATACTTCTCATTAGTTTTAAATTTTGTATTTGTGCGTATATTCTAAGGTATCGTTAACATTTCATCAATTATCACCTTATGTAGGATTACCAGATGACATACTTTTGTAGTAAATGTACTACTTTTGCAAGGCAAAAATACTTAAATACTTTTCATCTGAAATGCACTACTTTTAGTTGAAATGTCATACCTTACAAGTTGGCATTGTAAAATATTTTGTGAATGGAAAATGTTGAAGTGTATTTCAAATATTGTTATCATTTTGCTAGTGTTTTTCGAACAAAAACGAGGACATTTTTTTTTTTCACAAAAATATTTGTATGGAAAACAATAAAAATTAAAAAAATTTTTTTTTTTTATTTGAAAATTGGAATATTTTCAGATGGACTACTTTCGTAGGCAGGGCATCTGGTAACCAGTCGCGTAGCGTGGGTGGGGTGGCCCGCCCCAGGCGGCACTTTTCAGGGGCGGCATTTTTCCCGGGCAATACTTCTTCATAACATATTTATTTATTTATTGCAGTCCATGAACAATTATTATTACAGACTAGATCTTTGAAAAATAAAAGTATGTATAAATTACATAACCTTTTAAAAAATACTACATATTTAATAAAGTTTTCGTTGCATTTTTTGAAACTGAGAAAATTAGAATCTGAATGTATCTCATTAACCAATTTTAAAGCTATAAAGACATGATCATTAGATGCAAAATTATTTCGAACCGTTTTCAAATAAAAAGGCACACAAGACCTAAGAGCTCTTGGAGGAACATTGAAGTTAATAAGCCTCAAAAGTACAGGACTGTATATAGCACCAGACACAATATCAAACATGAAAATGTTTTCTAGAGTTTTCATGCCAAGAATTATAATAATATCTGACAAACGGCTTGACATAAATCAAATTACCTGTTTATGTTGCAATCTCACATGTAACATGATTTGTGTGCATGACCTCTAGATAGCGCTTCCAAAACGAGCAGTTCGGTGCCAAATTGGCACTTACAGAATTTTTGGCACTCTTTGGCACTTGAAAATTTTATTTTAGTATCCATTATTTTTTTCGAATATTAGAACAGTGGGACCACTTCAGCATTATTTTCTACTTAGAAAACTTGATGCTAATTCGAATTTGAATATTAATATTTCCGAAAACTTAAATTTAACCAGGTATTCACTTGGTATCATACGTATAGGCGGAGAGCCGGCTGTATAAAAGTCAAGTGTATAAGATTACAGGATCTCGATGAGTCTAAATAGAATATCTAGGGTTGGCTTGCCAAAGCCTGCCCCGATGGCCGAAAATGCCCGAATTTTAGCCAATTTTGTCGTTCTAATTAAAACTGTAGTACATAACAGTTCGAAATGTATGCCAAATGATAGAACTCGAAGAGGCTGGTTTTTTGGATCAATTTTCATTAATGAAGATAACAGCTTGAAATTTGTGACAAATTATAGAGATCGAAGAGTCTAAATAGAATATCTAAATATTTTTTTTTGAATTGTATTTGAATTGTAAAATTCAAATTTTTCTGATCGGATGGTTTGTAGGAGTAAAATTGCCTAGGTGGCGACACTTAAACATTCGTAACTTTTTTATTTATGAAACGTACTATAGTTTTTTTTTTTTCAGGAAAAAGTTGTGTAGACTTTAGGGAACTATTCTGTGGAAATTCTATTTGTTTATTAGAAACTTAATTTTTTATAAATAATAAATAAAATTTTTATAAAAACTTTATTTCATATAAATTGCAAAACATTTCTTGTCCTATCACGAAAATTTCATAAACTTGTTTTCAATATTTACTGAGGAATCGCAATTTAAAAAAAAAAATCCCAAATAAAAATTCTCTTGTTCATAACTTTTTAAAAAATCCAAATTTTGCAAAAAATAATATAAGTTGTTAATATCGTCGATTTTGCTATCAAACAAGACAGCTTATATCGTCAACTAACATCCAAAAATATGCAATAACACTTTTTAGTTCTTTACAGGAGAAGCAAAAAACGTTGCATACTGAAATATATTTTAGATTTAGAAAACATTTTTCCAATCTTGCTTAAAACACAACTTGAGATTTATTTCGGGAGAACACTTTTTTTTCAAGACTTTCGTGCTATGTTTGTTACGAACTTTTGGATTTGTTTTTTTTTTTTGTAACAAAATGATTATGTACATAACAACGTTGAAACGTTTGTGCATTATTTAAAACATAGGCTATACTAAATCTGAAATATTTTTGAATTACCAGGATTTTTCGTCTGAACTAAAATTTTAAGTTTTTAAGTAAATTTTTAAAAAATTTTCTTTTCACTGGATATTTATGACATTCATTTATTAAATTAATTCATTAAATAATGAGAAAACAAAATGTTATGAATTTCATATGTAAAAGAATGAAAAAGAGTCAAAGCAAGTGTTTTACACCTATGTATTTACTATATAAGATTCAGGCACATGTTGTTACAGCCTTTTGAATTTCGTTAATAAAATCGCTATTATTGAACATAAATTTAAAAATTTTATAGGATCTTTTAGTTTAGTCAAATACATAAAAATCAATCAAAAACTTGATTTTGAATTTCTTGATGTCAGGTTACGATATATTCGTTGACGACAAAAATATTTATGTTGGGCCTAAGGCAGAGTTGATTCTTAATGAATTTTCTGATATTGCTGGTACATTTAATATACATTAAAAAAAGTTTTATGCAAGACTTTGTTCTGAAATTATAAAACTATTTGACTTTGCGGATCAAACTTTAACAGAACTCAAAAATGAAATCATCAGAGACTGGGAGAGATGCTCGATTTATTTCCATATATTTGTGATGAAAAGATATTTATGAATGAACTGTTTTTATATGACTGGTGTCCTTTCAAAAATTTGTTGATTATATGTAACTCATGTCATTTAGACATATTGCTCATTTGCTGGAAGACCGTCACAACTCTAAAAAAAAGTATTCGAGTTAATTATGCAGAAATAACCGTCATATTTATTGTGTAAACAAATAAATGTATTTAATGCACTTGTATTGTTAGAAGAATATATGTATGTCAACATACTTAGATTTATTTACTCGTAAGAATTAATTTATTGAAAACTTAATAACTATGCGTTTTTCTACAAATTTAAGTTTTTTGAGTTACGTCGATCGTCCAGTAAACGAGCAATATGGTAAATTTTTAATCAAATGGTTAAGTAATTTTAATGGTATGTCCAAGTGTGTAAAGTATCGAGTCTGGGGGTGGAAGTTGTGTGCTGTCCCGAATGACAATTTTAGGGTAACACCCGACCGAATCTTATAAAAATTTGTAAAGGTATATTTTAAAGGTTAAGCTTAAAATTAAATGAGAAGAATTCATCTTTCAGATATTTTTTTAAAGAAATGTTTAAAGAGATCAACACTAGCAAAATTAAAAGCTTTGGATATCCTTAGGGGTGACACGAACTTCTTCCATCGCACACATATTGTTGTGGTATTGCTTTTACCCAATGTGCATAAAAACGAATGCGGATTTTTAGGCTTCGACGGATCTGTCTCGAACTCGGAACGGACTTCCGTTACGGACTTTTTTTTTTAAATAGAACGGATTCGAGACAATATCGTTTTTTTTTAAATAATACGGATTATAATTTGTTTAATTCCTTACGTTCATATAGTCCAATGGAAACTGGTTAACGATATCAAGTTGAAACAACTCCAAAACATTCCGTTCCTGATGTGTATGATGATCTGGATATTTTCTGCATCGATATCTTTTATTGGATCGTAATAATTTTCGCTTATTCTAAATACAATTTTGTGTTGAAGCCGTATGCCGCGTTGTGTGCATTTGTGGCAAAAAGGTCGTAACTTCGAAAGTAGTGAAAAGTAGCGCATTTCAAGCAAAAGTAGCACATTTCAAGTGAAAAGTAGCAAAGTAGCACAGCCTTCCAAAAGTAGCACTTTTGCTACTTTAGTATGCCATCTGGTACACACGAACATGTATGCCTACGCGGTTAAATGAAATCGTAACATTATATTAAAAGTTGCTGCATAGCAATAACTTGGTAAAGTGTTTCAATTTTTTTGCAAGTAAAAACTAATGACCTTTTTTTTATTTCACTAGTTAACATTTTCTATTTCCTTCCCATGAAAGGGGGCGGCATATTAGCTCTCCGCCCCGGGCGGCACATATGCACGCTACGCCACTGCTGGTAACCCTAACCTTATGCAAAAGCTATAAAAAAAAAATTTCCGCGGACTCCTAAAAAAAGGTGGTTTGCGCTGGACAACATAACTCATCACTTTATCATCTGAAATCAAAAAATCAAAAAAAAAATTAGTTAGCTTATGAATTTTTCAAGGTACTGACGAAGCGTTTTTTTGACGAGTTTTAAGATTTTGGCATAAAAAATAGCATTGATCAATAAGTAAAATTTACAATATTGGTCTTTGCTAAAATGACTGTAAGTTCATAATGTTCAATTATAATTTTGGCATAATTTTAAGCCAAAAAAAACGAATTTTCTTAAAAAAATAATAAAAAAATCAGTATATTTGTTATTGTAAAAAATTTGGAAAATCGACAAATGCTGGGCCAACTTCAAGCACAAGTCGAGCACAGTACAACACAACAATTTTTTTTTTTGAAAATCAACAAATGCTGGGCCAACTTCACACACATTTTTGTATGACTTTTAGTTTTTTGCAAGTTTCATATTTCAAAATTCGAAATATTTTTTTTTGCAATACGGCAAATCATAGCACAAGTCGAGCACAATACAGCACAACAAAGTGTTTTTGGAAAATCAACAAATGCTGGGCCAATTTCACAAATTTTTTATAATAATTTTTTTGATTAAATACTTAGAATAATTTTGTTTTCGATACGGCACATCATAGCACAAGTCGAGCACATTACAACACATCATCAAATGCTTGGAAAATCGAAAAATGCTGGGCTAACTTCACACTCAAAAAATGTTTTTGCTGATAAAGCCGAAATTCCAAGAATAATTTATATCCTTTACGGCACATGGCAGCACATCTTGAGCACATTACAGCACAAGGTTCCTTTTTTATAAATTTGAAAATTGCTGGGCCAACTTCACACTAAAAAATTATTTTGCTTATAAAAATCGAATTATATGAACGATTTTTTTTTTAAAATACAGCACATCATAGCATAGCATGTCGGCCACATTGCAGCACAAATTTTATTTTTTAAAAAATCGGCAAATGCTGGACCAACTTCACAGACATCAAAATTATCTTCATTGCCGAATCTTTCAACGCAATCTAGTAAATGAAGAAAGCTGTGAACGTTGTACGAAACTTTGTTATCACCGTACAAAAGTGGAAACATTTTGACAAACTCTTCGGTCATTAATCGGAAGCGCGGTAAGTTACTCTTACTCTGAGTTCGAGAAGATGTTAGTCTGTATATAGCATGAAGTATTAAGAAATGGTGCAGTTCCTTATCTAAAATGTCTTTAAATAAGACAACTCCTGTATATAAAATAGCTAGTATATACAATTCTACGGCCTTCCACCAACACATTTCTTCCATAGATCGCGGTTTTCTACAAAACTCTTCAGGTATATAGTTTCTAAAGGACAAAATTTTATTATTTATTTCCACTTTTTGGGAATGGCTTAACTTTTGTTTTAAATGACGCCCTTTCCATATTGACGTCATATTTTTTTAACTATGTATACCTAAGTCCACTAAATGCATAACGTCTTAAGGAAACTCTGTAACCATTTTTACATCTACTTCCTCTAAAATATTTGTGTTTTCCCAAAAAAACTGCCAATGGGGAAACTTATCCGTTCTGTTTTTAAACTCTTCATCTGTTCTTAAAGCTGATATTGTACTTGTATATGTCAGTCTCCTAGATTTCATTTCACCGTTTTGATGACATTTTGTACACCCTTTTATACTTGTATGTCCTACATTCCCTGTTATAAAAGCTCTGGCAGGAGCATCTTAAATTTTTATGGTATATAGTTTTTCACCTAAGTTTACTCCTATTTCATACAAAAGTTTTAATTCTGCCACAAATTCCTTTAAAAAGATATTGACGATTTCAGGTTTCTTAGGCCCGGCGTATGCCCCAATCAAAAATGGTTTAATATTGAGGAAATTTGTAACTAAACCAAAAATAGGCCAAAGCTGCGTGCCAGAACTTTTAAAAAGTGGCAGCCCATCTATGCCAATATCAAAATAAATGCAGGTCATGGATTCTGAAGGTGAAAGCTTTATCATTTGGAGCGATTTTTCCAACCCAAAGTGAAAGTAGCTGCATGGCGGAACATTCTTTATATTAACACTGCAAGTTTTATATAACATAATCGTTTTACTGCTACAAGGCACATCAACGCCTGCAGCACGAAATATTTTTAGAATATCATCACAAGCCCTACGTCTAATTTTGTGTTCTATGCACCAATTTTTAATACTTTCTGCTATCCTGTACTTCTTGCATTGCTGACGCTCGGAATTGGAATCTGTCGCATTTAATTCAAGAGGGTTTTGCTCTAAAGCATTTACATCTAAAGTATATGGTCCGATATTTTCTTCTAAACTGTCGCGTTCCAAAATACTTCCTCCACTAGCTTCAGCAGCTATGACACTGTCTTTTATTTGTTTAGTTACTAGCCTTTTCATGTGTTGCTTAGTCACACCGCAAATCCTTTTATCCATTTTGTTGCTAAATCTAAGTTTTTGAAATTTAGAAACTGCAAAATAAATAATTTACTTACGTTTTATATTCTCCTTCAGTTTTAGCTCTTTTTCTTCAATAGTTTTATTTTTCACTTCACAACAAAGAATCTTTGCAAAGTTTTGCTTCACAATCAGAAAATGTGTTTTTTTGTATCAGGGAGAAAACAATTGGCGCAGCAACAGTACAACTGCAGGGCTGCAAAATCTGATAACATGAAAATTATAGAGAACAATGAACGTGGGAAAGAGACCGATAGAAAATTGTCTAATTCGCTGCAGTGCTGCCCTGCGGCCGATATAGAAATTGTTCTATTTTTGACACTAGTTTAATTGATTATAATTTTTGCAGTATTGACAAATTTTGCTGCAGCTGCCGCAATTGTGTTCCACAGAGCGTTTTACTGCTGCTGCTGCCCCAATCGCATTCTGAACATATGTCTGTACCTCTTTTGATTATTATAATCAGCTGACTTAAAGCGTTTCAAATAAATTTTTACTGAAATGAGTTTTTGTTATGCTTCCGAAGAAGCGCATCAGACTTGCTTCCATTAGAAGCTGCTTCCAAATTTCACGTTGGGTTATTTCATTAAAGGTGTTGTCATATGTATGTGTGTGTTTCGCTGGGAGCAATATTTCATGCACTCGCAGTGTAAGGGTTGCTAAAACGTGCACAAAATCCAATCATCTGAAAGCTTACTTATGCCAATTTTGACTCACAAACAGTTGACGCCATATAAACAAACTCATAAATTAAAAAAATTAAAACCGAAATAGAATATGAGGTGGTCAATAGAACCGAAGCAATACCAAAACTAAGGACAGTTACGTTTATTTGATGTGGAGCAGGTGTGGTGGTCGGTCACTTTGAATCAGTGGTCGGCACCCCATATGCGAGCAAACGAAGAGAATAAGCGAGAGCAAGCAAACTGCAAAATGAGCTGGTTATTTCGTTAATGCACTGCAAAAACGTTTGAAATCAAATGACAAAATAAATATTTTTGCGTCGAAAATTTTGTTGTCAATGCGCAATGCTTAATCTACATGCGAGTTTTAGTGATAGTTCATAAATTTCATATAGAAAGCCATTTTATAAGTAAAATTCAACCCCTGAAATAAGAAATGATATGGAGCGTAAACAGCGAAACGTAGAATCATTTTTCACAGTGATTGGTGCTTTTGTCATTCCTCTCTTTTTTGAGAGTAAGAAAATATTTGATATTTGCGCTCTGCCGACCACTGAATTTGAATCATGGAAAAACGCAAAGGTCTTGAGCGTGGCTGGGCAAAACGTACCGCGCGCGGTACTGCGGCAGAATGAGAATAACTTTTCATATACGTATATAAAGCAGAGAGCGTAAAATTTAATTCAGTTTGCTTTGAAAATCGAACAAAGCACAAATACACATGCATTGGAGAACATTTAAGAAAAACACACGTGTAGTGGTGCCCAGCTCTGGTCTTGAGTGACTTCTTAGGATTCAAATACAGTGAGACAATATTGAGAGCATCAAAATTTTCAAAATCTTCGCACACTCCAGTGTGTGTGTATCGCCAGTTAAGATATTCGACGTTATCAGAATCCATTAAGCAAAACCGCAATTGTATCATTTGTAAACATCGAATGATCACAAGCGAACAAACAAGTGTTTGATGACGCCAACGAAATTCTTACTATAAGGAAATTCAACAACAGCAAGAACAATCTGACGAATCAAGTGACTGACTGTGGCGCGAAACTTTATGTCAATTTAAAATAAACAAATGTGTTACTAGTTAAGACAGCATGACATCATTCAAAAACAAAACAGAAACAGCTTGAAAGAATTTAATTTAATTGCACATTGACCGACTAATGATCGATAAGAGTATGATCATTTTAAAATTTTCCTTGTAATTGAAAGATCGGCATGGTGTGCTTTAACCAAGTTTAAATGCAAAGTTAAGTTACAAAAAAAAACTCAAATGGACAATAATTAAATTTAATAGTACCTACAATGTTACTCACCTTCTTATGATTATAGCAAAAATTTTTTTCGATTAAGTTGAATATTTCTTAATTTCATAAAACTAATTAATTATTTTGCTACAGCAGCAGAGTAGACTGTAAAAACGTAAACAAACTTCAATAATTTGAAAGTTTACTCGTACGAAAGTTCTTACTCTGACTCACTATAGAGCCGATGTACATCAAAAGGAAAAAAGTTACTAGAGCTTATTTTTTAATTGCATATCTACTGTTTTTTTTTTTAATATGTATTACTTATATACCAAGGACGGATTCATGAGGAGGATATGGGGGAAATTCCAAGTGTTGAGAGCACATATCTATATAAATAAAATGATAGCCGTTTTCGATGAACGGGATTCACGCAAAATCTACTGAATCAATTTTGATCATAATGAAAGCAGTCATAAATACAAGCTCAGCTTCTTTATTGAAAAAACTCGTTGAAGGGCGTGGCATCGCCCACAATATTTACAAACGTTAAATTAAAAGATCGAACAACGTAATCGTGATGAAATTTAATGAGGTAGATATACTTGCTGTAAGGTCTTTTATTACAAAAACTTCAATAGTACCTATGGGCGTGGCACCTCCCATATAAGCAAAAACTGTTTATTGTTATAGATAGTGTGCTAAGAAAGCAATCTTCATAAAATTTGGTGTATAGATGTCAGTTACTATAGACTTTAAAAATAAATTAATTTTGACAGAATAGCACGAGTGGGCGTGGCTCCTCCCATACAAATAAAATATGGTAAGTGGCATATTTATCGAAATATGTGATTAATCATAAATACTAAAATTCGGTGTAAGGGGTTTGATTATGGAAAGCTATTTCTGTATAAAAACCGGGCTGGATTGTACCAGTGGGTGTGTCACCGCCCTAAATTTTAAATTTAACTGCGGCATATATCGCAAACTATACAAGCTACTGTGCTAAAATTTAATATCAGGATGTCGATCACGAATATAATTTATTGAACCAAAGTGGGCGTGGCATATTTCAAATTTTTCATTTCTATTAGATTTTTTTCAACATTTTTCATATTCTTTCGACTTTTTCAACCCTTTAGCTTTTTCCAATATGTTCATTGTTCGACTTTTTCAACCTCTTTCAACTTTCTTCATAGTTTTCTTTATTTTTTCGACTATTTCATCAATTTTGAATAGTTTCAAATTTTTTCAACCTCTTTCATTTTTTTTAGAGTTTTTCAACCTCTCAATTTTTTCAACATTTTGCATATATCTACGATTTTTTCAACATTTTACGGACACGTCTACCGCTCATAATCTAAGTATATTTACCCAGGTCAAATTTGAAAAAAGTTGCAGCGATTTTGATGAAACTTGGTGATTTGGTGCACATGTGAACCAAATTAGGATTAGGCTGGGTTTCAAGTTTCCAAAAGATCGTACAGGGGCGTGGCACAGCCCTAAATTTTATCATAGGGCTACCATATCTTGTTTAGTTCCGTATATTTCAAAATTGGCGCAAACGATTTTCATAAAAATTTTGGAGATGATGCCGCTGAAAGCAATCATCAATACAAGCTCAGTCACTTTTCTGAATAACTCGTTGAAGGGCGTGGCACCGCCCACAATATTTATAAACGTTATATTAAGAGAACTAACAACGTAATCGCTATGAAATTTAATGACGTGGATACAATTGCTATGTCTCTCATTACAAAAATTTAGTCCAATAGTACCTGTGGGCGTGGCACCTCCCATATAAGCAAAAAAGGTTTATTATTATAGATAGTGCGCTATTAGAATAATCTTCATAAAATTTTGTGCATATATGTCAGTTACTATAAGCTATAAAAATCAATGAATTTTGACGGGATTGCATCGGTGGGCGTGGCACCTCCCATATTAATATAAATTTGTAAGCGCTGTTTTAAGTGAACTATTGCAGCAATTGCTATGAAATTTTATGTAAGTGGTTCAGGTGCTATAGAGTACATCTGAATCAAAAGTGGCTGAAATACCACCAGTGGGCGTGGCATCTGTTTACAGGTATTTCAACAAATTGACATAAACAAAACATCAATTATCTCGAAATGAATTTTTTTGAGGTACGTCTTTTTCGCTTAGTACGGCAGAGCAGTAAATACAAAATTATATCACTTCGAAAACTTTTGTTGGGTTCGATTTGTGAGCATAGTATATAAAAAAATTTCACCGTGATCCGTCGAGCCGTTTTTGAGAAAAGAGCGTTTTAAGAACTATGGAACGATTTTCGCAAAGAGCATGCTGTTTCAAAACAATGCCAGTCATGTCTGTTAAAAGTTATTAGTTAAGGGGACGTTAATAAATTTCGTGAGCCAAAATAGGGGGGAGGGATCCAATCCTCACGGAAGGGAGGGTGGGTCCCGCCAGAACTCACAAAATCTCACCAAGGGGGCGTCCGAATTTTCAAAAAAAAACACCTCACGTAATTTTTGGACGTCCCCTTATACACAAATGGATTACAGAACTCTTGGTAACTGTAAAAAAAAATTATTTGACTTGACAAGAAAATGGGAGTGAAAAATCATCGGCAAATAAGTAAATACAAAAATTGCATGAATATGATATTTTTCTCAGAAAATGATAGTACACAAATAATTGAAATAATTACACAGCCAGAACTACATCTGATGCTTGGGGTTGTTAATAAATTATTTAAACACATGTTAATAGAATTCGAAGACGAGAGTCTCAAATGGGCCAAAAAATGCAATGTTACGAGCGAATTTGTACACGGAAGTCCTGCGTTTGCGGGCAATTCTTGCAAAATACTCTTTTAAAAAATATATGTACTACAGGGAATATGTTGTATTTGCTGCTTAAAATATGTAAAATGTTTTAAGGACTTTCAAGCCATTGTTAATTCATGTTATTTCTGAGTTTAAGAGAAGCTACTGCGATTTAAATATTTTAATCATGCCAAAAGTCCGCGCGGTTTTTTTTTCATGTCTCTAATTTTTGTTGTAAAGTAGAAAAAGGACTTGGATTTTACAGCGAACAGGCCATAGGATCAGTACATTCAGATTTTAAAATAACGTGGGCTAAGTACAAAGTTTCAAGCACACACCCTGATTATGCAAGTAAATTACTAAAAGCAGTACAAGAGTATAATGCTCATCACGTGTAAAAATCAATTTTTTTTTTGTTTATTAATTGCTTAAGACTTTTCTGTATTATATATGTATATAATTACATATGTTTCATTTTTTATTTATGGTTGATAACATAATTGTTATGACACAATATTTTTTTATATAGTTTGTCACGATGCTCACTAAAATGAATTTAATAAAGTAAAGAAAAATATAGACAAATAACGTGCATTTATAAAATGGATTTCCTAACCCTAACAAAAAACACTTTTCTCAAAAACGGCTCGACGGATCACGGTGAAATTTTTTTTAAATACTATTTAGATGCTCACAAATAGAACCCCGCAAAGGGGTTCTGCTGACAGAATTGTAAGAAGTAATGCCGCTCTTCTGAATGAAAATTCTAAACTAAGGATTTTTATTACATCTGCCGCAAACTTGGAAGGAATCGAATAGCCACTTGCGAGGTTGGTTAAAGACATTTGCTCTCCTTACAAAATACTTAACTATTAAACAATATATTTAAGGCCAAGACCGAGTTTCGAGTGGTCAATGATACTGCTGAACGAGGGGTTAAATTATTTACGGATTATCAAAAAAATGTTAACCAAAGATGGAGGATGGAGCTGCTTGTAGAAGTCCACGTAAGTGGGTAAAGTTCCTGATCGCCACTCACTTGGAAGTGGCCAGGGATGATTCTTTTGCAAGCAGTTCAAGCAGCTCACAAACTTCCGGCCTATTTGGCCAAGTATCCTCTGGAGATCCATTGGACACCCGTCCGGAGGTGAGCTAGTTGTGAGAAGGCGAGTCTCTCCTAGACTTAAAATTTGGAATGTGTGCGTAGGGTCTACACATTATCAGCATTTCCAATGAAAACTAAAACTGCCTCGGATAATAACCCACACTACGATGACGACCACTGCAAACGAAAAACGGACAATGATTTACGGATATGCACCTGGAATGTCCGGACCCTCCATAGGGAAGGTGCAACTATCCAACTGGCGGAAGCCCTCGTAAAAATAAAGGCTGACATCATCGCCATCCTGGAGATGCGATGGAAAGGACAAGGCTGCTCTAAACGGACGAACTGTGATATCTACTACAGCGGCCATGTGGAGAGACGCTAATTTGGTTGCGGATTCGTTGTATGTCGAAAATTACGCCACCTAGTTTCCCGGTTCACGCCAATAAGCGAAAGGTTGGCTACGATCCGTATCAAGGCAAAATTCTTCAACATAAGCCTAATTTGCGCGCACGCCCCCTCTACGCGAGCCTAGAGGACGTGTATGACCGTTGTCCGACCCACGATGTCAAAATAGTCCTCTGCGATTTTAACGCGAAGGTCGGAAGAGTAGGCATCTTTGGCGCTACAGTCGGTCAGTTCAGTCTCCACCAGACCACTTCAAACGGTCTGAGACTGATCAACTTCGCCGCGGCGCGAAAAGTGGTTGTTAGTAGCACCAGATTTCATCACCTCGACATTCACAAGGCCACCTGGCTATCCCCGGATCAAAAAACGAAAAACCAAATTGATCATGCAGTGATCGACGGAAGGCACGCTTCAAGCGTTCAGGATGTGCGTACATTTCGGGGGGTCAACACTGACTCCGACCACTATATTGTTGCAGCTAAGATCCGCATGCGGCTATGCAATGCGAAGAATGTACGCACGGGCATGCAACGAAAGCTGGACGTTGCCAAGCTGCAATCACAACGGACTGCCGAGGCGTACTCCGCTCAACTCTCGGTTAAGCTCAACCAACCAACCTCTGGAACCGACGACGCCGATGGACTTTGGACACACATCTCCCACTCCATGCGCGCTGCTGCCGAGGAAGTCATTGGGTTTCGACGCCCACAACCTCGAAACCAATGGTATGACCAGGAGTGTCGCGATGCGACTGCTGAAAAAAACGCCGCATACAAGAAGACGATCCAGTCAGCCGCAACGCGAGCCGTGCTAGAAAATTACCGCGGAAAGAGGAAGGAAGAGAGGTGCATTTTCAGACGTAAAAAAAGGGAGCAGAAAAAGCGTGAGCGTGAGGAACTTGAGGTGTACCAGGGCAAGAAGGATGCACGAAAATTCTATCAACAAGTTAAGCGTCTAACTCAAGGTTTCAAGCCCGGAGCATCCACTTGTAGAGACGAAAATGGAAATCTGGTTACAGATACACAGAGTGTACTGAGGTTATGGAGGCAGCATTTCTCCAACTTGCTTACGGGCGATGATTCCACCAATTCCGCCCAGAGAGAATGCAGTACGATACCACCAATCAATGACAACGCAGTGGAAGTACCATCACCTAGCCATGAAGAGGTTCGAGCTGCTATCCAGCGACTCAAAAACAACAAAGCAGCGGGTGCTGACGGCCTGCCAGCTGAGTTGTTTAAGGCTGGTGGCGATGAATTGATAAGGTGCATGCATCAACTCATCAGCAAAATATGGTTAGCGGAAAGCATGCCCGACGATTGGAATCTTAGCGTGCTTTGTCATGTAATAAAGAAAGGAGACCCGACAATCTGCGCCAACTACAGGGGTATAAGTCTTATTTCCATCGCATATAAAATCCTCTCGAGCGTATTGTGTGAAAGATTGAAGCCGTATACAGAAACGCTGATCGGATCCTATCAGTGTGGCTTTAGACCTGGTAAGTCCACCATAGACCAGATTTTTACACTACGCCAAATCCTGGAGAAAACTCATGAATATCAAATCGACACTCACCATCTCTTCGTCGATTATAAAGCTGCGTTCTATAGCCCAGTGCGAAATTGCCTATACGCAACAATGTCTGAGTTCGGTATACCTGCAAAGTTGATAAGGCTCTGCAGGATGACGTTGAGCAATACGTTTAGCTCCGTCAAGGTAGGGAATGACCTCTCCGCAACTTTTAATACCGAGCGAGGTTTCAGACAAGGCGACCCGCTCTCGTGCGATCTCTTCAATTTCATTATGGAGGGGATCGTACGAAAAGCCGGTGTGCATCATAATGGCACCATTTTCGTCAAAGGTGTTCAGCTCCTTGCGTACGCTGATGATATTGATATTATCGATCGGAGTAAGAGAGATGTTACTGCTGCTTTCACTGCTATTGAAAAGGAATCAGCCAAAGTGGGTTTGACGGTAAACGAGGGCAAGACGAAATACATGATGTCTACTAACAACAACAAGAGAGTGCGGGATCCAGACTCTCATGTTACAGCGGGCAACTGTAAATTAGAAGTTGTCAAAGAATTCCCTTACCTTGGCACTGCCGTAACCAGCAACAATGATGTCAGCCTGGAGATTAAGCGGAGAATAACAATTCCTAATAGGTGTTACTATAGTACGGTTTCAGTAAGCAATTACGTTGCAGAGCTCTCTCCCGATCGACAAAGCTAACACTCTACAAGACGCTCATTCTACCTGTGCTTCTTTATGGCGCTGAGGCATGGGTGGTTTCGACAACAGACGCAGTCGCTCTTGGGGTGTTCGAGAGGAAAGTTCTCCGCAAAATCTTTGGTTCTGTTCGAGTTGGCGACGACTATCGCTTTCGAATGAACCACGAGCTGTATGAGCTCTACGCCGACATTGACATAGTTAAACGTACTATAACAATACAGCGACTACGCTGGCTGGGTCATGTCCATCGTATGGATAAAGAAGCTCCAACGAAAAAGGTATTAGAATGGAATGTCTACGACGAAGAGGGAGACCATGCCTCCGGTGGATAGACCAAGCTGAGGAAGCCCTAACCACGCTTGGCATTAACGATTGGAGAAGGCGCGCGCAAAACAGAGGCGCCTGGCGAGAGCTAATGAGATCGTAACCTGACAACGGGTTGTTATGGCCATCTAAGTAAGTAAGTAATGATGAAGGAGAAAAGCAGTTTCTTTTGCAAATAGTGGAAGAAAGCCGAAAGTTCATCATAAATGCAGTTTCAAAACACATAAAATAATGCATTATTGAATTAAAAAATGATATCAATTTATAATTAGAAACTTTGTTCAATACAAAAATTATACATTTTATAAATAAAAAATTATTAACAAAGTTTAATTTATTATATAAATTTGTATAAGATTTTTTTTTTTTGCGATTTTTAAAACTTTTTGGTCAGTGAGCATCCTTTCCAGTTAAAATAGCGAATTGAAACTGTGTGCCAATAATACTTAGGGCCGGTTTCACAGTGCTTAGTTAACTCGAGATTAGAAGTTAACTATCCAATTTTAGTTTCATAGTAATTAGTTAACCAACCAAATTTGGCAGGTTAACGAATAGTTTACTAACAGCTGATTGCTGTTTAGCTTACAAAAAAAGTTGGCAACGCAAAACAAACAACTTGTCAAAACGAAAAAAAAACATAAGTGATTGCTGTCAAAGCGAAAAAGAACGCAATAAATAAAAACACAAAGCCGTAAAAATTTTCACTTCTCACAGTGCGTTTGTAATTTTCTGACAAATGCTTGCCAACGCTTCGGTCGTTACATTCTTTAATCCAGTAATACCAACCCCTGTATCGCAAGCCTTTGCAATTTCAGGGTCCAGAGGTACTGAGCCCAAATATTGAACTTCCACTTCTGCGCACATAGCTGCGGCACCGCCGGTTTTTGCTGGAAAAATTTCAGACGTATTGCCGCAGTGTCCGCATCGGAAAGCGTCGTTTTGCACTCGACAATAATGTTATGGCCATCGACCAGTTCTAATAAACAATTTATTTCGTTTGTTGAAAAATTTTGTGGTTCTTGTGCTTGACTCCATTTCGCAAACTATGAAATGTCAAAATAAAAAACATATGTTTTGTGCAGTGATGCCATATTTTGTACAAAAAATTATCATTAGTTAAATAATGGACTGTGAAACTGAATCGGTAGTTAACTAACAGCCGTTGGTTAAGTTAACTAATTGGTTAACTAAGCACTGTGAAACCGGCCCTTAATCATATAAAATGTAAAAAATATGGACCATGAGAAAGCTTATAGAGATAACTTTATTTGTTTCCATACAACGGTGAACCACACTAATATAAATACATTCCCAAGCAGCACAGTCCGACTTTAAGCGGATTTTATCGATCGGATTTGGTAAGAACATGACACAATTTCAGTCGGAACAGTCGGACTTACTTCAGTTTTATTACATTTCTGGTCTTTGATGTGTGATTACATATTTCGACTACTTTAAGACCACGCAAAGACGTCGGCGTGCGAATAGTTGATTTTAATAATACTCTGACGTCGGAACGACGTCGTATCTGGTCATTGAAAGACCATTTACAATCAGTCATTTGGCGACGTCTTAACGACGTCTTATGTAGCCGTTGAAAGATTTCACAAAATAAGTCGGAGTGCGACTTATTTATTTTATCGTGTACGACCAAAAGTGAACTTGTAACGACCTTAGCGACAGTATTTGTACGCCATACGACTATTTCTGGACTTATATATATATTTTTTTAAGACGCTTACGTACAAAGGCCGAAGTATTTCTTAATATTTTATTGAGTCAAAGTGGAAAAGATTTTAAGAAATTATAAAAACAAAAAAAAAATTAAGTACTCTATTACTTATAAAAAAGACTTGGTAGTTTCTAGACCACATTTAGTCGACAACTGGTCGCCAAAACTGTCGTTAGTCGATTTATGTACACATTTTAATGGCTTACTTCTTATTAAGACAGCAAACTGGACACATCAAATAACCATGCTTTTAATGTCTGTGGGACAATCGTGACAAGCATCAACACTGGATAAATAGAGATTGGCCCGCACGTGAGACGATGGAGGTGGGACAGCAAAATATTATAAATCCACATTTGGTTTCAAGAGACAAAATTTTATTGGCCCCTTTGCACATAAAGCCTGGCCTTATGAAACAATTTGTTAAAGCACTAGATAGAAATGGCCAATGTTTTTCTTATATAAAGAGAAAATTTCCTGGTCTGAGCATAGAAAAGATAAGAGCGGGTGTTTTCGATGACCCAAAATAAGAATATTAATAGAAGATACAGATTTCTTAAGTTCAATGAACAATTTGAAACGACCTGCGTGGACTTCGTTTGTTGAAGTTACTAACAATTTTCTCGGAAATTACAAGTAAAGTGACTACTCTAAAATAGCTATGGAATAGTGACATATGGAGATTATTAATATTTGTTTTTCGATACGCTGGGACCGTTTATTTTGTGATGTTTGATAAAAAAATGCTGGAGCCAAAAAATTATGGAGATGGGAGGAGGGTAAATGGCGTCTCATCAAGGTCAAAGTTGAAAAATTCGGGAGATTTTCAGATAAATCAGCCCATAGCTGCTCAGGAGTAGCCCATAGAGCTGTAGGTTGTAGAAACGATCATTTTTCATTCCTTTGCCATCCATCGAGCATGACTGATGGCTTCTGGTGGTCTGACACGGTAATTGGGAATGTTTTCGCCAAGAAACAAGAGAACGATTTTCAAGAACTCCTTGTAATATACTCTGGGATCTTTTTCATTCAGTTGAGAAAAACAAAATGTCATTACTTGAAGTTGAAAATGAGCAGGTGATTTGGCAGCGACTACATCGTCTTCAATGCCAGGGCTGAAGATTTTGTTTTTTACATTTTCCCAATCATCTTTGAAACGTGAAAATATAAACACTCCTGGGCCAGACGTTTTAACAAATTTGATTTCGAACACTTCTTTTAATACAAATGAATCCTCTTAGGACACACTGGAAGCAAAGGAAAGGTAGGAATAGTCAGCCAAATTCCGTAAGAAATTCAGTTTTGTATGGCGAACCCTTTAATGGGATGGAGATAAGGGGTTAGTATGCTCTAAAGAAACGTTGTGAAGAATAAACTAGAATCTTCTAGAGGCACCCCGGTAGCATTGGGAACATTGGGAGTAGATTTCATAAAAACACCACTTTCGTATGGAAACCCCCAAAGGGATGGAGAGAGGGGGTAAGTGTGTTTGAAAAAAATGTCGGGGATGAAATATTAATGTGGGTCGGTATTACAAAAGAATCCTCTTAGGACACACTGGAAGCGGTTTAAAGGTAGGAATATTCAGCCAAATTCCGTGAGAATTTCAATTTTGCATGGGGAACCCTTTAAGGGGGGTTAGGGGGTTGGTATATTCTGAAGAAATGTTGGGAAAAAAAATTAATAGGGGTTGGGCATAGACTTGAATCATCTAGGGGCACCCTGATAGCATTGGAAACGTTGGGAGTAAATTTCATAAAACATCAGTTTTGTATGAGAACCCCCCAAAGGGGGTAAGTTTGTTTGAAAAAAATACTGGGCATGAAAAATGATTGACGGTCTTACAACCTACCGCTCTATGGGCTATGGGATGATTTGTCTGAAAATCTCCCAAATTTGTCAACTTTGACCTTGATGAGACGCCATTTACCCCACTCTGATCCCCTCAGTTTTTTGGCTCAATCATTTTTTTATCAAACCTCACAAAATAAATGGTCCAAGCGGTTCGAAATCAGAAAATCCTCCACTATTCCATAGCTACTCTGAAATTGTAAATGACATGCTAACGCACTTTAGTAACTTAGGATGTAATATGTCCATCAAAGTGCACTACATTCACAGTCATCTTGACCAATTTCCAGACAATCTTGGATCCTAAAGCGAAGAACAAGGGGAGTGGTTTCACCAGGACCTAAAAACTATGAAGGAAAGATACCGAGGCCGATAGGATCACCATATGATGGCTGACTATTGCTGGGGGATGCAACGTGATAGTCTCACTACACCGAAAAAGAAGGTTTTTATTTAAATAATGTAAGTTGTTTTTCATGTACACTTTTTGAAGTGAAAACTTCTTATGGCACCTTGTGCACCTCCGTAAGAAAGCATTCGCGGCTGAGGAAAAAAGTATAAACTCGCGACACCGACCGTCATCGGGATTCCCTGTCATGAATGAAAGCGATAGTAAAATTTGAATGTTCTATTGTTTCCTCTTAAATAAATATTCCAAGTGGAAGACAAAAGGCAAAGCAGACACACTAACTGACACATTCCATTCTCATTCAACGATTGTTATGCTTACATGTTTGTTTCTTTCAAATTCCGCGTTGTTGCGTTGACAAATTGAGAATGAGAGTGAGAGTAAAATTTGAATACATATTCCGTTTTTGTCTTCCATTGCATTATCATATAAAAAGAAAACGCACACATACCAACTATGGTAAGGTGGGGCACATTGGTTAACTTTTTTTTAAAGCCTTGTATTGGTTTTATTAATGCATAGAAATCAAACCTCTGAGAAATTTCAGACTATTTCGATATTAGAGAACTATATTAAAAATACATTTTGTAAATATTGTTGACGATTTCAAATAATTTTCGCATTTTAAAAAAGCAAGTCAATTTGCTGAAAGTGCCCCGACACGGGGCAGCTGCATTTCATGGGGAACATTCACCATTCAAGTAATTTCACAAAAAAAAGATATAGACTTCTTGCATTTTTATTTTGAAAAAAATGAGAAATAAATGTATATATTGTATTCAGATAAGATAATGATGTATTACTTAACAATAAATTTATCAATGTTAAAATTAAAATTGTATTTTGTACGATACCTAAAAGTCGATGCCGGATTGGTGGGATCAGGTAGCTTTAGCTCGATTTCAGCTTTTGAAACAACCCAGATGTCTTCGGTCGGAGGTTCAATGAAATCGAAGAAAACTGACGTTAAACGCCGTATCACCAAACACATTCGGCACCTGCTTACTCTGCCCCTACCTAGACGACGAAACTGCCCCACTTTTCAGAATTTTGAAAAACTACACAATTCTTGAAAACTTTTTAATGCAATCGAATCTTAACTTAAAATTTCACTTTCTCACATAATAACATAGCAGGTCACAAAAAACCGTATTAAAATTCAAAGAACTATTATTGAAAATCGTTAACTTACCTGGTATTCAAAACTGCAGCGAAGAACGAAAATACACAAAAATGCATGCAACTTGTTTGAGCCCGATTTCACATACATCAAACTAAGAGAGTGAGTATGTATTCGATAAAGGTTGCGTTCGGCATGATAAATAGTTCTAAAATAAGAGTGCATCATATCGAAATGGGCCTTGACGAATGTGCCCCGATAATTAATGTGCCCCACTTTACCATAACACACTAACTTGCCATTAAACGATTTGTTATGCTTGCATACTTCTTTCTATGTGTGAAATAAATTTTTTGTTTCAAGTTTTCACTTCTGTCGGCACTCCCGGAGTGCAACCCACCGGTTTTTTTTTTACAAAGCAAAATCTAGAAAACTACATGTAGGATATCAAATCGACGCACATTGGCGAGTTTTCTAAAAAGTGGTTGCGAAAATCAATTGCTTTAAGCTCGCGAATGTAAAATTTTAACTTATTTGGAGAAATGGTTCGCTTTGTGAAGCTGGTAAAAGTCGATGGTTTTTTCTCGAGTTTTTTAATTTTATTTTTATTTTTTTTCGTAGTTCAAGATGACGTTCAAATTTTTCTGCAAGTTATGAAAGAAAAGTTATTTTTTTTTTTTATATCTGACACAAGAGGTCTTTGTTCTAACAACTAACACTAAGAAAAGTGTTTTTATTAATGTAGGTGGTGACTGTACTATGTCGAAACACTATTTTTACCCATTTTTTCAATATCGAATGGACTTTCAAAAAAAAGTTCGCAAAAGTTTAAGTTCCAACTACAAAAACTAAATTTTTTCAACAATTCTAAACACAATGCAAAAAATTTTATTATCGGGAAATGTCGGGAAAATGAGTTATAACGATTTTTATCAGCAAACCTGTGACTTTTTTCATGCTCTTGCAGTTGAACTTACATTGCGCGTGTTCTGGTATTTTTGATGATATAGTTCATAATAACAGAATGGATTGGAATATTTGGATTATTATTTTTATTGTAAACAACATTGTGAACTTTTTTTTCTTGTTATGCCAATGTCAATTTATAGCCACGATTATATACCTGAAGTTCACATTTTTTATCATGCAATAAGTGAAAATATTCTAATAATGATTTACACAGCATGTAGAAAATAAAGGTAAAGGAGATTTTTTTCTGTGCTTGTAATAAAATACAAAAGTTGAAAAAGTTATATTTGGGGTAGTAAAAATCTTATGCTTTCTTTCAACTTATTTCAAGGAAAATCAAAAGAAATATAAGTACATACATATTAAAGGGCTGCACAAGACATCTGAAAGCGCAATCATTGTTATGACTCTAATTTAATTGACTGATGGAGTGTTGCCATTGCTTTTGCTGTATTAAACGAGTAATGTCCTTGAGCTCTTCGCATGCACGACAACAAACGAACACCAACACCTTATGACAATGAATTGAAGTACAACACAACAGTAAACAGCATTGTCAATATTGTGATTCTAAAATTCTGTTGTGGCAATATTGAGCAACAAGAATCTATAAAGAAGAGTAAAGCCCAATTTCCATGTGATCTTATCTTATCTTATTTTAGCAAATATCAGGGAGGACATCACATGCTATTAAGATAGCAAATGTATGCTATTCACTCTCGCATTCTCCAAGCGCATTAGGTTCTGTTCGCATGCTTTTTCTTTCTAACAAAAATTTGATTTGATATCCCTGATATGGGATAAAATAAGATAAGATAAGATCACATGGAAATTGGGCTTAAGCGAAAGCAAATGATTTGTTAAAATTTTACATTTGTGTATGTATTAATAAGCAGTATAACAGTTAAAAAACGATTAGGCGACGGCTGCAGGGGACTTCTTATGAAATGATTATATGCGGGTGTTACTAAAAACATGAGGGAAAGATCAATTTGGTGTAGAGGCTCAATAGAAAAACTATGAAATATCATGCAATGCTTAATATTTGGAAAATTGTACTGCAATTCTTCATCAATGTAATGGCTATTATTTATGGTTTTTAATGCATATAATTCTGTAAAATTATAAAAGTTTTTTTTCGATTTTCCCAAAACTAAGACTTTGAACGAAATCATCGTATGTGTCATTTTATCGAAGTTGACTTTTTGATGCAAATTTGTTCTACATCCCACATCGCATCACCTGGTAAAATATTGTAGCTGAGTGGTCGCTTAAGAAAATAAGGAACAATTTGACTAGATCTTCTGAATTTATTTAAATACGCAAATTAATATACAAATTAAAATTAATTAATTATCAAAGTAACAACACATTTTCAAGGAGATAATGCAACTTTGATATGATAACTTATGTAATTTTTTCGTATTCTAATTTTAAAAATTCTTGAAATAAAATTTATACAAAGTAAAAAAAATATTTAGAAAGGTTTGAATCCCTAAGGCACCCGATCGTATCACTGCACATTTTTACGACATGGGCTATTTATTAAATTTCTTTGAATATATACAGTGTTGATTTGATTTTAAATGCATTACATTACATTTTGTATTTTTTCTTAACATACATTCGTATTTATCTAAGAGTTTCTGAATTAATATTTACATTTTGTAAAAATAACATTTTATTTTATTACATAAAATTACTTAGCAGATACATACATTGTTTTTATTATTATATGTTTTTCCAAAAAATTTAAAAAAGGAAATTTTCATTAGTTGATTAAAGCACATTTTTATATCGCACTTTCTTCTTAAATTGTCTCGCACTCTTAAACTTATGCTACAAACAATGTGTACATATTTTGCTGTTCTGGTAGAAACAAATAACAACGAATTCACTAGTGTACTTGGTGCTCTTGCTGTTGCTATGTTTGCTTTTATATTGCTGTTTATTGTCATATGCTGTGGTTGACGCTGTCGTTAGGGATCAAAAGATCGTCGTGTAGTGACGAAGCAGGCAATCGGGTTTCGACACGACAATATTTATTCACTACAAAATATGCTATGACAATAATCAATACACAAAAAGTAAGTACTGAATCGAGATAAACAATGCTGTGAAGTATTGTTCTGCATAGAATAGAATGTCTTGTGCAATGCTTTAATACATATATAAGTTTTTCTATGAGTTCTTCAAAAAACTGAAAACAGAGCGCTTCTTGCTTGGATTGGCCAGCGGAGTCACCAGATATTATACCCATTGAAAATATGTGGAATATTTTTTAAAAAAAAAACCTATGAGTCAAACAACCGCACAAAATCTGGACGAGCTATCGAAGGTCGCCAATGAACAATGGTCCGTGATCAGTACTCAAATACAGTCGACTCTTGATAATTTGACACTCGTTTATTTGAATATCTATATAATTTGAATTTTTTTCCGAGTCCCTTGAAAAATACTGGATAGATTGAAAAAAATGTTTGTGATGTGGTCCGCTCGGTAATTTGAAGTTGTAGAAATGGCAATTTACTCGCCGACATTCTATAATTTGAAGTAGTGCTTTCTACTCTCTCTATAATTTGAAGTCGGTGATTATTGATTTTATGCACTGACCTGTCGTTTGTTTACATCAATAAGAATTGAGTTATAATTTGAAGTCGGCGATATCCTCTTTTATGTCACTCGCGTTAGCATGTCTGGTTTACATGAATGAGTTTGCAATCTTGAGTCTTCTTTAAAGCGTTAAAGTGTGTTTTTTGCTTAATGATTGATTTGTGTAATTAATTTTTAAGTTTAAAAATATATTAAAAAAAGAACAAGTCTATTTCCATAAGTGAAAAAAGGCATGTAATTCAAGCTATGGAGAATAGGCAATAAAAAAAATAAGTAGCCAAATAGTTCGGCATTTCACCATCGACATTGTCGATGATTTTGAAAAACAAAGATCATGTCGTCGGAAGTGCCTTAAGTGCGGGTAGAAAAAAGTCGCGTCAGGGTGACAGGCGACAAAGTTGTTTAATGAATGACTAACATCGGTTAACATTGACATGAAAAAGGAAAAAAGTAATATCTTACTAATATTTTTGTACAGAGCTTCTTGTTCAGTACTTTTAGTGCAAAAAACAACAAAAAAATTACAAGCGCAAAATGCATTAAAATGGGCAACGAGCTGCTTATACTAGTTTCAATGACCGCGCTCGTCAAGAAATGTGTGATATCAAAGAGATTACAAGGTCAATTGCATTAAGATGTAGAAGTTTTTGTTTTGTTTACTGCTGTGATTCTTAACAGATCAACGCAAGAAACATTACATAGTAGGCTTGTAGAACTACTATACTTCGGCTAACAAAGCTTACTGATGATATGACGTAGCGGTCATTGAAACTAGTATAAGCAGCTCGTTGCCCATTTTAATGCATTTTGCGCTTGTAATTTTTTTGTTGTTTTTTGCACTAAAAGTACTGAACAAGAAGCTCTGTACAAAAATATTATTATTATTAAATTTTGTTCCAAAAACACAAATAAAAAAAAGTAATATCTTACTGTTTCTGGACAACTGCACCGTGCATAATAACCCGTCGCCATTAGATTACGTAAAATTGATTTTCTCTTCACTCAGCACGACAGATTGCAACATTATTCGAAATTCCAAAACATTGTACTGCAGAGAAATTATTTCTCTTCTGCTGGATATCATTGAAGTAGGTGACACAGCGAATATAACATTTTTGACTGCTATAATCGTGATAAATAAGAACTAGAAAAATGTCAACCCTAGTACCCCTTATAATTGCTTCAGAAAGTGCGGGCTAGGGCATCGTAAGGACATCTGTTGCTATGCTCTCAGAACGGACACAAATGATGATTTCTTTCCAGCTCTCATCACTATCGAGAATTCATTGGACAATGATGGATGCAAGTCGCTCATTCAAGAGAAAATTACTAACTTTTTTTCTTACAATGAACAGTATAATTGGTAAAATGTGAAATAAAAATAACGAATCTTAAAAAACTCTTGTTTATTTGAATTTTTCTTCCCTCCCTCTTGGTTATTTGAACTCTTATTATATTGAATTTCTTCCTCTTGATTATTTGAACACCTATTATTTTGAATCTCTCGGTAATTTGAACTTTTCCTCTATTCCCTTGAGTTTCAAATTATCGAGAGTCGACTTTACTAGAAAAATTGAAAGCGAGTATGCCTACGAAAATACACTTCACCACCAAGGCTAAAATCGGCCACATAAAATATTAAAAAATGATTTTAAATGTTTTTATTACTTTAAGTCACAAAACTGTTCACAAAAGACTAAGCATAAAGTAACTACCCAATATAAACAAAATGTGAAATATTTTATTTTGGTTTTTTTTTAGCTAAAATAAAAAATTTGTAAGTTTTCTGCATACTTTTTTTTTAAAATCCTTTTTTACAAAAAAAAATACAGCCTTAAACTAGAAATATGTTTTTTCGTGAACAGTTTTGTGGCTCACTGCATGTACATGTGTTTATGTCATGATTCAATATTCAGTTATCATTACGTAAGTAGCTAATTCTGCGAGGTACTTGAAAAAACTCGTCCAAAACTCTTTCCACATTGATTTCGATATCGCGATGTATATTTAGCGAGGCTAAGCCGTTCAGCCGATCTTCGGATATAGTTGACGCACAGTGGAATTTTGTGGCCATAAATAGGAAGAACTTGAAAGTAGTTGGAATTGAAAAATTTTGTAGTACAATCGTCAGATAATACTTAGGGGATGAAAAAAAAAACTATAAAAGTTTTAAATTTGTTTTGGATTTAGCGACACAGTGGGCTCAAGGTTGAACTTTGTACTCCAAAAATTTTCTATGAATTTTTTTATATAAGCAACTGTTAGATAGGGTGCTCTAGTTAACTTGTTTGAAACAAAATGCAATAATTTATCATATTAGCGGAAAGTATATTGTTTCGGCTTTATAAAAATTAATTTAGTTTTCTTTTATCGGCCTTATATGAATTTTACGGAATTTTTAAAAATTATAATGAAAAATGGTAAAAGTGAAAAATTTTGAAACTTTAACAGAAAAAAACAAAAAACTATATCCCCGGACTTAAAAAATTTTTTTATATATTATGTGCGAAGGTATATTTGGCCAAAAAAAAAAAAAAAGGCTGCGCATTTTCATAACTTTTTTTTTATCAGGTTTTTCCTACTGTAGTTTTAGAAGGAACAATATATATCGACTTTTATTAAATTCTTTCACTAATTTGTTTGTATCGAAATTTACCAAAATTGCATACTGGCAGAAAGTTAATGGATTGTACTATTTAAGTCTTATATTCTATGTGTGAATTATGCTGATTTTTTAAAAATTAGGGCTGAAAAAGTCATTATTCAGAAATTTTGCAATATTTAACAGTAAAAAAAAAACTATATCTCTGGATTCTCTTTATGTTATGTTATGAAAGAACGTATCGTTATGCAAACTAAAAAAAAAAGCTGCGCATATTCATAACTTTTTTTTATGAATTTTTTTCTATTACAATATTTAAAGAAAAAAATATTTATGTATCTTCGCATTTTATATTCGGAAAAAACTTGTGTTTTCATTAGAAACTAAGTAAGTGTACAGTGTTCAAAAGTCATTGCGACAGTTATTTTATCAAACCAAATACAGTAGAACCCAGTTAACACGATTCTGCATTTAACAACTGTGCAGTAACTATGAAACTTTATAAAAAGGACTATAATTGCATACATGCCTCCTTTCGTGCACAAAGTTCTAATGCATGCAAGTCAAATTATGCAAGAACTAGAAGTTCCAATTGGACGTCTTTCTGAAGAAGCTCAGGAAGCATCAAATAAAGTTTTTAAGAACGCAAGGCTGCACAACAGCAGGTGTTGCTCTAGAGTAGCAAACAATGAAGATGTTTTTCATTATTTGCTGATTTCTTCTGATCCTCTTATCAGCCAAATTCGAGATTAAAAATATAAAGAGTTATCACCAGAGGCACAAGAAATGCTTCAAGTCTATGAAGAAGACGAATAAATTAAAAAAAACATTGCTGTATATCTACTTTATCTATTTTTCAAATTAGGTTTTTTTATTAAAATGTCAGCTTTTCTTTAATAACTTGAAAACTATCAAAGATATCGCACAATTTGTAACATTTTTGAAATCAGCATTGTCAAATTAATGAAAATTGATACCAATTTTGAAAAAAAGTCTCAATCATATCCCACCTTTGTATGGGTGGTAGGCGTGTACGTGGACCGATTTTTTTTCATATTCATAAGTTTTTGTTGACTTAACCTAAAAAATTTCTGTGCCAAATTTCAAGACTCTGGGGCTATTCTTACTGTTTATGGCCACCGTTTTTTGGTTTTTCTCTAATAACTTTAAAACTATAAGAGAAATTGAAAAATTAATAACATTTTTGAAATCAGCATTTCCAAATTAATGAAAATTGATACCAATTTTGAAAAAAAGTCACAAGTTCATCCCACGTTTGTATGGGAGGTAGGCGTGTCCTTGAAGCGATTTTTTTAAAAATCACCCATTTTTGTTTGATTTACCTTGAAAACATCTGTACCAAATTTCAAGGGTCTAGCGCAATTATTACTATTTATGGCCATCGGCTTTTGGTTTTTCTCTAATAACTTTAAAACTATAAGAAATATTGAAAAATGTATAACATTTTTGAAATCAGCATTGCCAAATTAATGAAAATTGATACCAATTTTGAAAAAAAGTCACAACCACATCCCACCTTTGTATAGGAGGTAGGCGTGTCCTTGAACCGAATTTTTTAAAAATTACCAATTTTTGTTCGCTTTACCTTAAAAACATCTGTACCAAATTTCAAGAGTCTAGCGCAATTATTACTATTTATGGCCGCCGTTCCATACAAATCCATCCACTGTGCGACGTAGCACTGAAAAGGAGCGTTAATTTATTGCTGTTGTCACAGGCAAAGTTGCCATAACACGAAGCATTTTTGATGTCTTGCCCGGTAGTGCATTGACGCCAAAGTTTAACTTCATTTATCCACATGTCACCTGAACTATCATGCAAAATTGAAATATATGGCGCTAATAGATTTGTGCATGAATTTTCATTGAAGCTGATTTTATTGATGCCGGAGCTATGCTTGCTGTGCTAATTAGCCTTAGCGACGCGCAGTGGTCCCAAATCGTGTTTTTTGGTTCAAAAATAGCTAGAGAGCGCAAATCTTGTCGAAAATGAAAAACTCAGGCTCCGGCGACTTATTGTTGTGTCTTTTTCATCTTTCATTTAAATGTCAATAAAAACCTATGAGCGAAAATTCCCAATGTGAGGGGGGGGGAGGGTTTGAAACCCCAAAACTTCCCCCTTGCGCACGGGCCTGGAGCGAGGTTTAGTTTTTCATATTGAAAATTTCACAAAGCACCAGGCAAACAGAAGGGATGAGTTGTTCAACAGTTTTGTTTAAGCTTAAATAACTCCAAAACTGAAAGACCGATTTGAATGAGATAAACGTCATTTTATTGCTTATGAGTTGAGGAAGAGAGTGAAAAACTTTAAAGTTCTGAAAACTGCCACCTAATGACGATATACGCAAATTGATAAGTTTTACCTACTTCAAATAAACTTACAAGCTCGAAATTCATTGTAGCCATATGGTGTAGTGGACTTTTTTGTTTAAAATTTGACGAATTTTCAGAATTGTCATTATAGCCGGCCACGTTTTCGATCTTTTTTTTTAGTACACTTTTCAACCATGGTTTTTCTTGAAGTTGTGACTATCTTGAATTAATATTGAAGTTGAAAAAATTTAAATTCAAAGACCTATAATTTTTATGTAACTTTATGTTTTTTTATTTTGAAGAGTACAAGTTGTACCATACCCCAAACCTAAACAGCTTAGAGACAACTAGGCACTCCCAGGGAGAGCGTGAAGCCCCAAAGCGTAACAGGTCTAATGACGAGGCCATCAACGTGGCTAATAGAAGCAAAAGTGGAAATTCAGTGAGGTGGCCCGTGATAGTCTGTACTTATTGATGAAATTTCTCGCAGCGGCAAGAAAGCTCTAGAAAAGTGGATCGATATTGAGACTAAACTCTAGAAAATGGTGATGAAGCACCTTTCAGTAACAGTTACCCTGTTTTGACAGCTCATTGGTACTTCAAGAGTGCAGGGATATCAAGTGCGAGGACGAATTCTCACGGAATTTCTTGGTCAAGTGCTTGATTGGTACTGGTCAGTCACGGAAACACCGCAGGTTGACAGTACTTTTACGCTGTTACTAATTAACGACAAGTGCCTAGGAGGGCTCCAAAAACTAGAAAACAAGCTACGTTTCGGCGTCAGGTAAAAAGCTGCATGACGTCTTAAACATTAATGAAGAGAAGCTAGTGGTCGACCATTAAAGCACTTAGCGATAAAAACTACTGCCTTTTTTATAAGCGAATAAACGGTAAGCCTAGATTGTATATTGTTGCAAAGAAACATATCAGAGCTTTTCTTTGCCCCAACCTTAGCACTTTGGACCTGACAGTTTCAATGTCGAAAATATGGATGGAGTGAACCTACATATGTATATTGCTTCAGCCTACTGCGCTCATGTCATGGATTTGCCAAGAGAGGAAGTGAAGAGGCTGGCTTCGCTGACCAACATTAACCTAATCATGAGCTGCGACGCCAATGCAAGGCATACGCTATGGGGCAGTACCGAAACCAACGATCGAGGTGAGTCTCTCTTTGATTTTGCTATTAACTCAAACTTGTCCATCTATAACAAGGGCAATACTACAACTTCAATTTTTCAAAGTTCGGAAAATTTTGAAGGCTGGGAAGAAATCCTGGACGTTACAATTTTAACAGCTAATACTGATATAAGGGCAGAGGACTGGGAAGTGTTGACCAAGAACTCTTTCTCGCACCACTGGTGGATACCTTTCAGCGTAAGTTTCAAGATAGAAGCTTCTCCACATCAGGAATACTAACTGGGCCTCATTTGATAAGATAGTGAAATCAAAGATCAAAAAACTAGAACTAGAAACTTACGTTGGCTCAGTTGTTAACGCCTTGCAGGTAGCTTATAAAGCCTCATGTCCTATAATTCACTGTAGAAAAAAGTATTTACACTGGTGAAATAAAGACCTAAGCGACCTCAGAGAGGCTACTATAAAGGTTTATGTGATTATAATCAATGCTACCAACAGAAATCATGGTAACCCTATACAGATTCTCTAAAAAGTTATAAGTAAGCTCCTAAGGACGCTAAAAAGCGGTCCTTGGAGAATTTTTTCGAAAACAATATTAAGAACTCGCCTAAGTTTGGCAAAATCCTCTCTGAAGAACACTCAACTCCATAATTTGTCAAGAATTTAGACGGAGCATGGACCGAATCCACATAGGAAGCACTAGAGCTGTTAGCTCAAACTCGCTTTCCTGACTGTGTAAATTTTGAAGAATTACCCAAAGTTGTAAATTCACGTGGGAATTCATCACCAGATTTTTTTAGCTCAATAATTACTAAGGAAAGACTCCTTTGGTCAAGAATCAGCTTCTCACCCTATAAATCACCAGGGCCGCATTCTGCCAATTATGCTACAAAAGCTAACGGACGTGGTAGCTCCTTGACTCAAATTTTTACAGCTACCATCACTCTTAACCACATTCCTTCAAGTTGGAGGAGATTCAAGGTAATTTTTATCCCCAAGGTGGGTAGAAGCGGCCATGAATCATTTAATGACTTTAAATCAGTTGTCGTCATTTGTATTAAAGACACAAGAAAGAATACTAGATGCCTCTATTAGAGAAACACTAGACAGCACCTCTATTTTTACCTTGCAGCATGGGCACCTCAAGGAAAAATCTACCGAAACCGCTCTTTATATTTCCGTCAATTCACGCTGGCAGCCTTTCTAGATATCGAAGGTGTTTTTAACAACGTTCGCAGCAAAGCTATTCACGAAGCACTTTTCGGACTCGGGGTGGACGAAGGTCTTATTCCCTGGATAGTATCCACGCTTGAGTGCAGAATCATTCAAGCTAGTATGGGCGGCAGCCAGGTGCTAAAATCTGTTAGCAGGGGAATACCTCAGGGTGGTGTACTATCGCCTCTGCTGTGGCTGGCTGTTATAAACACCATCCTTACTCAGCTCAATAAAAATGGGTTAAAGATCGTTCGTATGCGATGATGTGGTTTGACTTGTATCAGGTTCCCATGATGGACTCATCATGGAAGGGCCTCTGGCTAAGCTGTGCTCTTGGGTCACTGGGTGTAGCCTAGGAATAAACTCAGCCAAAACTGATCTGATGCTTTTAACCACAAAGTCTAAGTACCCAATTTTAACCTTCCTCGACTTAAAGGGCAGACTCTTTCATTTGCTAAGTCGACCAAGTATGTGGGAGTCATAATAGATCCAAAGCTCAACTGAAAAGTCAATACTGAACAGAGATGCAAAAAAGCCTGCATAGCTTTGTATACGTGTAAGAAAACCATTTAGTAAAAAATGGCATCTTCAACCAAAAATGAAACTGTAGATGTACGCAGCTGTCGTCCATTCCTTACTTACGGTGCTTTAGTCTGGTGGCCAGCTATTAGAGAAAACCACAACCAGTTAAGGCCTGTATCGGTGTGACGGAGGCTATGAGATCATGTTCCACGGCAGTTTCAAATGTCCTTCTGCACCTGCTACCTCTCAATTATCTTATCAATGCAGCTGCTGCGTGGACATTAATCTATACTTATCTGTCCTACACTCAGCCTTGAAAAAAACTTTCAGATGAAGTTTTCGGAGAGAGTTCAGTGATAAGAGGGCACCCTCAACTTAAATTTTGAAACCACTATATTCACCGATAGGTCTAAGATGTACTATGGAGTAGGCGCAGTCTACTCAAAAGACCCAGAGATCTTTCCAATTACCTGATTCAGCTAGTGTTTTCCAGGCTGAAGTTTTTGCCATTCTTGTAGCATGCAGATTAGTGGCCTGTATTAATTCAGAGAAGAAGATAGCAATTCCCTCTGATAGCCAAGTCGCAATCAAAGCTTTGAGCTCGGCACATATAAAATCAAAGTTAGTAGAACAATGCAAAAAAGAACTAGTCAGGCTAGGACACTAATTTGACATCACCACAGGAACATTGAGAGAAATGAAAGGGCTGATGAACTAGTAACGCGTGGTTCCTCTCTTAATGAAACCGCATCGGAACATGTGTTCACTTCTCTCGGTTTAGTTAAGAAGAGAGTTTGCTATCTGTAGCCGAAAACAACTAGAAGTCTTTATAAAGGTTCGTATACGAACCTGTAAAACAGCCAGATCAATCTGGCTCTCTTATAATAAACTGAGAACTACCTACATATTTACTGTTAGATATTGGTTAACCTTTCTTCAACGACCTCAGCAAATTTGTTGAAGTTAAAATCGGATCTTTGCTATATTGGGTATAGCTTTTTTAACATCCATCAATTCGCCGGGTCACCTAATGTGGTATTAAAATGGCACAATCAATGCTGCTTATGGCTTCAAGCCTGTTCGTTTAGCCACCAATCTAACCTAACCTAACCTACAAAAAACAATTCCGTCATCGACCGATATCATAGACCGATATGATAAGTCTGATATAGAATATCGATGTATCTTGTTCCAAAAGTATCTTGAAAATATTGATAGACAACTATTGTACAAGCTATAACCTGGCTTCTACTTTGATGTTAGACTACAATTCGTCAATATTGGGCACTGTTATAAAAGACATACATTTGTACCAGCCGTGTTTTCTAATTCAAGAGGAAGAGCAGTTGGATCATCAATCTTTGGATTCAGCAACAACATAAGAATGTGTTCATATGTTCCAAAAAATACAAATCGGTTGTGCTGTTTCCACTTTCCATTATAATATTGAAATTGATGGCCCTAAAAGAAAGCCATATTGATTGTAACAGAAGCAAAGGAGGCATTGACAAAATGACAAAATGGAAAAATGCCTTAGTGAATATTCAACTAAAAGAAGAACGAAAATATGGCCTTTGGTTTTTTTATAACATACATAGATGTGGCTACATTTGCAGTATTCGCGATCTACATAAAAAATAATCCACACTTGAAGACATCAACAAACCGTAGAAGGTTGTTCCTACGATAGTTCAGTGGAAATTACTATTTTTTATTACTATTAATTATTATATTAATTATATTACTATTAATTAATAAAAATTTGTTGTATAGTTTTCGAGATATAATAATTTTTGTAAAATTTTGACCCTTTTTTTCTAAAAAGCGTTAATTTTTGCAAAAAAATGTATTACAGTAGAACCTCTGTAAGTCGAAGTTGAAGGGAGACGCGAACAATTCGAGTTATAGAGTTTTCGACTTATGGAGGACTTCGACTGAAGCGAATTTTGTCAGAAAATGTTCATTGTAGAGGTTGAGATATATTCCAACTAAGTAATTTTGAGTTAGAGAGGTGAAATAAATAAAAGTCCTAGTTATAGAGGTATTTGGTATGTATTGCAGTAGGACCAAACTATTTCTGATAGTTCTTCAATCGACTGCAATAAAGTAACTTCGATAAGTTCCTTTATCATTTCATAGAATTGGTTTATTGAATAAATAGGCTTTTTCATGGATTTCTGAGAAACAAGGATGTATATAAGATAGTATCACAAAATAAAAGTTCGAATGTTCACCCCCAGTTTGAAAGCTAATATTGAAAGATTTTTAAGGAAAAAAAAAATTTTTTTCGGCCTCTAAGTTCGATGCGATTTTGTTTTTTTCTTATATCTCCGCCATTTGACGTCCGATCAACAAGTATGGTACATCGTTGTAAATGTTTCAACATGGACTACATTTTAGTCCTAGAAGTTATTCGTCTCAGATTTTTTTTTCGACTTCTTATATACATTGTCTCAGCTTCTACCACCCTAACGTGTCAAGGGCACATCATAAAATTAAAGTCCGTACCAAATAATAAAATTCATATCATTCATAGTTTTCTCAAATTATTGAAATTGAAAAAGTTACAGCGAATCTAAAATTTCAGTGCAAATATTTGATCAGAATAATAAAATCATCTTTAACTTAAGTCCTAAAACTATGCAATGGTTTTTTGCAATCGACTTCTTCGAAGATCAACGTACGCTTATGGCAGTTTTAAACAATTTTATTTAAATAATTTTAAATGAAAATCGTTAAGGCTTTAGTTATATGTATCAATTACAATTTTTTAAGTTTTTGCCAGCGTATAGTTATGCCATTTGATTTTGATCCGTACCAAATTTCATCAAAATTAATCTAGGTAGAAAGCACATGCTTTGAAATAAAAATAATAAAAATAAGTGTTTATGAATACTTAGAATTAATGGGCGCTAGACTGATCAAATAAGAACGTAAGTCCTTAAAAGCAAGGTTGTGTGTATTCTGCAACTTTATGATCATCACATACGCTCCGCCCAAAATAAAACTTTACGATACTTACAATGTGACAGCAATGCGCGAGTTACCTGCTACTAAGGATTGGTAGATGAATGATTCAATGTCCTAATTATAGTGCGACGGACTTAATTGTTTGGGTTTCGCAATGAATATAAGTTGGCTTTTTCCCATAAATTTTAGGTCAGGCAATAGATTTTGCTCTATTGTAAAAATTTATATAGATAAAGAGGAGTTTCAGACTATCACTTGTTAATCAGTATTGTTCAAGCTTTGAAATATTGTTCTTCAAATATTGAAAAAGTATTATACTTCATAAAATTAAATAAAAAAGAAAAATGATTTTTGAAAAGAGCGATTTGGAAAAAAGCAAATTGCCAACAAAGCGCGATGTGATTCAATATTTATTACATCTGAAATATATTGAATCTGGCAACAGAAAATTAAATGTTTTTACAGAAAAAGTATTCAAAGAAATAACTAGCTTGTGGGAACGCGCGAACATTCCAACATTATCGAGATCAACGATTCGCAGATACATTGAAGCATGTATTGATAATTATTTTGAAATTTTAAAAGTCCCAATCAAATACAATGCAAATGAGTGGAACGAACTGTTCCTAATTTTTCGATACAAGTGCAAAAATATATGTCAGTGCGTCATCGGTGATCTAGCGGACTAAATTGGGATGGGTTTTTCTTTTTATTTTTATTTTACATTGATTTCGATATTTTTATTTTATTTTAATTTTATATACTTTATTTTTTTTATTTATTTAAGTATTTTTCAAGTTGTATTAAAAGTTATATTTTGTAATGTGATAATATACTTTAGGTCCTAGCTGAAGCTCTTTCTTACTACTGCTAGTAAATAAGTTATAAGCTGTTATTTTATTAGTTTTTTAATAAATAATAATGATAATAAAAATATGCAGTAACGTAAAGTGGCCTTTTACCGTCCACTTCCTAATTCCGTCCAGTAGCTTTTATGCCAAATATTTAAATTGTAACGAACAATTTCAAACCAAATCTTTTCAAAATATATAGCTGTACTCATCTTTTTTTAAATTGTCAACAATTTAAACGATTTTTGACCTTTTTTAAGCAGCAATTTGTCATTTAACGCAGTGACGTGAAAAGACGTTTTTTCACAAAAAATCGTCAAAATCACGATTTTAGAAAAATGCCTTTTTAAAAAAACAGTTTCATTTAAGGGTGAGTATTAGAGTATTAAACAAGGTTTAAATATAATATGAGTCATAGTTTTTAATAAATACGGGAAAAAATCAAGTTGATGATGTGGACCGAATTAGGAACATTGAAAAATGAGTGAAGTCCTAATTCCGGCCAACGGACGGTATTTGGGTATAATCACACGTGCAATTTAATTGATAAATTTATAATATAATATATTATATATTACTAAACTATAAATATTTCTATACTATAAATTAGGCTTCAAAACATTTTCAACTATTAAATTACATATGTCATTATCTTAATACCTAATTTCGTCCTACCTTTATCTATTAGATAATATCTAAATAAAAATTAATAAAAAAATGGTTTTTGGGTCTGCAAAATTTGTTACTTGCTATGTTTATTTAAAGAAAAGTATTATGGTTCTTAAGTGTATTTTAATAAATAACATTTGTTGAAAATTAATTTAAAATTAAGTTTTTATCAAGCATAATGTAAATATTGATATTATTTAAAAATATTTCAAAATGTTTGCGATGTTTCCGAGACATTCATTATTTAAAAGTGGTCGGGACATAAGCACTTGTTTTTGCAATGTTTCCTAATTCCGACCTCGTAGTATAATAGGAAAAGTTTTAAGCAACTTTGTTAGTTTTCATTTTGTTTAGATTAACTAAAACGTACTATTACTACGTTTTATTACAGATCATTGCTATGAGTGAAAAAAAGAAAAAATATTCGGAAAACTCTTTAAATGAAGCAGACGTTATATGCAAAATCGCGTTGCCAACAATGATTAATAGTACTTAGAGGAATATACTGTGTTTCCGAAATGTAATATTTTAGAGACTGTGAAAATACAGAATAAAGTCTGAATGTCTTAAAGACTAGTCATTAGTTTTAAAGTTAATTTTACATTAAATGTTTTAGCTATATAAATGAATATTTCATGAACAATTCATGACATGAAAATAAAGTCTGAATATCAAAATTACTGAATGTTTTAAATGTTCAAGTTACATGGACGTCCTTTAAGAGAATTTAGTTCAATTTTTATTTTTTTTTTTAAATCTGTTACAGGTTGAACCTGCAAATATTTAGTATAAGGATAATTGATCTCAACAACTATTGGAATAACTATAATAATTATAATTATATTTTTATGAAAATATTTTTCATTTTTTATCAAAATAGTTTTTGAAGTCCTTAAATTAATAAAACTCGATTTTATTAATTATTATTATTTAATTTTACTAACACTTTTTTATTTATATTTAAATAATTAAACAATTGCTTGATAAAAACAATTTTAATTTTGAGTCCTTTTTTATTTTTATCTTTGCAAAGACACAAAATCTGAATGAAAATATGGGTGGACGGATTAGGCTTGTCAGTGGACGGATTTAGGAATTTGCAATTTTTGTGGACGGAAATAGGAACAAAAAAAATTTTTGATGTGGCGTTATATTTTTGTTAATACAAAAATAATTGTTTATTTATAAAAATATTCTTTATTACATTCAATTAGGGTAGCTTCAATCCTTGCATATGACATTTAAAACTTTTTTATATGATCTATCAATAGTTTAGTATTGCACAAACTAAAAAATGGAGCACTTTACGCTACATACAATTTTTTGAAACGAATATAAAAGCGCAATGATCTCGGAAGTCGATTGGAAAAAACCATTGCATAGTTTTAGGACTTAAGTTAAAGATGATTTTATTATTCTGATCAAATATTTGCACTGAAATTTTAGATTCGCTGTAACTTTTTCAATTTCAATAATTTGAGAAAACTTTGTAGATATGAATTTTATGATTTGGTACGGACTTTAATTTTATGATGTGCTCTTGGCACGTTAGGGTGGTAGAAGCTATGATAATGTATACAAAAAAAAAATCTTAGACGAATGACTTCTATGAATGAAATGTATTCCATATTGAGACATTTACAACCATATACCATACTTGTTGATCAGACATCAAATGGCGGAGATATGAGAAAAAAAAAAATCGCATCGAATTTAGAGGCCGAAAAAAATTTTTTTTCCCTTAAAAATCTTTCAATATTAGCTTTCAAACTGGGGGTGAACAATCGAACTTTTTTTTGTGTGGGGGTCGATAGATAGATTAGATAGTATCTAATGTACATTGTCGGCATATTCTTAAAGTCGGTATCTTATTTTTCTTCAAGCTATAGAGGTAATTCGTTTCAAACAATCGAGTTACAAAGGTTGTAAAATCAAACATTGCTATGTTTGAGATACAGAGGTCAAATTTATTTTTTCGAGTAATAGAGGGAAAATATGTACTGAATCTATTTGTAGGGACTCACTTATTATTTCGACTTATAAAGGGGTCAGATTTCGAAAAATGGAGGTTTTGGGGCTTGAAGGGAAGGGAGCACAACATTTCTTCGAGTTCGGGAGGTTTTCGACTTATCGAGGTTCGACTTATAGAGGTTCCAGTGTGCTCGTATAAGCATGTATTTTTTTTAGCACCATTAAAAAGCTCAAATTATTTGCTTTAAAATGATGTAGCGGTTGTTTCAAATTTTTTTATTTTAACCCATTTTTTACCGGAATGTAAAAATATTAACTAACAAAATTTTTTTGAAAACTACTTATGAACATTTTTTAGGGACAGCTACAACAATAACGATAGTAACACCAACAAAAACAACTATTATAACACATATTACAACAACAGCAATCGGCTTTCGGCCGCGGATCAGTCTATAATGTGTGCAATACCTGGTTTACTAGTCACAGTACTTTTAAATAAAAGTAAGTGGGCGGCCTTCGGCCGCAGCTCTAGTTTTACAACTCCCAAAAATTCAACACCGGCTTCGCGGTGGCCTCCGACCGCGGTTCAGTCTATAATGTAACCAACACCTAGCTTACTAGTCACAGTACATTTACATAAAGCTGCTCAGTTGTTTTCGTTGTTGTAATGGTTGTTGTATCCTTGTTTTTGTATCGTTGTTGTAGTTGTCTATGTCACTGTAGCCTTAGTTGTCAACAAATATATACAGACCACGACAAAACGATAGGACAACTAGTTTTTCGGTGTTTTAAAGGATTTACAAAAGTTATTAAAAATTTGTTTTCATAGTATATATTCTTAAAGCTAAGGAAATAAATAACTTATAAATAATTTGTCAAAAAAATTAATAATAAAAACTCAATTTTAAGGTGCGACAAAACGATAGCACAAAACTTTTGTAACTTAAATTTGTTCTAGGTATTATGGAAAAAATAAAGTAAAATATATTTTAATAATGGGTGGATCCTCCTTTACTCTTAACCACTTAAAATAGCTTTTTACCGTATTTTTGAAGAAGATCCTCCTAGTCGGCTAATATGCTGTTTTTGAGCTCGTGGATGGACTCATACTGCCGGATTTCTGCATATACCTGTCGAACCAAACAACCGTAGCAGTTTTCAATAATATTTACGTCAGGAGAACGAGCTGGCCATATTAGAAAATTTGTGTTGCTGTCCCGGAAAAACTCTTTTACTATTTTTGCTGTATGAACGGAATGGGTTATTATAAAAAATTTGGAAAACTGCTACATTATTTCACTTCTTCCCGCCATAACATTGAGTTCGCATGTGTCGGCTGCGCTCAAGTTTGCTCCGTGTTAAACGTCTCATTTAATAGTGCAAACGTTAATTTTAATCTCATAAAATCGTGAGAGACGCATAAGTGAAATTTAAATTAAATTCCTGTTATAGACAGAAGATTTTCTGCCTTTAGTGGCAATAAAATAATAAAAAAGTTAATTGTGCATTTTTTGCATCAATAATAAACAAGTGAGAAAGAATGCCGGTTGAGCACTCACCGCCATCCGAAAAAAAAACTACTCGTCGATCAGTGCTGAATCTAGCAAAAAAAAAAATCAGTGTAATTCGTTACCTAAAATTGATTGCGAAATAAAAAAAAAGCGACTATCCCGGTAAAACGATCAGCCAAAGTGAAAAATACAAGCACTCTCGCGTATCAACACTACAGTATTACCCGCCAACACCAATACGCAAACAGTCGCTATCGCGCTAAAAATCAACCGAGCTCACACACACCAGAAAATGGTGAATGCAGAAGCAGCAACAACTAACAAAGCGGGTTCTCTCACTGCTAAGTCACCATGGAGTGTACAATGCAGCTCTCCTCTGATTTTCTAGCAGGGAAATGCTGAATTAAAAAACAAAATACGTTTACGTAAGGAAATAGTTCAAAGCCCACCTACCCAAGTCATGCAGACTTTAACAAATAACATTGTGCCTACAAACTTGCCCAATATGTCGGCCCAGACCTATGCTAACGTGATCAAATCGAGTTAGGATAAGCCTGCAAATATCATAAGCAAGTCTCAAAATCTTGAGACCATGCTTATGACGTTCACGCAATGCATGACCCAGTTCATGACAACAATGCAGACAATCACGCAAAGATGATGAACAATCAAAATCAACTTATGAAAGTTTTGATTGGAAACAAATGAACACACTTCAAATCTGTCATTGGAATGCAAACGGCGCACAGTGATCAAATTTTACCATTTAGGTGGACGAAAATATTTCAAACCGGAATATGGCTTACTTTGATATAAATATTCATTTTTTACTTGTTTTCTCCAATATCCATTCCAAGTTTTTGTGTAAAATAAATTTTATGTAACAAAATGTAAAATAATTACAATTCAAAACGCAATGAAACACAGGTCAAACAACAAAATCACTGATCACTATTTAGGATGATTTGGGCACACTGAATCCAAAAATGAGCTCCGTTTTTTTTCATCACATCTGGTTTTTAAATTATATGCAATCAAAACTGAACTTTTTGCCAACTTCATACACTAAAATTAGACGCACAAGCTTTTGCCGAGAGTTTTTGATTACAGATTCGTACGTAGGTCAACTTCCTCTTTGAACCCCATGTTCAATCTTTTGTGTACAATTATTTTCAAGAAAGTTATGTAGCTTTGAAAATATTCTTATTTTTCATATTCTGATGAAAAATGAAAAAAGTGTGTTATTAAGTGTGCGGAAAAACTATCTAATATCTTACATTTCTTCATTAAATTCCGGCTGTTCTAGTAGACTTAAAACTTCGTTGGGTAGACAGTCGCTTACTTTTTGAGGTAATGGACGTAACAGAGATGTTTGAGGGTCCAACATTAAAAGTAAAATTTTGAATAAGTCTTGTTTTGTTTCCTTCCTACTCATTTTTCTTGTGTTATGCTCCCTAAAATACTTTACTTCCTGGCAACATTCTTGTACATCTTCCCCTAATTAACCGATCAACAAGAAAAATGTTCAATAACATCTTTTCCATGCACCAAGGCCTTATGCACTGTTGGCAGCATGAAAAATCATTCACATAATTTAACGTACAGTTTTGTAGTTTTGAAAAAGGTTGTTTCGGTCGTCCTCTTCTTATACCTTTTGAGGTGAGATGTTTGTCAGTATGAAGTCAAGAGCTGATGACACGTTTGGAGAGCCACTCCTCATACTTTTTCTCAAAGTTTGTTGATATCCCGCCCAACCGCAATCTAATTTCTGGCAGCTGATTTACAAAAACCAAGGCCAAGAACGAGTTTCGAATTTAATGGTGGTCAATGATACTGCTGAACGAGGGGTTAAATTATTTACGGATTATCAAAAAAATTTTAACCAATGATGGAGGATGGAGCTGCTTGTAGAAGTCCACGTAAGTGGGAAAAGTTCCTGATCACCACTCACTTGGGAGTGGCCAGGAATGATTCTTTTGTAAGCAGTTCAAACAGCTCACAAACTTCCGGCCTTTTTGGCCAAGTATCCTCTGGAGATCCCTTGGACACCCGTCCGGGGGTGAGCTAGTTGTGAGAAGGCGAGTCTCTCCTAGACTTAAAACTTGGAATGTGTGCGTAGGGTTTGGGTCCCACCACACATTATCATCTTTTCCAATGAAAACAAAATCCGCCTCGGATAATAGTCCCCACTACGATGACGACCACTGCAAACGAAAAACGGACAATGATTTACGGATATGCACCTGGAATGTCCGGACCCTCCATAGGGAAGGTGCAACTATCCAACTGGCGGAAGCCATCGTAAAAATAAAGGCTGACATCACCGCCATCCAGGAGATGCAATGGAAAGGACAAGGCTGTGATATCTACTACAGCGGCCATGCGGAGAGGCGCGAATTTGGTTTCGGATTCGTTGTAAGTCGAAAATTACGCCACCTAGTTTCCCGGTTCACGCCAATAAACGAAAGGTTGGCTACGATCCTTATCAAGGCAAAATTCTTCAACACAAGCTTAATTTGCGCGCACGCCCCGACGGAGGAAAAGGACGATGCCACCAAGGATGATTCTACGCGAGCCTAGAGGAAGTGTATGACCGTTGTCCGACCCACGATGTAAAAATAGTCCTCGGCGATTTCAACGCGAAGGTTGGAAGAGAAGGCATCTTTGACGCTACAGTCGGTCAGTTCAGTCTCCACCAGACCACTTCAAACAACGGTCTGAGACTGATCGACTTCGCCGCGGCGCGAAACATGGTAGTTAGTAGTACCAGATTTCAACACCTCAACATTCACAAGGTCACCTGGCTATCCCCGGGTCAAAAAACAAAAAACCAAATTGATCATGTTGTGATCGACGGAAGGCACGCTTCAAGCGTTCTGGATGTGCGTACATTTCGGGGGGTCAACATTGACTCCGACCACTATCTTGTTGCAGCTAAGATCCGCATGCGGCTATGCAATTCGAAGAATGTATGCACGGGCATGCAACGAAAGCTGGACGTTGCTAAGCTGCAATCACAACGGACTGCCAAGGTATACTCCGCTCAACACTCGGTTAAGCTCAACCAACCAACCTCTGGAACCGACGACGCCGGTGGACTTTGGACACACATCTCCCACTCCATGCGCGCTGCTGCCGAGGAAGTCATTGGTTTTCGAAGCCCACAACCTCGAAACCAATGGTATGATCAGGAGTGTCACAATGCGACTGCTGAAAAAAACGCAGCATACAAGAAGACGCTGAAGTCAGCCGCAACGCGAGCCGTACTAGAAAACTACCGTGAAAAGAGGAAGGAAGAGAAGCGCATTTTCAGACGTAAAAAAAGGGAGCAACAAATGCGTGAGCGTGAGGAACTTGAGGTGTACCAGGTCAAGAAGTATGCACGAAAATTCTATCAACAAGTTAAGCGTCTAACTCAAGGTTTCAAGCCCGGAGCATCCACTTGCAGAGACGAAAATGGAAATCTGGTTACAGATACACAGAGTGTACTGAGGTTATGGAGGCAGCATTTCTCCAACTTGCTTACGGGCGATGTTTCCACCAATTCCGCCCAGAGAGAATGCAGTACGATACCACCAATCGATGATAACCCAGTGGAAGAACCATCACCTAGCCATGAAGAGGTTCGAGTTGCTATCAGCGACTCAAAAACAACAAAGCAGCGGGTGCTGACGGCCTGCCAGCTGAGTTGTTTAAAGCTGGTGGCGATGAATTGATAAGGTGCATGCATCAACTCATCAGCAAAATATGGTTAGCGGAAAGCATGCCCGACGATTGGAATCTTAGCGTGCTTTGTCATGTAATAAAGAAAGGAGACCCGACAATCTGCTCCAACTACAGGGGTATCAGTCTTATTTCCATCGCATATAAGATCCTCTCGAGCGTATTGTGTGAAAGATTGAAGCCGCATACAGAAACACTGATTGGATCCTATCAGTGTGGCTTTGGACCTGGTAAATCCACCATAGACCAGATTTTTACACTACGCCAAATCCTGGAGAAAACTCATGAATATCAAATCGACACTCACCATCTCTTCGTCGATTATAAAGCTGCGTTCGATAGCCCAGTGCGGAATTGCCTATACGCAACAATGTCTGAGTTCGGTATACCTGCAAAGTTGATAAGGCTCTGCAGGATGACGTTGAGCAATACGTTTAGCTCCGTCAAGGTAGGGAATGACCTCTCCGCAACTTTTAATACCGAGCGAGGTTTCAGACAAGGCGACCCGCTCTCGTGCGATCTCTTCAATTTCATTATGGAGGGGATCGTACGAAAAGCCGGTGTGCATCATAATGGCACCATTTTCTTCAAAGGTGTTCAGCTCCTTGCGCACGCTGATGATATTGATATTATCGGTCGAAGTAAGAGAGATGTTACTGCTGCTTTCACTGCTATTGAAAAGGAATCAGCCAAAGTGGGTTTGACGGTAAACGAGAGCAAGACGAAATACATGATGTCTGCTAACAACAACAAGAGAGCACGGGATCTAGACTCTCATGTTACAGCGGGCAACTGTAAATTAGAAGTTGTCAAGGAATTCATTTACCTTGGCACTGCCGTAACCAGCAACAATGATGTCAGTCTGGAGATTAAGCGGAGAATAACAGTTGCTAATAGGTGCTACTACGGTCTCAGTAAGCAATTACGTTGCAGAGCTCTCTCTCGATCGACAAAGCTAACACTCTACAAGACGCTCATTCTACCTGTGCTTCTTTATGGCGCTGAGGCATGGGTGGTTTCGACAACAGACGCAGTCGCTCTTGGGGTGTTCGAGAGGAAAGTTCTCCGCAAAATCTTTGGTCCTGTTCGAGTTGGCAACGACTATCGCATTCGAATGAACCACGAGCTGTATGAGCTCTACGCCGACATTGACATAGTTAAGCGTTTAACAATACAGCGACTACGCTGGCTGGGTCATGTCCATCGTATGGATAAAGAAGCTCCAGCGAAAAAGGTATTCGAAGGGAAGGTCCCCGGTCAACGACTAAGGGGGAGACCATGCCTCCGGTGGATATACCAAGCTGAAGAAGCCCTAACCGCGCTTGGCATTAACGATTGGAGAAGGAGAGCGCAAAACAGAGGCGCATGGCGAGAGCTAATGAGGTCGGCCGTAACCTGACAACGGGTTGTTATGGCCATCTAAGTAAGTAAGTAAGATTTACAAAAACAATTTACCGAACTTGGCACATTTTTTTAACTTGTGATTCAAAGTTTTCTACTCCAATAACTTCTAACCCATAATTAAAAACAATATCTTTTGATTTCTTTTTACAAGGCTTAATTGGAGGGTACCTTCTAAGAACATTTAACATGTGCCTTTATGTACCTCTAAAGATATGGGACGTAAAGCAAAAACTTAAGATTATTTTTTTACTAACAAATAAAATAATTTTTTTTTATTGCACTTGTATTGTATAAACTTAACGGAATAAGCTTAAAATATCACTAATACCTTCAACTATGCACCATTTTTAAATAGTCCAAAAGTGAATTATATAAACAGCACGATGTGATCAATTACGCTCACTTAACTCGAAAAAAAAAAATAAAATTAGCTAGGGCTGTGACTTTGTCGCTTAATATTTTTTCTCGGACGTCACTTTCGAGAGAAAAATGAATTTCGTCCAGCTAAAAATTATTAATTGATCACTGTGCGGCGTAAGCCAACATGAATTAGAAATTAGAAACTTTCTTTGCAACAACGAAATTGATATTTTACTAATTTCTGAAGCACATCTGACCCTCATGCACAATTTTAAAATTGAAGGTTATAAATTCTACAAAACCTGTCACCCTGATGGTTAAGCACGAGGAGCTACAAGCTACTTCGATTTGCTTACAATATTGGGACCACAAAGTAACAGTTTCAGCTGTATATTGTCCGCCGAGATATAAGATCACGGCAGCCCAGTTCGAACACTTTTTTGATTCATTAGGGTTGAAATTCGTAGCTGCTGGTGACTATAATGCGAAGCATATTCACTGGGGTTCCCGACTTATCAACCTAAAATACAAAATACTTGGCTTTCATGAATCAATCGCCATAATGGGTTTGATTATATCCCTACTGGTCAACCAACTTATTGGCCATTAGACCTTCAAAAGACTTCAGATCTTATGGATTTTGCAATTACAAAAGAAATTAATAAGAGGCGAATTTCTGCAGAATCATGTTTTGACTTGAGCTCCGACCATTCCCCTGTCATTATGCATCTGCATAAATATGTAGAGCTGTTGTAGGCACCCAATGGGCTTACAACAAATAAAACGAACTGGCTTAAATACAAAAGGCCAAGCTTTTTCTAACCATCTTAAGCATGTATTCCATGCTTATTGAATTGCCTTGTTGTCCAATCAGACACTTAACCGTAATTTACATTGCTATCACTCGATTGGGCCTCTACCCAAAAGTGTGAAAGATTTCTCAAATCACAATGATCCCACACAAGTATCATCATATCGGCCAATAAGCTTTCTACCCATCACATCAAAACTCTTTGAAAAGATGCTACTTTCAAAAATTATGCCTCACTTGAATCAACTCAGCATAGTACCCCAACATCAATTTGTATTCCGAAAAAAACACGGAACTGTAGAGCAAGTTCACAGGACAATAGCACAAATCAGAAAAGCATATGAAGATAAAAAATAATGCTCCGCAGTGTTTCTTGATGTAACCCAAGCTTTTGACAAGGTGTGGCACGAAGGACTTCAACATAAAATAAAAGAATTACTTCCAAAAAAAACCAATGCTTTACTATGGTCCTACTTTACAGGACGACAGTTTCGGTAAAATGCAAAGGCTACATTTCAGAAGATGTAGAAATTTTTGGAGGAGTACCACAAGGTAGTGTACTTGGCCCAATCCTTTACCTTATTCACACTTATGACTTGCCAACAAACAACTCTATGCTTACATCTACTTTTGCTGATAACACTACAATTTTGTCTTGTCACGCAGACACTTATAGTGCATCACATACCCTCGATGAACATATGCGTCTAGTTGAAACATGGCTTTTAAACTGGGGAATAAATGTAAACGAGTACACATGTAACTTTTACACTTTATAAAACGACTTGTCCCACAGATCACCTAAATAACAGTGCAATACCCCAGAGCGCTGAACTTAAGTACTTATGTAGGTATGCACTTCGACAGACGGCTTACTTGGAAAGATCATATTGAAAAGATAAAAATACAAATGAAATTGAAATTGAAAGCATCAAGCATTAATTGGCTTTTACATAAGCATTCAAAACTCAGTCTTGAATATAAGGTTCTTTTGTATAAAGCTATTATTATACCTATGTATATACATACATGGTCGTACGGTATCCACAAGCTAATCAAATATATAACTATTGCAGAGGTCTCAGTCAAAAATACTTCGAACTATTTCCGGCGTACCATGGTACATCAAGAATATAAACATTCTCCAAGACCTTGGAATACCTTTTATTAAGCAGATACAGGAAATCAGAAAACGAACATATCAATTAAAACTGCAGCAACATACGTTCGATAATTCGTACCCCGTTAATTCGAAAATCTCAATAATTCGTAGCAAACTGTTAGTCCCTTGAAAAAATCGTTTTAATTCGTAAAAATTCCATACATTTTGGTCCCCTCGATCATTCGTATTTTTTTTGTGCAATAAAGTCTGTTTAACCTCTTATAAATCGTAATTGGATTTGACAACCTCTTATAATTCGTAATACAAAGCAAAATTCTATGGAACTGCAGTTTGAAAAAAAAACATCAATCATAGTAGGCAACGTTCATCATTTACTTTTTTTGATGGAATTTTTTTGATTTTCGTGGTCAGTTTGTTCGTTGCTTTACCAGAGATGTGAAAAAACAGTGTGGCGTGAAAATGGCAAACAAACGTACGAATAAGACTTTATAAGTGTTGCAAAAGCAGAGTATCATTTCAGCCATTGATAATGGAGCAAAAAAAAAAATTGATCGAAAAAATCGAAACCTCATTAAATCGAAAACCCCTGTAATTCGTAAAAAATTGCTGGTCCCTTGCGATTACGATTTATCGGGATTCCACTGTACAAATATACTAGCTAGGAACTTTCTCCGAACATCGAATACGTCTCGACTAAAAAGACAAGACTTACCACCCCTGTAGCTATTATGTACACGTACACTGGCAATTCCTTTAACAACTCAATACAAAATTTGATTTAAAAAAAAAAAACATTTCTAAGCATTGGCTTAGAAAAGTACAGAGCTCCATTAGTCTTTATCATTTTAAGATATGCATAGTTATTGTTAGTCGTAGAGTTGATACAATAAATAAATAATAAGTTTATAAAAAAAATTTAAAGAAAATGAATTGAGCTTCCTTACGGTGCTAAAAAAATTATATGCTTATAATACATTTTTTGGAAAAATTAATGTTTTTTAGAAAAAAAATGGTCAACATTTTACAAAAATCGTTATATCTCAAAAACTACTCAATAAATTTTAAATGTTTATGTGTCGATTAACCAATATTTTGGATATCTTTAGAGGGTTTTTCAACTTATACTGATTTTTATTAAAGCTAAATCCGCAACTTCCGGTAGCTATATCTCCGAAACTAGATCCGTCCGACCCTCTTTTTTTTTCATACTTATTTTTTATTTTTGCAGCGCTGCTTTCCCAAAAAATTATAAAAAAATTGGAGGACTTTTTCTAAAGTAAACTTAAGCCGTGAAACTTTAGAAAACTTAACTGCATTTGATAGAATGAGACGAAATCGTTTTATTAAAATGATAAAAATAAAATAAGAATGGCGAATCTTTTGAAAAATATAAGGCACAAAATAGAAGTTTTCAGACTACAACAACATAACACACAGTTGTAGTTTGTGCCATGCAACGGAAAAAGTTATTTTTGCTTTGAATGATTTTTTTTCGAATAAGATCACTTGATTATTAAATTTAATGCGTAATAATTTTTTATTACGGTCTTGAGGCAGAAACACATTAAGTTGTCGTATAAATGAAAGAAAAATGCATAATGTGAGCAGCATTTTAAGTGCTTTTAATTTAACTAATTTATCTAATAGTTAAGGCACACTGCCGCATATAAATTGGCATTAAACAAAATGCATTCCAATTAATTTTCATTGAAAGTGCCAACACAAATATGTACATCTGCACTGAACTATTAAAATAAAAAATAAATAAAAGCTCTTTAAAAATGTATACCTACATACATATAAATAACTCGCAATGATAGCAAAACAAGCAAACAGTTCTAGTATGCCAAATTTTTCTCAACAATCCTTCAAGTTGATACCCAACTATGAGGTCACTTACCATCAGCTGAACAATGAAATACATACATATATGGTCTTATGACCACGTCCCAGTATGTAAGGGCAGGAGCTAACAGTGTTTCTAGAAGGCTTTCCTTGGTAAGTATATGGCCTTCCACCCTCCTTTCAAACGTACTTTCTTTTTTATATGAAATGTCCCAAGAAAACAGGCCTTTCTTAGCAGGCTTTCTAAGACCGCCTACCGTAGTAGGACTCTCAGAAATACTTGGCAAAAATTAAATTTTAATACTCTCTAAGTATTAATTGTTTTTTTTTATCCGCGCCATCTCACTTGCGTTGATATTTTTTTAATAATTTTTTTTTTGTGATGTTTCTTAATTTATAATTAGACAAAGAATACACAAAACTCTTACCTCCTTAACATAACATGAAACAACAGAGGACTAGCCTGGCAATAAGCACGCCTCTCTTAATTTCTAACCATGTGTCTACTTTTCATGTCGTATATGTACAATTCATATGACAAAAAGGTAATGCAGAATCATAAAAGATTTCAATACATGAAATAAAAAAAGAAACAGAAAAGCTTTAAAGTAAATGGGGTCCATCTTCTTTGCCTTCTAATATCAGGCCTGATAGCACGTCTGTTATGGGAAGGCATATTATGCTTTCTGTGATTGTATTTTTATTTGCATGAAAATCTAGTTTTGAAAAGTACTTATAACTATAATCGCAGCAGTGCTAGCAGGCCTTCTCCGAGGCAGGCCTTGCTCATTTGCCTGCTGGGATGTATGGATACACATACATACATATATGTATGCATGAACTCGTATAAGAGTAGTTTTTATGAATGAGATCTTACCAGCGACGTACGTACTTACGTACGGCGTAATTGAAAAAATTGAATGGAAAATGAGTGAGTTTATTGCTCGTGTTTGTACTTTTTGGATTCGTAAACAATTATTATAGTCCAAGAGCCGGCTGTAGAAAAGTCGAGTGTATAAGATTACAGGATGGGATGCATGCCAAATGATAGAGCTCGACGAGCCTAAATAGAGTATCTAGGGTTGCCTTGCCAAAGCCTGTCCCGATGGCCGAAAATGCCCGAATTTTAGCCAATTTTATTGTTCTAATTAAAACTGTAGTACATAACAGCTCAAAATGAATGCCAAATGATAGAACTCGAAGAGGCCTAATTATAATACCTGGAATTGCATTGTTGAATCCTGTCCCAAACATGGGTTTTCACCGGTTTTTTAGGTCAATTTTCATTAATGAAGATAACAGCTTGAAATTTGTGCCAAATGATAGATATCGAAGAGCGTTAATAGAATATATAGGGTTGCCTTGTAGAATCCTGTCCCAAACATGAGTTGCCACTCATTTAAGAAAAGTTGACCCCGAAAACGGGTGTCAAATAATGTTTAGGACATGATTCGACAAGGCAACCCTATATATTCTATTTAGGCTCTTCGATATCTATCATTTGGCACGAATTTTAAGCTGTTATCTTCATTAATGAAAATTGACCCAAAAAACCGGTGAAAACCCATGTTTGGGACAGGATTTAACAATACAATCCCAGGTACTATACTTAGGCCTCTTCGAGTTCTATCATTTGGCATACATTTCAAGCTGTTATGTACTACAGTTTTAATTAGAACAACAAAATTGGCTAAAATTCGGGCATTTTCGGCCATCGGGACAGGCTTTGGCAAGGCAACCCTAGATATTCTATTTAGGCTCATTGAGCTCTATCATTTGGCATACATCTCATCCTGTAATCTTATACACTCGACTTTTCTACAGCCGGCTCTCAGCCTATTAGGTTTGTTCGAGACTGAAAAAATAGGTAAATATTTATAAATATTTATAAAGTTTTACCACAAAAAGAAACGTGGTGTTTGAGAGAGAAAAAATGAGAGTAAGAAACAGCTGATCACTTCCCCTCCCAAAAATAAGTTCAATTTTCACCAAGATAAATTTCTTGTGGCTAAAAATTGAAGACTGTCAAAATCGTAGGCAACGAGACTGGCGACTCACTTTTTGCATGCGAGGGAAATGAAATTTCCTGTCTGAATTATACCTGTCAAATACTTTCCATATAAAATAATTTTCAGCGTTGATTTTTTTTCACTTCTTTTAAGGTTGTGTTAAGAAGAAGCAACATAACAAAAAGCTTGAAATCAAAACATTTTTGGTAAATGCTCATTTATTTAATTAAATAGCTGAGCGATTTTTTATTGAAAAGGAATCGTAAAGTTGAAGTTTACCTGAATGGTTGCAAGGAAATGTTGCTAAATGAATGTTGCTCCATTTCTTTTTTTGTTTTTACAATTCCATCGAACATAGCTCTTTGTTTGAACAAAAAAAAAATTAGTGCACAACTTTTCTGGACTAACTAGCTGTTAAAAAACGTGAATTCCGTAACAGCGTATGAGAAATTTAAAATTTTTGCCTAGCATAACATGCATCAAAACTGTTTAACTCAAAATGTAAAACAATTTTGGTTAAAATTTACTTAACGTCAAACCTCTTATTTTTATCCTAAGCATTGTTTTAAAATGCATTTTATGCATTTAAAATAAATCAAAGTTCAAGATAATTTATGAAGCTATAAAAATCAGGCAGAAAACTTTAAAATCGAACATTTACTTTTTAAGTTATTTCAATAATATTCTCGAAAATGCTTCAGTCGCCTTGCATTCAGAATGTCTTAACCAAACGGTTACGCAACTATGGTGCTGGTTTTAGCTCCTAAACTCTGCCATTGTTTGTTTACTAAAATACGCGCAACTTTTTGACAGTCTTCTATTTTTACCTATTTTTCCGTTCTAGACAGAATTGTGGTGATTCGAGTAGTCAGTGAAATTTTAGCTTTTACTCTCTCAAAAATCGCGATTTGACACTTTTCAATTTTTACCACAAAATCTGCTTCGAACAAACCTATTTTTGACATAAAATTTGTTTTTTAAACAATTAATAGTGAGGAGGTTACATTAAATTATATACATACATATGTGTATGTGTATGAATATATGAGGCGTCCAGTTGCAAAACCGGCCAAGTCCCTTTTTGCTTTTTTTTAGAAAAACAACTTCATCTATGTTCATTGAAAAATTAAAACGTGTTACCCACATAATACTTAGCTTATAAAATGTCTTACTCAGACTTCGAATTTCATCTGCCAATGTTTTTGAGAAAACAATTTTGAATTTGGCCGTTATGATCTATTGAACACGGACTTTGCTGGTTTTGACATAGTAATTAACAAATTTTGTTTTAAAAAAGTGGTCATGACCGGCTTTGATATCAATGCACTGGACTTGGCCGGTTTTGATTTCAAGGTGTTGGATCGGTTTTGAAAGCAGGTTCATGAACCTTTCAAAAGTGTAATATTTCTATCTAAAAATTTTTTTTTAATCTAAAAACATAGAAGAGAGAATATTTGATAATAATTAAATGATAATTTAACTTCAGCCATTTTTAGCAGCGATCAACATTCATGTAAAACTTTACAAGTTGATACAATGCTTTTCGTTAGATTTGCATTAATATGGCGTGTGCAATTTAAGTGCTGACGTAGACATCAATCAAAAATATACTGATGAGATTTTAAGAATCGAAACATACACTCTAAGAAAAAATTACTACTATAATAGTAGGAAACCGGTTACCTATATTAATACTAGTAAAATCGCACGAGTTGTGTAATAAAATTCTTACACTGTAAAAAGTGTAAACTGAATTACAGATTTGGTGTAAAAATCACACATAAAAATGTGTTTTTTTTCGCTAAATAACTAGTAATTTCCCGTGCAGTGTGTTTTATTACTCTATCAAAATAGTGATTCAAACCTACGAAATTTAGTTTTGAAATAAAATTTATATTTTTATTTTGCACAAATTTTTCTTTATTTCTTTATATAAAATTTCAGCATTTGAAAAAAATCATTAGGATGTATACATATATAATTATATATAAATGTATAAATAATATTATACATATAACATAAAAATTCCATGTTCAAGCTTATTTTTTTTAGAATACATTATATTAAATACGTAGTAAAAAAATATTACTTGAGTAAGAACATCGCTGAAGTCCATTTTGTTGATTTTTACGAATTCCTCCTTTTCAATGAAAATATAAGCGTTGTATATTTCGTCTTCCGGGTCAATTGGATTTTCTGTTAAAAAGGTATGAATCGTTATAAGTAAATTAACTAATTATCCTAGAAACATTTGTATATACATACTTACTACTTAACGCGATCCGAGGTATTAATCACGCAGGTTAAAAACTATAACTGATCGTGTTGTGACAAGTATTTGCTAACACAGAATTTTTACACATAATACCATAAAATACGCATATTGTGTAAATTCTCACAAAAATATCGGCAATGTAGAACAATTACAATTAATGCACGAAAAGCTATGTAGATTCACGCAAAAAAAAATGTGAATTCCCAAATATAAGGGAAAAACACACATTTATAGTAAAATAATTAAATTTTCATACAAAACATTAAAGATGTGTGTTTTCACTATTCAAATTTTTTTATACACAAAATTATATGTATATTAACTACTATTAAAATAGTAATTTTACTAATTTAAAGTTTTATTTCTTAGAGTGTATGTCTATATTCTAGAGTTGTTGTTTTTTTTTCCTTTGTTGTCAAAGTTTGTTTAATAAAATAAAGCATTGTATCAACTTGTAAAGTCTTACTTGAAGGTTGATCGCTGCTAAAAATGGCTGAAGTTCAATTATCATTTAATTATTATTATTATTATAAAAGCCAATAAAACAAACCGAGAATATTTGATTTTTTTTTTTTTTGACTTGGCTGGTTTTGCAACTGAAAAAGCGAACATGATCCATGAAAACTGGAATGTTTGTTGCACAGTATAGGGCTTGATAAGGGTTAGACAAGAATAGAAAAACACACACAAACTGGAATAAATAACAAAATTTCTATATTAGAGGACCTTATTCACTATTTACATAGCACAATTTAAGAAATTAAATCTTAAAACGAAGAATTATGCAAATCGGGCCAGGACTTGATAGTCCAAGAGCCGGCTGTAGAAAAGTCGAGTGTATAAGATTACAGGATGGGATGCATGCCAAATGATAGAGCTCGACGAGCCTAAATAGAATATCTACGGTTCCCTTGCCAAAGCCTGTCCCGATGGCCGAAAATGCCCGAATTTTAGCCAATTTTATTGTTCTAATTAAAACTGTTGTACATAACAACTCGAAATGAATGCCAAATGATAGAACTCGAAGAGGCCTAATTATAATACCTGGAATTGCATTGTTGAATCCTGTCCCAAACATGGGTTTTCACCGGTTTTTTAGGTCAATTTTCATTAATGAAGATAACAGCTTGAAATTCGTGCCAAATGATAGATATCGAAGAGCCTTAATAGAATATATAGGGTTGCCTTGTAGAATCCTGTCCCAAACATGAGTTGCCACTCATTTAAGAAAAGTTGACCCCAAAAACGGGTGTCAAATAATGTTTAGGACATGATTCGACAAGGCAACCCTATGTATTCTATTTAGGCTCTTCGATATCTATCATTTGGCACGAATTTCAAGCTGTTATCTTCATTAATGAAAATTGACCTAAAAAACCGGTGAAAACCCATGTTTGGGACAGGATTCAATAATGCAATTCCAGGTATTATAATTAGGCCTCTTCGAGTTCTATCATTTGGCATTCATTTCGAGCTGTTATGTACTACAGTTTTAATTAGAACAATAAAATTGGCTAAAATTCGGGCATTTTCGGCCATCGGGACAGGCTTTGGCAAGGCAACCGTAGATATCCTGTAATCTGTAATCTTATATACTCGACTTTTCTACAGCCGGCTCTCAGCCTATGACGTTATACACAATTTTATTCATTTATAGTACTATAAGACTGGCCCAAAATTGTCATTGGCGCTCTGGTAAGTGACATCGACCTGGGACTTACTATATTGACAATTTTATGCTTTCAAATCAGCTATTAATTTTAAACGGTATTTAAGAAAACTGGTTTTGTCCATGCCGTATTCAAATTGATGTTACTCAGTTTTAAATTTCTAAATAGTTCATTGCTTCGACCCAACGAGCATTTATTTGTTGTGGATGGCCAGTACGAGCTTGTGGGTCATTATGTCTACTATTATTAAAAGAGCTAAAATTGTATGTATATATGGGACGTTCCATGTCAACCGAGACAGTGGTCTGCCCAAAATTGAGCGCAGCGGAAAAACGTTTTCAAGGTGTCAAAATGTTCGTGTGCTCAATAGCTTTCATATGAGAACGGCTGTTTTCGAATTTTTTTTTTAAGGAAATGGCGACCATAAAACGGCGCCTACCTTTAGATATCTATGTATAAATTGGCAGTTGGTAAGCAGCCATAATCATAATTACTTAATTTTTTTATTTTGTAGGAAGGCTGTGAAGAGAGGGAGTGCAGTGTATACTTTTCTTTTCAATAGTAGGTGGTGCCACGCCTCTAACGGAAAATACATTGCCACGGCTAAACTAATGAACCGATTTTAATAAAATTTGGTTTGGAGATAGACTGAACCATAAGAAAAGTAATTAAAAGCTCTGAGTTCTAAAATGAGGCGTGGCATCACCCTTAATAGGAAAAAACGCTGTTTCGGCTGAACCGCGACATTGATTTTGATAAAATTTGGTATGGTGCTAGATTGAATCCTAAGTAAAGATATTTGTTTTGAGTGGGCGGTGCCACGCCTCTAATAAGAAAAAAAACGTTTTTACTAGATTACTCAATCTCATTCAATTGTATTACATTCAAGTAAAATTTTACTAGCTGATACAATGCATTTTACATTAACAAACTTTGACAACAAAGGCATTCTTTAAATAGATCACTTAAAAATTTGCCGCATTTGCTTGAAATTAAAAATTAGCTTTTCGTTATGTTAGCGGTAATATGCCGGGTGTAATTTGAGTTCTGACGTAGGCATCAACCAAAAATATACTGATGAGATCTTAAGAATCGAAACATATGTCTATATTCTAGAGTTGTTGTTTTATTCCCTTGTTGTCAAAGTTTGTTAACCAGTTTCCGCCCAAGCAAAAACAATTTTCAAATTTCAAAAAGATTTTTGGTGGAAAGACTCATTTTGGTGAGATATGTTTAAAACCCAACTTTAAAATTTTTCTCACTTCCGGTTCCGGTTTGCCAGGCTGTTCCGCAAGCGCATCACTGAGTAGATGGGATACCCCAGGATGAATACAACCCACCAGACTAAATATTTCCGAAGGTTTTTGATCCACTCTGGTTTTCGAGATATCCTAACCTAAAAGTGCAAAAAACACCGTTTTTGCCCATCTTTTTTTTCAAAAAACTATAAGCGTGATCTTAAAGAACAGTTCTCCTTCTTATATCTTTTATGATTTATCCTATACCTGCAAACTCGTTAGGGACATTTGTTTGTCAAAAGATTTGAAAATTTCAAAAACCGATAACTGTGCGATAAGAAAAGATACATATTTCAAAAAATTCAACGGCATTTCAAAGAAGAAGAACTGTATTTATTTTAAGATCCTACACATAGTTTTTGACAAAAAATAAATAAAAAGTGACATGAATTAAATTTGTAACCAGTTGGGTAATATTGTTTGGTCGTAGGGGATCAAATTCATGCCACTTTCAAATGGCTGTAACTTTGCGAGGAAACTTCACAGATTAAAACTTGAAAGCTCATTTTAAAGAAAAGAGCGGTACGAAATGATGTTTTTATTAAAAACTAGCATTACCCTCATACACCTCAACCGTGGTATAGATTCGATGTGCGGTCTGCGTGAAAATTCCATTTAAAAAATAATTTTGTATGAAGACCACCTTCAGTAGGCACCCAAAATAAAATTTTTACAACCTAAGCAGTGCTTTTTAATATAAAAATCACGTTATGTAAATTTCATGAGAATCGATTAAGCGGTCTTCGAGAAAATGATATTTAAAAATATTTTTGTGTGAGGGCAACCCTAAATAAAAGTTCTGTAGCCTAAGCTATGCCTCTTAACATAAGAGCTACGTGGTGTAAATTTGGAGTGAATCGACAAACCTGTCTTCGTGAAAATGATATTTAAAAATATTTTTGTATGAGGGTCACCATAAGTATGCACCCTGAATAAACTTTTTTTGACCTTATATGTATGTGCCTCTTAATACAGAAGCCATGTGGTGTAAATTTCATGAGAATCGATTTGGCGGTCTTTGAGTAAATGATATTTAAAAATATTTTTGTGTGAGGGCCACCCTAAATAAAAGTTTTGTATCCTTCCCACTGGGCATTAAAATAATCCACAGCTCTTGTGAATTTTCGAAAGCATTTAATAAACATTTATAGGGCTCTTAACTTATACCAGAGTATTTATTCGCCTCTTAAAAAAATAAAATTAAATCTTGCGATCAAAATTATTTATAAAGCATTTCAAAACACCCAATTAAGATGTTTACAAATACAAAAAATACTCAAAATTTTAAAAGTATTTATCAAAGTTTTAACAACGTCTTGTGAGAGGTTCTTAAATCGTCTGTAAAAGTTTCTTTTTTAAGTAGAGCTAAGGTATTTATAAGGTCTGAAGACGGATTCGGAAGATCTTCATAAAACGCTTATAAATATTTTTGTATTCAAACATTTTAATATTTATCAAGATCTTTAAAAAATGTTTGATAAAAGCTTTTTAATAAATAAAATTTATTTTTTACTTTAAGAGCCATACATTTTATTGAGCTCTTCAATTTCTGAGTTTTTAAGTTCTATATAAATGCCAATATAAGCTTCAACTCGTACGCGAACTCTTTCCAAGAGCTCTATTAAACTTTTTTTGGTTTCATGCATTTATAGAACTCTTCGCAAGAGCTTTATAAAACTTTATTTGGTTTCATTTATTTATAGAACTCTTCACAAGAGCTCCATAAAATTTTTTATCGAAAAGTAGGGTTACCAAACGTCCGCAATTCAATAAAAAAATTTAAATGACCAGTACTCTTATAAAAATAGTAAATAGCTTATAACTTAAACATTTTCTTAAAAATTAAAGTTTTGGAATTTGATAAATTCTTGATTCAAGTCTCCAAAAGTAGTACCGTTTTTTTGACTTGTTTACTCCGTTTTCACATTTTCGCAAAGTTAAATATTATTTCATTCAACAATGCTAGTACATCATAAAAATGGCCGCCTACCCGTACACTGGTTGTCCAATGGCAAGATCTGATCAATTAAAGACGCCGAGAAACAAGTTTTACTCAAGAATTCGGAAAGTAAGCCACAAACAGAAAAATATATTGAGGCCACTGTTGTAGAGGAGCAGATCAAAACACATCGGTTTCATGCTCGAAAAATCTCCATGTGACAAGTGACCCAACTTTGATTAAAACTTACAATAAATACTTTAATTTTGAACAGAAATAATTATTTACGGCGAAAAATTTAGTTTTCGGAAGCTATGAAAGGAGGGTCAAATCTTGTGATACGAAGACTTGATATGAAATCGATTTCATCTTCTCTTGAACATTGGCCTTAATATATTTTTCTGTTGCAGCTTACTTTCCGAGATATTAAGCAAAACTCGTTTCTCGCCCTCTTTAATTATCCAGATCTTGGCATTGGACAATAAAAAAATATGAGGCACAAATTACCAAAACTAAATTGAGAAAACAAAAATAAACGCAAGATGGCCCAAAATATGTTTATTCGAATTTGGGTTATAATTCGTATTTCTATAAAGAAAATAGCTCATAAAACATCTCTTTCTTAATTTGCCACTTGTTCATATGGTAACCCTAACAATGGACACAAAATTATTTTAAATAAACAATTTTAGCAAATTAAAACTGTCAAGTTTTATTAAGCCCTTAATATAATCCTTAAGTTTAAAGTACCTCTTATGAAGCTTTAGAGATAATCCTTAAGTTTTATATGCCACTTATCGAGGAATTTTAAAAACTTGGCGTCGTCGGCCATCTTTTTTAATATACATGCCGACGAAATAGCAACAACAACAAAAAAATAAATGCGTTTCTTCTTTTTTTTGCCTAAATAATGATTTTTTGTGCAGTAAATCATTTTATTTCGATTTGCTTTTACCTAAAAAATCACTTAAACGTATTTTGAGACATAAATATTAAAGAAAAACCTAAAAATTAATTTTAGCCCAAATATTTTATTTTTCTAATATGTAATATTTCAGAAGCGCGCTAAGTTTTTCGAAGCAAAACCCCAAACTTCACGATAAATCTTTGCTCGCACGTAAATTTTGGTCAATAATTGTGCCGAAAATCATAATTATTCGTTGCATCATTTTCATATTGCCATTTTATAATTCCATTTGCTATTCTCTTTTTATCTATTTAACTTTGTAATACTGCAAAAAGTATGTATACCAAAAACAAAATCTTTATTAAAACTTCGTCAAAATAAAATAAACCTAATTAAAATTCCGTTCGAAAAAAAATTGTGTATAAATATTTCCAAGAGCACAAAATATTTATAGACCTCTAGGTGTATTAATTCATTAAACTCTTGAATAGGTTTTGAAAACGTCATAGCTAACTCTTACATAAACCTCTTGAAGGTCCCCATAGAAGGTGCCCTTTTGGTCTTAAGTAGCATTTATTCTGTGTTTTAAAACCTCTTTAGCGAATATTTCCAAGAGTTCTGCTCTTAAAGAATGGTTATATAGAACTCTTGAAGAGCCTAATAAAAGCAAAAATGCCTAGTGGGTTAGCCTCTTAACATAAGAGCTACGTAGTGTAAATCCGGTGTGAATCGACTTACCTGGCTTTGTGAAAATGATATTTAGAAATATTTTTGTGTGAGGGCCACCCTAAGTTTGCACCCTAAATAAAATGTTTTCGATCTAATCTGTGTCTCTTCAAATAAAAGCCATATGGTGTAAGTTTCATGAGAATTGATTTAGCGGTCTTCGAGAAAATGATATTTAAAAAATATTTTTGTGTGAGGGCCACCCTAAATAAAATGTTTGTAGCCTAAGCCATGCTTCTTAACATAAGAGATACGTAGTGTAAATTCGACGTAAATCGATTAACTTGTCTTCGTGAAAATGATATATAAAAATATTTTTGTGTGAGGGTCACCCTAAGTATGCACCCTAAATAAATTTTTTTAAGCTTATCTGTGCTTCTTAATATTAAAGTCATGTGATGTAAATTCCAAGAGAATCGATTAAGCAGTCTTTGAGAAAATGATATTTAAAAAATATTTTTGTGTTAAAGCCACCCTAAATAAAAAATTTGTATCTTTAACAATGCCCTTTAACATAGGAGCTACGTGGTGTAAAGTCGGTGTGTATCGACTAACCTGGCTTTGTGAAAATGATATTTGAAAATATTTTTGTATTAGGGCCACCCTAAGTATGCACCCTAAATAAAATTTTTACAATCTTATCTTTGTTTCTTCACATAAAAGTTATGTGGTGTAAATTTCATGAGAATCGATTCAGCAAACTTCGAGAAAATGATAGTATTTAAAAAATATTTTTGTGTGAGGGCAACCCTAAATAAAAGTTTTTTAGCCTAAGCTAAAACATAAGAGATACGTAGCGTAAATTCGGTGTGAATCGATTCATTTGTCTTCGCGAAAATGACATTTAAAAATATGTTTGTATGAAGACCACCCTAAGTATGCATCCTAAATAAAATTTTTACCATCCAATCTGTACTCCTTAACATAAAAGCCATACGGTGTAAATTTCAGGAGAATCGATTAAGCTGTCTTTGAGAAATCGCTATTTTTAAAATATTTGTGTATCAGGGCCACCCTAAATATGCACCCTAAATAAAAGTGTTATAGCCTATGACACCCACCTGATCGATACTACTATACTGTAAAAATTTCATCAAAATCGGTTGGATAGTTTCCGCATGCATAAGAGACAGACAGACAGACAGACAGACAGACAGACAGACAAAAAATGAATTTTATATAATAGAGATAAGCTGAAAGTAGTAATATCACAGATGGTTTGGCAATATTGAAACAAAAATTGAAATTTTTATTTTGAGAAAAACCTCAAATGTCCTTAAGCGCGCATTAAACTCATCTGATTTCTTTCTTATATCAGTACAAATCCAAAATAAAATTATATGCGAAAAAAGATGGGGTTTTTCAGAAAGTTAGCTTTGCTTTTTTTCTCATAAAAAGCAATATAAATCTGCCAATTTTCAACCGTCTTGTAATTTTTTAGAGATTCTGACAGAGAATAAGAATTTCTATTAGAATCAAAAGACAAAAGTTAATTATTTTGATTTTGATGGAAATGCCTCTTTTTTAAAAAATTTTCAGCGGTTTTTTAATTTTTGGCACAAAAACTTAAAATAGGCATAACTTCGTTAGAAAATTGTTTTAATCATATCGGGGAAATATGGGTACCCTTATATAATTTGGCAAACAACGTATTTCATCGGCAACCAATTCTATAATATGAAATAATCCGACTGCATGGTTTGAAATCGATTTGGTCTCCTTCTAATTTTTTTTTTTGAGTTTTTCAACCTCTTTCAATTTGATTCGACTTTTTCAACCTTATTCAACTTCTTTCGTCATTTTCCATAATTAATAGACCTTTTTAGCCTTATTCAACTGTTTCAACATTCTCAACCCCTCTCAACTTTTTTCAACATTTTCCATTTTTTCCAACTTTTTCAACTTTATGCGGCTTTTAACTCTTGATCAATTAATCTAAAATTGATCATTTTCCCATATAGGTTATTTTTTTTTTTCAATTTTCAATTTTTTTTCATTAGCAAACTGGAAATATTTCTGTTGCATACAACACCGGCAGTTTGCATATAGATCTTTAATTTGCCATTGGAAACCAGATGGCATACTAAAGTAGCAAAAGTGCTACTTTTGCAAGGCTTTGCTACTTTGCTACTTTTCACTTGAAATGTACTACTTTTGGTTGAAATGCGCTACTTTTCACTACTTTCGAAGTTACGACCTTTTTTTTTTGGTCGATAAACAAAATTTTTCCAAAAATGTTTTATGGAAACAATGTAAATAAATAAAACAAGTTAAGGTGTTATCTTCGGCCATGCCGAAACTCACATACCCTACACTGCATTGAAAGTACCTTTTAAATAAATGTTAAAAAGGCGTTGAAGAGGTTGAATGAGTCGAAAAAATGTGAAATGTTAGAAAGGTTGACAGAGGTTGAAAAATGTTGAAAATGTCGAAAATATATGCAAAATGTTGAAAAAAGTTGAGAGAATTTGAAAAGCTCTAAAAAAGTTCAAACAACTTGAAACAATTCAAAATGGACGAAAAAGTCGAAAAAATAAAGAAAGTTGAAAAAGTCGAACAAATACATATAGGATATATTGGAAAAAGTTACAGGGTTGAAAAAGTCGAAAGAATAAGGAAAATGTTGAAAAAATCGAATAAAAATGAAAAATTAGAAATATGCCACGCCCACTTGTCCAATTCCGCCCACTTTTGGTTCAATAAATTATATTTGTGATCGACATCCTCATATTAAATTTCAGCACAATAGCTTGTATAGTTTGCGATATGTGCAGCAGTTAAATTTAAAATTTAGGGCGGTGACACACCCACTGGTACAATCCAGTCCGGTTTTGATCCAAAAATAGCTTTCCATAAGCAAACCTCTTACACCAAATTTTAGTATGATTGCTCACATATTTCGATAAATATGCCACTTACCGTATTTTACTTGTATGGGAGGTGCCACGCCAACTGGTGCTATTTCAGCCAATTTTTATTCAGATATACTCTATTGCAACTGAACCACTTACATTAAATTTCATAGCAATTGCTGCAATAGTTCACTTAAAACAGCGCTTACAAATTAATGTTTATATGGGAGGTGCCACGCCCACTGATACAATTCTGTCAAAACTAATTTATTTTTAAGCCTATAGTAACTGACATCTAAACACCAAATTTTATGAAGATTACTCTCTTAGTACACTATTTATACCAATAAAATTTTTTGCTTATATGGGAGATGCCACGCCCCCAGGTACTATTATACCAAATTTTTTTAATAAAAGACCTTACAGCAAGTATATCTACCTCATTAAATTTCATCACGACTACGTTGTTCGTTCTCTTAATATAACGTTCATAAATATTGTGGGCGGTGCCACGCCCTTGAGCGAGTTTTTCAGTAAAGTAGCTGAGATTGTATTGATGACTGCTTTCAGCGGCATCATCCCCAAAATTTTTATGGAAATCGTTTGTGCCAATTCTGAGATATACGGAATCAAAATTTTTAACAGTTGAAAAGTGCCACGCCCATTTTCTCGATTCCGTCCACTTTTATCTCAATTCAAGATATATTTGATATGTATCCGTATACCAAATTTCATCGCATTATCTTGAACGGCTTACAAGATATGGTAGTTTAAATGATAAAATTTAGGGCAGTGCCACGCCCCTGTACGACCTTTTGAAAACTTGAAACCTAGCCTAATCCTAATTTGGTTCATATGTGCACCAAATCACCAAGTTTCATCAAAATCGCTGCAACTTTTTTCAAAATTGGCCTGGGTAAATTTACATAGAATATGGGCGGTAGGCGTGTCCGTCAACCGATTTCGCTCATTTTCAATAGCAAGATGCTTGCAAGAAGATGTGACCTGTGTGTGAAAGTTTCATTCCATTAGCTCTCTTGGTTTTCCCGTAAACCTGATTTCAACAGACAGACAGACAGACGGACAGACAGACATCGCTAAATCAACTCTGGTGGTGACGCTGATCAAGAATATATATACTTTTCCATACCTGCCACGCCTCCTTTTATGTGTTACAAACGGATGGACAAAGTGAATATACCCTCGGTGTAGGGTATAAAAACACGCAATAATGATGTTTTTTATTAGTGCTATGGGAAAGTAGAAATGGGGACTTTTTTTTTTGCTTTTTACTATACTTTGTTTGTAAAAATAACGAAATTTGTTTGTGTTTTTTGAAAATTATTAAATTTTACAAATGTGCTACTTTTGCAGGTAGGTCATCTGTAGCCCTAATTGGAACTTTACATTTTCTGAAATGTTTTTGCAACGCATTCAATGCGTCAGGAACTGGTATTGATGGAAAAAGGGACTCCACATCAAAAGAAACTTTTATTTCATTGCTATTGATATTAATAGTATGCAATTTATCCCATCAACAGTTTAATTTTGCCATGAAACCAAATCGTATATAGGCGGAGTGTATAAGATTACAAGATAAGATTTACGGGAATGATAGGAATGCATTTTGGTTAAACTAACCAACCAGGGTTGACTTGCCAAAGGCTGTCCTGGTCGAAATGCGTTTTTTTCAAGATACGCTCTTTTCGCTTCTGAGGACAGTGTTCTTTAACAATATATTTAAAACAACGAAAGACAGTTAATAACTTCATATATAGACTATGGTCTATATCAGTGGTGGACATCGAAATCTAACAAAAGGGCTTAACAACAACATCAAGCAACAACAAACAAAATTTTAAGGTCTTTTTGCTGTCATTTCCAAATTCGCCAACAGAACAAAAAAAAAACCATATTGCACTACAAACAAAAATATTGCTACATTCGTCAAGACACAATGCGACGCCGTCGCTTATGCCTTTGTGTTTTGTTTTTATTTGAATTTCATTTGTTTTCATTGAATTTCGCTTGTTTTTGCGACGAATAACGGTGAGAGCAATGAAGGCGGATAGGGACACTACGTGCCCATCACTGATCTATGTATGTAGGTCTATTTTATATCTAAATCTAATATGGGGATTTATAAATTTAAATGTGGCCCTAGGAGTTATGATGCATATCCAAAGTGGCCCGCAAGATCATTTGGGTTGGCCACCCCTGATCTAGACATTTACCAAAAATAGACAGACTTTTAGTTTGAAAATCACACCAATTCTAAGACTTCAATAAAAATTAAACAAGTTTCATTAAGATCATTCATTCTTCTTATCACCATTCTGTCCACAATATATAGCTTTCGGTCTTCCATATCAAAAACGAAATTGCAAGGGTATTACACAGATTGAATGTATTTTCGAGGGTATATTCACTTTGTCTCTCCGGTTGTAACACCTCGAAGGGGGCGTGTCAGGTAAGGAAAAGTATATATATTCTTGATCAGCGTCACCACCTGAGTCGATTTAGCGATGTCTGTCTGCCTGCCTGCCTGTCTGTCTGTCTGTCTGCCTGTCTGTCTGTCTGTCTGTCTGTCTGTCTGTCTGTCTGTCTGTCTGTCTGTCTGTCTGTCTGTCTGTCTGTCTGTCTGTCTGTCTGTCTGTCTGTCTGTCTGTCTGTCTGTCTGTCTGTCTGTCTGTCTGTCTGTCTGTCTGTCTGTCTGTCTGTCTGTCTGTCTGTCTGTCTGTCTGTCTGTCTGTCTGTCTGTCTGTCTGTCTGTCTGTCTGTCTCCTAAACGTCGTTCGATCGCTCTCAAAATTTGGGTGCGTAACTTTTTAATAAAAATTTAATACATTGTATTGGCTATGCAATAATTTTGCAAGCACGAGATATGTCCCAAGAAAAATTCGGAGAAATTTTCGCTTATCATCCTCCAAATATCAGGTTCGATTGCAAAAGTTACGATAGCCTGATTGACTGGAACTTGTACTATACCGAACAACCATACACGCGTACATTGTCATACGAAAGTATTGAAAAACTTGCTGAGACAGATGATGTCATCTTATAAAACGAAATAATTCAATAGGCTTGTGCAAAACAGTTCCGAAGACGGAACGGAACTGGAACGATTCTTTTGTAAGCCGGAACTAGTTCGCGGAAACATGTCCACGGAACTATCTAGTTCCACTTGTTATTTTTATTGCCCTGGAAAAGGAAATGGATGCTGTTGGTAAAAAGTGAATGTAAACGCTGAAATGTTTTAAAAACAAAATTGTATGTTAATATCTTAACAAGATTTTTTATTGTAACAAAAAATATTAAGATTTCATTTTATTAAAAGAAAATTAAAAAAATAAAAAGTATTTTCATTAAATAAGGAACTTATTTTTTTCATAAGGTACAAAATTTTACTTGTGACTAGAACAATGTTTATACTTATATTTTAGGAAAATTTTTTATTATGAAAAAAATAGCAAGAATTCACTTGATTAAAAAAAAAAGTAAAAAATCTGTTCATTTGACTAGTATGACTAGAATGTTTATAAAACTAAACAAAATCAAGAAATTTTTTCTGTGACCATTTTTGTCACCATTTTTGTCATCTATTGGTTTTCCAAGTTAGAGCTTATGAAAAGCAGTTGTGAAACTTTTTTTGCTGAAAGCCTCGACCGGTTATCAGTCTGGGTTAAACCTGCCTTTGAAAAAATTCGTTCACATGGAACAGATGTTGCAACCAAATTAAGCCGCTTTAAGACGTATGTGTACAAAATAGGATACACGCTCTTTCTTGCACTCCACCAGAGAAGGGGATCCTCAGATCTATTTATCATTGGCTCGTGTATGTACTTATCAAGCTCAACAATACCCGCAGCTGTTGAATTCTCAGGCACTAAGCTAGCAATCTCACGGTCGAAATTATCCCAAATGGACTCTGGCTTGCTGCTTGTAGATGGCAATTCGCTCTGTGTAGTGGTGGTGACGCCAGAAATGCTTTTGGCTGAAGTCGGAAGGTTTCTAACACTGCCAACTTTCTGTTTTAATGTTTCGAGTGCCAATTTATAATTTGACTGGTCACGAAATCCTCTTCCTTTAAACCTTGGGTCCAAAATAGTTGATTCTGCATACAAAAAATTTTTTTCAATATTGGTAAAGCGCTTGTATATCTGATCTCGAAGTGTCTCTAAAAGTTTACAAACAGTGCCAGAACAATCTTTAGATTTAGACAACCGTTCTTCAATATGGCGCTTTAAAAGTTGGCAGTAAACTATTACTTTGGACAGGCTTACAGTTTTTTCAGTGGATATCTCAACTGTTACATCCATGAAAGTTTTTAAAATTGGAACCACTTCCTCTACTTCATTCCACTCAACTGTGGTCAAAGCTAAATCATTTTTTATAAGTGCCAAAGTGGCAATAATAGCATCTTTAATCTTAAGCACTCTACCCAACATTTCGTAGGTCGAGTTCCACCGTGTTGGAACATCCTGTTTAAGCTTAAGTACTGCAATATTCATTTGATTTTGCACTTCATGTAGCTTATAAAGTCCTTGTGAACTTCTTTTAAAGAACTCTACGATGCTTTTAACTTTATTTACAGTTACAGAAATATGCTGAATAGCAGCTTGCACTGTTAAGTTCAAAAGATGTGCGAAGCACCCGATAGAACGCCAACCACCTAACTGAACTGCTAAAATTATATTCGCAGCGTTATCGCTTACGACAGCCCCGACTTTGTTTTGGATATTCCATTTCGTCATTTCGTCTTTTAAAAATGCACTTAAATTGAGACTAGTATGGCGCTCACCATATTCAATACAACCAAGTAAATTGGAACGTAATTGCATACTTTCAGTATTAATATAGTGCGCGGTAATGGCAATAAAACTTTCATTATTTCGCGATGTCCATGCATCGGTAGTCAAGCATACTGCACATGCATTTTCAATTTTAGCTTTTACTTCGTGCTGTAATTTTAAATAAAGCTGAGGCAGAAGTACTTCTGAAAGCGTTTTTCTGGTTGGCAAATTGTAGGATGGACATAGTAGGGAAACAAATTTGTTGAATTCAGGCTCTTCAACTAAACGTAGTGGATGATACTCCTTAGCAATCATAACAATTAGTTGTTCATCAATTTTAGATTTTTTCTTTTGATGCATGGGTTTTGTACTCTCGGTAAAAGCAGTTATTTTTTGTTGAGTACCGCTTACCTGCTTAGACTGAGGAGGTGGATGTGGTAAGTCTTCAATCACAATTTCTATTTCATCCGATGCAACTCCAAGAGCAGGTGTAACCTGTTGACGTTCCACTGCACCAATTTGAACTGTTGGATGAATTCTTTTAATGTGTCTTCCTAAATTTCCCAAACTGCCTGCAGTAAATGATATCACTTGGGAGCAATATGTGCATTTTGCTTTTTTTGGTTCACTTTCTGTAAAATGATCCCACAGAATACTTGTCTTCCTACGCAGCGACATCCTGACTAAATATTTTTTAAATAATTAAAATAATAAAAATGCTAAAAATAGCAAAAACAATATGTACATACATTTCTCACTATAATCAAACAAATTATAAATTTGTAACACAAGTAAAATTGATTAAAAATTCAAAAACCCGAAAAATTGAATGCACTTAAAAGATCGTTAGCAGTTCCTTTGTTTTGTTTTGACCGGTGTTCCCATTTTAGTGAACTTTACTAGAAATGGCATAAAAGGGAGTAGAAAACAGACAAAATGGAACAAGAACATCAAAAAGTACTAAACATGTCCTAGAATATGCCTATCAAAAAGTACTAAACATGTCCGCGGAACTATTACTTTTCTAGTTCCTATGGATTGCAAGAGCGAAAAGGCATGTCCGCGGAACTATTAATTTCCTAGTTCCTATGGATTGCAAGAGTGAAAAAGCATGTCAGCGGAACTATTACTTTCCTAGTTCCTATAAATTGCAAGAGTGAAAAAGTTGTAGCTCTCAGCTGTTATTTGACAGTTCCATTTCGTTTATAATGGGGAAATAAAAAGCGAAAAGAACGAACACCATACAAGAGCAACGATATGTACATAACTTTTCATTTGTCCTGCTCGTTCTAATGTCGTAGGCCCAATAGCAGGAAAATAGTGTGAAAGCAATGTCGCTACAAAGTGGCATGCAAGTTAACATTTTGCTCTGTCTAACACAGGGTAGCAAGAAAAAAAAAATATAAAAAATCGGAACTATTTGAACATGATAAAATGAATTTGTAGGAACGATCGGAAATGTGTCCGACAGATGACATAGTTCCAGGAACTATTTAGGTTCGGAACTACCCATCTCTATAATTCAAACACCTTGTCATATTCAAGACATTGAAAGACATGTAAAACACGTAACGGATTCATCAACAGCCGCCGCTTCAGAGGCACGTCGAGAAGGCATTATGTTTACAATCACGAGCAGAGCGACGAAATTTCTTTTATTGTATACATTCTTTTTGCTTTTGCTCGATCGCCTCGTTGCATAGCCTTAAAATTTTCCCAAAATTTTGTCTATATTGGAATAGGAATTTTGATATAAGTTTAAAATGTCTCTTTAGACTCTAACAATCTCAATAGTGTGTTTAAAAACATTAATTTTATTTAAAATCATTATGACAACTAACTATAAAACAGCCATAAAAACATCTATTTAAATTGTCAATTCGATTATGGAAAACAAACAAATAAGCCCCTGCCGACCCTTTGAAATCGTAGACTCTTAAGACTTAAAAAAATAATGCACATAATTCCTAATAATAAATAAAAAAATTAAAACAAAGCAACACATCATGATAAGCAAAGAAAAGCCGCCCTGTCAAAATCCACTACCAACCGCACCACCATTCAAAATTTTATACCATATATTACAACATTGGGACATCATTAACGCCTACGTAGATTTTTGCCATTCCACAAAGTGCTCACAATGAAAAACAAAATTTAAGAATTAAGAAATCAACCAAACCTATTGAATATAACTATATATGTGTGTGCTGAGTAACAGAATAAAATCAAACTAAACAAACCATGCCACACCGTACCGTACAGGAAAGACGCCTACACAAACTTTTTCCTAACACTGCAACGTGCCACTCATCATCTTCATCGCCATTCACAATGACTGCTTTTATGGCGCCAGTGGAAGAGGGCGGGAGACATTCGATGCGTGAGTATTCTGGGTACAAAGCTTAGCGGGAGAATAGCTCCCACACTCCAGAGCGTGAGCGCACAGGTAGTGTGTGTGTTTGGCATTATTTACCAAAACTAGCAGTGCATCAATTTCGCCTCAACTTATGAATGAAAAGTTCTTCTTTTAACATTGGCGAAAGCTTTGAATATTTTTTTTTTTATCTAAAAGAAAGCTTTTTTATTTTTGAAACTTGTTTTTTATAGAGTAAATAACTCAATTTGAACAGTTCAGAAACGGTATAATGTGGATAACACATGAAATTTTGACACGTTAAACTACCTTTAACGATAGCATCACGGCTCAAATTTCAGTTCCCTAGGTGGGCGAGGTCCTGAGTAATGTCAGGTCAAAGTTCGAAAAAAACGCTATTTTTGTGAAAACAACCGAATTCGATGTCTAATATCTTTTATTTATTTATTTTTATTTATTTATTACACTAGTTTACAAGAAAAAAGATCTGGTTTCTCATAGACTTTTTTCGATGTATTTTGGGGCGTAGATTCCAAAAATGGTAACAATTTTTTTTTTCTTAAGAATCGTTTTCGAGATATCCTCAAAAAACCCCTTTTTCGGCACTTTTTTCATTTATTTGACTATATCTCCATAAAGTTTTTTTTGACTCAAAAACGATTTTCAGCATTCGAAAGATTTTTGTATTCCCTTTCTAACGATATGCTGTTTGCTTGAATCGGATAAGATTTGATGGAGTTACAAGCGCTGAAAGTCCAAAAAAGCTGACTTTTTTGGTCTTTATTGAAAATCACTCAATTTCAATTGCTCCATTTGAATGAAAAATTTTTTCTTTTCCATATTTTTAAAATTTTTAATGAAAGACTATTCTCTTGCAAATATTTTAAGTATAATTTTGCGAAAATTGGACAAAAAATGTAGAAGTTATTCGAAAAAACACTAAAAAACTTGAAATAAAACTAAACGAAAATACATATAAATCAATAATTAGCATGTGGGGCATTTCAGGCGAAGCGGACAATACAAAAAAAAAGGATATTTAGAAATTTGTTCATATTCGGCTTAATTGTACTTCTAGAAGGTGTAAACACTTATTTTTTTTATATATATATATAAGGTTTAGTTTTCAAGTTGTGGACTTCCAAAAATTGACGTAATATGAATAATGGATTTTTCGGAAGCGGTTTTTCGAACTGAACAAAATTTCAATAAAATATGAAACATTGTGGTTTCAATAGGAAATTTACTGCTCTTTTCAATTTTGAAATCAGATTGGAAATTTGATTTTTTTTCTTGTGGGAAACCGGAAGTGAACATTTCATCTCAAAATTGAGATGCATTCGATATATTTTATTTTTATTATTTTAACTTTAAAATAAAGCATAAAATATACCGGTAATATGCTAAAAATTTTTAACGTGATCTACATTAGCTTACGAGATATATGAATTGAAGTGCATACGTGCCGCACTTTGTATGGGACGTGGCACTTTCTTAAGTACCTACTTTAATTTATATATCTCCTTAACTAATTACGATCACGTTAAAATTTTTTTTTTGAAACATCTATATACTTAAGGCTTTTTTTAAAAAATAAAATATTTAAAAAATATTATGTCGAAGTTACTGAAAATTTGATTTAAAATTTTTACTTCCGGTTTTCCATACATAAAAAAATTTAAAATTCGAATTTAACTAAAAAATTAAAAAGAGCATCCTTTTTACTAGTTAAATCAGTATTGATTATATTTTATTATAAATTCCTTGATTCCAATAACAGAGTTTGAAAATGACGGTCCTTAAACTTCGCATACGAAAAAAAAAAAATTGTGTACACATTTATATCTACTACATGTATAACTTACCGGAATATAAACAAATTTCCCGACCTCACTTTATTTTCATTGCCCGCTTCGCCTGAAATGCCCCATGAGCAAAATTTTATAGTACGATACATTTGATAAATACTGCATTCTGTTATTCAAAGTGAACAAGTGACGAATACAGTAGAACTTAAACTTAGAACTTAGCAAACTAAAAATATAATATACTTTTTTTTAAGGTAGTTGGGTGGGTCCTTAAAAACAGAAAATTAAAATAATATCAAAATTATGTATGTATTTATAACTAAATTTATTAGCAAAAGAATGGGTTAGCAAATCTGATAAATTGAGAGATTACAAAGTTTGAGATAATACCGACAAAAGAGATTCAATTTCGTGATATTTTTTGGTAAAAAGCCATGAATTAACTTCTTTTAGGAAAGCATTTCTATTCCGAATACAACGGACTACATTGGGTAGTGTATTAAAAAGTCTGGGAGCAGCGCATGAGTAGAAATAAAAGAAATGAGATGTGTTGTGAGTAGGCATTTGAACTAGGTTTTGATTATTTACCCTTAAATTAAGATTAATATAGCTTCTATTAAAGAGATAGCCTGACCTAATGAAGAAAACTTTCGAAACTCTAAAAATAATATAAATGTTTAGTTGGAAGGATTTTTAAATTTCTAAGCAAAGGAAGCTGCTCTCCAATCGACGCTTGTTGAAGATAATCCGAATTGCGTGTTTTTGAGAAGACAAAAGAGGATTTATTTTGTTGGCAAGAGCAGCAGATTATACCATACTGCATTTTTGAATGATAAATGCCATGATAAATACAGGTTAATAATTTATTGCTCCATAGTGGTCTTAAAAAATAAAGTTGTCATGCAGCATCCATGAGATATATTTTTTAAGGGAGGCAGTATGACTGCACCAGCTCATTCTCCAATCAATAAGCAAGCCCTTCCTTTGCCGGATGTATATTTTCTACAACCGGCACAATGAAAAATTAATTTTCTCATATTACAATAGTTCCCTGTAGCACTAAAAAACATTAATTTAGTTTTATCACTAGGCACCAGTTAATACAAAAAAACCAATGCCTTAAGAGTCCTAAGTCATAGCTTAAGACTAGGCAATGGTTCACTAGAAAAGGTGCATGCCGTATCATCTGCAAAAGCAATAGTTGTGCTCAAAACAGTCTGACTAAAAACAGAATTTATAAAAACAAGGAACAATATAGGCCCTAAAACAGAGCCCTGTGGGACGCCTCTGCAACCAATTCCTTAAATATGAACGAAAAATATTTATTTTGCCATCAGATTTCAAACATTTTTGCAGTGCATTAACGGAATAAAATCATACTGAGAATTACTAAAAAACTTAGTTTTTGTTAAAAACTTAATATTCTTAATTTAATAGCTTTTTCAAATACTTTGGAACAGGAGGACAGCAACGAAATTGGTCTATAATTGTTTATTAGGGCTTTATCTCCTTTTTAATACAAAGGAATAACTACTGTTTTCTTAAGCTCTTCAGGAAAACTCCGCTCTGAACGCTTGAATTGAAAATATTGGAGAGAACATCTATAATACTGAAGCTTCTTTTTTAAAAAACCATTAGTGAAAATGCCGTCAGGGCATGAGCTGGAGTTTTTTAGAGACGTAATAAGCTTATAAATCTCAAAAGGTGAGATAGGTTCAAAAGCAAAACTGTTTGAGCAGACCGATTCGCTATTTAGGCATTTGCAGGATATATCATTGGGACCATTATCAGCAACAACATATTTACAAATTGTGGAGAAAAAACTATTAGCTTAAGCGCTTGCTTCAACAATTGTCATTTCTTCATAATTTATAACACCAATTTGCTAAACTTTTTTTAGATTTATTTAGAATGTTGTTTACTAGTTACCATTCTTTCTTTACATTACCCTTAATTTTTTTGGAATTCACTTAAATAATGATTTGATTTGCTCGTTGGAAATTTCTTTAGAGTACGCTGTGTATTGAGCTTTAAAATTAGTGTTATTGGGGTGCTTCATGTTTTTAATATGAATTTTTTTTTAAAAGGTCATCAGACATCCAAGGTTTTAGTTTTTTGAACTTGGCACAACGATTGTTCTTTTAGTAGTACATCCATTTACATGGCCCAATAAGATTTCCAAAAAGTTATCAAATGCTTTTGATGGATCAGGCTCACAGTACACAGTATCCCATGACTCAAGTAAAAGGTTACAATCAAGCATAGAAAAATTTGTTATATCAAAAAAGTTCTCAAATTGTGGAGGAATAAAATCAGGAGAGACAACATTATCAAAGTATAAGCAGGTCATGAGACCGTACCACGTTACAGGCAAAAAAAAGTTCACCGTACACCATCAAATCTGAAGCATTTTTGCAGACAATTTCAAAAAAATATTTTTTTTACCGTAAATAGAGGTCGCGCATCTTCATTTTTCTCCATATCATCGGCATTTACAGTCCGATCTTAAAGTATAATATATCAATGTTTTTGTCTCGAGTAAACCAATTTTTTGCTTTAAGGGTCACTGACATCAAGGACCCCGCTCTAGTACTTACCCACCAGATCTCAGTTCCTACTGTAGTGTATTTTATCAATAAATAATATTAAGTACCACTTTACTACTATTACTTTAAACTATTGTGAATATCAATAATCTATTACTAAGTTTAAGCCACTGTAAATATACACTAAGTCACCATATGTTTTATGTTAAACATATGTTTTTGTTTACATAAACAAGGATACCGTTATTCCTGTATAAAAGCAGGAAGCGGTTGCAATAAAGGTATCAGTTGATCAATTAGCCTTAAACTGGCTGCCTTTTCATTTAAAACTAATAAGCCTTAAACTGGCTGACAATTATATTTACAGAGCACTCTTTGAAGCGCTTTAATTTTTTTTATTTGATTGCCCGTGGCGTTTTTAAGCGCCGGCAAATACTCTAGGCAGGTCCTACTTTTTTCACATTTACAAAAACCTGCTAAACCCTACACTACCATCTTAATGTACCTTTTAAGTGACAGATAATTAAAGCTTGCAAAATTGCAAAAAATCATTAAACTTTGCCAATAGAAGTATTTCGATTATTCCATTAAAACTATTTTAAAAAATGTTTTTAATTTTTTTACCGAACGTAGCGGTTCTCTTTTTAAATTTTTCGTCATGTCTCCGCCATTTACAGTCCGATCTTAAAATATGATGTTTCGATGTTTTTGTCTCAAGGAGATCAATTTTTTTTTGGCTCCAAAGGTCATTGACCTCAAGTATCTACCCACCAAATCTCAACTTCTACAATATGAATTAAAAAATTAAAATCAAATAAAGGTTCTTCGAGCCGTTGCGCAATAGTACGATGATGTTTATGAAAACTATGATAGTTTGACCGCGGCAGGGGATGTTAGTTTTGATGCCTATGATTTAGATCAAATAATTTGTTTTATAGTTAATGAAGAGGAAGTTTCTCATTGTATTTTAGGATTGAAACCGAGTTTTAAGCAAGATAATGATGGCCTGTCATCAATGTTTTTTTAAAAATTGTGTGAGCAATGTTAAAAAACCCATAACTTACCTTTTTAAATTCTGTTTTAAGCATGGTAAATTCCTTGACTGTTGGAAAGTTTGCCATGTTATGCCTATATTTAAATCTGGTGATCGCAGCAACATATGTAATTATAGAGCCATTGTTAAGCAGTCATTATTTGCTAAATTATTTGACCAAATTATGAAGAATAAATTATTTGCCCATGTAAAGGATGTAATTTGTGAAGAACAACACGGGCTTACTTCTGGAAAATCTACAAGCACTAATTTGATACTGATTTCGAACTATATTGTACGGGCTATGGTTGATCATAGTCAGTTGGATATTGTATACACTGACTTTTCGAAAGCTTTCGACAGAGTTGACCACTCAATATTGTTATTTAAGCTAAGAAAATATGGTTTGTCTGATTTGCTTATAAAATTCTTTAAAAGTTATCTGGAAAATCGTAAACTATTTGTTAAAATTGATTCCACTGTCTCGAAAATTGCAATGAATGCGTCCTCTGGCATTCCGCAAGGTACGCACTGCGGTCCGCTTTTGTTTTTAATTTTTATTAATGATTTACCAAATATTTTAAAATATTCTAAGTGTCTGATGTTTGCAGATGATGTCAAATTGTTTTTGAAAGTTTCTAATATTTCAAGTTGTCATATGTTACAGAATAATTTATTACGTTTTATTCAGTGGTGTTCATCCAATAATCTTAAATTAAATATTACCAAATGTTGTGTTATGTCATTCACTAAGTGTGTCAAACCTATTATTTTCGAATACTCGATAAATAATTGCATATTAGTTAGAAAGCAAGAAAATAAGGACCTAGGTGTGATTTTTGATACCAAATTCAATTTCAAACGTCACTATGATTATATTGTATCAAAAGCTTATGCTATGTTAGGTTTTATAAAAAGAAATTCGGACAGTTTTAAGGACCCAATGACAGTGAAAGCTCTTTATGTTTCTTGAGTCAGAAGTATTTTAGAGTACTGTTCAATTATTTGGGATCCATTTTATGCTGAACGTTCAAATCGTATTGAAAAAATACAAAAACGTTTTTCTAAGATTGCATTATATAGATTGCGATGGCCGGATGATACTCCGTCTTATGATGCAAGGCGTAAATTGCTTGGGTTGCAATCTTTAAAAGATAGGCGCATATATAAGTAGTTCCTTATTATTTGTCAGATAAAATTAAATGTCAGGAAATTTCTAATTTATTTGTTTTATATGTTCCTAATAGAAATTTAAGACTTAATCGTATATTCGAAGACCAAGTTCATAGAACTAATTATGCAATAAATGAACCTATTGCAAGGTGTATTCGTATTTCTAACCAATTTTCACAATTGTTAAATTTTAATGTAAGCTTATACCTTTTTAAATTAAATTTATTTATTCTTTTTAATTAACTAATTTTTAATTAGTCTGTAAGATTAAATCTGTAGACCGTAATAATAAATAAATAAATAAATAAATAACATATTCTAGCAACATCAGAACGTTGAAGATTAAAAGAACAAAATTCACAATTAATGACTTCTTTAACAAATATAGCCTCGCCTCCGGCAGCGTAATCATTATTACAATTAGCAGCACTTATAGCAGTTTATAGAGAAAAGAGGAATTTCGAAACCAAAGGTCCAGATTTCAGAAAAGAATATATTATCAAATGACTCAAGGTGTAAAACAAAATTATCGAAGTTCTTTCTCATGCTTCTTATATTTTGGTGAACGACATAAAAGCTATTTGGCTTTTTTGAATTCTAAGAAATCTCGTGAAAGATTATATTTTTACAAAGCGCAAAAGGAATATTTAATAAATTTATGGGAGGATCATTAATATCCATAGTTGTAAAGATATATTAAATAGTTAAAAAATATACATATACAATAGAGCACCCATACGTGCAAAAGTGTGATTTGTATCGCTCCGCTCCTTTTCTAATAGAATGGGGATAGAAAAGAAGATCTGCAAAATAATGTAGTGTTTCTATTGGAAACAGGCTAGTCGCATTTGATCCAAAGGCTGAAAAATTAACTTAAAATGAGTTTTTTTATTTGCCGATCTACAATTGTAAGACAAACGATTTTTGGTGATAACGACCCATGATGTTAAATGATGTTAAACAAAAATTTTATGAACAATTTTTCCAATTTTTTTTTAAACGGTCCCCATTAAATATTTGAAGAAGAAAAATTTTGTTCCCGTTATCTTATTAAATAGATGCTAAAAAAGCTATTAAAATTCGTTTTTAAATGGCTTTTTTGACTTATCTACATTAGGGTGACCAAAAAAAAATCGAGTTTTCGATTTATATGTTGCTTTTATGAAAAGAAGTTAGTGTTATGTAAAAAAATTAAGCCCTGAAAAAATTTCATTACAAAATATTGATATTTAGAGGTCGCTAGTGTCCAATTTAGGAATTATAACTCTTCCCAAAAGACAATTCTGCATGAGATACGGGCTGTTGGTATTGATATTTATATTTTTGGGTCTGCTGAACACGATGGTGATAGTTGTTTTGCTATGCAGTGGCTGGGTATCTTGGTAGCATCGAAAACTCCCTGAAAACAGCGAAAAAACAGCGCAAATTTGGGTTTAAATGAGGTAAACTCGAGAAATAAATTGTTTTTCTTAGTCTAACATTCTTCAGCATTGTAGTCCGAAAACAGACAAAGAGATTCTGCTTAGTCTCGATGTTCCAGTATTTTTTCTCAGAAGACCAGATTAATAGAAAAATGAAAAATCCTCGAAAACGGGCCAAAACTCAAGCTTAAATGAGGTAAATTCGGATAATACATTTTTTAGAGATCCTTTTCCGAAGTAATTTCTTGCGCTGAATCCGAATTTGGTCTCAAAATTGATCCATCATATCAGAGTTCTGAAATATTTGATCCTGAATTTGGTACCTAAAGATGAGGTTTTTTGTCTACATACTTTCAAAAAGAATTCTGCAGCTTAATTTTAATAAAATTATAATTTCATACCGTTCTTCCCCTTTAAAACAAGCTTTTAAATGGTCATCTATGATGCTTCCTCGCAAAGTTTCTACCCCCAGAAAAGGCTTGTGGAGCGAAACAAATCACAATTTTTCACATTTTATACATTTCATGGGTGCTCTAATATACTACATATGTATGTAAAGTAAACTAGTTGATTTTACTTAGATCCTCAAACGAATTTATAGCAATGGCATGATCCCCCTCGTTTTTGCGCATTAAAATTTTACCTTTGCTAATCCAGAGAAACTTGTAATATTTATCAATTTGTAGTTTGTTAGCTTCTTTAACCCATGATTTTTTTTTTTTTTTTTTGTGAAAAAAATATATTTGGTAGACATTATTACAATTAATTCAGGAAGAAGTAAAAAAAAATTTTTTTTATATTTAATATCTTTTTATTTAAAAAAAAAGCAACCTGTCGCAGATATGCAACACCATGCCTTTTAGTAGACATTAATATAAAGGACCTAAGGCAATTTCTCAAAACTAGGAACTGTATTGAACAACACTGTATTTACATACAAAAATTATATTGTGTATGTACTTAGCTTAGAAAATCACTTTTTACTCATAAAAAAAAACTATAATTCTGACATCCAACAAGCTTCCGCGAATTTTCTCTTTGTCAGAGCACAGCTCATATTTTAACTTCGCGCCAAAAAAAAAAGTTGTTGCCACTCAATAGAATACATGTGCGTAAACGTGAAAAAACCAGGGACATAACTATTATAAGATTTATGTCAAAAAATTGGTTTATAACTATTATGAATAAGAGATATTTTATTAGTTGTCAATAACTATTATTTTTCAATGGATTTTTTTTACGTTGAGTCATAACTATTATGAATAAGAGATATTTTATTAGTTGTCAATAACTATTATTTTTCAATGGATTTTTTTTACGTTGAGTCATAACTATTATGCATAAGAGATATTTTATTAGTTGTCAATAACTATTATTTTTCAATGGATTTTTTTTACGTTGAGTCATAACTATTATGCATAAGAGATATTTTATTAGTTGTCAATAACTATTAATTTGGAAAAAATATTTTTTTACGTTGTTTGAAAAAAGTGTTCAACAGATTTTCATTTTTGTGAATCTTTTTGCACCAATCGATGGGGAGGTGGTTTTTATGACATCACCAGAGGTGGTCATCGGTTCGAAAATGTACGCGATTTTGACTCATTTTTGAAGTTTTTTTTGCTTCAATCAATGAAAAGAGGTCTAAAAAGGATATTGGCCATCACTAGAAGTGGAACCGATCCTTGAAAGTGCTCGATTTAGGTCCATTTTCGAAATTTTTTTTGCAAAAAATCGATGGAAAGAGGTTGACAATGGGCTTTGGCCATCACCAGAGTTGGTCCCAACTAAAAAAGTGGTCGATTTTGGTCCGTTTTGAAAAATAAATTTTGTACCAATCGTTGGAAAGAGGTCGAAGTCGAAAAAAAAGGTACCAAAAAGTGCCCGATTTTGGTCCATTTTCGAAATTTTGTTTGCACCAATCTTTGGAAAGAGGCCGAAAATAGATTTTGGTCATCATCAAAGGTGGTTTCGAGTCCCAAAATGTGACCGATTTTGGTCCATTTTCGAAATTTTGTTTGCACCAATCTTTGGAAAGAGGCCGAAAATAGATTTTGGTCATCATCAAAGGTGGTTCCGAGTCCCAAAATGTGCCCGATTTTGATCCATTTTCGAAATTTTGTTTGCACCAGTCGTTAAATAGAGGTCGAATATGAATTTTGGACCTCATTTGAGGCGGCTCCGGACCCTGGAAATTACCGTTTTTGACCCATTTTCGAAAAAAAACTTCTTTTTTCTGTAATAAATGGGAAAAGGTCGAAAATGGATTTTGGACATCACTTAGAGTGGCTTCTGAGTCCGGCCCCGAGAAAGAACCGTTTTTGACCTATTTTCGGAAAAACTTTTTTTTTCTGTAATTAATGTGAAAACGTCGAATATAAATATTTGACATCATTTAGGGTGGCTCCGGGCCCTGGAAAGGACCGCTTTCGATAATTTTGGTAGTTTTCAAGTTCCGGAGCTACTCTAAAAGATATCCAAAACGCATTTTTAACCTTTCCTAATCGATTGGAGCAATAAATAATTTTAGGGTGATTCATAAAAAATTTTTTTTTTGCTCCAATGCATAGATAAAGCTCGAAAATGACTATTGTCGACATTTCCCTATCGATTCGAACAAAAAAAAAATTTTTTATGAACCACCCTAAAATTTTTTAATTGCTCCAATCGATTATGAAAGGTTGAAAATGCGTTTTGGATATCTTTTAGAGTAGCTCCGGAACTTGAAAACTACCAAAATTATCGAAAGCGGTCCTTTCCAGGGCCCGGAGCCACCCTAAATGATGTCAAATATTTATATTCGACGTTTTCACATTAATTACAGAAAAAAAAAATTTTTCCGAAAATGGGTCAAAAACGATTCTTTCTCGGGGCCGGACTCAGAAACCACTCTAAGTGATGTCCAAAATCCATTTTCGACCTTTTCCCATTTATTACAGAAAAAAGAAGTTTTTTTTCGAAAATGGGTCAAAAACGGTCCTTTCCAGGGTCCGGAGCCGCCTCAAATGAGGTCTAAAATTCATATTCGACCTCTATTTAACGACTGGTGCAAACAAAATTTCGAAAATGGATCAAAATCGGGCACATTTTGGGACTCGGAACCACCTTTGATGGTGACCAAAATCTATTTTCGGCCTCTTTCCAAAGATTGGTGCAAACAAAATTTCGAAAATTGACCAAAATCGGGCACTTTGTGGTACCTTTTTTTTCGACTTCGACCTCTTTCCAACGATTGGTACAAAATTTATTTTTCAAAACGGACCAAAATCGACCACTTTTTTAGTTGGGACCAACTCTGGTGATGGCTAAAGCCCATTGTCAACCTCTTTCCATCGATTTTTTGCAAAAAAAAATTCGAAAATGGACCTAAATCGAGCACTTTCAAGGATCGGTTCCACTTCTAGTGATGGCCAATATCCTTTTTAGACCTCTTTTCATTGATTGAAGCAAAAAAAACTTCAAAAATGAGTCAAAATCGCGTACATTTTCGAACCGATGACCACCTCTGGTGATGTCATAAAAACCACCTCCCCATCGATTGGTGCAAAAAGATTCACAAAAATGAAAATCTGTTGAACACTTTTTTCAAAACAACGTAAAAAAATATTTTTTCCAAATTAATAGTTATTGACAACTAATAAAATATCTCTTATGCATAATAGTTATGACTCAACGTAAAAAAAATCCATTGAAAAATAATAGTTATTGACAACTAATAAAATATCTCTTATGCATAATAGTTATGACTCAACGTAAAAAAAATCCATTGAAAAATAATAGTTATTGACAACTAATAAAATATCTCTTATGCATAATAGTTATGACTCAACGTAAAATAATCCATTGAAAAATAATAGTTATTGACAACTAATAAAATATCTCTTATGCATAATAGTTATGACTCAACGTAAAAAAAATCCATTGAAAAATAATAGTTATTGACAACTAATAAAATATCTCTTATGCATAATAGTTATGACTCAACGTAAAAAAAATCCATTGAAAAATAATAGTTATTGACAACTAATAAAATATCTCTTATTCATAATAGTTATGACTCAACGTAAAAAAAATCCATTGAAAAATAATAGTTATTGACAACTAATAAAATATCTCTTATTCATAATAGTTATAAACCAATTTTTAAAAATAATTATTAAAATTGGGCAATTTTTTCAATCTGAAAAAAGAAAATAATAGTTATTTTGGGTCCCTGGAAAAAACCTTACAACAGCACGAATAGATTACATACAGTTTTTCACTGCGATTTAAAGTATGACACTGCGACACTGCATCTTTTTTAAAAACACTGCACTTTCAGAAAAGTGTCGCAAAAGTAATCTAGCAAAAAATTTTCAAATTATAAATTTTCAGTCATAAACCATTTCCATTTATAAGCCATTGAGGGATGTATACCTTGGCCCGAGAGCTAATTCATTCATTCACGATAGTTTGTTAAGTGAGAAAGAAGCTACAGAAATCAAAAAGAAATGTCAACAATTTTATATGATTTTATGCAAACAAGTGCTAAAAATAATTAATTTTAAAGATCCTGCTTTAAAAGCGTTTCAATCTGAAAGTCCGGTTTCGTAAGCTCGTTGACACTGATTCTGCTTTTTCCTAATCTGATAAATCATTATGACATAGATGATGTCGAAACCATAAGAAAAAATTTTGGAAGAATTTTGGCTAGCTATATTTCATTAAAAAAAACCTTAGGCGAAACTACTGTATGTATCCTGGTTTATAGAAATTTGTTGGCGCACTATTATGCCTACCTCACAGTAGCGCATCCAAAGACCGCATTTTTTCACTTACAAATCAAATACAAAATTCAACTTGGAATGGTTTAAAAGTGGAGACGGTTAATTCGATCATGCTCATTAAAGGAACGTTTCCTAATGAAGATTTTAAAAATTGGGTGCCATCAAAACAATTACTAGCAAATTACAGAAAATAGTCGTACATAAATCGTATTTTTATATTTTTTTTTAAAATAAAAACACTTTTTCTGGCTTTAGGTCAGTGTTTTATTTATAATTTTTCCCAATATTTCGAGGAAGATCCTTCCTTATCTTCAGGGGTGACTAAGAAATAATAATTAAAACAATACACAATTGAATAAATTAACAAAACAAAACTTACGTTAAAATTATAGAAAAGCTAAACTTAAACTAACCTAGTTGTCAACTAAATATGAGCACAATTTTCTGTGTCGCTCTTGAAATTTATTCTCTTGTCAGTGGGAGTGTTAATAATGTGGAGCATCTCTAATATGAATCTCTTCCCATGATTATTTTCTTCTTGTAAGATCTCCACAGCGTCAAAATTAGGAAAATGTCCAAGCTCAGCACAGTGGGCTCAAAGGGCTGTCTTAGGGGCTTGTCCATTTCTGTTTTTTTGGTCCGATCTGTGTCCTGAGAGTCTTGTCCTTAATTTGTTTTTGTAGTACCAACATATACCTTCTGGCATACATTGGACCCGTCTCCGTCACAAAAAATTTTGTAAATAAGGCAGGATTTGTCAAGTTTTGATATTGCTGTAAAATTGTCCAACTTTATTATATGTCTTATTAGCAATTTTTATGTCCTTAAACGCACTTAATTTCGCGAATCTCTCTGTCAAACGTGGAATATATGTCATCGATTTATATATGACTGTACCCCTTTCCTGTCTTAGTCCCTTATCCTTATAAAAATTGTCTTTTAATCTTTTTGTTGTATGTTTTGGAAAACTGTTTTTCGCTAAGATTTCCTCAATTCTTTTTATGTTGTCCCTATGGAATACTTGGTCGCTAATTTTTTTTAGTTTATTTTGATGTACACAGTACATAGAATATATAAACTTTTATTATTATCTTTTTTTTTATAAAATGTACTGATTTATGCCATGAAGGCACAAAATGACAATGTTATTTGTTTAATTTTAACTATTGATTACATTTTATTAAAAATGTACCGAAAAAGGTTTTTGTTTTTCATGTGATTTTAAAAATATTGTAGAATGTATCTTTTTCTTATAACACTGCAAAATTCACTGCACTTTTGTTTTAGAAACACTGCGAACACTTCACTTTTCCTCAACTTTTCGGAATTTTCACTGCGGTCAAAAATTCCAAAACGACAGCCCTGATTACATACCGGAAACTTTGAGGTGGTTTGAATGGTTTGTTGCAGTTCTACAACACCATGCATTTAAGGGTTAAACAGCGACCTAGTTTTAGTAGAACAACAATCATTAATAAACATTTTAGTTGGTCTATCACAATTGAATAACTTAGAGCTTAAATTGTTCTCAGAGCAAACTATACCATTTTTACTGTGTTGTGGCTCATTTTAAAGGGTGTAAAAAGACATACAAAGTAATAACTGTTTAAAGATTTATGAATAAAACTTCGATTTGGGGGACCATTTTCAAAGTTGTCATATTTTAATAAGACAACTTGAATTAATCGGGTCGCACAACAAAGTTGTTAAGGTCTAGAGTCTAGACTCTAGAAGTTTCAATTTTTTGTGTATAGTGGATAACTTCACAAAAAAAGTGATATCCATAATGTTATAAGTATTTGGATGTGTGACTTTAAGTACAAAAATGTTTAAAATGGACTAAAAACGCCTATTTTCAAACCGAAATATGGCGCTCTCTAAAGACCTTGTCCACGTATGGGGCTGAAATTTTGGCCGTGGAGTAATCTTTTAAAATATTTATTTTAACGTGACAAAATTTCGGCAAAATTGCATGTTTTTTTAAGCTTCACACGTATGCTATACAGATGGGTGGTTCGTAGAGAAAAAAATTGAGGACGCTCCCTCAATTGGTTTGAAATAGGAAAAATTTTAGGAATATTTTCCAAATTTTTATCTTTAACCTTTACTGTACCTATTTTAATGTGAAATTTGGCCTTAGCCGCAACTTTCATGAGGTTTTTAGAATAGGCAATATCGCCCTAGTATTAAATTTTAAAACTCTTGCTATCAGTTACCAGACATAGCGTTTTAAATGTTTTTTTGTAAGAAGGTGTCAATCCCCGTTGTCTAACCCCATGCATATTTTGTAAGATCCTTAGCATATACAACATACATCTCAACAGAAAATGTCAAAGCATTTCCTTTTATAGGAACCAAGCATTTTTTGTTGCTTGGAAGGTGCCACGACCCGTAGTCTAATCTCGTTCATATTTTGCTAAGTATAACACCGAATTTTAATACATTTGCTGTAATAGGAGCGAAGATATGGCGTTTTATGTGTTTTTGTCGTGTGGAAATGCCACGCTAAAATTGAAAATTTTAAAATTTTTGGAACAAAAATTTAAATAAATATATACAAAAGTAATGAACGAACTGGTATCTTATTTTTATGTATGAATTTATTTCAATTAACTATTAAAGGTAAGATCTTATAACTTAAATAGATCGAACACTATCGGCTAGTAAGATTAAAATCATTTATTTTACATAAATCATTTCAATAAATGTTTCTAACTAAATATCTAAAAGTGCCTTCGACAAAATTTCACATTGAAATGGATATGGGTTAAAGATAAAAATTTTAAAAACTTCCTAACATTTTTTTTATCCTATTTCCAACCAATTGAGAGGGCATTGCATTTGATTTTCGCAAAAACCTCAAACGGGCCCGTACTAACCCGACTTTGCGTGGGGGCAAACAAATATTACTATATCAAACGTCTTCTTTGAACATTTTGAACTATTCAGCAGTCTGAAAATAAATATGTATTAAAGAACTTCACTCCCGGTTTCGTCGGTAATTGGAATATGTTCTTACTTTGCGAAGTAAAGGGGAAATGCGATTTTGGCTTATGATGCGCATTGGGGTATTTATGCAATGCAAGGCTGAGCAATTGGAAACAAAGATTCTATGCCACTCGTTAGAGCTGCTTATACGATGATTGAAAAAATGAAATCGCAAAAGAGTTTCAATAAATACTATTCTCAAACGACAGATCTGTTGGAGAAATTAGAGCCCACAGAATCAGCTCACGCCTCAAGTTGTCCAATTCAGAATAGGCGCCAGTCAAAAATGCTAAAGGAGTCTGTTGTTGAAAAAATACTGGGTAAAAGAAGAGAATCGGCCATCATGCTGAAATCAACATTCTACGAAACAATCGATATCGTATTAATTGAAATGACCATGGCTGATGATATGAAGATGGCTGGAGGGCGCAAATCTTGTCTGAAATTAAAAATTTTTTCTTTGAATCAAAGCTCACTGGCATTCAATAAATCCTTGGAGCATTTTTAAGAAAAGGCAAAAACAAAAAACAATTTTATTGAATAATTTTTTGGTTGAAAAATAACTAGGGACAGGAAATTTTGTCGGACATTTTTTTTATTCCATTTTTAAGCCAAAAATGTTCAAAGAAAGAAAAATTTTGTTTTGTGACTTAACTTAAAATAATTAAACACGAAAACTATTATTAAAAATTCGAGCACCGACGATTTGTTAACATTTTAGCTGGCTTTTATTAAAAATTTTCATTTCCGATAAGATTTGCAGGCTCCGCTTAATTGTTGGCAATTAAGTTAGCTCTTCTTTAAAAAAGAAAATTTTAAATTTTCGAAAAAATATTTGGCCGGTTCCAAAAAACAGTATATTTTTTTCCATATTCGGGCTCCAAGAATTTGCTGGAAATTTAGTAAGCTTTAATTAAAGGAAAAAATTTTTGATTTTTGACACCAATTTTGAACCAAAAAATAACAAAATATTTTTTTTCGGGACGTAAAATAAAAAAAAGAGTACATTTTTTTTAAGAATCAACCTCCGATGATTTATCGACATTTAAGTTAGCTTTCATTTAAAAAAAAATTGTTAATTTTCGACAAGATTTGCGCTCTCTAGCGATTTTTGAACCAAAAAACACGATTTGTGATCAATGTGCGGTGGTGCTGACAGAGCTGTATGAGGTGCATCAAGGAATGGAAAAGGTGTACAATCTATATGCAGCAATCGAAACTTTCCCGTCTGGAACGGAAGTATGCGAATCATCATTTTCGGAATTAACATGAAACATGCGCCTACAATGGATAGGCATGTCAACTGATAGATTGAATAATTTATCGTTTCTGGCTTTCGAGCACAAACGACTTTAGTCTAGACATGGTTTTGAAAAGATTCTATGCACTGAAAGATCGCAAACAGTTATTTTAGAAAGTTATTTATTGCTATCGGTTTAGAAAAAAAAAAACTGTAAGCCCGGTATGAACTATAAAAATAAGTTTCTTAATCGCTTTTGGTTTCAACTTTTCCTTAAGTTTTTCTAAATAAATGCGTGAGGGGAAAATGAGACGCGTAAGGGTGCAAAGCCCCCCTTAGCCCCTGGGTAGGTACGGGCCTGACCTCAAATACCCCAACCACCCCAACTTACATGCTTACATATGTATCTAATATCTTTAAAAAAAACAGTAAATATGCAATTAAAAAACAAATCTCAATAGATACTTATCCTTTTGATGTAGGTATATCGACTCTTAATTATTATTAAAAACGTGATTCCTAAAATGGTAAAAAGTTAAGTTATTGTATGGTAAGAACTGATATCCTTTTTTTCAATTCAATTTTTCAAGTCCTTCACATAAACGACCAATGCTTGGGTATTTCAGAAATTTCTGAATTTCGAGTCAATCCCGGCCACTTGGCAAGCTTATTTCTATATATTAAAAACTTAATTTCAAAATTATATGAACAATTTCTTGAGTACATCACTGAGGCAAAATATGTCATGTTACGCATGTCACGCCACGTATCATATTATGGCCTGTATAAGAAAACTAAAAAAGATTTTTCAGCGACACAGCTATGAATATGAAGTAACATTATTCCGGATCATACTTATTTAAGTAAGTTGCATCAAAAAACTCGCTGGTTTTTCGCAGATTTTTGCATTGGATGCAGACAAAAACCACTTTTGTTTTTGATCACGTCATGTATCCTTCTTTGTTTGCTTATACCTTAGGACCATACTGTCGACAACTCCCATCCTTTACATAAATATAGTGCTATTAAAGTGCTATCTAAAAACCAACACAATAATAAAAAATTTAATTTTTCTTTGTATTTCTTTGTGTTTCATCTTATTGAAGACGTACGGCAGTCACATGCGTTGCTATGGAAATGCTCATATGCCCTTCGTCCGCTAAATTTAATCCAAATCGGTCCAGTGGTTTCATTCAGTGGTATGATTCAAAGATTTGATTTCAAATTCAAAAAAATAAATAAACGCTTACTTATCTTATTGCAACGGATATGAATTCGTCTATTGATAACGGGCTACCTGGCGCTCGTAACACTTTTTTCGTCGAGCACGCAATATTCAACTCGCAATCGCAGGGAAGTGACTATAAAAATAAGAATATGGGTCATTCTACCTCGTTTTTGCTTTCAAATTTTAGATATGTCAAGAACAATTTTTTTCCGACACTTTGCCAAAAAATATTCGATAAATATTTTTGGGCTTATTTTCGAAAATACAATTTTTTGAAAATCACAAGTTGCGAACGCTTGTATTTCAAAACTTACACGTCATGTAGAAAAACCGTTAGGACATAAAAGTTAGCATTTGATGTATATTTTCTTATTGTTGTATTAAAAGTTTTCTTCTCTTCAGTTATAAGCAATGATTTTGCAATTTAAGACTTAAAATCGAAAATTTTCTCCTTTTGGTATGTTTAATTATTTTGACTTTTTTGGAGAGAAAATAAAATCCTTGTAATCATTTTGGAATTTTTTTTTCAAATTTGGCCGAGTCCTGGTTCTCTACATATGAATTTTTCTGTATCACGGCGAGCAAGGTAAAAACGCGCACGAGTTACATACCCTGTAACCAACCTTCCAAATAGTATCGGTACCATCAATGCTGTTGACCCCAGCAACATTGATGATATCATTAAATAATATGCAAACTAAAATTTACTGAGGATATCGTAAAAATAAGAAAATACACAAAATAAAATTAATTGATTTCGCCATGAAATAATGTAACTTGACACTTCCGTTCTTTATGACGAAATCAAAGTACTAGCAAAAGACACAGTCAAAGACCTTTTGTAAACAAAAGTTCATAAGAGTTCTTTGGCTTAATTCTGAGTGTGTTTGTGAAGCAGCGTCAGCGATCTTTGTAATCAAAACTTCTTTAATTGATTTTTGTATACAAGGCTTCTTTGATATTGCTTTTGCAGCAACACTAGCAATGAAGAAAATAAAATAGTTTTAGAATTTTAGTCTTAAGACCAGCGGCAACAAGTTCAGTTGCTTTCAATAAAATTTTTTTAAAGTAAAACTAAAATTAATTTTTTATCGAGCCTCAAGCTCGTATTTGGCGCAGTCAACGGGAATTTATTCTTAAGAATAAATTCAAAACGAACCTAAATTCGGAAATAACCATTGCTGAAGTGCATAGAAACTATTTAAAATAAATAATCGAGAAACCAACAGAACTCTGTCCAAAGACAAAAAGGAGTTAAAACAAATATAAATTGAAAAAATTCTAGTGAAATAAAAAAAGCAAACAAAAAATGGAACAAAAATTACAAGAAATGCGAAATGTAATTCAGCGGCAAGAAGATCAAATACAGCAGCTCCTGCAACAACAAATTGAGCAACATCGGATGCAGCAAGAACAGCAGCATATCCAACAACAACGGGTTCAAGAAATCAGAAATCCACAAGCGACTTATCTGGGACTATCACCGAAGGACATCATCAACCAGTTCAGATCAATCCAGCCCTTAACGGATACAAAGTTCATGGTGACATTTATAAAGGCGGTAGAACAAGTTATGAGGATGTGCGAAAACAACGAGGAAATGAAAACATTCGGCCTACACATCATTATCAACGAAAAAATCCGAGGTGAAACAGCCGGAATAATACAGGATTTCAGCGCCAAACCAACGAAGTAAGCAGAAAACTGAGACAACATTTCAGGCCAATAACGATTTTCGTACAAATATACAACAGATGCAGATCCGTCAAAATGAGAATTGTTCAAATATTTTGAAGATGCTAAGTCTAAATAAATATGCTATATGAATTAAGTGATACTGCATCTTTCTTATATACCCCAGTAAATGTTGATAGGGATCTAGTACACATTTTGCTAGGAAAGCTAGACTACACAGTTAGGGCTCACATAAGTGAATATACGAAACTAGAAGAAATAATTGTATCATTCACAAAATTAAACTTACTAGATGATAGTAGGGCAATTGACTTCAAACATAAGAAACCGCAGCAAAACAGACAAGATAAAGGGAAAAAATTTTACAAACGCTACGAAAACAATACTGCAAGTAGACATAACAATTATTCCAATAATAGTCGTAATAACTCTTTTAGAAACAGTAACTGTGATGGACACAATCAAACTAATAATACTAACAGCAATACCTATATCACTCAAAATAAAGATAAACCAACCAACAATCACTACAAAACTAACCAACAATATAATGAAAGCAATAACAGAAATTCTTATACCAGAAACAAACAAAACCAATATTATAATTCAAACCGGTCAGGTCAATCCCATATGAGTGTAGACCAATCAAACCAGACCAAAAGGTCACAACACACGGAAATATACAGCAACGCGAACAAAATTCTAGTAGAGAGGTAAATCTTTTCACACCGCCTCCAGACTCAAGTTGCCAATAATAGTAGTAAAAATTGGTAAACAAGTTTTGAAATGCTTGATAGACACAGTATCAGATACAAGCATTATCAAAACAACAGCGCTTTACGGTTTCCAACCACAATTGTTAAAGGAAAAATTATACATTTTAAGAGTTTTATCGACCTTTTTTATTACAAAATAAAAACACTTTTCTGGCTTTAGGTCAGTTTTTTATTTATAATTTTTTCCCAATATTTCGAGGAAGATCCTTCCTCATCTTCAGGGGTGACTAAGAAATAATAATTAGAACAATAATTAACACAATACACAATTAAATAAATTAACAAAACAAAAACTTACGTTAAAATTATAGACGAGCTAAACTTAAACTAACCTAATTGTCAACCAAGTGTCTGTAATTGTGCTCATATATACAGACACTTGGTTGACAATTAGGTTAGTTCTTCTGGTTCTTACCTTGGGGTAAGGTCAGTAAAATACATACTACTTTTTTCTTCGCTTAAATAATTAATTCCATCAATTATCCGGTATCTTTTAATTGATCCGTTCGTTCAAATAAGCGGGGCCCGCTTTATTGATTCCGCGGTTAATAGATCCAAGTTTTCTGCGCAGTTAAAAGAGCAACTAAGTGGGGTCTACTGTATTTACTAATCTACACTATAAATCTATTTCTACTAACGACAACCCTTTGCTGATCGATATGTAAGTTGTTATCGATATAAATTAGCAATCTCTATTAAAAAGCTGATTGTGCAATGTAATTACTGCGGCGCTAAGTTTGTCGGTTTGGATTTGAAATCAAATTTTCGCTGTTTTTCCGCTGACCGCAGAGATGAAATTTTTCGGATAGGTTGAGAGCCCACTGTAGGAAAGTCGAGTGTATAAGATTACTGGATGGGATGTACGGGAAACATGGTGAGCCATTTTGGTGAAACTAACGAACCAGGGTTGCCTTGCCAAAGCCTGTCCCGATGCCTGAAAATGCCCGAATTTTAGCCAATTTTGCTATCATAATTTAATTTAAGAAAAATTGGCCCTAGAAACAGGTGGCAACCCATGCCTAAGACCAGATTCGACCAGGCAATCCTATATATTCTACTTAGGCTCTTCAAGCTCTATCGTTTGGCACACATTTCAAGCATTAAAAATTATGTGATTTGTAAAACACTAAAGGAATGTCGGTGGAAAGCTTGTCGAGAATAAATGGGTTAAAATATTTCAACATTTTAAAAAGAATTTCATACCTTTTCAAAATATTTTAAATATAGTAGAATTTAGTTTGTGTTTACCGGGTTCAAATGCCTCCACCGAAAGGGTATTTCCTATCTTAAGCAATATATGGAATGACGAAAAGTTCTATATTAAAATTGACACTGTAAAATCTATTTTAATAACGAGATGCTACAATGATCTTAACTGCTTAGAGTTTAAGGAATAATTACAAAGTCAGAAAAACATGATTAAAAAAAATTATAACTCAGAAAATTATCAATGATTTACAATAGGTGCGTATATTTTTGTTACAGTATTGTTAATTAAAATCAAAGGCAATGAAATGTGATTTATGTTTTTTTTTTTGTGAATTTTTAATACTTTAATATAAAAAAATACGTTTCTACAAACACAATTTCTGTTCTGTTTTTTTAATTTAAATTTATGGTCACCGTAACTATTTAATACAAACTGTCTTACAAAATTTTGTAATCTATTCAAAAGTATTAATTGTATTCAAAATTGTATTAAAAATCTTTGTAATACTTCGCTTGTCTTAAAATATATTCCAAGATTTCTAACCGTGTAGTCAGTGCATGATTAGCTTAAAAAAATTAAAAAAAAAATTTAATTTTGATAACTTTTGGGCCAAACATACAAACATTTTTTTTTCTCATTTATTTTTTTAATGGAAATTCATGTAGTGGCATTGACAATTTCAAATTTCAAAACAACAAAAGACTTGAGCTGTTACACAAGAAACACCAAAGCTCTACTCGCGGAGAGGCCACAGTTTTTCTCCTTGTGTATAGGCTTAAAAAATAGCGGTCAATTTTTTTCGACACTTCCTTTTGTGTACATAAGGAAAATAAGGAAAAAATTAAATTTTCTTAATTTTTTTGGCCAAATTCCGAAAAATGAAAATTTTGCAGCTCTGGTAGAAACCCTAAGACTATTTTTTTTTTATTATTTTTTTAAATGAGGATATACTCGAATGTGAACGAATTTTCAAAAATCGAGTGTTTTGAAGTATTCTAAAACATGCCATTTATCTAGTGTTAATGATATGATTCGATATTCAGTTATCATTACGTTAGTAGCTAATTCTGCGAGGTACTTAAAAACACTCGTCCAAAACTCTTTCCACTTTGATTTCGATATCGCGATGTATATTTAGCGAGGCTAAGCCATTCAGCCGATCTTCGGACATAGTTGATCTGAGGTATGTCTTTAGACGACGTAGCACTGAAAAGGAGCGTTCATTTGTTGCTGTCGTCACAGGCAGAGCTGTCAAAACGCGAAGCATTTTTGATGTCTTGCCCCGCAAAGCGTTGACGCCAAAGTTTATTTTCATTTATGTCACGTGAACTATCATGCAAAATTGAATGATTTCATTGATGCCGGAGCTATGCTTAAACGCGCATTGAAAAAAAGGTCGTGTTACTTAGCCTTAGTGACGCGCAGTGGTCCCAAATCGTGTTTTTTTGGTTCAAAAATAGCTAGAGTGCGCAAATCTTGAGAAAGTAAAAAACTCGTGCTCTGATAATTTATTGGCATTTCAGTTCTTTTATTTAAAAAAAAAAAAAATTTGTTGTGTCTTTTTGATTTTTCATTCAAATGTCAATAAAAATCTATGTGCGAAAATTCCCAATGGGGAGGGGTTTGAACCCCCAACATCTCCCCCTTGCGCACGGGCCTGATATCTACTTACCTTATTTACACGCAGCGTCGACTTGTAACACCGACTCACAAGTTCGATCTTATTCAGGCATTTACACAGAGATACGTCGACGTTCAAATGTCATTATTTGATGACAAGGCGAACAACAACAAAATAGTTTGCTACGACGTAGTCACTGGTTAAAAAGAAAAATTAATAATAATAGATGTTTTCTCTTATTTTTCTTTTGCTTTCGTATTTTAAAATTTATTTTTGTTAAATTTCAATATTTATTTTAGCTTAATGCTGTTTTAAACATTTATTTTACTTACACATTAATTTAAGCATTTTTGACATTCGAACGTCGACGCTCAAATCTCCATTTGCACAGCAGCGAACTTGTGCATCGACTCACCACCAGCGCTGCCACTTTGCTACTATCGTAGCAAATTTGCTACACTTAAGCAAATAATAACACATTTGCGACTTTGCTACCCACTCTCATCAAATGTATCAATTTTGCTACATTTTTCCCATTTCCATAGAATTTTGTATTATTCATTTAATTTTTCTTACTTTTTCTCCTGCAATTTTTTAATTAAACACATTTTCCAATTTATTGGCAACTCTGTATCAGCACTAGCTGAATTGTGAACTAAACAAAGTTTTCATGATTTCTAATGCCAGTTACTTTTCAAAAAAATTGCTTGCTTTGCCACACAGCAGTGCATCTGCAGAGCGATTTTTTTCAGACCTCAATTTAATAAAAAATAAAAAAAGTAACTCCTACAAAATAGATACCATAGATTTTATAATGGCTGCAAAATGTTTGATCTCAAATAAGGACACTTTATGGATGCCTTAAATAGATTATAATCAGATGAATTATATAATATGTTTATGAACTATTAAGCCCAATTTCCATGTGATCTTATCTTATCCCATATCATTGATATCAAATCAAATTTTTGTAAGAAAGAAAAAGCATGCGAACAGAACCTAATGCGCTTGGAGAATGCGAGAGTGAATAGCATACATTTGCCATTTTCATAGCATATGATGTCCTCCCTGATATTTGATAAGATAAGATCTAGGGGTGGTAATCCCGGGATCCCGGGATTTGCTCTAAATATAGGCTTAAGTAATCCCGGCATTACAAAGAGACAATCCCGGGATTTTCGGGATTAGAAAAAAATTTTATATTATATAATAAATATTCTTTTATATGACATATTTAAGTACAAAATCTGCAAAATAACTGTTTTCAATACATTTGATGTGCATGAAACATTATTGCATCAACCTGCAAAATGCACTTCAATTGTGCCTGAACCTTAAATTGAGTAAAAATATTTTTGTTTATTGTAGCAATTTTTTGCTTAAGATTTTCTTAAAAAAAATGTCACATAACAAAAAAAAAATATGTTTTTTAATACTTTGACTAATTTTAAGAATTTTTTACTAAGTGCGATTTGTATTGAAAATTGATAGTTCAGGAGAAAAATGATAAAATGTGAAATTTAGAGTAACATTATTTTTATCAATAACGGAAATCCTAAAAATGCAATATAAAAACAACATAAGCAAAACATATCTATTTTTTATAACAAAATACAAATCTGCAACACAAAATATAGGTTTGTCTTCAAAAAAAAAAAAAACACAGCCAACCTTGATTTGACATTGAAATTTTGACCCATACCTAGACCTACCAAAATTCAAGTTCTAAGATGTAATTAAAGTTTTGTCTGAAGCTTTTTTTCTGAAATCAGCTTCTAAAGATTTTGACAACTTAAATGAAGCACACTTATGGATGCGTCTACAGAGAGCGAGCCATTCGGTGCCACTAAATGCCATCACTGTCACATTTGAAGAAGGTGATAAAGTATTAATCAAGTACAAAATGTTGTACACGAATTTTTAAATGTAAAAATAAAATTGATAGTTTGGTCATAAATGCTTGATTATTCTCTATCATCTCCTTTTAATAGTGACTATCTTCCACTAGTCAAACTAAGTAAATGCTATTTAGATGTATTAACACTCGAAGTGTTCTAAGGCAACTTTTAAGCTATAATTTTTTCTATTATTTTGCGTTCTTATTCTTCATTGTTACGCTGTGAAATAAAGCAATTTTGATTTTATATATACAATAGTATAAACTTCTCGTTTTTTTTTTTTTTTTGTAGTTTTGTATGCATTTATTAGAACTATCAATCCCGGGATCCCGGGATTGGAAACTTCGATCCCGAAAATCCCGAAACACAAAAAAGCTCCGGGATTGCCACCCCTTATAAGATCACATGGAAATTGGGCTTTATATTTATTCTTATTTATGTGAATTGTAATTTGTTAATCAGATTTATGTTATGTACTGTTGCACCATTCTGAATTTCAATGTGATATTTTCGTTTTATAAAAAGTTTATGTTTAGTTTAATGTTCAATAAACGATAGTTCAGCCAATTCTTGACTTTTGCTACGCTGCTCGCCGTTTTGCTACGCAATTTTGCTACAAAAATTTTATCCAAAGTGGCAGCACTGCTCACCACGTCGACGTAGAAATACCGAACTACCACTCCGACATACCTATGTCGCACTTACACAACAAAAAATTACTCCGAAGTCATACGTCGACTCTCAAATTCGGTGTGTGTAAATAACATAACTATAGTTATGTAATATTATTATAAGTAATATATTATTAAGTGAGCTAAAATTATATGTACATATGTATCTATCTACTATTATTAAAGCCCAATTTCCATGTGATCTTATTTTATATTATTTCATGCCATATCAGGGATATCAAATCAAATTTTTGTAAGAAAGAAAAAGCATGCGAACGGAACCTAATGCGCTTGGAGAATGCGAGAGTGAATAGCATACATTTGCTATCTTAATAACATGTGATGTCCTCCCTGATATTTGATAAAATAAGATAAGATAAGATAAGATCACATGGAAATTGGGCTTAAACGAGCTTAAATTGTATGTATGTATGTATGTATGTACAGTAGGGTGATTCAAATTTTTTTATTTTTGTTTTTTTTAAGGTGCTGTTGCTTAAAAAGTAAGCTTATGATATGAAGAAAAATTTCACGAAAATTCAGCTCTGTAACTCAATTTTATAGGGTAGCGACGGAGCCTATTAGTTTAACATGTAAATTGTATGGAAAAATTATTTTTTACAAAAAAGGTATCTAAATGAATAGGTGATTAGTGTTGTTGAGCTGAAAAGGGTCGTTTTTCGACGTAATTTTTTACGCTGAATCCGAATCTGGCCTCAAAATTGACCCATCATGTCAGAATCCTGAAATATTTGAGGTTAATTACCTGAAACATGAAGTTTTTTTGTCTACTTTCGAGGCCATGTATGGGACTCAAAGAAAGTTGATCAGCTTATTTTTAACAAAAGCATCATTTAGAACCACCCTTACCCTTTAAAATGAGCTTTCAAGTGGTGATCTGTGATGTTTCCTTGCAAAAATATCGCCAAAAATTAAACATTTTAATTTACTACTTGCCCACATGTTATGGCATATCATTTTAAAGCTTGCGTATCAAGCTGTAATCTGAAGTTCACCGAAAAAGTATTCAGAAATGGATTTTTCAAAAAAACTTCATAAAATTCATTTCAATTTACAAAATTTTAGCTTTATAAGTTTTTTTAAAACTAGAAAAAATATAAATAATTTTTATCCCACAAAAATTTTTACGGCATTAAGCGCAGAATAAATTTAAGTTTTTTTAAGAATAAAAAAAAAAATTTTAAAATATGGGTTTTTTTAAAAAAATGCAAAAATATTTCTCAATTCTCAAAATTTTTGCGAAAACATTTTTTTTTTCAAAATCAGTATTTTTTTTGAAAAGTACAAATAAAAACCTAAAACTATAAAAACAAAAAAATATTCAGAAATGGATTTTTCAAAAAAAAATTGAAAAATTCATTTCAATTTACAGAATTTTAGCTCTTTAATTTTTTTTTTAAATTAAAAAAAATATAAATAATTTTTTTCCCACAAAAATTTTAACGGCATTAAGCGCAGAATAAATCAAAGTTCTTAAAAAAAAAAAAAAAAATTCAAAATATGTTTTTTTTAAAAAAAATGCAAAAATATTTTTCAATTCGCAAAATTTTTGTGAAAAATTTTTTTTTTCAAAATCAATATTTTTTTTTTTGAAAAGTACAAGTAAAAACCTAAAAATGTACGTTCACCAATTATTAATTGATAAAGTTTGCTGTAAGCTATGAATTTTCAAAAAAAAAAACTCTTATTCTGAAAAAGTACGAACATCGTGAATTTCATACCCGCGTATCTGAGCAACAAATAATATTAGGGCAAAATCTTAACCACACTTTTATTGCCAGACATCAATACTACAATCATGCCAAATTTCACCCAAATCGGAGCAAAAAATTTTTTCAGGTGGCGTTTTCGTGTGTTTTACCCCTTATATACAATTATGAAAATAAAAAAGTAATAACGAATCATATAAAATTGTTTTGATTTTATTAGAAAATTTCCATTTTAACATGCGCTGCCACATTTGGTAGATTTCCCCAAATTTTGTAGAAAATTTTTGGTTCGGTAGAAAGGAAGACTTTTTTCATTTTGGTTGATTTTTCATTGGCAATTAAATGAACCGATGTAAATTAATGTTCCTTCTGATTTGAAAAGTTGCTTTGCTTTATTAAGATTGTTTTTGAATGCTTTTGTGTGAACTGTGTTTTATTTTAAGAAAAAGCAGATTTATAATACAAAGCTGACGCTTACTTGGGAAACCGAGACCTCAAATATACCATAAATATTGGAAATCGACCGAATTCTGATCATTTCTGATATATTTTGGATATTTGTGGTTTTGCAAATTGTAGAACATTTTTTACTTCTACTCGTTTAAATGTCAAAGAAAAATCAAACAAAATGAAAAAAATTTTAATTTCTACCAAACCAAAAATTTTCTACCAAATTTGGAGAAACATTGAATTTTTCTAATAAAATCAAAATAAATTTTTATGATTCGTTATTACTTTTTTGCTTTCATAATTGTATATATATGACATCAAATGTAGAAACATAGTGATGAACTATGTGAATGTTGCCTGACCCAGGTGACTCTATGTTTTGATGTTGAGTCAAAATATGAATTAATATGAACTCTGTGTATGAATGGACGACTGACAATATAAATAAATTAACGTCACAAAAATAAATTCATTTAAAATAAGTCAACAGCAATATTAACGGGGAGGAAGTGTGTGGTATATAAAAATATGCAATTATGTGGCGCTGCACCGCAAAGATTGGAAAAAAACAACGAATGATAAAAAATTTTTCACCTAGACACAATAATTTATTGTCATTTACCCCCTGTAGAAAGGTTTCTGCAACGTTTCGTAACGTTTCAAATGATAACAAAAAGCAGACATTGAAACGTTGCAGAAAGCTTTCTGAAGTGAAAATTAAACCTTTCAGAAGCGTTTCTGAAAGATGTAAGGTTCCATATGAAAGTTTTCTGAAAGGTTTCAGAAACGTTTCATACTGAGTGGGTTATTTTATTTAAATATTCTAATTCCAATTATCGAACAGCTTCCACATAAATTTCCAGCAAAAAAAATTAAAAAACATTACAAAAACACCCAAATCTGGGAACTCTGATAAAATGACAATTTAAATATGACGGTTAGAAAAATTATTATTATTTTCTTTTAGTGAGTCAATACACTACAATAGGGCGGTTCACATTATCACACATGCTGTCCTTATGGTTTGACAACATGTGTGACTGTCAATATTCTTTGTGTTCACATTAACGAGCATGCCATCAAACATCATTAGCAGAACAATTTATTAGCGTCCACATCGAAGTAAACTGCATGAAATCTTATTTAAAATGAAAAATGTTCACTACGCTTGACAGTCAGTTCACACAGGCAGTATAGTTGGACAAGCTAGCAGAAAAATCAAAAATTTTTCAAATCCATCCAACATGTGTGTCAAGCGGTCCATCCTAACGTTCACATTATCGAACATTGATGTTTTCACACCATGTTGGACAGCATGCGTGATAATGTGAACTGGGCTAATGAGTTTGGCTGATTGCGTTAAGTCAGCGTTTACACGACGAAGCTCTTGCCGGAAAGTTTCCTTGTTTGTGGGCAAGAGGGGAAAAACAAAAGAGTGGTGTACAGAATTTTCCGTACACGTAAATTCTCTTTCGTTCTGTTCGTTAGCTTATATTATGCTATGACTCAACGTTTGTTGTGGTGGATCGACGTAGTAACTGCTATGATATTCACAGAAAGAAAGCAGAAAGAAATTCTAGTTTTCGTGTGTAAACGGAAAACAAATTCACAAAAGGGAATGGACAAGAATTTTTTTCATCGAATTTCTTCGTGTAAGCCTTGACTAAGCAGCGCATCTAGCGACACGGAATGACCAGGTTCAACTCCAGGGCAGGAAAAGTTCTTCAAAATTTTTTTTTTTTTAATTTGAGTTCGCATAATAATGTTAAAACACCACATTTATAAATAAGTATATCACTGTCAATATTCATTAAAAAATTTAATGAAATGATGAAAATCAAAGTTGAAAAAGTTCAGGAAACGTTGCATCTGAAACCTTTTAGAAGCGCTTCAGAATAATTGCAACTGAAAATTTACATTTGAAATGTATCAGAAAGACTTCTGTAACGTTTCTTTTGCAACGTTTCAAAAGAAGCGTTTCTGCAACGTTACGAAATGTTTCTGAAACTTTCATGCCGAGTGGGAATTAACTAAGTATTGTCAATTAATTTGCAGAAGCCGGACACTAATAGTGTGTTTTCACAATTTCAAAAATCGAATCTGACAATAAATTTAACCTACCAATCCTGAAGTTTTTTATTTTCAATTTAGAAATTGAAATCTATCTAGTGATCTATTCTATGTCAACTTAAATTATATTGTTTGCCAGGTTTGAACGTAAGAATTGAAAAGATAAAACCACAGGTTCTTTATGTAAAGTTAATAAATGCTAGTTTTGAATTTGAGGATTGGGAATTTTAGTTTTAAATCCTCAGGCTCACTACTTTACATCAATTGCTAGCTTTTAATTCGCTTATTCGAAATGAAAAACTGTTGTTTGTCTTATCTTTTTATAAATTTTGATTTGGCGACTATTCTGGCGACTTCAAATTTAAGCATGTCGATTTGTGGCGATTTTTGGTAACTTGAACGTCACGTATTGGCGACTTCGCGTCCAATTCATTTGGCAAGCCTGAAGCCGACGCTCAAATTTATGCTATTTACACACACCGAATTTGAGAGTCGACGTATGACTTCGGAGTAATTTTTTGTTGTGTAAATGCGTTATACGTCGGAGTGGTAGTTCGGTATTTCTACGTCGACGTGATGAGTCGATGCACAAGTTTGCTGCTGTGTAAATGGAGATTTCAGCATCAGGCAGCTCCTCGCGTGGTAACCATCTACGTAGTTTGATTGCCTCAACTATCCCGTTATATGGTAATTGAGTTATCTGACAATTCTCAACATCTTTCACTACATAACGATCATTATTTAATACTTTGTGTATAACGTAAGGACCCCGGTATTTTTGAACAAATTTTTTATTTACTCCTATAGAAGTATCTATGTGTCTAATCACGACATAATCGCCCACTGAGTATTTTTTCGCAGGTACACTATGCTTCAAAAAGTATTGCAAATTGTACTCCTGAGACTTTTGAATAGCATTTAGTGCATTTGATCTAACTTTATCTAGATTACGATTCAAACCTTTTTGGTTCTTTTCCTCTAAATGTTCGGTCAGTTCATCAGCAATTTCACCTCGCTGACTTACACCGAATAGCAATTCACTTGGTGTATACTTGGTAGTACTGCTTACAGATTAATTAATGGCATATTCAACTTTAGAGAGTTGGGAACACCAATCTGCATGTTCTACTGGCTCACTTAATTTACTTAGAACGGCCTTAAGCACCCTGTTAACACGTTCTACCTGGCCATTGGCTTGAGGTGATGCCACCGCTACCTTAACATGGTCTACATTGCGTTTAAGAAGGAACTCACTGAACTCATTTGACGTAAAGCATGTTCTTCGATCTGATATAATACGCCTCGGTCGACTATAATAGGAAAAATATTTACCAAGAGAGCAGCATACTTCTTTTGTACTAGTAGTATTAGTAGGATATAACCGAACAAATTTTGTAAACGCATCAATGACCACTAATAAATGCTTTCGCTTTGAAGTGATGGATGGTAATGGACCAAAATGATCTATGTGTATTGTGTCAAATGGAATCGGTTTTTTCGGTATATTATGCAAATTATGTTCGTTAACACGAGCTGGTGCTGAATAGATAATACACTTAATACAAGAACGTATAAAACCTTCAATTTTCTTTTAAATATTTTCGAACCAATAATTTTTTCGAATCTGATCGTAACATTTGTCAACACCTAAGTGACCTATTTTTTCATGAATCATACGTATAACATTTTCTTCCATCTCTCGAGGAACATACAACATTAAACGATTTGAGTCACTCTTTCGAAAAACTAATCCATCATTTAGCTCATAACCAGCTACACAATCACTTTCTGATTTATTAAGTAAGTAGTTCTTTAATTTTATCGTCACGACTCTGAATCACTTGGATTTGAAAATCCAAATCATTAGCATCAACAGCAGCTATCATTTGAACTTTATTTGGAATTTGCAAGTAATACCAGAATAAACTTCATTTGTTGTATAAGGACAGCGACTCAGAGCATCAACATGACCCATGGTAGCACCAGGACGGTGATGTATAGTATAGTTATAATTTTCAAGCTCAAGTGCCCATCTTGCTATTCTCGGATTAACTTGTTTTTTGCTTAAAGTCATGGTAAGTGAATTACAGTCAGTAATTATTTTAAATGGAATTCCTTCCAAATATACTCGAAACCTTCGAAGTGCATAAATAATGGAAAGGGTCTCTAATTCAAAGCTATGATATCTCGATTCGGTATCAGTCGTTGACTTCGAAAAGCACGCTATTGGATGAAATTTAGTATCTTCTTGCCTTTGCAATAAAACAGAACCAAAACCGTGACTACTGGCATCACAGTGAAGCTCAGTTTCGTTTTTTAGACTAAAAATAGACAAAATCAGTGCGCATACAAGTTTATCCCGTAACTCAAAAAATGCACTAGAACAATCCTCGGAAAAATCGAATGAGGATTCCTTACGTAAAAGATTTAACAATGGTCTAGCTATCTTAGAAAATGATGGCACAAATTTTCAAAAATATGAAAACAGTCCAATGCATGTATGAAGTTCCTTTTGGTTCTTAGGAACAGGGTAGTTTCTAATCGCTCGAATATGCGAATCACTGGGCCTTATACCTGACAAATTTACAGTATATCCTAAATAATCAAGTTCATTGTAACTAAATTTACATTTCCTTAACTTTAATTCCAGATTTCTCTCAGAAACTCTTTGTAAAACCTCTTTAACTGTTGACAAATGTGACTCAAAATCCTTTAAACAATTAAAATATCGTCAATATAAAAAATTATTTTGTTTTCATCGATCAAATCACGAAATACGTTGTAGACGAATCTTTGGAAATGAGCGGGAGCATTTTTAAGCCCGAATGGCATTTTTAAGTATTCAAATTGTCCATGTGGTGTCACAAAAGATGTTAATGGAATTGAATCTCCCTCCATTGAGCACTGATTAAAACCATCTTTCAAGTCAAGTAAAGTAAACCACCCTTTTCCTGACATATACTCAACACAGTTTTCAATTAATGGCAACGGGAAATTATCACGAATTGTTTTTTTATTCAAAGCTCTATAATCGACACACATTCTAGTTTCGCCATTCTTCTTTTTGACCAAAACAATTGCGGAGGCATAAGGCGATTGGCTAGGCTGGATAATTTTTCTTTTCAATAGATCGTCAGTGATTTTCCTAACTTCATCCCTATCCTTATAAGACAGTCGGCGCGGAGCACAGTGAAAGGGAGTATCATCTGTCAAACGTATTTTCATTTTATAATCATATTTTTCCCGAAAAATGGTACCCGGTGACAAATAATGTTTATTTATTATTTCCCCTAAGCTATTAGTTTGCTTTTTATTCAAAACTGGATTAATATCTACTTCATTGCGGAGCCGTGACATAATCCCCACGGACATAATCCCCATTTTTGCTGTAGGGGTTATGTCCGTTTTTTTTTCGGTCATAATCCCCACTTCGTGTTGGGCTTATAACAACTTCTAAGAATGGACATCGCCGGAGTTGCATATTTTGGAGGATGTAAGTCCTCAGAAGCCACCATTGGAATTATGTCCGCATGTTCAACACCGGCTTCGCTATCGCCGAAGGCCGCCGCGAAGCCGGTGTTGAATTTTTGGGAGTTTTAAATCCTGAGCTGCGGCCGAAGGCCGCCCACTTACCTTGACTTTTATGTGGAATTACTGTGGCTAGCAAACTAGGTGTTGGATCTTTTATAGACTGATCCGCGGCCGAAGGCCGCCGCGAAGCCGGTGTTGGATTTTTGGGAGTCTTAAATCCTGAGCTGCGGCCGAAGGCCGCCCACTTACCTTGACTTTTATGTGGAATTACTGTAGCTAGACAAAATTATTGTTATGGGGATTATGTCCGCATCAGTTTCGGACATAACCCCCATTTGGGGATTATGTCCGCTTTTTTATGGGGATTATGTCCGAACATTTTGCGGACATAACCCCCACAGCAAAAATGGGGATTATGTCACGGCTCCCTTCATTGCTAAATACAGGGTGCCGTGACATAATCCCCACGGACATAATCCCCATTTTTGCTGTGGGGGTTATGTCCGCAAAATTTTCGGACATAATCCCCATTTTTGCTGTGGGGGTTATGTCCGCAAAATTTTCGGACATAATCCCCATGGGGATTATGTCCGAAAAATAAATTAAATTATGGGGGTTATGTCCGTTTTTTTTTCGGTCATAATCCCCACTTCGTGTTGGGTTTATAACAACTTCTAAGAATGGACATAGCCGGAGTTGCATATTTTGGAGGATGTAAGTCCTCAGAAGCCACCATTGGAATTATGTCCGTATGTTCAACACCGGCTTCGCTAGCTACAGTAATTCCACATAAAAGTCAAGGTAAGTGGGCGGCCTTCGGCCGCAGCTCAGGATTTAAAACTCCCAAAAATCCAACACCGGCTTCGCGGCGGCCTTCGGCCGCGGATCAGTTTATAAAAGATCCAAGACCTAGTTTGCTAGCCACAGTAATTCCACATAAAAGTCAAGGTAAGTGGGCGGCCTTCGGCCGCAGCTCAGGATTTAAAACTCCCAAAAATCCAACACCGGCTTCGCGGCGGCCTTCGGCCGCGGATCAGTCTATAAAAGATCCAACACCTAGTTTGCTAGCCACAGTAATTCCACATAAAAGTCAAGGTAAGTGGGCGGCCTTCGGCCGCAGCTCAGGATTTAAAACTCCCAAAAATCCAACACCGGCTTCGCGGCGGCCTTCGGCCGCGGATCAGTCTATAAAAGATCCAACACCTTGTTTGCTAGCCACAGTAATTCCACATAAAAGTCAAGGTAAGTGGGCGGCCTTCGGCCGCAGCTCAGGATTTAAAACTCCCAAAAATTCAACACCGGCTTCGCGGCGGCCTTCGGTCGCGGATCAGTCTATAAAATATCCAACACCTAGTTGGCTAGCCACAGTTATTCCACATAAAAGTTAAGGTAAGTGGGATCACAAAAGGCCGCTTTTATGTGGAATTACTGTGGCTAGCAAACTAGGTCTTGGATCTTTTATAAACTGATCCGCGGCCGAAGGCCGCCGCGAAGCCGGTGTTGAATTTTTGGGAGTTTTAAATCCTGAGCTGCGGCCGAAGGCCGCCCACTTACCTTGACTTTTATGTGGAATTACTGTGGCTAGCAAACTAGGTGTTGGATCTTTTATAGACTGATCCGCGGCCGAAGGCCGCCGCGAAGCCGGTGTTGGATTTTTGGGAGTTTTAAATCCTGAGCTGCGGCCGAAGGCCGCCCACTTACCTTGACTTTTATGTGGAATTACTGTGGCTAGCAAACTACGTGTTGGATCTTTTATAGACTGATTCGCGGCCGAAGGCCGCCGCGAAGCCGGTGTTGGATTTTTGGGAGTTTTAAATCCTGAGCTGCGGCCGAAGGCCGCCCACTTACCTTGACTTTTATGTGGAATTACTGTAGCTAGCAAACTACGTGTTGGATCTTTTATAGACTGATCCGCGGCCGAAGGCCGCCGCGAAGCCGGTGTTGGATTTTTGGGAGTTTTAAATCCTGAGCTGCGGCCGAAGGCCGCCCACTTACCTTGACTTTTATGTGGAATTACTGTGGCTAGCAAACTAGGTCTTGGATCTTTTATAAACTGATCCGCGGCCGAAGGCCGCCGCGAAGCCGGTGTTGGATTTTTGGGAGTTTTAAATCCTGAGCTGCGGCCGAAGGCCGCCCACTTACCTTGACTTTTATGTGGAATTACTGTAGCTAGCGAAGCCGGTGTTGAACATACGGACATAATTCCAATGTTGACTTTATTCAAAAAATTTAATTAAAGATGAAAAAAGCTGGCAATTATCCATTTATTTAACTCAAGTAATTCAAAAATTATTAACAAAACTAACTTAAAGAAAAATTCAATTTAACAAAAAACATATTGAGAATTAAATAAAATATTCCTCCACACTTTCCACAATTTGTCGACAAATTGGACATAATATTAAAGTATTATTTTCTAAATGAGATTTCTTTATTGTGTCATAGCATTGGCGACACAATTTGCCGTGTCTGCATGGCTTCAAAATTATATTTTTCTTATTTATGAAACAAATTTCACATAAAGTGTTATCAGAACATGGCTTATCGTCTTCTGATTCTGTGTTTTCCTCATCTTGGTTGCATTCAAACAATATCAAGTTTTCATCTTTCGGCAATATATTCGTGTTTTTGTTTACCATGCATTGCAAAAACTCAGAAACATTTATACGATTGGACCTTAGTTTTTCCGTTAGATCCGCGATCAGGTGGTTTCGACTTCGCACACGTTTCTTGGGTCTTTCAAAAACATCATAAACTCCTTCAAATATGTTTGTTAGCTCATTAAAATTTTGAAGTTCATCCTGCCGAATGATTTTTAAAAATTCCCAAAAGTTTCCATGGGTTGGAATCCGGGTGCTTAAGTAGCAATTGTAGCCCTCTAACGCGCTGGTAGTCCTAATGTATTCGCTGTGTAGACTAAGTTTTTGAGGAGTTTCCTTTGAAAAAAATAAATATTAAACCTTTATATATTTAATTTATTTACCACTTTTTGTACCTTAATGATCCACTGTTTTTCAAAGTACTCAAAAAAAGGCTCAAAAATATTTCCCTTGTCATTCCGGAATTCTGAACTTTTATAGGCTTCATATTGGCACAAATTAAAGCCCTCTATTATTTCTCCTGGGCCGAGAAGCGGTAGTGTTAAAATTTTTTGGAAAATTTCCCTGGCTTTTTTATTATGCTTCACAATTTTTCCAATATCCTTAAATTGCGCACATTTTCTCCTGATTGCCTGACAATAATGGAACCAGCATCCTTTGAGCCGAGCCTCAGGAAACACAATGTTAAGAGCATTCCTTAAACTTTTTTCAAAATCAGTGGTAAAAGTTTTCGGTTTAAAGTCGAATAAATTCGATTTTATAAAAGTGAAAAGGTGCACATAGGTTGCCTGTTTTTTATTTGACATGAGTGCGTATGCGAATGGAAAAACCTGAAAGAAAAAATTTAAGCTTATTTTAAATACATAAATTATGGTATAAGGTCATAAAGAGGTTAAGGAAAACATAGTATAGAGGCGCATTGATAAATGTGAACTATATAAAAAATATAGATGAAAAAAGGTAAATGTTTTTATTATACTTACATGGTTGTCGTGTCCGAAATAAATGATAAGTAACTGCTTGTATCCGCAAGACGGCACTACAGCAAATGTTGCATCCATCAAAAAATGCCTATCGTTACAATAGGTATTATTAATGAGTCCAGATATTGAAGTTGAAAAGAACAGCGTATAAGAAAAATCGTTTTCAATAACTGTCGTTTTATAGAAAGTTTCTTCAGCATTGCTTTCGCAATATCCAAATGTCTTCATGGAACTTTCGTTTTGAAAAATTGTTATGAAGTCTTGCGGACTTTGTGGAGATTTCGGCAATGCAGCGGATTTCAAGCGCCGTAAATGCCGTTGCACTTTAGAAAAAACTATGTTCTTTGAAACACTTTTGTTTTTTTGGCATTCATTGTTAAATACTGTCCGAATTCTGTTAGTTTGAAGGTTTGGTGAAGAAACATTTTTTTTTATCGAATTTCGAAGCTTAAAATCTTGAAATCGATTTTCTTGCAATGAATGCGACAAATGCGCAGTTTTATTTCGAATTGCTGTGTTTTTGCCCACAAAAAAATCAACGCACGCTTTGCAGCTTTTGTCGTAGCATTCATATCTTTTGATTTTTTCATTTGTTACTTTAATTGTTCTTGTAGATTTGAACGCGTATATTTGACTTTCAGCTGGAATATAAAGCAATTCACTATTTTTACGGGCACCCGCGATAAACTCGAAATCTAGGCTTTCTGACATGTTGACGGCGCCGCGTTTCAAAACAAATGAACCAAAAATATGTTTAAAGTGTCCAATGCTTAAATGAATAATACTTACAGCCGTCTAACTGTAAAAATAACGGATGATTTGTCAAAATAGCCGATTCTTAAACTTAAAAATTTCCATTGACAAAATTATTGTTATGGGGATTATGTCCGCATCAGTGACGGACATAATCCCCATAATGGGGGTTATGTCCGAAACTGATGCGGACATAATCCCCATAGCTTTGGGGATTATGTCCGCTTTTTTATGGGGATTATGTCCGAAAATTTTGCGGACATAACCCCCACAGCAAAAATGGGGATTATGTCCGAAAATTTTGCGGACATAATCCCCATTTTAAAATGGGGATTATGTCCGTGGGGATTATGTCACGGCACCTAAATACAGATAGATCAATAGCACATGCTTCCATAAAAAAATTATTAACACATTCCTTATGAAAATCAATCCCAATTGACGATACACATTCAATTTTATTCTCAGCTAAATCATTTTGATTTAAAATTGAAGCACCAGATACCTGTCTACCAAAGTCACCAACTAATTGCTTACTATTTGTCAAATCATATGCAAAACTCGAATGATGTTTAGAAATCAAGGGATTTATTAATTCAATATTCAAATTTGTTTCATTTATTTTATCTGATTTTTTTAACTGTATTAAACGTATTTTAAACTTATGCATAAAGTCTCTTCCAAGTATAAGAGGCATTGACATTGTACCGTCAGGTATAACCAAAAAGCAAATAACTTTTACTTCATTTCGAAATTTGACTTTACAATGTAGTGAACCATACATATATAATTTGCGTTTCCCAAGACCTTGAAACATGGTGGGCACAAGAGTACTTAGTAGTTTGATGGACGATGGTATGCTTGAACGTTGAATGAGATTAATCGGACTACCAGAATCAATCAAAGCAAAAAATTTTATGAAATCAGTGCATATGGTTTGACAAGAATTACAAAAAGCCACACTCACCGTTTGCATAACACGAACATATGATTCATCGTCATATTCGGCAGCTTCGGACGAAACCACAGCAATATTTTGAGACTGCTGACGTTTTAGCTTTGGGCAATCCTTATGGAAATGGCCCATCTGGTGGCAGGTAAAGCAGGAACCAAGTGGCCGCAATGGTTTCGGGCAAGCACTTTGATAATGCCCAAATTGCGAGCAGTTAAAACATCGAATTTGTTTCTCAGCCACAGCAGTAGCAGACACAGCATGACTATTTGAAGATTTCAGATTTGGTCTTGGTATATTCGACCTTTGACGGCGCTGCTCGTACCGGTCCATACGCTGAACAAGTTCGTCAATAGTGCGAGCCCCATATAATATAGTGACATTGTTACTATTATCTGGAATGCCATCTATGATTATGTCAACCAATTCTTGTTCGTTGATATCGGATTTGGCAGCAATGGACTGCATAGCTACCACATAGCTGATGCAGGACTCCGTTGACTTCAAAGTACGGAAACGTAATTGACGATAAATTTCTTGACGCGTAACTGTACGACGAAACATCTTTAATAAAGAGACCTTCATATCGTCGTATTCAATAAGACCCAAATTAAAAACAAAATCTTTTGCCGTTCCCTCCAAGCGACGTCGAATTCCTAGACACATTTCTCGGTTTTTATAGCCACGAGCTTTAGTGTAGTCTTCAAATTGCATAAGCCACCGATTTACATCATAGTGGTTATCACCACTAAACTTAGGCACAGCTGCATCTAGTTCTTCAAAATTTATCTGCCGTCTAACACTTGCATCACACTCGTTGGCCTCCAAACAATTTATCTGTCGTTTCAGTTCAAGCATCTCCCGGTGCATTCTTAAAAGTTTTAACTTTTCTTCTAAAGTACGGGCCTCAGATCCATTGGTGTCGTCTACCATATGTTCACCGCGGGTGCTTGCACCATCAGAAGGTGCAAAGCAAGAAGCAGAATACGATGCTTGGTAATCGATTATAAAATTTGTTGCAGAAGCAAAATCAGCAGCAATATTAACCATTGGCTCTGCAACAGTATGCGAAGAACTACCAGTGTCAGCAGCACTATTCACTGATGCATCGGTATTGATCGTCTTGGCAAACGATACCATTGGAATACTGGTAACGACCACAGGAGCACTAGCGGTAGCAGCAGCCACAGCGGAAGCGCACTGCCCACTCGGCATGAAACGTTTCGTAACGTTGCAGAAACGTTTCGTAACGTTTCTGCAACGTTACGTTTCTGCAACGTTACGAAACGTTACGAAACGTTTCTGCAACGTTTCATGCAGAGTGGGTGCATAACAGCGGATTCAGTAGCAGTATTAGAAGGGACGCCACCATTAGCAACAGTGGCCCCAAAAGTTCCAGCAGCAGCTATGTGGGCGCCAGTGTTAGCAGCAGCAACAGCAGTATTGGCAATAGGCACCGCGGGAGCGCTAGCAGTGACAGAAGGGGTGCTAATGAGCACAGCAGTATCCACGGAAGCCTCATTGACTACATAAGTTTTAGCAGCGGTGACCGCGGAAGCACTAGCAATGACAGCAGGGACCGCGGAAGCGCTAATTTCAGCTGCATTGACCTTGAGAGCGCCTGTGTTGACAGCAATATTCTCGGGAGCACCCGTATTAGCTACAGTTGCCAATAGGGCACTTGTTAAAACAGCAGTGGTGTCAGCGGTGACCACGGGAGCGCCAGTAGCAGTGTTGACGACAGGAGCGCCTCGAGCTTGTCGTGTAGGACGTTGGTTCATCATGAAAATATACTTTTTAATCTTTTAACTTGTTTCCTTGTGAGATCTGGCGAGGCTTACCCCACATCTGAATTTTAATAGTCGTGGATGTTTTAAAAAAACAATTATAGATATGTCAAGTCTATTATTTTTTGAACTGTTCTCGTTCGACTTCGCCGGAAAGAGAGTGAAACAAAAAGCATTTTATAAAAATGGCTGACACTTTTCTATTATTACCATATCCAAATTTTCATTAAGAAATGGAACTGTCAAAAATAGCAAAGTACTGCCAGGTTATAAAACTTTATACAGAAATGAAAGTATTCAGATGACAAAATACAGCAAGATTAGTTGAATTGAGGAATGAAAAGATTACATAGGTAAAATTAAATTCCTATTTCATCAACATATCTTCTTTCATGAACATAATAATTTGCCCGACATCACGATGTTTTCTCTTCATTGGTCGGAACAAAACTGAAATTTGACGAACAATTTGATCATGTGTATGCTGAGCTGTCAAATTGTTTGACAAACATATTGATGAAAAATTTGATGGTTTGAACACCCTTAATAGCTTAAATGTCATTTTTGATAAAAAAAAAATCATAAAGGTGCTGGCAAAATTAACGACTGTTGGAACGTATTTCATATTAATCGTCATAATAATCTACGTTATTTGTTTAAAGTTCAATTAGTTAAAGTAGAAAAAATTCCAATGGAATCAGCAGAAGCATCAACTACGACCGCAACAAAAGCAGAGGAGCTCTTGCACGCTTCAACGCAGACGGGACCAAGAGAAAGTTTTCCAATACTATCAGAAGATACTAAGGCAGATGTAACAACAAACGCAACAACGAAAAATGAGTCAAATAACACTGCGGATCCGCCACCTGTAAAACGCTTCAAAACTACAGTCACAAAAAATGAAACAGAATTGGAGAAAGCCACTTCACCTATAACCGCAAGTGATAGTGCAGCTACCACATCGTATGCTCTGCGAAAATTTAAAAAGATTCCAATATTCATTGTCGACTATCACAATGATGTTCTTGAGTTTATCTATCGTTGTTTAGCTACGCGACACCTACCGTTACATAATAATATACTCTTGCATTTTGACTCTCATCCCGATATGGTAATTTCTAGAGAAATACCAGCTAGCGCATCATTTGAAAAGGAGACAATGTTGGCTGAGCTAAGCATCGAAAACTGGATAATGCCAGCTTGCTACGCTGGTATGTAATTTCACAATAACTCCTCTACACAAATGGTTTTAATTTTTGTAAAGTACTATCTATATCCATAAGTTAAGTTTTATCAAGAGTAACGCTTCTAGTGTTTAAAATTAGATCGATAAAAAACAGGTTAAAGAACAATATTTGCTTAAATTATATGACTGTATCAAAACACTGAAAACGTCGGTTTTATTTTTAGCAATAAAACTTTATGTAAGGCATTTCATTTCCAACTATTGCTACTATGGAACGATTATCAGCAACATCCGTAAACCTAATTCTTCGGTAAACCTTTTATGCCGCTTCGCTCTTCTGAGGAATTTTTTGATATATCAAGTTTAATTTAAACTATATGCCTTACTAAGACTTGCGGCATTTATGGACTTAGGGTCAGTTTTTCAGTGGAAGTTCAACGCAGTTTCACTATCAAAGCATTACGTCACTTGAGTACATTAAACGAAACTTCTTTTGTTATCGAAGTTTCTCAACCAGAAGAGTTGAGTTTGGGAGCAGGAAATCGCTAATCACCTGATTAAGTGAGCTAATTCCAAGAATTGAAAAAATAAAAGAAATGTGAGGGACGCGATCGCAACAACAATTACGTGATTTCATTTCGATACACAAGAATGAAGTCATTTGTGTTTTTGGAACAAAATGTGTTGTGGAACACATTTGTGTTTTTGGAACAAAATTTTTTAATAATTTGTTTTGTTTAAAGCCTTTATGTTCAGTACTTTAAGTGCAAAAATTACAAGCGCGAAATGCAACAAAATAGGCAGCGAGCTGCTTATACTAATTGCAATGACCGCTACGTAATATATTTTTATTTCGACATGCTTTTACCTGAAAAGTCATTTAAAAATATTTTCAGACATTATTTTAAAGAAAAAACTTGAAAAATTTTCGCTCAGATATTTTATTTTTCTGAAAAGCAATATTTCCAAAGCACGCTAAAAACAAGCACTATCAGAAAAAAATGTCATAGCGCGACTAAAATGCTGCAAGGAGCAATAACATTTTGGTGTGGAAAACTGGAAACGAATAAATTTTGTTTCGTCAATGTTATTGCTCCTTGCAGCATTTTAGTCGCGCTATGACATTTTTTTCTGATAGTGCTGGTTTTTTTTTTTTTTTTTGTTTGATAGCTGATTTTAGCCCAATCCTACGAATTGATCTGTGTGCGGTCAACTCGTTAACGCTTTTGTTTATCATAACTGCAGCTTCCTTAGAAAGTTTTGAGTGATGGTATCTTAGTATGCGCTCCATACGTTTTTGTGCGTTATTTAGGTGTGTCTGTTTACTCGACAAAAGTTAACTTAAGGCGCCTTTTGTTGCCTAAATCTGCCTAAAACTGCCTAACTCGTGTCTGTTTACATTCAAATGTAGTTAAATATGAGCACGAAAATGAGAAAAATAAACAGGTGTTCACTCTCTCTCCGAAAAATTGTTAACAAAAATCGCCTAAAGTATTTTTATAGTTAAATTTTGTCAAGTGTCAAAAAACAAAACAGCTGTTCAAAATAATAAATAAATAAAAATTTCACTTTTGTGCAAATTTAATTTTTGAACCTATTTTTCTTGTTTATAAATTAGAGGTCTGCACGGATACCAAAAATTTACTCGTTTCAGTACTCGTTCACTTTTCTGTTACTCCAATTACAAGTACACATTTCCTTTGAGTACCATATCGTAAAGTAAAAAAAGTTGAATAAGCTTCGTGTATGTATACTAGGGTGGTTCAGACATATATGAAAAAAATAAAAGTTGTTCCAAACTTCGCTCCCCGGGCACCAAAAGTTTCGTATTGGTGCCAATAAGAACCACGTAAAATTTGGTCCATTTCAGAAAACAATTGATGGACCCGTCACCCTTTTGAAAACTGGAAAATGGTCCTTAATCTATCAAAAATCATTAATATCTCTCCGAAGCTGCCCCCTAGAGGGATCAAATGTATGATGAGGTCTTATTATTTTTCCTTCTCCAACATTTTTCCTGAACATACTTACCCCCTATCACAACCCCTTAGGGGTGCTCCAATGCAAAAATTACATTCTTGTGAAATTATGAAATTGACTTCCCCCTCTTCTCAGATGCCTCAGAAGGGGTAAAACTCAAGACGAACTCGCATTATTTTTACTCTCCCAAACTTTTCTCTGTACACATCTACCCCTTATATGCCACCCTTTTGGGGGTCCCCCTACAAAAAACAAAAAAAAATTCCGAAAAATAGTTCATAGCTCCCCCGGGGTGACCCAAAAAGGGTTGATATTTTATTTTTTATTTTTTTTATTTATACATAATTTCAACTATTAGTACAATAAGAAATAACATTCTTTTGTTGTACAATAAGCTTGAAAAAGGTTAATGGTAAAATTAAGTCAATTACAAGCTAATTACCTAATTTTAAGTACAATTTTTTATATAACTACATTTATAACAAGGAAATAGAAAAGAAGATAAGCAAAGAACATAAAATGAATTAAATTAACAAAATTAAAAAAAAAAGTTTTAATGATTGATAGACTTAGAAGTTTGGATACCTGTCAATGTATTGAGTTTAATGGTTCTATTAGTTAAGAAGATACAATATGTTCGAAGATCAAATGCTTAAAGTTGTTGGTATCTACAGTGGTTTTAATACTAATTGGCAGTGAATTCCAGATTCGAATAGTGTTGATAAAGAATAATCTGGTTGAATTCAGATATTTAAACTTAGGGACATTTAGAATGTGGCACCTTTCAGATATGCTGAAACACAGTTTCTCATATAGATACGATGGTGTTTTAGAGTAAATTAACTTATGCAAAAATATGCAGTTCCTAGCCATGTGATACTGTTCCAAGGAACAGCCAAGAATCTTTTTATTCCAGGAAGATACATGGTCAAATCTTTTGAGGCCATACACATAGCGAGTAGCATTGTTGAAGGCCACTTGCAACTTGTGTAAAGATCCTGAGTCCAATCTACTAAAAACAACTTCAAAATAATTTAAAAAAGGAACAATTAATTGGATTACTAGCCTTCGCTTTATCTCAATAGGAGTAGACTCAGCAGACAAACGTAAGCTACGCAATGTGAAGTAAATTTTGCTAACCACATGGTTGATGTGATCTGAACATGATAAGCTGCAGTTCAAATTAAATCCAAGGCAAGTAGTTTTTTCAACCAATTTGAGCTGAGAGTTACCAATAAAAAGTTTGGGAATAGAATCAAAGTCTACTTTTGTTCGATTGATCGGTAATACAAAAGATTTGCTGGGATTTAAGATAAGGTCATTATTAACAGCCCACTTATCAACCAAGGATAGGTCTTCATTGAATCTACAAGCTAGATCATCAATAAGGCCAGTACGTCGAGATAAGTACATTTGTATGTCATCAGCATAGGCATGCATTTTAACGTTACTGCACACTAAGAATACATCATTAATAAACATACTAAATAAGAGAGGACCAAATACAGAACCTTGTGGAACACCAGCAAGGCAGGATTTGTATTCAGAGAAGCATTCACCTACTTTCACCCTTTGTGACCTATTTTCCAAGTAACTTTTCAAAAGTCGGAGGCAACTATCGCAGAAACCAAAGTAAAGCCTCAATTTTTCACACAGTATTGAATGATTAACGCGATCAAAGGCCTTTGAAAAGTTAAGGAGACAGAGAAGAGTTAGCTGATCTGAATCATAAGAAATGCGGATATCATCCATGATTTTTAACATAGCTGTTGAGCAGCTATGTCCAGCACGAAAGCCTGACTGCAACGGAGACAGCAGATTTTTCATGCTTATGTGTTGTGTAATTTGATCAGCCAAGAGCGCTTCACATACTTTGGACAAGGATGACAAGATACTAATAGGCCTAAAATCTGAAGTGGTGGATGCAGCTGATTTCTTTGGAACCGGAATAACAATGGCCACTTTCCACATGCTAGGAAAACAGGAGGTGACAATGCAGTGGTTTATTATGTGCGTTATGGGCCTTAGCACATACGGATAAATGAGTTTTAGGAACTTAATGGAAATTCCATCTTCACCTACAGAATTAAATCTGATTTTCATAATGCTTTTGTAGACATCATATTCATCAACTACATGGAATTCAAATCGTTCCGCAGAAGCATATAAATTATTTAAATTAGGCTCATAAACGCTAAGGATTTTATTGCAATTACTTTCAATAAAATAATCGTTTAACACATTTGGCTCAACAAAGCAATCAGGTTTTTCTTTTTTATACACCAAGCTGTTTTAAATTATCCCACAATTTCTTCGTAGGAAGCAATATGTTAAGCTTGGAGCAATAAAATTATTTCTTGGCCTGTCTAACAAAGGAAACAGCATCATTACGCGCACGCTTATATGCTATCCAGTTTTCAATTGAAGGTTTTCTTTTCCACTTGTCATGCAATCTATTTTTTAATTTTAGATACTGCTTTACACGAGCTGTGAACCAAGAACAAGAACTCTTCTTCATTTGAAATGTTCGTATAGGAATATGGGCATAAACAATGTTAAGAATTTTATTGTTAAAAAGTTCTAACTTAGCATCTACAGAACTAGCGTACCAGCACTCGTTCCAGTCCATGTTGATCAATTCATCAGATAAAGAAGTAAAATCAATTGCATTAAAATCTCGGAATGAAATGGTTTTCACATGAGCCTTACGACATAAATTTATATTAAGATTGCAAAAAATCAAGTCGTGATCAGAAACAAATGAAATTTGATCTAATTTAAACACCTCAGTGTTGTCCGACACGACAAAAAGGTCTAAAAGACTAGGACTTGCATTGTTTGCAAACCTAGTAGGCATAACGGAATTAACAACAACTAAGCCAGAAGCACTAATGTGATCATAAAATCTTTCAACTAGACAGTCTCTAGATAATAAATTGATATTGTAATCACCACACAATACATAATGATCAAATTCAATCAATCGCAAAGTCAAGTCAGAAAAGAATTCTTCAAGAGTGTAGGCTCTGTGCGGATTATAAACGCAAGATACCAGAACTTTGATATTGCTATCACTTATCTCTACATTCAAATATTCAACTGAGCCACTACTCGATACGCTTATAATTTTTGCATTGAGATGCGTCTTGCAGTAAATTGCTACGCCACCTCCCTTTTTATGTGATCTATCATTCCTAAAAAGATTATAATTACATATATTAAGGTAACAGTCACTGACTTCTTTAGGAAACCAAGTCTCAGAGATGCATATCAAATCAATTCCTGAGCTTTCAAATAAATATCTAATAAAATCCATCTTAGACGTATTTAGACTCCGGGCGTTGAAATGCACAACTTTTAGACCACAAAGCTGCTTACTCCATATATCAATTATAATTTTCTGATTCCATTCAACACTATTCCTACCATCAGCATCATAAGCCATAAACAGCAAGAAAATCAACAACTAGAAGCATTATTAAATAGAACAAGGAGATAAAGAAAAAGAAATATCGAAATAAGCAATTGTATCCAAACATCTTTACAAAAGATGAATAAAAAATATTTGCAAAAACAAAAAGGAATTATTAAATAAAATAAATAAATATATATGAGTAAATAACCTAATACTAGTTAACTATTTCTGCAATTGTACTTGATATTGCGACTGCTCAGGGCCCAGGTGAAGTTCACTTAAGTTTTCCAAACTGGATATCAAAATCGGATTAGCATCCTTCAGCATCCGAATATTAACAACTCCACGAATAGTGTAAGCACTATAAATCTTTCGCTGTTTTCTCGCCTGTAGTAGTTTACAGGTTTCTATGGCCTCACCAATTCCGAATCTTGTCAGACTAACACCTTTTTTTGTTTCACGTCTGTATTTTCCAAAGGCACCTAAAACTCGGTTCCTATCATGCGAGGTGAAAAACTTAATAATAACAGCAGTTTTATTTTTTGTTCTAAATATTTCACGAACTTGTGGTGGCAAAAAGTCAATTGACTGGCAAAATAGGGAAAAAATATTCCTCAAGTCTTCAGCTTCCGAAGAAGGAACACCAAATAAAACAGCATCAGTTGAGATATTGTTATTGCTGTTGTTATTATTAATAAGGCTGCTCTTCAGCTTTAGGTAGTCAATTTTCAACTCCTTGAATTCAAGACTTACTCTTTGGAGCTCAGAAAGCTCAACCTCAATTTGCTGAACTTTGTTATTTATTTCAATAACTTTACTATTGAGCAAATTGAGCTCAGTTTCAATTTTTGCTGAAAGCCTGTTCTCAAGGGAAGTAAGCTCAACCGATAATTTATTAAATTGCTCCTCAGTATGCACCCGTAAGCTCACCTCCAAAGATATGTATCACTAAGTCCTATTATATTTTTTTTCCAATATTTTTCCCGAACATACCTACCGTCTATCTACCACCCTTTTGCGGGTCCCCCTACAAAAACCACAACAAATTAAAAAATTTCTAAAAATAGTTCATAGCTTTCCCTGAGTGAGCCGTAAAGTGGTCTAATGTATTACCATGTCCTCCCTACATTTTTCCGAACATACTTACCCCCTATCTCAACCCCTTTGGGGGGATCCCTTTGAAAAAATGAAAAAAGTTTCGAAAAATAATTCATATCAGTACTAGGTTGTATTATATTCATTTTTATTGCGTTCATTGCTTATTGCTCTTTTCACAAAAAAGGATACTTTTTGCGATATACTACCACGATTTGTAGTATGAGGTGTTTTTGTTCTGCATCATTTGGCAAAATTTGGTTGTAGTCTTTCATAAACGCAACACCTCTTTCAGCGGTGTCATTTACAACAGCTAAGCCTTTGCAAAAAGAGAGCACATCTCTGATCTCATCATCAGATTCCCATGATTATTGAACATTCTATATTCAATTCAAACAAAACAAAAAAGTTTCTGGGTGCAGCCAAAATCAGCAGCTCTACTGGTGAAAATACTTCAATGGCAGTATATAATGTATTACTACAATGGAATATAGTCGATGATATTGCAGCTATGGGTTTTGATACGACTCCCAGTGATACAGGCGAAAGATCTGGAGCATGTATTGCAGAACCGACTAGAACGTAAACCAATAAATCTTCCATGCCGCCATAAATGAAATTGTACTTCGAAGTGTTTTTGATATAAAGCTTGGTTCGAGTACTAAGTACTATTGAGGTTACTCTTTTTGAACGGTTTTTAAATGAGTGGAATAAATTAGATAAAAAATCCTATAAAAGCGGCCTGGAAGATAATTTCGTGCGATCAAACGATGAATGCGATGATATACATATGTCTATGAAGCTTCTGTTATCAAAACCGTAGCAGAGATGATTATGAGGAGTTTTTAGAGCTAGCACTAATATTTCTTGGTGCAGGGGGAGTGCGAAATTCTTTAAGCCTGGGGCAATGAGCCATGCGCGGTTGACATACAATCTTTTAATTTTTATGTTTCGTGATCAATTCATTTTGGCTGCATAACGATTAAATGGAGTCCGAGATACATATTTGTATTATATAATACTAAAATATATTCGAGTATGGCTTGGATGTACCACTGCTGTGGAAGCTTTATTGATTGATTCCTTCGTAAGAGACCCGATTGCATATGAAAATATTGATCCAACCATTTTCATGACAATACAGAAAAATTTAAAAACCATTTGTGGTATTTGGTAGAGGAAACAGTATCTCTCGCATTTTTTGATTGTGGAGAAAATGCAGAAAATGGAAAAACAGTTGAACTTCTCAAATTCTTGCATCCCGTCGTGAAATTGACAAACGGCAGGAACATCGAAAACGTCAAAATTTTACTAAACCACAGTCTAAGTTACTTTGTTTCACACAGAACCAAAAACTTTTTTGTTTTCCTTGAATTGAATACAGAATTTTCAATAATCATGGGAATCTGATGATGAGATCAGAGATGTGCTTTCTTTTTGCAAAGGCTTAGCTGTCGTAAATGACACCGCTGAAAGAGGTGTTGCGTTTGTGAAAGACTCCAACCAAATTTTGTCAAATGATGAAGAAAAAAAAACAGCTAATGCTACAAATCGTAGAAGTATATCTCAAAAAGTATCCTTTTTTGTGAAAAGAGCCAGTTAATATAAACAATGAATGCAATAAAAATGAATATAATACAACCTAGTACTGATATGAATTATTTTTCGAAACTTTTCTCATTTTTTCAAAGAGATCCCCCCAAAGGGGTTGAGATAGGGGGTAAGTATGATCGGAAAAATGTAGAGAGGACATGGTAATACATTAGACCACTCTACGGCTCACTCAGGGAAAGCTATGAACTATTTCTAGAAATTTTTTTAAATTTTTGTGTTTTTTGTAGGGGGACCCCCAAAAGGGTGGCAGATAGACGGTAGGTATCTTGGGGAAAAATATTGGAAAAAAAAAATATAATAGGACTTAGTGATACGTATCAACCCTTTTTGGGTCACTCCGGGGGAGCTATGAACTATTTTTCGAAATTTTTTGTGTTTTTTGTAGGGGGACCCCCAAAAGGGTGGCAGATAGGGGTATATTTGTACAGAGAAAAGTTTGGGAGATTAAAAATAATGCGAGTTCGTCTTGAGTTTTACCCCTTCTGAGGCATCTGAGAAGAGAGGGAAGTCAATTTCATAATTTCACAAGAATGTCATTTTTGCAGGGGAGCACCCCTAAGGGGTTGTGATAGGGGGTAAGTATGTTCAGGAAAAATGTTGGAGAAGAAAAAATAATGGGACCTTGTCATACCTTTGGTCCCTCTAGGGGCCAGCTTCGGGCAGATATTAATCATTTTTGATAGATTGAGGACCATTTTTCAGTTTTCAAAAGGGTGGCGGGTCCATCAAATGTTTTCTGAAATGGACCAAATTTTATGTGGTTCTTATTGGCACCAATACGAAACTTTTGGTGCCCGGGGAGCGAAGTTTGGAGCAACTTCAATATTTTGAACCACCCTAATGTATACGCACAACAAAACTGAAGGTAATGAATCGAACTGAATGACGTGCTTTATTGTTTTATTTATTCGATGAAAGTGAGGAAGAGAGAATTCATTTGTGCACCAAGGCGTTGCCAGAAGATTTACATGCGAAACTTTTTTATTTATTAATCTGATAACTAAAATAAAACGAATGTCCGGGATTATGCTAATTTTTTAACATCATTGTGGATCTGTTTAAAATACTTTTTGGTAGTTTTATCTTTAGAATGATGCTAGAAAAATGACTATAACTACTGCCCTATATTTACATTTACAAAGTCCAAAGTTTTTTTAGTATACTATAGTTTATTAATCACAACGATAAATTAAAAATGTTAGTTCAGTCCATATAAAATAAATAACAAAAAATATAAAAATAAACATAATTCATAAATAAATCACATACGCATATTGATATCGGTAAATTTAGTTAAAATAACTCCACATTTTTTTTTTGAGTTATTTGAAAATTTTTTGTAACGAAATATTTCAAAAACTATAGGAAATAGAATAAAAAACCCGGCATCTTTTTCGTTTTCAAAAACTGTTTTTATAATATAACTTAAATTTATTTGGAAAACAAAGACCTCACTAGCCTGCACACATCATCACTGATCCTCACTAAACATTCTTACGCATGCTAAAGTGCATTACTGCGTAGTACAAAATATCAAATGCGTAGTAATCGCGGCACTCGTAGTAACACAAGCAAACGCTATGTTTACGCATTCAAATCAATTAAATTGACTTCGTTAACAGTTTCGTAAGTCAATGATTATACTTATGCAGACCTCTATTATAAATGCACCGATTTGAAACTTTTACACAGTGTTCAGGAAGATAAAACAGGTTTGCCAAAAATGACGACACCAGAAACCACCTGGAAACTATTCCTTGGCATTAGTAGTAACCGAAACCACTTCACTTGAAATCGGATCAGCTCCCCTTTTGGAGAAAATCCAATTTTGTACCTATAAGGCGAAAAATTGCTCAAAACAGAGTTTCTTGTGACCCGACGAGCTGATTATATTATATAATCGACCCAAATAATTCTTTATACTCAGAAATTATAACATGCTCGAATTCATAATTTTGGACCAATAAACAAAGGCGACTGAATATATACATTAGAGCGATTCAAAATAAAAACTTTTGATTTTTTCATGATGTGTATGTGGATTACAAAGTCTGGCTTTGTCCAGAAATAATTAAAAATATTTTTGAATAAAATTCAACGTGGTGTAAATTCCATGCGAATCGATGGAGTGGTCGTCGAGAAAATGCTATTTTAAAAATATTCTTTTATGACGGCCACCTTAATTATGCAGCCTAAATAAAAGTGTTATAAACTTAACTATTTCTCTTAATATAAAAGACACGTGGCGTAAATTTAATGTGAAACGATAGAGTGGTGTTTGTGAAAATGCTATTATAAGAAAAATTTGTATGAGGGCCACCCTAAATAGAAGTTTTGTAGACTAAACCATGTCTCTTAATATAAAAGCTACGTGGTGTATATTCCATGTGAATCAATGCAGTGGTCTTTGGGAAAATGCTACTTTAAAAATATTTTTGTATGAGGGCCACCCTAAAGTCTCATAGACTAAACCATGTCCCTGAGTATAAAAGCTGCGTGGTGTAAATAAATTGTAAATTATAAAAAAAAAATTGTATCAGGGCCACTCTAAATATGCACCCTAAATAGAAATTTTATAGACCTTACTATGCCTCAATAAAAGTTAATAAAAGCTACGTGGTGTAAATTCCATGTGAATCGATGCAGTGGTGTTTGTGAAAATGCTATTATAAAAAAAATTTGTATGAAGGCCACCCTAAATATGCATCCTAAATAAAAGTCTTATAGCCTACCACCTATTCTCAGACCTAGAGATGGGCGCGTGACAAAATATTTTGTCACGTTACGCACGATCACGAAGCTGAAATTTTCCATCACGTTCACGCCAATTACGGAATTTTTTTGCCTTTCACGCGTGACACGACTCACACACGAAATCATTTTTAGGTTAAAAAATACATATGTTGTTATAATTTTTTTATTAAATTTCCTCGTTTTCATATAAAATTTTTCAATTAGACAAAGTTTCATTTAGTTAATATTTTTGTTTAAAAATACAATTTTATCAAGATTTTTTCCAAGCAAACGAGTACGCCTTTCTTCGAGAATTCGACTGGAGACCGAAAAAACCCCCTCACTTGTTGCTGAGGATGGCGGTATACAAAGTATTTGTTTTGCAAGCTCTTGTAAGAGATATAGTTCTTCACAATTTTTCCAAAATGAAAGTATTGATTCGTCAAAATTAATTTTCTTATTTAAATACAGTGAACCCCGGTTAAGTACCTCAACTCAAGATGTCAGGTTTTTGAGGTAATTAAGCGGGAAAGGTACTTAAAAAAATCCCGAATAAGTACCTCAAGGTACTTAAAAACTCCCGCTTAAGCTGTGGGTACTTGAGAATATCCTGCTTCGGTACCTCAAGGTACTTAAAAATACCACGTTTAAGAACCTTAATGCACTAAGGACAATCTCATGGAAGTGACAATGCTTATGTACATACATATACATATAACTTACTCAAATCGGTTTTATTAATCAAATTTTATTGAACAAAAATTAAAAATTTCATACATATGTACATTAAAATTAACGGTAAGCAAAACTGATAAGGTATTGAACTCATATACAATGTATGTACGTTTGTGCATGGATTGCATTTTATTATGAGATCACTCTTAAAAAAAAACATATTTTTTATTTACTAACTAGAAGTTAATGATTTCATTGAAAAATCAAAAACAATTTTAACTGCGATATTTCCACCATTCAACGCATTTTAAGAAATCGCAAAGGAGTAGAGGCGGCCGCAACTAAAAATAATTTAATTTAGTTTAATGTTTTAAAAAAAAATTGTAATTTTTTTTTTGATAATTATTTTGAAATTTGCTCTTGAACAGTTTTTCCTCCACTGTCCATACTATAAGAAACCAAAAAATTTTAAAATAATGTTAAGTGCATCTATCATCATGCATCATCACATTTTTTTGTATGGAAAAATCGAATTTTGGGACTAAAAATTATCGATAACAGAAAAAAAAATTTTAAATTTTTTAACGTTAAATTTTTTGCAAATTGATATTTTTCAAGCAAATTCAGGTTCCATTCTGTAAAGAAATAAAAGTTACGAGCAAAAAACACGTTTTTTTTTTAGCCAAAAAGAACCTTCAGAAGAATCAAAAGCGCTCCATTGGTTTTTCTCGGAACGAAAAAAAAATTACGCAGATATCATTTTCAAGGGTCCTTTTAACTTTTGAGTCGGTGTGTGGCTGAATCTATTTTTCGACCCGGTGTAAGTGACATAAAAGGGGAAAATAATATGTAATTTTCACATTAAAGCGCAAATTTAAGAGGCATTTAAGCGGGAGTGGTACTTAAGCGAGAGGTACTTAAAAGGGGGAATCTGTATGTATATTTTCAGAAAAGTGTTAGATGCAGCAAATTTCTGGTACTTAAACGGGAATGGTTCTTAAAAGGGAAGGTAATAAAACGGGGTTTACTGTACCTTCTTATTTGCTCGTCAACATCGGTTTTTTGTTGTTTGTAGAATAGGACGAATCGCAAAATTCGCTTAAGCGGATGGAACATAACCTATTGGAACATGAAGGTTCATTTTCATAACTTTGTGCTGCACTATTTTTTTCTTGGATAAAACTAAGCATTTCTTTCACAGATGTTAAGACATGTTCTCGTTTCTCCAAAGGCAAACAGTTTAGTGATTTGAACCAAGCAATCAGTAAACGTCAAAACATTTCAAAGCTGCCATATTGACATACTATTAACACAAACTTGTACAATAACAGTTTTTTCGCCCGGGTTTTTGGAAAAAAAGTTTTTTTTTTAAGATTTGGAAATTTCGTGAGTCGTGAATTCGTGATTCACGCAAAAATAAAACGATTCACAATATTCACGCAAATTTACGCACCCTTTCACGTTCACGAAAATCACGGTTTTTTAAAGCTATTGTTACGATTCACGCTCACGTTTACGTCACGCGCCCATCTCTACTCGGACCTACCAAATATACACACAAAATTTCTTAAGAATCGGTCAAGCCGTTTGGGAGGAGTTCGGTAACAAACACGATAATTTTATATATTAGATTTTAATCTCTTCTGACGTTTTACAACATTTTCCATATTTTTACAACCTCTTTCATCTTTTTAAATATTTTCCGTATTTGTTGATATATGTATGTAACCTCATTTCACTTTTTTCAACAATTGCATATTTTTTCGACTTTTTAAACATCAAAACGAAAAACCGGACTATGGTCGCTCTCCTGTTACTATGAAATTATACTGCATTTTTTTTTTCTTTTGAGGGACTGGTTTGGAAATCATCATTAAAACAAATAATTAGCATTAAAAAACTGATAATATGTACGTACAAAAAAATAACGCGTAGCAATTTTTCTTTTCTGCTTTTTAGATTTTTAGTAACTTATAACTACGACTCAAATATTTTATTATATGTGTGTTGCTCTTCTCTTTCAGGTCACTTCAATCGTGTTGTCTGGCTCAAAAATTCATGGTGTCAGCAAATACCTGTAGGCAAATATAATTTCAAAATTGGTCATAAAAATGACAAAATAAGCGTAGATTGTGCTCTCGATTATTTTATTTCTGAAGGTAACTACAGCAACACCAATGAATTGGAAGGTGCGCGCGAAATGGAACTACAAGTGTACGATGCAGACACAACAGATTTGATACCAAATTTTGTTACATCTGCAGATGTAGCCAGTTTTATACTTGACATTGATCTGGATTTCTTTAGTACATCAAACCCTTTTCTTGAAATTTATAAAGATTCCAATTGTTATGAACAGTTAACAGAGATCTTCCATTTTGAAACAGCAACTAAAGACTGCATCGGAACTACGGAACGGCGTAAACAACAACTGGAAGTGTTAAAACAAATTTTCGAGCACCTTGAAGAGAAACGTAATTTTGAAGAACTTCCAGCTACACTTACTGAAATCATTACTGAAGAAATATTGCTAAAGATAAAGTGCTTAGCACAATCACTGCAAAAGCATTATGGTGATGATGAAATTGATTGGCTGCTTATATACGATTCTGGTTGCACTACCGACACCAATGGATTGCCGCATCATGTTAGCTCAAATAAAGAGCTAGAACAGTATTTTGAATATTTTAAGCTATTTTTGAAACGTTTGCCAGTGCCGCCGGTGGCTATAACTATGGCATGCTCAGCAGAAGATGATTATTGTCCCAAATATCAAGTGCATTTCATACAGGAACGTGTACTTAAAGTATTGAAAGAAGTTTTTGCGGAGCGTCTCCATGATAAGCCTGTATTGTATTATATGGATGATGACTGGGATGTGATGCAATTGTAAATTCGTTTTCAATCGTTCTAGTGTTTAAGCTTTTCGGCATTAAGATTTTATAAAATGGCAATTATTCACGGTGGTCTTGAAGGCGAAAAAAAGTTTGTCTACGCTAACGAAAGATCCGGCTTACGGGAATCGTTTGCTGAACGCTCCGATAATAAAAAAAAAAACAATGAAATCCTAGCTGATCGCCTGTTTTTTTTTTTTTTTTGTCGATGTATTCACCATTTTTCATGGAAAAAATAAAAAACAAAAATTTTTTTTCCGGCCGAAAAACGAGTCATATGTAAATAATTTGTTTTTTTTTTTCTTTCGTGTGGCTTCAAATCATTTTTAACTACAAAACCTAAAAAAAAAACTGTTTTCATTGTGTTATTCACCATTTTTTCATGAAAAAATATCGAAAAAAAAATACAAAAAATCAAAAAAAAAAAATTCTTTTCGGCCTAAAAACTAGTGAAAAATATTTTTTGTTTGTTTTGTGGGTACTGTCTACTCAAAAATACTCGATTTTTTCCATGAAAAATGGTAAATACTTATCATACAAATAAAAATCAGGCGTCAGCCAGCGTTCAGGAATCTATTTCCTTAGGGGAATCGGCTTATGCTGAGTCTCAAGTTAGCGTAGGAAAATTTTATACTCGTTCAGTATCAGCGTGTACTTTAACAATGATCAGTGAAACAAATAAGGGGACGTCTATAAATTACGTGAGCCAAAATAAGGGTGATGGGGTCCGGAAAAATCTCATCAAGGGGAGGGTGGTCAATAAAAATCTCACGTCAACTTTTTAATGCAGAGACTATACATTATTATAGCAGATTACATTTAAAAATTATAAGGCACGTCTCACGGAAGTAGAGGGGGGAAGGTCCCCGTCAGAACTCACCAAGGGGAGGGGGGAATCCGAATTTTCAAAAAAACACCTCACGTAATTAATGGATGGCCCCTAATATCAATTTTGTAGTTATGTTCTGTTATAAATTTTTATTGCGTTATGTTTTAAAATACCTATCCTAGCAAAAAATAGTAGCTAATCAGTTTCTTTGAAACAGTTTTTGAACAATTTCAATTTATAAAAATTAACTTACATAATTATAAATAATAGGTTTGTTCCATTACTTGAAAATTCGTACAAATTTTGGATGATTTGTGGTATTTTTTACTATTTTTTGTTCCTGTACTATAAAAATCGCATAAGAGAGTGAAAATAATAATTCCAGTCCCTGCTAAATGTTGCGATTTTCTGCTACACAAATTTCGTGTAGTCAAGCTCATGCTTTGGCAGTTAATGTGAAATTTGTTCTGTCAATAAAATAAATAATAAAAAAAATATTGATATCAAAAATAAAAAAAAGTTGAATTTGAAAATTGAAGTTGAGTATTGAAAAATTACAAATATGTTTTTGACGTTTTCTTCAAAAGTTGCAACTTTTTACTAAAACGTATTACCGTACTTTTTGGAATTTTTCACTCTCTGAGAAGATTTTATTGCTTATTCTCACAAATTTTGGAACTTACGAATTTCTGCTTCAAAAGTTAGAGAACAGACCTAATTTGTCGAGTCCAATTACAGTAGCTCAAAAACTTTAATTGATAAGGAACTATATTCTTAAATGTCTAAACAGAACTGGGACGTGCGATTTATCTTCTGTGTCAAATCACACAAAAAAACAGAATTTGTTCTATTTCTCTGCGATACATTTTGTAGTGTCAATTTTGTACTCACTACAAACGAAAAATCTAAACGATATTGCACGTCCCAATTCCGTGTAGACATTAAGTCAATGTCTAAGCTTTGCCCATATTTATTTAAATATAATAATTATCTTATGTTTTTGTAAAGAGCTTATTCTTCAGTACTTTTTGGTGCAAAAAACCATAAAAAAATTACAAGCGCAAAATGCATTAAAATGGGCAACGAGCTGCTCATACTAGTTTCAATGACCGCTACGTCATGTCATCAGTAAGCTTTGTTAGCCGAAGTATAGTAGTCTGCAAGCCTACTATGCTCCCTTTCTTGCGTTGATCAGTTTAGAATCACATCAACAGAATTTTCCATACCCGCGAATTCTCTTTCGTTCTGTTCGTTAGCTTATATTATGCTTTGACTCTACGTTTGTTGTGGTGGATCGACACAGTAACTGCTTTGATATTCGCAAGCAGAAAGAAATTCTAGTTTTCGTGTGTAAACGCAAAACAAATTCACAAAAGGGAATGGACAAGAATTTGTTTCATCGCATTTCTTCGTGTAAACCTTGACCAATGGCATTTTGACAGTTTGATCAGTGTTGCCGCAGCCATGAAAAATAAATGTATCACACCAAAACGAAAAAATATGTAGAACTAGCTAATCCCCGCGACTTTGTACGCATAGCCTGTTTTTAATTAACTCATTTTTGGCCACTGGTCGATTTTTCGACCACTAAATTTTAAAAGGAAATGCTTTTAAACTTTGATAGTTATGGTTTTGAGAAAATGTTATTTCATCATTACTGTGTTATTTTTATACACTGAAAAAAAATTTATATTTAAAAAGTACTTTTTTTAAAACTTTTTTTTGAAATATAAATAGTTACAAAATGTAAAAATTGAAATGCAGTTCTGTTTGCAAAAGTTCTTTCTTAAGGCGGTCTGGGAGTTTTTTTTGAATTTTTTTTTTGAAGCTGCATTATACCTTAGACCAAAATTTTTTTTATATAATTGAAGTATAACTATTCAAGATTTATCTCTGAAATTTTGGTCCAAAAATATTTGTCAATAAATTAGAAATGTGCAGTGCCGTGAACGACCTCAAAATTTGCGGTGAGTAAGATATCTAGAGACTGGTTTTTCCGAAAAAAGAAAATTAAATTTTTTTTCGGTTAAGCAAATAGTTAGGGGGCGTTTGATCGTTCAATTTTAGAAAGATATTAATTTTTGACAAAATGGCGGGCGTACAAAGAAAATTTTCATTTTTTGTGCACAAACTTGAGGTCGTTTTAGGCTATAAATCAAAAATATGTGTATAAATCAGTTTTATTCCACTAATTTATATGAAGTTAGTTACACTCAATTTTAATGAGAAATCAAGTGGTCGAAAAATCGACCAATGGCTATTATGAATATCAAAATAGCAAGATTCAGTACATCATGTTTATTTTGGTCAAAGTGAGGTTAGATCAAATTTTGAGACATCATTAGACGCTTCCTACTCAGAGGGATATTTACATAATTATTCTATTTGTAACGCGCAGAAGGGGGTGTGCCAGGTACAGAAAAGTATATATATTATTGATCATCGTCACCACCTGAGTCGACTTAGCAATGTCCGTCTGTTTGTCTATGGAAATCACGATTACGGGAAAATCAAGCAAAATAATTGAATGATGTTTGGAACACAGGCCACACCTTCAAACAAGCTTCATGGGATCATAGGCAAAATCGGTTCACGGATACGCCTACCATTCATTCAAGTCAACATTTAGAGCTCTATATTGAGAGGGTTATTTAATGTAGTGTTACCAAATTTTTAAAAAATACTAGGGAAAAGTTAGACTGAACAAAAAATTGACAAATTTCGACGAAAAGGCTGGCAAATTCCACGGAAGTGAAAAAGTTCACTTCGCTATAGTGAAATAATTATTTCAGGCATTAAATTGAAATTTCACACAAAATAGTTCAGTTTAGTATCAGACAATTTGAAGAATTTCGTCAAAACGCTTGTTGCGTGTGGGTAATCACTAATGCGTAGTCGTCAAATGAATTCGGAATTATCACTATGATGGAGTATGTTTGGGCCGTTGGAACAGACTGTCCATACATAAAAAAATAAAGAAACCGTTTTTAAACTCAATGCAGGCAATTCGATTTCTAGCAGGCAGTTCATTCCCTTTGATAAGCTTCGACAATGTTTTTTTTTATGACCTTATCACCCGTTAAAGAGCATGGAACTCCTTAAGTGCTAGATTTCTAGATTTTCGTTGCCGTCTGATGAGCTGCCTGCTAGAGGACGATTCCTGGATAATAAATTCCAAAATTTTTTAATATTAAAATTAATAAGAATTTTGACAAAACTTATTAACCGTAGCCCATTAGGAGATGTTACTTAAAGCGGCCATTGCACAAATTTTATAAAAATCCAGACCAAGCATTGGAAAACTAAATGGTTATGTCCAATGTTACTTATGGTTTATCAAAATGAACATGCTTAAGTTTGAAATAAAAAGTTTAATGCATAAATTTTGTTGATAACCATGACGTATGAGCAACATTTTGAAAGTTCTTTGAACTTTGGGTAAATGAGTAGAACAACTTCTATCTAAAACTTAATTCATCCGTCACACTTTTATGGAACCCTTGCTATAACAGCATCTTCGGAATATTTATACAATATTTTGATTAACCAAATCAAAATTACGGACCTTTTTATCAAAGTGAAATTTACTGCATCAAACTAAACAACAAACCTCCCAAAGCCACAAAATGATACACACTCGGACATCTTTTGGCTTTCAGAATGAAAAGTTTTAACAATAATCTATAAATCAACCCATTTAGGTCAACTCAAAAGAAAATTCCGTATCGTTTTAGTTTATAGTATTTAGAATATGAATGGGCAGCAAAACGAATAAAGTGAATATAAATTCCAATGCAACGAAGTTGGCATGTAGAGCTTTGAAATGCAGACTAAGCAGCCATCTTCCAGAATTCGTAAAACTTCAGAGTTATCTACAAAAATGAAACGCAACTGTGACAAATTTCTTCTAAACGATATCACAAATAAGCTTTGATGTAAAATTTTAATTAAAATGTTACCACGGTGACGTATGAGTAACATTTAAATGAACTGGCAAATTTGACTTGGCCGAATTCATGCATGGTAGTTAATTTTTCTTATGGCAGCAAAGAGCCAACGAAATTTGGAGTTTCAAACTTATTTCTTCAAGTACGAAGATTAATTTTAAGCCACAATTATTTCCAGTGTTGCTCACAAACAGTTTTGCGCTTTTTAATTTTCAGCATTTTTTCCTTACTACTTCTCATTTGTCTCATTTTTATATGACAAGTTACTGTTGCTGCGCTTGTTGCTAACTGCTGCTGCTGGCTGTTGCTTCGCATACAACAAAATCATATAAAAATGTTGCCTTTGTGTGCTAAGAACGCAAGCCGAGCAGCAAGATAAAAATGGGGAAAGCACAATAAATCTGCCTTTGCTGTTTTTAGTTTTTTCTATTATTAATTTCGCTTGGTGACAGAAAAAGAATTGTATATGAATTTTTATACTAAAATGAAGGAAACAAAATTACAACTGCAACAATTATGACAGCTACAATTATGACAGCAACTATGAAGATATGAGATGACAATGAAATAAAAAATTTATTTGTATTCATGAAACCAAATTATTAAAATATTTTGATTCCTTGAAGAGAAAGTAATTTTTTATAATTTCATGTTTTTTTTTTTAATTTAATTACATGTTACTCATACGTCATACTGTACAATAAGTTTTTAAAAATCTGCTGTAATAGCTTCGATGAAAAATTATACCAACATGCTTTCATTAGTTTGTAAGTCATTCATTAATTTATTATTGTATATGAAATAATTGATGGCTGCTTTAAAGAAAAGAAGTTATACAGCTTCAAAGCTGTAGAAGTCCCGAGTTTTTAAGCCTATAAGTAATACACACAATTAAGCACTTGCCAACAGGATCTAAAAATATTTTTCATAATGTCAGTTTTAAGAGTTTTCTTATTGGGCAACGAAGTTTTTTTTAGATATTGGCCTCAACCATTCATTACGAACTAAATAGTAAGCATTGTATTCAAACGAAATATAAATTATCATATGCTAAACTCTCGTATGCAAACTTTAACATCATACTTTCACCACACAAACGCAGCATGCGTAAATTTTGTGGTTTTTTCCCGCACACACGCACCAGAGTTTATAAAACGGAAATTATAGTTGCAAACTTAAAAGCGGACAACAGCAAATCATTTAACTCTTTTTTTATTTCAAAATAACCGCCACATATCCGCCTGCAGCCGTACATACATATATGACAATATGTCTGCGGCATAAACATTTAATGTGCTCATTTGTGCGTACATTTCCGTAAATAAATGCAATGGACTACGGCAAACTGCACTCATACAATTCACAAGTGGTGTTTTTTCAAAAAAATATTCACAAAAAAAATAAAAAATCGTTAAACTCTATATTGAACTGTCATTTGGCGGGACCACAACAATACGGACATGTACATATGCAGGATTTAACAGGACAATGGAAACCAATTAACATTTATGGCAGTGAACAACAAATTGGAAACATTATGCTGAAAATAAAATCACAGAAAAAAACATGAAAAAAAGAATACAAATAGGCAAACAAAAATCTATTTACTTTTTGCACAATTTTTACTATTGTTATGGTTACATTTGGCTGTATTTAACATTTTAGCATCGGTCACTTATTTGTACATATGATTTCGAGTTCATGTTGAATGATGACGTGTTCTGTGGTGACGTAGCTCATACTGTGTGTGTTGTCCATGTCGATGTCTGTTTGAATGTGAAAGAGTATATCAATGAACCGCTGCTTAAAACGTTTTCGCAAGTTTTGGCACTAAATGAGGCGATATAATGACGCTGCTACATGCGCATCCTTGCTAAGATTTATACATACTTACTGGCCATAACAACCCGTTGTCAGGTTACGGCCGACCTCATTAGCTCTCGCCAGGCGCCTCTGTTTTGCGCGCGCCTTCTGCAATCGTTAATGCCAAGCGCGGTTAGGGCTTCCTCAGCTTGGTCTATCCACCGGAGGCATGGTCTCCCTCTTCGTCGTTGACCGGGGACCTTCCCTTCGAATACCTTTTTCGCTGGAGCTTCTTTATCCATACGATGGACATGACCCAGTCAGCGTAGTCGCTGTATTGTTATACGCTTAACTATGTCAATGTCGGCGTAGAGCTCATACAGCTCGTGGTTCATTCGAATGCGATAGTCGTCGCCAACTCCAACAGGACCAAAGATTTTGCGGAGAACTTTCCTCTAGAACACACCAAGAGCGGCTGCGTCTGTTGTCGAAACCACCCATGCCTCAGCGCCATAAAGAAGCACAGGTAGAATGAGCGTCTTGTAGAGTGTTAGCTTTGTCGATCGAGAGAGAGCTCTGCAACGTAATTGCTTACTGAGACCGTAGTAGCACCTATTAGCAATTGTTATTCTCCGCTTAATCTCCAGACCGACATCATTTTTGCTGGTTACGGCAGTGCCAAGGTATGTAATTGAATTCCTTGACAACTTCTAATTTACAGTTGCCCGCTGTAACATGAGAGTCTAGATCCCGTGCTCTCTTGTTGTTGTTAGTAGACATCATGTATTTCGTCTTGCCCTCGTTTACCGTCAAACCCACTTTGGCTGATTCCTTTTCAATAGCAGTGAAAGCAGCAGTAACATCTCTCTTACTCCGACCGATAATATCAATATCATCAGCGTACGCAAGGAGCTGAACACCTTTGAAGAAAATGGTGCCATTATGATGCACACCGGCTTTTCGTACGATCCCCTCCATAATATCAAATAACCTTACATATATGTGTTTTTTGTAATAATGGTTGCTAGGGCCGGTACGAGTTCCACCAAGGCAATGATGAAGGCAGTAGTGCCATGCCGATGTGTGAAATTTTTGAATACTCAGTGAGTGGGCGCTTTGAAAATATGAATGAAAAAGAAATTATTCTTAAATTTATTTTTGTGGCTTGGCTGTGCGGCGAGTTCGCGTAGGTAAAAATCTGCAAAGAAAACAAGAGAAATGGAAATGTCAAAAATGCGACCGTTGAATGGCAACAGGTTGCCAAAAAACGCATCGTACAGTCAGTTGCCGAAAAATTTGAAAGCGTGCGGTCATCTCTCAGCTAACGTTCAAAAAAATAAAAAAAAAAAAATTTCGGTCGAAGAATTATCGCATTAAAAACAATCGCCCATAGTTAAAATAAAAAAAAAATTATATACTGCCAATCTAATTAAAGTTGTTCATAAATTTTGTGCAAAAATAAAAACTAAGCAAAAGTTGCATTATAAACTGTGAAGAGTGTCTGAAGCACTTTCAACCGCGTTGGTCGCGATGATTACAAAAAAAAATTCCTGAAGCGTGCGGTAGATTAAAGTTTGAGTGCGGAAAGAAAAATTGTAACAAAAAACAAAACCTGCTTGCGATACAGTGTATAAAACATAAAAAAACAATATAAGAAGATAACTTAAATCCCTGCGAATCGCGTAATGACCAATTTGAAAGAAACTAAATTGTGTGTAAGTTCAAACAAAGTACTGTAAAAAGCGTAGCAAATAATACAAAACGAAAAAAAATTAAAAATTCGTAATTAAAATTACATTGTAATAAAAAAACAAAAGTAGCCAGCATCCAGCCAGCATCCAGCCAGCCTCAACGCCTGCAACAGCAACAACATCGCAGCAGCTACCAGCAAAGGGGTACCCCAGGAATATAAGTTTAATAATTTTCCTTAAACTACTTAGACTCTTTATTTATATTACATAAAAAAATATTAATGTACCAACGATCAACCAGTTTTCAAAGTATTTTAATGATTTACAACTTAGCTTTAAATATACATAGGTACATACATGGTACAATTATACATGGTAGAACTGTCTTGTCAAACACAAATAATGCAATCGTGAATTTGCCTATCAGAATTGTCAAGAATAAACAAAACAAAAACAAAAAAAAATTCTAACAAGCGCGCGTGAATTGTAAAAAATTGTAAATGGAAAACTATTTTAATGTGAGTTAAAAATGTAAAACTATACCTAACTATTCATTATCTTTATTAGAAACTATTAAGAAAACAGTAAAAAGTAGTGAAATTGAGCAGCGCTATCCTGACGTCATAAATAAAAGCAACGATGACATCAAATTAGCACAAGCACATAACAAACAAGCGAGTACAGCTCAAAGCACAGATTCTCGTAAAAAGCAGATATTTATCCCGTCAAAAATCTCGTAGGAAATTAAAAAATAGCATTGCTACTCAACGACCTGATTTAGGTACAATATCGTGCAATGTTAGGATTTAGGGAAGATATCTCCAGTTAAAAATCAAATACTACTAAAGCAACAGTCTGAAAATATAAAAATGGAAACTCAAAATCACGACAAGAATATGAACCCCAAAGTATTGCACAATCTTTTGTAGGCTCAGTTAGCTCTTTGCTACTCTTATTTGGACGCAAGGGTGGATGGCTGTAGACAAAACTGAAATTTTTTGTAAAAGAATATTACGAAAAATGTTCGCAAAGTGCATACTGCACAAAAAGCATTTCAATAGTTTTATCCTTTAATTATGTATGCAATTAAAATCTGAAAGAAGAGCATTATATTTTTAATTATCATGTAAATATAAATTGAAGTGCTACATAGTTTTGACTTTTTAGTGTGGTCTTTATTTAATGTTCATCTATGTTCCAACAATTATCCTTACAATTTTCAACCAGTTTTGTTTTGCATCATAAATAACTTTAGCGGCGAAAGTCAGAGGAAAAATATAAATTATTTTTGTATATTTCAGTTTTGTCAATAATAAACAAAAATAAAATAAGCTAATTTTGACAAAACTGGCTGGCCCTGTCACTTAGAATTGCTGCTACCATGATAATTGTACCATGGATAGATATACACATTTGTTGCAATCATTTATTTTCATGATTTTAAGGCCTTAACTCTTATTTTATTGAAGCAAATAAAAAGAAATAATAATTTTTGAAAAAAAAACAAAATTTTAAAATTTTAAAAAATTTTTTTTGTAAATTAAAATCAAAAAAAATTATAAAAGAGCAAAAAAAAAAGAAAAGAAAAGAAAATGACATTAAAGGAAGTTAAATTAGAGCAAAATAAATTTTTGAAGTGAAAACTTCTTATGGCACGTTGTGCGGCTGAGGAAAAAAGTATAATTTCGCGACACCGACCGTCATCGGGAAGACTTGGGAAACGAACTCGATTTTGGAATTTTGAAGACTTGGGAAACGAACTCGATATTGGAATTTTGAAGACTTTTGAAACGAACTCGATTTCAGAAATTTGAAGACTTGGGAAACGAACTTGATTTTGGAATTTTGAAGACTTGGGAAACGAACTCGATTTTAGAATTTCGAAGACTTTGGAAACGAATTCGATTTCAGAAATCTGAAGACTTGGGAAACGAACTCGATTTCAAATTTGGAAGACTTGGGAAACGAACTTGATTTTGGAATTTTGAAGACTTGGGAAACGAACTCGATTTTAAAATTTTGAAGACTTGGAAAATGAACTCGATTTCAAAAAATTTATAAAATGTTGCCTACTTTTAGGTGCTATTAATAATTTGCCCCTAAAAGTAGGCAACACTTTCTGACAAATTTCAAAAAGAACGCCTAAAAGTAGGTAACGATTTTAAAAATTTCAGATAATGTGTCCTAATTTTAGGTGCTATTTTTGAAATTCGTCGGAAAGTGTTGCATACTTTTAAAGCGGCTCTCACACGATATTATCAGTATTATTTGCACAGAAAAGTGGCATGCCACTTTTTGGGGCAGATCCGGCTGAAAGTTGGTCAGAGGGTGCAAGTAGGCACGGGACGGAAAAATCCTGGGAGGGGGCGTGGCATGCCCTATTTTGTGGCAGATAGACGATGACTCAGCGAAACTTGAAAGAAACTTGGAAAAGTTCCTCATTCAGTGGCATGGAACATTGCATCCAAGGGTATGGTCGTCCGATGCCTAGCTGGAGGCGTGGTGCAAGTTTGGATGGAATCTGCCCCAAAAAGTGGCATGCCATTTTCAGCTGTCGGTCACGTAGCCGGAGCATAGTTCGCACCTTCACCAGTCGAATGTCAAAAAAACTGATTACTGACAATAAACAATACTGACCGTGTGAGTGGTACACTGACAGTAATGTAAATACTGTCAGTAATTATACTGTCAGTAATATTGATCGTGTGAGGGCCGCTTTACTGTCAGTATTTAAAAACTTCGTCAGTAATATCCGATTTTTTCATCAGTCATCAGTATCGTTTTTCTATACTGACAGTACATCAGTACTCACCTCACACGATCAGTAATACTGTCAGTATGCAAAATCCTGTCAGTAATACTGATCGTGTGAGGGCCGCTTAAGGGTAAACTATTAATAGCGCCTAAAGGTAGGCAACGTTTTTTGAAAAAATTGGCCCATGAAAGTATGTAATTTTGTGGAAAAAATTTTTAAATTTGTAGCATACATATGTTGACTTCCGGTTAGTTGTTGCTCAGTAAGCAAATTTTTCTCTGCTAGCGCAGTCGAAAGCAGAGCCAGCAGCCCAAAGCAGAGAAAAATCTGAAATACCAGGCCACCTTGAACCAGCAGCAAGCAAATTTGGTTTTTTGAAAAACTTTAAAATGTTATATCTCGGCTATTACTAAACCGATTTAGACAAATGAGGTGTAATAGTTTTTTTTAAGAACAAGCAGATTTTTTTGAAGTCATTTGTATTATGATTAACTGTCACAAGATGGCGTTTTAAGCAGTTTGAATATTCTAACAGCCAGAACTCGGCAACGAATAAGCCGATTTTGATAAATGTGGTGTCATAGTGTCTGTTAGAAGAAGCAGATTTTTATCTTAAGTTTAAGAAAAATTATGTTTAAGCTATTTAGTCACAGGTCCAGGTACTTTTTTTACCTGATTTTTTCTTATACTTACATAATTCGCAATGATGTGTCTTACTGCAATCAGAATAAATTTTTGTTTTTAAACATAAGGAGTACTTAGCTCAAATTTAATTATTCACAGTTGAGGCTACTGAGCCGAATATACTTCTTCCAGCAATTTTTGAAGTGAAAACTTCTTATGGCACGTTGTGCGGCTGAGTAAAAAAGTATAAACTCGTGACACCGACCGTCATCGGGATTCCCCGTCATGAATGCGATGGTAAAATTTTAATGTTCTATTGTTTCTTTTAAATAAAAAATTTTCCAAGTGGAAGACAAAAAGCAAAGCATACACACTAACTGACACATTTAATTCTCATTCAACGATTGTTATGCTTACATGTTTGTTTCTTTCAATGTCCGCGTTGTTGCGTTGACAAATTGAGAATGAGAGCGAGAGTAAAATTTGAATACATATTCCGTTTTTGTCTTCCATTGCATTGCCATATAAAAAGAAAACGCACACATACCAATTAACGCACTAACTTGCCATTAAACGATTTGTTTTCACTTCTGTCGGCACTCCCGGAGTGCAACCCGCCGTTTTTTTTTTTTAAAAATAATGAAGATTTGCTAGGTTAATAAATTTAGGGGAGATATCAGGGTGGAGATCCGACGATGATGCAGATGAAAGAAAACAATGTAAACGTAAGTAGTAGTGACCTGTGGAATTTTGCTCTTCGTTTGTAAATTTTTTTCCGAGATATTTCCGGAATTTAGGGTTTGTTTGGAAATGCAGCAAATTCTGGCATCACTGCTGCAGAGATGCAAGCTGATGCGATGCCAGCTGATGCAAGTTGCTGCTTGATAAGATTCCATTTTAATTTTTCCGCCAACACAAGTAATTTTTTGCAGTTCCTTTTTTGTTTATGCGAAGTTTGCGCATCTACTTAATCAGAGTTGCATTTCCAAACATTCAACTTTTGCAGTGATGCCAGATTTTGCTTTTCAAAACATTATGCTCATCAGATGCGACACATCAATGCATTTCCGAACAAGCCCTTAGTTTGTTTTTATGCGTACGCCTAGATGCGGCTTAGGGAAACCGCGGCCCTAGCCGGGAAGTCTGAGTGCTTGGCACGAAAGATTCGCGAGTTCGTTCTGTTAGCATGCCGCGCGTAACATAGATGGCGCCCAACGAAAGCAAGATACAAAATTGCTTTTTTTTCAAATTTTCAAATTTTCCCAGCGAATCCAGGAAGCGTATTTTCCCATATTGGGCGTCTTCCTGGTCAGCGTCTGTACCCATAGTGGGCGGCTGAAACTTCGCACCGACCCTTATGGCTAGGGCCATACTATGTCGGATTGCTTTTCCAAGGTGAGTGGAGTTTCGCACAAGTCCCAGCTACTGGATGGTTTTTTTTTAAAACCGGTGCTGCGTGCGGTGCGAGGCTCTGCTCAAATTGGAGGGGATCTTATCCGGCATGGATGGTCCCACCATAACGGTTGGTGCACCAAACACACGACGGGAGTAGCGAATTTTTTTTGTTTTTTCTGTGGTGCCGCTCTGCTCGGATCTTGCCTCGAAGGCGAGTGGAGTCTCGCACAAGTCCCAGCAACTGGACACATTTTAAAACCGGCGCTGCGTGTTGTGCGGGGCTCGGCTCGAGTTCGAGGCTGGTTGACCTCTGCAGTGGCATCTCCCCTAATTAATATTTCGTCAAAAGTTTTTTCTAAAATTCTAACCAATTTTTTTATACCCTAAACCGTGGGTATATTCACTTTGTCTCTCCGTTTGTAACACATCGAAGGGGGCGTGGCAGGTATGGAAAAGTATATATATTCTTGATCAGCGTCACCACCTGAGTCGATTTAGCGATGTCCGTCTGCCTGTCTGTCTGGGTGTCTGTTGAAATCAGTTTTACGGGAAAACCAAGAAAGCTAATTGAATGAAACTATCACACACAGGTCACATCTTCTTGCAGGCATCTTGCTTTTGAAAATGGGCAAAATCGGTTGACAGACAAGCCTACCGCCCATACTCTATGTTTATTTACCCCGGCCAATTTTGAAAAAAGTTTCAGCGATTTTGATGAAACTTGGTGATTTGGTGCACATGTGAACCAAATTAGGATTAGGCTGGGTTTCAAGTTTCCAAAGGGTCGTACAGGGGCGTGGCACAGCCCTAAATTTTATCATTAATACTACCATATCTTGTAAGCCGTTCAAGATATTGCGATTAAATTTGGTAAACGGATACATATAAAATATATCTTGAATTGTGATAAAAGTGGGCGGAATCGAAAAAGTGCGCGTGGCACTTTTCATCTGTTAAAAATTTTGATTCCGTATATCTCAAAATTCGCACAAACGATTTCCATAAAAATTTTGGAGATGATGCCGCTGAAATCAGTCATCAATACAAGCTCAGCTACTGGACCGAAAAAGCTCGTTAAAGGGCGTGGCACAGCCCACAATATTTATAAACATTATATTTAAAGAACTAACAACGTAATTATTATAAAATTTAATGAGGCAGATATACTTGCTATAAGGTCTCTTACTACAAAAATTTGGTCCGATAGTACCTGCGGGCGTGGCACCTCCCATATAAGCAAAAAACGTTTATTGTTATAGATAGTGTGCTATGAGAGTAATCTTCATAAAATTTGGTGTATAGGTCAGTTACTATAAGCTTTAAAAATAAATTAATTTTGACAGGATTGCATCAGTGGGCGTGGCACCTCCCATATTAACATAAATTTGTTAGCGCTGTTTTAAGTGAACTATTGCAGCAATTGGTATGAAATTTAATGTATGTATTTCTGTCGCTATAGAGCATATCTGAATCAAAAGTGGCTGAAATAGCATCAGTAGGCGTGGCAACTCCCATACAAATAAAATACGGTAAGTGGCATAGTTATCGAAATATGTGAGCAATCATACTAAAATTTGGTGTTAGGGGTTTGATTATGGAAAGCTATTTCTGGATCAAAACCGGGCTGGATTGTACCAGTGGGTGTGCCACCGCCCTAAATTTTGAATTTTTGTTTATCGCAAACTATACAAGCTATTGAGCTAAAATTTAATATGAGAATGTCGATCGCGAATATAATTTATTGTACCAAAAGTGGAACTTGAGGTGTACCAGGGCAAGAAGGATGCACGAAAATTCTATCAACAAGTTAAGCGTCTAACTCAAGGTTTCAAGCCCGGAGCATCCACTTGTAGAGACGAAAATGGAAATCTGGTTACAGATACACAGAGTGTACTGAGGTTATGGAGGCATCATTTCTCCAACTTGCTTACGGGCGATTATCCCACCAATTCCGCCCAGAGAGAATGCAGTACGATACCACCAACCGATGATAACGCAGTGGAAGTACCATCACCTAGCCATGAAGAGGTTCGAGTTGCTATCCAGCGACTCAAAAACAACAAAGCAGCGGGTGCTGACGGCCTGCCAGCTGAGTTGTTTAAAGCTGGTGGCGATGAATTGATAAGGTGCATGCATCAACTCATCAGCAAAATATGGCTAGCGGAAAGCATGCCCGACGATTGGAATCTCAGCGTGCTTTGTCCTGTAATAAAGAAAGGAGACCCGACAATCTGCGCCAACTACAGGGGTATCAGACTTATTTCCATCGCATATAAGATTCTCTCGAGCGTATTGTGTGAAAGATTGAAGCCGTATACAGAAACGCTGATCGGATCCTATCAGTGTGGCTTTAGACCTGGTAAGTACACCATAGACCAGATTTTTACACTACGCCAAATCCATGAATATCAAATCGACACTCACCATCTCTTCGTCGATTATAAAGCTGCGTTCGATAGCCCAGTGCGGGATTGCCTATACGCAACAATGTCTGAGTTCGGTATACCTGCAAAGTTGATAAGGCTCTGCAGGATGACGTTGAGCAATACGTTTAGCTCCGTCAAGGTAGGGAATGACCTCTCCGGAACTTTTAATACCGAGCGAGGTTTCAGACAAGGCGACCCGCTCTCGTGCGATCTCTTCAATTTCATTATGGAGGGGATCGTACGAAAAGCCGGTGTCCATCATAATGGCACCATTTTCTTCAAAGGTGTTCAGCTCCTTGCGTACGCTGATGATATTGATATTATCGGTCGGAGTAAGAGAGATGTTACTGCTGCTTTCACTGCTATTGAAAAGGAATCAGCCAAAGTGGGTTTGACGGTAAACGAGGGCAAGACGAAATACATGATGTCTACTAACAACAACAAGAGAGCACGGGATCTAGACTCTCATGTTACAGCGGGCAACTGTAAATTAGAAGTTGTCAAGGAATTCATCTACCTTGGCACTACCGTAACCAGCAACAATGATGTCAGTCTGGAGATTAAGCGGAGAATAACAATTGCTAATAGGTGCTACTACGGTCTCAGTAAGCAATTACGTTGCAGAGCTCTCTCTCGATCGACAAAGCTTACACTCTACAAGACGCTCATTCTACCTGTGCTTCTTTATGGCGCTGAGGCATGGGTGGTTTCGACAACAGACGCAGCCGCTCTTGGGGTGTTCGAGAGGAAAGTTCTCCGCAAAATCTTTGGTCCTGTTCGAGTTGGCGACGACTATCGCATTCGAATGAACCACGAGCTGTATGAGCTCTACGCCGACATTGACATAGTTAAGCGTATAACAATACAGCGACTACGCTGGCTGGGTCATGTCCATCGTATGGATAAAGAAGCTCCAGCGAAAAAGGTATTCGAAGGGAAGGTCCCCGGTCAACGACTAAGGGGGAGACCATGCCTCCGGTGGATAGACCAAGCTGAGGAAGCCCTAACCGCGCTTGGCATTAACGATTGGAGAAGGCGCGCGCAAAACAGAGGCGCCTGGCGAGAGCTAATGAGGTCGGCCGTAACCTGACAACGGGTTGTTATGGCCATCTAAGTAAAGTAAGTAAGTAAGTACCAAAAGTGGGCGGAACTGGAGAAGTGGGCGTGGCATATTTCAAAATTTTCATTTCTATTCGATTTGTTCCAACATTTTCTACATTCTTTCGACTTTTTCCAATATATCCTATATGTATTTGTTCGACATTTTCAACCTCTTTCAACTTCCTTCATAAGTTTCTTTATTTTTTCGACTTTTTCATCAACTTTGAATTGTTTAAAAATTTTTCAACGTTTTTCAACTTTTTTAGAGTTTTTCAACCTCTTTCAACTTTTTTCAACATTTTGCATATATTTTCGACAGTTTCCAACCTCTGCCAATCTTTCTAACATTTCACATTTTTTTCGACTTACTCAACCTCTTTAATGTCTTTTCAACATTTATTTAAAAGGTTATTTCAGTGCAGTGTAGGGTATGTGAGTTTCGGCCTGGCCGAAGATAACACTTTAACTTGTTTTATATACATATAAATATTTTTATAATTATTTTTTTTTCCAACATTTAACATTTTTCCATATAAGTTATCCATCCTTTTCAGCCCTTACAATTTTTCTTTACAACAATAATTTGTAATTATTTACAATTATTTTAAGCTTGAGTATATATTCAATAATAATACTTTCTTTTAAAATAAAATGAAGTTATTTTACAAACAATATTTGATTCTAAGAAATTTCTAACTAAAATGTGTTTAAGTACATAAGTAGGTACTCATACTTATAAGCTTACAACTCGGCCAATCTGACACACAAAAACAAAAATTAGTTAACTCTCGGCCAATCTGACACACAAAAACAAAAATTAGTTAACTCTCGGCCAATCTGACATATTTTACAATTACAGGAACTAAAATTATTCATCAGTTATGGACCTAATTTTGGTAGAGTCATTGCTTAATTCTTTGAAATTTTCAACCTCATCACCACATTTTAATATCCATTTACACATTCTATTAGCCTCAATAACGCCATCATATGGTAATTGTGTCAATTGACAATTTTGTACATCACGTATAACCAGTGATGCACCGTTGAGAAAAAACCCAATTTGCTCAGCATTTATTTTGGGTTTTTATCGGGTTTTTGCTAAAATCGTTTTTGCTCAGAGCAAAAATAGACATTTTCATTTTTTCTTAAATATTTTTTAGCGAAATATAATTGAATTAATCGGTTACTCTATTGAACTTAAGAATCCACAGAATTCTACCTAATTTCAATGAAACAGCGATTTTATAGCGCAATTTCCTATGAATGCACGCAATGTGTGCACAACGTATTACAATATCATCATGGTATTGTTTTATGGGAATTGTAAATGTCAAATTGAGCGGTGTGTTTATAAAAATTAGCGCTAAAAAGTAACAAGCTGACAGTGTTGCCATAGCACTATTGGATGCCGAGTTACATTCGAATATTAAAACAAATCGTTAACTCCCTCAATAACTTCCAATCGTGTTATTCACAAAGTTTTTGGGACTTTAATTAAACTCGAACGTGAAGTTAATAACGAAATTGAGCAATCAGAGGTATTTAGTAAAAGTGAGAAGTTTGCTCTGAGAGAAAAATTATCAGAACGCAAACAATTTGCATTAAGGAGGGGGTAGAGTTTTGACGCTACATTTTAGGCACAAGTTTAAAAATGTTTTTTAGTGTTATGGTAAAAGTAAATTTATTTATTTAAAGAGCATATAAAAGTATAATATTTAAAGAGTACTCTGTGAAAATTTAATTAAAAAATATTGCAAAATAAGCCATTGGCAGCAAATTTCCGCGGACGCCTAAAACAAGGTGGTTTGCGGTGGACAAGATATCTCAAAACTTTCTTTAGCTTATAAGTTTTTAAAGGTATTGACGAAGGGTTTTTTTTCTTTGGCGATTTTTTTGATTTTGGCATAATTTTTAAGCCAAAAAACGAATTTTTTTTAAAAAAAAGGCAAAAATCAGTATATTTATTATTGCAGAACTGTTTGTAATGAAAAAAAAAAACCCTCGTATTACCTGGTTTTATATGTATTAAAAGAGTGTGTCGAATTTCAAGAAATTCGGTCTAGTAGTTTTTGAGAAAAAGTGTCCACTGACTTTGAAAAGTTATCGAGAAAATCACGTTTAAAGTTTTAGCACTGTCTTTTTTTCATATACTTACACAGAATCATCGAGACTCAAGACACTGTATCTTCGTCAGTTTTACTCCAATCGACCTCAAATTTCAACAGGATACTTTTGAAAAGTTATACTATTAAATAAAACAACAAAAAAAAAAATGGAAAAACAAAATTTGGCAAAACCCTACCCCCCCTTAAAGTCAATTCACTTAACAACAAAAAAGATTGATCCAAACTCACAAGGATGCGACTTGTTTGCAAATGAATCAATGGACGCGAATGAATTTTTTCATTGCACAGCCATTAATATGGGATTGAAAGAATGTGATGCAATGGTGGATTTCGGAAAATATCAAACTCGTGAAGGCCTTTGGGATCGCCATTTCATATGGAAAGCGGCCGAAAACATTAATCTGTTAATATAGTGGAGAAAATATGCACTAGAAAGTAAACTGACTCAAGTTGAAGAAGATTTTTCTGAATACTCAGATATTTCTGAAAATGAATAAATAACTTTCCAAATTGTATTAATTACTAATTCTTTCCTTTTCTATTAAATAAAATGCATTTTTTTTTAACAAAATTCAGCAATTTAAGTCATCTACTTGTGCTTCCAGCCATAAACACATAATAAAATCGAAAAAACCCAATTTGCTCGTGAAAATGCTGTTTTTGCTGAGCAAAAACGTTGGGTTTTTTCTCCGAAAATGAAAAAACCCGATTTGGTACATCACTGCGTATATCATATCGATCGTTACCTAACATTTTATGAACGACGTAAGGGCCCTTGAACTTTGGTATAAACTTTTTGTCAGTTCCAACTTCGGAATCAGTATTATGAATAATGACAAAGTCACCAACATTATAAATTTTAGCAGCTGTACTATGTTTCAAAAAGTAACTGGAATTGTAATTCTGAGATTTCTTAATTGCTTCTGAGGCATGTAAGCGGATCTTATTTAGATCACGGTCAACTTCAGGCTTAATTTTATCTTCCAAATATTCAGTAAATTCATCAACTATTTCACCACGCTGTTCAACACCAAATAAAAGCATACTGGGAGAAATTTTTGTAGTTTTATGAGTAGAATTATTTATTGCATATTCAATTTGAAGTAATTTATTTGACCAAGCCGCTTTGGTCTGCTATAATAGGTAAAATACTTCCTTGCTACTAGTTGAATTTGTTGGATACAATTTAACAAATTTGGTAAATACCGTCGACAACCACTAAAATGTGTTTTCTTTTTGAATTAATAGATGGTAATGGACCAAAGTGATCAATATGGATTGTGTCAAAAGGGACAGGTTTCTTTGGTATATTGTATAAATTTCGTGCAGAGTGACACACTGGTATGGAGTACATGATGCATTTGAGACAATTTTGTATAAAGTTTTTTATTTTTTGATGCATATTAGGAAACCAATAAAATAAACTTATTTTTTCATAACATTTATCTATTGCCTGATGTCCTAGTTTTTCATGAATTAACCGAATTACATTGTCCTCTATTTCTTTCGGCACGTAAAGAGTTTTTCGTCCATCATCTTTTATCTTAAAACTAAGCCATCTATTAATCCAAAACCTTTTACAGCATCGATTTCCATGCAAGCTTTCAAATTCTTTATAACTGAGTCACGCTCTTGAGCTACTTGAATTTGGAAGTCAACATCATTTGCATTCAATATTACAGCAACCTGACATCTACTCAAAGCATCAACATGACCCATAGATAAACCATTACGATGCTGTATTTTATAATTGAAATGTTCTAGTTCTAATGTCCATCTAGCTATTAGAGGATTTACTTGTTTCTTTGTTAACGTCATCGTTAGGGAATTGCAATCAGTCACAATTTTGAAAGGAATCCCTTCTAAATACACTCTTAATCTTCTTAATGCATAAATAATTGCAAGAGTCTCTAGTTCGAAACTATGATATTTAGACTCAGATGTTGAAGTAGTTTTCGAAAAATATGAAATCGGATGTAGCTTGCCATCAGTTTGGCGATGTAATAAAACTGCGCCAAAACCAATCGAACTAGCGTCGCAATGTAATTCTGTTTCTTTTGTTGGACTATAAATAGCAAGAATAGGAGCTTTCATTAATCTTTTTTTTAGTTCTTCAAAGGCTTCTACACAATGTTCATTGAAATTAAATTCAGTATTTTTTTTAAGTAAATCCTGAAAAGGCTTTGCAATTGTAGAAATAATGGGACAAATCGCCGAAAATATGAAAAGAGTCCTATACATGATTGCAATTGCTTCTGGTTGGATGGTAATGGGTATTTCTTTATAGTTGCAATATGAGTGTCACTAAGAAAAATTCCTGAAGATGATATAGAATATCTCAAGTATTCTATTTTCTTGTACCCAAATTTACACTTAGAAATGTTCAGCTTTAAATCGCGTGTAGTTATTCTTTCTAAAACAGCCCTGACTAAAGTTTTATGTTCATCAAAACTAGAAGTTGCAATCAAAATATCATCCATATAAATTATAATTTTTTTAGAATCAATAAAGTCACGAAAAATATTGTTTATAAATCGTTGAAAAACCGCTGGAGCATTCTTAAGACCAAATGGCATTCTCAAATACTCATATTGACCATTTGTAGTCACAAAGAACGTTAATGGAACTGATTCTGGAGATAAGCGTACATGATTTAATAGTCGTGGATGTTTAAAAAAAACAATTATAGATATGTCAAGTCTTTTATTTTTTGAACTGTTCTCGTTCGACTTCACCGGAAAGAGAGTGAAACAAAAAGCATTTTATAAAAATGGCTGACACTTTTCAATTGTTACCATATCCAAATTTTCATTAAGAAATGGAACTGTCAAAAATAGCAAAGTATTGCCAGGTTATAAAACTTTATACAGAAATGAAAGTATTGAGATGACAAAATACAGCAAGATTAGTTGAATTGAGGAACGAAAAGATTACAGTTCGGCCAATCTGAACATTTTGATTGACCACAATCAATCTTAATATGAATTACATTTCATGTTTTATACTAGAATAAAATAGTTTCTTAATGATAAATGTCCTAGTTCGATTGGTGTGGCTTCTCATTAGTTGTGACTTCAGCATCAGGCAGCTTCTCGCGTGGTAACCATCTACGTAGTTTGATTGCCTCAACTATCCCGTTATATGGTAATTGAGTTATCTGACAATTCTCAACATCTTTTACTACATAACGATCATTATTTAATACTTTGTGTATAACATAAGGACCCCGGTATTTTTGAACAAATTTTTTATTTACTCCTATAGAAGTATCTATGTGTCTAATCACGACATAATCGCCCACTGAGTATTTTTTCGCAGGTACACTATGCTTCAAAAAGTATTGCAAATTGTACTCCTGAGACTTTTGAATAGCATTTAGTGCATTTGATCTAACTTTATCTAGATTACGATTCAAACCTTTTTGGTTCTTTTCCTCTAAATGTTCGGTCAGTCCATCAGCAATTTCACCTCGCTGACTTACACCGAATAGCAATTCACTTGGTGTATACTTGGTAGTACTGCTTACAGAATTATTAATGGCATATTCAACTTTAGAGAGTTGGGAACACCAATCTGCATGTTCTACTGGCTCACTTAATTTACTTAGAACGGCCTTAAGCACCCTGTTAACACGTTCTACCTGGCCATTGGCTTGAGGTGATGCCACCGCTACCTTAACATGGTCTACATTGCGTTTAAGAAGGAACTCACTGAACTCATTTGACGTAAAGCATGTTCCTCGATCTGATATAACACGCCTCGGTCGACTATAATAGGAAAAATATTTATCAAGAGAGCAGCATACTTCTTTTGTACTAGTAGTATTAGTAGGATATATGCTTTCGCTTTGAAGTGATGGATGGTAATGAACCAAAATGATCTATGTGTACTGTGTCAAATGGAATCGGCTTTTTCGGTATATTATGCAAATTATGTTCATTAACACGAGCTGGTGCTGAATACACGGTTCAAAATTTAGGTTTAATTTTTCAACCGTCCTCAAAATTTTTTGGTTGAAAACACATTTATGCTTTTTTTTCTTCAAGTTTTCAACTTTTAAGTATAATTTTTCATCCTATACTAGTTGAAATCAATACATATTTACTGATTTCAACCTGAAAGATGAATATCTCGACGCCCAAATCAATTTTTTCAACTTTTTGGTTAAAATTTTATACTTATTTGGTTGAAAATTTTCAAATTCAAAAAAATTCAACTTCGAAGTTGATTTTTTGAACCAAAAGTATAAAAACTAAACTTCATGGATGAACAAGTCTTACTTTTTGGTTGAAAAATTGTTTTCAACTTTATTTGATAAATTTTCAACCTTAGAAGTTATTTTCAATTTCTGTCATTCTGACGTCAGTTTTTTACATTAAAAAATTTTTAAATTAAAAAATATCAATTAAAAAGTGTCTAGTTTATTTAATTAAAAAATAATATAAGCGCTAATGGAACCAAACGGAAGGTTAGTTAGGGTAAATTTTGTGAGCGAGGGAAGGTCAAGATACGTGGTCCTGCAAAAGACACGTCAATCTGAAGATTATACTTTTGAAGATGTCTTAGGTTCGGGTATGTGCACTATTTTAAAATTTGTTTTGAATTTTCTTATATCTACATATATATATGTACATACATGTATGGTATTCTTTTCTTTGTGTAACATTTACACTCTTACACAAAAAAAAGGATACCACCGCTTTTATGCTAAAATTGTGCAAATTTTTTTTTCTTGTACCCTTTAATAAGACTCAGTTGTCTTACGCGGTCGCTTGACGTCATATTGTAATTTTCATGAATTTTGCAGTTAGTTGAATTGTTGTTAAAACTTTCATCATCAATACTTATTGGCTGTTTCTTCCAAGTCCCCGTTTTAGTTAATTTTTCGAAAAATATGACTTAAGTACTTTAGTTTTGGAACTAAAAATCATAGTAAACCTACATAAGCCATTTTCTTTTGTAAAATAAACCTAATACGGGTCCTTAGAAGAGACAGCCAATAAGTATTGATCATAAAAGTTTAACAATTTAATTTTGGCTGAAGACATTGGCTAACATGAAAATATGACGTCAAGCAACCACCTGCAGACAACCCATTTCTTATTTAAGCATGTGCAAAAATAAAAATTGCGCTTATCGATGGGGAAAGCCTAAAAACAAATTTTGGAATTGAAAAGTAGTCGTAACTATCTAGCTCTGATTGCATAATTTTATTTGTGCAATTTACATGATTTAGGATTTTATTTTATTTCCTTAAAACTCTCAATAATTTAATTTCAGTTCAGAAGTATACAGAAGATAAGAGTTTCAAATATTTTTCCGACGGTAAGGACGTTCGAATTGCCAACGAGGAAATTGTTCCAATATTACGCCAATTTTGTTATTGCGCTTGCTTTGAGCTAAAATATCATAGTTTAGCTGAAGAGGGAAGTATTAAAGGCCCTGTGGATGTTTCAACTGAAGAAATAACTAAAGAAGTAATAACTATTTTTTTTTAAATTAGACAACATTTTATTCATATTTATCAATAACCTCAGACTATTGAAGAGTATATTAGTGCAAACGATGGCGTGGAGATTTTGGATTTTTACAAACGCCACAACTTTTTAAATGATAAAAACCGAAAGCAACTTGTAAGAATCCTCACTAAGTGCTTGGTAAAATATTATGGAAACTATCCCAGTAAAAGAGACAAATTGAATTTGGCACAGAAAACCATTGAAATATTTCCGTTTTACAAAAGCGACTCAAAATATTCAGGGGCGGTAAATATTAATTGAATTTTGAAATTTCTAAGACTGCAAAACATAATTTTTTAGGAACAGTTTTACAATCCTGATAGCAATTCAGGCTGTTTTGTCAGTCAATTGAAATTTAGAAATTCAAAACGGAAGCGGTTTTCGGAGGATCCTATAGCAGATCAAAAGTCAGATGATGATTACAATGAAGAACTTGAAGAAGAAGATATAAAATTTTTCAAGAACGTACAAATACCCGCAAACAAAAATTTGTTGATAGATAAGCTAAAAAAAACTGTTGAGGCTCGAAAAAAAATTCTTAAACTGAGCTTGTCTATCCAAGAAAATTTTCCTTTTTACTTTTTGGATCCTGAGCTGGTAAATATCATCACAGTTCTCTTTGTGTAAATATTTAAACACCTGACAATATTTTTTACTTAGATTTCAATTGACTTCCATATTTTGTTCCCAACTATTGAACAAGACCGTTTTTACAACATTATCTTGAAAATAGAAACCCATGTTCCTGTTGTATTAAATTCAAAAGGATTGAATATTGATTGTATTGAAGGTGATAAATGTTAAAGCTATGATTTTTACCAGGAAGAAAACTATTGTGGAATTTGATTATAAATTAAAAGATAAAAATATTTGTCGTGTCGATGTAGTCAAAGACCTAGGTATACATTTTGATACTAAGTTGACTTTTAATGAGCATATTGATCAAATTTGTAAAAAATCCTCATCTCTGCTTGGCTTTATTAAGAGCAAAAGAATTTAATAGCCCTTTAGTAACGGTGACTTTATATAATACAATAGTGCGCCCTCACTTAGAGTACGCCAGCCAAGTATGGTCACCATTTTACAATATTCATATAAATAGAATTGAAAGAATTCAAAAAAATTTTATTCGTTTTGCTCAAATTGGATTGACCCTTTAAACCTTCCTCCTTATGAGGATCGTTTAAAGTTATTACATATGCAGTCTTTGAGCTCGCATAGAAATATTGCGGATATACTTTATCTGCATCAACTTGTAACTGGGTCTCTTGCTGCACCAGAGCTTCTTAACTAAGTATATACATTTTAATAGTAATCGGAGGAGTACTCGTAACTCTTATCAGTTATTTTACCAACCGGTTAGTAGAACTAATTATATGGCTACAGCTCCTTTTAATCGCATGACAACTCTTATTAATAATTACGAAGTTTATAACATTAGCTTGTCAAAAGGTCAACTCAAGCTTAGACTGAAAACTAACTGTAGCTAAATTTGTAGCTTAATGGTGGTGTGAATTTTTTTGTTTGTGTTGTCCGAGCCCCACAGCATGCTGGGTAAATTTTTTCTAACATTTATGCCTTGGACCACGTAAATTTATACATATAAATTTTTTAATATATATATGTCTATGTTTACATGGTGTGAGTGGGTATGTTGAGAAAGTGCGATAAAGCTAAGAAAAAATTATAAAATAAATAACAAATTAATGTGCATGATAATTTTTTCTATTCCATTATTTATTGAATAAGCTTTTTACTTGGTATAAAGCTTCAATGCTAAATAGCTAAGAAGGCTATAATAGCTGTAGTAGCTAAACTCTATTATTACTATTATTATTATGTTAACTATGTTAACTATGTAACTATGTAACTATGTTAACACTGTGGATAGCGAAGCTGATGTTGAACATGTTGGAGGATGTAAATCCTAAGCCGCGGCCGAAGGTCGCCAACTTGCCCTCACTTACCACTTGATAAGCATACAATGAAATTGATAGTTTTATTGTTTTATTTTGCTACTGTCTAGTTTTCACTAGCCACAGTACTTTTTCAATAACATTTGATTGCATATCGTTTGACCTGAAACTAGTTTGGCCGGTAACATATACGCATATTTAATTTCAGATTGGAATGATGAAGTGCAAACGTTCTTATCATTGCTAAAACTGTTGCCTTCTCCACCCGGAACACGTGAAAAATTTAAACGGAATTTCACTCAAACTATTGACAAATTTATAATCTTTGCAGTTGACATAAATAAAAATGAAACAGTGTATTCATTTAAGGAACTCATTATTTTAGCTCGCGGTCAATCCAAAAAATTTATTGATCAATATTACATCGGAGTAGACAGTAAGCTCATTGCAATACCGAGCCACTACAAATTTCAAAACATATTTGACATTTATTTTAAAATTTTTCATATTTTTAACATAAAATATTGTAACGAGCTCAAAATATTTTTTAACTTTTTCGAAAAATATTTCTATAACTTTTCTCACTGTCTGGGAACGCCTAGAATGCATGAAGTTTGGAATACTTTAGAAGGTTTTGGCAGACAGGAAAGTGCACAATGATTTGCTTCGTTTGCAATAAAATTTTTAAAGACTTTCAATTTTGCGTAAACCATTTAAAATATGTTCACTGTTTAACAGCAGGAAAACAACTTCGCTTACAATGCATTTTCTCAAATCAATGCCCTCGAACATTTGTAACTTATCCGTGACTTAAAAAGCATACCCTCTTTTGTAAATTCAAAGAAAAGTACTTAAAGCCTAAAAGAAATAATGAAGTCACTGATATTCAGAATGATTTGTCATCTGATGTTGATAGTACAATTGCACATACAAATAATGATCACCTTTGTAATGTTAATATTCCAAATGATGACAATTTTAAAACTTTGTTGTTTAATCAGAAAAATATTTTTGATTTGATTTCCTCGTTTCATGTTGCTAACTCAAATATAGACACATTTTATGATGCACTTAAAACCTATCACAAAAACTTATTTTCAGTATTTAATCAAACTCTTTCGACGAACCATAAAAACTTGCAATTACAAATCTTAAACAACTTAGATTCTTTTTCATCAACATGTAAAAGAAGAAAGGAATTCAAAAATTCTGAACTTTTTGTGTCTCCTGTAGAAATAAGTATTAAGCTTCTATGGGAAAAGTTATTCAACAATTTAACAAACCAATTCGATAGCATACAAAAACAATGTACATTTCAATATGTTTCAATAATTATAATTAATACTATCAAATGTTTATTTAAAAATGAAAGTTTTAAAAACATTTATTTTAAAAACATTCATGAGTGCAACGATAACAGTATATCTGGATTTTGCTGTGCGAAAAACTGTCAGCAAGAAGAATTTTTTCGTAGCAATACTGACGCAATTAAAGTTGGACTTTATTACGATGATTTCGAAATTGTTTGCCCATTAGGAAGTAAAACATCCATTCATAAAATAGGTGCAATCTATTTCCAAATTTTAAATTTACCATCATTCTGTTTATCAAAACTAGAGAATATACATTTAGCAACTTTATTTTTTTCTGAAGACATAAAAGACGGCGAGTCTGTTAATGTTATTTTAAAACCTATTTTTGATGACCTTTCACTTTTAGAAAATGATGGGATTGTGGTGAATGAGAAAATACTAAAAGGAACTTTGATAGCAGTTTCTCACGATAATTTAGGTGGCAACACTTTATTTGGCTTTCCAAAGTCATTTTCAAGTGGTAACTATTGCAGGTTTTGTGAACTAAATCACTCTGAAATAAAAACCATTACAAGGGAGGTTCCTGAGCAACTGCATTCATTCCAATATATAATAAATTTGACAAACTCCAATGTAGAAGGATCTACGAGTAAACTACAATTTAATAACATTTTCAATAACTTGCGCCACTATAATTTTATTAAAAATGGAACTGTTGATATCATGCATGATGTTTTAGAAGGGGCAGTGCCATTTGCCTTAAAAATTTTCTTTCTGTACTTGACAGAAAACAGTTTAATTAATATCAACAAAATCAACAACATACTTAACTTCTACAATTATACATATTTAGACATAAAAAATAAACCATCTTTAATTTCATTAAAAAAAAAGATCCAAAACATCTATTGGGTTAAATGCAGCCCAAAACTGGTGTTTAATTGCATATGTTCCATTTATTTTTAGTGAATACAAAAACAAAATTAAAGATTTACGAATTTGGCAATTAATTACGAGCTTAATAAAAATAATGAGAGTAATATTTCCTGAGAGTATACCCAATACCGCATTACATATTTTAGATGATTTGATCGAAGACCATTTAAAACTAATAATTGGTTTAGGTTACAATTTGCTTCCAAAACATCATTTTATGACCCATTACAGCAGAATCATTCGTGAACTTGGCCCCCTTGTTCTAATGTGGTGCATGAGATTCGAAAGCTATCATAGAAATTTTACTAAAATTGGACGGTACATTAATAATTTCTCTAATTTAGCTAAGACTTTAGCTTTAAGGCATCAGGAAAAACAAAGTTACATGTTTAAAACGAGTAATTTTGGTTTAAAACTAGAGCAAGGAAAACAATCAAAAATCAAATATCAAGACTTCCAATCAAAATTTGGACTTGATGAGGCTTATTCAAATTTCGTTTCAATAAAATATTTTGAGCTTGGCTATAGATATAAGAAAGGTTTTTTTATATTGATTGATGGAAATTCTGAACTTCCAGTTTTTTGGAAAATTTCAGAAATTCTTACAAATAAATCAGAGTTTGTATTTATTTTTAAAAAATACTCAACGACAAACTTCAACAGTATTTACTGTGCTTACGAAGTATTAGAAACAGAAATTTTTGATACAATTAACTACACTGATCTAATCCAAAAAACTTCATTCAATTCTGTCAAACTAGGAACATCAGAATTTATTATAACTAAAAAAATAATAAACTAGAAAAAAATGTAGATATACATATGTTAAGTATGTACATTATATTACTGTTAATAATATGAATGTATTCATAAGTAATCACATTTTATCTCTAAATAAAAGTTTATTTTTTCAATAATTTACTAGCATATTAATTTAAGTTTGGAAAAATAGCCTGAATAAGTAAGTATAAATGTGTTTCTACTTAGGAAAAATTCATCTATAAGGATAAGTTTTTTTTAACAAAAAATATTTGTATTCTTTTGAAAAAGTAAACTTTTGTGCGAATTTTCAACTCATTGCGTTGAAAAATTCAACTTTGAAAGCAATATTTTCGTCTTCTTTGAGAAACTTTTTCAACTATTTCGGATGAAAAAGTAAACTTTTCTGCGAGTTTTCAACTCACTGCGTTGAATAATTTAACATTGTAAGCAATATTTTCATCTTTCTGAGCAACTTTTTCTACTATTTCGGACGAATAAGTAAACTTTTGTGTGAGTTTTCAACTTACTGCGTTGAATAATTCAACTTTGAAAGAAACTTTTTCTACTATTTCGGACGAAAAAGTAAACTTTTGTGTGAATTTTCAACTTACTGCGTTGAATAATTCATCTTTTAAAGCAACTTTTTCAACTATTTTGGACGAAATAGAAATTTTTTGATAGAATTTTCAACCCAATGCGTTGAATAATTCAACTTTGAAATCAATATTTTCATCTTTTTGTGCTACTTTTTCAACTATTTCGGACGAAAGATTCAGTTTTTATTTCCATTTTCAACCGACCAGGTTTTAATTTTCAAAAGATGAAGTTGAAAATGCCTTATGTATAACGTTTTCAACCTAAATAAGACAAAAGTTTCAACTTTTTTGGAAAGAATGTATATGTCAACTTTGAAAGTTGAAAAATTATACTTAAATTTTGAACCGTGTAGATAATACACTTAATACAAGAACGTATAAAACCTTCAATTTTCTTTTTCATATTTTCGAACCAATAATTTTTTCGAATTTGATCGTAACATTTGTCAACACCTAAGTGACCTATTTTTTCATGAATCATACGTATAACATTTTCTTCCATCTCTCGAGGAACATACAACATTAAACGATTTGAGTCACTCTTTCGAAAAACTAATCCATCATTTAGCTCATAACCAGCTACACAATCACTTTCTAATTTATTAAGTAGTTCTTTAATTTTATCGTCACGACTCTGAGTCACTTGGATTTGAAAATCCAAATCATTAGCATCAACAGCAGCTATCATTTGAACTTTATTTGGAATTTTGAAAGTAATACCAGAATAAACTTCATTTTTTGTATAAGGACAGCGACTCAGAGCATCAACATGACCCATGGTAGCACCAGGACGGTGATGTATAGTATAGTTATAATTTTCAAGCTCAAGTGCCCATCTTGCTATTCTCGGATTAACTTGTTTTTTGCTTAAAGTCATGGTAAGTGAATTACAGTCAGTAATTATTTTAAATGGAATTCCTTCCAAATATACTCGAAACCTTCGAAGTGCATAAATAATGGAAAGGGTCTCTAATTCAAAGCTATGATATCTCGATTCGGTATCAGTCGTTGACTTCGAAAAGCACGCTATTGGATGAAATTTAGTATCTTCTTGCCTTTGCAATAAAACAGAACCAAAACCGTGACTACTGGCATCACAGTGAAGCTCAGTTTCGTTTTTTAGACTAAAAATAGACAAAATCAGTGCGCATACAAGTTTATCCCGTAACTCAAAAAATGCACTAGAACAATCCTCGGAAAAATCGAATGAGGATTCCTTACGTAAAAGATTTAACAATGGTCTAGCTATCTTAGAAAATGATGGCACAAATTTTCAAAAATATGAAAACAGTCCAATGCATGTATGAAGTTCCTTTTGGTTCTTAGGAACAGGGTAGTTTCTAATCGCTCGAATATGCGAATCACTGGGCCTTATACCTGACAAATTTACAGTATATCCTAAATAATCAAGTTCATTGTAACTAAATTTACATTTCCTTAACTTTAATTCCAGATTTCTCTCAGAAACTCTTTGTAAAACCTCTTTAACTGTTGACAAATGTGACTCAAAATCCTTTAAACAATTAAAATATCGTCAATATAAAAAATTATTTTGTTTTCATCGATCAAATCACGAAATACGTTGTAGACGAATCTTTGGAAATGAGCGGGAGCATTTTTAAGCCCGAATGGCATTTTTAAGTATTCAAATTGTCCATGTGGTGTCACAAAAGATGTTAATGGAATTGAATCTCCCTCCATTGAGCACTGATTAAAACCATCTTTCAAGTCAAGTAAAGTAAACCACCCTTTTCCTGACATACCATATACTCAACACAGTCTTCAATTAATGGCAACGGGAAATTATCACGAATTGTTTTTTTATTCAAAGCTCTATAATCGACACACATTCTAGTTTCGCCATTCTTCTTTTTGACCAAAACAATTGCGGAGGCATAAGGCGATTGGCTAGGCTGGATAATTTTTCTTTTCAATAGATCGTCAGTGATTTTCCTAACTTCATCCCTATCCTTATAAGACAGTCGGCGCGGAGCACAGTGAAAGGGAGTATCATCTGTCAAACGTATTTTCATTTTATAATCATATTTTTCCCGAAAAATGGTACCCGGTGACAAATAATGTTTATTTATTATTTCCCCTAAGCTATTAGTTTGCTTTTTATTCAAAACTGGATTAATATCTACTTCATTGCGGAGCCGTGACATAATCCCCACGGACATAATCCCCATTTTTGCTGTGGGGGTTATGTCCGTTTTTTTTTCGGTCATAATCCCCACTTCGTGTTGGGCTTATAACAACTTCTAAGAATGGACATCGCCGGAGTTGCATATTTTGGAGGATGTAAGTCCTCAGAAGCCACCATTGGAATTATGTCCGCATGTTCAACACCGGCTTCGCTATCGCCGAAGGCCGCCGCGAAGCCGGTGTTGAATTTTTGGGAGATTTAAATCCTGAGCTGCGGCCGAAGGCCGCCCACTTACCTTGACTTTTATGTGGAATTACTGTGGCTAGCAAACTAGGTGTTGGATCTTTTATAGACTGATCCGCGGCCGAAGGCCGCCGCGAAGCCGGTGTTGGATTTTTGGGAGTCTTAAACCCTGAGCTGCGGCCGAAGGCCGCCCACTTACCTTGACTTTTATGTGGAATTACTGTAGCTAGACAAAATTATTGTTATGGGGATTATGTCCGCATCAGTTTCGGACATAACCCCCATTTGGGGATTATGTCCGCTTTTTTATGGGGATTATGTCCGAACATTTTGCGGACATAACCCCCACAACAAAAATGGGGATTATGTCACGGCTCCCTTCATTGCTAAATACAGATAGATCAATAGCACATGCTTCCATAAAAAAATTATTAACACATTCCTTATGAAAATCAATCCCAATTGACGATACACATTCAATTTTATTCTCAGCTAAATCATTTTGATTTAAAATTGAAGCACCAGATACCTGTCTACCAAAGCCACCAACTAATTGCTTACTATTTGTCAAATCATATGCAAAACTCGAATGATGTTTAGAAATCAAGGGATTTATTAATTCAATATTCAAATTTGTTTCATTTATTTTATCTGATTTTTTTAACTGTATTAAAGTTAACTGCATAAAGTCTCTTCCAAGTATAAGAGGCATTGACATTGTACCGTCCGGTATAACCAAAAAGCAAATAACTTTTACTTCATTTCGAAATTTGACTTTACAATGTAGTGAACCATACATATATAATTTGCGTTTCCCAAGACCTTGAAACATGGTGGGCACAAGAGCACTTGGTAGTTTGATGGACGATGGTATGCTTGAACGTTGAATGAGATTAATCGGACTACCAGAATCAATCAAAGCAAAAAATTTTATGAAATCAGTGCATATGGTTTGACAAGAATTACAAAAAGCCACACTCACCGTTTGCATAACACGAACATATGATTCATCGTCATATTCGGCAGCTTCGGACGAAACCACAGCAATATTTTGAGACTGCTGACGTTTTAGCTTTGGGCAATCCTTATGGAAATGGCCCATCTGGTGGCAGGTAAAGCAGGAACCTGGTGGCCGCAATGGTTTCGGGCAAGCACTTTGATAATGCCCAAATTGCGAGCAGTTAAAACATCGAATTTGTTTCTCAGCCACAGCAGTAGCAGACACAGCATGACTATTTGAAGATTTCAGATTTGGTCTTGGTATATTCGACCTTTGACGGCGCTGCTCGTACCGGTCCATACGCTGAACAAGTTCGTCAATAGTGCGAGCCCCATATAATATAGTGACATTGTTACTATTATCTGGAATGCCATCTATGATTATGTCAACCAATTCTTGTTCGTTGATATCGGATTTGGCAGCAATGGACTGCATAGCTACCACATAGCTGATGCAGGACTCCGTTGACTTCAAAGTACGCAAACGTAATTGACGATAAATTTCTTGACGCGTAACTGTACGACGAAACATCTTTATTAACCCTCTAGTGCATAAATTTTTGATTCTCTTATAAAAATTAGACTGAAATAATTTAATGCTGAAAAACTCAAATCTGATATCCATTTTTAATTTGAATGAAGACTAGGCCTTCCAGAGAAGCCTTTTGGGTCACCGCCTTAAGGCGGGATCATGTTGTAACTTAAAAAAAATTGTAATTTTTGTTATAAAATTAATGTTTTATTTTGAACGAAACTTATAAAAACATTGGTTACAAAAATGCTTTATTTTGAAAGCCACCGAGAAATTTTTGGTATACTCAATTTGGTATACACAATTGAGTCTGGCTTAATGAAAGGTTCAGTGCCTGCATACGTAGATACAGGACGTACGCATCTATTGTCCTTCCATATAACAGAAGAAATCTCTACACCGTACGCGGTACCAACATATTCTTCGGAGTAACCTCTTTTTTTTGTTCGCCATATATTTTTCTTTTGTGAATTTGCAATTTGGTAAGCAATTCTCCCGCACTGTGCCAAGTGAAAAAATTCCACGACTCCTCAAATAGACCAAGAGCGGCAACGACGTATAATAGTTGTCGAAGTATAAAATGTGATTCAGATGATCAGGTATTATTTGAGTCAACCGTACGACCACGTTAGCTGATGCCCCCAAATGTGGTGCGCCTTCCTGAAGGATATTATCGCCCGCCCCGGCATAGATCTCGAACTTGTAAGAAAATCCAGAGGAGTCACATAAAACAAACAGCTTCATTCCCCACTTGTGCGGCTTTGCAGGCATATACTGGCTCACTGGATTCTTTGTCATTTTAGTCTTACACATTTGTTCGTCCACACATAAACGTTGAGGCATGGGAACGGATCCAAAGCGTTCATTGAAAATGTTTATCAATGGCCGAACTTTGAACAAAGGATCATAATTCGAGTTGGTCTTATCATTGATTATTTTATCGTTATCATTAAAATGCAAGTTCTGACGCAGTGTTTTGAACTGAGTACATGGCATTGTATTTCTCACTGCATCGATACAATTCTTGCCTCAATACGCCCGTGTCGAATAGTGGCAAATCACTGACATTTGCATAACAATACAAACGAATTTCCGGATATCATCGGCGTTGGTTACGAATTTAGTGGTGATATTTCTTCTTCTGGCATATAAATTGGTTTGGTCCGCGATGTATTCAAAAAATGTATTACCAACGAAGTACTCGAAACAATCGTACGGTGTTTTGATTGCCTTGAAACTGTCAGGCAACGTTTTGTTACCTCGAAAGTTGATCTGCTGGATGTGCAGTTGAAGGTGTCGTTTTCGCCTGTTAATTTTTTGGATATTGTCTGACTTTGGCTCTATATCAGCAGTTCTGCCAATAAAAACGCTCTCAAGTGGCAGAGCATTAATTGTATCACGAGCACGCGTACTTGAAACATGTGTTTCTGGCACAGCAAACACCATAGTATCCGAGCTATTTGGTTTTGGTAGTATTGGAATATCAGAAAATAGTGCAGCTTCTGGAACAGGAACAATATCATTTACTTCGGGTACAGTGCTTAGTTCTAACGACAAATCAAGACTAATGTTTATTGCCGAGGTAATATCCGATTCGGCCATGGCTAGACAGTTGTCGATTTCCTCTTCATATGAACTCATATCAGTAGAATCGTACAGTTCCTCAATTTCTTTTGGACTTAATTTCGACAGTTTAAACCACTTGTTACAGCTACGATCCATTGCTGAAATCATAAATTGTAAATAAATACATACATATATGTACATATGTATACATATCGCACACATTTAGCTAAAGAGGCACAACTCAAAATTTGTCATTTTCGAGTTTACTTGTTAAAACTGTTCATCATGCACATATCTATCAGCACAAAAAAGATTAGTTCATTTTTTGCTGTACTTTGGTGTCAAAAAGACAGTTATGTCTCTCTTCATGTTGCAATGGAAATAAGGCTACAATATGCAAAAGTGTCCAATTTTAGTGTCGGAGAGTTCAAGCTGTTGTGATTGCGACGTGGTTCCCAACCATATTCTTTTAGTACCTTCATCTAAATAATCCACACTTTATTTATGAAAAATAGTTACCAAGCTCAAAACAGTTTTTTGCGTTTTCTGAAAATTCCAAAATTTTGAGTTGTGCCTCTTTAGCTAAATGTGTGCGACATATGCAGAGTATGTATACATCTAATATATACCACATTCAATGAGCAAAGATTTGAAAAAATGCACGGGTAAAATTTCAACGAATCCAAAAAAGTTTGAATTACCAACATTATACCGCCTTAAGGCGGTAACCGGCCAAGCCTCACTGCATAGCTTCAAGTCATTGATTTTTTTCAAATTTTTATTTTATCTGATAAATTACATTATAAATTACTTACCAATAATTTTTTTGAAGTTGTTTGATACCAGGAAGTATTTTATTTAATTTTTTTAATATCACAAATAATTTTAACAGTGTGCACACCACAAAAATTCACTTCAAACTAAAATTTTGTCCAATTGAATCGTCAGGTAAACATGTTCCTTAGATCATAATATGCTCTGAGGCAATATTTAAAGTTTGCAAATAAGAATTCGGTCAAATTATTAATATCGTCTCCACTATTTGGATAAAACGGGTGCCCGCCTTAAGGCAGTCGTATGAACTAGAGGGTTAAAGAGACCTTCATATCGTCGTATTCAATAAGACCCAAATTTAAAACAAAATCTTTTGCCGTTCCCTCCAAGCGACGTCGAATTCCTAGACACATTTCTCGGTTTTTATAGCCACGAGCTTTAGTGTAGTCTTCAAATTGCATAAAACACCGATTTACATCATAGTGGTTATCACCACTAAACTTAGGCACAGCTGCATCTAGTTCTTCAAAATTTATCTGCCGTCTAACACTTGCATCACACTCGTTGGCCTCCAAACAATTTATCTGTCGTTTCAGTTCAAGCATCTCCCGGTGCATTCTTAAAAGTTTTAACTTTTCTTCTATAGTACGGGCTTCAGATCCATTGGTGTCGTCTACCATATGTTCACCGCGGGTGCTTGCACCATCAGAAGGTGCAAAGCAAGAAGCAGAATACGATGCTTGGTAATCGATTATAAAATTTGTTGCAGAAGCAAAATCAGCAGCAACATTAACCATTGGCTCTGCAACAGTATGCGAAGAACTACCAGTGTCAGCAGCACTATTCACTGATGCATCGGTATTGATCGTCTTGGCAAACGATACCATTGGAATACTGGTAACGACCACAGGAGCACTAGTGGTAGCAGCAACGACAGCGGAAGCGCACTGCATAACAGCGGATTCAGTAGCAGTATTAGAAGGGACGCCACCATTAGCAACAGTGACCCCAAAAGTTCCAGCAGCAGCTATATGGGCAGTGTTAGCAACAGCAACAGCAGTATTGGCAATAGGCACCGCGGGAGCGCTAGCAGTGACAGAAGGGGTGCTAATGAGCACAGCAGTATCCACGGAAGCCTCATTGACTACATAAGTTTTAGCAGCGGTGACCGCGGAAGCACTAGCAATGACAGCAGGGACCGCGGAAGCGCTAATTTCAGCTGCATTGACCTTGAGAGCGCCTGTGTTGACAGCAATATTCTCGGGAGCACCCGTATTAGCCAATAGGGCACTTGTTAAAACAGCAGTTGTGTCAGCGGTGACCACGGGAGCGCCAGTAGCAGTGTTGACGACAGGAGCGCCTCGAGTTTGTCGTGTAGGACGTTGGTTCATCATGAAAATATACTTTTTAATCTTTTAACTTGTTTCCTTGTGAGATCTGGCGAGGTTTACCCCACATCTGAATTTTAATAGTCGTGGATGTTTAAAAAAAACAATTATAGATATGTCAAGTCTTTTATTTTTTGAACTGTTCTCGTTCGACTTCACCGGAAAGAGAGTGGAACAAAAAGCATTTTATAAAAATGGCTGACACTTTTCAATTGTTACCATATCCAAATATTCATTAAGAAATGGAACTGTCAAAAATAGCAAAGTATTGCCAGGTTATAAAACTTTATACAGAAATGAAAGTATTCAGATGACAAAATACAGCAAGATTAGTTGAATTGAGGAACGAAAAGATTACAATGATGAAAACCATTTTTTAAATCCAAGGCAGTAAAATATTGTTTACCTTCCAAATACTCAATACAATCATCTATTAACGGTAATGGATAATTATCTCTTATTGTTATTTTATTTAGTCCACGGTAATCAACACACATACGCGTCATAGTATGCTCAATTTCAGCAAAATCACATTTCCTTTCCAAGCAAGTACTAGCGTTTTCAAGTTCCTTAATTTTTTGTCGCAATTCTAGAATTTCCTTTCTCTTTTTAAGCATAATTATTTCCCTCTCTTATATGACATCATCATCAGTAGCAGTTGGAACTGCAGCAGTAATATTAGAAACATAATTGACGTCAACTGCATGACTAAAATTGAATCTCTCTTCATCATTTTCATGCATACCTTCACCATCACAAATTCCATTTCGAATTGAAGCTTCAACATTTTCATCAGCAGCAACAGAAACTCTTCCAACAACAACCGCATTTCTTTGGAAATGTTCCGCGTATAAACGCTTTAATTGGCACATAGTTGCTACTTACTTACTTACTTGGGTGGCCATAACAACCCGTTAGCGGGTTACGGCCGACCTCAAAAGCTCTCTCCAGGCGCCTCTGCTTTGCACGCGCCTTCTCCATTCATTCACACCAAGCGTGGATAGGGTTTCCTCGGCTTTGTCTTTCCATAGGAGACATGGTCTTCCTCTTCGTCGTCGGCAGTGGCGAAGTCTCTTGCTTACTACGAATCCGCATCCCAATTCGCGCCTCACCGCATGGCAGCTGTAGCAGATATCGCAACTTGCTTGCTTAGAGCAACCTTGTCCTATCCATCTTATTTCATGGATGGCGGTGATGTCAGCCTTAATTTTTCCGAGGGCATCCGCCAATTCGATAGAGGCACCTTCCCTAGGCACGTAGTTGCTGTTTGTGGGAATTCCACACCAGCTTCCTGTAATTCCTGCATAATCCTCGGTTTTGAAAATTTTTCCATTTTCTGAAAATTTAATTTTTAGAAAATTTTTTTTTTTTTTTTACACCCCACACCTGAAGTTTTAAGCTTGAGTATATATTCAATAATAATACTTTCTTTTAAAATACTATGAAGTTATTTTACAAACAATATTTGATTCTAAGAAATTTCTAACTAAAATGTGTTTAAGTACATAAGTAGGTACTCATATAAGCTTACAATTACAACAGTTTTTTTTTATTAATATTTTCCCCACTGACCTTGATTTTTTTTTTTTTAGTGGCACTATACCCGATATTTACTTTTAATTTTATATGTATTATGCATACTCGATTTATTCGAGGAACCAGCAGCAAAGGAACTCCAAATAGAGGTCGAGGTAGACCCACTACTAACGACGCAGGTACGTCGAGTTCTAATCGGTCCTTTGCTACAGCAAGTAGACCTCGAGTTGTCCACTCACCCCCTAGATTTTCTGCAGCTTCCATTGTCAGTATTGAGCGTGCGCTCCAGGACCCCGCCATTGTAGAATTTTCCTTGGCAAATCAACCAGAATCTTTAGTAGATCAACTAGAATCTTGGGCAGATCAACCAGAATCCTTGACAGGTCATCCAGAACCAACTGATACTGATTTTAACGGGTCAGAATTAAATTTAATTGATATTTCCAATTTTGATACTGTTCAAAATCAAACGCCTTTTGAGCCAAACCTTCAAAACCCAATTTTTAATATGGCTGAATCAGAGCCCGATGCTTTCCCGGAGAATGCTCCCAATCACGACAATCAAGAGGTAGGCGCAAGAGCAAGTGTCACTTCTGTGGATGCCCTGGTTACACTTCTGCGTCAGGCCATGGTAACCAGTCAGGAGGAGCTAAAAAGGGATTTGATGGATATAAGATCCACAGTTGACAGCCTAAACCGTAGGGTGTTTGGTCAAGTACCACAACCCTCTGGAAGCAATCCTCAGCTGCACCCACAACAAGATTATAGACCAAGGGTTGAACATTTTCCAAAATTACAAGATTGGAAAATTTCCTATGATGGATCTGGCAACGTTGCAGATGGCGTGTTGAATGAAATCATGAAAAAGAATCTCAACACCAATCTCAAATATATGCTTTTCAATAGTGAGTCAATAAGTTTTGAGTGATTTCGTGATGTAGCCCGAAAACCTGAACAATTGCTCCTGGAAACCAAGAATCAAACACCCACTTTTAACCCGCAAAGGCAGGTACACGAAATTGATATCGTCTCAAACGATGATGATTTTAATTTTATTGCTCTGAAGCAATAACTAATATATTTTGCTTTAAGTGTGGAAAAAAAGGAGTACTTACTCCAAGATGTCCAAACAACCACCAGGGAAACCACCGACAGAGCGTGATGGCCACCGGGGACTCACGTTCTTCCCGACCGACCCCGAGTTCAAACTAAACTCAGATAATTTACGAAGTTTTGTAAATTTATCTGCACCAATTAATGACAAAATTACAATTTTAAAAGCATTTTCCCGCGACTTTGCGTGCCAAACCGATTCCGATTTTTCAAGTTTTCAAAGCCGAGAGATTTGCTACGAAGTAGCTAAAAATCGAATTTTTAATAATAAAGTCTGCTCAGTAAAAAAATTGAGTAAACTAAAAAAGTGCAGATTGAGACATAAAAAGCGCAAAAGTTACAGGAAAATAATTGAATCTACCAAACTTTCCATTAATGGTGATGACCGTCCATTTGCCAAAGTTAAAGTTTTTGATGAATATTTGGTTGGCTTGCTGGACTCAGGAGCTAGTGTTTCGGTCTTAGGAAAAAATTGTCTGACATTTGTGGAAAAACACAAAATTTTTATAAAGCCTCTAAAAACGTTCTTATCTACGGCTGATGGAAAAAAGCAAAATGTTATTGGTTATTGTGACCTTGCTGTTACCTATAAAAATGTTACAAGAACCATCAGTTTTTATATTGCACCATCGCTCAGCCAATAGCTCCAGAAATTTTTCCACCAATATACTCACTTAGTATTAGTGAAGACTCAGCAGAAACACTTGATTTTCATATTCTTTCACCAGAAGAACAACTTGAGCTTGAAAAAGTTATTTTGCAGTTCCCCTCTTTTGAAAAACTCGGTCTGGGTTGCACAAATTTACTCGAGCACCTTATAGACACTGGATACGATGTACCAGTTAAATCGAGACATTTTCCTCTGTCACCTCCAAGGCAAGAAGAAGCATATCAAGAAGTTGATAGGCTACTGAGCATGGGAGTAATTGAGGAATCGAATTCACCATGGTGTAGTCCTGCAGTTTTAGTGCGCAAACCGAGAAAAATAAGGCTCTGTATCGACTCGCGCAAGCTCAATGATTTGACTAAAAATTACTCTTATCCGTTACCCCATATCAATGGATTGCTAAGTAGACTAAAAGATACATTTTTCATAAGCGAAATTGATTTGAAGGATGCATTTCTTCAAATAAAATTGTCCGAATCTTCAAAAGAAAAAACTGCATTTGTCATCCCTGGAAGACCCTTATACCATTATAAATTTATGCCCTTTGGGCTATGTAACGGTCCACAGATAATGAGCCGCCTGATGGATAAGGTTATTCCAACGAGGCTTCGTGAAAATGTATTTGTCTACTTAGACGATTTGCTGGTTTGCAGCTGGGATTTTGACAACCACATGAAGTTGTTGCGTGAAGTCGCAAAATGTTTAGAGGACGCCAATTTGACAATTAATGTTGCCAAAAGCAAATTTTGCCAAAAAGAAATTAAGTACCTGGGATACCGCATAGGCCATGGCTGTTTAAAGGTGGACCCTGAAAAGGTCAAAGCCATCGGAGAGTTCCCGGAGCCCAAATCCCTTCGTCAAGTAAGGCGCTTTATTGGCATGGCAAATTGGTACCGATCTTTCATAAGTAATTTTTCAAATTTGGGTGGCCCTTTGACAGACTCTCTGAAAAAGAAACCAGGTCGTTTCCAGTTGACGGAAAAGGCTATTGACTCCTTTAAAGAAATTAAAATAGCACTTTCTACAGCCCCTGTGCTGGCTCAACCCGATTTTACACGCGAATTTTCTATTCAGTGCGACGCGTATCGTATTGGTGTAGGCGGTCTTCTTTTCCAACTCGATGATGACGGTAAGGAGCATCCTATTGCGTTTGTTTCCCAGAAGCTTAATAAAGCTCAGCGTAACTATACGGTTACAGAGCTGGAATGCATGGCCGCAGTGGTATGCATAACAAAATTTCGCCCATACATTGAAGGCTTACCTTTTCGAGTCATAACCGACCATTCAAGCCTTAAGTGGCTGATGACTCAAAAGGACTTAAATAACCGACTTGCGCGCTGGAGAAAAGCACTGCAGTGCTTCGACTTTAAAATTGAACACCGAAAGGGTTCTTAAAATGTGGTCCCTGATGCCTTGTCTTGTTTCGATGTTGACGAAATTATATCGCAAAACCTTGCGTCAGATATCGACCTTTCTTCACCGGAATTTAATTCCACTGAATACCAAAATTTACGCAAAATCATTACAGAAAATAAATCCTCGTTGCCGGACTTGTATATCAATGGAAATTAAAATCTGGTATACAAGCGTGTCAAGTTCAGGCGGGGAATCGAAAATGAAGAAAGTGATTTGTGGAAATTATGGTTGCCAAAAACTTTGGCCGCAGAGGCTTTAAAATTTGCTTACGACACAATTTTGGGTTGCCACGTTGGATATATCAAAACACTTGCGAGGGTTCGTCAAAAATACTTTTGGCCTTCTATGGTGAAAGATATAAAAACCTATGTCGAAAATTGTGACACTTGCAAAGGTGCCAAACCAACAAATAAAATTTTGCGACCACCCATGGGCCAATCTTTTGTGACCGAACGGCCTTTCCCATGAACAAAACCACCAAAAACACTTCACTTTTTATTGCACTTGACCATGTAACGAAATATATTTTTCTTAAGCCAATGCGTGCTGCAACCACTACGAATGTAATAGATTTTCTTCAAACGGATGTTTTTCCATCATTTGGTGTGCCTCAGTTTATCCATAGTGATAATGACAGACAGTTCATATCAAAAGATATGCAGCAATTTTTTCTGACTATGGTCTAAGCCATATTAAAACGGGCCTTTATTCGCCTCAGGCAAACGCCTCTGAGCGTGTCAACCGCGACATCATTACAAAACTGAGAATTTTTCTTTAGAGTCAATCCGATCATTGTAGTTGGGATCGATATATTCCCCAAATTCTTTCAATTTTGCGCAGTGATTACCATTCATCGATAAAATGTTCCCCATACTTTGCTGTTTTTGGACAGAATATGTGCCAACATGCTTCGTCTTATGATTTGTTGCAAAAGCCAAATTGCTTAAAAACCGGCGAGGTTGAAATTGAAAATAATTTCGATCGACTTAACAGAGTGCGAGAAAAAATTTGCTAAAACTTGGCAATCGCACATGAAAAGGCTACCAAAACCTACAATACTCGATCTAAACCTGTCAATTATCGCGTAGGCCAGGAGGTTTTTAGAGAAAATATTAGCCAGAGCAATTTTGCAAAAGGTATCAACTCTAAATTCAACCGAAAGTTTTTGAAGTGCAGAATTAGGAAGAAAATTGGAAATGCGCTGTATGAATTGGAGGATTTGAATGGAAACTACGTTGGAACGTTTCACGCAGATAAAATACAACCATAAGGCTGTAATTTGATTTTTTTTTCTCGTACATTGTTTTGTTTTGCCCGGCTTGCTAATGGTAGAGCATGAGACTTATATTCTCAGGGTTGTGAGTCGAGCCCCACGTTAAGTGTAAAGTACGGTCTGTAACCACACATTGTTAAAATTGAAAATTGTATTCCTGTTTGTTATTTGTTTTATTTCTGATGAAATAAAACATTTAACAAAGCAGGTTTGTAACGAATTTATCGAAGCACCCTGTTTGCTATAGATAAAAATACGCTCTACTGTTCTGGCAGGCGGTAAAAACACGCCACTTAAACGCTTTTCTTTTTTTTGTTTTGCCAAGCTATTTTTTTTGCAAGACAATAATATGTATTTGTATGAGTATGTATCAGGGATGATATTGGTATATTTGTAAAAGGGCCAAAATTCGAACAAAAATAGGGCTTTTTTAACATAAATAGGGCTTCTGTAAATCAAATCGTATAAAACCATTTATATTATAACCAAATTTCTTCTTTTTATAAAATTTATTTTGTTGTTTAAATTTAATTGTAAACATAAATTTTACATATGAGCATCTTAGTTTTTTAGATTTTTTTGAATACATCGCTCATTTTCTTCAATGACGTTATAACCAAAAAACGTTAAAATTCAGGTTAAATGCTTACCCTGAAATATCTGATTTTTTGAGTTATAACGTTATTGAAGAAAATGAGCGATATATTAAAGAACTAAATATGGTGAGATCAATTTTTGGAATTAATGGTTTTGTATTTAGTATGTTTGTACTGGCAACATTAAAAATATTTTTAATTTTTTTTTCCAACGTGTCATTTTTGATTATCCGTCAGTTTTGAATATTCGCTATAATCGACAGATTTCTATAAATAAATTGATTTTTATATTATGTCTTCATCGCGAGGAAGTTGTTTCAATAATCCAAATGAGTTTTGTTACATTTGTGGTGAATACACAGTGAAAAATTCAGAAAACCTGTATCTTACTTACTTACTTACTTAGATGGCCATAACAACCCGTTGTCAAGTTACGGCCGACCTCATTAGCTCTCGCCAGGCGCCTCTGTTTTGCGCGCGCCTTCTCCAATCGTTAATGCCAAGCACGGTTAGGGCTTCCTCAGCTTGGTCTATCCACCGGACGCATGGTCTCCCTCTTCGCCGTTGACCGGGGACCTTCCCTTCGAATACCTTTTTCGCTGGAGTTTCTTTATCCATACGATGGACATGACCCAGCCAGTGTAGTCGCTGTATTGTTATACGCTTAACCATGTCAATGTCGGCGTAGAGCTCATACAGCTCGTGGTTCATTCGAATGCGATAGTCGTCGCCAACTCGAACAGGACCAAAGATTTTGCGGAGAACTTTCCTCTCGAACACCCCAAGAGCGGCTGCGTCTGTTGTCGAAACCATCTATGCCTCAGCGCCATAAAGAAGCACAGGTAGAATGAGCGTCTTGTAGAGTGTAAGCTTTGTCGATCGAGAGAGAGCTCTGCAACGTTATTGCTGACCTGTATCAGATTTTATAAAAAAATGCATTACATTACAAATGATTACTTTAAGTCAAAAATTGTGGATACCCCAAATTGTTTGTAAAGTGTGCTGTGAACACTTTGCGTGATCATTATTTTAACGTTTAAATAATTATTTAGCAAGACTTAGATTCTGTTAGAAGACCCTTACCACATTCAGAGGAAGTACCTGTTCCAGCATTTTGTTCCTTTTGTGAATCAACATTTGAAGAAGTCATTAATGAAGTGAGTAGCGACAGCGATTTCGAAGGAATACCATCTACAGAGCCAAAACCTTTTACCCAAGAAGAATTAAATGATTTGATTAGGGATCTTGAACTTTCTGAAGAATCTGCAAAGATTTTGGCTCTTAGATTAAAAGAAAAAAACTTGTTGGCGTCAGGTACAAAAGTGACGTTCTATCGAACAAGACATGCTACAATTTTTTCAATCGGAAAATGATATTGTTTTTTTTTTGGATGTGCTAGTCCTTACTCTCGAAATGGGTCTTTCAAGATACCACCCAAATGAATGGATTTATAATAGACAGCTCTAAACGAAGTCGTTTGTTGAAGTTACTTAAATCTTTCTCGGAAATTACAAGTCAAATAACTGCTCCAAATTGTAAATGACATGCTAAAGCACTTTAATAACTTAGGATGTGAATGCACTATCTTCACATTCATCTTAGCCTATTCCCAGAAAATTTTGGATCCTATAGCAAAGAACGAGGGGAGCGGTTTCACCAGGACCTAAAAACTATGGAAGAAAGATACCAAGGCAGATGGGATCGCCATATGATGGCTGACTATTGCTGGTTTTTCATGTAAGCTTTTTTTTACAAGGCAAAACCTAGAAAACTGCACGTAGGATATCAAAACTTTTGATAATTACATTAGTTAACACTCAAAATGTTCCATTGATAAGAGGGTACTTTTTCATGTACTTTTTCCTGCTAAGTTCGAAAATAAAACTGGTACAGTTTTCGAGATATTGTGTTTTTTTTCATTTTTTCGACCTCCTTTCACTTTAAACTTTATATCTTGTGCTAGAAATGTCCAATTTCATGGTTCTTGGTATCAAACTAAAGGTAATAAAGTGGCAAACAAATAGTGTATTCAATTAAGGTCCTTAGTTAAAATAAAAGTACAGCTTCATGGCACCAAAACTAGTGTTGATCAGTGTTATAAGTCAAATAAAACTTTTTAAATATAAAAAAATCTCCAGAGATTTGATTTGAAATAATTTCAATTTGAAGTTAAAAAAAGTCAAAACCATCGAATTACTTAAAGATCCAATAAAATGTTTTAGGAGAAAAAACACTTAAATTTTATCCCAGTCGACAATCACTTATCCCAGTAAGCTTTCCTTTGAAAAATAAAAAATTATGATTATTTTTCGGTAGAATTTCGAAAAAGGGTCAAATATGCATTAAAAGGGCCACGGGGATTTTGAAAATTAAAAGGGCTCAAAAAAGCCCTAAAAGCCCACAAATTTCATCCCTGGTATGTATATACTAAGCGAAAAAAGAAAAACCGTAAGTGCATGACGTGGCCGGCAGACGGACGGCAACAAGCAGTAAGCCGACCGTTGAGTGGCAACAGGTTGCCAAAAAACGCATCGTACAGTCAGTTTCCGAAAAATTTGATAGCGTGCGGTCGTCTCTCAGCTAAAGTTCAAAAAAATAAAAAAAAAAAATTTCAGTCGAAGAATTATTGCATTAAAAACCATCGCCCATAGTTAAAATAAAAAAGATATACTGCCAATCTAATTAAAGTTGTTCATAAACTTTGTGCAAAAATAAAAACCAAGCAAAAGTTGCATTATAAACTGTGAAGAGTGTCTGAAACACTTTCAACCGCGTTGGTCGCGATGATTACAAAAAAAAAATTCCTGATGCGTGCGGTAGATTAAAGTTTGAGTGCGGAAAGAAAAATTGTAACAAAAAACAAAACCAGCTTATAAAACATAAAAAAAAATATAAGAAGATAACTTAAGTCCTTGCAAATCGCGGAATGACCAATTTGAAAGAAACTAAATTGTGCGTAAGTTCAAACAAAGTACTGTAAAAAGCGTAGCAAATAAAAGAAAATTAAAAATGTGGTATTTGTACATTAAGACTTTCAGAAAAAACAAGTGAAAATTTCTGTGCAAAAAGTGGAAAAATTGCAGTGAAAAAGTGAATGAAGAGTAGACGAAGCACCTACTAAAATTGAAGAAAATTAAAGACTACATTAAAATACACCAATTATGGTTAAATGATATAGCTCTTAATGTTTAAATACAATATATGGTATACTTTAACAAAATTGCATTTTTCCCCACAACGTCAACTATTGTGAGCTGACTCAAAAATTAATATTTTGGATAGTGTGTAGTGCTATTGTTTGACTTGCCATAAAATGCAGAATACAACAAACAAACTGAATTTAACTACTTTTAGCCAAATCAACATACAGTGAAAAAAAAAGCAAATGAAAAACAACAAAAATAAAACTGAAATTTCTCAAACTAAATGAAAAACGATACGAAACGAAAAAAAATTAAAAATTCGTAATAAAAATTACATTGTAATAAAAAAACAAAAGTAGCCAGCATCCAGCCAGCCTCAACGGCTGCAACAGCAACAACATCGCAGCAGCTACCAGCAAAGGGGTACCCCAGGAATATAAGTATGCATACATCTATCTCCCAATCTAAGTGGGTAACAGAAAGGTTGTGTTTTTTTTTATTATCTTTGAGAATTTTGAATTGCATTTTACTATGACTTAGTTGAGTATTTTGAATCATGTTTTTTGTTTTAGTTTTCAAAATTTCACTTCCGGCGGAAGTCGGTAGTGAAATTTATTGTTGTGGACCATTTTTCAAAATTTACTTTCCTTAAGGCGATGCATGAGGCTACCGCCGCAAATGTCATTTAATTTCTGGTTACCGAAATATTCCATAAATTCGGAGTACCAGAAGTTATACATTCTGACAATGGAAAGCAGTTTGTATCAAAAGATTTTTGTAAAATGATTGAAAAATACAAAATAGTCCACATGAAAACTACATATTATTCACCGCAATCGAACGCAGCCGAAAGAGTAAACCAATCGATTTTGAATGCTATTAGATCATATATGGAGAACGATCACCGTGACTGAGATCTCTATTTATCCGAAATAGAGTGTGCCTTGAGGAGTTCTGTTCACGCTGCGATAGAAGTCACACCGTTTTTTGCACTTTTTAATCACGAAATGTACTCTAATGAAGCAGACTATCGGCTAGCCAGAAAATTAAATTCACTTAGTGAACAAAGTTTGACGGTTTTGAATCATGCGGACAAGATGGCTTTAATAAGATACAAAATTGGACAGAACCTTCACGCGGCACATAAACGAAGCGCCAGAATATATAACCGATATACTCGCCAAGTTAAATTTACTCCTGGCCAAGAAGTTTTTAAACGCAAATTCGCAGCGAGTGATTTCAAAAGAAAACCAAATATGAATTGCGGAAAATAAGTGCAGATACAACATGAAAATTCGGAATGCCCGGCTGACGCAGTCAGTAGTATGAGACTCATAACCTCAGGTTGTGGGCTTAAGCCTACGTAGGGCACCGGTACAAATTGGACTTGGTTTTTTTTTGTTATTGATGTTTTAGGGCATCGTTACCCTTAACACTTTCTTTTCCCCGAGATTGCCAAACATTTGTTTGAAAAATTTTCATAGACGTTAGTAGTAAAGTATTCCACCCAGCACACTGTTTTGTCGGCAGATGGCCCTAGGACATCTTGGCCAAACAGAGTTTTGTTGCGTGTGGGTAATCTTTTTTTGTTTTTTTTTTTTTTTATTTTAGTAAGTCTGTGAATTTGTACAGATATTTACAAAAGTTAAACCAGAAGGTCTTATGAACTAACAACATTTACAACCCAATGATAAATTGAGTTAATATAATGTTATCCTAGTAATAAAGTAATTAAAATATAGCTATTAGCTTATTTCTATCTAACAAAATTTCTTTTAGTCCCTTTTTAAATATTATCATATTATCTAAGTCCTTTAAAGATCTGTCAAGTTCATTATAATGCAGTACACCATTGTGACAAACATTTTGAGACGATACATTATTAACTGCCCTAGATACAACTAGATTATCTCTGTGTCTTGTATTGTAGGTATGTTGAAAGCTTGAAATTTGAATAGTGTTGGGGATTAAGTTTTTAGTTATTTTATGGATATAGCACATTAATTGAAATTTATGAATATACTTAACAGGTAAGATCCAGAAGTTAGAGTATAGATCAACCGAGTGATAGTGATAATGAAGATTGAATACATTTTTAAGCATTCGGTTTTGCATTACTTGAATCCTATTTGAGTTGGAGAAGGAACCCCATGTACCAGCCGCTTACGTAATGTGACAATGAGCGAGACCAAAGTAAATTAACTTTTTCACTTCGGTTGAAAGCTTATATCTGACCTTATAAAGTAAGCCATTTACCATGGCTAACTTATTTTCCACTAAGTCGATTCAGGAAACAATCGATTTTAATGCCAAGAAACTTAATACAGTTTACCTCATTTAAAAAAACTCCATTGTGAACAGATAATATTCGTTTTATTAACATTTAGATGCAATTTATTTAATCGGAAGAACTCATCCAGAATAACCAAATCCTCCTTCATGTTTGGCCTAATTTCATCAATGCTGTCACCAGGATAAATAATCGAACAATCATCCGCAAATAGGAAAATTTTTGCCTTCAGAGGCAATCTTGCAATATCATTAATATATATTAAGAATAGTAGTGGACCTAAGACGGAGCCCTGTGGAACACCAAGATTAATAAATTTGGATTCACTAGTTTCATTATTAATGCAGACAAACTGCCTTCTGTTACTCAAATAACTCTTTATTAAATCAATTGAACGCGCTAAAAACCCATAAAACTTCAATTTTTCTAAGAGAATATTATGATTAATCGAGTCAAAAGCCTTGCTAAGATCAAGAAACATTCCTCCTACCAGCTTATTATTAGCTATATTTTTACATACAAGGTCAATCAATTCAATAAGAGCTGTTTGAGTACCCAATCCTCGGAGAAATCCATACTGGTGTTCATATAATAGTTTATTTTCAATGATATAAGAATACATCACATATCGACCCAAAGTGCCAGTCGTTTGTGTTTGTTAATTTGAATTTTGCTTTGAAGCGTGTTTCTTTTGACAATTAAAGATATCGAGTTAGTTAAAAGGTCACAATTGATATTATCGACCGAAGTTGAAACGAAAGCATGTATTTCTCTCTTAATTTTTGTATAATGGATTTTCCTTAAAGTTAGCTCATCATTCTTGTTAAATTTCACAGTAAAATTAAGATTAGCATGAATTAACACATGATCGCTTAAGCCGCATTCAATAGCAGAAATTTCTGTTGAAACCGAACAATTCGAGAAAACATGATCAATACAACTGATACTAACAGGCCTTGTGACTAGTGAATGCAGTAGCTTGTAGTTATAACTTAAACATAAATTTGAGACATTTTTTGATATACTACAGCTTTCGAGTGTATTTATATTCGAATCGCCAAAGAACACAGTTGGAAAGTTACCAAAACTAACAAACTTTTGACGAAGGTTTTCCATAAATAAATCAGCACTGCATTGTTGTGATCTGTAATAACCAATTAAATTAATATTAAAATCTAACAGTCTAACTCCTATGAACTCACAGAGCTGAGCACTTTCATTAAATATAACTGAAAAAGGAATTTTTTCATTTATGTAGAAACTAACTCCCCCATAGCAATCAAATTTATAACAGTGAACAGATGAATAACCGGAAAGCTAGTATAAATTTGTCAATCTACTATCAAGCCATGTTTCTTGTATTATCAAAATTTTTGGCAATTCACTAAAATATGAAAATAATTCTTTAAAAAGACTGAACTTGTTGAAGGAACTAATACTACGAGCGTTAATAGAAATAATACTTAAATTATTTACATTTCTGTTGTACTGACTAAAATCTAATATACTATTAAAATTCATAATATTCGTAATACTTAACAATCAGTACGACAGCTAATGATGATTAAGTGATTCTCTATCACGATCTTGACCACCAACACGTTTCCTCATTAGGCAGTCTATAGCATCTTTGTCATTCAGCAGGACAGGCTTTGAATCACTCATAAGCTTGTCGAAGATACGACCTCAATAGGAGTAAACCGTCGAATAGCCGACCTTTCGTAGGTTACCTGCATAGTGCATCAACTCGAGAGTCCGTTTCGGCAGAGCTTCACGCAACGAAATTCTACTAAAGTTCGCCGACTGCTTCAAGTTTCTTTTATTTTTTAATAACTCATCCCTGAGTGCTCCATTTTTTAGACTTACTTTCAGTACCACTTTCTCGTGTGACTTTCCTTCCTTATCTGTTACATTATAAATTTTTAATACAGTTACCGCCGAAAAATCTTGGTTGCTGAGTGGGACTTTTAACTGAGAAGCCATTGAAACTATGGAAGCAACTGAATCACTATCCATTATCCAGTTGACTGACGTTATGATCATATCATTTCTGACACGATCTTTGTCAATCAGATAAACTCCGCTCTCTAGCTGCTCAATTCTTGATTTTAAAACCATGTATTAATTTTTCAGATTGGAGATTTCTTGGTTAAATTGAGAAACAAGTAGTTTGATGTCGTCATACTGATAACTCAAGTACGAAACTGAATTTTTTAATTCTCTAACTTCTTTCAGCACTTTCTTAATCAACTCCGAATTGTTGTTTCCATCTGTAGTGATGCAGGAATTTGAGGTTAAGTTCAGGTTGGCGCCGAAATTCAATGCAAAGCCAGGGTCACATTTATGGAACTGAACTCACTGCCAGGAGTCTCTATTTGCTTATATTGCTCCTTAGTCAGTTTGCAGAAACGCTTCATTTGAAACGTTACAGAAATCTTTCTGATACATTTCAAATGTAATGTTACGGTTGCAATCATTCTGAAGCGTTTCTGAAAGATTTCAGATGCAACGTTTCCTGAACTTTTTCAACTTTGATTTTCATTACTTCATTAAATTTTTTAGTGAATATTGATCGTGATATATTGATAAATTTGGTGTTTTAACATTATTATGCGAACTCGAATTAAAAAAAATAAATTCGAAGAACTTTTCCTGACCTGGAGGTGAACCTGGTCATTCCGTATCGCTAGATGCGCTGCTTAACGCAATCAGCCAAACTCATCGTTGTGTATTGACTCCCTAAAATGAAATAATAATAATTTTTCTAACCGTGTCATATTTGAATTTTTAATTGGAATTAGAATATTAAAATAACATAAGCTTACAGCAGCAATGACTGATATAGAAACAAAAAAGCTAAACAGGCACTCCCTTTGTAAAAAGCATTTACCGTTGTGGCTGGGTTTGTGAGCATTACTGCCTACAATGAGTATAGCTATTCATCGATGTTGTGTATAACATATTTGCCGCTGGGTAATTCTGATTTTTTTTTGTCAAAGAAAAATTATTTGTGCCTGAAAATTAAACATTTTTAACAAATTTTGTTAAAAATTTTAAATTAAAGGTAACAGAAATTTCAAGATATGAATAATTAAAAGCTGAGAAATGCTTTAAACAAAGAAATGAGAAATTTTGAGCTAGGCGTTAGAAAGCTTAGTAAAATTTATCAGTTTGCTCGAGTCAAAGACAAGGAGTTATTTATGAGACATTAATTACCTATATAGCTTACCAAAATCATTAGGTATCTAATTGGTTATACACAGGTTATTAATGACAAGTGCGAAAGATATCATTAGAGTAACTCATTGTAATAACGAAACATGTGACAGAAAGGGATACAAACTCACACGTACAGAAAAGTATCAGTTAGATTTGCCTTAACGCTCTTAACAAACTAATTGAATGTTTTTAAATTTATAACCAATACTTTCAGCAGCAATAACACACAAATAACGAGTTATATAATTGAAACGTTCTTGCAGGGCAGTGTTTCGATATAATTTCTTAATGATTTCTTTCTGCTCTGCCGTGTAGATTAATCTGGAAATTCCTTTAAAATGATAATTAAGAATATTTTCAATTATTAGAATGATTGCTATAATACTATCACGCCTGACACTATAGGGAGCGTCGATGATAGTACACTACACACTGAACACTTTTGGTGACCAGTGAAGTCGTGTGAAACACTATATGGAGTATTCCAGACTTCCTAACAAAACTACCGTACATCACTGTTGACACTATGGTGCGTCAGTGAGAATACACTACACACTGGACACTTTTAGTGACCAGTGAAGCCGTGCGGAACACTATATGGAGTGCTCCAGACTTCCTAACAAAACTACTGTACCTCACCGTTGACACTATATGGAGCGTCGGTGAGAATGCACTACACACTTTTTGGTGACTAGTGAAGCCGTGCGAAACACTATATGAAGTGTTCCAGACTTCGTAGCAAAATTACCGGTGAGAATACACTCTAAACACACACTTTTGGTGACCAGTGAAGACGTGGGGAACACTATATGCAGTATTCCAGACTTCCTAGTGAAACTAACTAAGGGTTGCTAACAGGGCCTGATTTACCCACAGGCTAAAAAGCCTTAAGCCTGGGGCGCAAGGTCCGAGGGGGCGCTGAGAATTAACGTTGGTTTTCACTTTGTTTTCGCATTTTTATTCAGTTTTAAATAGTTATACATTCTTTTTTTAATGCTTTTACACTAATTTTAAATTCAAAATAATTCTAAAATAATACTCCTGCGATACCTACGGACCACTTCAAATATTAAAACGATATTTTTTAACGTTGAATTCAAAATAGAAGCAGGAAGAATAGCAGGAAAATTGAAAACCCTAGAAATGACACGACAATATTGTGTTTTTGGAACTCTGTGCTGGTCAAGTTTCAAATCATTAGTGGACAGCTTCCAGCAAATAATGCTGATTTGTCAAACGTTGTTACTCTATATATGTATGTAAGTTATTATATACAAATCTTAATCATGGTATTTTCGGTGAAAAATCGTCATCAGTACATTCAACAAGTTTTTAGTACATTCGGTACATTTGACCCTTTTTCAGTACATTCGGCGGATTTTCAGAACATTTGAACTTTTTCTGAAAAATAACAAAATTTTAAGTAAATTCAGGTAAAATATACGTGCAAACCAGCCGTAATGGTTTTTAGTAAAAAATTTAAAATTCGGTATTTGAAGTCTCGATTCAGTACATTTTCACAAAGCCCAACTGCCATCACTGATCTTAAGGGCATCCGGGAGTTTTTCGAAAAATAAAGACATTTTTTTAAATTTTTTTAAGCTGCATTTTACAGTATTGTTCGAATTAATGTGAACACAAGTGATAATTTGAAAAAACAACATTTATTAGTTATAGACGAAGAATACAATTTAAATTATTTTAATAAGAACTATGTCCCCAATTGGCTTTTATAACTTCTTTAACACGTTTTGGCAGAGTCCACAAGTCAGTACACATTTCAGATACTTGCTGGCCTTGAAACCATGTCTGGATTACAGTCCCAATCATTTTTGTTTTGAAGTCTATTTTACGAAGTCAAGCCTTTACAATAATTATTGGGTTATAACCCAAAGATTTTCAATCCGATTAAGATCTGGTCAGTTTCCTGGCCATTCAAGGCATGATATTGTTTAGGCTAGACTTCGTAAAATAGACTTCATAAAAAAAAACAAAAATGATTGGGACCAGGCCTGTGCGCAGGAATCATCCATGGGGGGGTTTAACTCGGACATTTGATGTTAGATTATGTTCATAAAAAACGTCAAAAAAGATTTACTTTTAATATAAACATTAGACTGAGTCGATTTGTATGAAGCAAAATAAAGTCAGCAAGACAACGACTCAAAAGTTAGAAGGACCTTTAAAAACGATATCTTCGTCATTTTGTTTTCGTTCCGAGAAAAACCAATAGATCACTTTTGATTCTCCTGAAGGTCCTTTTTGGCTAAGAAACGTAAGTATTTTTTGCTTATAAGTTTTATTTCTTCACAGAATGGAATTTGCTTGAAAAATGAAAATTGCGCTACTCCAATAAATTTTACGTTAAAAAATTTAAAATTTTTTTCTGTTTTAGATAATATTTAGCCCCAAAATTCGATTTTTCCCTATAAAAAATGTGAAAAAGTCCCAAAATTCGATTTTTCCATACCTATAAAAAATGTGAAAAAATTGAATTTTGGGACTATAATAGAAAAACAATTTTGAATTTTTTATCGTCAAATTTCTTGCAAGAACGCAAATTTTATTTTTTAACTAAATTTGGGTATCCATTCTGTGAAGGAATAAAATTTACGAGCAAAAACACATTTTCTTAGCCAAAAAGGACCTTCAGGAGAATCAGAAAAGCTCCATTAGTTTTTCTCGGAGCGAAAAAAAAAAAAAAAATGACGCAGATATTTTTTTTAAGGGTCCTTCTAACTTTTGAGTCGGTTTCTGGATGAATCTAAATTTCGACCCGGTCTATAACACATTTAATTATAATTAAAGACATACATATGTAAATATGTTTATGTTATGATTCGATACTTGAAGAGCTGAGATGCAAAACCTGCCAAGTCCATATTTAGCGTTTTTGGGAAAATCGAAAAAACTGTTTTCTACTGAAATTTAACTACAGTAAAAAAGTAGATTGATCCATTGTAATAGTTGTCAAAAGTTATTAAAATCCTGATTTTTCATTACATTTAATGACCTAATCTATAAGGACTACAATAAAAAAACGTTTCGACTTGGGGGGTTTTAAAACAAAAACTGTGGACTTGGCGAGTTTTGAAATTGAAAACGTGGACTTGGCTGGTTTTGAAAGTGAAACCTCGGGACTTGACGGGTTTTGAAAAATAATAATAGTAAAAGGTTTCGAAATCATTTTTTAAAAATGGCTAAGTTTAATTACACAATATAATTTCAATGTTAAAATAACATAAAACTATTTGCATTTATGAAAGCCGAATCTTTTTTAATGAAAAAATGGACTTGGCAGGTTTTGATTTTCAGAAATGTGGACTTGGCGGGCTTTGATAAAAATAATTTATCAGAAATTATTGCAATCAAAAGTTTGTGAAGGGAAAGTTTTTTTTTACAATTTAGAGTATGTAGGCTTGTAAACAAATATTTTTTCTGTCCCCTCCTACAATATCTCTTATTTTAATTTTTTTGGACTTGGCGGGTTTTGCATCTCAGCTCTTCATTCAGTTATCATTACGTAAGTAGCAAATTCTGCGAGCTAATTGGAAAATTTTTGATTTTTATATCGCGATGTATATTTTGCAAGTCTTAGCTGTTCAGCCGATCTTTGGACTAAGTTGATCTGAGGTATGTCTTTAGAAGACGTAGCACTGAAACGGAACGTTCATTTGTTACTGTTGTCACAAAGTTGACATAACACGAAGCATTTTTGATGTCTTGCCCGGCAATGCGTTGACGCCAAAGTTGAACTTCATTTATCCACATGCCACGTGAACTATCATGCAAAATTGAAATATATGGCGCGAATAAATTTGTGCATGAATTTTCATTGAAGCTGATTTTATTGATGCCGGAGCTATGCTTAAACGCGTATTGAAAAAACGCTCGTGCTACTTAGCCTTAGCAACGCGCAGTAGTCCTAAATCCTGTTTTTTGGTTCAAAAATAGCTAGAGAGCGCAAATCTACAAAAATTAAAAACTCGGGCTCCGACGATTTATTGGCAAAAAAAATTGTTGTGTCTTTTGGATTTTTCATTCAAATGCCAATAAAAACCTATGTGCGAAAATTCCTAATGGGGGGGGGGGGGGGGTTTGGGGTGCCCCTTGCGCACGGGCCTGATTGGGACTGTAATCCAGATATGGTTTCAAGACCAACAAGTATCTGAAATGTGTACAAAACTTGTGGATTCTATGCTAAAACGTGTTAAAGAAGTTATAAAAGCCAAGTGGTGACATACATAGTTCTTACTAAAACATTTTAAATTGTATTCTTCGTCTATAACTTATAAATGTTGCTTTTTCAAATTATCGCTTGTGTTCACATTAATTCGAACAATTCTGTATCTATATTTTTTTTACATAATAAAAGTATATGTATTCAAGATTTATCTCTGAAATTTTGGTCCAAAAATCTTCAATAAGTTAGAAAAGTGCAATGCCGTGAAAAAACTCAAAATTTGCGGTGAGCAAGATATCTGGAGACTGGTTCATCCGAAAAAAGAAAATTATTTTTTTTTTGGTTAAGCAAATAGTTAGGGGGCGTTTGATCGATCGATTTTTTTTTTGGACACACATGTTTTATTATATTTGTATGAGATATAGCCTAAAAAATGAAAATACACTGAAAATACACTAAAAAAAATTTAAAAAAAAAATAACCGTGAGAAAAATCTATGAAAAATTTTTTTAAACTTAGATTTTGGTAGGTCACCCAATAATACACCATTGACAAAAAAATGTGTGTGCTACGATTGAAAATAAATCAATTACAAGCAAATAAAAAAACCCATTACTCACTTCAATTCACAAAAACTTTAATTTTTGTTAAGTTTTTCGTTCTCCTGTAAAATAATAAATATGTGAGATAGGGCCTTTCTATATTAAGGTAACAATACATACATTTTTAACCGTAAGTTTTACAGTTTCGTGTTGTATTATTTTCGTTATTATATAAATCGTAATAATTGCAGTATAAATTACAACTTTTATGCTTTTGAATTCGAAGCGATAGCTTTAACTATAGAAACTGAAATATTTGTAGTCTGGGCAGGCACAAGCAGGATGGGCCGGGGGCGCATATTCATAGTTAGCCTATGGCTGTCAGAAGTCTAAATCAGGCCCTGGTTGCTAACTAACCGTATTCGAATGAACCACGAACTGTACGAGCTCTACGCTGACATTGACATAGTCAAGCGCATCACTATTCAACGTCTACGCTGGCTGGGACATGTTGTGCGTATGGACGAAGAAGCTCCGGCGAAAAAGGTGTTTGATGCGGAAGCCGCTGGGCGACGACGAAGAGGAAGACCATGCCTCCGATGGAAAGACCAAGCCGAGGAAACCCTATCCACGCTTGGTGTGAATGATTGGAGAAGGCGTGCGCAAAGCAGAGGCGCCTGGAGAGAGCTTTTGAGGTCGGCCGTAACCCGGTAACGGGTTGTTATGGCCACCCAAGTAAGTAAGTAAGGTTGCTAACTACGATATTTCTACGAAATGTTGCTTTCGAAATTACTAATTATCATGTGATAGGCACTATGATGTGTTCACCTCGACTGCTAGCCTGTGACTGTCTGCATTCTGTTTTTGTTGCTCTGCTATTATAGTCGTTCGCATAAGCGACGAACAAGTTCTGCCACTATGTTTGTTTCGTGTGTGTATGCGTTGGATTGATCGTTGATCGTTATTGTTGTTGTCTTAAAGTCACGTGTACGCCTCTTGATCTGTGGCACATTGGCTTATGTTTTTTTTTTTTATTTTAAAGCATAAACCAACGCTCAGGGGATGCTCCCTATAAATGCAAAATACGAACTGATGAAATCAGATCACAAATCTCTCTAGAGCACATCCGATTAAAATACCTATAAAAAAGGGTTAAGCACCCTACGTTACGCCGGTGCTGAAGGGAATCGATGGAGGTGATGACAGATTCATCGCCTATTAGTTTCATCACACGTCGCTGAACGCGATCTAGGAGCTCCAAAGTTGTTTTTGAAGCCCCGGCTCAAATATGTGAGTTGTACTCTAGTTTAGGTCTAATACAAGTGAAGAAGACAGTACGGAGATCAACTGGGGAGAAGTATTTCTTACACCGTTTTAAAAAACCAATGCACTTATCTGCTTCCTTCGACACATCGAACACATGATCTATCCACCTCGGGTCCGGTTGAACCGATATGCTCGGAACGTCCAGAGTTGTTGACCTCGAAATATCTAAGCCAGCCATATTAGGGGAAGGAAGGGAGTAATCTATTCGTCCGTGAGACAACAGACAACACTGGGTTTTAGTAGCGTTAAAATTAACGCGATGATGGAGTTTTTTAGTTTAAAGGATTGTGTTGGACGAATGAACATGGTTGTTCACATCGTCTGGCGTCTTTATCAAATTTGTAATGGTATCTACATAGACAGTTTGGGGAACGTTGATGGGAGTTATTTCGGAAGTCATATCTGTTCCTAGAGAAACCTCTTGATTGTGAGTTTGAACGTCGATATGATCGTTCATGATCTCGTTCTGATCTAATTGATTCTACCTCTAGTGTTAATTTGCTAATTTTATCAAGAAGTTGTTTGGTTGTTTGTGTGAATGATTGTATTGCTATTGTGAAATCATTTTATGAGTGGTTTGGAAAATTTGGTTGTTTGTGTATAGCAGAAATTTCGTGTTCATTCATTATTTCCCATAATCTATCTGCTAAGTCTAGAAGTTCTTCTAAATCTTTGTTGTTTGTATTTGTTTGTAGAAGTTCTGGATCTATCGAAGAACCTGCTAGAAGAAGAGCGATCTGTAGAGCTGAGGTGGTTTTCGGTCACCTATCTCTGTGTCAGAAAATATCTTATCGAGTCGCTTGTTCTCGCTTAAAGAGTGACGTTCTATAAGCACTCGTTTTAGTCCTTCATACAGATTATTTAGTGGAGGTTTCTGTATGAAGTCTTAAACTGTGATTATTACGTCTTGTAGGAGTGCGGTGATTAGGTGTTCGTATTTTGTTTTGTCTGTTGTTATGTTTTTTGTATTGAACTGTGTATCCGCTTGGATGAACCATGCTTCTGGACAATTGGTCCAGAATTGTGGTAGTTTTACTGAAGTAGCATGGATTTCCAAGGGAGATTCGAAGGGGTTGGGTAGTGTGTTAGGGTGGTAAGGATTATGTGTTTGGTTAGTTTGGGTAAGGTTGGGGTTCGGTGTAGGAGGCCGCAAATGTTGCAGAAGTTGAAGCGAAATGTTTGCGACACCACAATAACCAAGAAAAATATTAATGCTAAATTGCTGGTGGAACTAAGGCCAGTACTTAAGAGCGAAGAGAATGCGAGTGGGCAAGTGTTATGCCTTTGACCCCTCAAGACTCAAGCTCCAAGAAAAACCCCTACCACACTTAACAATTAGCTTGAGATGGTGATAAGGAGAGGAATAAGCTACTAATCAGCAGAATTTGCAAAGGGGAGAGCATAGAGAAGCCCTGTACGTTGACATAAGCTCATTCGACAATTATTCCTAAAATTAAGGGAAAACTCTCTGATCTGGGAGCACTGCTTGTGACTTGGCAGTGACGTCGGTATGTAAATGTGTAGCTGCAGCTTATGATGCTGGACTAGTTGTTGTTGTTCTGTTGCAGTATTTTTATTTCATTTTATTTTGTTATAGCGTCTATTGAACAACTTGTTTGTTGTTTTAGCAATATTTAGTTAGTATTTGTGTAAAGAAGCAAATTTTGTTATTGTTTAGTAGTAGTTAGTTTTTTTTTTTCTTTTTTTAGTGGTTTTATTTTTTTGTTATTATTTAGCAGAGGTCGGCAGAGTCAAATATACTTTTTATACTATATAAATAGTTTCATTTATACTTCTCATCAATAACTTGAAATATAGAGGAATAACACTAGTTTACAAATTTGGGGTTGATCTCGAGATCTGGTTTCTCATAAACTTTTTTCGATGTATTTAAGGGCGTAGATTCCAAAAATGGCAACAATTTTTTTTTCTTAAGCATCGTTTTTGAGATATCCCCAAAAAACCCATTTTTCGGCACTTTTTTCATTTATTTGACTATATCTCCATACATTTTTTTTTTTGACTCAAAAACGACTTTCAGCATTCGAAAGATATTTGTATTTCCTTTCTAACGATATGATATATAAGAATGGATCACCTCCTCCTGCCGGATCAAAAAATGATGTATTTATATTTCGACCTATTAAAAGTATAGTGATTGCTCCAGCTAGTACCGGAAGAGATACAAGTAATAATAATGCTGTAATAGCTACACATCATACAAAAAGAGGTATACGATCTAAGGTAATTCCTGTAGATCGTATATTAATTACTGTAGTAATAAAATTTACAGCTCCTAAAATAGAAGAAACCCCGGCTAAATGAAGTCTAAAATTAGCTAAATCTACAGAAGCTCCTCCATGTGCAATGCCTGAATATAGCGGAGGATATACAGTTCATCCTATACCTGCCCCATTTTCAACTATTCTACTCACTAAAAGAAGAGTAAGAGAAGGGGGTAGTAATCAAAATTTTATATTATTAATCTCCTAATATTAAAGGAACCAATCAGTTCCCAAATCCTCCAATTATAATAGGTATTTCTATAAAAAAAATTATTACAAATGCGTGGGCTGTTACAATTACATTATAAATTTGGTCACCTCTAATTAAAGCTCCAGGATGTCCTAATTCAGCTCGAATTAAAATTCTAAGAGATGTACCTACTTACTATACCAGCTCATGCTCCAAATAAAAAATATAATGTTCCAATATCCTTATGATTAGTAGAGAATAATCTTTGTCGCTATTAAATTATAGATTAAATGGCTGAAGGTTAGGCAATAGACTATGAACAGACTAGGGATGCCAATTTTCGGGATTTTTTTGATTCCGGGATTTTCGAGATTTAAAAATGCGATCCCGGGATTCCGGGACTTAAGAATTCTAAAAATTATCAATATAAATTTACCTATACTTCGGAAAAAGCTAAAATAATTTTACTATTTATAACGTGGCAACACTATTTATTTAAAAAAATAAGTATAAATACTAAAAACTTCTTCATAATAGTTAAAAAAATAAGAAATTAACATTACAAAATTTTTTAAAAATAAATATATTATTATACGTTAGAGTAATGAAGTCTGTTCATTATGAGGAAATATTTTTATAAATTAAATTGGATATAAAACCTTCCGATTCTATTTTAAAATATGACCCTAAAAATATAAAAGCATTCAGTGTATCATCCTCTTAACGTGGAGGATGAGAAGCACTTTCCTGCTTTAACACTTGTCGGCTCAATTGTTGCCAGGAAGTTAAAATCTTTTTGTAAATAGAAGCCCCTGTCCCCACGATTACAAAATACTTATATCTATTGCTTTATTTAGAGCATCGACTAAGGAATAACTTGTCCTATCAAAGGAATTTCGGGTAGTGTTATTTAAAACAAAACTTAATTTTTCTTTTTAACTTGCGGGTGGATTTAAATTTCTTATTTCAGTGTTATCGATATCATCGATTTTGGAGTTAGTCTCGTTTTTTAATTTGAACAAAATATCATATAACTGTTTCTTTATAATTGTTAGTGATGGGGCTTTAGAAAAGTCAAACTTAAGCTTATAAATATTGTCAGGATTCATTAAATATAAATGAAATGTCAGATAAAACAGTTCTTCTTTGCTTGATTCTCTCTATAATTTGATAAAATAAAAGATTGCAAAAAGGAGATTTATTTTCATTGATTTCATCTAACATGAAATTTAATGCTATGTCCAATATAGATCCATATCACGAGCACATATGGCTTCAATAATTACTTTAATGGGTTGAAGTACATTTACTACATCTTTTAAAACTTTGAATTCATGATCCAATAATGAATTGTACTTATTTAATTAATCCCGGGATCCAATGGCACCAATCCCGGGATTTTCGGGACTCAAAAAAGACCGGAATCCCGGGATTGGCATCGCTAGTATAGACATGCAATAGAGGCTATGTATACATTTGGTTGATAGGGCTACACCAGATGGCCTGCTTACAAAAGTAGCACATATCAAAAAATTTCAAGTTAGTAATGAAAACCAAAAATATTATTGCAGTGTTGTAATGGAATCCAAATTTTTTTTTAATTCATTCCATAGAAATATTTTTGATGACCAAAAAAAAAAAAACGACAAAAACCCTAGGAAATTAAATAAATATTTAAAAAAAATAAATTTTATTTTCCAATGCAAACATCAAAAGCAAAAAAAAAAAAGGTCGTAACTTCGAAAGTTGTGAAAAGAACCACAGCCTTGCAAAAGTAGCACTTTTGCTACTTTATTATGCCATCTGGTAGCCCTAAGCATGGATAAAAACCAAAAAACACGCGACGAAATAGGTTAAAGACAGAACACGGGTCACAACATTAAAACATGAGGAAAAAAAAATATCGAAAATAAAACGCAACAGAACAATGAGGGGGACCGCGCGACACGTCCTCTCCCTATTAGATGTAAACTACTACTGTAGGATCGTTATCTATTGTTTTTGTTGGCTTCAAATAACGTAATTGTCTCATGATCTGCGTTCTTTTGTTGATGTTTCTTTTCGAAGGTTACGTCACCTTATTCCTTTGTGGTGGCTCGTCCTTGAGTATTTTTGTTGGCTGGGCTTCGCTTGTTGCCGCTTGAGGCTCCACTGTGGTGTTTCCTGATATACTTTGGTCTGTGATAGGTGATTGTGGTGGCGAAATCGTTGTTCTTATTAGTGTTTCTATCCGCTGTGGTGGCTTTGGGAATAATTCCCTTATCGGACTTACCAAGCTCCTCAAAGGTGCTAAGCGAAATCACCGAGCTGAGCTTCGACAGCTGTAAATAGTTTTCCAGGAATGCCCAATCCTCTGACGCTGTAGTGATGACCGATATACATCGATTTTCGATATAACATAGTTTTAAGCCTCTGATATATCGAATTAACCCGATATATCAAAGCACTCAATATCGATGCATAAAATCTATGTATTTGTCCGATATATCGATAATCAGTTTTTACTGTTTCACTTTTATTTCAACATCCAAACGACTGAATCGCATTGTGTATGGTAAGCATAGTACTCGTTCAGTTTTTCACAATTATAATCAATAGTTTTCATATTATTAAGTCGCATAAGCTGATCCAATGACTCTTGGTTCTTTCGGTTAAAATGGCTGCGCTGAGTGCAATCTAGCTCTAGCGTTTGCACTTGTCGAAAATGAAGGTTTTAAGAATTTATTGAAAACAATAGCACCTCATTATAAGATTCCCAGCAGAAATACTGTGACACGTTGGCTCGACGACAAATATGACGTTTTAGCCACAACAATGAAAAATAATTTATCCACGGTTCAATACTTCACTATTACAAGTGATATTTGGTCGGATCTTCAAATGAGAAGTTTTTTAGGTGTCACAGCTCATTTCGGTATTGGCATTGAACTTCAGGCAGTAGCATTGAGAGTGTATCACCTGAATGAGAGACATACTTCTGAATATATAGCAACAATGCTTACTAAAACCTGCAATGAATGGGGTATTAATGCTAATAAAGTCACCGCGGTAGTCACCGATAATGCCACAAATATGGTGAAATCTGTGGAAATTGCTTTTGAGAAAAAAAAAAAACACATCCCATGCTTTGCGCACACCATTAATTTGGTTGCTCAGCATATTAAAGCAATTCCAGAATTGCAAGAAATATTGTCGAAGGTTAAGAGCATAGTTGCATTTTTTAAACGCCAAACGCTATACTTAAGAAATGCTCCACATAATTAATACACCACACTCACAACGATTAAACTTTAAAACGGACACAGAGAGAATTGCTCATAGCTATAGATATCTAATAACAAAACATAACAAGTAATATCAGTGGACGAGAGATCACAAATAAGATCAGCTGTGATTTGTTTACGAAAACTTAAAAACTTTGTGCAATATTTCTGTGCAATATTTATGTTTTTGTTTTGTTCACCGTTTTGCTAGTTTTAAGTAATTATTTATTTGATCCTGACAAACGTAAGTTATTATTTGTGCTTTTTTTGTTCATATTATTTTATTTTAATTGTTGTAACATTTTCATACAGATTTCCCTGAAGATGACTACCAAAGGTAGTCGAAATATTGGAATAAAAATTTGATATGATAAACAAAAAATAGTTTTTCATTAAAATAGATCTAGAGCCTGCTCAAAAAGTTTTATTTTATAATAAAAGAGGTCGCAAAAATCATCACGAACTTGAAGATTTTAATACCATTTTTTAGGGTACAACCTCCAAACCGAATTTCCCCAAAATCAGTCCACTTGTTTAACCGTGGAAACATATTTTCCTGTTGAAGGCGTGGCTTCGCCTAGTATTAAAAAAATTTCACATTCTGCACTATTCCTCTTCATAACTATTACAACAAAAAAAACTAAGCGATTATGTTGTGTTATGGCAGTTAAAAAAGGATGGATGTATAGATAATCCTCACTCTCTCACAAACAAAGAGTAAAAAGCTGTTGCATGTTTCAACTCTAAGATTCGATTGGGAGCCGTCCATTAAGTACATGAGCTGTATTTTTGAAAATTCGGACCCTCCTCTCCTCCCCTTGATGAGATTTGGTGAAATCTGTCGGGACCCCCCTCCCCTCCCACCCATGAGACTTGCCTTATAATTTTTAAATGTAATCTGCTATAATAATGCTTAGTCTCTGCATCAAAAATTTAACGTGAGATTTTTATTGACCCCCTCCCGCTTTGTGAGACTTGGTGAGATTTTTCCGGACCCTTTTCCTCCCTTTATTAAAAAACTGAACTGGAAAGAGTAATTTTTTGTCATCACTCTAAAAATTTAGATCATAGTATCATGTTGCTACATCCCTACCACTATCTCTTTCTCTTACTTAGGGCGCAATCTATCTCCATACCAAATTCATCAAAATCGGTTCATTAGCTTAAATTTGAAAACATATTTTCCTAATGGGGGTTGGTACCGTCCACTTTAAAGCAAATAGCTTGCCTCAGGGTTCAAACTATCCCTGTACCAAATTCCATCAAAACGGGCACATTAGCTTGGTAGTGAAAACTCTTTTTCCTGTTAGAGGTGCTGCCACGCCTCCTAAAAAAATTTGAGTTTTTAGAAATCTTTTATAGGGTTCAGACTATATTCTAACAAAATTTCATCAAAATCGGTCCGTTACTTTAGTAGTAACGACGTATTTTCCTGTAAGAGGCGTGGCACCGCCCACTAAAAAAAATTTATTTTTTCTTAAGATCCAATCTATTTACATACCAAATTGCATCAAAATCGGTGTAGAGGCACCGCCGTAATACCGTTTTTTCCCATTTGAGGCGATGCCACGCCCCCTTTTAGAAATCAGAGTTTCTAATAATCTTTCTTAGAATTCAATCGATCTTCAAACAAAATTTCATCAAAATCGGTCAGTTAGTTTAGTAGTAACGACGTATTTTCTTGTAAGAGGCGTGGCACCGCCCACCAAAAAATTTATTTTTACTTATGATTCAATCTATCTACATACCAAATTTCATCAAAATCAGTGCAGTGGCACAGCCGTGATAGTGTTTTATTCACATTTGAGGCGATGCCACGCCTCTTTTTAGAAATCAGGGTTTCTAATAATCTTTCTTAGGATTCAATCTATCTTCCAACAAAATTTATTCAAAATCGGTCCATTAGTTTAGTAGTAACGACGTATTTTCCTGTAAGAGGCGTTGCACCGCCCACTAAAAAAATATATTTTTTCTTTAGATCCAATCTATCTACATACCAAATTTCATGATAGCGTTTTTTTACATTTGAGACAATGCCACGCCCCTTTTTAGAAATCAGAGTTTTTAATAATCTTTCTTAGGATTCAATCTATCTTCAAACAAAATTTCATAAAAATCGGTCCATTAGTTTAGCCAATGAAACGTATTTCCTTTTTAGGGGCGTGGCACCGCCTACTATAGAAAAAAAAAGTATACATGTCCCCCCTTCTCCTCACAACCTTTCCAAAAAAAAAAAAATTGAGCGATTACGTTGTGCTATGGCTGAGAAAAAGTGGTGCAACCGTTTAGAGATTGCCTATTTATATAATGATTAAAGATTTGATGAAGAAATATATTCGTGAAGAAGCGTGTGCTGTTGGAGCGGAATCTGACTCTGACGGTTCAGACAACTGTTTTCAGTCAGATTTTAACATCTGGACAGATCACCATAAACTTGTTCAGCGAAATTGGAAAACCAATAAATCTGACGAAAGTCTTTCAGATGAGTTAACTGTTTATTTGAGGACGTATGGGCACATTATAAAATACAATTTCCGAAATTGTACAACATTGCCTATAAATATTTAACTATGGTTGTGAGTGACATCTGAAACTTTTTTCAAAGGCTGCGCAGGTCCTTTCGCAGCAGAGAAGCAGACGACAAGCTAAGAGAGTAAACAAAATTTTGTTTATGCAAGACTTAAAGCCCCTTAAGACTATATGAGAAGTCATATAAAAAGTCATATGAGCTGTCAAATATGACAACTCTCATAGTGTGAATATGTTTATATTACACACATGAGTTTTCATATGAGAAAGCATATGACTATTTTGACATTCGAGAGTCTATTTGAAAAGAGAAGTCATATGAGTTTTGTGTTAAAAAAAATTGTTTACAAATAAGTCATTGGAGAAATAAGCTGTTTATAAAAGGCAAGTAATTGTTTTTTGTTAAAAAAAATTGATTTATACAAATAAAAATGTATTTTATAGATTATGGAATGGACTAAAGACTTAACTCTTCAGCTAATTGAGTTGTGGGAGCAACATGCTTGCATGTATGATCCAAAAAATGGATTATACTTTAACAAGCACGCAAGAATTGACGCTTTGTCAAAAATAACAAGTGCAATGTCAGCTTTTGTCGGAAGCATCACAGTGGAAGACATAAAAACCAAATTGACGAATTTTCGGTAAGAATTGATACATCAATATTAATAGCAGAGTTCCGAAATATTTATCCATGACCGCTCGCGTACATTAGCGTGTACGTTTTAATTTTTGCTGAATCGACATTTTGAGTGCACATACATGAATATTTCCGAACTCTGATTAATAGGTACAATAAAATAAAGATTGATTTTCAGAAGTCAATATAACCATGAGCTGACGAAGAGAGAAGTGGTGCTGGCACAGCTGATATATATGAGCCAAATTTATGTTGGTTTTCAAGATTGTCATTTTTGAAGCAATTTATAAAGCAAAGGAAGTCATTGAGCAATATTGATAAGGTATGAAACCCATACAATATATATAATATTTATAATTTAATATACTTTTTTGGGTACCGAAGAATATGACGTATGATGAAAGTCTTTCAATTGATGTCGACTATAGCTCAGAAATGTCAATGGATTCATATCTGAATTCCCCAGCTGTGCCAGAACAAGAAAAGTCTTCAACACCAAGAGCGCTCAAGAGACGTATGCCGATAGATGGTCTTGAGTGAAGCATAAAATGCCATCCGGTCAATATCAACATCTGTGTCCGCGAGGAATCATCCCAAAGATGTAGAGGCGTTCGGTGAGCACATCAAAGCAGAAATGTGCAAAATAACTAATGAAGAGCTTCTTGATGAGGCCATGTACGAATTTAACAATATAATGTTTCGTATTAAAAAGAAATAACGTCTAATAAATTCTATAAGTACTTCACATTATCCACTTTAAATACTTCTAGTGTTTAAAATAAATATATTTTCTCTAGACTCTAACTTATGCGGACAGTTAATTTAATGCATCATTGATCAGTGCACATCAAAATTAATTTGATAAAATTTGATGCCGGTTTTCACACATTATTTTTATTCCTCCATGTGCAATATGAAAAAGCTGATAGTCACAAATTAATTACACATGGTATTTATGCATACGTACCACATCTATCATATGTTGTTTGGTTTTAGTAATCAATCGCTATTGAAAATCTGTCGCTCTGATTATCAAAACTACCAAGAAGAATTGCCAGCTGGCTTACCATATATCAAAAGATATTTGCACGGGGATTAAGTTAAGTTTTAGTTACCAAATACATATTTGTTTAGTTTTCAAATCTTTAACTACAATTAAAGTGTAACTTGAATAATTAAACATCAAACTAATCAATTGTATTAACTTTTAAAACCGCTGCTTAGTACTAAAAATAATTTTCATTAATAAAAGAGACTCTTAACAAAACAAAGCAAGAGTTATGTTTTCATCATTGCCCACTGTTGTGACTTGAAATAAATTTTTGTCTATGACATTACTATGAATTACGTGCCATTGAATGAAAAAAAAATTATGTGATAGATCACTGGAGCTCATAGGACATATTTCATATAAAATTGTGATGGAAAATAAGTAGTCCATAAGAAAAGATTCTGAAAGAAATAAAACAATGCAAAAACCATTTGGAAATTCTCGAAAAAAGCTTTTTTTTTTGATTTTTTAGATGTTATTTAATGAAGTAATAATGAATAAGGATTCAAATTATATATATAATATAATATATTTATACATTTAAAAATTAAATTTTTTATTGCTTCCCACTGCCATGGAACAAAGCCAACTTTGTTAAAGTATGTGCAGAGCTTATCACGAGTTAATAATCCAGTACTTCCAGTGCGGTTGGCAATATTTTTGCCTAACGGTGTCACAAACACTTCCTTACGCCACTGCCCAGGAGTCAAAGTAATATCGATAGTGTTTTCTTTGCCAACTCCATAAATATGTTGCAACCCATCTTCCATGCGAATATAGTTGTGGAGAACGCACGATGTGAACGTTATCAATTCAACTTTTTTAACATCTAAATTGATATCTTTTTGAAGTATTTGAAATTTGTTTGCCAAGATACCAAAAGCGTTTTCCACAACCCGTCGGGCTCTACTAAGGCGATAGTTAAAAATTTTTTCATTGTCCTTCTTTCGCAGCCCATACGGTCTCATCATCCTTTCCGTCAACTTAAAAGCTTCGTCGCTCACAATGACATATGGAAACTTTTCAGCGGATCCATGAATAGTGCTATCTTCGGGAAATTCCAGCAAGTTGTCTTTAATTGCAGCACATAGATGGGAATTGGCATAAACACCAGCATCATTAGAACGGCCATTGCATCCTACATCCAGAAAACGATAATTAGCGTCAACTAGCGCAAGAAGAATGATGCTATGGAACCCTTTATAATTGAAGTAGTAAGAACCATCTTCTTTTTTGGCTCTAAAGGCCATGTGTTTCCCATCTGAAAAAAAAAATATGATTAACCCACTTCAGATCGCACTTCCCATTTTTCAAATTACCCAAGGCTCCTAGGCAATTAGGGAAATTCCATTGCTTTTCAAATTCATTTGATATTTGTATCCACTCATTTTTACTATTTGGAGCCTATTATAAATTATATTTTATGCCGTGTATTATAAATGATATTTTATACATTGTATGATTTTATGTTTTGACTTACTTTAAGATACTCGTCCTTTAAAACTGTACATATTGCATTTAACGTTATTGGAACAATATCCGATATTGCAGGAACTGACACGCGGAAGTCGTATGACAGAGCTCTGTATGTCTGACCTGTTGCCAGGAACCGCAAAGATATAAGTAACCTTAAATGAAAAATAGCTTAGTGAAAGTGTTCCTTCATTAATTCATTAAGTTATTACCTCGTATATGCTGGAATAGCCTCTCGTAATATAGTATTTTGCCTGCATATGATTGGTTCAACTTTTCTCAGAAGATTACCAAAAGTTTGCTATTCCTTCGAAGCAGCCATTTCCTACTCCATAATTTTCTTTTCTTTTTTTCTTCGATGTCTTTTACTGCTATGCAGATTCTTGCAACATTTAATAAAAGAACAGCTTTTTCATTATTATCCATTTCAAAACGTTATCTGCAAAAAGAAAGCATTATAAATGATAAACATTATTTACAATGGCATAGCTTACATTTTATGAGATCTGGTCAAATTTCTTCGTTATTAAAATACTGTATGGTCCTTAATACCTTTACGACGTTTATTCTTTAAAGAAAAACAATTATTTTGAGTTAAATAAATACAAAAACTTACCTGCAGTCAAAATTATTTTTTGAGATATGTCAAAGTTCTCTTAACATAAATCATATAGTATGAACACAATAAAATAAATCTTATGCAATTTGACATATCATATGCAAAGACATACAAAAAAGCATATAACTTCTCACATAGTCTGAAGGGGCATTTAGAAATATATATTGGGAATTACAAAAATTAAATTTGTTCAGTCCTTCGCTTCTTTTTAATTTTCAGAGCCAAGTAATGAAGTAATGAATTTTTTTTTCAGCTAATTTGGTTGGTGGCACTTTAGGCTCTGTGTATAAATAATTTTTGGGAGCGTGACTCCTTACCACACTTTTTTTTTTTTGGTCCTGAACTCATTGTTGAGCCGCTTATCCCAAAGCTCCATCGCTTTCAACTTAACGGATCGGCCATGGTGAGTTCTGAGGGACTACTCTGTAATTCGATTCGAAAGGCAATGCTGTTCGAAAGCCAAATTCGATTCGAACGCAAATTCGTACCTTATAACTCTTTCGAACGGTATCCTTTTATTTTTTGAAAAAAGTATGCAACACTGTTTTAAAATGTCAAAAAATGTAAACAAAACAGTAAATGTCAAGTGAATTGAATTTCATTTAAACAAAAAAAAAATATTTTTATTCGTCTTTCGATTTGTTGTACAAAAATGGATTCGCTTGCACTGTGGTTAAGACGATGATATGGAAGATGAAAGAGTTCAGAGCAGATTGATTAGAGATCAAATCAAATGTTTTGGGACTATGTGACAGAAGGTAATAAAATAATATGCGAAAACTCTTGCCGCTGGTGTTTTTACTTGACCTTTAGACATTTCTGTATGCTCCTTAATAAAATCCACCAAAATTTCGAATTGGTGCTGTTTGGTGTTCATATTTTTATGCCTATAATTATTAAATATTATTGATTTTATTTATAAATTAAATTAAAAACTTATATCTTCGCAGCAAATTGCTATCGAACAAAAATCCGAAAAGTAAACCAGTTTTACAGTTGCGTTAGACTTGCTAAGTTAGAAAATTTTCGCATTTCCGAAGAGGGCAAAATATAAATTCCAAAGTCGGATTGCAGAGTGGAGTATATTCGAATTCGAGTAATTTGCCTTTCGAATCAAATTACAGAGTAGACTCCCTGATGTACGACTGTGCTTTTTTTTTCTCAAGATGCAGCTTTTTATAGAGCTCTGACGCGTGAAGATAACGTAATCCTGTGATATGATTTTGTTTATTCTTTTTTTTTTTGTTGGAAATTTTCGGACATTCTATTATCATTTTGATTTCCTATTCCTGCTACGAGCAGGTCTTTAATTTGTCAGTTGTATTGTTTACATTATAAACGTTAGAAAAACTATTAAGTTTAAAGGGAATTATAAGTTGTTTTTATTTGGCGTGTTAAAAAAATATATATACATATGTATTTAGAAAAAAAAAACATTTTTAGTGACGGCAATCGAACTCACGCACTGGTGAATTCCAGGATTTTTATTATTCTTTTTGTTATTTTAATAGTTTAAAATTAAAAAATCAAAATTTGACAAGTTTACTACGAAAGCTTTTGTGTGGGGAATTCAATAGCTTTATCTGTAAGACTTTTGCGCTAGAATACCTAAAGTCTTACAAAGTGTCTTACAAAATGTCTTACAAAATATTTTCGTAAGACTTTTAGCTGCTTTGCCAGAATAGCCCTGTAAATTTTTTTGCACAAGTTATTACTTAATTTTTCCTTTCCACATTTAAAATTTTCTTTCTTTAATTTTTAATACAAATAAATTTATTCTTACATGACAAATACCGTCTTTCTCCTGCTGAAGAGTTTGATAAGTTGCAAGTTATTGTTTAGACCATAGATGGGCAAAGTAGGAAAAATGAAACAAGTTCAGCTCCTTACAACAAACACATCGTTTTTCTTAAGAAAAATAACAAAAAAATGTACTCACCACTCTAAGCACATTTTTAACGTTTTTTTTTATATACGCGCTATACACAGTGTTTTTAATATTGTTATTGTTGCATCATTCAGAAAACAATAAAACAAAAAAACCGAAGCTACCGAGAACAAGAAAACAACAATGCGCACATTGATAGGGCTACCAGATGGCCTTACTACAAAAGTAGCACATATCAAAAAATTGGAATTTTGTAAATGAAAACCTTAATTTTTTTTATTTTCATTACATTAATTTCATACAAATATTTTTTTGATGAACAAAAAGAAAAAAAGGTCCTCACCTCCTAACAAAAAACCTCAGCAAATTAAAACAATAATTTCAAATAACTTTGATGAGCAAAAAAAAAAAAAAAAGGTCCTCACTTTGTACGGGAAAACTCCAGCAAATTACAAGAATATTTCAAATGCAAAAGTAGTGAAAAGTAGCGCATTTCAACCAAAAGTAGTACATTTCGAGTCAAAAGTAACAAAGTAGCAAAGCCTTGCATAAGTAGCACTTTTGCTACTTTAGTATCGCATCTGGTAGCCCTACACATTGAGTACAGCTTCCCTCGTTTCGTTTGAGCAGTGTACATTTATTTCTACACTCGGGTTGATCTTGCTTGATGCTTGGTATTGGCTTTTGGTTTATTGCAGAATTTGTTTTTCGCTATCGAGATTGAATTTATGCGGAATTTTTTTTTCTGTTGTTGTATTGTTTCCTTTGTTGTAAGTAGACCCTGGTTCCAAAATTTTTACCACCTTTGGCTTAAACGACTTATTCGGACGCAAAATCTTCTCCTTTGCTTATTGCTGCATGTAGTTTTTTACCGTTGAGTGATTTATTTTCATTGCTGGTGACTTAACTTCAGTAAATTTTTATAGGTTATTTTATGGTTGAATGATTTTTATAATTTGTTATATATTCTTTTATTGTTGATTACCAATAAAACAAACACGACACCTCCAGTTCGTTGTTAAAACCAAAAAAATACAAAATAAAATCTCTAATTAATAATGCTGCACAGTGCGACTAACTTATGTATTTTTCGTTTGAAGCAACTTAGCACGTAAACATAAAAACAGTTTTCTTTTAATTCCGCTTGAAATTAAGGACAAAATATTGTAATTTTAATTATAACATAATTAACTAGTTTTACAAAAAAATAAGCTGTTGATATTTTATACCTTCCAGATTAATCAATTTGCTTGCTTGTATGTGTGTATGTATATCCTGTCTAATCGATTCATAGAACTTTAATTGGTATATGCAGTTATCTTGCTGCATATTTTATATGATGGTGGCTTTAAAGTTCAACATAACTATGATATAACAGGGGATATGAAATTATACAGTTTCTACTTCTTAAACGACCTCTTTGTAGCCATCCTCTTTTCGCTCACAAACACAACATTTACATAAATGTATGCATGTAGCTTCATTTGGGGCAGTTCTGCCTTAACACCCATTTTGTGGTGACCGTTTATTGTTTGGTCTAGTGTTTTGTCTTTTGGTTTTTACTTTATAAAAGTTTAAAGACATAACACACGATAAAAGTCGGAAGTTTTATTGAAATTCTATTTAAATATTGGCTTTACTATTGTACGTTTTTGGCCTTCTCTGTTGCCAAAGCTTGCAGTGTATTTCAGTATCAGTTTTATTATTGAAGCTGACATAGCACGTGCCGCATTGAGATAAGAAAAGTGAGTTAAAACTCAATTGAATTTGTTCTTGCCTTTGTTAAATTAATGACTTACACATTAACAGTAAATTGAATAAAAATTTGGCAGATTTGGGCTTTGAAAACAAATAAAAAAAAAGATGTTTTGCAAAACAATTAACAATTTTAGTACCGTACATAGAAGGGGACGTAGAAGTTAAAATATTACAGTCGATTTAGCCATGTCCGTCTGCCTGTGGATATCACGATTACGCAAAAATAAAGCGAGATAATGCAATGAAATTAAGTATACTATCAACATCTTCAATTCTATTGCAGCTAGTAGGATTAGAAATAGCCGATTAACTCGGAAGTTGGTGATTTTTGACAAAAGGCTTGACATCTCCGATGCAAGCAAAAGCTTTAAAACGTAAGTGAATCATAAAAGGAACTAAAACCATATATCACACAAATCAAGGCATGGTTCGATTTCAAAAAGCAAAAAAAATTAAAAAAAACAAAATTTTGGGTTTTTCTATTTTTGTTTCAACATTTTTGGCATAAAAAAAAATTTTACAACATTTTTTGAATAAACCATTACGTTGGGAAATTTAATTCTCTACAAAAAGTTTTATATGAAATATTTCGAAATTTTGATTCGACTTTTCTTTTTTTGTTTCAACATTTTCGGTTTAAAAAAAATTTTTTCAACATTTTAAGTAAGCCATTTCGATGGGAAATTTTATTCTCTACAAAAAAGTTTTATGTAAAATATGTCGAAATTTTGCTTCGTTTGCGAGACATATGGAAAAAATTAAAAAGGGTCCATTTTCACCCATATCTCCGATTTCCACCCTCTAATTTAATAGCACTCCGCGGTTTTTTCTTCCTAAATGCCCATTTACCGATTCCTGCAATAAAAACCAGTGAACGTATTAGTTCCTTACTTCCCTGTTTTTTACGACATAATCAATAGCCTATATTGGTTATAAATCTAAAAACATTCAATTATTTTGTAAAGAGCGTTAGGCCAAATCTAACTCATACTTTTCTGTACGTGTGAGTTTGTATCCCTTTCTGTCACATGTTTCACATGATAAGCTCGATAGTTGAAAAAGTTGAAGGAGATTGAAATGCTCGAAAAAAGTTGAAAGTCTCGGAAAAAGTTGAATGAGGTTGAAAAAGTTGAAAGAGTTTGAGTAACTCGAAAAAAGTTGAATAAGGTTGGAAAATTCGAAAAAATATGAAAAGTGTTGAAAAAGGTTGAAAATTTTTGAAAAAATGAAAGAGGTTAAATAACTCGAAAAAAGTTGAACAAGTTTGAAAAATTCGAAAAAATATGGAAAATGTTGAGAAAAGTTGAAAGAGGTTGAAAAATGTTGAAACAGTTGAAAGAGGTTGAATAACTCGAAAAAAGTTGAATCAGGTTGAAAAAGTCAAAAAAATTTGGAAAATGTTGAGAAAAGTTGAAAGAAGTAGTAAAGAGGTTGAAAAATATTTTTACTCAATTTAAGGTTCAGACACAATTAAAGTGCATTTTGCAGGTTGATGCAATAATGTTTCATGCACATCAAATGTATTGAAAACAATTATTTTGCAGATTTTGTACTTAAATATGTCATATAAAAGAATATATGTATATTATGTAACATAAGATTTTTTTCCAATCCCGAAAATCCCGGGATTGTCTCTTTGTAATCCCGGGATTACTTTAGCCTATATTTAGAGCAAATCCCGGGATCCCGGGTTTGCCTCCCCTAATGGAGACCTTCAAGAGGTTGTGTAAGAGTTAGAGTAGTGCTGTTTAAGACTAAGTAGTCAGATTTATAGGATTTATTAACCTATTGGTTAAAAAAATCGTATGTCTTATAAAGACTTTTAAGATGTTAATAATAAATACACCTAGAGGTCTATAAATAATTTGAGCTCTTGGAAATACTTACACACAATTTTTTTCGAACGGAATTTTAATAAGGCTTATTTTATTTTGACGAAGGTTTAATAAAGATTTGGTTTTTGCTATACATACTTTTTGCAGCATTAACAAGTTAAATAGATAAAAATATGGAACTGGAAATATAAAATGGAAAGATGAAGATGATGCAACGAATAATTATGAATTTCGGCACAATTATTGATCAAAATTTACGTGTGAGCAGAGATTTATCGTAAAGTTTGGAGTTTTGCTTCGAAAACCTTAGCGCGCTTCCGAAATATTACATTTTAGAAAAATAAAATATTTGGACAAACATTTTTTTTTTTGTATTTTCTTTAATATTTATGTCTAAAAATATGTTTGAATGATTTTTTAAGTGAGAGCATATCGAAATAAAATGATTTAGTGAAGGAAAATCATTATTTTGGCAAAAAAAAGAAACTCATTTAATTTTTGTTGTTGTTGTTGCTAGTTTGTCGGCATGAATTTTGATTAAGATGGCCATTTTTTAAAATTCCTTGATAAGTGGCATATTGAGCTGAAATCGAAACTAAATTTTTTTTGTCTTTCAGCATATATATAACATTTAGGCGTTAATTTTTCCAGACTCGCAGTTTTTTTGTCATCTAAGTACTAGCACACAGCTACCTAAAAATAATATGAAAGCGAATTTGAATTGTGTTTGTTTGTTTATAATGATCAATGAATTTTTTGTGTTATTTACGAGCGGCTCTGAACAGAGTTAAGAAATAAATTTTTTTATCAAAACTATTGTTCGAAAAAATTTGATATAATTTTTTGTATCTATTAGATAATGGCTTAGTCACTCAAAAAACTTTCAGCCAATTTAAAACACGTCAGGGTAAAAATAGGCAAATTGTAGATGGAATGACCGATATAAAACTTAAGTATTATCTCAAAAGCTTCATAAAAGCTACTTTAAAATTAAGGATTATCTCAACAGCTTGAGTAAACTTGAGAGTTTTAGTTTGTTCAAATTGTTTACTTAAAATGGTTTTGAGTCCATTGATACAGTTACCAAATGAACAAGAGGCAAATTGAGGAAGAAGCGCCTTTGAGCTTTTATGGGCTGTTGTCTTTATAGAAATATGAATTATAACCCAAATTTGAATTAATTTTTTTCTCAATTTAGTTTGGTAATACCTATTTTTTTTAACAACTTCAGCAGTGATATTTAATTTTTAGATTAGTGATACCAATCTACAAAATTTTGTAGCAATTTCGTAAATCAAAGATAAATTATGTTTGATTTGCCAATGCTAGTCGTGTACGTAATAAGAATGGTCGCCTGCCCCTACACTGGTAATCCAATTCCAAGATCTGGTCAATTAAAGAGGCCGAGAAACAAGTTTTGCTCAATACTGCAGTACGTTTTGGCAGCCGATCGCCTACATTCAGAATTCGAATTCTTAGATATTTTTTTCGCCAAAACGCTTTTAGTTTGTCGTTTGTAATGTACTCAGGCACCTCTTAGGCTAATAAAAAAATATCAAATTCTGAAAATGTCTACTGTGGCCTAACCCCTTAAAGACTTACGTTAGCAACCAGTGACGACAACACAAAAAGCCGGCGCAATTAAAACAAGCTTTCAGCTTGGGGGACATAACCAACACACTCTTCTTCAACAAGTTTCTGTTATTGTGCGTTAGTGACGAAATCAATATTTTGTTTGGTTGTTATTTTGTAATTTTATGTTTAGTTTTCAGAAGATTCTTTTTTAACGCTCACAAGCCTGAAACCTTCTAAGTAAAATTAAAAGATTAAAAAATTTTTAAGCAAAACGCTTATATTTTTGTAGTTGCTATACTAAGCTATAGAACAAATTCTGCTAAAAATGTTGCGTAAGCGTTTTTATGTTAAAATTGACCTTCAACTACATGCGGTCTGTATTCTCTTATACAAAATTTATTTAATACCCTAAATTTATTCTGTATTAAAAATGTATTGCTTAGTAGATAACTTGCCCTGGCGTTTGGCTCTGCTCGCACGGCTACTTGGAGGCTACAATAAAAACACTTGGATATTTCTTTCGTACTGGTGCAATGGAACCAAGTTTTCCACTGCTTTGTCATGATCAATTTACCATGGAAGGATATTTTAAATCTGTAGGCTCTTTGGTGGAGTTAGAAAAAGTTTTGGCTGCTGAGCAAATGGAAATAACACTTTGGCAAAATGGACGTCGACTTGCACATTTTTTGGGTAAACTTAGTGATGTCATGCAACAGCCATGTCTGCCAAAATTAAGCTGTATTCATAATGTGAATGTACAGCTGCTGCTGAAGCCTTCGCCGTCATTTCCGGTGAGTGTTTTTTAATTTTTATTATAAAATCACCGATCTTTGTTCCGAATATCACTTTATTTTTTTTTCACGTTTGTACCAAAATAAAGATAGTTCCGCTTAACTACAAATGTCTCTAGAACTAATATTTAATATTTATATTAAAACGAAGTATATGTCAAATTAAAAGTAATTAAGTTTCTTATGAATGATGTTCACATCACTTTTTGGTTGGTTTGTTAGTTTCGGCGAAATAAATTGATTTCTAAAAAAATATTATTTTTTTCGAAAAAATGAAAAGTAAAGTCAAAATAAGCAGCAAGTTTATACAAGAAAAAAAAATTGTTAAAATCATTTTGTTTTTTTTTTGTCTTAGTATTTAAGAAAAATCGATTAAGGAAAGGAAAAGTTATATAAAATTGAATGAAAAATGGCCAAATTGCATTTTTGCCTATTTTTCCGTTTTTTATGTACTACAGTTGCATGGTTGTGAAAAAACCTCTTCAAAAATTTGCGTTTATTGTAAACGCATGTGTTGTACGTACCTAATATAAAGCATATTCTAAGGAATATTCAGGTAAAAGGTTGTCGATTTCGTTTCGGCAGGCTGTCAGTTACCTGCAAAAGGAAAGAATTGCAAGATATTTCACGCAAATATGCGCTTATACATCTACCTAAACGTAGGATTGTAACGGAGCTTGCACTTGCGGATGCGAAGCTTGATATCGTACCTCCGCTTCCGTCTCCGCAAATTTTGATTCGGTAAAACGGAGGTACAACGGAACTTATAAAATCATCTTGAGAGCTTACAAAGTAGAAAATTCGGTGTATAGGCTAATTTACATTTTATTGTTTATCTAATGCTGGAAAGTGGCTAAAATCAGAAGAGCTGGACCATAGCTAGAAACTTAGTTATTTTTTTTTATTTAGTTAGTTTCTTAAGAAATGCTTATGGGTGCAACCTAGTATGATTTTTGTTTTTACAGATTTCGAAAGTAGACATAAAGATTCAAGCTCTCTAAGTATATTTTTGCATTTTTATTTGAGCGCACTCTCGGGTTCAATTCAATTCCCTTGAATTCACTTTTTTTTTTACCGGAAAACAAAAAAAATATTCAATGAACTCTTATGAAATTTATGTATTTATGGACATAAGCAATACAAATCCAACAACAACAAAACACACAACAACTATTTCACAGGATTTTCATTTCTCAAAAATCCATCACCGGCTTCGCGGCGGCTTCATTAACACACTTTTTGGAAAAAATGAAAAATTGGTCAAAATTTCAGAAAAATCGTCATATCTCCGAAATTATAGGTTAAATTTCAAAACTTTACGTGTTATTAGTGAAGACCATTAAATTGTCTTTCTGATTAAGCCAATATTTTTGATATCCATATATGAGTTCCCAACTTATTATCGTTTTTACAAAAGCTATTTTCGGAACTTCCGATGGGTATAAGTTAACAATTGGTTAACATCTGACTTAGTAACAAGAGGTTAGCAGTCAAATACTTAAATTCTTGTTAATTTTGTTTACTATGTCAAGCATAGCAGTATAATTTTGTTATTTAAAAAAAAGACAATGCATGGCAACAGAGCAATGCATTGATCCAGCAAAAGTGCTGATAACGCGACTAACTGTCGTAGGCAGCACTAATATCGTGGCTTCTTTTTTCTTGAATGATCTTTGCTAAGTCAGTTGCAGCAAGTTCGTCATAATTAAAAGTTAGATTTAAATGAATTATAAAAATAAATGTGAAACATAGAAATTAAGGTTGTTTTAAAAAAAGGTTTAATTTAAATAAACTAATAAAATAAATGGAGGATGGAGCTGCTTGTAGAAGTCCACGTAAGTGGGAAAAGTTCCTGATTGCCACTCACTTGGGAGTGGCCAGGGATGATTCTTTTGCAAGCAGTTCAAGCAGCTCACAAACTTCCGGCCTTTTTGGCCAAGTATCCACTGGAGATCCCTTGGACACCCGTCCGGGGGTGAGCTAGTTGTGAGAAGGCGAGTCTCTCCTAAACTTAAAACTTGGAATGTGTACGTAGGGTTTGGGCCCCACCACACATTATCATCATTTCCAATGAAAACCAAATCAGCCTCGGATAATAGCCCCCACTACGATGACGACCACTGCAAACGAAAAACGGACAATGATTTACGGATATGCACCTGGAATGTCCGGACCCTCCATAGGGAAGGTGCAAATATCCAACTGGCGGAAGCCCTCGTAAAAATAAAGGCTGACATCACCGTCATCCAGGAGATGCGATGGAAAGGACAAGGCTGCTCTAAGCGGACGAACTGTGATATCTACTACAGCGGCCATGCGGAGAGGCACGAATTTGGTTGCGGATTCGTTGTAAGTCTAAAATTACGCCACCTAGTTTCCCGGTTCACGCCAATAAACGAAAGGCTGGCTACGATCCGTATCAAGGCAAAATTCTTCAACATAAGCCTAATTTTCGCGCACGCCCCGACGGAGGAAAAGGACGATGCCACCAAGGATGACTTCTACGCGAGCCTAGAGGACGTGTATGACCGTTGTCCGACCCACGATGTAAAAATAGTCCTCGGCGATTTCAACGCGAAGGTCGGAAGAGAAGGCATCTTTGGCGCTACAGTCGGTCAGTTCAGTCTCCACGAGACCACTTCAAACAACGGTCTGAGACTGATCGACTTCGCCGCGGCGCGAAACATGCTAGTTAGTAGTACCAGATTTCAACACCTCGACATTCACAAGGCCACCTGGCTATCCCCGGATCAAAAAACGAAAAACCAAATTGATCATGTTGTGATCGACGGAAGGCACGCTTCAAGCGTTCTGGATGTGCGTACATTTCGGGGGGTCAACACTGACTTCGACCACTATCTTGTTGCAGCTAAGATCCGCATGCGGCTATTCAAGGCGAAGAATGTACGCACGGGCATGCAACGAAGGCTGGACGTTGCCAAGCTGCAATCACAACGGACTGCCGAGGCGTACTCCGCTCAATTCTCGGTTAAGCTCAACCAACCAACCTCTGGAACCGACGACGTCGGTGGACTTTGGAGACACATCTCCCACTCCATGCGTGCTGCTGCCGAGAAAGTCATTGGTTTTCGACGCCCATAACCTCGAAACCAATGGTATGACCAGGAGTGTCACGATGCGACTGCTGAAAAAAACGCCGCATACAAGAAGACGCTGCAGTCAGCCGCAACGCGAGCCGTGCGAGAAAACTACCGCGAAAAGAGGAAGGAAGAGTGGCGCATTTTGAGACGTAAAAAAAGGGAGCAGGAAAAGCGTGAGCGTGAGGAACTTGAAGTGTACCAGGGCAAGAAGGATGCACGAAAATTCTATCAACAAGTTAAGCGTCTAACTCAAGGTTTCAAGCCCGGAGCATCCACTTGTAGAGACAAAAATAGAAATCTGGTTACAGATACACAGAGTGTACTGAGGTTATGGAGGCAGCATTTCTCCAACTTGCTTCCGGGCGATGTTTCCACCAATTCCGCCCAGAGAGAATGCAGTACGATACCATTAATCGATGATAACGCAGTGGAAGTACCCTCATCTAGCCATGAAGAGGTTCGAGTTGCTATCCAGCGACTCAAAAACAACAAAGCAGTGGGTGCTGACGGCCTGCCAGCTGAGTCGTTTAAAGCTGGTGGCGATGAATTGATAAGGTGCATGCATCAACTCATCAGCAAAATATGGCTAGCGGAAAGCATGCCCGACGATTGGAATCTCAGCGTGCTTTGTCCTGTAATAAAGAAATGAGACCCGACAATCTGCGCCAACTACAGGGGTATCAGTCTTATTTCCATCGCATATAAGATCCTCTCGAGCGTATTGTGTGAAAGATTGAAGCCGTATACAGATACGCTGATCGGATCCTATCAGTGTGGCTTTAGACCTGGTAAGTCCACCATAGACCAGATTTTTACACTACGCCAAGTCCTGGAGAAAACCCATGAATATCAATTCGACACTCACCATCTCTTCGTCGATTATAAAGCTGCGTTCGATAGCCCAGAGCGGGATTGCCTATACGCAACAATGTCTGAGTTCGGTATACCTGCAAAGTTGATAAGGCTCTGCAGGATGACGTTGAGCAATACGTGTAGCTCCGTCAAGGTAGGGAATGACCTCTCCGGAACTTTTAATACCGAGCGAGGTTTCAGACAAGGCGACCCGCTCTCGTGCGATCTCTTCAATTTCATTATGGAGGGGATCGTACGAAAAGCCGGTGTGCATCATAATGGCACCATTTTCTTCAAAGGTGTTCAGCTCCTTGCGTACGCTGATGATATTGATACTATCGGTCGAAGTAAGAGAGATGTTACTGCTGCTTTCACTGCTATTGAAAAGGAATCAGCCAAAATAGGTTTGACGGTAAACGAGGGCAAGACGAAATACATGATGTCTACTAACAACAACAAGAGAGCACGGGATCTAGACTCTCATGTTACGGCGGGCAACTGTAAATTAGAAGTTGTCAAGGAATTCATTTACCTTGGCACTGCCGTAACCAGCAACAATGATGTCAGTCTGGAGATTAAGCGGAGAATAACAATTGCCAATAGGTGCTACTACGGTCTCAGTAAGCAATTACGTTGCAGAGCTCTCTCTCGATCGACAAAGCTAACACTCTACAAGACGCTCATTCTACCTGTGCTTCTTTATGGCGCTGAGGCATGGGTGGTTTCGACAACAGACGCAGCCGCTCTTGGGGTGTTCGAGAGGAAAGTTCTCCGCAAAATCTTTGGTCCTGTTCGAGTTGGCGACGACTATCGCATTCGAATGAACCACGAGCTGTATGAGCTCTACGCCGACATTGACATGGTTAAGCGTATAACAATACAGCGACTACGCTGGCTGGGTCATGTCAATCGTATGGATAAAGAAACTCCAGCGAAAAAGGTATTCGAAGGGAAGGTCCCCGGTCAACGGCGAAGAGGGAGACCATGCCTCCGGTGGATAGACCAAGCTGAGGAAGCCCTAACCGCGCTTGGCATTAACGATTGGAGAAGGCGCGCGAGTTATATCACCCAAACATACAGCTACAAACAGTGGCATTAAGAGTACCATATTGTAATATAATATAAAATAAACAACTTGCTCGTTTCATTGTACGACGCAGATAATAAAATGCTGCCTCAACAAATATGAAACAATCAAGTTGTTCATATGATGGGACAATATGTGCCAATTGTCTACATCTAGAATTTAAGTAGTTTCAGTTGAAGTTTGCAGTTCAGATAATAAACGTTTCAATAAAAATAACCACAGTCTTTCGCTCCCTAACTTAAATATATATAAATACATATTTAACTGGCGCAGTCGGCGGAAGTGGTGAAAATTTTTTTTTTTGAAATAAATACGTATTTAATATATTAAAATATATACGTATATCAAAGAAAAAAGAACCAGAGAACACAAACATTTACATATGAACTAAAAGGAAGCTGTGAAAAAAATAGAAAAAACGTGAAGCTGAACCAACTTTACTCAAAAAAAAAAAAAAAATATAGTAATAAAACTATTTAAAATGGCAAATCCAGCTGATGTAGCAAATATGCAGCAGTGCATCGTGGCGTTGACAAACTTGATGGTATAACAACAGCAGCAGCAAGTTATCTCAACGAGATCGAGAATTGAAAGAGAAACGCGATTTTTACCAACTTTCACTGGACAGGAAGGAACGTTACATGGATTCATCGCAGCAGTTGATGTTGTTATGGAGGAATACCAAAATCAAGAAGAGGTATATAGTGTAGTGCTGAATACAAAAATACAAGGGCAAGCGAGGATGATCCTGAATGTGAATATACCACAAAATTGGGCAAAATGCAAGGCCAAACTCAGACAACATTATCGCCCAAAACAGGACCAGCTAACATTGACTAGGAAGATAAACAACTTAAGAGTGAGTAGTATAAAAGATTTAGATGATAAGGTAAGGGAATTAGTGGAAGACATAAGTGAGATTGCGACATTTGAAGACAGTGCTCAATTGACGGATATTTTTGGGGGCATGTTAATTCAAAGAATTAAGGAATTATCGGCAGGGACTTTCGCTTTCGAAATCATGAAGAAAATGGCAGTGCCCCAAATAAGGGAAAGTATCTCACAATTTATTAGATTAGATTATGGAAACCTAAATTTGCGTTTAATTCTAAAGAAAAATGAGAGATTGGATAGTAATGCATTTAACAATAGGCAACAGTCAAGTCATAATAAGAATGGAAAAGGGCAACAACTAGATAGCACAAACGATGGTGGTAGTGGACAAAGGCAAAACAACTCTAACCAACAACAAAATTATAGACGATCAGGAAATACGAGACAATACTACAATCGTAACAATGACCAAATGCAAGGGAGCAGACAAAGTAGAAATCAAAACGTACAGCAACCTGAAGCAATGAGTGTGGACAACATGAGCCAAGGCAATAATGAAAATAATAATATAGATGTTTTTTTTTCTCAATTAGCCTCGGATCCACATAAAATATTTATAAAGGGGACTGTAGAAGACGAACCATTTTTAATATTAGTGGATACGGGATCTACGATAAGCATATTAAACCAAAATAATGTACATTCATCAAAATATGAAATTTTAAGCGACTATTCTAAAAATATTTACACAATAAGTGGCGAAGTCAAAACAAAAAATGTATTTGCCATGACAAAACCTCCTATAGAGTTTCAATTCGCAGATAACAGCAGAATAAAATGGGTAGCAATGCCAATAAACAAACCGTACAACTTTTTGCTAGGTATGGATTTTATACATAAAAACATCAAAGAAATTAGTGTAGAAAAGAAAACCATAAAGTTGAAAAATGATATCGTCATTCCTTTCATATCACAATACTCAGAAGATGTGTGTGTACTTGAAGTAAGTGGATTGAATGATTTCAATTTTAATGAACTAAGTGATGAAGAAACAAAGATTGTTGAAGATTTAAAGAAAAAATACAGTAAATTGTTCTATAATGAAGGAGATGCATTAACAAATACTACTACTGTAGTACATAATATCAAAACAACTACTGACCGACCAATCAATTCCAAGTTGTACAGATACCCTCCAAAATATGAAGAGGAGGTTCGCAAACAAATGGAAGAAATGGAGTGGAGTGGTATTATACAAAAAAGTAGAAGTAAATACAGCTCGCCAATCATTGTAGTTCCAAAGAAAAAAGATCAAACCGGTGAACAAAAATTTAGAATTGTGGTAGACTATAGGCGTCTTAATCAAGTGACCGTCTCTGACAAATACCCAATGCCAATTATAGATTCAATTCTAGATAAGCTGGGTCGTGCTCAGTTTTTTAGTACCATAGACTTAGCTAAAGGCTACCATCAGATTCTGATGGCAAAAGAGGATAGGGAAAAAACCGCATTCATTGCAACCTGTGGTCTTTATGAGTTCATTCGAATGCCGTTCGGGCTAAAAAACGCTCCGGCGACGTTCCAGCGTCTCATGAATGAAATCTTACGAGACTACATTAACAAAATATGCGTTGTGTATTTGGATGATATTCTCATATTTTCCACTACACTAGAAGAGCATAAAAATTCCTTAAAAAAAATACTTAGTAAATTGCAGGAGCATAATTTGAAAATTCAGCCAGATAAATGCTCATTCATGAAACGAAATACACCTTTTTTGGGTCATATACTTACAAAGGAAGGTATTAAACCTAATCCTGAAAAGATACAGGCTATAAGAGGAATTCCCCTTCCTAAAACAGAAAAACAATTGAAAGGGTTTTTAGGCATGACGGGGTTCTACCGGAAGTTTGTAAAAGATTATTCTCGAATAGCGCACCCCATGATAAGATATTTACAAAAAGGAAATAAAGTAAACCAGAATGATCCTCAGTATATAAGTGTTTTTGAACACTTGAAAACTTTAATTTCCACTCATCCCATTCTGAAATATCCAGAATTTGATAAACCTTTTGTATTGACTACAGATGCCAGTGACTTTGCGATTGGTGCGGTTTTATCGCAGCAAGGGCAACCAATCTGCTATGCATCAAGGACTCTCAATAAGCATGAGAGAAACTACAGTACAATAGATAAAGAGTTTCTTTCAATAATATATGCTGTAAATTACTTTAGACATTTTCTTTGTGGTAACAAGTTTGAAATAATTACCGATCACGCCCCGATTAGATACCTAAATTCAAAATATAAAGGGAAACAATTAGGTGCTAGACACCAAAGATGGATATTACAACTTCAAGAATTTGATTACAATATAACTTATAGGCAAGGCAAGGAAAACCAAGTTGCCGATTTTTTAAGTAGGCAGGAAAATGCCCCATTAATAAATGCAAAGAATGAAAACGAATCGAATTTTAATTTATCTGAAACTGTGCATTCAGCTGAAGAAGAAGATGCTTTTTGCGTCTGTATAAAAAACGAAATAGTTAATAAATACAGAACGCAAATAATAGTTACCTTCGCAGCTCAAGATAATATTTTCACATCTCATGGAAGGAAAATCATTGAAATAAATCCGGCAGATCGAGAAGAATCCATTCAACAAAAACTCATAGAAAATGTCGAAAAGGGAAATGTTGGAATTTTTTCCGAAGTATCAGATAGAGATTATTATAAGATACAGTTAATAATAACTGCAATTTTTTCGTACAAATCTGACATCAAGTTCATAAAATGTACAATGAGAGCAAACGAAATAGAATCAGAGGAGGAACTCCATAAGCAAATTTCTTTGTACCACACTAACGAGTCATTACATAGTGGAATGAACGAATGTTACTATTCTCTTAAAAATAAAATATATTTCCCGAAACTGAGAAATCATATACAACTTATCATTACTAATTGTAAAAGGTGTCAAGAGATAAAATACGATAGGAAGCCTCTAACACCCAAGTTTAAATTGACAGAAACTCCCAAAGAGAAAAATGAAGTAATTCATCTTGATATATTTCATATGAAAAAAAGATCTTTTGTCACAGTGATTGATAGGTTAACAAAATTTGCTGTGGCTTATAATATAGAGGATAGGAACTGGAGAACAAAAAAACGTATAATAACAGAACACCTTGTTAAATTTGGCAAACCGAACAAAATAATTTTAGATAATGAATTTAAAGCAGAGCAAGTAATTTCATACCTAAACTCAGAAGGCATTGATATACATTTTACTACACCTAATTCACACACTGGCAACGCCGACATCGAGAGACTGCACTCGACTTTGATGGAAATAGTAAATGGAATTGACGAAGATGATTCAATAGAAGTAAAGATCCAAAAGGCAATCGGAATCTACAATAATAGATATCATACATCGCTAAAATGTACTCCAAAGTATGCAAAAGAGGTTGAGCAACCATCTACACTATATGATAGATTAGAAAACAAAAAAAGAAAAGTGGTAGGAAACCGAAATAGAAACAGGGAGAATTATATAGAAGAAAGGGAAGAAGGCCCTATTAAAAACTATAAACGAGTTAGGCACAAAGACGAACCCTACTTCAGAATAACCAAACTAAGAAACGTACATCCAGCCAATATTAAAAGACCTCAAAGAATGTTAAGAGTAAATAGCCAACAAGAAACCTAATCTCCAATCATCTTTCAGGTTATGTGGAAAATATTACTAATTATGATAATGATAATGTGTAATCAAAGTATCGCTTTCAACATTCAACCGATAACAGACGAAAATGGATACATGGAACTAAATACTGACTTGGAAATTATTGCGACAAAGTCCGACTTAATAGTACACAAAATAAACCCTTCCGAAATATTAGGAATACTGAATTTAATGAGTCTTAACTTAGAGCCATTGCGACAGAACCATAAAATGATCATACTAAAGGAAATAGAAATTTTGATGAGCAAAGTAAAAACTTTAATACCAAAGCAGAATAGAAGCAAGAGAGGCCTGATCAATGCAGTTGGAAACGTTTATAAATTTCTTTTTGGTACTATGGATAATACAGACAGGGAGGATATAGAATTACATTTGAACACAGTAGACCTAAACTTACACAATTCGATAACAGCTCTTAATCAGCAGGTCAAAATAAATGACTATTTTAATAAATCATTAGAGGGAATAAGAGATGCGATAAATCAAGACAGAAAAAATCTAGTACAGTACTTAGACAAATTAGATACTACTATAAAAGAAGTTATGCTACAATATTTATATCAAGAACAATATTTAATGCTTACTATACTAAAAAATAAGATAGATCATATACAGAATAGTATAAGTAGTGCACAATTTGGGATTATAAGTCCGAATATTCTCATTAAAGACGAAATAAACGATTATGATATAGATTTAAATAAATTAAAATATATTCGAACATGTTTGATAGAATATAATGGGCAAGAATTATTGTTGATAATAAAAGTACCGAAAGAATTTGTAACAGTTAGGTTAAAATCAATTATTCCCATAACAAACTCTAAATGTAAAGAGATAGATTCGGAAATAGAAGTACAATTTGAATATGAGAACCAAACATACAAATTTGAAAATAAACATATACTTAATGAATGTAGAATATCAAAGCATTGTAGTATAAGAAAAAATTGTAAGCTTGTAACAAACAAGGCCGTTGAAATTATTGAACTAGACAAAGAAACAATAATACTAAAAAATATAAGAAATGTTCAGATAAATAGTACATGTCAATTTAAGAATATGGTATTATCAGGAAACTATATGATTCAATATAGAAACTGTTCTATAAAGATACTTGAGCATTTTTTTCAAAACTCCAAAGCAACTTATAAAGAAAGATTTATTTATCCTAAGTCAAAAGTTGAAAATAATTTTACAGAAAAAATAACGTTTGAAGAGATAAAATTTGTTAATGAAAAAAATTTTGAAGAAATAAAAGAATTGAAATTTAGCCGAAATGTATCCTCGGGTATAAATCTAACTTTTATTATAATTTTGATTATTATTGTGGTATTTATGAGTTGTCAATTTAAAAAGAATAATGTAAAAGTTAAAATACATGAAAAAAGAATTCAGGAGAATTCAAGAACTAGCGGTGGAGGAGTTATATCACCCAAACATACAGCTACAAACAGTGGCATTAAGAGTACCATATTGTAATATAATATAAAATAAACAACTTGCTCGTTTCATTGTACGACGCAGATAATAAAATGCTGCCTCAACAAATATGAAACAATCAAGTTGTTCATATGATGGGACAATATGTGCCAATTGTCTACATCTAGAATTTAAGTAGTTTCAGTTGAAGTTTGCAGTTCAGATAATAAACGTTTCAATAAAAATAACCACAGTCTTTCGCTCCCTAACTTAAATATATATAAATACATATTTAACTCGCGCAAAACAGAGGCGCCTGGCGAGAGCTATTGAGGTCGGCCGTAACCTGACAACGGGTTGTTATGGCCATCTAAGTAAGTTAGTAATAAAATAAATGTAAAACACAAAAATTTAAACTTAAATAAATAAAAATTTAAATAAAAGTGTTGACTATTTAATTATTAAAAACTGATGATCGAGTACCAGGCGCGTGCGCAGGTGGGGGGTTTTAACTCGAACATTTCATGTTAGATTATGTTCATCAAAAACGTCAAAAAACTGTTTTCTTTTAATATAGACATTTAATAATAATTAAATACATTTGTACATGAGCTTATTAGAGATGTTCAAAAATATGTTCAAGAATACTTCAAGAACACTCGATTTTCGAAAATTTATTCAAATTTCATTTTAAAAAATAAAAAAAGAAATAGTTGCTATCAGAGCTGCAAAATTTTCATTTTTCGGAATTTTGCGAAAAAAATAAAGGAAATTTGATTTTCTTCTTATTTTTAATATTTTTTTTTTGAAATTTTTTTTTCGATTTTCCTCTTCAACATAAGGAAGTCTCGGAAAAAAAAAATAACCGCAATTTTTTAAGCCTATTTACATATAAGGAAAAAAATTGTGGTTTCTCCGCGAGTAGAGCTTTGGTGTTTCTTGTGTAACAGCTCAAATCCTTTGTTGCTTTCATTGCATTCACCTTAATAATTTGAAGTGGTCAATGCCACTACATGAATTTCTATTAAAAAATAAATGAGAAAAAAAAAAAATAAAATTTGATTTTTGGTCCGAAAATTTTAAAAGTATTTTATAAGCAAGTAATTACAATATTTGCTTCAATAACTAGTCACATGACACAGTGCACACAGTTTAAAAAAATGTAAAAAAAAATTTAATTTTGAATGAAAATTTTTTTTTTATCATTTATTTTTTTAATGGCAATTTATGTATTTGCATTGACAATTTCAAGTTACAGTGTATTAAGGTGATTGCAGTGAAAACAACAAAGGATTTGAGCTGTTGCACAAGAAATACCAAAGCTCTACTCGCGGAGAGATCACCGTTTTTCTCCTTATGTATTAAAAATAGCTTTAAAAATAGCGGTCAATTTTTTTTCGATACTTCCTTATGTGTATATAAGGAAAATCGAAAGAAAATTAAAAAAAAAATACTACTATATACTATATACAGGTAGTCCCCGACTTACGACCGAGATAGGTTCCTAGTCGTCGGTCGTAAGTCGTAAGTCGAGTTCCATAAAAAATAACTAAAGAAAAATATTACATACATACTGTACTACTAACTTTTAGGGTCAGGAGAAATGAAACTACCCAAAATTCATATAGTTCAATAATATGTAATAATAATAATAACACAAAAATATATATTGAAATGTGTAATAATAACACTATTTTAAGCATTTTCTATGAAAAAAATTGAAAAAAAATTGGTCGTAAATCGAACGGTCGTAAGTCGGGGACTACCTGTATAAGAAAAAATCAAATTTTCTCAATTTTTTTGGCCAAATTCCGAAAAATTTAAATTTCGAATTTAAATAAATTTTCGAAAATCGAGTGTTTTTGAAGTATTCTAGTACATGCCATATATTTGAACAAGTCTAGTGTTTATGTTATGATTCGATATTCAGTTATCATTACGTAAGTATCTAATTCTGCGAGATACTTGAAAACACTCGTCCAAAACTCTTTCGACATTGATTTCGATATCGCAATTTATATTTAGCGAGGCTAAGCCATTCAGCCGATCTTCGGACATAGTTAATCTGAGGCATGTCTTTAGACGACGTAGCGCTGAAAAGGAGCGTTCATTTGTTACTGTTGTCACAGAAAAAGTTGCCATAACACGAAGCATTTAATGGACATTTGGAAACGCGTCTTCATTGCAAGTAACCAGTGCTTCGAGAGAATTTTTGATGTCTTGCACGGCAATGAGTTGACTCCAAAATTGAACTTTATTTATACACTAGAGTTCTGCACGAATACCAAAAATTTACTCGTTTCAGTACTCGTTCACTTTTCTAATGCTCCAATTACAAGTACACATTTCCGTTGAGTACCATAGCGTATAGTAAAAAAAAATTTAATAAGCTTCGTGTATGTACCAGGGATGATATTGGCATATTTGTAAAAGGGCCAAAGTTCGAACTCAAATAGGGCTTTTTTAACATAAATAGGGCTTCTGTAAATCAAATAGTATATAACCATTTATATTATAACCAAATGTTTTCTTTTTACAAAATTTATTTTGTTGTTTAAATTTAATTGTAAGCATAAATTTTACTTAGGAACATTTAAGCGTTTACGATTTTTTGTATATATCGCCAATTTTATTCAATAACGTTATAACCCAAAAACGTAAAAATTCAGTTAAAGTGCTTGCCCCGAAATATCTGATTTTTTGAGTTATGACGTTATTGAAGAAAATGAGCGATATATTAAAGAACTATGTTGAGATCGATTTTTAGAAACTTCTTCAAAAGAAAATGCAGAAACAATTGATATATTTGCAGATTTCGCACATCAAATTTAACCTATTACTTAGGTCAACAAATCGAAAAAAAATGTTGATGCCGAGGTATAGTTAGTGGTTTTGTATTAAGTATGTACTGGCAACGTTAAAAATATTTTTAATTTTTTTTCCCCCACGTGTCATTTTTGACTAACCGTCAGTTTTCATTATTTAACTTAATTATTATATCATGTCTTCATCGCGAAGAAGTTGCCTCAATGATCCAAATGTGTTTTGTTACATTTGTGGTGAATACACAGTGAAAAAGTTCAGAAAACCTATATCAGATTTTATAAAAAGTGCTTATTTTGCTTACTCGAAATTTGAGGATAAATACTACCCGACAATACCCCAAATTGTTTGTTATGAAAATTTGAGACAGTGTATTAGTGGTAAAAGAAACCATATGAGGTTCGGAATAATGTTAAAATAATGATTTATCCGAACTTAGATTCTGCTAGAAGACCCTTACCACATTCAGAAGAAGTACCTGTTCCAACATTTTGTTCCATTCGTGAATCATCATTTGAAGAAGTCATTAATGAAATGAATAGCGACATCGAAGAAGAATTAAATGATTTGATAAGGGATCTTGAACTTTCTAAAGAATCTGCAGAGGTTTTGGCTTTTAGATTAAAAGAAAAAAACTTGTTTGAGTCAAGTACAAAAGAACAAGAGAGCATGACTTGCTACCATTTCTTCAATCGGAAAATGATAGTTTTTTTTTTTGGATGTGCAAGGCCTTATTCTAGAAATGGGAATTTCAAAATACCATCCAAATGAATAGCGTCTCTTCATAGACAGCTCTAAACGAAGTCGTTTAGTCGTTTGTTGAAGTTACTAAAAACTTTCTGGGAAATTACAAGTCAAATAACTGCTCTGAAATTGTAAATGACATGCTAGAGCACTTTAATAACTTAGGATGCAATAAGTCCATCAAAGTGCACTACCTTCACGTCGCGAAAAAGAAAGTAATTTTTTAAATTATGTACATAAATTGTTTTTCATTTAATTTTTTTTTTACAAGGCAAAATCCAGAAAACTACACATAGTCGAGAAAGAGAAAGTTCTTTTTTAAATAATGTAAGTTGTTTTTCGTGTAAACTTTTTTTTTTACAAGGCAAAATCTAGAAAACTACACATAGGATATCAAAAGTTTAGCTAATAATGTATTCAATATAAGGTCCTTAGTTAAAATAAAAGTACAACTTCTCGGCACCAAAACTAGTGTTGACCAGTGTTATAAATCAAATAAAACTTTTTTCATATAAAAAAAATCTCTGGTTTCTTATTTGAAATAATTTCAATTTGAAGCTTAAAAAGTCGAAAGCCATCGTATTACTTAAGGGTCCACTACCATTTTTTAGGAGAAAAATAAAACACTTAAATTTTATCCCAGTTCGCTTCAAGAAAGATTAAGATCGATTAAATTGTCAACCAAATCTGACAATGCACGATTATTATATAGTGTCAGGAGATTCCAAATATACAATCCGTAAAATCGGAGCTGCTCATTTAGTCGTTTTATGGCCATTTTAAGATTAGCACTATGGCCGACACGGTTCGTTTTAAGCAAGATCAAAATCGGTAAAAAATTTTCAACCAAATCTGACAATGCACAATTATTATTTAGTGTTCGGAGATTCCAAAAACAAGATTTGTAAAATCGTACCTGGTCATTTACTCGTTTTATGGCCATTTTACGGTAAACACTTTCACCGATAATATCAATAAAATGACGTTCCAGGAAAAATTGTGAATAAAGACATTAAAATTTTTTGTTTGATTTGTAATAGAAAATACTTTTAAAAGCCATAAAAAAACTTATTTTTAATTAGTTTTTAGGCCCAAAAAAATTTTTTAAATATTTTTTTTAATTTTCTTTTTTAAGAAAAACGGTGAATAAAACATCAAATATAAAATATTTTTTATTTATTGTTTTTTTGAGAGCTTTGTAATCAAAAATATCTCAAAAATTTATAAAACAAAATTATAATTTAAATTCTTTTTTACCAGTTTTAAGGCCTAAAAGAATTTTTTTTTAGTATTTTCAATTTTTTTCCATGGAAAATGATGAATAACGTAATATATATAAACAGTTGTTTATTTTTTTTCCTTGTTAGTCAAAAATACTTTTAAGGCTCACAAAAAATAATAAAAAAAATTAATTTTTTCACTAGCTTTTCAGCCAAAAAAAAAATTTATATTGGTATCGATTTTTTTCCATGAAAATCGGTGAATAACACAAAAGTCTTTGCATATTTGCAAAACTTATTGACTTCATCGTATGAATCGACTCAAAATACATAAAAAAAAAATTATCATAGCATATTTTAAAATTTCAATTGATATTAAAAGCATCAAAAACTGTACACTGTTCGCTTCATAATTTTGTTAAAATTATCGGTAAAAGTGTTTACCTTAAATGGCCATAAAACGAGTAAATGACCAGTTACGATTTTACAAATCTTGTTTTTGGAATCGCCGAACACTAAATAATAATTGTGCATTGTCAGATTTGGTTGACAATTTAATCGATCTTGATCTTGCTTGAAGCGAACCGTGTATCCAAGTAAGCTTTCCTTTGAAAAATAAAAAATTGTGATAATTTTTCGGTAGAATTTTGCAAAAGGGCCACAAATGAATAAAAAGGGCCACGGGGCTTTTGAAAAATAAAAGGGCTCAAAAAAGCCCTAAAAGCCCCCAAATATCATCCCTGGTATGTACACGCACAACAAAACTGAAGGTAATGAATCGAACTGAATGACGTGCTCGTCAAGAAATGTGTGATATCAAAGAGATTACAAGGTCAATTGCATTAAGATGTAGAAGTTTTTGTTTTGTTTACTGCTGTGATTCTTAACAGATCAACGCAAGAAACATTACATAGTAGGCTTGTAGAACTACTATACTTCGGCTAACAAAGCTTACTGATGATATGACGTAGCGGTCATTGAAACTAGTATAAGCAGCTCGTTGTCCATTTTAATGCATTTTGCGCTTGTAGTTTTTTTGTTTTTTGCACTAAAAGTACTGAACAAGAAGCTCTGTACAAAAATATTGTTACATGCTTTATTGTTTTATTTATTCGATGAAAGTGAGGAAGAGAGAATTCATTTGTGCACCAAGGCGTTGCCAGAAGATTTACATGCGCAACTTTTTTATTTATTTATCTGAAAACTAAAATAAAACGAATGTCCGGGACTATATTAATTTTTTAACATCATTGTGGATCTGTTTAAAATACTTTTTGGTAGTTTTATCTTTAGAATGATGCTAGAAAAATGACTATAACTACTGCCCTATATTTACATTTACGAAGTCCAAAGTTTTTTAAGTATAATTTATTAATCACAACGATAAATTAAAAATGGTTGTTCAGTCCATATAAAATAAATAACAAAATATATATATAAATAAACATAATTCATAAATAAATCACATACGCATATTGATATCGGTAAATTTAGTTAAAATAACTCCATTTTTTTTAATTATTTGAAAATTTTTTGTAAGTCAAGGTTTACACGAGGAAACTTTTTTGGCAAAGTTTCCTAGTTTGTTGGCAAAAGGGGAAAAATGAAAGGGACGAGGTAAAAAATTTGTCATATGTTGCAAACGCGAAACGAAAATCACAAAAGAGGACAAGAATTTGTCTCTCAGAATTTCCTCGTGTAAACGCCGATTAACGAAATATCTCAAAAGCTATAGGAAATAGAATAAAAAATCCCGGCATCTTTTTCGTTTTCAAAAACTGTTTTTGTAATATAACATAAATTTATTTAGTTAATTTGAAATTTTTAATCGAACTTTACAGTCAATTGCAGTAACCAATATTCTTGTGAAATTTCACAAATCGGTTAATGCTTTATAAACAAACATGACAAAGACAACAAATGGAACAATTTAACCTGGTAATTGGTGACATATGTTTCGGCTATTACCACATATATACACATATTCATATGTATATACATAGCCTCATCAGACCAGTTTTGGTTAATTTGTAATGTGATTCGAACCCCCGACCATTCCATGAATTATATGTGGACGGCCGCTCTAACACTTGAGCCACGGAGGTTGTGCTGAACGACATGTACGAAGTGCAATTTATATTATGCGATTGCGCCATCTGTTGTAATTTTATTGTCATTTCTCGTTTGCTGCATAGCTTTGTTAAACCATCGGTTTAAGGACTTGCTATATGATGTAGCTTTATTATTTCGGATTTCAGGGCTTCCGCCACTTATTCTTCGAATAATTGTTGGACGTATTCTTCCGGTTTTAGAAATTTTAATTTGTTTTTAGTCGACTGAATGTTATTAATTAATTTGAAATTTTTAATCGAACTTTACAGTCAATTGCAGTAACCAATATTCTTGTGAAATTTCACAAATCGGTTAATGCTTTATAAACAAACATGACAAAGACAACAAATGGAACAATTTAACCTGGTAATTGGTGACATATGTTTCGGCTATTACCACATATATACACATATTCATATGTATATACATAGCCTCATCAGACCAGTTTTGGTTAATTTGTAATGTGATTCGAACCCCCGACCATTCCATGAATTATATGTGGACGGCCGCTCTAACACTTGAGCCACGGAGGTTGTGCTGAACGACATGTACAAAGTGCAATTTATATTATGCGATTGCGCCATCTGTTGTAATTTTATTGTCATTTCTCGTTTGCTGCATAGCTTTGTTAAACCATCGGTTTAAGGACTTGCTATATTATGTAGCTTTATTATTTCGGATTTCAAAAAAGTAAAAAAGAAACTTGAAAAATATATTAAGGAAAAACGAAAAATAAGTTGAATACCTAATATTATTAAATAATAAAAGAGTAAAAAGAAACTTGATAAAAATATTAAGAAAAACGAAAAATAAGTTGAATACTTAATATTATTAAATAATAAAAAAGTAAAAAGAAACTTGATAAAAATATTAAGAAAAACGAAAAATAAGTTGAATACTTAATAATATTAAATAATAAAAAAGTAAAAAGAAACTTGATAAAAATATTAAGAAAAACGAAAAATAAGTTGAATACTTAATATTATTAAATAATAAAAAAGTATAAAGAAACTTAACACAATTTATTAAGAAAGAGAAAAAATTTAATAACAAAACATGTAAAATTTTAGAATAATTAATCTTTTTCAAAGGAAAAAAATAACTATCCACAAAAAAAAACATATTGAGAAAAAGTTAAAAATTCAATTGAATATTTAATATTGTCAATTAAACTAAGAATAAAATAACACAAATTTTTTACATAAATTTTTTTTTTGTTGTTGGAATAAATAACTTATTTTCAATAATCGACTTGAAAAGTGGTTTCCACCAGATTCTATTAGACGAATCCGACGTAGAGAAAACCGCTTTCTTCATAAGAAATAACCAAAAACTTTCGAGAAAATTAAAAAATTCTTCTTATAAGCCTAGACCAAGCTCTAGAATTTGCCGAAATTAAAACAGCAGTTAGCAAAGATTGCTTAATTTACTTAATAAGGATGCCAACTACAGAAAATGAAGATTGTAAATTATATTAAATTAGACCAGCAAAGAGAAATAAAATCATAAATAAAATAAATTTTGAACAAATACTAATATGTAGAAATAAGATGTATGAAAAAAAAATCCATGGTTAACGATGTATCGAAGTTTTTTGTAACCTCTTCGAACGAGGACGCTCGCATTTGAGGGCGGAAGAGTTAACAATTGGTTAACATCTGACTTAGTAACAAATACTTAAATTCTTGTTAATTTTGTTTACTATGTAGCATAGCAGTATAATTTTGTTATTTAAAAAAAAAGACAAGGCATGGCAACAGAGCAATGCATTGATCCAGCAAAAGTGCTGATAACGCGACTAACTGTCGTAGGCAGCACTAATATCGTGGCTTCTTTTTTCTTGAATGATCTTTAGTAAGTCAGTTGCAGCAAGTTCGTCATAATGAAAAGTTAGATTTAAATGAATTATAAAAATAAATGTGAAACATAGAAATTAAGGTTGTTTTAAAAAAAGGTATAATTTAAATAAATTAACAAAATAAATGTGAAACTTAAACTGAAATAAATAAAAATTTCAGTAAAAGTGTTGACTATTTAATTATTATTGTAAACTTATGATCGAGTACCATGGATTAACTTATATTTGCAAATCCGCCAGAATTAGCGGCCGCTGGCCTCGTTTTTTTTTTTTGGAGAACATCTTTCAGCCATATTTTTCCTGAAGCTAAGGCTGTCTTGAATTAATATTCAAGGTAGTTCAATTAAAATTCAGATAGCTATTTTTTTTTTAACTTTATATGTAACTTTTCATGTTTTTTTTTAACTTAAATGTTCATTTTTTTTTTTTTTGGAGCACGCTCTTCAATTATGGTTTTTCTTCAAGTTAAGACTATCTTTAATTAATATTCAAGGAGGAACAATTAAAATTCAAAGGGAGACATAGTTAAAATTGCATTTAAGTTAAAAAAACATGAAAAGCTACATATAAAGTTAAATAAAAAAATAGCTATCTAAATTTAAACTGAACAACCTTGAATATTAATTCAAGACAGCCTTAGCTTCAGGAAAAATTATGGCTGAAAGATGTTCTCCAAAAAAAAAAAAAATAAAAAAACGAGGCCAGCTAAAACGCTAATTCTGGCGGATTTGCGCATATACCTCACCACGTTTGAGTTTCTTGATAAATGACCTTAAAGACCTGGATAAATCTGCGACGATAACCACATAATAATAAAACGACATGAGACATACATACATGCATATGTATGTCTCATTGATGTTTGTGACATTGTGCAACATTTTGCTGGTTTTAGCTGAGATTCTGAACGCGATTTCAACCAAAAGATTCTCCGAATTTGTATTCTTATTATTGGAAAATAAACAATTAAAAGTGTACAAGAATTCTGAAAATAATAAAATTATTACACTATTTTTAAAATCAGTCTAATAAGAATTATTATATTTACAATGAGCATATTAAACCTCCATTGGTAAAATTCTGCCCACCAGTCCTCCCGGGTTAATACCCGTAAATTGATTGAAGACATAAAGATCAAAGTGCCAAAGCAAGTTATTTGTCTACAATATAAGGGTGCGCACCGAAGAACATTCTTTCACCCCGCTCAAAGGAAGAACAGTTAATTTAATTATGAAAAGTGTGAATTCTGAATATAATTGTCAAATAAATGAAATGTGCTTTTAATTCAAAATCAGATTTTAACTAAAGCGCATTTTATTTTGCGACTATAGCAACGGGCAAATATCTTTATTATTGACATTAGTTTTACTATCTATTTTAATTTGAGCATCAAATGTTTTTAAAATATTCCATTCAATAACGCATTATTTACCAAATATTCGCCACCTATAAATATGGCTTCTTCTTTAATTATTTCAATGTCTTCATAATAACCTTTAATTTTATTACATTGTCCTTTCTTATTATTCAATTTCTTAATTACACATGTCTCTTCCTGTTAAGATTTACAAAATAAATTGCTTAATTCCTTTCGGCAATCTTCAACTTTCATATTTGTCATTGCACTTTACAATTTCTTCTAATTTTATCAATTTCGAATTGTGGTATTCACACCAGCCTCATTAGTTTGATAATTTGTTAGTTGGTAGTTCGGTAAAGTTTTTAGCCGTGAAGACTCTATTTATGTTTTATTTCGTTAGCCTGTCAGTAAAAACTGATTTTGTATTTTTTTTTTTTTTGTATTTTTTTTTGTACGAACTTAAACGGAAAACAAAATCTGAAAGCTGATCGCTATGTTACCAACTAACAGAAAACTATCAGGCATGCCACCTAGTTAATTTGGGGGCGTTCAAGTATTACGTAACGCAATTTTTGATGATTTTTGAACCCCCCTTCCCCATGTCACGAACCTTAACGTGTATATTTGCCCAATCCCATTTTGAAAAAAATGCAGCTATTTTGATGAAACTTGGTGATTTGCTGTACATGTGACCCAAATTAATATTAGGCTATGTTTCAAGTTTCCAACGATTCGTACAGGGGCGTGGCAGAGCTCTAAATTTTAACCATATCTCGTAAGCCGCGCAAGATATTGTGATGAAATTTGGTAAACGGATACATATAAAGTATATAAATTGTGATAAAAGTGGGCGGAATCGTAAAAGTGGGCATGGCACATTACAACAATTAAAAATATTGATTCTGTATGTCTCGAAATTCGCACACATGATTTTTACAAAATTTTTGGAGATGATGCCGCTGCAAGCAGTCATCATTACAAGCTTAGCCACTTAAAAACTTATAAACGTTATATGTCCAGACATTTAAGGCTATTGTAATCCGCTGAAACATCCTAAAAAAATTAATAAGTTTTTATTTTGAACCGCTCTAATGTATATATTCAGTCGCCTTTGTTTATTGGTCCAAAATTATGAACTCGAGAATGTTATAATTTCTGAGTATAAAGAGCTATTTGGGTCGATTATATAATATAATCAGCTCGTCGGGTCACAAGAAACTCTGTTTTGAGCAATTTTTCGCCTTATAGGTACAAAATTAGATTTTCTCCAAAAGGGGAGGTGATCCGATTTCAAGTGAAGTTGTTTCGGTTACTACTGATGCCAAGGAATAGTTTCCAGGTGGTTCCTGGTGTCGTAATTTTTGGCAAACTTGTTTTATCTTATTAAAGGAATTTGGTCAAATAGTACCTGTGGGCATGGCACCTCCCATATAAGCAAAAAACGTTTATTATTATAGATAAGTACTGTGCTATAAGAGTAATCTTCATAAAATTTGGTGTATAGATGTCCGTTACTATAAGCTTTAAAATTAACTTTTGGCGGGATTCCATCAGTGGGCGTGGCAACTCTCATATTAACATAAATTTTTAAGCGCTGTTTTAAGTGAACTATTCCAGCAATTAGTATGCAATTTAATGTAAGTGGTTCAGTTGCAATAGAATATATCTGAATCAAAAGTGCCTGAAATAGCACAAGTAGGCGGGGCGCCTCCCATACAAATGACATACGGAAAGTGGAATATTTATCGTAATATGTGAGCAATCATATAAAAATTTGGTGTAAAAGGTTTGTTTACGGAAAGCTATTTCTGGATCAAAACCGGAATGGATTGTACCAGTGGGTGTGTCACCGTCCCAAATTTTAAGGCTAACTACGGCATATATCGCAAACTACACAAGCTATTTTGCTAAAATTTGGTATGCGGGTGTTGATCACGAATATAATTTATTGAACCAAAAGTAGGCGAAGTTGGAGAAGTGGGTGTGGCATATTTCAACTTTTTCATTTCCTTTCGATTTTTGTCAAAATTTTTCATATTCTTTCGACTTTTTTAATCTTTTAACTTTTTTCAATATATCCTAAATGTATTTGTTCCACTTTTTCAACCTCTTATCGACTTTTTCATCGATTTTGAATTGTTTCAGCTTTTTTCAACTTTTTTAGACTTTTTCAACCTCCCTCAAAATTTTGCATACATTTTTAAATTTTTCAACATTTTTTAACCTCTGTTAACCTTTTTAACATTTCACATTTTTTTCGAATTATTCAACCTCTTCAACGTCTTATTAACATTTATTGAAAAGATATGTACTTTCAGTGCAGTGTTGGGTATGTGAGTTTCGACCTGGCCGAATATAACAATGTTCATATTGTTATTTAATAAACAAACACACATAATGTAATAAGCATTTTCTTAAGTTTATTAAAAATATTTTATTAAAATGATAAAAGTTGATCTAGAACAGCTACAGCAATAAATGATAAAAATAGGAAAACTTTTCACGCTGATATCTCAGGTTTTGGTTAACCAATCTCGAAGATGATAGTTTTAGGACAATCTGTACACATCCAAATGTGAAATTTACCGCCTTTCTATACTTCGCCTTTTTATAAAAATGAGTCAATAAAAAGCTACATTTTAATTTTCAGATATTCATTTCGGTGTATTAGACACCCATCATCAGTGGTCATATTTTTATTTAAATTGTTCAACTTTTCAGACAAAATTTTTTTAATTTTAAATTTAAGCTTACAACATCTCCGCTCTTCATAGTGTGCTATGAATCATGGCATCTGAAAATGAAAATGTAGTTTTTTATTGACTCATTTTTATAAAAAGGCGAAGTATAGAAAGGCGGTAAATTTCACATTTGAATACTTTTTGCTTCGCGGTACTGTCCTATTTGTTAGTTTTTGACTAATAATCAAATATTCTGTACACACCCAATTTCAAATCACAACGCGTTGTTCGACCCAACCCCCCTTCCCACAAATTGCGTTACTTAATACTTGAACGGCCATAATGCACATAAAAAGTAACGTATAACGACTAACGTAACGAATTAATGAGGTCGGAATGAATAGCACTTAAGTTTATTTATAATGGGATACTTACTAGATGTACAGTACAGCTCAAATGCTTTGCAACTGAAATTATTTTTGAAGAAATATCAAAATATTTCAGTGAAACAATAACTTTGAGTTTAATTTAATGTTACTTTTATCAACTTCACTTATTGCTGATTTTTTACCAAAAACAAAAATTTTAGTCCGTTAGCTAACAACAACAAAAATTTAAGGTAAACAAAAAAAGCGAGAATTTAAGAGCTCAAAACATGCGGAACTCAGCACAATACCATGAAAAAATGCTTAGCTAGTCCAATATTTGCTTCTGTAACCGTTGTTTCTGTTGAGTGCATGACATCTTCTGGACATTGACTCATAAATATGTTCTCCATATGTTCTCAATCGGGTTGAGATCGACAGACTGCGTCGGCCATGATAAGATATCAACTCGTTTTTCCAAAAGACAAGATTTTACAAGCCTTGAACTATGATTTTGATTATTGCCAAGTTGAATTGTCCAAAGAAGTGGCATCTTCCACTTAGCAATTAGGAGAATAACATTGCTTAAAATATTATTGTAGCCAGCTGCCATCATTGTGCCTTGAATGCGCTTATTGGGTGCAACTCTATCTTCCGAAAAACTACTCCACACTATCACATTCCGCCCTCCGTGTTTAACTCTAGGTGTTCTATGTTTGGGATTGAGCTTTGTATACTGATGTTGACGAGGAATAACAATTTTATTTCCTGAAAAATAATTAAGGAAGACTGTTATGGTCAGAAGAACCTAAGTACAAAGCTCTTTACCAAATACAGAATACCTAGAGTTAAACACGGAGGTCGGAATGTGATGGTGTTGAGTAGTTTTTCGGGGGATAGAGTTGCACCAATAAGCGCATTGAAGGCACGATGATGGCAGCTGGCTACAATAATATTTTAAGCAATGCTATTCTCCTATTTGCTGTGTGGAAGACGCCACTCTCTTGGACAATTCAACTTGGCAATGATCGAAATCATATCTCAAGGCTTTTACAATCTTGGCGTGTGGAAAATCGAGTTGACATCATATCATAGCCGACGCAGTCTGTCGATCTCAACCCGATTGAGAACATATGGATGGTGGTAAAACGCATAATCGGTCAGAAAATGCTCAAAAGTGGTAATGACCTATTGCTCCATTTGAATGAAAAAATCTTTCTTTTTCATATTTTTAAGATTAAAAATGCAACAACAAATTTAACTAAGTGTTGAGAATTGGCGCTCCGCCAAAAACAGCTGTTCGTGAAAAAAAAGCTCCAGGCTACGCTTTTAAGAAACCAGGGAAACCAATTTTTTTTTTGTTGACAGATCCTAAAAGTCTGCAACAAATTATGTGGATGACAGAAGTGGCTAAAAAAAAGTTGCTTCTGTTTATTCACATAATATTGGGTACTGGAACTTTTTAAAAAAAAAAAAAAAATCCTAATAGTAACATTGTTTTTATTACATTATGACGTTGAGCCGCTCTCCTCCATCTGGAGGGAGTCAACAACAGCAACAACAACAACAACCGCAACAGTTGCGTCAACAACAACAGTTACCACAACAACACTTGCTACAACAACAACAGTTACTACAACAACAGTTGTTACAACAACATTTGCTACAACAACAATCGTCGAAACAACAACAGTTTCTACAAGAAGAGGAGCAACACAGCAGGCAAAAAGCTGAAAAATCTAGCTCTCCTGCTATGAAGAAAAACAGATATTCGACCCAGGTGGTTGCAAATAATGATTCAACATCACAATCAACCTCTACCGGTACTATCCCTAAGGCACGATCAACTGAAGTAAAAAATAAAGTTCAAACAGGTATAGATCGTTACATAACTTTGAATTCAAAGCGAAAGCTCAGCCCTCAAAAAGGGAATGTAGGAAATTCAAAGATAAATAAAACTAACAATTTAGTTACACCTTCAAATGTTGTATCTGACAATCGATTTGCACCATTAAGCGAACTTAACGAAAACAATGATAGTGAACCACCCAAAACTTTTAAGCCGCCTCCAATTTATTTGCGTGAGCGAAGCTCAAACGCTTTAGTAGCAAAGCTAACACAGCTTATAGGGAAAGATACCTTTTTTATTGTTCCCTTAACTAGAGGTAATCTTCATGAAACGAAGATTCAAGTAAAAAGCGAGGAATATTTCCGCATTATTGCGAAAAACTTTAACGACAGTAATAAATCTTATTACACATACCAGCTTAAAAGCAGTAAAGGTATTACAGTTGTTATTAAGGGTATTGAATGCTCTGTTGACCCTGCTGAAATTAAAGAAGCTTTAGGTCTAAAAAATTTCGATGCTAAAGCTGTAATAAATATAGTAAACAAGGATAAGGTTCCACAACCTATGTTTAAGGTTGATCTTTATCCTGATTCTACTAAATTAAAAAAGAATGAGGTCCACCCAATTTATAAACTTGAATATTTGCTTCACCGTCGTGTGGTGGTAGAGGAACCTCATAAAAAAAACGGTTCGGTACAGTGTACTAACTGCCAAGAGTATGGGCATACAAAAACATACTGTACCCTTCAATCTGTCTGTGTCGCTTGTGGAGAACTTCACCACATTTCTAAGTGTTCAAACAAGTTGAAAAAAGATATAAATTTAAAGAAGTGCGCTAACTGCCAAGGGGATCACACTGCAAACTACAGGGATTGTCCTATTTATAAAGAGCTAAAAGCTAGAATCTCTGAAAAAAAGGAAAGTAAACCGAAACCCAACTCAAAATATATTCACAACCCATAACTTTGTCCAGCAACAAAGCACTGCGCATCCAGTTAATCCAGCTATTTCATATGCAAATGCGCTCAAATCAGGAGCAACGAACCCTCAACAAAGTAGCTTGGAAAAACAGATCACAAACTTAACTCAAACCCTGAATCAATTTATGGTTTCAATGCAATCACCTCTACAAGATCTAGTTAAAACGCAAAACCAGCTACTTCAAATTTTGATTGCGCAAAAATAAGTCAGTGTTTGGAATGCAAACGGCATCAGCCAAAATAAAAATGAAATTTTTCATTATGTAACCCATGCAAAAATTGACTTAATGCTTGTTTCAGAGACTCATCTGACAGACAAGCATAATTTTCATATACCAGGATACAAATTCTACAAAACCAATCATCCTGATGGCAAAGCTCACGGGGGCTCAGGAATTTTAGTTCGAAATCGCCTTAAACACTACTGCTTAGAACCCTTTTCCAAAAATTATCTTCAGGCTACCTTTATTTGCCTACAAAACCATTCCAAAAACCTTACTGTTTCGGCAGTCTACTACCCACCTCGATTCGCAATCAGTGAGGAAAAATTCAAAGAATTTTTCGATACTTTGGGAACTAGATGTTTAGCTGCTGGAGACTATAACTCTAAACATATATACTGGGGATCTCGTCTTATAAACCCTAAAGGCAAACAATTATATAATATGTTAATGAAACATCGCACCACGTTCGACTATGCTTCTTCTGGTCAACCAACATATTGGCCAGCCGACCGAAGCAAAATCCCAGACCTCATTGATTTCGCCATCACAAGAGGTACCGATAGAACCTTATTAACAGCCGAGACAAATTTTGAACTCTCTTCAGATCATTCTCCAATCATTTTTTGCCTTTTAGAGAAATCAGTTGACCTTAAGCCCCCTATGAGACTAACATCGCATAAGACTGACTGGCTAAAGTATAAAAAATACATAAGCTCACACATCCACTCAACCTATTCGATAGAACACAACGAGCATATTGACGATACTGTTGCCGTTTTTAATACAATACTGTATTCAGCTGCTAAGCACTCAACACCTGATCAGGCTGAGAAAAATACAAAAACCCGTTTCCTTACTAACAGAGAAATTGAAATTCTTGTAGCAGATAAGCGTAGGTTAAGGCGAGAGTGGCAGGTCCATAGATCCCCAACTTCTAAAGCAAACCTAAAAATTGCTACATACAAACTTAGGTCTGCGTTAAAAAACAAGGAAGACGTGGAACAGCAAAAATATGTCTCAAAACTTGCCCCAAATGCTAATGGACTAAAATCCTTGTAGAAAGCCACCAAAAAAATTAGAGCACCCACTGAAAGTGAATCTCCGATAAGAGACCTACATGGAAATTGGGCTAGAAGTGATGCAGAAAAAGCTGAAGCTTTTGCCAATCACTTAAGTACAGTTTTTCAACCAAATCCGTATATTCAAGTTTTCATGCCTTCCCAACTGCCAATAAACACCGATACTATCCAAATGAGTTTCCATAGCAGTAATTTAATCAGTTTAATTCAAGAAATGTGTCCTAAAAAAGCCCCTGGGTGTGATAACATCACTCCCAAAATGATTAAGGAACTGCCTCACTCAGGTGTCATCTTTCTGACCAGGCTTTTTAATGCTATAATTCATTACGGATATTACCCAAAAGAATGGAAAAACTCGTTGATAACCATGATACCAAAACATGGGAAAGATCGTACACTACCGTCATCGTATAGACCCATAAGCCTTTTACCTTGCTTGTCAAAATTATTTGAAAAATTAATTCTAGCAAAATTAATGCCATATATTACTGATAAAAACTTATTACCGCCTCACCAATTCGGCTTCCGAAAACAACACGGCACAATCGAACAGGTTAATAGGATCACAAATGAAATAAGAAAGGCTTATGAGCGCAGTGAATACTGCACTGCAATATTTCTCGATGTCGCACAGGCGTTTGATAAAGTATGGCATGAAGGCCTTATCAAAAAAATTGAACACCTATTGCCTCTTAATGTTCATAAAATATTTACTTCTTACCTCGAAAGCAGGCTTTTTAAAATAAAATACAAGAATTTTATTTCAACTCACTTCAATATAAGAGCAGGTGTCCCTCAAGGTAGCGTACTAGGACCGTTTCTATATGTATTGTATACCTCAGACTTACCAATCAGTGCCAACACTACCATCTCAACATTCGCAGATGATACCGCAGTCTTAAGTTGTAACCGTTACCTTTTGGAAGCTTCTCGAAACCTCCAGTTTCATTTGAAATCAATAGAATAATGGTTATCGCTATGGCGCATAAAAATAAATGAGCAAAAATGCAAGCAAGTTACTTTTACTCTTAGGCGTGGTGAATGCCCTGCAATTGTACTAAATAATATTTCAGTCCCACAGGGTGAAATTGTTACATATCTAGGTATTCAATTAGATCGACGATTAACATGGCGTAAGCATATTGAAGCCAAAAAAACGCAGTTAAAGTTAAAAACCGCCAGTCTTCACTGGTTAATTAATCATCGTTCCCATTTGAAGCTTGAATATAAAATCCTTTTGTACAAAACAATCATTAAGCCAATTTGGTTATATGGTATCCAATTATGGGGTAACGCCAGCTCCTCAAACATTGAACTAATACAACGGGCTCAGTCCAAAATCTTAAGAATATTTACAGGTGCCCCATGGGATATACGGAATGAAAACATTCATAGAGATCTATGCATCCCCATGGTAAAAGATGAAATTAACAGAATCAAACAAACCTACGCCATAAGGTTGCTGCATCATCCGAACCCATTGGCTCGTAATTTAACAAACATAGAAAGTCGCTCCAGATTAAAAAGAAAGGATCGCCCTTCTATGCAAGTCACTTACACCGAACCAAACTAAACAGCTCAAACGTTTACCCTTCCCCCGAGGCACTACACGTAATCATCAAGAATCATATGAGGACTTTGTACCGGGACCTAGCTCGTCTTGGGCACACTTGGCAACTTATGGCCCCAGCTCCCTTTCCGATGAAAGTGTAAGACCGGGACCTAGTTCGTCTCGGCCGCTTTCCGGTGAATTGGAGAGAGTAGCAGGAAGAGAGTTGAAACAGTGTCTTCTCGGTCTTTTTTGGGTGCTAGACCGGGACCTAGTTCGTCTCGGCTACCACCTCAAGAACGTCCTGGAGGCACTGATCACTCCCAAAGTGGTCGACCGGGACCAAGTTCGTCTTGGCGACCACGAAGACAATCGTTTTTGTGGTACTCGAAACCTCCATTCGGGTAGACTGAGGCCTAGTTCGTCTCAGCTACCAAGCCAAGACCGGGACCTCGGTCGTCTCGGGTGGCAAAGAATATGGGGAGAAGCGATAGTCAGCTGCATCCACATCTATGCTCCAATGAGTTATTCGATCTTGTGCACACGCTGTGCTGAGCCATACACAAGCTGCACCTACTACACAAGAAGTATAAGTCCCTGCTAACTTTTGTTTCTGGAGACAAGTTCATTATTAAATTATATATTCGTTATTCACAATAATAATGTATAATAATGTTACCTAGTTTAAGATTTTAAAACTTATTGTTAGTCTCTTAAGAGAAGATACAATAAAAGAAAATGAAGTTTAAAAAAAAAAAAAAATGGTTTCAGTACTGTTTTTTGATATTCCTACATCGTTGGAATCAATAGTACCTAATAATTTTCATATCTAACGATATTCTTTTTCAGAGAATTTCCTTATGGAAATGAATATGGAATAGCATCCATTACATCAGGGATTCCTGAATATGTAATACATATGAGATGAATTGCTTTAATGTTATTAAATGTTACTTTATTGAGGAGTTTTACTCTAAATAATGAAATTCATTATTTTGTTATAAAAAAGTAAAATTAATAAAAGCAAGTATTTAAGTTACGAATCCAGTCTCGAATCTGTTTTATTAAAAAAAAAAATTCGTCTCAAATCCGTATTACTTAATGATATATGAAGTCTGTTCAGAGTTCGAAGCGAATCCGAAAAAGCAATTCGCGTTTTTGAGAGGAATTTCATGCGAAATTCATCTCGAATTCGGAACGGATCCGTTTGGCACACTGGGTAGGAATACAAAATTGTTTATTTACACGTTATTTATATGAGATACGCATCCAACATGTATAAAAAAAATTACTGGAAATAAGTTCAAAAGTAAGCCAATTTTCGATTTCACTGCATTTTAATGTCATTTTCACAATTTTTTATTTGTTTTATCGAAATGTTTCTGTAAACAGAGATAAAAGAGTAAACCCGATTAATCTTCTTGATCGAAATACAGAAACGAGCAAGGATATCTCAGAAATCTGACCCAAAGATAATAAGTTAAAAATGAGGTCTAATCTCTAGGTTAGAACAAAAGTTGGTTTTTGCTTTTTTAAATGTTAAAAAATAATTGTTAACTGTTTGAAATTTCAGGGCATCATAGCACCCAAAGTTGAGCTCTCTGCGCAAGTAGGCGTAAAGGATCAAAGTACAGCAAATCCACTATTTGGTCTAGGCAGCAAGATTACTGGTTCCGTTAATAAGTGTTCTTCCCAAAAGAGCAGCATCAATAGTCTGCTAACTCCGCGCTTTGGAACACACTGTTCTGTCCAACGCAGCTGTCAGAAATTATCGCTAAATGGTGCTCCCACTGGAGGCAGTTGTTTAAGTTATATGAAAGAAAAACGTAGACAACATCCAGTTTGTCATGCAGCACGTAGCACAAATAATAATTTTACGCAAGCAACGTCATGTCACTGTAGTAACACAAAATCGGAATTTGAATCGCAAGGGCAAAAAAATGACATGCGCAGACTTTCAATATGTTCCAGGTAATGTAGCATATTTTTATTACATCAAAAGCATTTTTTGAATATCGATAATTTTCTTTTCCATAGCCACTTAAGCAACTTTTCCTACATGACACTGAGCGAAACTTCTGCAGATGGTAACAGCAAATGCAGTCGCTCGTTGGTTTCATCTAGCGGTGACGATGGATGCCTGGAAATAGCTCACCAAGAATGCTGCAAAATCTGCCGATTATACAAAAAAGTTTTTCAAGTACCCCTGAAATTGATCTAAAAGGAGACCCTTGCTTGCGAAAATTCAAAAAAATGTTAAATTTCGCAATATATTTATTTGTATTTATCAATGGTACTAAAATACAAAAAGATAAATTATCTTATGGCTAATGTACTATAGGCATAGAAATGCATTCAATTCAATTATGAAAAAATATATTTAATCTATTAATATAAATATAATTTAATACTAAAAATTAAAACAAAATTTTTAAATTTATAAGACATGAATTGTAAAACTATTAAAATTAAACAAGGAAATATTAGACAGAAATATTAAAAATCTTATGATTATTCACATTATAAGGGTTAGAATTTGTGAAACGCATCACTATTTTTTGGCTGCATTTAATTTCTTATGAAAATATGACATTAGTAACAATTCACTCCGCAAAGTTTTGGATCGAAAAAAATTTTGTTTTCCGAGTTATTGTCATAAGCATTTTCGACCTGTTATTTGTATTTTTTTTCTATTTTTATCTTTTTATATCTCACGAACCGTTTGACAGATTTACATGAAATTTGTGTACGTTGTATATCCAACGTAGAAGTTATTACTACTTTTTTTATACCATACACCGAGGGTATATTCACTTTGTCTCTCCGTTTGTAACACATCGAAGGGGGCGTGGCAGGTATGGAAAAGTATATATTCTTGATTAGCGTCACCACCTGAGTCGATTTAGCAATGTCCGTCTGTCTGTCTGTCCGTCTGTTGAAATCAGGTTTACGGGAAAACCAAGAAAGCTAATTGAATGAAACTTTCACACACAGGTCACATCTTCTTGCAGGCATCTTGCTATTGAAAATGGGCGAAATCGGTTGACGGACACGCTTACCGCCCATACTTACTTACTTGGGTGGCCATAACAACCCGTTACCGGGTTACGGCCGACCTCAAAACCTCTCTACGGGCGCCTATGCTTCGCGCACGCCTTCTTCAATCATTCACACCAAGCGTGGATAGGGTTTCCTCGGCTTGGTCTCTCCATTGGAGGCATGGTCTTCCTCTTCGTCGTCTCCCAGCGGCTTCCGCACCAAACACCTTTTCGCCGGAGCTTCTTCGTCCATACGCACAACATGTCCCAGCCAGCGCAGACGTTGGATAGTGATGCGCTTGACTATGTCAATGTCAGCGTAGAGCTCGAACAGTTCGTGGTTCATTCGAATACGGTAGTCGTCGCCGACGTGAACAGGACCGAAGATTTTGCGAAGAATTTTTCTCTCAAAAACCCCAAGCGTGGATGCATCAGTCTGCGACACAACCCATGCTTCTGCGCCGTAAAGTAGCACGGGTAAGATGAGCGTCTTGTAAAGTGTCAGTTTTGTCGGGCGAGAGAGGTCTCTACTACTCAATTGCTTACTGAGACCATAGTAACACCTATTAGCAAGAGTTAGTCTTCGCTTTATCTCCAGGCTGACATCGTTTTGAGTGTTCACGGCGGTGCCAAGATAGATGAATTCCTTGACAGCTTCGAAAGTATAGTTGTTCGCAGTAACAAAGGATCCAATACGCCGCGTCTCTCTGTTTGTCTTATTGGTCTAAGTGAGTCAGTTCCCAACTGACTGCCACTCCTACCTAGCCTAACCTAACCTCCCTGTTTGTGGACAGCATATACTTTGTTTTGCCCTCGTTCACCGTCAAACCCACTTTCGCTGACTCTTTTTCGATAGCAGAGAACGCAGCAGTAACATCTCGCTTACAACGTCCAATAATATCAATATCATCGGCATATGCAAGGAGCTGGACACTTTTGTAGAAAATAGTGCCATTACGATGTACACTGGCTCTTTGCAACACCCCTTCCATCACAAAGTTGAAGAGGTTGCAGGATAGTGGATCGCCCTGTCTGAAACCTCGTTCGATATCAAATGGTTCGGAGAGGTCCCTTCCTACTCCGACGGAGCTGGCTGTGTTGCTCAACCGAACTCAGACATGGTGGCATGCAGGCAATCCCGTATCGGGCTATCGAAAGCAGCTTTAAAATCGATAAAGAGATGATGGGTATCGATCTGTTTTTCGTGGGTTTTTTCCAGGATTTGACGTAGTGTGAAGAACTGGTCTATGGTGGACTTACCAGGTCTAAAGCCGCACTGATAAGGCCCAATCAGTGTGTTGGCTAACGGCTTAAGTCTTTCACACAGTACAGTCGACAGGACCTTGTAAGAGATGGCAAGAAGACGGATTCCCCGGTAGTTAGCGCAGATTGTCGGGTCACCTTTCTTCAGTACAGGACAAAGGACACTGAGATTCCAATCGTTGGGCATGCTTTCTACTAGCCATATTTTGCAGATGAGTTGAAGCATTCACCCTATCAGCTCATCGCCTCCGGTCTTGAACAATTCAGCAGGCAGGCCATCGGCACCAGCCGCTTTGTTGTTCTTAAGTCGTTGGATCACAACTCGTACCGCGTCTTGGATAGGTGGTGGTACGTCCACACCATCGTCGTTGATTGGTGGCATCGGGTTAATTTCCCCAAAGGCGGGATTGGTGGAGTCATCGCCAGCAAGCAGCCTGGAAAAGTGTTCCCTCCATAATCTCAGTGTACCCTGCGTATTCGTAACCATATTTCCATGTTCATCTTTACAGGTAGATGCTCCGGGCTTGAAACCTTGGGTCAGACGCTTGACTCTTTTGTAAAATTTTCGAGCATCATTCCTGCCCCGTAACACTTCGAGTTTCTCACCCTCGTGCCTTTCCTGCTCTCGTTTCTTGCGTCTGAAAAGGCGCCTCTCTTCCTTTCTCTTTTCCCGGTAGTTTTCGTGCACGGCTTGCGTTGCTGCTGACTGCAAGGTTCTTTTGTAGGCGGCGTTTTTCACTGCAGTAGCTTCGCGACACTCCTGGTCATACCATTGATTTCGCGGAAGTGGACGTCGGAAACCAATGACTTCCTCAGCGGCAGAGCTCATGGAGCGGGATAAATGCGCCCAAAGTCCACCGTCATCATCGGGTAGAGAGTCAGGTTGAAGAAGCAGCTCTGAGAGGCGAGCGGAATAGGCTTCGGCCGTCCGATGTGATTGCAGCTTAGCGACGTCCAGCTTTCGTTGCGTACCAGAGCGTACATCCTTTGCATTGCACAGCCGCATGCGTATCTTGGCTGCAACAAGATAATGATCGGAGTCAATATTGACTCCCCGGAACGTACGAACATCTAGCACGCTGGAAGCATGCCTTCCGTCGATCACAACATGATCGATTTGGTTGCGTGCTTTCTGATCAGGGGACAGCCAAGTGGCCTTGTGGATATCGAGGTGTTGAAATCTGGTGCTACTTACTACCATGTTTCGCGCCGCGGCGAAGTCGATCAGCCGTAGACCGTTGTTTGAGGTGGTCTCGTGAAGGCTGAACTGACCGACAGTGGGGCCAAATATACCTTCTCTTCCGACCTTTCCGTTGAAATCCCCGAGTACAATTTTAACGTCATGGGCCGGTACTCTATGTATATTTACTCAGCCCAATTTTGAAAAAAAGGTACAGCGATTTTGATGAAACTTGGTGATTTGATGCACATGTGAACCAAATTAGGATTAGGCTGGGTTTCAAGTTTCCAAAAGGTCGTACAGAGGCGTGGCATAACCCTCAATTTTATCATTTATACTACCAATTCTTGTAAGCCGATAAAGATATTGCGATGAAATTTGGTAAAAGGATATATGTTAGTATATACAATTCTATCAGATTTGGCCTTTTAGCTGGCCTCGTTTTTTTTTTTTGGACTACATCTTTCACCCATAGTTTTTCTTGAAGCTAAGTAACATTTCATGTTTTTTTAACTTAAAAACAATTTTAACTATGTGTTCCTTTGAATTTTTATTGTTCCTCCTTGAATATTAATTCAAAATAGTCTTAACTTCAAGAAAAACCATGTTTGAAGAGTCTGCTCAAAAAAAAATCCAAATTGTCATCTTAGCTCGACCATGGCTTCGATTTTTTTTTTTTTTTTTTGGAGCACACTCTCCAATTATGGTTTTTCTTGAAGTTGAGACTATTTTGAATTAATATTCAAGTAGGAACAATTAAAATTCAAAGGGAGACATAGTTACAATTGCATTTAAGTTAAAAAAAACATGAAAAATTACATATAAAGTTAAATAAAAAAAATAGCTATCTGAATTTTAATTGAACAACCTTGAATATTAATTCAAGACAGCCTTAGCTAAAAGGCCAAATCTGATGGAATTGTACAATATATGAAATATATCTTGAATTGACAAAAAAGTGGGCGGAATCGAAGTAGTGGGCGTGGTATTTTTCAACTGTTAAACATTTTGATTCCGCATATCTCAAAATTGGCACAATCGATTTCCATAAAAATTTTGGAGATGATGCCGCTGAAAGCAGTCATCACTACAAGCTCAGCCACTATTCTGAAAAAAACTCGTTGAAGGGCGTGGTACCGCCCACAATAATTATAAACGTTATATTAACAGAACTAACAACGTAATCGCTCTGAAATTTAATGAGGTAGATATACTGGCTATAAGGTCTCTTTTTACAAAAATTTAGTCCAATGGTACCTGTGGGCGTGGCACCTCCTATATAAGCAAAAAACGTTTATTGTTATAGATAGTGTGCTATGAGAGTAATCTTCATAAAATTTGGTGTATAGATGTCACTTACTATAAGCTTTAAAAATAAATGAATTTTGACGCGATTGCATCAGTCGGCGTGGCACCTCCATATTAACATAAATTTGTAAGCGCTGTTTTAAGAGAACTATTGCAGTAATTGCTATGAAATTTAATGTAAGTGGTTCAGTTGCTATAGAGTATATCTGAATCAAAAGTGGCCAAAATAGCACCAGTGGGCGTGGCACCTCCCATACAAATAAAATACGGTAAGTGGCATACTTATCGAAACATGTGAGCAATCATACTAAAATTTTGTGTTAGGGGTTTGCTTATGAAAAGCTATTTCTGGATCAAAACCGGGCTGCATTGTACCAGTGGGTGTGTCACCGCCCTAAATTTTAAGTTTAACTGCTGCATATATCACGAACTATAAAAGCTATTAAGCTAAATTCAATTTGAGGATGTCGATCACAAGTATAATTTATTGAACCAAAAGTGGGCGGAATTGGAGAAGTGGGCGTGGCATATTTCAAATTTTTCATTTCTATTCGATTTTTTCAACATTTTCCAGTCTTTCGACTTTTTCAACCCTTTAACTTTTTCCAATACTATATATCCTATATGTATTTGTTCACCTTTTTCAACCTCTTTCAACTTTTTCATAAGTTTCTTTATTTTTTCGACTTTTTCATCAATTTTGAATAGTTTCAAATTTTTTTAACCTTTTTCATTTTTTTTTGAATTTTTCAACCTCTCTCAACTTTTTTCAACATTTTGCATATATTTACGACTTTTTCAACATTTTTCAACTTCTGTCAACCTTTCTAACATTTCACATTTTTTCGACTTATTCAATCTCTTCAACGTCTTTTTAACATTTATTGAAAGGTACTTTCAGTGCAGTGTAGGGTATGTGAGTTTCGGCCTGGCCGAAGATAACACCTTAACTTGTTTTTGTTTTGATTATACCAATATTTGTTTATATAATAACGAATTGTTTACAAAAAATTGCCATAGAACTATTTACTCTGGCATGAAAAAATCCGAAAAAAGTCAGGAATATTGATCCAAGTATAAATAAAAACATAACGAAATTTCGAAGTATGCGGTTTCTTAGTATAGAATTTAAAGCTATTTGAAGCCAGCATTTCATAGTATTTTACAAAAATACAAGGAAACTTGTCAGAGGACATTTATCTCACAAAATGAATCTGACACTTTTTTTTTACTAACTGGAATGAAAGAATGAAAATTGTGTTTTGGATCGTCACTGCCGTTTTCCATCGTTGCTCCAATGTTATTTTTTATCAGAGCTGTCTTCATATCTCTTAAAACTTTCTCCATACCAGGACATTTTTTGCAATTAGTCAAATGGCATGAAAATGTTCGATTTACGCAAATCGTTATCTTCAAGACATCTTCAATCGAAAAGTATTGCGAATTTTAGCTCAACATTTTTGTGAATTTTACACACACATACTACATTATGGGTGCCAGCAGAACCGACAGGAATGCAATTACGAGGGTGAAGAGAATTTCGAGACACTTATTTTCATTTCTGGAAATTTCAAACAAAAATCACGTCCCCCGTCCTCTCCAACGATTTTAACGCAATATTTTCTTCCTGGCATCATGCGACTGATTTCATCGGCAACGTAGAATTGTTTTGACTTCAGCACGATTTTTTGAGATGGCCTGTGACCGATTTTCTTTGTAGGCGGTGCCTCATAGCCACATGAAGAGCGCAGTTTTTTCGCAGAGGATGTTATTTGGTACGAAACGTTCAAACCTCTTTGCATTTTTTGAATACTCCAGTGAGATGGCACAGTCGTCACCAAATGTATTTTTTTCTTCCGGTTTCTTTTGACAGAGCAATTTTTATTTCTTCGTACAGTGTTGCATAGCTCTCATTTTCCTCTTGTGCATTGTTCGGTTTTCCTGCTAAACATAATTTGGTAGTATGCACAATGTACAATTTTTAAACAAACCACAGTATGATCTGAATCATATAATATAATTGATCAATAAAAAAATATTCTTACCTTGAGATTAAAGACCATATAATGAATCATCATTACTGTCACAATCTGTGCTGAAGTTTTCTTCATTACTTGTCTCTGATTGAATCTCTGAAGATATAACGGCGAGCAATACTTGCGTTTTTAGATCTTCTAAAAAACTCAAACGACATCTTGTGCAAATGTATTTATCGATAAATTTTGTAAGTTTTTATTCCACTCTTTCGTCACTTGCTTGAAACTTTTATAAATCTTTTTATGTTTTGGCTTGTTATGAGGGTTGCAATAATACAAAAGTCATGAAATTCGGATAAAACTATACACTATACCAAATGTCTGCACGAAAACGCCGGCTAAATCAACATATTATTGTACTCGCTGTCATGCACAATAAAACAAAACAGAACGATCACACGACATGACTTGTCTTGGTTTGTAATCTGACTCGTAGGTCAATGAAATTTTCCACAAATGTTCATATTTATATTTTATAGCATTAACGTAAAACCATATAACCGATTTTTTCACCTTGCTGTTTTAAAGGACGACTGAAATAAAAAAGTATGTAAAGCTTGACTTTAGATTAGATTATTATTTTTTAGAGACGAACATTTTGCAATAAAAATAAATATTTCATCGCATGGTTTTTCATTGAACTGTTTTTTAAATTAAAATTTTTGCATATGTATATGCACACCGTAAAAAAAAGCTCACCGTAACTGAAGCATTTTCGCAAGAAAATTTCGAAAAACATTTTTTTTACCGAAAATAGAGGTCGCTACGTTACTACATTTTTCTTCATATCATCGGCATTTACAGTCCAATCTTAATGTATGATATATCAATGTTTTTGTCTCGAGTAGACCCCGTTCTAGTACTTACCCACCAGATCTCAGTTCCTACCATCTAAATGTACCTTTTTAGTGTCAGATAATTAAAGCTTGCACAAAATCATTAAACTTTGCCAATAGAAGTATTTCGATTATTCCATTAAAAAACTATTTTAAAAAATGTTTTTAATTTTTTTACCGAACGTAGATAGATTGAAACTTGAGTAAAAATATTTTTTTTAAGTGTGCGGTGCCACGCCTCTTACAGAAAAAACGTTTTAACAGCTAAAAGACAAGTTTTATATTCTTTTAAGAAAAATATCTACTTACTTACTTACTTAGATGGCCATAACAACAACAAAAATATCTACTCCTTCCTCTTTTATTTGCTCAAATTGATCTCATAATTGATTTTTAATTGCCTCTACCTTGGAACCAGTACTACGTCTAGCATCAACTTTAGTTTCAGTTTTCGGAGTTATAATGATTTTAGCTGAGATTTGGACGTGAATTCGGAAATAATTACGAAATGAATAACAAATTATATTATGATACCAAAAATATGTACTCGTACATAAAAAATTATTAGGTTTTTTTCCGTTTATTTACAAAATAAAAACTATGTACTTTACAATTTTTATATGTTCTTCAATTCAGGAATGCTGCTCTCTAATTTGGGACCATTACATACATATGTATGTAGGTACGAGATCTTTATGACTAGATTCACATCACATTGTAATTTCTAAAATTTACTCCAAAGACTCATTTAAGCTCGAATCAGATGTGTCATCGTTTTTCATTTGAAGCAATGCTATCGTGTCCGGTTAGGTGTTTTGCGCAAACTTGCTACAGTATGATCAATGAGGGACTGTAATTTAATTTCGGCAAAACTTTCAGTTACAACAATATCGTTTGGGTTACAAGCTTTATTCGAATTTTGAAAAGGCTAAAGGTGCTCTTGAGGAAGTGGATCCAAGTGAGATCGAAAATTCGTCGCTCAAATCATTTTTTAATACGTTTAAATCGGTAAAAACTTCTTTCACGCGCGCTCTCTATGCAAAATCAAATAAAGCCAGTTTGGCTTCGTCAACTATTCGCGTCGATAATTCAGAAGAAAATCGTACTTTCGTGTTCCTACGGTTAAAACTCGTCTTCCTGTCGTCCAGTTACGAAAATTTAGTGGTGATGTTATTGAGTGGCCAAATTTCATCACAATGTTTAATACATTGATAGAATCAGACACTGACTTGACAAAAGTCGAAAGGTTTCAGCATCTGCAATCCAACCCTTGCGGCTCAGCGCTCGATGCTATCAGGTCTCTGGAGATAAACTGCAATAACTATGATGAAGCTGTGACGAATATTTTTAGAAGCCGTAAAAGAACATTCTTTTATATATATGGGACGTTCCATGTCAACCGGGACAGTGGTCTGCCCAAAATTGAGCGCAGCCGAAAAACGTTTTCAAGGTGTCAAAATGTTCGTAGAGCTTTCATATGAGAACGAGTGTTTTCGATTTTTTTTAAGGAAATGGCGACCATAAAACGGCACCTACCTTCAGATATCTATGTATGTATAAATTGGCAGTTGGTAAGCATCCATAATCATATCGGTTAATTTTTTTATTTTGTAGGAAGGCTGTGAAGGGAGGGAGTGCAGTGGTTACTTTTTTTTCAATAGTAGGTGGTGCCACGCTCCTAAGGGAAAATACGTTTCCATGGCTAAAATACGAGTAACAGACCGATATTAATAAAATTTGGTTCGGAGATAGACTGAACCATAAGAAAAGTAATTAGAAGCTCTGAGTTCTTAAATGGGACATGGCATCACCCTTAATAGGAAAAAGAGCTGTTTCGGCTGAACCGCGTCATCGATTTTGATAAAATTTGGTATGGTGCTAGATTGAGTCCCTAGTAAAGATATTTCTTTTGAGTGGGCGATGCCTCGCCTCTAATAAGAAAAAAACCTTTTTACTATTGACCTATTAGATCCTGACCAAATTTCATCTAAATCAGTCCATTAGTTTAGCAGTGAAAGTATTTTTTCTTATTAGAGGCGTGGCACCACCCACTCAAAAGGAATATCTTTACTCAGGATACAATCTAGCACCATACCAAACTTTATAAAAATCGATGACGCGGTTCAGCTGAAACAGCGTTTTTTCCTATTAAGGTTGATGCCACGCCCCATTTAAGAATTAAAAGCTTCTAATTACTTTTCTTGTGGTTTAGTCTATTTCCAAACCAAATTTTATTAAAATCGGTCCATTAGTTTAGCCGTGGCAATGTATTTTGCGTTAGGGGCGTGGCACCACCTACTATTGAAAAAAAGTAACCACTGCATTCCTTCCCTTCACAGCCTTCCTACAAAATAAAAAAATTAAGCGATTATGATTATGGATGGCTGCTTACCAACTGCCAATTTATACATAGATATCGAAAGGTAGACGCCGTTTTATGATCGCCATTTTCTTAAAAAAAAAAAGATTCGAAAACACCCGTTCTCATATGAAAGCTCTTGAGCATACGAACATTTTGACACCATTGAACCGTTCCCGGTTGACATGGAACGTCCCATATATATATATATGGGTAGTTCTTTGTCAAAAAGGCCACCCCCTCAGCCCATTTCAGTTTTGAAAAAAAAAAATGTTCAAGCATATGAAAAAATCGGAAATTTTCTGAATTTCTTGATGCCGTCTGGCTTTTTTCGAAAAAATAGCTTTCTAACCTCAAAAAACGTGTTTGAAAAGAAAGTGCTACTAAAAAAAAGATAAAAATCGCCGAAAAATGTGTTATGCTGCTAGGAAATCTCACCAACGGACTTCACGGGCGGGTTTTTGGGATCTCTGAAGAAGAAACTGTTTTCAGACTATAAATTCAAAATGGCGGATCCAAGATGGCGGACAGTGTGATATCAAAAAATCAATTTCTATTGATGGATTATCACAAAATACAAGATTTGGGGTTTTTTGAGGTTGCTAATTACGATTATCGATTTCGATGTTAAATTTTCCGATACTGTCTCACCGTTTCGAAAAAATAATGGTTTTCTAACCTCGAAACACGTGTTAAAAGAGTAAGTTAAAAGAAAAAACTAATAAAAAGTCAAAAATCGCTGAAAAAAGTGCAATAATTGAAGGAAATCTCACTAACCGGTCTCCATAATGGAGTTTAGGGGTCTCCGAACAAGAAATCGATGTCAGTGTTTAAATTCAAGATGGCGGATCTAAGATGGCGGACAGTGTGACATAAATAAGTAATAGCACGCTGGCAGAGATTTCGGTCACTCCACGTTAATAAAGGCAACGCGCAAGCACTCAGAAATTAGTCTGTGTTGGGGACTCAGACTGTGCACACCATATTTCTCCACTCCACTCTAATAGTGACACTGCGACATCGAACCTAAAACTTGTCTGTCGAACATCCGACATTGTTTCTTCGCCGTATTAATGCGTTGGCAAAGATTTCGGTCACTCCACTCTAATACTAGGACCGCGACATCGAACTTAAATTTTTCTGTCGAATATCCGACATCGTTTCTTTGCCGTATTAGTGCGTTGGCAGAGATTTCGGTCACTCCACTCTAATACTAGCACCGCGACATCGAACTTAAACTTGTCTGTCGAACATCCGACATCGTTTCTTCGCCGTATTAGTGCGTTGGCAGAGATTTCGGTCACTCCACTCTAATACTAGCACCACGACATCGAACTTAAACTTGTCTGTCGAACATCCGACATCGTTTCTCCGCCGTATTAATGCGTTGGCAAAGATTTCGGCCACTCCACTCTAATACTAGGACCGCGACATCGAACTTAAATTTTTCTGTCGAATATCCGACATCGTTTCTTTGCCGTATTAGTGCGTTGGCAGAGATTTCGGTCACTCCACTCTAATACTAGCACCGCGACCTCGAACCAAAACTTGCCTGTCGAACATCCGACATCGTTCCTTCGCCGTATTAGACGAACACCCAACATAACTTTTCAAACGTGTTATATTATCTAACAGTAGTATGTTTAGAAAATATCACTAAGTACACGCTATTGCAAAACTTGTTTACCTTATCTAAGGGTAGTATGTTTAGAAAATATCACTAAGTACACGCTATTGCAAAACTTGTTTATTTTATCTAACGGTAGTATGTTTAGAAAATATTTTTTAGCACACATACATATGTATATATAGACAAATTATTTTTAAAGAAAGGAGGAGATCGAAAAACAAACGAATAAATCTAATAATCAAATGAAAAATAAATGTTTTTGTAACGAAACACCATGGAAATAATCCTGGACACCGCCTGAAAACTAAAGAGAAACATTGAAAATTATAAGTAAGCACATTGAGTGAAAATAATATATCAGTCACAAAGAAACTGTGTACCAGTAAAGAACAAAGCTCAGAGTGAAATTAAAACAATCGAAAAAAAATTGAGAGTGAAAAAAAAACTTTAAGTAAATTAAATCAAGAAAAGAAAATTACAATAAAATGGTGAAAACATCTTGGGTTTAGTTGCTACGGAAAGATGATTTAACTGCATACGCCAGCGAGTTTAATTTCAGTCCTTCCGGATCAGTAGAGGAGCTAAGAAAGCGGTTTGCGGCAGTCATCAACGCAGAAACAGATCCAGAGGTTTTAGAGGGCTTTAAGGAACAAGAGGCTAAGCACGGAAGAAGTCCATCTCCAATGCCAGGGGCTTACAAACCCGAAAACCAAGAGTCTACAGAAGAACGTACCAAACAAACAGATACGATAAACAGTGCCTCTATTAATTCAACCATGGATACAAATACCAATTTCGGCTCAGGCTACTCAAACATCATAGACAAGGTGAGGAAGTGGTCTGAAAAATACAACGGAGGCAATGATCCATTGGAATTTATTGAACGAATCGAGGAACTGGCAGAGGTCTACGACATCGACAAAAATCAACTTCATTCCCGAATTACTACGAGATCGAGCCTTGGCATGGTACCGAAACAACAATATCGGCTGGAACCATTGGGACCATTTTAAAACGGACTTCTGCCGCTTTTTCCTCCCAGCCCGCTATTTAGAACAGCTGGAAGATGAAATTCGTCATCGTCAACAACGCCACCGCGAGCCATTTAAGGACTATGTCATCGCCTTACAAAATATAATGAGACACGCTCAATATACGGAGGAGAGAAAATTAGAAAGAATATTCAGAAACTGCCACCCGGACTGAACGAAACTTCATGGTGAACGAAACTTCATGGTAGCGAAATATTACCGAATAGATACCAGAATGGCATGCCGTAAATGCGGACAAAACGGGCACTTCTCGAGGGATTGTCGGAATCGTCGAATGATATTTTGCTGGGACTGTGGTAGGAAAAATACCAGAACAATCGATTATTGCCAGTCGGGAAACCGCCAGCAGCCTCATCAAAACCGCGAAGTGACGAGGCTGCCTGCAAATCCGCCGTCACCTACCCAAACATCGCACTAAGTCACGACAACCACCGCATCCTAGCTACAGTTGCACTTGGGGATCAACTATTCACTGGTACCATCGACACAGGAGCTACGCGTAGTTTTGTGAGCGAGCTACTGGCCAATGAGCTGAGCACCACCGAGAATTTGATCAAGGTAAAAATCGATATAACACTCGCCAACAACATTCAAGGCAGAATACGCGAAGCATTAATAATGGACGTACGCTTAGGTGATAAAACATGTCAGATACCCTTACTAGTTTTTCCAGACGCTATTGACGATTTATTATTAGGAATGGATTTTCTGACAAAAATATGCACAACCATCAGCTGTGGTGGGCAGACTCTGAGATTGGAAGGAAAAAACACATTAAATGAAGCTTCAACCCTACAGAGCTACACCGAGAAAATTCTTCTAGAGGAAAACCAACAAAATGCTAAACCAAAAGAAATCGGGCAAACTGAAATTGAAAGAAAATCCATTGACGAATTCCTACAAACAGAACTACCAAAAGTCGATAAAATTTCAGGCACTACAAATATTACTACACACAAGATTGTAATGAGGGATGATAGGCCAATAAAACATAGATATTTTCCTAAGAATCCAGCAATGCAACAACTATTGAAGGAAGAAATCGACGAGCTAATAAAACAGGGATGCATCACTCCATGTCACAGCTCTTACAGCGCACCAATCGTGATGGAAAATGGGAGAAGGCAGATGAAGCCATGAGATCCAGAGAAGAAGTACACCACCCTAAAAAAAAGGACAACCGGAACACATAAAGGTGCACCACGAGGAAACCAATGTGACTACATCTACGCTTCTCAAACAGGTCACACAAAACCCTCCAGTGGAAATAACCAGCGACGAGGAGGCTACGGAACTGCTGAACGATACCGTATTAGTGTATCCACTGGGCCGTGGCAGCATCGTGGTTCACACCTATGACATGGACTGTTTGGTGCCCACGGAGTACCTCAATGTTGTGATAATTGATTTTTACGCACAATGGGCCCAACGTAACATTATGAAGGAACTGCAAGAAGGTGTATTTATATTCAGTGCACACTTCTTGACCGCCGTGAATCAACTTGGGCCCATAGCGACGCCTACGCAAGAGTGGAAATGTGGATGACGAACGCCGACATCTGTAAACGGTCATATTTAGTTGTGCCGATCTGCCACGGCAAACATTTGTATATGGTGACCGTCAGTCTCCCCAGCCACAATAATAGAGTACCTACCGGCATCGGGATTGTGGATTCACTCTCCACCAGCCCACGGACCAACATCACCGAGAATATCCGGGCAGTCCTGGTAAGAGAGTTTGAAAAATCACACACCAAAGAAGTCAGCGCGATAAGCGAAATGCCTATCCACCACGTCCCAGTCCCACAACAGCCTAATACAACTGACTGGGGTTTTTTCTTGTTGGAAAACATAGAAAGGTTCCTACAGCACCCAAGGACATATTTCCAGGATACGAGGAACGAACCGAATTGGTTTCCAGTCGGTGAGGCGGTGGATAAGAGAAGAAAAATAAAAGTGCTAATCTGGAGTCTAGCCACAAAAATTAATTCCGTAGCCGAACAGAAACAGCATAGCAATCAACCCTTAGAACAGGAAACCCACCTCACAAACAGTCAGCAGCCAACCCAGTGCGGAAGTAGAAGCAAGAGCAGAAGAAGCAGCAGCAGTAGCAGCAGCAGTAGCAGCAGCAGTAGTAGTAGCAACCACAGCAGTAGTATTAAAAAAGAAAATAACAACATAAGGAATAAATGATCGTTGATTTGATTTATCAGAAACCATTGCTTAAGAACGTTGAATAGTTTCTAATGCTCTGCACCTATCATCTAAAAAAGATACCATGGAATTCTACGAAGAAGTTTCATCGACAGGCATCCGCTCTTCCCATTTAGTACTACAAAGGTCAGAGTTGTCTTTGACGGCTCTGCAAGCACTCCCTCTGGTGTTTCTCTAAACAATTTGCTTGTTCTTTCAAGATAGCAATTACTGGGGACATTTGTAAAATGTACAGATGGATCCGTGTCTCATATCCAGACAATTTCTTACAATTAATATTGTGGCGAAATAATCCAAATGAATCTTAAAAACTTTCAAGGTAAATACGGTTACTTATGGAACCAAATATCCCTCATTCCTGGCAATATGTTCACTTCAGCAGCTTGCGTTTGATGAAGCTTCAGTCTACCCAATCGCATCAAAAACAGCACTTCAAGATGTTTATGTCGATGATCTGATCACCGGTGCTAATACGCTCAATGAAGCTCGCAAAATTGTTCTGCAGACTACGGAAATGCTTGCTCGAGTAAATTTTAAGCTTCGCAAGTGGTACTCAAGTCACAATGAAGTTCTTGATCCAATCCCAGCCGAAGACAGGAAATCTTTGTTAAGGTTTCAAGATGGTAGCGGCGTTACCAAAACACTTGGCCTGGTCTGGAATACAGCAACCGACAATTCCATTTTCGTTTTTAATTCACCTTCAGCCTTATCATTTATTGCTCGTCTATACGACCCATCAGGCCTCATTGGGCCTGTAATCATCAAAGCAGAAATATTTTTGCAACTCGTATGGAAGGAGAAAATTAGTTGGGATGGGAGCCTTCCTCAGTTTCTCGTGGGAGACCATCGTCGCATCTTTCAGGCTGGTAGATCATTGCTTCTTTCCTAGACTAGTAATAAAGCCCGAAGCCAGTCTGGAAGTGCACGCATTTTGTGACGCAAGCCTAAACGCATGTGGCGCTTGTATCTATATTCGTTCCATATCTCACATTAGTGACATCAGTACATCGTTGCTGTGTTCCAAATCACGGGTCTCATCACTTAAGACTTTGACTATTCCAAAATTAGAATTATCAGCGGCTCTATTATTAGCTGAATTACTAAATGCATTAAATGCAAAAGCAATCTTTAATATTTCCCAGGTCAAATATTTTGCTGGTCTGACTCTACGATCGTACTTACATGGTTAAAGGAGGAATCATCAAATTATAATGTTTTTGTTGCCAACAGAGTCAGCAAGATCCAAATTTTAACTCAGAATATGACGTGGCGATATGTTTCGACCGACTCAATTCCGGCCGACATATTGTCGCGTGGTGCTTCACCTTCCGAGTTAAGTACATCAGTCTTCTGGAGATCTGGTCCACATTTTTTGAAATTTGATCGTTCCAAGCGACCAAAGTGCCCGAACAAAGTGCAAGACTTTTCACTTACATCAAAATATGTTAATTCGTTCATCAAAATGCAGCGCATCTATGCCTACGTGTATCGCTTTACCACGACGAAGGAAAATTGTCAGAAAGGACAGCTATCATTAGATGAATTGCATCATGGAAAACAGATTCTTTGGCGTATGGTTCAACGAGCAAGCTTTGCATAAATTCATCCAATCCTTTGATGTCACTTAACCCTTTCGTAGACGAGTTCGGTTTGATGAGAGTTGGCGCCCGATTTCAAGAATCAGCGCTAGAGTATGACGCAAAGCATCCTATCATCGTCCCTAAAGGTCATCCATCCACTGGTCATCGCTATGGTTACACACTATCATCAAAAGCTATGTCACGCTGGTCCACAACAGGGATGATATTGTCATATTTGTAAAAGGGCCAAAATTCGAACTAAAATAGGGCCTTTTTGACATAAATAGGGCTTCTGTAAATCAAATTGTATATAACCATTTATATTATAACCAATTATTTTTTTTTCATAGAATTTATTTTGTTGTATAATTTAATTGTAAACATAGTAAATTTTACATATGAACATTTAAGCGTTTAGGATTTTTTTGTATATATCGCTCATTTTCTTCAATAACTTTATTACCCAAAAAAAAAAAATCTGATTTTTTGAGTTATGACGTTATTGGAGAAAATGAGCGATATATTAAGGAACTAACTGTGGTGAGATCGATTTTTAGAAACTTCTTCAAAAGGAAATCCAGAAACAAACGATATGTTTGCAGATTTAGCACATAAAATTTAACCTATTACTCAGGTCAACAAATCAAAGAAAAAAATTTTGTTGCCGAGATATAGTTAGTGGTTTTGTATTGTATTGGCAACATTAAAAATATTTTTTTAAATTTTTTTTTTCTACGTGTCATTTTTGATTAGTTAAGCGTCAGTTTTGAATATTCGCTGTAATCAACAGATTTCTATAAATAAATTGATTTTTATATCATGTCTTCATCGCGAGGGAGTTGTCTCAATGATCCAAATAGACCGGCAGCTAGCGACAGAAATTTGGTGTTGATCGAATCACGTATGCCTTTCAGGATTCTAAGCATATTACACTTACTGAATAATAATTTGGTATTATAAGGGTTGGCGTCTGGGGCATTTCGAAGAATAGTGAATTTGAAATTGCAATAAAAATAGACATTTTTAACCAATCGAACCACGTATGCTATGTGTATTACATGAAATTTTAAGGCAAAATAATCCATCAGAAACAATTGGCATACGTGTTGAGCTGGGTCTAAGGGCCAATGCCCACTCTTACATATGCATATATAAAATTAGCATTTTAAGTCAATCGAACCATGTATGCCATATATATTACGTTAATATTTATGGAGATATTTTTATCGGAAAACCATCGGCATACGTGTAGAGCAGGGACTAAGGACTTGACAAATCCTGCCTTATTTACAAAATTCTTTGTGACGGAGACGGGGCCAATGTATGCCAGAAGGTATATGTTGGTACTACAAAAAACAAATTAAGGACAAGACTCTCAGGACACAGATCGGACCAAAAAAACAGAAATGGACAAGCCCCTAAGACAGCCCTTTGAGCCCACTGTGCTGAGCTTGGACATTTTCCTAATTTTGACGCTGTGGAGATCTTACAAGAAGAAAATAATAATGAGAAGAGATTCATATTAGAGATGCTCCACATTATTAACAACCCCACTGACAAGAGAATAAATTTCAAGAGCGACACAGAAAATAGTGCTCATATATACAGACATTTAGTTGACAATTAGGTTAGTTTAAGTTTAGCTTTTCTATAATTTTAACGTAAGTTTTGTTTTGTTAATTTATTCAATTGAGTATTGTTTTAATTATTATTTCTTAGTCACCCCTGAAGATAAGGAAGGATCTTCTTCGAAATATTGTGAAAAATTATAAATAAAACACTGACCTAAAGCCAAAAAAAGTGTTTTTATTTAAAAAAAAATATAAAAATACGATTTATGTACGACTACTTTCTGTAATGGCACCCAATTTTTAAAATCTTCATTAGGAAACGTTCCTTTAATGAGCATGATCGAATTAACCATCTCCACTTTTAAACCATTCCAAGTTGAATTTTTTAATTTGAAAAAATGCGGTCTTTGGATGCGCTACTGTGAGGTAGGCATAATAGTGCGCCAACAAATTTCTATAAACCAGGATACATATAGTAGTTTCGTCTAAGGCTTTTTTTAATGAAATATAGCGAGCCAAAATTCTTCCAAATTTTTTTCTTCTGGCTTCGACATCATCTATGTCATCATGATTTATCAGATTAGGAAAAAGGAGAATTTTTTGCTAGATTACTTTTGCGACACTTTTTTCTGAAAGTGCAGTGTTTTCAAAAAAGATGCAGTGTCGCAGTGTCATACTTTAAATCGCAGTGAAAAACTGCGATTGAAGTGACAGCGACAGCCCTGCTTATGGTCTAAATTTTCGCCGTGAATAAATTTCCCTGAACAATTGAAAATGAAAAATATGTCGAAATACGAGCGAAACTCAAATGAGAGAACTAACAACTCACTTATTCGCTTTTGTTTTCGTTCGTATTGTGTTTTCTATTATATTTCGCATGCTGCATAGAAATTTCATTTTATATGCAATTCATATTGAAAATTTGTAATTCATTTTATTTAATTATTCATGTTAAAAATTTTTATTTAATTAATCGAGATTGAATAAATCACAAAAATGAAAAACATATGAAATAAAATAGGAAAAATAAAAAAAGGAATATCTGAACTGGGATTTAAACATAGATCTTTTTTGTTTTTTGTTCAAATTGGCTGAAATTTGTTCATATTAAAAGTAAAAAAAAAAGATAAGATTTGAGATTTACATACATATGTATTTATGTTCATTTATTTTTGTTTGCTTTCTTTAGCTTATTTTTTTGTGACTACGTATCACAACTAAATGTTACATTGAATAAAATTATAAAAAATGTAAAAATAACTAAAAACATAAGTTTCACAATCATTTTACTTTACTACGATTTTCTATTGTAGCATAAACGAAGCAAAGACCTTCACACACACATATATGTATATGTATGTATGTGCTTGTCTAGTTTTTGTCTGTTGATCTTTTTGTGCATAATAGAAAATCATCCCTTATTTTGTGATCTTAACAATGAAAAGCGAAAAGCTTGGTTGCATTGTCATTTTCTGAATTATGCAATAATATACTACATAAATATTGGAAATTTCTACAAAGAGTTTTCATTAACACTCATAAACTTTTAACCCAAATAGCTACCATTTCATAAATAAGTAAGTTTTGCAAATTAAAAAGTGTCAATTATATAATATATAACGCTCAAAAAGTTTAAATTACTTGACACAATTTTATTGCTGTTTTGAAACTCTGAAATAAAATTGCCACTTCAAATAATGCGCGCACAGCTGATTCTGTGGCCACGGAAAAATAAAAACCGATTGAAAATAAAACTAACCATAAGAAAATTGACCGTACCAAATATACACTAAACGAATAAGTCCAAGTCCAAGTAAATTTCAGAAAAAATTAACTAAAAATGCAAGCAAAAATAAAAGGAAATACATACATAAATATGTATGTATGTGCATAAATGACTTTCAAAAGAAAATTGGTGTTTATTCTAGCTCCTTTCAAATTTGAATACAATTAATACATTGTTGCCAAATTTCGATACTGATGTAGCAAATGCAAATGCAACGTAGCATTTTCGCTATTGGTCAGCCGTCACGATTTTCAAATAGAGGACTTAAATTTTTATCAATCAGCATTGGTGGACACAAGAGCTTTTTCTTGTAACCTTGATTCTAAACGATTTAAAAAAGTCTTATTAAAATGAAACAAAGCGAAATTACAAAAATCTTCAATTTATTTCTTATACAAAAATTATAATGTTAAATTACGATGCTAACTCGCGTACAGTTGCAGGCCAAGTCACATACAAAAATTTAGAAATTCTATTTGGTAGCTTCAAATATCAGCCGATCAACAACAACAAAATAACTTGATACCGTTTAGCATAAGCTTATGCAGAAGTGCGTGCAAAAAAATGCAATTTGTTCACTACGGTTAGTTTGGTTGAACTTCTGTTTAATGTTGTTGTTGTGGATCAACTGAAGGTTGAACAAATAAAAAGCTACCCACTTGGAAAAATGTTAGAGAGCGCCCCAACATTCTCCCCCATTGAAAGACTTGCTTTCAAAAAATTAATGTGTTAAGTAATATACGTAGGTTCGATGGGAAGTTTGCACAATTTTGCAACTGCACTTTTGACGATGCCTTTTCCTGTCTTTACAGTGACAACACGAACTTTTCCGTCGCTACCAGGCATGACATCTACAACGCGTCCTAATGGCCATTTGAACGGCGGCGTGTTTTCATTGCTGATGAGCACCAAACCATTTTATTTCAAATTCTGTCTCACTGATGTCCATTTTGTTCTCTGTTGTAAAGTTTTCAAATATTTGCTCTGCCACCTATTCCAAAACTATGTTGAATCCACTGAACGAGTTGGTGTCTTTTTAAGAGAGAAATGTTTATATGTGTTAACGATGGCTCTGCTAACGCACTCAATGTGCGTCTAACTAAGAAGTGTGCTGGAGTGAGGGAGCGCAAGTCATTCGGATCGTTGGATGGAGGGGTTAGAGGACGACTATTGATTGCCGCTTCTGCTTGACAACAAACTGTATGTAACTCATCGAATGTTAGCATGTTCGAGCCAATGGCTCGACGTAAATAGTATTTTGCTTGCTTGACTGCGCTCTCCCACAAGCCACCGAAGTGTGGGGAGCGTGGTGGAATAAACTTCCAAATTATTCCTTCATCACGACAAGCTTCACTAACTAAATCTTTGTGTTGTTGTGACAACTGGTACTCAAGCATCTCACGCAGCTCTCTATTCGCTCCGCAAAAGTTTGTTGCGTTGTCAGAGAAAATAATTTTACAGCGGCCTCGTCTTGCGATAAATCTTTTGAGAGCGGCAATAAATGCAGCGAAGTCAAGTCCGGCACCAGCTCTAAATGTACGGCCTTAGTCGAGAAACAAATAAAAATTGCAATCTAAATTTTTACTGCAGACCGACCTCGAATTCGTTGTGTAAAGTGTAGCGGCCCACAATAGTCGACACCTGTAACTTCGAACGGAAATGAACGTTCCACTCGTTCGGCGGGCAGTGCTCCCATCACCTGTTTTTCTGTAATGGGACGACAACGCGTATAAGATCTTCGTGCAAAAACGGAGCTAATTGTGTGAGTCTTGATTGGCGATGAAGAGGCTTACTCAATAGCAAACCTTTATACTCTGTAGCGTGTGCCTGCTATTCTGCAACCCGAAAATATAAATAATTATTTAGTAGAAATTTTTATTGAAAATAAAACTCAAGTTTGAATCCATTACGTATGGAAGAAATCTTAAGTAGTGCGATTTTGATACACACTATGGCCAGTCTACGGTGCGAAATTCCCAATTTTTTTTTTTACTTCTTTGGCATACCTAATAACTCGTCGGTCTGTGTTTTTAGTGTAATCTGCACCGAAAACTTTAATTTGGTGTTAAACAATATTCTAAAATAATACTGAATAATTGGAAGATTTTTTTTGGTAGGAAATATTATTTTCAATATCCAAAAAGAAAAAGTAAATGAAATCAAATTAATTAATAGCGAAAACATAAAATTCATGTTTTTGGTACTTTGCGTGCAAAATTTAAACAATGGGGGCAGCCATGATAAAAAAAAAAGGTAAACAAAGGGCGCCGCCATAATTAAAATAGTTAAAATTGCATCACACTAACAACATACTGACCACTTAAGGAAATAGAGATCAAAACAAAAGACAGCAAAATCAATCCAAAATCCATATTGGCAAATGCAAGTGCACTGCACTGAAATTTATGTGCGCCTGGTAGTCTAGCAGCTTATGCAAGATCCATTTAAGCTTTTCGGATAGGACTGGGACCATGATTTTTTTGGTTTTGCATGCTTGAAAGTTCAGAGTAGGAAGAAACAAAGTTTGAAAGTAACTTCAAGGCTAAATAAGTTCAGGACATTGACACCAGAACTTTCTCGAAAATAACCTTATGATAAAAAAAAATTGGTATGCCCAAACCACTGTTAAAAAAAATGTTGGCATAGATTATAATGGAAAGAATGCCAAGGCTAACCAACAGGAATTTTTGAGGATAGAGAAAATCAAATAGGAAAGAATGTCAAGGTAAAAATCTTCTAAGGACATTGACCCTTGAAAGATTAGACGGACAAAAAAAAACTAAGACCAGTTAAATTACCGTACGATTCCGAAAGTCTGCAACAACAGCGTAGGGTTTCGTAAAATTCCGACTCACGAAAGATTAGGTGATGAGCTACGAAAGCAAAGAATGGTCAGTTCAGTTTGGTTTAAGCAATTAGTTCCGTCGGTCCGGTCTCTAAAAGGCAAAACAATATTACAAAAGTTCAGATTTTGAATATAAAAAAATAAAAAAAAAATAATTTAAAGAATGATAAGGACATTATCGTTCAATTCGGTACTACAAAAAAATAAAGGACATTATCGTTCTATTATATATTGCAAGCTAAGGACGTGAAAGTGAAAAATGTTGTAACCAAACAAATTATATAAAAAAAATAATCGAGACAAGAAAAAAAAAGCGTTAAAACATTTTTTTCGTCACAAAAAAATAAGAAATTTTTAAACATAAAAAAAAGGGGGTTGAGAATAACACTAACCGCTTAAAAATAAATGCAGATCTTGTTCAAAAATCCAAGCCATAATATTTTTGAAAAGGAAGAAGAATTCTGGATATGAAAAGAAGGAGCAAAAACAGGATATAAAATCACAGAAATCCAGTAATTGCGTTGCAGCTGAAATAAGGGCGAATCACAAAAAACAACAAAATAAATTTATAATGGAAAACAGCTAAGTCTATTTTCAATTTTAAGCCAATTTAAAATATACAAATTTGTATTAAAATTTAATACTCGTTTTTATTAAAATTTAAAAAAAAATATGTCGTATCCACTGGGATTCGAACCTGGTTCCCTTTCAATACAAGGGTTGCATGAACATTTTAACGACATCAGCCAACGTATGTACATATTGAGAATTTAGAACAAAGTTAAGTAAGAATTCTAAAAAAAGGAAAAACACGATAAAAAAGGAAGACAAAATGTAGTGCTAAAATTGATTTGTTTAAAAACTTAAAATAAAATAAATAGATAAAAAAAAATTAATTTAGATTAAAGCGATAGGGAATTAAGTCATAAAAAAAAAGAATAATTAGAATCTATCATACAATTTTTATCTTTAATAACTTAAAATTTTTGTCGTTTTTTTTTTTTGTGCGCGTTAAGGAGTCCTATACGGACATATTAAGTTTTTTGATCTGTTGTGAAATCTGGACAACCAGTTAAAATTTCTTACTGAGTTTTTTTTTATGCATTCTGAAACCTAATACCCCTTTAGTGAGCTCATTCGAGGTAGGTAGGGCGTTCCAAAAAAAAAAAAAAAGATAAGGGAATTATACATTTTAAAATTCAATTTCTTTTGCAGGAAAAATTTAAGTTGAATGAAATGGTTGTTTAGGTTAGTAGCGTCTAGTCGTAGGAAATAAAAAAAAAATAATCTAACTTTTATATTAGTTTAGATATTTAAGATTTAGATTATATTTCTTTTCCAATTCATTGTATTTATTGTTGTACCTAAATGTAATTGTTATGCAAGTAACTAATTTTTTTCTGATTTGTGGTATACGCGCTTAGTCATTAAGTAAATTTTTTATTAGTAATAGTAACAGAAAAGAATAATAAATTTGTATTTTTTTTTATAAAAAAAAAATATATCCATCTTCTTTTGTGTCGGAAAGGTGAGACATGCATTTTTGTTGCAGACCTTAGGCATCGGATTTAACATTTAATAGAAATGAAAATTTTTTTTTGATTGATTCTAGATAAAAAGATGTTTTGGTGAATCATCAAATTTGGGGCGGCTTGAAGGGATTTTAAGGGGAAAACAATGATGTTGGAGCAAAAGAAAATAAATAAAAAAATTTTGTAATAATTTTTTTTTACGGAATGAGGGGTGCTGCATTCGGCATGCAGTTACTACGGTTGGGAAGGGATCGCTATAGGGACAAAACACCAGTCCCGCATGAACAGAAGTGATCGTAGTGGCCTAGTTATTTTTGTTATTAGAAACGTTTTAGTAGAGTTCGTTTTTTTTGTTGTAGCTTGTTTTAGTAATAACGTATCGAAAGATATGTTTATTGTGCTCCCTCGACCGGATGTGTTGGGTCGAACAACACCCTGACAGGCAGAGCTAGCTAGCCGGAAGAGCACATCCGGTAAGATAAAATAGGTGAGGTAACAACTCTTCTGCAAAAGTAGACCGTTGTATGATGAGGCATACGGTGTAAAGTGAATTTTTTAACTCAACCACCTCTATAGGCCCACATTGTGCTGCCTGCCTGCGTGATTTTGCTATGAATCGTTTCACATAGGCGAAAACACGCAAAATTTTACTATAATTATTGACGTATTTGTGATGCATAATTAAATCTGTTGATTGGATGGCGACCAAATTAGTTTTGCTTTTTCGAGTTTCAATTATGTTGTCGAGGGACTCTCGTACGTTTGGTGGCCAGAGTTCTTCACCAAATTGTAAAAAATCTGGGCCATGAAACCAAAGTGAACCTTCGCTCAGATTACTGACAGTTGCTCCACGAGACAATAAGTCCGCTGGATTGAGTGCGGATGGTACGTGCCGCCATTGGGCATTAGATGTGTACTGCTGAATTTTTGTAACCCTATTGGCCACAAAAGTATTCCAATGTGACGGTTCTCCAGCGATCCAAGACAGGCTAATGGTTGAGTCGGACCAGAAATATATTGATTGTGGTTGCACCTGAGAAAACGAGCGAGTTGAGTGTAGTAGCTCCGACAGCAACAGCGCAGCACAGAGTTCCAACCTGGGCAAGCTTACTACCTTCGTAGGCGCCACTCGAGATTTGGCGCATATCAATGAACAAGTTGTTCCACTCAGGGATCGTGTGACAGCATAGACACAAGCGCCACATGCCTTCGTGATAGCATCTGCAAATGCGTGAATATCAGTAAAAGTATTAAATGGAACAAACCTTGAAATTTTAATTTTGCCAACTGTATCTAGCTGACAGCGAATCTGCTCCCATTGAATGAGAACGTCCTGTGGCACACTCTCATCCCATTGCAATTTTAGTGTCCACAGACTTTGCATTAAAATTTTGCATTTGACTATCACTGGGTTGAGCAAGCCTAAAGGGTCGAAAAAACTAGCAATGTGCGATAAAATAGATCTTTTAGTAACTCTGTTCGATTTTCCTTCCTTGGCGTAACAAAAACTGAAGCAATCTTCCGATGGTGACCATTTGAGTCCTAGAGTCTTGACATAATCCATGTCTTCCACATGAACAATTTCTTCCTTATCAGCATCCTGTACGTCCGCAATAATTTCGGGAAAATTCGAAGCAAATTTACGTAGAGGAAAACCACCGCACTTCAGGAGATGAGTGACTTGATGCCTGATTTCAATTACCTCGTGCACCGTTTCGCCTCCCGTCATCAAATTATCCACGTATAAATCTTTGAGTTTTACTGCTGCTCCAATGGGGTATGATTCAGCTTCATCTATGGCAAGCTGCTGCAAACATTTCGTCGCTAGATATGGAGCACAGCTAGTGCTGTATGTGACAGTTCGAAGTTGGAAGGTCTCAAAAGGTTTTGTACTATCATCACGCCATAAAATGCACTGCCAACGTGCATCCCTCTCGTCAACCAGCACCTGTCCATACATTTTTGCTATATCGGCGACTAGCACGTATCGATGAAATCTGAATCTGCTTAAAATTTTAAAAATATTGTCCTGAATTGTTGGTCCAACTCTCAGCACATCATTAAGTGATTTCCCTGATGATGTACGGCAGGAGGCGTCAAATACGACTCGCAAGCGGGTGGTCGAACTGTCGGATTTCAATACACAATGGTGAGGTATGTAATTACATTGATTATCATCACTTGAGGGGACACAGCTCATATGGTTCAGAGTTGCGTACTCGTTTATAAATTCACAGTAGTCGGTTTTTAACTTTTCATCACGTGTAAATTTATTTTCCAAAAACGTGAATCTCTTGCGAGCAATTTCAAATGAGTGACCAAGCTCTATGGGACTTTCTTTAAATGGCAAACGAACAATGAATTTGTTTGTGACTGGGCACCTTGTTGTTGTTAAACGAAAATAATTTTCGCATTCCTCTGCTTCCGTTGTAAATTGTTGTTTTGATTCAGGTTGTAGACTCTCTAGAATCCAAAATTTCTCTAAGAGAGTGTCCAAAAGCGGCTGGTGAGTTGTTGCGACAAAAACTTTATACGATAACGATGACAATTGTAGAATTGTGGTGCGATTGTGCGACTGCTGTGTAAGCGACGAAGACATGTCCGAAAGCGACGTTTGGTGCTGAGCGAAAGGTAAAGTTGATGACAGCAGCGAAGTTGATGGCAGCGGAGAAGTAAATGACGAAGGCAAAGATGACAAAAGCGAAGATGGTTGCAAACCCGAATGCATTTGCAACGATGACGAGTGAGAATGTGCTGACAAATTTGATTCAGCCGACGAAGTAAAGGTTCCAGACACAATCCATCCGAGTTTAGTTTTTTGCAATGTTAGGTAATTTTCCATTTGAATTTGACCCACTAACAGCAACTCATAAAATAAGCCCGCTCCAATGAGCACATCTATCAGGCCTGGTTGATAGAATTTGTCGTCTGCAAGTGATATATTTGCAGGAATTTTCCAATTTTTACTATTTATTTTTATTTGTGGTTGGTACGAAGTTATTGCCGGAATGATCACTGCTTCAATTTCTGATGAAAACTCAGTTATCTTAGATTTGATAGTGAGTGAGCACATGCAATACGCATTAGTTGAATTAGTGCCGATGCCACTAATCTCAAAATTGGTTTTTCTACTTGGAGCACGCAGAAATTGTGCTAAGCGTTCCGTTATAAAATTCAGTTGCGATCCGGAATCTAGAAGCGCACGCCCTATTATCGAGAGGCCAGTGGGAGCGCATACGGTGATAATTGCCGTCCCCAGTAGCACCTGGCTTATGGATTGTGATACTTGCAGAGCACTTACTGTGTCGTTGACTGCCGTAGTGATGGCAGCTGCTGATGGTGGGGTATGCGAAGAAACAGAAGCTGGCTGCTCTCTGTGTAATAGCGTGTGATGAGACGCGCGACAATGTTGACATCTATTTATTGAGGGACATGCACTAGCGAAGTGACTTGGTCCCAAAAAGTTAACACAGAGCCTTAAGCGTTTTACTAAATTGAATCGATCCATTGCATTCAACTCAATAAATTTACTGCATTTAAAAGAATTGTGTGCCGGAGAACCATTACACAGGTCACACTTTGTTGTTGAATGGCAATCGATTTTTTGTTTGCGACGAAAACGAGCGAATAGGCTGTTTTGCAGCTCTTGAAACTGTGCGATTGCTTTACACTATATCCAAGGTCTTACATCGCCAATCGAGAAACGACGCCAAGTTTTTCCAGGTGGGTAAGGTGAACGTTGTCGATGAAGTGGGTTGATCCCAATTTGTAGCTACCTCCTCTTCCCATTTCGTTTGAGTTTCCATGTTCAATTTAGACATGATCATGTGCAAAATTAACCCATCTGCAATTTGGGGTTCAGAGGCGAACGATTGTAATGCGCGAAGATTCGCGTTGATGCCATCAATAAACTCCCTAAGAATCGATACACTAGGGGTTTGTAATTTCTGCATATCAAATATATATTTGATATGTGATTCGAAAATTAGGCGTTTATTGTCGTAGCGTGATTTTAGTAAATCTATTGCTTTATCGTAGTTTTCCGACGTAACGTCTAGTGATTGAATTACGCGTGCAGCGTTTTCGATTAGGCAATTTTTCAAATAACGGAATTTTGAAACTGTCGATAATTCTTCGTCGTTGTGAACGAGGCTGGTAAAAGTATTGAAGAAATCGAGCCAATCTCGATTTTGTCCACTAAACTTTGGTAGTGACAGCGTAGGCAAGTGCACACGTTGTGATGGTGCCGATTGCGCTATAACCCGTGTACTTGTTAGCATTGTGTCGGATGCATTTATTGTTGCCATACGCTCCATAATTTTGGACTTTATATCAAAATATGCGCTTTCGCACGCATCGCGATCATCTTCATCAAATTGAGTTTCATCAAGCAGCTCTAATAGTGTTTGTACCCGATCAAATGTCTCGAAATGCCTCTCAATTAGAGACAATTTCACCTCCAACTGGTGACGCGACATTGAATCGAACTGTGACAAGTTATTTTTATCCGAAACTAGACGATCTACGAGATGTTGCCTTTACAATGTTATAGCGCGACTGCTACTCGCGTGAGTTGGAGGAGTTTGCACCCCCGACTCATCTGCCATCGAATTATTTTCATCCATCTTAACTTGGCCTATCAAGTTACCATTTCGAAATCAAAATTACCACCGAAAATTACACTAAAAATCCGTCTTGAAGGACCTTTATGGTGGGCACAAGAGCTTTTTCTTGTAACCTTTATGATTCTAAACGATTTAAAAAAATCTTATTAAAATGAAACAAAGCGAAATTACAAAAATCTTCAATTTATTTCTTATACAAAAATTATAATGTTAAATTACGATGCTAACTCGCGTACAGTTGCAGGCCAAGTCACATACAAAAATTTAGAAATTCTATTTACTTACTTAGATGGCCATAACAACCCGTTGTCAGGTTACGGCCGACCTCATTAGCTCTCGCCAGGCGCCTCTGTTTTGCACGCGCCTTCTCCAATCGTTAATGCCAAGCGCGGTTAGGGCTTCCTCAGCTTGGTCTATCCACCGGAGGCATGGTCTCCTTCTTCGTCGTTGACCGGGGACCTTCCCTTCGAATACCTTTTTCGCTGGAGCTTCTTTATCCATACGATGGACATAACCCAGCCAGCGTAGTCGATGTATTGTTATACGCTTAACTATGTCAATGTCGGCGTAGAGCTCATACAGCTCGTGGTTCATTCGAATGCGATAGTCGTCGCCAACTCGAACAGGACCAAAGATTTTGCGGAGAACTTTCCTCTCGAACACCCCAAGAGCGGCTGCATCTGTTGTCGAAACCACCCATGCCTCAGCGCCATAAAGAAGCACAGGTAGAATGAGCGTCTTGTAGAGTGTTAGCTTTGTCGATCGAGAGAGAGCTCTGCAACGTAATTGCTTACTGAGACCGTAGTAGCACCTATTAGCAATTGTTATTCTCCGCTTAATCTCCAGACTGACATCATTGTTGCTGGTTACGGCAGTGCCAAGGTAGATGAATTCCTTGACAACTTCTAATTTACAGTTGCCCGCTGTAACATGAGAGTCTAGATCCCGTGCTCTCTTGTTGTTGTTAGTAGACATCCTGTATTTCGTCTTGCCCTCGTTTGCCGTCAAACCCACTTTGGCTGATTCCTTTTCAATAGCAGTGAAAGCAGCAGTAACATCTCTCTTACTCCGACCGATAATATCAATATCATCAGCGTACGCAAGGAGCTGAACACCTTTGAAGAAAATGGTGCCATTATGATGCACATCGGCTTTTCGTACGATCCCCTCCATAATGAAATTGAAGAGATCGCACGAGAGCGGGTCGCCTTGTCTGAAACCTCGCTCGGTATTAAAAGTTCCGGAGAGGTCATTCCCTACCTTGACGGAGCTAAACGTATTGCTCAACGTCATCCTGCAGAGCCTTATCAACTTTGCAGGTATACCGAACTCAGACATTGTTGCGTATAGGCAATCCCGCACTGGGCTATCGAACGCAGCTTTATAATCGACGAAGAGATGGTGAGTGTCGATTTGATATTCATGGGTTTTCTCCAGGATTTGGCGTAGTGTAAAAATCTGGTTGGTTCTATTTGGTAGCCTCAAATATCAGCCGATCAACAACAACAACATAACTTGATACCGTTTAGCATAAGCTTATGCAGAAGTGCGTGCAAAAAAAATGCAATTTGGGGAGCGAAAGAACTTTTGTTTTTGTTCACTACGGTTAGTTTGGTTGAACTTCTGTTTAATGTTGTTGTTGTGGATCAACTGAAGGTTGAACAAATAAAAAGCTACCCACTTGGAAAAATATTAGAGAGCGCCCCAACAAGCATTAAAAGTAGAATATTCTTCTTATCAATATCTTTTTACAATTAAATACTATCATGTACCAATAACTATTTTCCAATATTTATGTAGTATATTATTGCATAATTCAGAAAATGACAATGCAACGAAGCTTTTCGCTTTTCATTGCTAAGAACACAAAATAAGGGATGATTTTCTATTATGCACAAAAAGATCAACAGACAAAAATTAGACAAGCACATACATACATATACATATATATGTGTGTGAAGGTCTTTGCTTCGTTTATGCTACAATAGAAAATCGTAGTAAAGTAAAATGATTGTGAAACTTATGTTTTTTAGTTATTTTTACATTTTTTATAATTTTATTCAATGTAACATTTAGTTGTGATACTTAGTCACAAAAAAATAAGCTAAAGAAAGCAAACAAAAATAAATGAACATACATATGTATGTATGTAAATCTCAAATCTTATCTTTTTTTTTTACTTTTAATATGAACAAATTTCAGCCTACTTTTCTACTTTTAATGCTGATTGATAAAAATTTAAGTCCTCTATTTGAAAATCGTGACGGCTGATCAATAGCGAAAATGCTACGTTGCATTTGCATTTGCTACGTCAGTATCGGAATTTGGCAACAATGTATTAATTGTATTCAAATTTGAAAGGAGCTAGAATAAACACCAATTTTCTTTTGAAAGTCATTTATGCACATACATACATATATATGTATGTATTTCCTTTTATTTTTGCTTGCATTTTTAGTTAATTTTTTCTGAAATTTACTTGGACTTGGACTTATTCGTTTAGTGTATTTTTGGAACGGTCAATTTTCTTATGGTTAGTTTTATTTTCAATCGGTTTTTATTTTTCCGTGGCCACAGAATCAACTGTGCGCGCATTATTTGAAGTGGCAATTTTATTTCAGAGTTTCAAAGCAGCAATAAAATTGTGTCAAGTAATTTAAACTTTTTGAGCGTTATATATAATGTAATTGACACTTTTTTAATTTGCAAAACTTACTTATTTTATGAAATGGTAGCTATTTGGGTTAAAAGTTTATGAGTGTTAATGAAAACTCTTAGTAGAAATTTTTGTTCTTAGAGAAATTTTGAGAATGAGTTGTTTTTGTGATGCTGATCGTAAGTTTCAACAAGCACGATAAAATCGAATGTCAGGATTTTTAATATTTGTTTAATAAAAGGCTGATTTCAAGGACAAAGTATTGACTTTTTAGCTATTAATGAATCTACCATCTGGTAGCCCTATGAATTGCATATAAAATGAAATTTCTATGCAGCATGCGAAATATAGTAGAAAACACAATACGAACGAAACAAAAGCGAATAAGTGAGTTGTTAGTTCTCTCATTTGAGTTTTGCTCGTATTTCGACATATTTTTCATTTTCAATTGTTCAGGGGAATTTATTCACGGCGAAAATTTAGACCATAAGTTAACCGAACTTAATTTCTGAAAAGCTTTTGTTCCGTTCCATCGGACGAGATCTCTTTAGATTATTTATTCTCTTTGTTAAGGGCCGGTTTCACGGTGCTTAGTTAACTCGAGATTAGAAGTTAACTATCCAATTTCAGTTTCATAGTAATTAGTTAACCAACCACATTTGTCAGGTTAACTAATAGTTAACTAACAGCTGATTGCTGTTTAGCTTACAAAAAAAGTTGGCAACGCAAAACAAACAACTTGTCAAAACGAAAAAAAAAAAAACATAAGTGATTGCTGTCAAAGCGAAAAAGAACGCAATAAATAAAAACACAAAACCGTAAAAATGTTCACTTCTCACAGTGTGTTACATGTCCTTAGTTAGCGTATCTAACGCGGCCCGCCACGGCTAACTTGCGGTTTCTAGGGTGGTTCTCAACGTTAAGGAAAGGAGAAGGCGTTAGTAGTGGGTGTCGTCAAAAGAGGTTATGGAGGCGGCACAGGTTGGGCGGGTGCGAAGGAAGAGAACATCCGCTTCCTAGTATTTGTGATCATTCTCTGGTGTCGGTGATATGGATATAGAAATGTTTTCGTTTTGGATAAGTTTTGAGTTTATAGTCATTTTGAGATTTTGAACCGTCAGCATTTTTTTTTATAAATTTTGAGTTTCCCTTTTAATTTGTTTATTTTTTTGTTTTGATATGGTAATTATCTTACTTTCAAATTTCACTTCCGTCGGAAGTCGGAAGTGAAATTTATTGTTCATCCTTCGATCTAGCGCGGCGGGTTGAGAACCACCCTAGAAACCGCAAGTTAGTCGTGGCGGGCCGCGTTAGATACGCTAACTAAGGACATGTAACAATATGGCGCCCAATCTTTAAAAACATCGTGTGAAAGGGGTAGTAAAATCAACGCCCAGATTAAGATTTATCAAAAAAATTCAGTGCCGATTGAGACTCGTCGATTCCTCCAACGTGATGACTTAGCTTCGAAAATTCGAAAAAGCTAAATGCATCAGATGAGGGAGTGATCGATGACTTCACAATCGAAACAATTCGGAAAGGTTCCTTTGGGTTTTCCATTAGATCGGTGACTTAGTCAAGTTCTCGCTGCAGAACTAATTGCACCATGGTGGAGAGACCAAAGGCATCGTAAATCCAAAAGCTTAGCACAGAAAAAATTAGTAATATACATGTTAACAAATTTAATGTTTTTGAAACGCTACCTATCGGGACGTTGTAGGTCTAGTGGCTTAGGAAGAAGATAATATCTTGAACCTAATTGCATTGAACTTGGAATGTGATGAGAGGAGCAGTTTAGTAGTAGTTCGTAAAACTAAACAGAACCATTCGATATCCATATAAGGGCATGAGCCAGATAGGCACTGTAGCCTTTAATAACGTAAAAGATATACAATTTTAAGCTGTACAGTGAGTCGATATGGCTGTCCAATTCGTGGCCTAATGAGTTTATAAAATCGTTAATAACAAAAATTAGTTGCACGAAATTGGTATGCCAACACAACAAAAGAATATGATTTTGTTTTTTTTTGTTTGCCAATATAATCTGTAGAAGATCACAGGTACTACTCAAAAAGAGTTCGTAGAAAATAACAACGCCAGTTAAACCTTTTACCACCCCAGAGAAATCGGTCATAAAAAATCCCCCCTTTGTTTTTGTCAGAAAAAGTTAAAAGAATTAAAATCAAAAAAAAAAAAAAAAAAAGGAAACACACATGAAAAGTACTAGATATCATAAAACTAATAGCAAGAGAACTCCGTTTTACAACTTAGATAAACCAATACGTGATCTCAGTTCAGAAATGGCTACGATAAGAAGCCCTATTAAAAACGTAAGAAATGAAGATTCTGTGGACCAGAGTGGTGGTAACGTTAAAGAGGGTAAAATTATAGATTTGTCAGAGACAATTATGAGACAGGACCCAAAGACTAGTGAGGCTAAAGCGAGTAACCCTACTGGTGCTTATTCCAAGCGTGCGCAAGCCAAACCGCCAAAAAGTATGGAATCATTTCCACCTAATCTGTCATTTCCACCACCATTAAATCAGACTGAGGATAGGCAAGAAAAAAATTTTAACTCTAAACCGAATCCGTACCAAAATCGCGAAAATGTTGCGTTAATTAATGAAATCATTATGCGATCGAACCAAGAGTTTAAGGAATCTCTAGAGGTTTCTATGGAAAACAAAATTAAGGACAGCATGCGTGCAGGCTTAGAAGAAATCATGAGAATGTTGAGTCTTACTCAAGGTGCTGCTCAGGCCACAGACGCACTTGTTGAAGGTTCCAATAGTCCGAGGGCGGGAAACGGTAGTGCTAGCGGTGGGCGAAACGTCGGCTCTTCCTTGCTATGCAATAATAACCATAAACCTAAAAATAAAAATGTTAGTCCAGATGCGGATAATAGCTCGACTGATACTTATCACAAAAAGAAAGATTCAGTAGCATCATGGCAAAATCCACCAGCCCATTATTATCAGCAGGCGATACAAATCCAGCAGTCTACTTCACAGCAAAATCAAAGACCATACCAAGGTCGGCAAAAACATCATGATGCAGATAACCGCTCAGCGCCAATAACAACAACCCATCATCAGCAAACATTACAAGATAGTTCACGCTCAAACGGAAATAACCACGTCAAGATAGATCGGTGGGGCTTGGTGTTTGATGGGCGAACCGAAAAACTTTCTGTCGAGGATTTCATCTTTCGACTGGAGCGTCTGCAGGTACAATATGATTGTTCATGGAATGATATACTTCGCGAATTTGACCTGTTAGTGGATGAAAATGCACGTGAGTGGTATTGGTTGGAAGTTAAAACGCATGATATAGTTGACTGGCCTACGTTGAGACATGCCATGATGCGCCAATACCAAAGTAACCGCACCGACTTCCAAATAATGAGCGAATTATATGACCGGAAACAACAGCCAGGCGAAAGCATCGATTCTTTTTTTCATGCCATGCTTAAAATTCGTTCAAAATTAAGAAATCCGGTGCCTGATCATGACATCATCAAGATTATGAAGCAGAATTTGAGAGGCAGTTTGGGTCACGTCGTATATCCAATGGTGATTTACACTGTAGATCAATTACGGGCAGAGTGTGTTGAAGCAGAACAGTTTTTATCACGTCGAGACATACGTGGCACGTTTAATCCAAACCAGAGGTATTCAAGACCGCAGCGTAGTCACGAGTTAAATGAAATAAGTTATGAAGGCGAAGAATGTCAAGAAAATTTTTATGAAGATATGCAACTCGACGAAATCAAAGCAGCGAGGCAGTTTACGTCATACAAGCCACATCAGCAACCAATACAACGGAATCTTCAAAATCAACAACATCAATATCAGCAGCCACAGGAACTATGCCAGCAGCAGCCAAAAAGAATTTTAATCTGCTGGAACTGCAAGCAACAAGGGCACGTCTACATGGATTGTCCCATAATGCAAAGATCCATTTTTTGCTATAAGTGCGGAGCGCCTGATGTCGTCACGCCCAAATGCAGCAATTGCGCAGTGGGAAACTCCACGAGGAACGTGATTTCAACGGGGGAATCACGCTCCAAGCAAATCCCCGTCAAGAGTCCGCAGAAGAACTGATGTAAGTGAAAAAAGCATCAATAGTCGAGATGAGCCTGCAGAAAACAAAAATATTAAAATTTTGAAAACTATAATTGAATTTAATAAAAATATCACTACGGATAATGCAAAAAAACAATTTGAAATAAAGCCTATCGAAGAACGAATGAAAAATTATATCGAGGCACGAGAAAGGATTTTTAATGAGAGCCAGCTACAGGGTATGCGAGAAGTATCCAGAAAAGTAAAAAAGGCGCGTGATAATTTCGCAAAACGCAAGAAAATTCGGAAGGAGGTAGCTGAAGCTGTTAACAAAACAACTGGTCAAGACCCACGGGCGTATGCCGAAGTAGAAATCAGCGGTAAAAAAATAAAAGGACTTTTGGATACAGGTGCATCCGTATCAATTCTTGGGCGCGGTTGCCGAGAGTTAATAGAAAAGTTAGGAGTTAATATTGAAAAATATTTTTCCACTGTTAGAACGGCCGGTGGTAAAAGACATGCGGTTATCGGCAAGGTGAATCTTCCAGTGACTTTTAAAAATGAAACAAAAGCAGTAAATTTTTACTTGTGTCCAAATTTACAACAGCAGACCTACCTTGGGATTGATTTTTCTAGAAAATTCGAATTAGCGACAGATATCATTGGTGCGGAGGAACTCGATATGGAGCAAATAATGAACAAATTTAAAAATGATAAAGAAAGAAGTTTGGATGAAGAACCGGAACGTCACATTTTGAATGCGCAAGAGCAACGGCAACTAGATGAAGTTAAAAAGAAATTTCGCACCTATGAAGAACATGGCTTGGGTAAAACCAATTTGGAAATTCACACCATCCAATTGACTGAAAATGCGACACCAGTTAAGGATCGGCACTATCCGATATCTCCAGCAGTGCAAGATCTGGTGTATGCAGAGGTTGACAGGATGTTGCAGCTAGGAGTAATTGAAGAAAGCGAAAGCCCTTGGAGCAATCGCACCACAATAGTTCGAAAGCCAGGAAAAAACCGATTTTGCTTGGACGCACGAAAATTGAATGATCGCACAGTCAAGGATGCGTATCCACTGCAAAACATCGATGGCATACTGAGCCGAATTGATTATACGCATTACATAAGCAGTGTGGATTTGAAGTTTGCGTTTTGGCAAATCGGCCTAGAAGAAAAAAGTAAACAGTATACGGCCTTCACTGTACCTGGGCGACCGTTATACCAATTTGCGGTCATGCCTTTCGGGCTTTGCAATGCAGCCCAACGCCTTTGTCGACTCATGGATAAGGTGATTCCACAGAGATTAAAATCAAATGTGTTTACTTATCTTGATGACCTTTTGATCATTGCGCCGGACTTCGATACCCACATACAAATTTTGAGCGAGGTTGCAGACTGCCTTAAAAAGGCAAATTTAACTATAGGATTGCAAAAATCGAAGTTTTGCTTTAAAGAGCTAAAATATCTGGGATTTCTGGTAGGCGGTGGCAGTTTGAAAACTGATCCCGAAAAAGTTTCTGCGATACAAAGAATCTCGATTCCAAAGTCACCAAGAGAAGTGAGAAGTTTCTTGGGCACTGCAGGCTGGTATCGCAGATTTATACAAAATTTTGCTACTTTGTCGGCTCCATTGAGTGACACGTTGAAAAAAGGGCCTAAGTTCAACATGACACCTGAAGCAATAGAAGCGTTCAATAGGTTGAAAAAAGCCTTAACAACAGCTCCAGTGCTGACTCTTCCGGATTTTTCCTCGCGGTTCTGGGTACAGTGCGATGCGTCGGAACTGGGCGTAGGTGCGGTGCTGTACCAGAAAGACCGCGAGGACAACGAAAGGCCGATAGCATACTTTTCGCAAAAACTGAATAGCTGTCAACGCAACTACAGCGTTACAGAAAAAGAATGCTTGGCAGCGGTTTTAGCGGTAAAAAGATTTCGCCCTTACATCGAAATGATGCCATTCACCGTGGTAACGGACCACGCTAGTCTGAAGTGGTTGATGTCATTAAAAGACCTTTCTGGACGACTAGCTAGATGGTCCTTACAACTTCAAGCGTATGATTTCGAGATAGAGCATCGAAAAGGCTCAGATAATGTTGTTGCGGACACACTATCACGATACGTGGAAGAAATTGATACGTTTAATAATCCATGGGTAGATTTAGAAACTACAGAATTTGAGTCACCCGAATATTTGCAGTTGGTAGCTACTGTTTCTGAAAACGTAGAAAAATTGCAAGATCTTCGAGTCGAAAATGGTATCGTTTTCAAACGCAGTAGATTTGATGAAGACGACGAAATAAAATGGAAACTCTGGGTTCCCGAAGCTTTAAGTACAACTTTAATCGAAAAAGCGCACAGCCCTGAGATAGTTGCTCATGGCGGTGTTGCTAAAACCCTGCATAGGCTACGGCAGTGGTATTTCTGGCCAAGAATGAATATTCAAGTTAGAAATTTTGTCCGAAACTGCATAATTTGCAAAGAATCTAAACATTCGAATCAGGAAATGAGGCCGACAATTGGTAAAGAGGTAACGACCGAACGACCCTTTCAGAAAATTTACATAGATTTTCTAGGTAAATATCCGAGATCCAAGGGCGGAAACGCTTACATATTTATCATTGTGGATCACTTTACCAAATTCACTCTACTCAAGGCAATGGGAGATGCAACGACGGCGAATGTTTTAAAATTTTTAATTCATGAAGTTTTTCATAAATTCGGGGTTCCAGAAATAATACACTCCGACAATGGCAAACAATTTATAGCCAAAGAGTTTTGTAAAATGTTAGATCAATACAAAATCAAACATCTGAAGACCGCCTTTTATGCACCTCAATCTAATGCAGCAGAGCGTGTCAACCAATCGATATTGGCCGCAATTCGTGCATATATGCAAGAAGATCATCGAGATTGGGATCTTTATCTCTCGGAAATTGAGTGTGCCCTTAGAAGTTCGGTTCATTCTGCAATTGGTGTAACTCCTTTCTTTGCCTTATTTGGACATAATATGTTTACCAGTGGCTCGGATTACCAGCTGGCGAGAAAACTCTGTTCCTTAAATGAGCCTGAGGTATATGTAACAAACAACGAGGATAGAATGGCCTATATTCGAGACAAGGTAAAACAAAATTTGCATAAGGCGTACCAAAGAAGCGCCAAGTTATACAATAAGCGCAGTCGTGAGGTTAATTTTTACCCTGGACAGGAAATCTTTAAGCGAAATTTCACTGTAAGTGACTTTAAAAATAACACAAATGCAAAATTTTGCAAAAAATTCACCAAGTGTCGAGTCGTACAGCCAATAGGCAACAATATGTACGAACTCAAAACACTGACAGGCAAAAAAATAGGAGTCTTCCACGCGAAAGATCTAAAGCAATAATATGCAAAGACACTAACAGAAACAAAAGATCCACTACCATCGAACAACATTAACATACACGTGCAAAATTTGCATTTGCTAATAAATAAAATAACTAAACTAATACGAATTATTCGATATTCACCATCAATGAAAAATATTGTCATCATCCTTGCAGTGCAGTTGTAGAAATCATCCCAAGATTACTGGAATCCACCGTGGATTAATGGCACATATCCGTGCTTGTCGAACATCAAAGTACCTAAACAAAAATAAAGAAATTTTTCACAAAGTAAAAATTCTCGTGAATAAGAAAACAAAACAAAATATACGTCCCGTAAAATAGTTCACCACATGAATAAATCCAGTCCAATCCAGTCATAACAAGTAGATCTGCAATGAAAATAAAAAAAAGGATAAGTTAGAGAAATGTTTCTTTGAAACGTCAAAAAGAAAAAAAAATATAATAATAGCAAGAGAATTGCCCGGCTAGCTCAGTCTGCTAGCATGAGTATCTTCATCTCAGGGTGTGGGCGGAAAAGCCTACGTTGGACACCGAACTATGAATTCCCAAAAAAGTAACTTGACATCTCATGTGTAGTGCCTTAGAAGCTGGAAGGTTTTTAAAACTGAAAAAAAAAGAGAGGTTCAAAATCTTTTAAAACGTCGAAAAAAAAGGCCAAAAAATTAATTAGTCAAAAAAACGTGAGTTAAAAAAATTCGTGAATAAGTCTCGAACATGAAAAATACTTCAATGTGTTCAAAGTAATTGAAAAGCCAAGAAAAAGAAAATGTTTCTCAAAGCTTTGAATTTTTGTGATTTTTTCTGTTCGAAATTTTTTGTTTATTTGTCCGATTTTTTTTAAAATATGGTTTTTATATTTTTGTTTTAAGTTTCCTAGATTTTCAGTGTTGAAAACTTCAAATTTACCACGTCGAAGAACTTTGAAATAATAAAATTGAACTTTATAGCACAATCGTATGGTTTCTCACATGTGCACCAAGTCTCCAAATTACATCAAAAGCACAGCAGTCTTTGTACAAATATTTTCGGTCACAGTCAAGCGAACAGGCGAACATGCATACGATTCTTAATCCGGTGAATAATTCTAAATAGATAAATGCAATTCGAATTACGCGTTCACTATTTTCATGTGGAGCATACATAGTTACCTGTAGCGGAATTCCCAAACTTGTTAACGACGATTGTTGTTATCGTTAACTGCTCATAACAACATTGTCGTTAAATGGTATTCTCAAAAACTAGGTTAGTCAAACTTGTCGTTAAATTTGACAGTTCCTTATCGTTACTGAACAACATTTGTAGTTAAGTTAAAGACGTTTAATTTGGTGTCGTTAGTTGTGAAAAAAACGTTTTAACTGAAATTAAAGCAAAAATAATAGTAAAATTATAAATTATGTTCATTACATACACAGAAAAAAAAATGGCAATGTAATATCTAGCGATGGACTACGACACTTTTGGCGATGAGATTGCCTTGCGAGGCAATGCAGCAGAGTGGGCTGTGCTACGTCAAGTTTCGCAAACTGTTCCGTTTGACACTCGACTTGGTCCATTATTTAATAGAGGCAATTGGTAGCTGATTGAAAAAAAAATAATTTTACCATTATCGGCCAAAAATCAAGTAAGAAGTTCAAGCAGTGTAATAACGCACAAATTGTCATAAGCATCTTGTTTCAGGTGCTTGCAGCGTACAGTGGTGCCAAATCGTGTTTTTTGGCCCAAAAATCGCTAGAGAGCGCAAAGCTTGTCACAATGAACAATTTTTTTCTTTTAACTACATATCGCTTATTAAGATTCTAAAAAATTCTTGGTGCCCGAATATGGAATACAAAATACAGTTTTTTGGAAACGACCGGAAAATTTTTTTTTTAAATATTTTTTTGGTTCTAAAAATTGCTAGGGACTGAAGAAAAAAAACAATTTTCTTTTCTAAACGAGAGCTAACTTAATTGCCAGCAAATCAGCGGACCCTGAATTTTGAAACCAAATGTTCGGTTTTTATTATTTTAAGTCAAAGGCTTAAACAAATTTTTTTTAGATATTTTGACCAATACATTCTAAAAAACACGTTATTTTTCCAAAAAATGTTAATAGCTTACAATTTTTTTAGTATGTTCATTTTTTCAGTATATCCACTTTAAAATGGTATGTAGTTTGTTCTAAATTAAAGTCAATAATTACCACTCAAACTCACCAAAGTGATTTTATTTTTTTAAAAATGAATACTTTTTATAAAACTATTTACCTGCCTGTAGAAATAGACATCACAAGGCTGTACCAATAACTCTTAACTTAAAATTATCTGTTTTTCGCTCATTAAATTTATGATTAAATCATATATTTCTTTGGCAATGAGCGTTGCTTCAGACGAAATTGTCTTTGGTTTTTCTTGAGAGATAATATCATTTTCCATACACAACGTCTCTAAATAATCCAAAGCACTTTTAGTAATTTTTTAGATTTTTAATTGTGGTTCGATTCATCAGGAATCGCAGGAAACTCAAAATTTTCGCTGTCCACATCCATTTTATGTAAATAAAATAAATTCAACTTTTGAACACGTCGTAAAAATAAAATATGTGGAGGCGTCTCCAACAAATCAATAAAAAAAACCTAGGAACAAACACGGTAGGTGCGATTTATTTATTACATCCTGCGAAGTGAACACTTAACACAAAATAAATACTAATCAACGAAATGCTCAAGTTGAAGTACAACAAAATAAACTTAAAATTAAATTCGGGTATTCCCCCAATTGTATTTTCTTGCTATAGACACTGCAAAAATTTGAATTAAAAAATGCTTTTTTGAGACTCGTGTTAGAACAAAAAAAATCGTGTGTTTCTTATTTCTGATCCTTGATATTTCAAAATCGTGTAAAAAAAGTTAGGTGCATAGTTTTGAAAGTAAAAAAAAAAACAAAAAAAAATTGCTTCAGCGGTGACTCGAACTAATGACCCCCATGATTATACGCTAACTCATTACCCACTATGCTACTCTACAAGTTGAAAGAAGGCAAACTTTTTTTGTATAAAACAACTAGGGGAAAACTTTGAACGCGAATTTCTCGCATTTCCATGAGAATTGCGAAAAACGGCGATATGTATATGGGTTTTCTTATATCCCGTGAATATTTCAGCCAAATCGGTGATGCAACGGTGGTCTCCTGCTTAAATTTGTATTGAAAAGTATTAAATTTTTCTACGGCAGTTTATTTTTTTATTTATTTTTTGGTTGTCAAATGACTATGCTGCCATGTTTTCAAAATTTTTTAACGATGTTTGCGTTAGCATTATTAACGATAAGCTTGTCGTTAGCTATTACTTTGGGAATACGACATTCGTTACCGCAAACGAAAAAATTGTTAACTAACGATGTCGTTACTTAACGACAATTTTAATTTGTGCTTTTGGGAATTCCGCTACTGAATAGACCTTGTGTTGGTGTAAAACGCCAGCCTCCACATATGATCCGATCTGCAGCAGCACCCAGCACACTACGTCGTCTGCAATTCCATGGACAACGTAGAGTTTTGTTGCGGGTGGCCTGCGTATCTTCCTGCTTCAAAACACACATTTTTTTTATTTGCTAAAATTAAACTAAACTTAAAATTACTTTAAACTTGAATCAAAAAAAAAAAAAAAAAAGAAAATGTTGGCATTGTTGTTTTGTGTGACAAAATTGATAACAGCAAATGTCAGCGACAGAAAAAAGGGGTCATGCATGGTGAAATCGGATGGTAGCAAAAAGTGCAAGTGGTGCCACCTTTCATGATACTAGCAGTGTTTATGATGACAATTTTTTTTATTTAAATTGAATTTGACAGGAAGATTCTGCCGTATAAATGTCACAAGTTCCATGTCAGAGTCTATTGACAAATTAATTTTTTTTTTCTCGTACGCCGCTACGTCTGCGTATATTAACACTTTTATATTTTGCCGATGCGATGCCAGGTGTTCGTTCCTTGCAAAGTCTCATAAATTTTTCAATCTGTTTAGAAAAAAATGTGGCACGGAAGAAAACAAAAATATTGAAAAGAAGAAGCATGTTGAATTGCGTCAACCAAATAAATATATGTGGAATGCATAAAATCCGTGACATTAGAAATTATTCTCTCGCTCTCGTAGATTCCACACTCGACAGTCCACAGGTTCCAACCATAAGCTCAGTGTTGCCACTGAGAAATTTATTTTCCTACCAAAATTTTCTCGAAAACCTACCAAAATCGTTTGTAACCTACCAAAACTTTACAAATTAAAAAAAAACCTTTTTGCAACATTGAATTCGTTTATTAACATTTAATGCTGTTTAAAATACATATTCTTGTATGTCGTCGTTTAAAATGCTTAACCGCATATAGCACAAATTTTCTGTTGCAAAATTGTGTAGAATGGTTCACATCAAAAGTCGGGCAAGTGTGCTCAAAAAGTTACCACATGACACATGCAGCGTACAATTAAGCGATGAACGTTAGAAGAAAGAAAAATAGTAATTAAAAATCATTTTGAAGGTAAACCGATCGCAAAGTTACAAATTTTAAAAAAAAAAATAGAAAGCCAGCGATTCACGGTATTATTAAATGATATAAAGAGGACAAAAGGATTTCAAATAAACAACGAACGGTGGCAAAAAAAAACGTTTAGCTCGAGAGACGAAAAATGTACCATCCGAGAAATTTTTAAAAATCCATTCATATCTACTCAAAAACTTACTGTAATGGTAAAACTAATTTTCATTAAGAAGTCCATGCCGTTCGAAAAGTTCTCCGGAAAAATAATTTTAATGGCTGAGTAACACAGGATAAGCCATGCATCAACAAGACAATTTCGCAAAAGAGCACATTTTAAAATATTCTCCTTTTGAAGCATGGTAAACACACCCTAAGTGGTCGGGGTTCTGAAAAAGAGCCATATTTTAGCCTGACAATAACCGTATACATAAAGTCCGTTTTTAAAATGCTATTTATTAAATCCCACAAATACAAATTTATTATTACGGAAATATTTTTTTTTTATTATGTCATCTTATGTACATAAAAAAATTTTAGTTCTTAGAACTTAAGACCTTTTTTAGCGACCCGATTTTGATCACAGCTGCGATCAAAAAAATTATGTTATTAATAGCGCTAGTAACTTTTGTTTCTAATACGCCGGGTCTGAGCACACATGCAACAATTTAGATGTGCGATCAGTCGCAACAGTATTTCGTCACATTGTACATTAGAGCGGTTCAAAAAAAAAAAACTTTTTGATTTTTTCACGATGTGTCAGCGGATTACAATAGCCTTATATGTCTGGACAAGCCCCATTACTAGGATTAAGGTTAATATTGTAAACTGGATTAGCGCCCTCTGTTTTAAGTAAACAACCCATTTTCAAAAATCTTGATTTAAAAAATGCTGCAGGTTGTAGAGGTTATAAAATTTTTCAACAAATTGGGAATGGTTTTCGGGAAACAATTGATCGGGGAATTCAAATCCGTGATTGGTTTTTCTTTTTCTTCTTCCTTTCTTACAAAAAAATTGACAATTGGCCGGACTAAAGTAAAAAAGTACCGATTTTCCACTTTCTAGCTCCAACGCCTCAAATATTATGTTACCGCCGATCCCATGGTACATCATTTTTAATGAACTGATATTCCTTTAAATGAAGGCCGAAACCGCATATCTTTATCTTATTTCAAAACAAAGATATCTGCATTTTTCTAAGTTAACAGACCTGATTTTTTTCGAATCGTGGTCGACAAATTTGCATATTAAGGTGATTAAATTTTTTTTTTATTTCAAATAGTTATTATCAATCGGGGAATTCGAATTTATCATTAGTTTTTCTTCTTCTTCTTTTTTTCTTACAAAAAAATTGAAAATTGACCGGAAAAAAATTAAAAAATTCCGATATTGTACTTTAAAGTTGCAAAATCACCCCATATTATTTTCCTGCCGATCCCGTGTTACATCATTTTTAATGTACTGTTATTTGCTTAACAGAATGCCGTAAACCGCATATCATTTTCTTATTTCGAACCCGAGATATCTGCATTTTTCTAAATTAACAGAACTGCCATAATTTGAATTTTTGAATATTTTAGAAAAATCTATAGAATAGTTCAATTATGGCAGTTCTGTTAATTTGGAAAAATTCAGATATCTCGGGTTCGCAATAAGAAAATGATATACAGTTTACGACTTTCTCTTAAGCAAATAACAGTACATTAAAAATGATGTAACACGGAATCGGCAGCAAAATAATATGGTATGATTTTGCAACTTTAAATCACAATATCGGAATTTTTTCATTTTTTTCCGTAAAAATATCAGGTCTGTTAATTTAGAAAAATGCAGATATCCTTTGTTTTGAAATAAGATAAAGATATGCAGTTTCGGCATTCATTTAAGGGAGTATCAGTTCATTAAAAATGATGTACCATGGGATCGGCGGTAACATAATATTTGAGGCGTTGGAGCTAGAAAGTGGAAAATCGGTACTTTTTTACTTTAGTCCGGCCAATTGTCAATTTTTTTGTAAGAAAGGAAGAAGAAAAAGAAAAACGAATCACGGATTTGAATTCCCCGATCGATTGTTTCCCGAAAACCATTCCCAATTTGTTGAAAAATTTTATAACCTCTACAACCTGCAGCATTTTTTAAATCAAGATTTTTGAAAATGGGTTGTTTACTTAAAACAGAGGGCGCTAATCCAGTTTACAATATTAACCTTAATCCTAGTAATGGGGCTTGTCCAGACATATAAGGCTATTGTAATCCGCTGACACATCGTGAAAAAATCAAAAAGTTTGTTTTTTGAACCGCTCTATTGTACATACATATGCGTATTCACTAAACGTAATTTGAATGCAAGAAAACAGAGACCATACCCACTTGTTGAAGATAGGGTTGGTAAAAGCTTATTTCCAGATGTAAATATTTGCTTCCTGATTCGAAAAACTTCACGAAGAAATTTCAATTTTCGATTTTTATAAAAATTTATCCTAAATCCTACCAAAATCAGATTTAACCTACCAACCTACCAAGAGGAAAAAAACCTACCCGATTTGGTAGGAAACTACCAAAAACGGCAACGCTGCATAAGCTTGCGAAAGTAGGAGGTCGGTTTGTGGCAAGGATCTTTTGTTGGAAAAATTTCTGGACTCCGAAAGTTGCAGAAAGTATGTTGGCATTACGGAAATTTAGAAGGGAATAGCTATAGCACCTATTTAGAACAAATACATGCAATTCCGTAAAAGGGGCACCTATATATTAAAGAATGTTCTAGATTAGGGCTTCGGTTATTCTGTGCTATGTTATGGTATTTGTTAATCTGTTTGAATTTAGGTAAATACATAAGTAGTTTGAGTTGGTAACCAAAATTTTTCGGCGCTTGAAATGAAAAACCAAAAACCCATCGATGAGTACGGTCGTGTTTAAAATCGTTGTCCATCCCAATTTAAATTTTGGAAATAATTTTTTTTTTGCAAAAGTTAAAAAAGTGTCTTAAAAGTTTTAAGTTTTTGAAATAAGTAAGTGTTTTTTTTTTGCTTTGTGTAAAGTAAATTGGTGCATTTTGTTTTAGTTTTAATTAACAGAACCGCGACCGTCGAGGGAATTGGAGGAAAGGCTGTCTATTCCAATTTGGATTTTTTTTTTGGTTTTTCACGGAAAGCAGGAAAATGTAAGTAGTGAAATTTTCGATTTCCCATAGTGTCCAGTTTGCTGTTTTCTTATAAAGTGCTAATTTTTCATTTCATAGTGTGAGTGACCCTGAACTGAGGCTGCAGAAAATTGGGAAATAGCCTGTGTCCACTAATAAGGAACCCTACCAGCTAAGTCAGTCACAATTTTCCTATAATTTTATTTTTACATACATATATATCCATATATGCACATAATAAGTCCACAACAGTCTGAAAGTTGAAACCTAGAAATTCAGCTTTTAAATTCGATTTGGTCAAATCAACGTTTCGTTTGAAATCTGGGAAAGTTTCTGCATTAAATAACTGATTGGAGTAAATAACTGATAAAAAAATCGAGAAAGGAATCCAGAAATTCCGCAAAATTCGTCGGTGGACCAAAATCGTTAAAGAACATCAGATTTTTTTTTTGTGTTTTTAAGTGCATTTTTTTTATGTTAAGGTTTTCACTAATTTTTTTTTGTGTCTGTACGTGCCATAAATCCCAGTGAATCTTAGACCCCTATTCGTTTTGGTTAAAAAAAAAATTAAATCGCGTTTTCTTTTATGTCAAAGTGTTTGATTTGTTGGTGTCTTAACTGAGCTCAATTAAGGCTAGGAAAGCACTGTAGTTATTTTTTTTGTTTCGTTGTTAGTGGTCTATACTATTTGCTGTGGACTTAAAGTTCCTATAATTCGTGGTTTAAACATAACTTCTTTTTATGAATACTTACTCGCAATAATTGATAAAGTCCGAGTAAAAAGAGAAAAAGAATTTGAATTTTCAATTCACTTTTAATTTTTAGCACAAATATTAAAAATTACAAATTTTACTAGTACAAGTTACATATAGAATTTTACATTATATTTATAATATTTACCTAAATTAATTTACATTTCATTTACATATCTGATATTATACCTTTAGGTACTTTTTTTTGCTTATATTTATAGTTTTGTTTCTACATACATTTTTAATTATTATTGCTATAATTTTTGATTACATTTTTGTTTGTTGGCCATACATATTTTTCTGTAGCTTTAGTTGCGAAATAATTTTCATATCCTTGCTCTTGTAAAAGTCTTGAATTTGAACAAAAGTTCCATAAGATCCCAAAGGGATTTCTGAAAAGAAAGTTTTTGTATCAGTTTTAGTTTTAAATTTAATAAATAATCATGTTGTGAAATTTTAAGAAAATCATGGTGTGCTAAGTTATTGCATAAAGGGGCGGAGTAATATGGCCGATGGTGGGTGGTAATCAAGGTTAAGGAAAGGAGAAGGCGTTAGTAGTGGGTGTCGTCAAAAGAGGTTATGGAGGCGGCACAGGTTGGGCGGGTGCGAAGGAAGAGAACATCCGCTTCCTAGTATTTGTGATCATTCTCTGGTGTCGGTGATATGGATATAGAAATGTTTTCGTTTTGGATAAGTTTTGAGTTTATAGTCATTTTGAGATTTTGAACCGTCAGCATTTTTTTTTATAAATTTTGAGTTTCCCTTTTAATTTGTTTATTTTTTTGTTTTGATATGGTAATTATCTTACTTTCAAATTTCACTTCCGTCGGAAGTCGGAAGTGAAATTTATTGTTCATCCTTCGATCTAGCGCGGCGGGTTGAGAACCACCCTAGAAACCGCAAGTTAGCCGTGGCGGGCCGCGTTAGATACGCTATCTAAGGACATGTAACAAGTGCGTTTGTAATTTTCTGACAAATGCTTGCCAACGCTTCGGTCGTTACATTCTTTAATCCAGTAATATCAACCCCCGTATCGCAAGCCTTTGCAATTTCAGGGTCCAAAGGTAGTGAGCCCAAATATTGAACTTCCATTTCAATATTTGGGCGGCACCGCCGGTTTTTGCTGGAAAAATTATTTCGTTTGTTGAAAAGTTTGTGGTTCTTGTGCTTGACTCCATTTCGCAAACTATGAAATGTCAAAATAAAAAACACATGTTTTGTGCAGTGATGTACAAAAAATTATCATTAGTTAACTAATGGAATGTGAAACTGAATTTGTAGTTGACTAACAGCCGTTGGTTAAGTTAACTAATTGGTTAACTAAGCACTGTGAAACCGGCCCTAAGTGTTCAACACAGCATGATAAAAAAAAAACTACTCGACCGATCTTTCTGAAATTTTAATATGTTGCTGTGCACATATTAATGCAGAAAGATCGGTATTATAGTTTCTGATTTTTGGCACGAAAAATTGGCAATTTTCGAAAAAATTACGCCATTTTGTTATTTTTGGAGCAACATTTTTGCCTGTAGTTCATTCCCTGGCGGCTTTGATGCTGATTAAAACTTCTTATTTTTTTTTAGATGTTCCAGTGAGCTGCAATCATGCCCGCCATGATTTTTTGATATTTTTTCAAAAAATTCTAGTGGTCATAAATATTATAAAATAATTAAAAAAAAGGCTTAAGTTTACCGTGACTCCCATTGTCCAATGGGAATTTTACTAAGCTTTTCTTCTGTGTTTTTTTTTATTCTAAACACAAATGTGTAAAACGCACTTTCTGTACGGAATCAGCTGTTTATGCATTGTATACATAAGAAAAAATTTTTGCAATGGAACTTGAAGTGGAAAATACTTTTATTTTGAAATTAATAGAAAATGTGAAAAAGAAGATAATTAAACAGTAAAATAGACGCATTTTATTGAAATCGAAATGTAAAGGAAAGGGCTTGGAGTGAAGTTGCAGAAATATGCATTTTAATGTACACACACAATACATACAAAAATTTGATTGACAATTCAGTGATGCCACGCGCTGCATTTGCCAATACTTTTCCCCACAATCTACACGCATAGTACAAAATGAGCAATTTTGTTTTCTTATTTTTTTTTTAAAATTAGTCAAAACAATATCTGGATTACATATTTATTGCTTTAAGTATTTAAATAAATGTCATTGAATAACATTTTGTGAATGAATTCAATTTACTTAGGAAATATAAGAAATAAAATTTATGCAATTGTGGGAATATTTCACACGCTTGCAACTATGGATACATCGCTTCTTAAGTTCAACGAAGTACAACATAGCCACTAAAAAGCCTTTTCTGAGTTTCTTAAGCATTTGACAGGCTTTTCGTTCAAATTTGACAGTAGGTTACGCTAGGCGATGCATGGTTTAGTTGGGCCTTTAGAGTTATCAATCAATCCAAACGTCTGACGTAACAGCAAGCGCATACACGCATACCTCTAGTTGACAATCACCTTACAGGGAGCAAAAGTGCGATAGTTGATAGTCAACTATGTATCACCTTAGCGGATAGCACTCCAGGTTTTAACTTAGAGCGCTCTTAATTTTACGACTATAATTATGGACCAATATGTTTAAGCAATTTTAATGACGACTTACAAACATATGGCAACACTGTATGTACGCAGAACTGTCAAATTTATTGATATTTGATCGAAAATTTGCTGTACATTAGCGTTTACACGAGAAAACTTTTTCGGCAAAGTTTCCTTATAGAATAGACAAGAATTTGTCTCTCATACTTTCCTCGTATAAGCGCCGATTACGTATTGCTCAAAGAATATGGAATATGGTTCATAAATTTTGGCTTTGCTATGTCGGCATTTACACGAGGAAAGTCTGAAGGACATATTCTTGTCTACTCTCTTAAATGATTTTCGTTTTGCGTATGCGACATATGACAAATCTTTTATCTCTTCCCTTTCTTTTTTTCCCAAAACAAGGAAACTTTGCCGAAAAAGTTTGGTCGTGTAAACGTTGACTATATTGTAGCTACTAAACGCGAGCATTTACTGTCTACTTTAGTTTACATATTAGAGGTGGGTAAAATCGTTAAGAAAACATATCGATATGCATCGATAGTTTCTCCAAATTTATCGATTTCAATCGATAGTACATCGATAAGACCAAGAATATGTTTTTATATTTCTATTTGAAAAAAGTATGCCAATTCTTCGAATTCGATATCCTAGAGTTTTCACGACAATATTCGCGATTTTGCCGCGCTTTTGAGGTTGTAGATGTGACAATAAAAATTTGTATTCTATTTCTCTTGACAAGTTTTTTGATTGCAGGTATAATTAGGTATGATGGCCGAACAAATTAAGGAGCAGATATCTTCGCAGCAGACAACAAAAAATACCACGTAATGAACAACAGAATCATGTTCCTCTGTACAATTCTAATTATACATATATGCACTTTTTCAGATCAAATGCATCTCCACGAGCACGAGCAAAACGTTCCATAGTTTGGAAATTTTTCAAACAGTCTGATGACAAGAAGTCAGCTTTCTGCACAGTAAATGGGTGCAACGAAAAAGTAATCACCAATGGAAACACTACAAACATGAAGGATCATCTGAAGCGACGCCATGAATCACATTTACGCGAAGCAGAAGGAAAAAAATACGTGCATAGTTCAAGCAGTGATGATGACGATAACGTCTCTGCTGAAAAGCAAACGTATGACCCATAATATATGCATGAGAATTTCTTTTCCTTTCTTCTGACAAATATCTAGCCTAAAACTCTTAATGTTTTGTCTGCAGACATATCTTAGCTTCACCTAATGCAAATTGAAAAAATTGCCATCATTTTAAAGTAATGCATTGAAAATTTAAACATGGCTTTGAACGTGATTTAGAATAGAGGATAAAGAATACCTTAAAAATTCCAGCTTACCTTAACATATATCTAAGTGTTTTTCTTGCTATCCCTTACTTATAAGTCCCATCCAATTTTATCTTTATATATAAGTGTTTGTCTACCTTATAACCTCAATCTACAAGTTTTAATCTATATTTAAATGTTATATTTATCGAAGTTTCAAAATTGATTTCGCAGAAAAAAGGTCAAAGTATCCGAAAGGAAATCGGATCAGATGTCAATTCGCAAAATGTTGAAAATGAAGACGGTGGATCCCTATCCTCATGCATCGACAAAGAAAAAGACGTTGGATCTTGCTGTAACTAGATTCATCATCCGTGATTTGCAGCCCTTGTGTGTAGTAGAAGATCCTGGATTTGTTGAAATGCTGAAGACGTTTGATCCACGTTACAATTTGCCGAGTCGTCGCGTCATCCGTGATGTGTATATTATGACTGCATATTGCAAAACCCTTCGCTGCGTTTCAGAAAGTCTTCAAAATGCAAAGTACTTGACGAATTAATTGTATACTCCTCCATTCTCGTTAAAATATTCTAAAAAAATTCATGCTTCAGACATATTGCCTGCACTTTTGATGGATGGACGAGCCGTACAACACAAAGCTATTTAACAATAACTGGTCATTATCTTAATGGAGACAAGCTTGAAGCCGTTACTCTAGGCGTAGTACCGATTCCTGAACGTTCAACTGCAGTGGAACTGAAAAAGTTGCTGGAGGCAACTTTCCAAAAATTTCCAACGATCAACATTGTTTGCGGGGTCACAGATCATGCTGCAAATATGTTAGCAGCTTGTGATGAAATGCAGGTAGCTATCTAAGAATTAATAAATATGTTTAGTTGAAATCTATGAGTTATTTTGATCTACATTTGGAATATTTTTTAATTAAATTGCAGTTAACAAACATGCCATGCTCCGCACATGCTATTCAGCTTGCAGTTAATACTGCTATCGCCAACACAAAGAAAAAGGAAACCGAGGACAACCTCTTTGTTGACAGAGACGTGCTTCAAATCTTTGAGGATAACGACGAGGAAGAAATCGATAAAAATACCTCTTACGCTGTGATAAAAAAGTGCAAGCGTATATCAACTTTCTTCCACAAAAGTGGTATCGCAACGAAAGAACTATCGAAGGCACTGGACCTACGAAGACAACCCAATGTGAAATTGATTCAATCTGTGTATACACGCTGGAATTCAACATTAGCAATGCTAAAAAGTGTTGTTGCAGCAGCAGATGCGATCACCGTTGTACTTGCGAAAAGTAAAACAAATGTGCAGCCATTGAGTTTGGATGAAGTCAAAATTGTCGAAGAAATCATCATGATTTTGGAACCTTTTCAAGAGGCAACTACTCAACTGAGTGGAGAAAATTATGTGACAATGTCACTTGTAATACCGAACGTGAAACTGATCTTGGAAAAAATGCAGACTATAAAGAACCAACTTGAATCTTCGTCCGCAACAATTTTGATGCAGCATGTTGAAAAACAAGTAAAGGAACGCTTGCTGAAGTACGAGGACCGTACAATTTCTTCGTATGTACTATTTGCAGTGTATAAGAATGGTTATCGCATCGTTCAATTAATAAATAAATATGTTATTTACAGGATGTGTACACTATTGGATCCGCGCTTCAAAATGCACGGATTTGTGGATCAGAACAAATTTCGAGAGGCCGCAAACAAAGTTCAAAGTCACTTGAGGCACGAAATAGCGAAAAGTATTACAGCTGCAAGACAAAATCTTCCATCAACTTCTTCATCCACTGAAGTTGCCACCAGCACCACAGGTATAATTTTTTTTAAAAAGTTTCTTACGCTTAATTATCTATGAATTTACATTCGGTTTAAATACAAAATGTTCTATTGCTTCAGGACGTTTTTCGTTTTTACACAAATATCGGACCACGAGTGCCCCTACGACGATCCCTGGAACTTCGCAGGCAATTGTCCATTTCAATACATATATGGAGGAACCACTGGTTGATGAAAATACGGACATCATCAAATACTGGATGAATTATTCGTCATGCAAAGCTTTGCAAACAATTGCGTTAAAATATTTAATTGTGCCATCGTCTTCTGTCTCCTCCGAAAGAGTTAACTCTACTGCCGGCAACATAATTTCTGAACGAAGATCCCAATTATCAGCTGATTTGGCAGAACGACCTGTATTTTTAAAACAAAATTATGAGCATGTCTTATTTTAATTTCACTAATTTTACGTTTGATTCGAGCACCATTCAAGTGCCATATCATATAGTGATTCGCACAAAGCGTTTATTGATCTCACATAACGTATGTAGTTATTTATCCAATACGTTATTGTTCATTGTTTAAGAAAAATTTATTATTTTAAAATATATTATGCATATATTATATTTCAAAATAAATCAGTTCTTATCGATGTCGATGTTTCGCAAAGAGACATCGATAGTTATCGATGCTTGACTCACATCGATGTCTATCGATATTCAACGATTTTACCCACCTCTATTACATATCAGGCTGTAGTTTTTAACATTTCTTGAAAATAATTTCTGTGAAATAAAAATCCCACATCTATAAAAAGGTTTAATAAAAAGACGCAATGCAGGCAGCACGTACATCAAGAAGTAAACGTGCTACCACCAAAACAGAACCGACATTAATGAACATGAACAACGACGACGACGCCGAAAGTTTCCAGCACCAAGCCCTGGAAATACGGCAACCAGGAGAAAATTTCGATCCTGCAATAGAGCCGCAAAGTGGTGAAGAATTTCTTATGAAAATGTTGTATGAGCGTAAACGATGTCCAGCAGTGGTGGTAAAACGGCCAAGGAAAGTGCAAACGACCGATGATTGCGTGATGCAAAACAATGAAGAGGTATAAATATTGGAACAGGTTTACTTTAGCTCCCATTGCCCAATTTTTATTTTTAGGTGTAATAGGGGGCAAAAAATAGGGATGAAAAAAAGTCGCTCCGATCTAGTTTCGGACATACAGCCATCGGAAGTTGCGAATATAACTTTTTTAAAATCATTACAAGTTGGGAAGCTCTGAATGGATATAAAAAATATGGAAGTCATAAGAAACATAATTTAATGGCCTACAATATTGGTAAGCAAATCTTTGAAATTTAACATATAATTTTGTAGATATGACGATATTTCTGAAATTTTGACCAGTTTTTTTTTTTAAACCGTAATTTTACGTATTACGTATTTTTTATCGAAAAAAGAAAAGTCACTTTAGTAAAGTTTGGTATTTAAATATATAGTAATTGTATACTTTAACGGCCTCGCTCCCGATTTTCTTGAAATTTTAGTATGTTGTACAGTTCTGAATGCTAATCAAGAATATATGTATGCATACGTTCGGCGCGGTTCCTAATTTTTTTTTTACTTGAATATCGAGTATCTTATAGTATATTCAACACAGGCTTCGCTAGCCACAGTAATTCCACATAACAGTTAAAAATCGCGCCCGCTTTTTGATAAAAATTAAATAGTTCTTTAGTAATTGTTGTACTAGTCGTTGTTGATTTTGTCCATAAATACATTCTTTTCATAAGAATTCCTTGATTAAATTTCTTTGTTTCCGGCAAAAAAACGCAAAAAATTTTAAACAAACAATATATTAGAAATAAATTAAGCTTTCTTAGCATGCTTTAAATGTTATAGGATATTAACTCATTTTTTGGAGAAATCGGTTTAAAAAAAAAACGTCAAAATTTCAGAAAAATCGTCATAGCTCCAAAATTACAGCTTTAATTTCAAAGATCTGCGTAACGTTATTGTAGGAAATTGATTATCTATCTTATGACATCCATACTTTTGATATCCATTCAGGGATTCCCAACTCATAATAATTTTTACAAAAGCTATATGCGCAACTTCCGATGGCTATATCTCAGAACCCAGACCCGAGCGACACTTTTTGTTTACATATTTATCCTTAGAATTGAAAACCAAATAAGAAAGTTTGGTTTAATAAAAATTAGCGAATGGAAGCTAAACTTATGTAAGTCGAAATATTGAGAGCCCTTACCCAATTTTCTTAGGGCTTGTAGTTATCTTGAAGAAAGTAAAAGTATAATAAAAGTTTGAAAAAGGAGATTTGTTTCGGAAATACACTGGGCACAGACTTACTTTAGGGGCAACTCTCCGATTTTTTTAGAATAAAAAGCGTTTTAAAAATAAATGATAAATGTGCAAAAAAAAATCGCTTGGATCTAGTTTCGGATATAGCCATCAGAATTGCGGATATAGTTAATATAAAAACCGATTCAATACTACGGTCAAAATAATTGCAGTGCGGAGTCATTTATGAATTTAAAGAAAATATTTCGAACAAATTACGTTTTTATTCTTCTTTTTTAAAATCTATTTACTTGGTAAGTACACAAAATACGCACATGAAATTTTGTTCCAAAAAATAACGATACTTTCTAAGTTTTCTATTATAACTATTGAGTAATTTAGAACGGTCAAAAAAATAGCAGTGTTAAACTTTTTCACTTCTCAAAGTTAGGTTTTTACTCTTGTTAAAAAATTTGTAGACACAGTGAAAAACAAACATAAAAGTTCAGTAAAAACATAATATTTTGCACTAAAAGTACTGAACACAAAAGCTCAGTAAAAACATAATATTAAATTTTGTTCCAAAAACACAAATTAATGAAAAATTCCATTTCGCAAGGTAAAGTTTGTAAGAAAATATTAATAATTAAATGATTATTGAACTTTAGCCATTTTTCGCAGCGATCAACATTATATGTAAAATTTTACAAGTTGATAATGCTTTATGTATTAAACAAACTTTGACAACAAAGGAAAAAAACAACAACAACTCTAGAATATAGACATATGTTTCGATTTTTAAAATCTCATCAGTATATTTTTGGTTGATGTCTACGTCAGCACTCAAATTGCACCCGCCATATTAATGAACCAGGATCGCATAATTTTGAACACGTAATGTCTCACAGCCAATGGATGTGCATTACAACATAAACAAATAATTTAAGAAACTGCGATAACAAAGGAGAACTACGGTTTAATCCACTCACGTGGCGTCTCGCTTTAATGATGTAAACAAAACAAAGAAAACGGTACAGCTAATTGAAAAAATTCAACGCAATGGTGTGATCTTAAAAATTCACTTAAAATTTAACCACATTTGCTTGAAATTAAAAATTACCTTTTCGATTGTTTTTCATTAATATGGCGGGTGCAATTTGAGTGCTGACGTAGACAAAACCAAAAATATACTGATGAGATTTTAAAAATCGAAACATATGTCTATATTCTAGAGTTGTTGTTGTTTTTTTCCTTTGTTGTCAAAGTTTGTTTAACCCTAGAAAGATAATCTGCGTCAAATTTACGCATGGATATTCAAAATATTGCTCACTCTCCCTATGTAGTGCGAACATGTCGCTGTGCATTAAAGACATCTCAGTTGTTAATTAATAAATTTAAATCTTTAAATTGTTTTATTTATTATTTCACCTTTGTGTAGAAAAATAATGTCGATAGCTTTGCTCAAAGTTTTAAGTATATATACCAAATAAATAGTTATGCGTCTGTTTTACGTATGATTATCTTTTACGTATGTCACAGTATGATTATCTTTCTAGGGTTAATACATAAAGCATTGTATCAACTTGTAAAATTTTACATATAATGTTGATCGCTGCGAAAAATGGCTAAAGTTCAATAATCATTTAATTATTAATATTTATTAAGAAAGCCAATAAACAAACCAAAAGTTTGTAAGAAAATTAAAAATTTTATCGGATGTTCTGCGAAAATGGATTCGAATACGATATAATACACAAATAAATTAAAAACACGAGGGCGAAAGCTTTTCATGTCTCTCGTAGTGAATCGGAAATATAGAAACTGTTGAATGAGGCAGCTAGTGTAGAAACCGTTAAAAGCAGACTCAGAGAAAACAATTTGAGTGCCCGAGTTGCATTGTTTAAAAAAAATACATACAGCTTAACTTTGATTATCCGTGATGGTTGGGACCGAGCTCATCACGGATATTATTTATTTATTGTTTACAGCACCGTTTTACAAAAGTACTTTAAAAGAGGAAAATTAAAAAAAACGTATTTTGAAATATTTTCTTTGAATTCATAAATGAACAAATTTCCAAAATATGGGTATCATAGGAAGGATAATTTTATATTGTATAAAATCTACTTCAGAATATGAAATGTGACGATTTTTGTAAGATTTTGACCATTTTTTTTTTCGTAAAACCATTATTTTCCCCAGAGAATGTATTAATAACGTATATAATTTTTTAAAATCACTTGAAAGCTTAATTCTTTTCCTTTGAAAAGATGTATGACTTATATCTAATTTTTTCATACAAACCCATTTATTTACCGGGGAACAAAAAAATTAATTGATGAAATATTTTTGATAACAATATGATGCCCATATTTTGGAAAGCTGTCCAAGGGTTCCCAACTTATGTATATCAGTTTTTATAAAAGTTATATCTGCAACTTCCGATGGCTATATCTTTGGAATTAGATCCGAGCGACTATTTTTAATTACATACAGCTAGTCACACTCAAAGTGGGACACCTCACTTAAAGTCTCTATACTGAACTAAAAATTAGAGATCTAGTTCGTGTCTAAAATTATTTTCTTATTTTATTTTTATGAATAAAATCGAAAACAGAAACACCAAATATTAATTTTTATTCAATTATAAAAAGAAAAATTTCAGGTTTTTTTTAATTTCAACTTCTTTTTATTGTGCTCACACTCAAAATGGGACACCATTGTTTTTAGTAAATTTTAAGTTAAACAATTTTAACATTTTTTTTATTTTTCCAATCAAGGCTTGAAGACGTCTTTTGGCTACTATTTTTTTCCCATTCCGCCCACAAATTCTCAATAAAGTCTAGGACCGGTGACTGTGGCGGTGCGTCAAGCACTTCAGTACACTTCTAGAGCAACCGCTCCTTGTATTCGGGGGCTTGTGCGGATCTTGCAGCGGCGTCCATTATACAGTCTACAAAATTTATTTGGCCAACACTAACCGCCGACATGCAGTCCCAGATCATAACCGACCCATCACAATACCTTACAGATTTTTATTCGATTTGTCTACATATTCTTCCTCCAAACAAATCTTTTAGCATCCGGATCTTTAGCATTAGTTTTGGTATTATCAGTAAAGAGAACCTTTGGGGAAAAAAAAAATAAAAATAAATGAGGTTAAAAGATATACTTGTCGTTACCAAAATGCGGCATCTTTGTGTTCATATTCATCGGCGATTCGAAGCCTTAGTATGGTGGTGGGAAATCAAACATATTGTTTATTAAACTCAAAATCTACTAAAAACAATGGTTTTCCCATTTTGAGTGTGTGTATAATAAAAGGAAGTTTAAATAAAAAAAAACTGAAATTTTTCTTATTGTAATTGGTTTGCTATGTTTTAGTTTTCGATTTTATTTATAAAACTTTAACAAAGAAAATAATTTTAAACATGTACAAGAACTTAAATTTTTAGCGTTTAATTCAGAAGCATTGAACTTGAGTGCGGTGTCCCACTTTGAGAGTGAGTAGCTGTATTATTCTTTTGAATCAAAGCTACGTAAGAAAATGTTAGTTTAAGGACAAAGTAAACTAAAGCCTTGCTACAATATATGCAGAGAGTCCTACATTAAAACGACTACTACAATTACAACAAAATATCATTTTAGACACAGCGTCGCTATTTTCGTTTATAGTATAAGTTTCAATATTTGGCATAAAAAAATTCAGAAAGCTGTCAAGTTTTGATATCAAACGCGTAAGGTGCATGGTATGTACCAGAGAACGTCATTGAGTAGCTCACTGAGTGTTTTGAGCCCCTACCAAAAATATGAGCCTTTTGCATGCAAACAGTGAGTGTGAATCATACTTACACTCACTAATAGTGAATCCGTAGATGACATGCTGCTCATGAATCTGAGCTTGTAGTAGCTCTGGGCTCATGAATGTGAATGCGTGAAAAGCTCACACTCACATGGATTCAGATTCATGAAGCAGTGAATAGCGTGAGCCACTTATGTTGAACTATAGTACAGAAAACCATTTTTTTTTCTTTCCAATCGATAGGGAAAGGTCGAAAATGGATTTTGGACATCACTTAGGGTGACTCCGGACCTTTGAAAGAATCGTTTTTGACCCATTTCGAAAAAATTTTTTTGCTTCAATCGATAGGGAAAGCTCGAAAATGGATTTTGGACATCACTTAGGGTGGGTCGGGACCGTAGAAAAGACCGTTTTTGAACCAATTCCTTAACATTTTTAGGGTGGCTCCGGACCCTGGAAGGACCGTTTTTGACCCATTTTTCGAATTTTTTTTTCTGTAATTAATGGGATAAGGCCGAAAATGGATTTTGGACTTCATTTAGTGTTGCTCCGTAGTCCGGCCTCGGGAAAGGACCGTTTTTGATCCATTTTTGGATTTTTTTTCTGTAATTATTTGGAAAAGGTCGAAAATGGATTTTGGACTTCATTTAGGGTGGCTCCGTAGTCCGGCCCCGGGAAAGGACCGTTTTGACCTATTTTTGGAATTTTTTTCTGCAATTAATAAGAAAAGGTCAAAAATGGATTTTGGACATCATTTAGAGTGGCTCCGGAGTCCGGCCCCAAGAAAAGACCGTATTTGACCATTTTCGGAAAAAAAATGTTTGTAATTAATGGGAAAACGTCGAATATGAATTTTTGACATCATTTAGGGTGGCTCCGGACCCTGGAAAGGACCGCTTTCGATCATTTTGGTAGTTTTCAAGTTCCGGAGCCACTCTAAAAGATATCCAAAACGCATTTTCGACCTTTCATGATCGATTGGAGCAAAAAAAAATTAAGGGTGATTCATGAATTCAAAATTTTCGATTTTTCAACCTTATTCAAATTTTTTAGACTTCTTCAACCGCATTCAACATTTTGGATATTTTCAACCTCTTTCATTTTCCACCTCTTTAAACTTTTCACCTGTTTCAACCTCTCTCAACTTTTTTCAACATTTCCTCTTTCAATTTATTTGAACGTTTTCAACCTAATTAAACTATTTTCAACATTTTCCATAATTTTTCGATTCCTTCAGCCTTATTCACCTATTTCAAAAATTTTTCAACTTCTTTCAATTTTTTTCGATCATTTCCATATTATTCCGACTTTTCCAACATTTTCCAGCTTTTCAATTCATTTCAAAATTTTCCATACTTTTTTAACCATATCGCACACATTTAGCTAAAGAGGCACTACTCAAAATTTGCCATTTTCGAGTTTATTTGTTAAAACTATTCATCATACACATATCTGTCAGCACAAAAGAGATTAGCTCGTTTTTTGCTGTACTTTGGTGTCAAAAAACAGTTATGTCTTTCTTCATGTTGCAATAGAAATTAGGCTGCAATATGCAAAAGTGTCCTATTTTTAGTCCGGAGAGTTCAAGATGTTGGGATTGCGATGTGGTTTCCAACCATATTCTGTTAGTACCTTCATCGATATAATCCACACTTTATATATGAAAAATAGTTCACAAGCTCAAAACAGTTTTTTGCGTTTTCTGAAAATTCCAAAATTTTGAGTTGTGTCTCTTCAGCTAAATGTGTACGATATGTATTCTGCATTTAATTTTTTTCAAAATATGGCATATTTTTTCGCTTTTTAAACCTCAAAACGAAAAACTGAACTAAGTTCGGTCTCCTGGTACTAGTTATATACTTATTATTTGTAACTACACAGTTGCCAACAGTGAAAATCAAAATGCAATGAATACGTTCAGACAGCGATAAGCGGCAGTTCAACAACATACAATTATGATTTTTGAGTCAGCGAATGTGCTCTGTTTCCGCATGTAACCGTATGAAAAGTATCTTTAATATATTTTCGTATAGTTTTCAAAAATCATTTTTATAAGCTGCCTGTTCTTTTCACATAATCATTTTTTATAATGTATTTCATACAAAATCTTTTTTACATAGTGTCTATTCTTTACGAAATCGTTTCTATATAGTGTCCGTCAAAATATTCCGGGGGGTCCTATCCCCCCTCATCCCCCCTAGATACGGCCCTGCATGTGAGTATGAGCTTTACACGCATTCACATTCATGAGCCCAGAGCTACTACAAGCTCAGATTCATGAGCAGCATGTCATCTACGGATTCACTATTAGTGAGTGTAAGTATGATTCACACTCACTGTTTGCATGCAAAAGGCACACTCACGGCTCATATTTTTGGTAGGGGCTCAAAACACTCAGTGAGCTACTCAATGACGTTCTCTGGTATGTACAATTCAAATAGTAATGCTTTTTTGTTAATATTGGCCCGCGTACAGATTGTTCAAACATTAACAAGTATGTACATTAAATTTTTTTGTAGAAATATTTGAAAATCCTGCCGATTTTGAGATGGACGTGCCGCAATGTACATGTGGTAATCGATAACTATGATCACTTAATTTTTCAGGTGTGTCCTTAAATTCATACCTAATGTTATTATATCCAGAATAATTAATTGAATAAAGTGCATGTCAAAAGCGTAAGGTTGTCAAAGGAGTAAGAAACATTGAAAAAGTTAGAATTTATCTCTATAGAATCGGGGGCATTGAAATTTCAATGTTCCAGATGAAAATATGTATTATTGAGCCAAAATAAACATAAAAATCATGAATATGCACCTGTGCGACCGATTTTAATTTTTAATTATCGAAATAAAGTAAGTAAAAGGTTGCAGGTTCCCATACTAGGGGTTCCCAACTTATGCTACTGTTTATAAAATATATATCCGCAACATCGGATGACTATATCTCCGATATATGTTCTTAGAATTAGAAATCACGTAACAAAAAGTAGGTGTAAGTAAACTTAATTCAAACTATATACATAGCTACCTTAAGTTTTTGACGGGGCTAATTACTCCGGAAAGTACCGTTTTAGCAAAAGGGGTAATTGCGAACCCTCTATAATTTAGGTGTCTGATATTGGCTTATGAAAATTGTGCCATAGGTTTTGATTTTGACGATTTTTCTAAATTTTTGACTTATAAGAAAGGTTTTGCTTATTCAAAAATATTAACCTACATATTTATTAACATATTAAAAACGTTCTTACATACTAAAGCACTGCACAAGACATTCTATTCTATGCAGAACAATACTTCACAGCATTGCTTATCTCGATTCAGTACTTACTTTTTGTGTATTTATTATTGTCATAGCATAGTTTGTAGTGAATAAATACCGATTGCCTGCTTCGTCACTACACGACGATCTTTTGATCCCTAACGACAGCGTCAACCACAGAATATGACAATAAACAGCAATATAAAAGCAAACATAGCAACAGCAAGAGCACCAAGTACACTAGTGAATTCGTTGTTATTGGTTTCTAGCTGAACAGCAAAATATGTACACATTGTTTGCAGCATAAGTTTAAGAGTGCGAGGCAATTTAAGGAGAAAGTGCGATATAAAAAAGTACAGTGATACGATCAGGTGCCTTAGGGATTCAAACCTTTCTAAATATTTTTTTACTTTGTATGAATTTTATTTCAAGAATTTTTAAAATTAGAATATGAAAAAATTACATAAGTACATAATCATATCATTGCATTATCTCCTTGAAAATGTGTTGTTACTTTGATAATTAATTAATTTTAATTTGTATATTAATTTGCGTATTTAAATAAATTCAGAAGATCTAGTCAAATTGTTCCTTATTTTCTTAAGCGACCACTCTTCATAATTAATTCCAATTTCATTTCTTTTTTTCCATTAGGGGTTAATGCGTTTTATATGGGAGAATCATGTAAATATGTTCACTTTATTTTACCTATTTTAACGGCAACATACACACATTATTTTTTCTTTCTGCACATCTATGGAACAGTACCTTTCCAATGATATAAGTTTCATTCCCCTCTCTTTGTAGTAAATACTAAAAAAGTGTATCGCAAGATCGATGTTCACGTATTAATATATAGATATAGATTCTTGTTGCTCAATATTGTCATAACAGAATTTTAGAATAACAATATTGACAATGCTGTTTACTATTGTGTTGTTCTTCAATTCATTATCATAAGGTGTTGGTGTTCGTTTGTTGTCGTGCATGCGAAGAGCATAAAGACATTATTCGTTTAATACAGCAAAAGCAATGGCAACACTCCATCAGTCAATTAAATTAGAGTCCTAACAATGATTGCGCTTTCAGATGTCTTGTGCAGCCCTTTATTACATACCGTGGGCAGCAGCTATGAGTACATGTTTGTACTTCCTGCACTTCTTAGCACATATGTAAGTATAGCAATAGAGCATTTTATTTATTTATTCCTCATTCAATTCTTAATGTAACGGTATATAATATAGTCCGGGAGGCAGCGTTGCAAATGACATCAAATGACCGTGGTGGATCAAATCTTGTCATACGGAGACTTTCGGGCTTAAAATCGACGTGTTTTCATCTCCTCCACAATTTTGGTCTTAATATATTTTTCTACTTGTGGCCTATTTTCCGAGTTATTGAGCGAAATTTCTTTTTTCGGCTTCTGACGCATGTTTCGATTGCAATATTACCTCCCGGGCTAAAACAAAAAAAAAAAGCAATAAATTTGTTTCCTAATGTTGTTTTGAAGGAAAAAAATATATTCACCCTTATTTTGTAAGTCGTCTTCGCTTTTTGTCGTCTCTAATAAGTTGGCATCGTCTAAATCGACTTTCGATAACATGAATGAACAAATCAAGACCAGTTTGCCAAGTTGGTCGAGTTGATGCAAGAAATATTGGCCTAGCAAAAGGATTTAAAAAAGGCATTAACGTCGATTTTAAGAAAGAATGGCAGTCTGTTGCCATTATACTAAAAAACTTGGGGCCGTCATCACTGCTGGACGAAAACCAAACTTCAATTGAATCCATAATATTTTTTTTATTTCAACAATATGAATTATTTGACGATAGCAAATTTAAAGGTAATATTTTTCTCAATTCAAGTTATCGATTTTTCTTTTTAGTCGTCTTGCTTTTGTTACACGATACCAAAACTGAGACGAATCGACGTCGAAGCGAAGACGACGGCAAATCGAGACGAGAGTCGTCGACAACTTACAAAATTAGGGCGATTGACTTTTATGAAATGCTCTTATAAAATTATACGTATCGAAATTTACTAAATCAGCATAATGGCAAAAAGTTCATACATTATAAATTTCAAAGAACGTTTGATTGAGGCTTAAAATTTTTTATGTGAACTATGCTGATTTTTAAAATTTTAGCCTAAAAAGTCATAATTGAGAAATTTCGCAAACCTTCACAGTAAAAAAAATATATACATACATCTCCGGATTTCCTGAATTTTTTAATATGTTACAGTGTGAGGGGAGGTATTTAAATTCAGAAAGAAGTTCCCTTAATGGAAGGGGAACAAAAAAAGATGTTGTATCGAAAGCTTTTCAAAAACAGAAGAGATATGTAAGCCTTTAAAACGGTTTTAGTCTAATGACTTGAAAACAATAAAAGATCGCGCAGTTTTTAGAAATTTTGAAAACATTGCCAAATTAATGGAAGTTGATAACCACTTTGGAAAAAAGCCTCTACCACATCCCACCTTTGTATGGGAGGTTGGCATGTACGTTAGCAGATTTTCATATTGACAAATTTTTTGTTGTTTTAGCCTTAGAAACATATTTAGTGCTAATGTTACTGTTTGATATTGTCTCAACCGTCTTTTTACGATTAACCACCAATTCTTAGTCGGATTAAACTTTTACCGTGCCTTAGCATTCTTCACCAACAAGGCAGGTTTGTTTTTTTACAGCTTTAGCAAATGTGGAGCGCTCTTACTATCCATCAGTTAACATGCTTATTTATTGCCAGAGAAGCATTCTTTGGCGTTAAGCACTTGTTCCTTTTCATCTCTGACATCATAGGACGTGCGTTCGAATTAGTTAAAATTTTTCTGCGACCTCTGATTTGTCCTTTATGAACTTAATTTTAATACTTTTATTATAATTAAACATTATGAACTTACAGTCATTTTAGCAAAGACCAATATTGTAAATTTTTACTTATTGATCAATGCTATTTTTTATTCAACAAACATGACAAAGATAACAAATGGAACAATTTAACCTGGTAATTGGTGACATATGTTTCGGCTATTACCACATAGCCTCATCAGACCAGTTTTTGGTTAATGTTGTACATGGAGTCGATCCCCTGACCGTACATGCATTTCAATTGCATATCTGTCGACGGCCGCTCTAACAACTGAGCTACTGAGGAACTGACCTTGAACTGTACAAATTGCGTATATCCATTTATTATCTTTTGTCACTTTTGCTGAAAATATAATTGAGTACATGCGAGTTATTTTTATTTTTTCCCTCTTTATCTATAGCTTTTCGTTTTGTATTACATATACCGTTATGTTGAGAAAAAAAAAACTTTTCCAATTTGCTTTGTTGTTGTTTTTCTTATACGCTAAGAGATGTAAGAAAAATTAATTGAGTACTTACACGCGAACTATTTTTCTTTTATTTTTTCTCTCTCTGAATCTGTCGCTTTTCGTTTTGTATTGTATGCTATTATGTTAAGTATTGAACATGAGATGAAGTAAAAAATAATTTTCTAATATGCTTTGATATTGTTTTGCTTATCAAAGATTTTTATTTTCTTCTAATATCATGTAGAATTTCGCCTTCCTTTATTTAAAAGAAAATGCGTTATAAATAGAAGAATTATTTAAAATATGTTTTTTTTTATGAAAACTAGAAAAATTAAGCTTTCTAATATGTTAATAAAATTATATGCTAATATATTTTTTGGTAATATACTTTTTTTTTTAAAAAAAAGTTGGTCATAAATATTAAAAAATCGTCATCAAATATGGCACAGTTACAGATTATCTTATCACATTTCATATGTCATTTATATTTTGTAAATCAATCCAGAGGTTTCCAACTTATATCGATTTTTTTAAAAAAAGCTATTTACTCGATTTTATTCCATAGTTGATGTTAGTATTAAAAGTCTTTAAGCATTTAAAGTAAACGCATGCCTCTATTAGATTATAAATTTCTAACTAGATTTTATCATTTTAAATTACAGTCAGAATTGAGCGACTTTACCAGTCTGCGTCCCACACCCGAATGGAAAGCATTTCAAGTAACAGATTTCTTAGCAACTCGTGATCGCGTAGATCTCATGCGCCAGGAGCTAAAAGCTCAAAACTATAACGAAGAACTTGAGCAGCCTTTAACCAATGACTCCATGGAGTGGCAAAATTTCTGTCTTGTACATCCACCATTGTTAAGTACAATTTTGCGCATCAATCAACGTTCATTAGAGCAATTGTTGGAAATGATTTGTGAATGGTTGCGTGAAGGTGAGCAAGAAATAACTGCGGACCAATCAGAGTCGAAAAGAAATGAAGAGGCTATCGCCAGTAGTTCAGCAGTGGCAGCAGCTGCTGCTTTGGATGATAAGTTAACTCCTTTTGATCTCAGCAACAGTCAACAATGGCTAGGTTCCTGGCTTTATGCTGCATTAACTTGTCTACATTTACCGCTGGAGCCAGATGTGCACAGTACACTGCGTGATATAGCGCGTGTTTGTATACGTTTGCGTAATCGACTACTGGAGCAGGAAATAGAAAAGGCGGTGCCATACAATTTGTTTATTTATATAATTGCAAAGGTCTTCGATCAATTGGATTTTGCTGATTTTGTTTAATTCAGGAGCAGAAAGATGAGCTCAACTAATGCTTAGGGAATAAGCTTAGGCTTAAAAGTTTCATAATTTCTAAAGAGACTATTTTTTGTGAAATTACCTTTTCACAGTTTTTGAAGTATATATAAAAGTTTTTTGTTTCTATCATTAAAGCTCGCATAGTAATTGAATTGAGCTAAGCTTATTAAATATATGTACCTACTATAATTATTTTAAAATGTTGGCTACTTGTAACTTTTTAATTAACTATGTATTCTATTAACACATAAACCAGATCAGTTGTCGTAAGCAAATGTGGGAGAATTATTTAAGGCCAAAACCAGGGTAGGAGCGATTCTTTTAAATTTACTCATATATGATTTTAAATAGTAACCCAGCGGCAAATATGTTATAAACAACACCGATGAATAGTTATACTCTTTGTAGGCAGTAATGCTCACAACTGTAAATTATTTTTACAAAGATGGCCGCAAATTAAAAAATTGAAATGGAATTTATATTTAATTTTGACGATAATAAAAAAATATATATGAGCAGTTGCATTACTTTTCGTGAGAACCGACCGCAGTGGGTTCTCCGATTTGGTTCAAATTTTGGGATATTGAAGTACATCATATACAACTACGATCCCCAAATTGTTGGCCCTTCAAATGCCCCTGGTGCAAAGATATGAATTTTTAAAACTCAAAAATTTACGTTTTTTGCCCTACATTCGAATATCTGTAAATCGGAAACTTTAGCTCCAAATTCAACATTATAGGTCTCATTTTTTTTGGTATTTATTCAACTTTTTGATAAAAAAAGTTCAGAATACTGCCGCGTTTGGAAAATCGTTTGCCATCTCATTCCTCAGAATCATCAAAACAGAAAAACATCTCTTTTTGAAAGTGACGCCAAGTAGTCAAATATTTATAAAATCGCTTCTATTTCAGCTCATTTTTATCATCGTTTTCAGCCCTTCAAAATTCGTCAAGGAATTCGAGATACAGCAATTTTAAAATGGCCATTTATTCGAAATTTGCGTTTTTTTACATTTTGAACTGGCTATATCTCCGTACTACCTAAATTTTTTTAGACGCAACCTGGCTTAAAATTTGTGTTTTTTGACCCCAAAATTGGTCCAGAAGTATGAAGTTTGGGAAAGCCTCTCCGGCTGCGCTATCGAACTTCCAAAAGTGCCTGTTTTTTCTAATTTTTACCTCGAATTCCGAGCGCCAAATTATCTTTACGGTCCCTGACTCATACCGACATAAATGCAGCCATTCAGATACATCTACACACATAAATTCATACATACAAGCACACTCGCACAGTCATGCGCGTCATTTAGGCGTTTTCTCATGGTTCCAGCGTCCCGTTTTTTAAATTAATATTGCGAATTGAGAAAGAACGGGAAAATAATTGACCGATTTTAATAAAACTTGGTTAGGAGGTAATTAGAAGCTCTGAGTTCTTAAATAGGGCGTGGCACCGCCCTTAATAGGAAAAAAACACTGTCTCGGCTGAGCCGCTTCTTCGATTTTGATGAAATTTGGTATGGAGCTAGACTAAATCCTGAGTAGTGTCACGCCTTCAATAGGAAAAACGTTTTGACTGCTAAACTAATGGAGTCTCAACCCTTTAAAACGCAGAGCTTTTTTCATTATGGTAAACTATATTTAGACGAGTTATTTATGTAGGTTTATTGTAGAGCTTCGACATCGAACAGCAAACATCGATGATTTTTTTGACCGATGTTCGATGTCATCGGACAGAAACATAGTTGTTTTTAAACATCGATTATTTTCATTTTGAAAGTTTTTTTAATTTTTAACCCAATTATACTCCGACAAATGACAAGTACGGCATCATGAGCCTAAATCCGAAATTAGGCGCGTCCCTTTTATCTACATTGTAAACCAAAATACGGCATTTATATGCGAAAACTAATTTCGCCAAACAAGTTTCAAGCGAATTCGTAATTGATAGTGATTAATAAAGATTAGAATCAAATATCAGAGTCCAGCAGCAGCCCAAAGGACCCAGAAAGGTTTCTGATTACTTACTTAAAATGAATCAAATTTAAGAATTTTTAAAAGACAATATTTGAAATTTATTAAAACAAAAAGAAATCAATGAATTGAAATTATGCTAAGTTTTATTTAAAAAACGAAAACTAGATACAACCATGTTAATCAAAGTACATACAGTGGCGAGCATAAATGGATGAATGTTTGTCACTTCCATACTTACGGTGTCATAACATCGTTAATAGAAGAGCTAATCTAACAAAAATTTGGTGTTTTATTATTCGTTTATTGTAGAAAAAGATTTCGATTTCGTATATAAAATAAAATAAAACTTTAACAACTTAAGCTATAAAAAACTTAAGAAATTCAATTCGTCCATTCTTGCACGTTGTGTAAGAAATACATTTAAATACAAAATTTTAATATTTTGTAGAGCCCTTTGTTTTTTCTTACGCTTTTAATGCGTTTAGGCATACTCGTTACTAATTTTTCTATGATGTGGTAAGGTGTATTCGCAAATTCATCCTGAACCCTTAACCAAAGCTCCTCGATGCTCTTCGGGGATTTTTCATGCACTGCTAGCCTCTTTTTGAGAAGAGCCTACAAATTTTCGATTGAGTTAAGGTCAGGGCTTTACGCAGGCCACTTCACTAACCGAAAACGTTGAACACCTAGCCAATTTTGCACAATTTTGGCTGTATGTTTGGGTTCGCCGTCTTGTTGGAATAGTACTTCCTTTTCGGGATATGGACTCCTGTCAGCAAATTCTGGCAAATTCGTTTGCAAAATGTGGAGGTAGTCTTCCTTTTTCATAATACCGTCGATCTATACTAGAGTGCCAATGTACCACCAGGTAAAGCAGCCCCACACCATTAAACTGCTTCCACCATGTTTAACGGTTTGCTTCACCTGGTGTTTTTGAAGCGTTTCTTGTGGTCGATGCCAGTAATAGGGCTTTCCGTCGGATTGAAAACGAATCATTTTCGTCTCGTCGGACCAAATGACACGTTTCCACTCAATGCTCCAATCTTAATGGTTCTGGCAGAATTTTAGTCGCGCCTTTATGTTTTTATCTGACAAAGCAGGTTTTTTGGTCTGACTGCTGACACCAAAAAAAACTTTCGAAGTGCCCTTCGCGCTGTCAACTCACTTACGTTCTTATTCAATTGTTCAGCAGCTAATTTAGGTGTTAGGGAGTCCTTACGTCTCATTAACCGCTCCATTTCACGTGCATCTGCATCCATCAATAGCCTTCGGCGGCCTCTAACACTTGAGCTAGGCCTCACATTCCGTCTTTTTTGAGCACATTGGACAGTGCCGTGAGAAATCCATCCAGTCCATTTTCTGTAAGAGCTATGCTGTTTTCAATATTTATCTCATTTAACACCAATTGCAATAAGAAATGTGAAAATGGTCGAATAGATTTATGTATATTTTTAAATGCTTGCATTCGTTTGGATTTTCTTTTTTTTTACATTTGCATATGTTATCATTTGAAGGAATAAAATAAGAACAAAATAGAAAAAAATTGGTTACGTTAGGTCTAATATTAACGATGCTATGACGTGGTAGGTACTGAAGTGACGAACATTCATCCATTTATGCTCGCCACTGTACATATTTAAAATTTAGTGTAAAATTTTACCTATACCCCAAAACTTTTTATTGACAGTTTTATTGACAGCTTATTTTATTGGTGACAATATTCTCAGCAGTAGAAAAAATACGCTCAGATGGAACAGATGTCGCCATCACCGTCAAGTTTTTTATGCGGTTTTCAACTCACACTTCTAGAGGCCTATCTTTAATTCTAAAGATATCACTTTTTGGGTGTGCTAAGCTCATCTACAACCCTCGAAAGTTTTTTTGATTTGCAAGTTACTTGAACGAGTTTGTGGTGGTCGCCCCATAAACTAAAGTTAGAACCTGAACTATAATTTTGAACTATTTTTATTTAGTTAAAAAATTAATTTGACTTAGGATACGGCCACGCAAGCAGCAACGTCAGAGCGGCAAGCGGTAGAGCGGTAAATCGCAGAGTGGTAAGTGGCCATTTACTCAGCGGCAACTCTAGAGCGTTAGTTGTTTTATTTCTGACAAATGGAGTTCAAATTGAAAACAAATTCCAGACGTTAGTTGAAAAAATGCCGTTGTAAAGTACTGTATTTCGAAATTTATTTTATTTTTAAGAAAAAAAAGATTTGGTGTTCATCCAATTAACCGCAAAAGATCAAGTCATAAATCAAGTGCAGTGAATTTCATCATTTATTTAAACAACTTCGGAAACATCCTGACCGATTCAGGCAATATTTACGTATGTCAATACAAGCGTTTGATTTGATGCTAAAAGTTCACTTAAAACAGCACTTACAAATTTATGTTAATATGGGAGGTGCCATGTCCACTGATGCAATCGAGTCTGAATTCATTTGATTTTAAAGCTGACATCTATGCGCCAAATTTTATGAAGATTACTCTTATGGCCACTATTCATAACAGTAAAAGTTATTTGCTTATATGGGAGATGCCACGCCCACAAGTACCATTGGACCAAGTTTTTGTAATAAGAGGCCTTATAGCAAGTATATATACCTCATTAAATTTCATAACGATTGTTGTTCTCTTAATATAACGTTTATAAATATTGTGGGCTGTGCCACGCTCTTCATCGAGTATTTTCAGTAAAGTGTCTGAGCTTGTATTATTGATGACTGCTTTCAGCGGCATCATTTTTATGGAAATCGTTTGAGCCAATTTTGAGATGTACGGAATCAAAAGGTTTAACTCTTGCAAAATGCCACGCCCACTTTTACGATTCCGCCCACTTTTATCACAATTCAAGATATATTTAAAATGTATCCGTTTACCAAGTTTCATCACAATATCTTCCACGGCTTACGAGATATGGTAGTATAAAGTTTAAAATTTAGGGCTGTGCCACGCCCTTGCAAGAAGCTTTGAAAACTTGAAATCTAGCCTAACCTTTATCTTGTTTACATATGCATGAAATCGCCAAGTTTCATCAAAATCGTTGCAACTGTTTTCAAAATTGGCCTGGGTATATATACATAGAGTGTGGGCGGTAAGCTTGTTATTGAACCGATTTTGACCATTTTCAATAGCAAGATGCCTGCAAGAAGGTGTGACCTGTATGTGAAAGTTTCATTCAATTATCTTTCTTGGTTTTCCCGTAAACTTGATTTCAACAAGTATATACTTTGACAGTAAAGAAACGATAATTTTTAGTTCTGTACCTGAATCCCTGATTTATAAGCAGGGCTGCAAAGTTGATTTGACCAACAGCTGATTACAAAAAAAAAGGCGGGAAATTGTTGTTAGACTTTAAGCTTTTGGCAATTGTTAACATGTGCGCAGAATTTTATTAAAATCATGGAGAATATTGCTCAAGGTTTGCAGAATATTTATAAACTAACAAATTTTCATATGTGTGTGTATTACCTGTTTGGAACAGGTTTACTTTAGCTGACATTGTCCAATTTTATTTATTTTTTTTTTCCTAAAAGGGGGTTAAAAACAAAAAAATATAAAATTATCAAAAAAAGTCGCTCGGATCTAGTATCGGAGATATAGACATCGGAAGTTCCGGATATATCTTTTATAAAAATGGTTATAAGTTGGGAACCCCTGAATGGATTTCAAAAAAATGGGTGTCATAAGATAGATAATTTAATGGTCTACAATAATGGTGAGAAAAGTTTTGAAATTTGACCCATATTTTTGGAGATATTACGATTTTTGTGAAATTTCGACCAATTTTTTTTTGAAAAAACATTTTTTTTTTTTTCAAAAAATGTGTTAATGACCTAAAACTTTTTTAGCATTTTAAGAAAGCTTATTTTATTCCCTTTAAAATGGTATATAGTTTGCTGTAAATTTTTGCGAATTTATCTCCTTTTAAAGAAAAACAAAAAAAGAAATTCAATGAATTATTATGAAAACTATGTTTTTGTGGACAAAAACAGTGGAAAACAACAATAACAACGATTAGTACACTTACAACTATTATTATTTAAACGATTCTCATAATAAAATAATATGGTTATCATATAAATTAAAAATTTTTTAAAATGTGAGGTTATGTTGAAGGAAAAAGAGCGCCGCAGGCGAAAAATTTTTATTAAAAATCGCGTCTTACAATAATTGTTGTTGTTGTTGTTGTTGGTTTTTTATTGTTTTTGTCCATAAATAGAGACTTTTCATAAGAATTTATTGCATATTTTTTTTTATTTTCCGGCAAAAAAGGAAGTAAATACGAAAAAATTTAAAACAAGCTATATACCATTTTAAAGGGAATAAAATAAGCTTTCTTAAAATGCTAAAAAAGTTTCAGGTCATTAACACATTTTTTGGAAAAAAAATGTTTTTTCAAAAAAAAATTGGTCCTAATTTCACAAAAATCGTAATATCTCCAAAAATATGGGTCAAATTTTAAAACTTTACTCACCATTATTGTAGGCCACTAAATTATCTATCTTATGACACCCATTTTTTTGAAATCCATTAAAGGGTTCCCAACTTATAACCATTTTTCCAAAAGCTATATCCGCAACTTCCGATGTCTATATCTCCGATACTAGATCCGAGCGACTTTTTTTGAAATTTTTATATTTTTTTATTTTTCACCCTCTATTACTCCTAAAAAAAGAAGTTGATTTGGAGAATGTCAGCTAAAGTAAACTTAAGCCACCTGTTTAATATGTATGTGCATCGTTGTAAAATAATAAACAAATGTAATAATAAAAGTCTACGGACGATCGATTATTGCCTATTTTCATCGATTTGTTGAACTTTTACTTAATTTTTTCAAGCAGAAGGTTAATTTGATTTATTTTATGTACAAACATATAAAAATTTATTGTGGTCATGTTTAAATTAGCTAATATTCGTCACAAAACTTAAATACGTCTGTGCAGCAATGTACGTACAACGCTGATGACAGATGATTGTTGACCTACACTACATGACCTACAGCTATGAATGTGAACTACCATTATTCGAGCAAAATTGTGATTTCTTAATAAGCGAAAAAGAGTACTTTCGCCATAAAGTATATTTATGTTTTTATATTGAACTTTTTATAATTTGGATTGAATCCGTTTAAGTTTTTACTTTTTATCATAAAAATGATCTAAAAGAAACATTTGACGTCAAAAAAAATACCGTCTCATTAATATATGAGGCGCCCGGTTGCAAAACCGGCCAAGTCCAAAAAAAAAAATTTTTGAGATATTCTCATATATAGAAATCTAGACCATACTTTATCTATCTACAATGGTTTTAGATTAAAAAAAAATTTTTTGACAGAATTATCACATTTTTTAAAGATATTTTGATGCATGGATTTCAAAACCGGCCAAGTCCATGAACTTGGTTTCAAAACCGGCCAAGTCCAGAACTTGGTTTCAAAACCGGCCAAGTCCATGAACTAGCTTAAATTTTTTTACAGATTTTGTTCAAATGAGCTGAAATTTACATACTTACATTACGCACATCTAGTATATAAAATTAATTTTTTGTCTGTCTGCCTGTCTGTCTGTCTATCTGTCGCTTATGCACGCGGAAACTATCCAGCCGATTTCGATGAAATTTTTACAGTATGTTAGTATTGATCAAGCGGGTGTCATAGGCTATAAAACTTTAAATTAGGATGCATATTTAGGGTGTCCCTCACACACAAATATTTTAAAATTAGCGATTTCTCAAAGACATGCAAATTTACTCCGTATGGTTTTTATGTTAAGAGGCGCAGATTGGATGGTAAAAATTTTATTTAGGGTGCATACTTAGGGTGGCCCTTATGCAAATATGTTTTTAAATATCATTTTCACGAAGACAAATAAATCGATTCACACCGAATTTACATCACGTATCTCTTATGTTAAGAAGCATAGCCTTTCAACGTAAGAGCTACGTGGTTTAAATTCGGTGTGAATCGACTAACCTGCCTCTGTAAAAATTATATTTGAAATTATTTTTGTATGAGGATCACCTTAAGTATGCACCCTAAATAAAATTTTTACGATCTTATCTGTGTCTCTTCACATAAAAGCCATATGGTGTACATTACATGAGAATCGATAAAGCGGTCTTCGAGTAAATGATATTTAAATATATTTTTGTGTGAGGGCCACCCTAAATAAAAGTTTTGTGTCCCAAGCTATGCTTCTTGACATAAGAGCTACGTGGTGTAAATTTAGTGTGAATCGACTAACCTGTCTTCTTGAAAATGATATTTGAAAATAATTTTGTATGAGGGCCACCCTAAGTATGCACCCAAAATAAAATTTGTACAACTTAATCTGTGCTTTTTAATATAAAAGTCAAGTGGTGTAAATTCCATAAGAATCGAGTTAGCGGTCTTCGAGAAAATGATATATAAAAAATATTTTTATGTGAAGGCCACTCTAAACAAAAGTTTTGTAGCCTAAGCTATGCTTCTTAACATAAGAGATACGTGGTGTAAACTTGGTGTGAATCGATTAACCTGTCTTCGTGAAAATGATATTTAAAAATATATTTGTATGAAGGCCACCCTAAGTATGCACCTTAAATAAAATTTTTACAATCTCGACTATGCCCCTTAACATAAAAGCCATACTGTGTAAGTGTCATGAGAATCGACTCACATGTCTGAGAAATCGCTATTTTTAAAATATTTGTGTATGAAGGCCACCCTAAATATGCACCCTAAATAAAAGTTTTATAGCCTATGACACCCGCCAGATTGATACTCACACACTATAAAAATTTCATCAAAATCGGCTGGATAGTTTCCGCGTGCATAAGAGACAGACAGACGGACAAACAGATAGACAGACAAAAAATGAGTTTTATATAATAGATAAATAATATTATCTTTTTTTTAAGTCGTTTTTGGTCGAATTCATCTTTACCAGATTCAAAACCAGTCAAGTCCAACGCCTTGGAATCAAAACCGGCCAAGTCCAGTACATTGGTATCAAAACCGGCCAAGTCCACTTTTTTTCCAACGCCTTGGTTTCGAAACCGGCCAAGTCCATGAACTTGGTATCAAAACCGGCCAAGTCCAAAATTGTTTTCTCAAAAACATTCGCAAACAAAACTCGTAAAGTGTGATCTGAAGTGTTTTGAGTCAGAAATTTTATAAGCTATTATGTGGGAAATACTTTTTAATTTTTCAATGAACATAGATAAAGATAAACGTTTTTCGTTGTTTTCCCAAAAGTATGAAAAATGGACTTGGCCGGTTTTGAAACCGGGCGCCTCATATATTAAGATTTTGTCAAAAGATTCTTCAAAAAATTCTTCCGTACGTAGAGTTTTGTAACATGGTGTAATTACATTCTTGATCACTTTAGTACGAAAGAGCTCGACATAGAAGAGAAAAACAATATTATGAAAAAAGCTAAAAGTTTTGACCTCTACATGACGAAAAATTTGGCTAATTGCAATAGAGACTTGATAAAATTTTGAGAAAAACATTCAAACTGGTTGAATTTAAAAATTACCACCGACTTAAACGTAAAAAAAGGGTATCTTCATCTTTCCATGCCCAACGAGGGCGCCCACAGTTGGGATATAAAGAGGCAGGTCCACGCCTAAAACGGAAGTTGGCATCTGATCTGGCAGACAAAAATGAAAATGATACAAGTTATCTACTATGTACATGCAGCCACGGTTTAGGCGAAGAAGTCGAATGAAAAAGATACCGCATTTGCTTTAAAGAATTGGGTGAGGTCTGCAAGTGGAGCTGATGAGGTGAAGAGAAAATTATGTTTAACAGATCCGGTACCAATTACACCAAACGAAGCTCTTGCTTTTTTGCTTGAAAACTCTTTAAGTAAAGCACAGTACAACAGTATTAGGGACATGAATAAAAAACGTTTCTGTGGCATATATCCTTCATATGATAAAATTATGGAAACGAAACTAGAATGCAGGCCCAAAGATATAATAGTTACGGAAACCTCAGCTGGAGTTAATCTGCAAAACTTGCTTAACCATACTGTAAGCAGAATTATACTAATGCAAGAAGAAGTATTCATTCAACATAAATTAAGCACAGAATTCAAACTAATCGTGAGTTACGGATTTAATGGATCCACAGGCCAAAGCATGTACAAACAAAAATTTCAAGATGAGGAATCGGCTTCCAGTGATCACAGGTTATTTTCGACAATTATAATCCCACTTAAATTGATAGATACTTTTGGAAATATACTATGGATAAATCAAACCCCGCAGTCTGTACGATTTTGTAGACCACTTAAACTGGAATTTGTTAAAGAAACGGCCATGTTCTAGCAGAAAAGAGAGACTTGGATACACAAATAGAAAATCTGTCACCTTATAAGTATCAAATTTCCAATGAACATAAAATTACTGTGTCATTCAATCTTAACATGAAATTAGTTGACAGTAAGGTCCTAAACATTTTGACAAATACAAAATCGTGCCAAATATGTCCTATTTGCGGGGCCAGCCCCGAAAAAGTTTAAAAATGTAACCTGTTTTTTATTAAATTATACTTGTTTTATGAGATTTCGGTGTTATTATATACTATGCGTTAAAAAAATTATCTTAACGCATTATGGCCTGAACATGTGGGCGTGGTCGGATCTGACTGAAACTTTATGTATTTGCTTGCAATAATATTACTATTAAATCTACCAAGTTACAGGACGTAAAACCGAGACTATTCACCAAGTATGTAGATGACTTATTTGCGATAATTAGAAATGACAACTAGTCCATTGAAATGTTACAAAATTTTGGCTGAACCTTGCATTTTGTATAGGACAAGATTTTTTTTTTGTGTTGTGTAGAGGGAATCAGTGTGAGTATAAGTCTCAGTTTTCGGGATTGAAAGCCCCCCCATTTGGCCACCATTTTAAAAAATGGGTGTAAATAATTTTTCCACGATATCTTAACAGCCGTATGTCTCACAAAATTTTTTTAAAACTTTTTGAGTAGAAAATTGTATTTTCTACAATATTGATTGACATACTTTTCATCGTAAAATTGAAAATGAAAAAGTTATAGTTAAAAAACGACTAAAATTTTCGGGTAAAGTATCATTTAAGGACTATAACTTTTTTTCTATTGATTTAATTAAAAAAATACTTCAGACGTTTTTTGTAGACCATTTTATTCCAAACAATTTCCCATACTCATTTTTTAAATTTATTTCTATTGAGAAGCGTTAGAGTGGTTCGAAGGGATCAAACCTAGAGGTGACTTGTACGTTATAGTGATTCAGACACAAAGAAAGTTTATAAAAATCTTTCTTCTTTTAGTATATTGTTCTATATGTCCTCCGAAATTAGTATGCCTTTTTTCAGAACTTTAAGTACATTCTAGAGGTCGCTCAGTCCGCCACAAGCATTCAAGACTATTGAATACGTAGTTGTGGGTGTTAAAGATGATTAACGGTCACAGACTAATTTTATTATCTCTATAGATGTGGTCTTTGAGCCGCTGATTACGAAAACCAAGGTCCCAAAATCCTAAGTTACTTGCAACACCCACAAAAATACAACAAAAAACCCTATCAAAGGTATTTTTCACGATAATTTCAAAAATAATAAAAACACATCCAACGAAATTTGCCTTTTTTAATAGTAATTTGTACATGTGGTTCGTTTATGTAAAATTTTATAATAAGAGATAGTTCGAGAGGGCAGGGCAAGCCTTAGGTAGTGCGAGGCCCATGCAACCAGTAGGTGCGAGGCCTCTTACAACCAGTACATATAATAAAAACCACTCCCTTAACTCTGCTTTTATTTTTTCTTTTTTATACAACGGCATTAGCTTTGTTCTTCACATTCAGCAATTGCAAAAATGTAATTGCTTAAATTTTATGCACTGAAAACAAAAAAAAATCAGATCTTAGCGCCCACAACGCTATAAAAACAGTTCAGAAGCTTTTTATCGACGCTTTTCGGAAAAAATGAGGCTCGCGAAACCCACTGCAATCGAATTAATTTGGCGCTCCTAAGGCCGGCTCTGTGAGAAGTTTAAACTTACTCCTATAGAAACTTACAATAAAAAAAATTGGTAAAAATTTATTTTCTACTTCAAATTTTATTGAATGGACATTGATCGTTGGGCAAAAATAAATAATTTCACGTTTAAGAGGGTCAATCTACCCCCTACCTATAGTTGTATTTTATTTTGATTTAGGTGTGCGTTCACCACCTGAAACGTTTGGCACAAATTCTTCAATATTCTTAGAAATACTTCACCAAACAAAAATTAATGTGGTAGGAAATTAACTCATATATCAAATTCTACTTCAATTTAGGGGAATGAATAAAGGAGGGAGGAACTTCTCCCAGAGCCGTTCTTAGGAGCGCCAAATTAATTCGATTGCACTGAGTTTTGCGGTTTTTTTTTTCGAAAAACGCTGATAAAACGCTTTGGAACTGTTTTTATAGCGTTGTAGGCGCTAAGATCTGAGTTTTTTTTTTTGATTTCAGTGCATAAAATTTATGCAATTACATTTTTGCAATTGCTGAATGTGAAGAACAAAGCTAATGCCGTTGTATAAAAAAGAAAAAATAAAAGCAGAGTTAAGGGAGAGGTTTTTATTATATGTACTGGTTGTAAGAGGCCTCGCGCCTACTGGTTGCATGGGCCTCGCACTACCTAAGGCTTGCCCTGCCCTCTCGAACTATCTCTTATTATAAAATTTTACATAAACGAACCACATGTACAAATTACTATTAAAAAAGGCGAATTTCGTTGGATGTGTTTTTATTATTTTTGAAATTATCGTGAAAAATACCTTTGATAGGGTTTTTTGTTGTATTTTTGTGGGTGTTGCAAGTAACTTAGGATTTTGGGACCTTGGTTTTCGTAATCAGCGGCTCAAAGACCACATCTATAGAGATAATAAAATTAGTCTGTGGCCGTTAATCATCTTTAACACCCACAACTACGTATTCAATAGTCTTGAATGCTTGTGGCGGATTGAGCGACCTCTAGAATGTACTTAAAGTTCTGAAAAAAGGCATACTAATTTCGGAGGACATATAGAACAATATACTAAAAGAAGAAAGATTTTTATAAACTTTCTTTGTGTCTGAATCACTATAACGTACAAGTCACCTCTAGGTTTGATCCCTTCGAACCACTCTAACGCTTCTCAATAGAAATAAATTTAAAAAATGAGTATGGGAAATTGTTTGGAATAAAATGGTCTACAAAAAACGTCTGAAGTATTTTTTTAATTAAATCAATAGAAAAAAAGTTATAGTCCTTAAATGATATTTTACCCGAAAATTTTAGTCGTTTTTTAACTATAACTTTTTCATTTTCAATTTTACGATGAAAAGTATGTCAATCAATATTGTAGAAAATACAATTTTCTACTCAAAAAGTTTTAAAAAAATTTTGTGAGACATACGGCTGTTAAGATATCGTGGAAAAATTATTTACACCCATTTTTTAAAATGGCGGCCAAATGGGGGGCTTTCAATCCCGAAAACTGAGACTTATACTCACACTGATCCCCTCTACACAACACAAAAAAAAAATCTTGTCCTATACAAAATGCAAGGTCAATGTAACATTTCAATGGACTAAACGTAGAACAAACTTTAAATAAACTTAACACATTTCACAGGAAAATAAAATTTACTGTAGAAAAAGAAGAAGATGGAAGACTCCCATATTTAGACACACTAGTCATTAAAAAGAACAATAACATTAAAATTGACTGGTATCTGAAACCTTTAGCAAGTGGACGACTAATTAATAAGGCTGTGCAACGAAGCGATCGAACACGTTCGAACTTTTGTCATACGCAACGAGTCCAACTCGAACAGCTCAGTTCGTTCGACTCAACTCGTGTTCAGTTCGTTGTTCGTATCATACGAATGCAACTCGTAAGTTTCGAACAACTCAAAAGTTCGAAAAGTTCGTTTGTTCGATTTTTGAAATGTTCGATTTCAGTGCGATTCGGCTTTGATATTCGGTTGTGTTGATTAATTACTTATATAACTTTTATTACTTTTACTAATATTGTTAAAATATGGAAACAACAACAAGTAAAGCTAAGCGAAGTGCAGCTTGGAGTTTTTTTTTGAAGATACCGATGACCCCAAAAAAAAAAAGATGTAAGGAGTGTTCTAAAATTTTCACAGTTTCTTCGTCCACAACAACAACTTTACTTTGTCATGCAAAAATTCATGATCCAAGTGTCATAGCTAGTAAAGGTAAAATATTTTGATTTGATTAATTAAATAACTCAGTTGAACTGCGCCGCAACGATGTTATGGCCGGTGCCATAGAGTCTGTGAATCCCGTTGCATGCAAGTATACAACTGACGGTGACAGTGGGATAAATATATTTCATATTTTAGACACAACAACTTCAATGCAGTTTTTTGAAAGTATGTTTGGAAATGAAGACATTGCAACCACAGCCAGCAATACTAACTACAAACAAAATTGTTTTAGCTGAAATTGATATTTATCTTTCTGAAAGCACTTGCGACAAGCAAAAAGATATAATGGATTGGTGGCGCAGTCACAAACTACTTTTCCCAAATTTGTGGAAGGTTGCTAAGACTGTTTTGCATATTCCGGCAACTCAAACTACCAGCGAGCGTCTTTTTTCGACTTGCGGACACATTGTTAGAGCCGAAAGAGCTAACCTTCTCACGGAACATGTTGAAGAAATTGCTTTTTTGCATGAAAATATGTAAATATGTTAAAATAAAAGAAATATGTATTAAACAAATAAAAAAAATTTCAGTTAAATAATCTTTTATTTAAAAATCCTTTAAATTCAATTAAGTATTATGCTTTTTTTTTTCACTGTATGGCGCACCGCAATTTTCACTTTTCTTCTATCCACTTGTACTCAGGCACAAACAGAAGCAATGTAATGAAATGTGCACGAACGCACCGAACTTAAACGAACCGAGTTAAGTCGAACCAAACGAACTTGGTTCGGTGTTGAAATGTTGTGAAAAGTTCGTAAGTTTCAAGTTCGTTCGAACAAGTTCGGTTCGTTGCACAGCCTTACTAATTAACTTTAATTCAAAACATCCTAAAATGACGATAATTAACACAGCCGAGTACTCACTATAAGCGACAAAGTTTTCCACAAAGACAATGAGACAAAAATCTTAAATATTTTAAAGAAAAATTACTTCCCAATTTGGACTGCAAGGAATCTGCTAACGACTTATAAGACTGAGCAAAACAAGAAAAATTTTAAGAAGTCCGATTTTTACAACAAAAACAATTAGAGGATAGCTTTTAAGACGACCAACACACTTAAGCAATTATTTAGTAAGACAAGAAATAAAATTGACCAAAATGACAAATCGAATTTGATGTATCAAATTTCATGTAAGGGTGACGGATCCAACTTATGCAATAAAGTATATGTTGGAACAACAATGACAAAATTAAGGACAAGAGTAGCAGGACATAAATCAGGCCATAGAGCACGGGATAAACCTTTAGAACAAATGACTGCACTTGCTGCACACTGTAGTAAAACTGGACACTAGACCGTACCACCTTACAGTCAAAAAAAATAAAGTTCACCGTACACCATCAAACCTGAAGCATTTTTGCAAGATAATTTCGAAAAATTTTTTTTTTTTTTTTACTGAAAATAGAGGTCGCGCATCTACATTTTTCTTCATATCATCGGCATTTACAGTCCGATCTTAAAGTATATTATATCAATATTGTTGTGTCGAGTATACCAATTTTTTGCTTTAAAGGTCACTGACATAAAGGACCCCGTTCCTGTACTTACCAACCAGATCTCAGTTCCTACCATCTTGATGTACCTTTTAGTGTCAGATAATTAAAGCTTGCAAAAAATCATTAAACTTTGCCAACAGAAGTATTTCGATTATTCCATTAAAACTATTTTAAAAAATGTTTTTAATTTTTTTACCCAACGTAGCGGTTCTCTTATTAAATTTTTGGTCATGTCTCCGGTATTTACAGTCCGATCTTAAAACATGATGTTTCGATGTTTTTGTGTCGAGGAGACCGATTTTTTTTTTGCTCCAAAGGCCATTGACCTCAAGTATCTGCCCACCAAATCTCAACTTCTACGACATGAATTAAAAAATCAAAATCAAATAAAGTGTCTTCGAGCCGTTGCTCAATGATAACGGACCCAGATGCGCTAGTAAGATCAGATGGCTATGACAAGATCTTAACAGCCCTCAAAGAAGCAATGTGATGCATTCGTCAAATGTTCGGTCCACAGGTAAATCATTTCATAAATTTCGAAAGTGGCTCAGACTTCAATATGATAAACTGGCTCAAATTCGAAACCACCATGCTTGCAGTTTTTCACGCAAGACCAGCTGGAAGCATTACAATATTCAAAGAAATAATCACATTACCATGACGAATAACTTTATTTCATAGCTTTCTTTACTAAACTTAATTATTTTCACAGCCTATCCATGCCATTCTCAAAACACCAAGCGTTTTGTTCAAGTAGTGCATGAATCTGCCATGGCGGTCATCGATGAACAACGCATGGGCCAAAGGCCTGAAGACACTTTATTTGATTTTAATCTTTTAATTCATGTTGTAGAAGTAGAGATCTGGTGGGTAGATACTTGAGATCAATGACCTTTGGAGCAAAAAAAAAAAAAAAAAAAAATGGTCTCCTCGAGACAAAAACATCGAAACATCATGTTTTAAGATCGGACTGTAAATACCGGAAATATAACGAAAAATTTAATAAGAGAACCGCTACATTCGGTAAAAAAATTAAAAACATTTTTTAAAATAGTTTTAATAGAATAATCGAAATACTTCTGTTGGCAAAGTTTAATGATTTTTTGCAAGCTTTAATTATCTGACACTAAAAAGGAACATTAAGATGGTAGGAACTGAGATCTGGTGGGAAAGTACTAGAATGGGGTCCTTGATGTCAGTGACCCTTAAAGCAAAAAATGAGTCTACTTGAGACAAAAACAGTGATGCATCATACTTTAAGATCGGACTGCAAATGCCGATGATATGAAGAAAAATGTAAATGCGCGACCTCTATTTTCGGTAAAAAAAAAAACGGCGGGTTGCACTCCGGGAGTGCCGACAGAAGTGAAAACAAATCGTTTAATGGCAAGTTAGTGCGTTAATTGGTATGTGTGCGTTTTCTTTTTATATGGCACTGCAATGGAAGACAAAAACGGAATATGTATTCAAATTTTACTCTCGCTCTCATTTTCAATTTGTCAACGCAACAACGCGGACATTGAAAGAAACAAACATGTAAGCATAACAATCGTTGAATGAGAATTAAATGTGGCAGTTAGTGTGTATGCTTTGCTTTTTGTCTTCCACTTGGAATATTTTTTATTTAAAAGAAACAATAGAACATTCAAATTTTACCATCGCATTCATGACGGGGAATCCCGATGACGGTCGGTGTCACGAGTTTATACCTTTTTACTCAGCCGCACAACATGCCATAAGAAGTTTTCACTTCAAAAATTGCTGGAAGAAGTATATTCGGCTCAGTAGCCTCAACTGTGAATAATTAAATTTAAGCTAAGTACTCCTTATGTTTAAAAACACAAATTTATTCTGATTGCAGTAAGACACATCATTGCGAATTATGTAAGTATAAGAAAAAATTAGGTAAAAAAAGTACCTGGACCTGTGACTAAATAGCTTAAACATAATTTTTCTTAAACTTAAGATAAAAATCTGCTTCTTCTAACAGACACTATGACACCACATTTATCAAAATCGGCTTATTCGTTGCCGAGTTCTGGCTGTTGGAATATTCAAACTGCTTAAAACGCCATCTAGTGACAGTTTATCAAAATACAAATGACTTCCAAAAAATCTGCTTGTTCTTAAAAAAACTATTACACCTCATTTGTCTAAATCGGTTTAGTATTAGCCGAGATATAACGTTTTAAAGTTCTTCAAAAAACCAAATTTGCTTGCTGCTGGTTCATGGTGGCCTGGTATTTCAGATTTTTCTCTGCTTTGGGCTGCTGGCTCTGCTTTCGGCTGCACTAGCAGAGAAAAATTTGCTGACTGAGCAACAACTAACCGGAAGTCAACATATGTATGCTACAAATTTAAAAATTTTTTCCAAAAAATTGCATACTTTCATGGGCCAATTTTTTCAAAAAACGTTGCCTACTTTTAGGCGCTATTAATAATTTACCCTTAAGCGGCCCTCACACGATCAGTATTACTGACAGTATTTTGCATACTGACAGTATTACTGATCGTATGAGGTGAGTACTGTCAGTATAGAAAAACGATACTGATGAAAAAATCGGATATTACTGACAAAGTTTTTAAATACTGACAGTAAAGCGGCCCTCACACGATCAATATTACTGACAGTATTTACATTACTGTCAGTGTACCACTCACACGGTCAGTATTGTTTATTGTCAGTAATCAGTTTTTTTGGCATTCGACTGGTGAAGGTGCGAACTGTGCTCCGACTACGTGACCGACAGCCGAAAATGGCATGCCACTTTTTGGGGCAGATTCCATCCAAACTTGCACCACGCCTCCAGCTAGGCATCGGACGACCATACCCTTGGACGCAATGTTCCATGCCACTGAATGAGGAACTTTTTCAAGTTTCTTTTAAGTTTCGCTGCCTCATCGTCTATCTGCCACAAAATGGGGCATGCCACGCCCCCTCCCAGGATTTTTCCGTCCCGTGCCTACTTGCACCCTCTGACCAACTTTCAGCCGGATCTGCCCCAAAAAGTGGCATGCCACGTTTTGGCCACTTTTCTGTGCAAAAAATACTGATGAACTGTCAGTATTCACCTCACACCATCAGTATTACTGTCAGTATTTAAAAACTTCGTCAGTAATATCCGATTTTTTCAGCATTCATCAGTATCGTTTTTCTATACTGACAGTACATCAGTACTCACCTCATATGATCAGTAATACTGTCAGTATGCAAAATACTGTCAGTAATACTGATCGTGTGAGGGCCGCTTAATACTGATGGTGTGTGGTGAATACTGACAGTTCATCAGTATTATTTGCACAGAAATGTGGCCAAAAAGTGGCATGCCGCTTTTTGGGGCAGATCCGGCTGAAAGTTGGTCAGAGGGTGCAAGTAGGCACGGGACGGAAAAATCCTGGGAGGGGGCGTGGCATGCCCCATTTTGTGGCAGATAGACGATGAGGCAGCGAAACTTAAAAGAAACTTGAAAAAGTTCCTCATTCAGTGGCATGGAACATTGCGTCCAAGGGTATGGTCGTCCGATGCCTAGCTGGAGGCGTGGTGCAAGTTTGGATGGAATCTGCCCCAAAAAGTGGCAAGCCATTTTCGGCTGTCGGTCATGTAGCCGGAGCATAGTTCGCACCTTCACCAGTCGAATGTCAAAAAAACTGATTACTGACAGTAAACAATACTGACCGTGTGAGTGGTACACTGATAGTAATGTAAATACTGTCATACTGTCGTTACCTACTTTTAGGCGCTCTTTTTGAAATTTGTCAGAAAGTGTTGCCTACTTTTAGGGGCAAATTATTAATAGCACCTAAAAGTAGGCAACGTTTTATAAATTTTTTGAAATCGAGTTCGTTTTCCAAGTCTTCAAAATTTTAAAATCGAGTTCGTTTCCCAAGTCTTCAAAATTCCAAAATCAAGTTCGTTTCCCAAGTCTTCCAAATTTGAAATCGAGTTCGTTTCCCAAGTCTTCAAATTTCCGAAATCGAGTTCGTTTCCAAAGTCTTCAAAATTCTAAAATCGAGTTCGTTTCCCAAGTCTTCAAAATACCAATATCGAGTTCGTTTCCCAAGTCTTCAAAATTCCGAAATCGAGTTCGTTTCCGAAGTCTTCAAAGATCATTCAAATTTTACTATCGCATTCATGACGGGGAATCCCGATGACGGTCGGTGTCGCGAAATTATACTTTTTTCCTCAGCCGCACAACGTGCCATAAGAAGTTTTCACTTCAAAAAAAATTTTCGAAACTTTCTTGCAAAAATGCTTCAGTTTCGATGGTGTACGGTGAACTTTTTTTTTGCGGTACGGTCTACTGGACACTCTTCCAATTTCGACGAAGTTAGAGTACTACCACAAGAACAAAATTACGCGCATAATATACACTCTTGAAATGTTACATATAATCAATACAACAACACAAAAGCTACTCAATTATAAGACTGACACAGACAACTGCGCTCACATTTACAGACACTTGATCAAAACAAAACAAAAGAGTTCAAAATGTTAAAAGATTTTTTAACATCAAAGATCACAAAATAAATAGAATGCTGAAAATAAAACATTGGACAACGAAAGGGCTAACGAATAAGTGTAATATTTTAAAGTGCAATATTTTTTAAATTTTTTGTTCAAGGTCGAGTTTTTTGTGTTTTCAATGTTGTGATTTCTGTTGTAAAGTCATTATGAAGTTTAAATTTTGTAGCGTGTGACCGAAATAAAATAAAAATTTTCGCAAAGAACATTTGACGTCCACCCTGAATGAGGCCCACCTCATTTGATCGTAATCTGCAAATGTCAAAGGGGAAGAGAGGAAAGAGAATTTTTTTTTACATAGAGTCAAAATAGGGACGAAAAGAAATAAGGAACAACAATTCCTAATAAGGCCATGACAGTTGTTATGACATCGACTATCTGTTGTTGTTCCTCTCCCTCTCGTGTCTAACAATGACAAACGTTCAAATTTGGCGGGCCAAATTTGTGGGTGGCCATCTTTTTTCTTGAAAGAACTTTCTAGAACAAGTACTTGAGAAGAGAAAAGATGGCGATGATGTGTGAAAAAGGGGAATGTTCGGTTTTTGGGCTGAGGCGATGTGCGGTCGTTGGTTGCTGCGTGGAGTTGAGTTGGTTTTGAAATTCGTTCATGGTCGGTCGTCTGCGTTGCGCGTATTCATTAAATTGCAAAAAAGTAAAATTTAAACTCATTTCTAGACAAGTTTTCAAAAGTAACTTAATCTATCGACACTTAAACTTTTAGTCGTGATACAAAAATCAATTTAGTTTATTCAAACAAATTTTGCAATTTCGTTTCAATTGAGTTGTTTGCTCGCTTGCGAATTGTCTGAAGGAATTTTTTTTTGCGTATTGAATTGAACATTCATTATCAACATAATTTAGCTAAATAGAAAGAAAAGCCGGCATTTTCCTTGTATTGTGGTTGAGGTGTGTTCAAAATTGCAAGTGATTTGCGTGAAAACTCATCTATTAAAAATGTCGAATATTGTGTTGGACAAGGAGACATTTTTCCGACGGATAAAACATTTGTATACCGAGTGCTAGGGGAGCGCTAGTGCTGCGCCGACAAAACTAACAAAAAACTATTAAACGAGGCGAAGGAAACGAACACCAACTAGAAGTAGAATTTTATGGGTTAAAGCGCACAACGTGCAAAGCAAAGCTTATCCATAAAACAAGAAAAAAATACAACGCATCAGAAATTTGTCAAATTGGACACGTCATGTCAGCAAAAACCGTGCCAACTACGCCTCGCATTTTTTGTTAACACACAGAAATCTCGTGCAAAGTCGCCAATATCAGAAAAAAAATTAACAAATTATAAATTACCGCTCGCGCAATAAAATGGTTTTGTGACTAAGACGCAGGCGTCGTTAGCTAATAAAGTTTCTACAACTACCGTAACAACAAATTTAAAAAAAAAAAAAATATACAAAATCAACTTCCATTACTTCAAATATTTGCATGGTTCGACCACAACAACACATACAACATACAACGCTACTAACTCCAACACCATCGCTATAGCCAACGCCATTGTTGCTCGATAAGATGGTAAACTCGCCAACATCACCAGCACCATTACCATCTTCAACGTAGGCAAACGTAGCTTCAACAGCCGTTTCTATCTATTGTGTGGCTACTAGCGGCCGGAGCGCATCCTATCATCAACCAGTGACTGCACCAGTACATCAGCAGCAGGTGCTGCGCCATGCTCACAGCAACATCAGCCAACAATGACGGTGTCTCAGGAACAACAACAACATTACTAGCATCAGCAGCTTCACCATCAATAAAAATTATAAAAAGGTGACATATGCTTACATAAAAAAAAAAGAGAAGGGGCATGTAAAGAAAAAGAAAATTTGCCAATTAAAAGAGAGATATAAAAGGTGACATGAAAGATTAAAAATTTCAAAAAAAAAAAAAATAAAAGGCCCATTAGAAAGAAAACTGAAGAAAAAGTAAAGTGACAGCTTAAATAAAAAAATAGAAAAAAACTAGAAAAGCGAAATGCACATGATATGAAAACGAAGAGAAAAAAAATGACATAAAAGAATCTTAAGTAAAATGTGACAAATTAAGAAGCAAATAAACGAGTAAAAAAAGTGACAGTTTGGATAGAAAGTATGAAAACTAAAAATAAAAGGGTGACATATGCCTATATAAAGAAAAGAGACATTTAAAGAAAAAGAAAATGTGTCAATTAAGAACGAGAAATAAAATGTGCAACTAAGAACGAAAAATAAAAAGTGACATAAACAAAAGCAAATGAGACAATTAAGAAAGTAAAATATAAAGTGACATAAACAAAAGCAAATGAGACAATTAAGAAAGTAAAATATAAAGTGACATAAAAAAAAAAGGGAAAATTCTAAAATATAAAGTGACATAAGCAAAAGCAAATGAGACTATTAAGAAAGAAAAATAAAAAGTGACATAGAACATAAAAGAATGAAAATTTCAGAAATAAAAAAAAATGACCGAAAATAATGAAAATGCAAAAAAAAAAAAATAAAAGATTCTGACAATGTAGAAAGAAAACTTAACAAAAACAAAACGAAAGTGTCAAACAAAACACCATAGAAACAACAATTGTTTTCATCAACCACGACAACCTGATCATCTGTAACACCACACCATACATCGATGACCCACTAACACAACAACGACACGGCAAATATAGGCGCAACAACCACAATACGGGAACAACTGAAACAACCACCGGGGCGATCCATGAAGCAGTAGCAGCTACGTATAAGGCAATAGAATCGCCAAACGCAAGTATATTTAATAAAAATACGATAAAATATAAAAAAAAGGCAAAGGTTAATTTAAGATAAAGCAGAATAGTAATAAAAAAAAAAGAACATTTTTATTTAAAGAAAGAAAACATAAAATAAGAATTTGTGCTAAGAGGAATTATTCCAAAGAATAATATAAAGATGTAAGAAGTGAAATATAGTCGTAGGAATTTTGTTCAAAAGAAATAATTTAGTATTTTAACTCGAATATGTAAAAGGAGAGAAATCTAAACAAATCAGTAAATAAGAAAAATCAGTATGTAGGATAAACATAATGTAAGGATTTACTATTTTTTTATTTTATTAAAGTAAAAGCTCGCAACCACTAAGGGAATTTGGCGCCATATACCCAGTAGGAAAATGTAAAAGCGGCTTAAAATAAATATACCTACACATATATATAAGAAATTAAGACCTATTAAATACTCAAAAAAAAAAAAAAAAAAAAAAATATAATAACATGTAATTTTTTTCTTTTAATGTTAACAAACTAATTGATAAAAATAATAATAAATAATCATGAAATTTAATCCCGGCATGGTTATAATTATTTTTTTTTTTGGCTATAGAAAAATAATGGAATTTTAGGTAAGAATCAAGGCGAGAGGAGATCATGGCTTGGTCTCATGACAGCGCGAGAAGGGTAAGATGTCGATGGTTGTGTGGGTGTGTGGGGATTTTTCCCGGGATTTGGGAATTTTTTTTTATTGTACTTGTTTTTAGATTTTCTTAAAAATTCTCAGTTGAGAATTTTTTTTTTTGTTGTCCGACCTCGATCCGATTGGCCGGGTTAAGAACCACCCCAAAAAAATTTTTGAGCTAGCCGGGGAAAAGCCAATTGGATACGATAGCAAGGGTCAATGACAATAAATGGCGCCCAAACGAAATAGAAGGAGAGCTCCGTTGAGTCTCCTTGGGGCAACTTCTTGCCAGTGGCTTAGGGAGCTATGATGACTACCCTAATTGCATTTGCCTGAAGTTGTGCCAAGGACAACTTAACGAAACTTTGAGAAAAGTTTTTTTTTTTTATGACGCGAGGTAGCGCCAACAATAAATGGCGCCCAATCGAAATAGAAGGAGAGGTCCGTTGAGTCTCCTTGGGGCAACTTCTTGCCAGTGGCTTAGGGAGCTATGATGACTACCTTAATTGCATTTGCTTGAAGTTGTGCCAAGGACAACTTAACGAAACTTTGAGAAAAGATTGTTTTTTTTTATGACGCGAGGTAGCAGTTCTTGCTTATATGAGGCATAAGTATTGGATCGCTGATAGAAATGATAGCCTTTATATCATTTCTGATCAGAGATCCAATGCATTAAAGTAATAATTTTGAATTAGTTTCAGTACAGTCCAGGGAAGAATTTTTTTTTAGTGAACACACACAACGGAGCAGGAATGAGTTCCCATAATCGCCTGTCGGGTACCAGCCATGGTCCCTCTCACCTAAAATTCCATTAATTACTATAATTGTAACGCATAAAGTATTTCGAATCGTAAATTCGAAGTTGATAAAATAAAAATTTTTTTTTTAATAAATATATCGTATCGCTATGAGCGGTCGTGGTAAAAACCAACTCCAACTTCCAGAAACCATGCCTTTGGGTCGGACACCGAAGACCTTGAATATAGCGGGGATGGGATTCATGATTTTTCCAAACAACCAAAAAATTTTTTTTTTTAATGTGTTTTCCACGTTGTTCTTAACGAACAATTTTTTTTAAACAGCAGGGGCATCTCTTGTAAAGGGATGACGGGCTTAGCGACCCCACGTTCCCCAGCGAATCCAAGGAGCGTCTGTTCCAGATTGGGCGGCTTCTTGGTCAGCGTCTGTTCCCAGATTGGGCGGCTGTCTTCCACCACCGATCATTTTTTTTTGGGCTGCCCTTGTGCTTGGATTGCGCTTCGCAACCGGGTGGAGCCTCGCACCAGTCACAGCGACTGGACCCGTTCAAAACCAATGCTGTGACGGTGCGAAACTCGGCCCGGGTGTGAAGCGGTAGGTCTAGCGTAACTGCAATTTCGCCACGACTGCTCCCCCTATAAATTTGAGTATCGGCGAACAATTTGGTCATGGAAGTCCTGCTTAACGGTGGGAAATAAGTGGCCAAGAGCAGAGGTCCAAGAAAACATGATCGGTACCTTATGTTACAAAATAAAGGGGTTTTTTTTTTTTTATATATAATTTATTTGTTTTTGTCCTTCCTCGTGTGTTGGCGTGGATCTCGCGGCGGGACGATAATCAGGGATGATGCTTCGTATTCCGTTGCGACAGCCTCGCCAAACCGCGAGGAAACAAAAATTAGTCTCGTGCCGAAAGGCGCCAAAAATTTGATAAATTTGTTTTTCGTCGTATAAGCCTGCTAAAGGTCGGAAACTTTGCGTTTTGTTTCGAATAAGGTCAGTTGCTTTGTTGGTCGCGATGAGTGTGTTGACACAGGAGGAGGCATAACGGCTGTGGGGAATTAACTCTCCGAATACCGCCACGTCAGAGGCTGAAAAACTAATAAGGTCCCGAGCTACTCCGTATGCCCATCAAAAATCAAAGGATTTGCTTTAGACGGAATGGTTGGTAGAAAGGAAGTTACAATTAAGGAGGGTTCCCCGCTCAAAACAAAAAAAAGAAAGAATTTTTTTTTTCTCTCTCTCTTCTCTCTTCGCTTGTTTTTGTTTTTGGTCTCATTTTCTACAACACGGAACCTAAGCATTGACTAATAATAAAAAAAAAAAAAAAAAGAAAAAGAAAAAAAAAAAAAATAATAATTTTTCTCTTTTTTTTTACCGATGCGTTTGAGATTAAGAGGTGTGGGAGGTTGTCTGTGCCCGGCTAGCTCAGTCGGTAAAGCATGAGACTTGAACTCTCAGGGTGTGGGCGTGGCCTACGATGGGCGCCTGTACGGAGTCGAAGAAAAGAGAATAATGTAAATTAAGTAGCGAGAGAGGAGGGAGAAGATTAAGCTTAGTCACCGCCCACTAGTGTTTCATCACGACTTTTCGAAACGCTAGAGTTTTGTAGCGTGTGACCGAAATAAAATAAAAATTTTCGCAAAGAACATTTGACGTCCACCCTGAATGAGGCCCACCTCATTTGATCGTAATCTGCAAATGTCAAAGGGGAAGAGAGGAAAGAGAATTTTTTTTTACATAGAGTCAAAATAGGGACGAAAAGAAATAAGGAACAACAATTCCTAATAAGGCCATGACAGTTGTTATGACATCGACTATCTGTTGTTGTTCCTCTCCCTCTCGTGTCTAACAATGACAAACGTTCAAATTTGGCGGGCCAAATTTGTGGGTGGCCATCTTTTTTCTTGAAAGAACTTTCTAGAACAAGTACTTGAGAAGAGAAAAGATGGCGATGATGTGTGAAAAAGGGGAATGTTCGGTTTTTGGGCTGAGGCGATGTGCGGTCGTTGGTTGCTGCGTGGAGTTGAGTTGGTTTTGAAATTCGTTCATGGTCGGTCGTCTGCGTTGCGCGTATTCATTAAATTGCAAAAAAGTAAAATTTAAACTCATTTCTAGACAAGTTTGCAAAAGTAACTTAATCTATCGACACTTAAACTTTTAGTCGTGATACAAAAATCAATTTAGTTTATTCAAACAAATTTTGCAATTTCGTTTCAATTGAGTTGTTTGCTCGCTTGCGAATTGTCTGAAGGAATTTTTTTTTGCGTATTGAATTGAACATTCATTATCAACATAATTTAGCTAAATAGAAAGAAAAGCCGGCATTTTCCTTGTATTGTGGTTGAGGTGTGTTCAAAATTGCAAGTGATTTGCGTGAAAACTCATCTATTAAAAATGTCGAATATTGTGTTGGACAAGGAGACATTTTTCCGACGGATAAAACATTTGTATACCGAGTGCTAGGGGAGCGCTAGTGCTGCGCCGACAAAACTAACAAAAAACTATTAAACGAGGCGAAGGAAACGAACACCAACTAGAAGTAGAATTTTATGGGTTAAAGCGCACAACGTGCAAAGCAAAGCTTATCCATAAAACAAGAAAAAAATACAACGCATCAGAAATTTGTCAAATTGGACACGTCATGTCAGCAAAAACCGTGCCAACTACGCCTCGCATTTTTTGTTAACACACAGAAATCTCGTGCAAAGTCGCCAATATCAGAAAAAAAATTAACAAATTATAAATTACCGCTCGCGCAATAAAATGGTTTTGTGACTAAGACGCAGGCGTCGTTAGCTAATAAAGTTTCTACAACTACCGTAACAACAAATTTAAAAAAAAAAAAAATATACAAAATCAACTTCCATTACTTCAAATATTTGCATGGTTCGACCACAACAACACATACAACATACAACGCTACTAACTCCAACACCATCGCTATAGCCAACGCCATTGTTGCTCGATAAGATGGTAAACTCGCCAACATCACCAGCACCATTACCATCTTCAACGTCGGCAAACGTAGCTTCAACAGCCGTTTCTATCTATTGTGTGGCTACTAGCGGCCGGAGCGCATCCGATCATCAACCAGTGACCGCACCAGTACATCAGCAGCAGGTGCTGCGCCATGCTCACAGCAATATCAGCCAACAATGACGGTGTCTCAGGAACAACAACAACATTACTAGCATCAGCAGCTTCACCATCAATAAAAATAAATAAAAATTATAAAAAGGTGACATATGCTTACATAAAAAAAAAAGAGAAGGGGCATGTAAAGAAAAAGAAAATTTGCCAATTAAAAGAGAGATATAAAAGGTGACATAAAAGATTAAAAATTTAAAAAAAAAAAAAAATAAAAGGCCCATTAGAAAGAAAACTGAAGAAAAAGTAAAGTGACAGTTTAAATAAAAAAATAGAAAAAAACTAGAAAAGCGAAATGCACATGATATGAAAACGAAGAGAAAAAAAATGACATAAAAGAATCTTAAGTAAAATGTGACAAATTAAGAAGCAAATAAACTCGAGTAAAAAAAGTGACAGTTTGGATAGAAAGTATGAAAACTAAAAATAAAAGGGTGACATATGCCTATATAAAGAAAAGAGACATTTAAAGAAAAAGAAAATGTGTCAATTAAGAACGAGAAATAAAATGTGCAACTAAGAACGAAAAATAAAAAGTGACATAAACAAAAGCAAATGAGACAATTAAGAAAGTAAAATATAAAGTGACATAAACAAAAGCAAATGAGACAATTAAGAAAGTAAAATATAAAGTGACATCAAAAAAAAAGGGAAAATTCTAAAATATAAAGTGACATAAGCAAAAGCAAATGAGACTATTAAGAAAGAAAAATAAAAAGTGACATAGAACATAAAAGAATGAAAATTTCAGAAATAAAAAAAAATGACCGAAAATAATGAAAATGCAAAAAAAAAAAAATAAAATATTATGACAATGTAGAAAGAAAACTTAACAAAAACAAAACGAAAGTGTCAAACAAAACACCATAGAAACAACAATTGTTTTCATCAACCACGACAACCTGATCATCTGTAACACCACACCATACATCGATGACCCACTAACACAACAACGACACGGCAAATATAGGCGCAACAACCACAATACGGGAACAACTGAAACAACCACCGGGGCGATCCATGAAGCAGTAGCAGCTACGTATAAGGCAATAGAATCGCCAAACGCAAGTATATTTAATAAAAATACGATAAAATATAAAAAAAAGGCAAAGGTTAATTTAAGATAAAGCAGAATAGTAATAAAAAAAAAAGAACATTTTTATTTAAAGAAAGAAAACATAAAATAAGAATTTGTGCTAAGAGGAATTATTCCAAAGAATAATATAAAGATGTAAGAAGTGAAATATAGTCGTAGGAATTTTGTTCAAAAGAAATAATTTAGTATTTTAACTCGAATATGTAAAAGGAGAGAAATCTAAACAAATCAGTAAATAAGAAAAATCAGTATGTAGGATAAACATAATGTAAGGATTTACTATTTTTTTATTTTATTAAAGTAAAAGCTCGCAACCACTAAGGGAATTTGGCGCCATATACCCAGTAGGAAAATGTAAAAGCGGCTTAAAATAAATATACCTACACATATATATAAGAAATTAAGACCTATTAAATACTCAAAAAAAAAAAAAAAAAAAAAATATAATAACATGTAATTTTTTTCTTTTAATGTTAACAAACTAATTGATAAAAATAATAATAAATAATCATGAAATTTAATCCCGGCATGGTTATAATTATTTTTTTTTTTGGCTATAGAAAAATAATGGAATTTTAGGTAAGAATCAAGGCGAGAGGAGATCATGGCTTGGTCTCATGACAGCGCGAGAAGGGTAAGATGTCGATGGTTGTGTGGGTGTGTGGGGATTTTTCCCGGGATTTGGGAATTTTTTTTTATTGTACTTGTTTTTAGATTTTCTTAAAAATTCTCAGTTGAGAATTTTTTTTTTTGTTGTCCGACCTCGATCCGATTGGCCGGGTTAAGAACCACCCCAAAAAAATTTTTGAGCTAGCCGGGGAAAAGCCAATTGGATACGATAGCAAGGGTCAATGACAATAAATGGCGCCCAAACGAAATAGAAGGAGAGCTCCGTTGAGTCTCCTTGGGGCAACTTCTTGCCAGTGGCTTAGGGAGCTATGATGACTACCCTAATTGCATTTGCCTGAAGTTGTGCCAAGGACAACTTAACGAAACTTTGAGAAAAGTTTTTTTTTTTTATGACGCGAGGTAGCGCCAACAATAAATGGCGCCCAATCGAAATAGAAGGAGAGGTCCGTTGAGTCTCCTTGGGGCAACTTCTTGCCAGTGGCTTAGGGAGCTATGATGACTACCTTAATTGCATTTGCTTGAAGTTGTGCCAAGGACAACTTAACGAAACTTTGAGAAAAGATTGTTTTTTTTTATGACGCGAGGTAGCGCCATCAATAAATGGCGCCCAACCGAAATAGAAGGAGAGCTCCGTTGAGTCTCCTTGGGGCAACTTCTTGCCAGTGGCTTAGGGAGCTATGATGACTACCCTAATTGCATTTGCCTGAAGTTGTGCCAAGGACAACTTAACGAAACTTTGAGAAAAGATTGTTTTTTTTATGACGCGAGGTGGCGCCATTAATAAATGGCGCCCAATATAAATTAAATGGGGAGTCAGTTGGGTCTCCTGGATGTAACTCCAGTCAAGTGGCTTAGAGAGCAATTGGTTCTACTCTAATTGCATTTGGCTGGGGTTATCTCGAGCCCAACTGCACTATCAAACATTTTTTTTTGTAATTTTGACTTTTTCTTGATTTATACAGTGGTTCAGTGGCCGCAGAGGCATTTTGTCCATCTGTGTTGCACTTAACACTGGATATTCAATTAGATGAAATAAATTTTTTTTGAAAATGCTAAATAGGCGGGGCACCTTAGGGCTCAGTTCGGATGGCCGTAGAGATAGACATATCATCTATGTTGCATCAGAGCTGGACTGAGGTGTGCCATGTAGATGGCCGGTGGTATAGTAGTAAATATCTACCGTTGCATAGACATAGCAGTTCTTGCTTATATGAGGCATAAGTATTGGATCGCTGATAGAAATGATAGCCTTTATATCATTTCTGATCAGAGATCCAATGCATTAAAGTAATAATTTTGAATTAGTTTCAGTACAGTCCAGGGAAGAATTTTTTTTTAGTGAACACACACAACGGAGCAGGAATGAGTTCCCATAATCGCCTGTCGGGTACCAGCCATGGTCCCTCTCACCTAAAATTCCATTAATTACTATAATTGTAACGCATAAAGTATTTCGAATCGTAAATTCGAAGTTGATAAAATAAAAAATTTTTTTTTAATAAATATATCGTATCGCTATGAGCGGTCGTGGTAAAAACCAACTCCAACTTCCAGAAACCATGCCTTTGGGTCGGACACCGAAGACCTTGAATATAGCGGGGATGGGATTCATGATTTTTCCAAACAAAGAAAAAAATTTTTTTTTAATGTGTTTTCCACGTTGTTCTTAACGAACAATTTTTTTTAAACAGCAGGGGCATCTCTTGTAAAGGGATGACGGGCTTAGCGACCCCACGTTCCCCAGCGAATCCAAGGAGCGTCTGTTCCAGATTGGGCGGCTTCTTGGTCAGCGTCTGTTCCCAGATTGGGCGGCTGTCTTCCACCACCGATCATTTTTTTTTGGGCTGCCCTTGTGCTTGGATTGCGCTTCGCATCCGGGTGGAGCCTCGCACCAGTCACAGCGACTGGATCCGTTCAAAACCAATGCTGTGACGGTGCGAAACTCGGCCCGGGTGTGAAGCGGTAGGTCTAGCGTAACTGCAATTTCGCCACGACTGCTCCCCCTATAAATTTGAGTATCGGCGAACAATTTGGTCATGGAAGTCCTGCTTAACGGTGGGAAATAAGTGGCCAAGAGCAGAGGTCCAAGAAAACATGATCGGTACCTTATGTTACAAAATAAAGGGGTTTTTTTTTTTTTATATATAATTTATTTGTTTTTGTCCTTCCTCGTGTGTTGGCGTGGATCTCGCGGCGGGACGATAATCAGGGATGATGCTTCGTATTCCGTTGCGACAGCCTCGCCAAACCGCGAGGAAACAAAAATTAGTCTCGTGCCGAAAGGCGCCAAAAATTTGATAAATTTGTTTTTCGTCGTATAAGCCTGCTAAAGGTCGGAAACTTTGCGTTTTGTTTCGAATAAGGTCAGTTGCTTTGTTGGTCGCGATGAGTGTGTTGACACAGGAGGAGGCATAACGGCTGTGGGGAATTAACTCTCCGAATACCGCCACGTCAGAGGCTGAAAAACTAATAAGGTCCCGAGCTACTCCGTATGCCCATCAAAAATCAAAGGATTTGCTTTAGACGGAATGGTTGGTAGAAAGGAAGTTACAATTAAGGAGGGTTCCCCGCTCAAAACAAAAAAAAGAAAGAATTTTTTTTTTCTCTCTCTCTTCTCTCTTCGCTTGTTTTTGTTTTTGGTCTCATTTTCTACAACACGGAACCTAAGCATTGACTAATAATAAAAAAAAAAAAAAAAAAGAAAAAGAAAAAAAAAAATAATAATTTTTCTCTTTTTTTTTACCGATGCGTTTGAGATTAAGAGGTGTGGGAGGTTGTCTGTGCCCGGCTAGCTCAGTCGGTAAAGCATGAGACTTGAACTCTCAGGGTGTGGGCGTGGCCTACGATGGGCGCCTGTACGGAGTCGAAGAAAAGAGAATAATGTAAATTAAGTAGCGAGAGAGGAGGGAGAAGATTAAGCTTAGTCACCGCCCACTAGTGTTTCATCACGACTTTTCGAAACGCTAGAGTTTTGTAGCGTGTGACCGAAATAAAATAAAAATTTTCGCAAAGAACATTTGACGTCCACCCTGAATGAGGCCCACCTCATTTGATCGTAATCTGCAAATGTCAAAGGGGAAGAGAGGAAAGAGAATTTTTTTTTACATAGAGTCAAAATAGGGACGAAAAGAAATAAGGAACAACAATTCCTAATAAGGCCATGACAGTTGTTATGACATCGACTATCTGTTGTTGTACCTCTCCCTCTCGTGTCTAACAATGACAAACGTTCAAATTTGGCGGGCCAAATTTGTGGGTGGCCATCTTTTTTCTTGAAAGAACTTTCTAGAACAAGTACTTGAGAAGAGAAAAGATGGCGATGATGTGTGAAAAAGGGGGATGTTCGGTTTTTGGGCTGAGGCGATGTGCGGTCGTTGGTTGCTGCGTGGAGTTGAGTTGGTTTTGAAATTCGTTCATGGTCGGTCGTCTGCGTTGCGCGTATTCATTAAATTGCAAAAAAGTAAAATTTAAACTCATTTCTAGACAAGTTTGCAAAAGTAACTTAATCTATCGACACTTAAACTTTTAGTCGTGATACAAAAATCAATTTAGTTTATTCAAACAAATTTTGCAATTTCGTTTCAATTGAGTTGTTTGCTCGCTTGCGAATTGTCTGAAGGAATTTTTTTTTGCGTATCGAATTGAACATTCATTATCAACATAATTTAGCTAAATGGAAAGAAAAGCCGGCATTTTCCTTGTATTGTGGTTGAGGTGTGTTCAAAATTGCAAGTGATTTGCGTGAAAACTCATCTATTAAAAATGTCTAATATTGTGTTGGACAAGGAGACATTTTTCCGACGGATAAAACATTTGTATACCGAGTGCTAGGGGAGCGCTAGTGCTGCGCCGACAAAACTAACAAAAAACTATTAAACGAGGCGAAGGAAACGAACACCAACTAGAAGTAGAATTTTATGGGTTAAAGCGCACAACGTGCAAAGCAAAGCTTATCCATAAAACAAGAAAAAAATACAACGCATCAGAAATTTGTCAAATTGGACACGTCATGTCAGCAAAAACCGTGCCAACTACGCCTCGCATTTTTTGTTAACACACAGAAATCTCGTGCAAAGTCGCCAATATCAGAAAAAAAATTAACAAATTATAAATTACCGCTCGCGCAATAAAATGATTTTGTGACTAAGACGCAGGCGTCGTTAGCTAATAAAGTTTCTACAACTACCGTAACAACAAATTAAAAAAAAAAAAAAAATATACAAAATCAACTTCCATTACTTCAAATATTTGCATGGTTCGACCACAACAACACATACAACATACAACGCTACTAACTCCAACACCATCGCTATAGCCAACGCCATTGTTGCTCGATAAGATGGAAAACTCGCCAACATCATCAGCACCATTACCATCTTCAACGTCGGCAAACGTAGCTTCAACAGCCGTTTCTATCTATTGTGTGGCTACTAGCGGCCGGAGCGCATCCGATCATCAACCAGTGACCGCACCAGTACATCAGCAGCAGGTGCTGCGCCATGCTCACAGCAACATCAGCCAACAATGACGGTGTCTCAGGAACAACAACAACATTACTAGCATCAGCAGCTTCACCATCAATAAAAATAAATAAAAATTATAAAAAGGTGACATATGCTTACATAAAAAAAAAAAGAGAAGGGGCATGTAAAGAAAAAGAAAATTTGCCAATTAAAAGAGAGATATAAAAGGTGACATAAAAGATTAAAAATTTCAAAAAAAAAAAAATAAAAGGCCCATTAGAAAGAAAACTGAAGAAAAAGTAAAGTGACAGTTTAAATAAAAAAATAGAAAAAAACTAGAAAAGCGAAATGCACATGATATGAAAACGAAGAGAAAAAAAATGACATAAAAGAATCTTAAGTAAAATGTGACAAATTAAGAAGCAAATAAACTCGAGTAAAAAAAGTGACAGTTTGGATAGAAAGTATGAAAACTAAAAATAAAAGGGTGACATATGCCTATATAAAGAAAAGAGACATTTAAAGAAAAAGAAAATGTGTCAATTAAGAACGAGAAATAAAATGTGCAACTAAGAACGAAAAATAAAAAGTGACATAAACAAAAGCAAATGAGACTATTAAGAAAGAAAAATAAAAAGTGACATAGAACATACAAGAATGAAAATTTCAGAAATAAAAAAAAAATGACCGAAAATAATGAAAATGCAAAAAAAAAATAAAAGATTATGACAATGTAGAAAGAAAACTTAACAAAAACAAAACGAAAGTGTCAAACAAAACACCATAGAAACAACAATTGTTTTCATCAACCACGACAACCTGATCATCTGTAACACCACACCATACATCGATGACCCACTAACACAACAACGACACGGCAAATATAGGCGCAACAACCACAATACGGGAACAACTGAAACAACCACCGGGGCGATCCATGAAGCAGTAGCAGCTACGTATAAGGCAATAGAATCGCCAAACGCAAGTATATTTAATAAAAATACGATAAAATATAAAAAAAAGGCAAAGGTTAATTTAAGATAAAGCAGAATAGTAATAAAAAAAAAGAACATTTTTATTTAAAGAAAGAAAACATAAAATAAGAATTTGTGCTAAGAGGAATTATTCCAAAGAATAATATAAAGATGTAAGAAGTGAAAGATAGTCGTAGGAATTTTGTTCAAAAGAAATAATTTAAAAACAAAAAAGAAACGACGGCTTTAGCTAAACATTTAACAGAGAAAAATCATACGGCAGACTTCGACAGCACGACAATACTAGACAGAGAACGAAGAGAAAATGTAAGATTTACATTAGAAAGTTTACGAATAAGACAAAAACAAAAAACAGCTGTTAACAAGAAAGAAGACTTTGACAACATCAGTGCGTGTTACAGTGTTGTACTGTGAATTTCAGTGTTTTTCAGTTTTATATGTTAAAGGTTTTATGTCTAATTTTAATTTAGATTCAAAAATTCTAAGTCGTTTTAAATGTATTAATGTAATAATGTAAGTGTCAAATTGATCACAATTATGTATACGACAATTTTAAAAAAATAATTTATGTTCATTGCAGTTTTTAAAATAAAAAAACCCCTGAAGAAGCCTGAATCCAACGGGCGAAACGTCGGGTGAAATGATTTAAAAAAAAAATTATTTGTTTTTAATTCACCAACTTGAAGACCAGAAACAGCTCAAGAAGGGAGTTTTCTCACAAATTAAAAAGAAATAATTTAGTATTTTAACTCGAATATGTAAAAGGAGAGAAATCTAAACAAATCAGTAAATAAGAAAAATCAGTATGTAGGATAAACATAATGTAAGGATTTACTATTTTTTTATTTTATTAAAGTAAAAGCTCGCAACCACTAAGGGAATTTGGCGCCATATACCCAGTAGGAAAATGTAAAAGCGGCTTAAAATAAATATACCTACACATATATATAAGAAATTAAGACCTATTAAATACTCAAAAAAAAAAAAAAAAATATAATAACATGTAATTTTTTTCTTTTAATTTTAACAAACTAATTGATAAAAATAATAATAAATAATCATGAAATTTAATCCCGGCATGGTTATAATTATTTTTTTTTTGGCTATAGAAAAATAATGGAATTTTAGGTAAGAATCAAGGCGAGAGGAGATCATGGCTTGGTCTCATGACAGCGCGAGAAGGGTAAGATGTCGATGGTTGTGTGGGTGTGTGGGGATTTTTCCCGGGATTTGGGAATTTTTTTTTATAGTACTTGTTTTTAGATTTTCTTAAAAATTCTCAGTTGAGAATTTTTTTTTTTGTTGTCCGACCTCGATCCGATTGGCCGGGTTAAGAACCACCCCAAAAAAATTTTTGAGCTAGCCGGGGAAAAGCCAATTGGATACGATAGCAAGGGTCAATGACAATTTTTATAAAAATTCTTTAAATATGTAAGTTTTCCTAAAATGTTTTTTTTGTGATTGTTTCATAGTTTCAATGTAAAATAATTGTAGTTTTTAGCCCCTGATGATGAATTCCAAAGGAATTCGAAATATCGGAAGTAATTAAAAATAAAATTTAAAAACAATAAACGTTTTTTAACTTATTGACCTGCAGCCCGCTAAACTTTACCTAGTTATTAATAAAAAGGTCACCATACAAATAAATTTATATTATATTATAAAAACAGTTTTTGAAAACAAATATGAGCCATGTAAAATTATATGTACAGTGCTGTGCAAAACATTTGCAACTGAAAACACTTGGAACTAAATCAACGATTTTTGGCCACTAAAACTGCAAATAAAAAACTTTATGTGAGGTTTCATGTCATATATATTAATGAATTAAAACAAGAATAAAAAGTACATTCATCACTTACACATAGGGATGCCAACACTCAGGGTTTCGCCCGGAGACTCAGGGTTTTGAGTATGATTTCCGGGTCTCCGGGTTCGGAGTCAATCCCTCCGGGTTGAATATCATTTTTGTCGACCGCAACAAAAAAAATCGAATCTAAGTCAGCAGTTTTCCCGAATGTCAAATTCTGATAAATTCAAAGAAAAAAAAAACGACAAAAAAACGACAAAAAAACAAACTATAAAATAACACAGGGCAACAATGATTTTGTTGCCTTACTTATCCGAAGGTTTTGACGCGCTGAACTCGAATCCAAGCTTAGAATTTCTCAAATAGCTCCGGTTTTCGAGATATTCTAACCTAAAAGTGCGAAAATCACGATTTTTCGAGATATCTTGGGCAAATTTATATAGAAATATATTTTTTTTTATGAATCCATTAATGAGTTTCGAAAGAACTACTCTTCCTCTTGAAAACTCACTCGGAATTATATCGATATCTTTTTTGCTTTTCAAAGTATCCTAAATTGAAAATTATTATATAGGTCTGCATACAAACTTTTGTGTGTAAATTTGTATGAAAAATTTGAAAAAAATATATCGATATGATTCCAAGCGTGTTTTGAAGAGGAAGTGCATAGCTTTTATAAAAAGCGGTATAAGTTGGGAGCCCCTGAATGGATATTAAAAATATGGATGTCATAAGAAAGATAATTGAATTTCCTACTATACTGGTAAGACTAGTTTTGAAATTTAGCCTATAGTTTTGGATGCATGAAAATGTTTCTGAAATTTTTACCAATAACATTTTTTAAAAAATTTTTAAAATTAAAAAAAATCTATGCAAATTGTACACCATTTTAAAGCAAAATAATGAAGCATTCCTATCATGCTAAAAAGTATAAATTTTTAACACATTTTTTTGAAAAAATAACGTTTTGCTAAAAAAATAATTAGTCAAAATTTCAGGCCATTAAATTATCTTTCTTATGACATCCATATTTTTGATATTCACTCAGGGGTTCCCGGTCTCACCGACAAAAACCACTAAAAAAAGAACAAAACACAAACTAGCAACGATCTGCTTGCACCGCCAACAACAAGAGTATTGGTCAACCGAAAGGTATACAAGAAGCGGAAGGTCTGAAAGCTTAACTTTTGTATTCATAAAGCTTTAAGTAAGTGTTCCGTCTGTGAGACCGCATGTTAGTAACGGAAGGTTAATAGAATTTCAGCCACCCCCCTAATTGAATCTCCGGGTCAGACAACAGTCCGTGTTGGCAACCCTACTTACACAATAGGAAAATTTGAATTAAATGTAAAAATGTATCGAAGTGCGAAACATTTCCAACTAGCTGACTTTTTTCTGAGAAAGGCAAAATTTGAAATTTTTATAACGGGAAATGTGTTTTTTCTTATAACATTTGCTTTCTTCTTTGCAATTGATTTGTAATTTTTTCGATTTCAGTCAATTCGCTGCTCGTTGTTATAGAGATCAAATCTTCGTGTGAGGAAAGATTATTAGCATTTTTTTTAGCAAAATGGGTGGAAATAAATACAATTTTTTTTACTAAATCAAGTGTTTTAAAAGATTATAAAAAATAATATCACTCAGAAAGAAATTTCAGAAAAGTACTCGATACATAAGTCAACTATTTCGCGCATAATCAAAAGTGGAATTGTTGACTCATGCCATAAAGGTGGAAGAACTCGTAAGACAAGCGATCGAGAAGACAAAGAAATAGTTAAATTTTTTAAAAAAAATCCTCAAGATTCTTCAAAAGAAATCAAAACTGACTTAAAGTTAAATATGGACACTTCTACCATCAGGCGTAGAGCCATAAAAGCTAATCTTCGTAGTTACAAACAAGTCAAAAAACCATTTGTTTCACCGAAAAATCGCTGGTGAGAAGACCAAGGGGAGAAAGGTTGAACCTGAAATATACTAGAGGGACTGTCAAGCATGGAGGTGGCAGCATCATGGTCTGAGGCTGCTTCTCTGGACAAGTAATCGGTCCAATTCAACGTGTTGAAGGCATCATGAAGTCTCCTGATTATAAGTGCATACTCCAAAATACAATGATGCCGTATGCAACTTGGGAAATGCCACTTAAATTGAGGTTTCAGCATGACAACGACCCCAAACACACGTCGAAACTAGTTAAAGATTGGATCAAACAGCAAAATATTGATGTTCTCCAATGGCCGGCGCAATCCCCGGACCTGAATCTAATCGAGAACCTTTGGGAGATCGTACAGCGAAGAATAGGGAACCAAAATTTTAAAAAACCGTATGAACTTTTTAGTGAAGACATTCCAAATACATTTATAGATAATTTTACGAGTCCATGCCAAGAAGATGCGCAGCTGTAATAAAAAGCAGAGGTTATTCGATCAAATATTGATTTTATTTGTTATTCATTCGGAGTTTAAGAAAATAGTTACAAATGTTTTGCACAGCCAACTTCGATACATTTTTACATTAAATTTAAATTTTCTTTTTGTGTTAGTGATGAATGCACTTTTTATTTTTGTTTTAATTCATTAATATATGTGGGATTGAATAAATATTAATTGTTGCTCGTTGAATAGTATTATTTTATTTAGTTTAAATTACAGTAAGAGATGAACAAATACATTTTTAAGATGTACAAATATAAAAGGAAAATGAACGACTGTCCGCTATGGCTGCACAACAATGACTACTCTCTCTATCAAACTTGTCGCAGCTTCGAGTAAGAAAGTGCAAGGGTTGCCGTGTGGACATTTTCGGATCCTACAATCGGCTATCCTGACAAAGCGTTCGACCCGGACGCTTGGTTCCAACGCTTCATATTTTCAGTGACTGACACTGTTGATCCAGGGCCCTCATGATCGCCAACTTTTTCGACCTCATAGCGACCATGACTCAACCTTTTAGTTACTCTGTAGGGACCGAAAAACTTAGGTCTTAATTTCATTCCCGAGCCGTATTGAGTCCTTTTAATTGCCACTAACTCATTCTCGTCGTAAGTCTTTTCTACTTTGCGCTTTGAATCGTATGTTTTCTTATTTTCCTGCTGTATCTTTTGTATATTTTCTTTTGCCCTTTTACGTATTTCTTCCCTTTCCTCATTCAATTCGGTTAACATTTTTTCTTCTAACAGACTCCTAAGTTCATTATTTTGAGCTATTTTCATGTCTAAACCGGTCAAAATCTTAAAAGGCGTGATTTTCGTGCTACGTGGTGGGGTGTTATTAAGAAATTGTTGTACTTTATCAACGTGTTTGTACCAGAGGTTAGGTTTTTCCTGACACATTTTTGCCAACATAGGTATAACGATTCGATGGATTCGTTCCACCTGTCCATTGCCCCTGGGTACACCAGTTGCAATGAGCAAGTGTTGAATTCCATTTGTTTCACAATAGTTTTTAAAAATGTTTGCAGTAAAAGCCGTACCACGATCAGAAATTATGCGGTTTGGATGACCAAATATGGATGACTGTCTTTCCAAAGCATCGACAACTGACTGTGCATCAGTACTCTTCGTCGGGTAAAGCCACACAAACTTTGAAAATCCGTCAACAATAACGAGAATATGATTATATTTCTTCTGAGTTAATTCGAGTGGACCTACGTGATCAATGTGATAAGTTGACAAGGGTCTGTGTTCTTTATCGATAGGGTTAAGAAAACCTTCTTTCTTTCCAGCTTTTGCTTCAATGAGTATACACTGAACACATGACCTAACAACATCGGAAACCTTTTGACTTAAATGTGGAATAAAATACTCCTTTTCAACTAAATCTATGGTTTTTTTCTGAGCAAAGTGTCCCTGACAATGTGCAGTGGTAATAATTTCTTTTTCCATTGCGGTTGGAATATCTAGCAACTCCTTGTCGACATCTTTGTACAAAATACCATTTTTAACATAAAAATTTTCGTAACTATCACCACGGTTAAGTACTGCCTTAACTGCTCTAACCCAATCATCCCTATCCTGCGCTTCTCTTAATTTGTGGATAAGTGTGTCTTGTATCAACATACAATGCATTCGGCTTAAGGCATCTACGTGCCTCATTCGCGTCCCCGAACGATGTTCAACCTGATAGGAAAAATCTTGCAAAAACATAGCCCAACGTGATACTCTCAACGGAACTTCTTTCTTTTTCATCGTTAGAGTGAAAGCATTACAATCCGTAATTATTTTGAAAACTTTATCAATAAGATACACCCTCCATTTTTTTAAGGCTTGAATAATGGCAAGGACTTCCAACTCGTACGAGTGGTATTTAGCTTCTGCAGGAGTTGTTTTACGGCTGAAATATTGTAAAGGATGTAGCATTTGATCGTCTGGGTCTTTTTGTAATAATATTGCGCCATAACCACAAGAACTAGCGTCAGTATGCACTTCCGTAACGGCGAGCGGATCATAAATTTTCAACACTGGTGGTTTTATTAATGCCAACTTCAGCTGCTGAAAAGCTGCTAATTGTTCATCTTCAAAAACAAACTTTGCTTGTTTGCGTAATAAGTCTGTAAGCGGCTTTGCTATTAAAGCGTAGTCTCTTACAAACTTCCGGAAATACGACGTTAGACCAATAAACCTCTGCATAGACTTCTGACTATTTGGTAACGGAAAATGTTCAATAGCTTTTATCTTTTCACATGAAGGCTGCACACTATTATTCTCTATTACATAACCCAAAAAGTCTATTTTTTTCTGTAGAAACTGACACTTGCTAAATTTAATTTTAATACCCTTCACTCTAGCAACTTCTAAGACACGTTTTAGTTTTTCTAAACCCTCATCTTCTGTTTTAGAAGGAATTACTATATCGTCGACATAGACTATAATTGTGCCATCCTGTATCAACTCACGAAAAACTGCTTGAACGAATCTTCCAAATACGGCGGGCGAATTAGAAATACCAAAAGGTGCATAAAGGAATTCGTATTGGCCTCGATGGGTGATAAATACACTGTACTTTCGTGATGACGGTTCCAAGGGAACGTGGAAGAAACCATTTTTTAGATCGAGGGTTGTAAAAATATTAGCACCCTGCAATTTGTCTAAAACGTTCTCAATCAACGGCATCGGAAAACGATCCTTTACGATTTTTTCGTTTAACCTGCGATAATCGCAACACAGACGCTTTGAACCATCTTTTTTAGATGTCAACACAACTGGAGCTGCGTACTCGGAAAAACTTTCCTGAACGATACCCTGTTCCAACCACTCCTTTACCTGTTCATCTACTATCACCTGATCATTATTTGACATACGGCGTGGACCTTCGTGTATAGCAACATCATCAGTTACAACAATTTTCATTTTAATGGGCGACTCAGTGGACTTTATTGGCTCATAGCTTTCGACAATACATTCGATTTCATTTTGGACTTTTAAAGGAAGATGCGACAAATCTATCTTTGAAGACAGCTCAATGGCATCAACCATTCCACAGAGGATGCTCCATTCCTCTTGGACTGCCTTGTCATCTTTATAAACTTCTTCCGGTTTAGCTTCAACTTCTGTTTTTGGGGCACAAAATTTAATCCCGTTCTTAGTTAAAATAATGTCTAAGCTTTCAATAACATCGCTCCCTATTACTGCCAAGAAATCAGAATCTTTACGAGAAACAACATGAAAGGTCAAATTTAATTTCGTTTCATCTAACACAGTCGGCAATTTTATGCTGCCTTTACTTTTGATGATGGTTTTACCCATGCATCGGAAAGTTTTTATTTCATTGTTCATATCACCTCCGCCCAAGGCTTCGAAAACGTCCTCCCGCAATAAACTCAAATCAGATCCACTATCGATTAAAGAAAAAATAGGTCTCCCGTTTATTATTACTTCGCGACATGTTTTACTGTCCGAATTATGCACATTGACATCGTCAAATTCTTCTAAAACATTAACTTTACTACCTGACTTTTCTTTGCATTCGAAGGAACGGTGTCCTGTCTGGTTACAACGGAAACACTTAAAATCAACACTTGTACAATCTTTCGCCAAGTGAGAGCTAACTCCACACTTAAAGCATCTACGTTTTCCTGTGTCTGTCTTCTTAAGCGACTCGTCAACATTTTTTGATGTGGAAGGTTCGTTTTGGCTTTTTATTGTCTTAATTGGACCCCTTATTTTTTCATAAATCGGTATACGTCGTTTTAAATCTTTGATAGTGCACGCCTCGTACAAAGTTGCTTTATTAGCTCGAGTGTCGAATATTCCTTCAACAAAATATGAAATCAAACTTTCGTCATCTAGATCAATCGGTTGACTAATATCCTGTAATACATACAAATATTCACGCAAAGTTTCATTTTGCCTGTGCTTCCTATTTCGTAACATCTGATGGATCTTAGCAGAAGAAAATTTTTGACCAAACTCATCAATCAGTATTTTTTTTAGCGATCGCCAATCATGAATATTCCTTTCACTTTTTACAAACATTCGCGCAGCACCCTGAAGGAGTTGCTTTGCGTATACGAACTTTTGAGTGTTATTCCATCTTAAAATTACAGCTTGATCTTCGAATTCACTAAGCCACTGATTGATATCGCTTGTGTCATTCCCTGAAAATGAGGTCATACTCTCCTGAACATCTTTAAGGGTAAAGAAACTTCTAGTCTGACCTTCATCCATAACTGTATCACCAGACCCAGAAGGTTCTGTACCCTCTTCTTCTTCATGACCATCTTCTTCTACCCCTTCAGTTTCTTCTTCTGTAAGTCCATAATGAACTAAAAGTCTATTTTGCAACTCACTCTTCCTACCCGATGCGGACAATTTTTCTGCGCTTAGCTTTTCTCTAAGCTCTTCTACTTTCAATCCTAATATCTGTTGTGCATCCATCTCACAATTGTAATGTAAAAGTAAATTGACAAAAATGTAATAAAATTTATAAAAGTTTGAATATAAACTTATAAAATAACTTATATAAATGCTAGTGTGAATACTTTTTCTCTAAACTGTTTTTTTTTTTATTTTGTTTGTTTGCTTTTTTACTTCTTTAACTACTTTACTTTCTTAACTACTTTACTTCTTCAACTTCTTAGATTTTTGCTTCCGTCGCTTCTTAGATTTTTGCTTCTTTCACTTCTTAGATTTTTGCTTCTTTCACTTCTTAGATTTTTCCTTCTTTCACTTCTTTAATATTTTCCTCTTTAGCTTCTTGAATATTTTACTTCTTAACTTCAGCACATGCAGCTCTCGCAAATGTCTCTCTTTGAATTCACGATGTCGTTTTTCAAATTTTGTCGCCGCAACATTTTCGATTTTTTAAATTTTTCAGCTACTTTTCTCTATTCGCTAGGTCAGCGTCGCTAACGACTATTATTTGAAATGCTACGCAATGCTGTACTTCCCAATTTGTTGTTTTGTAGCTGTGTATACTGATGCTAATTTCTGCCAAATTTCAAAATCATGCCGTCTTTAAGTCTGCACTTTTTCTTCTAATTTTTAAATTAATTTAAATTTTTACTTTTCAAAATTTTTCATATTTTCTGACATAGTCTTATTCATTTGTTACTTTCTCTTTTGTTAGTTTATTCACTATCCAAAGTTTGGATTTTACGAGCATCATTCCCGGACGAGCCCCCAAGTTGTGGGATTGAATAAATATTAATTGTTGCTCGTTGAATAGTATTATTTTATTTAGTTTAAATTACAGTAAGAGATGAACAAATACATTTTTAAGATGTACAAATATAAAAGGAAAATGAACTACTGTCCGCTATGGCTGCACAACAATGACTACTCTCTCTATCAAACTTGTCGCAGCTTCGAGTAAGAAAGTGCAAGGGTTGCCGTGTGGACATTTTCGGATCCTACATATATATGACACGAAACCTCACATAAAGTTTTTATTTGCATGTTTTTAGTGGCCAAAAATCGTTGATTTAGTTCCAGGTGTTTCCAGTTGCAAATGTTATGCACAGCACTGTATGTATGTATGTATGTACACAAAGTGAAATATTATATTAAAGTGAACGTGTTTTATTTGCTTTTCCTTTTTTATAACTTTTGCAAAGGTGCCGGATTTTTTATTCTATTTCCCATAGTTTTTGAGATATTCCGTTAAAAAAAAATTTCAAATAACTCAAAAAAAAAAACAAAGTGTGCAGTTATTTTAACTATATTGACCGATATCAATATGCGTATCTGATTTATTTATGAATTATGGTTATCTATCTATTTTGTTATTTATTTTATATGGACTGAACTAACATTTTTTATTTATCGTTGTGATTAATAAATTATACTAAAAAACTTTAGATGTTGTAAATGTAAATATAGGGCCGTAGCTATAATCACTTTTCTAGCATCATTCTAAAGATAAAACTACCAAAAAGTATATTAAACAGATCTACAATGATGTTAGAAAATTAATATAATCCTGGACATTCGTTTTATTTCAGTTTTCAGATACATAAATAAAAAAGTTGTGCATGTAAATCTTTTGGCAACGCCTTGATGCACAAATGAATTCTCTCTTCCTCATTTTCATCGAATAAATAAAACAATAAAGCACGTCATTCAGTTCGATTGATTACCTTCAGTTTTGTTGTGCGTATACATACACGAAGTTCAACTTTTTTTACTTTACGCTATGGTACTCAAAAGAAATGTGTACTTGTAATTAGAGTAGCAGAAAACTGAACGAGTATTGAAGCGAGTAAAGCCTTTACCAAAATTGACGTGACGAGACGGTAGCAATTGAACGAACGCACTTGTTTCGTCTGTTTTGACATTTAACCCAAAATGTAACGGTAGCCAAAGAACCGAAAAAGCTGTTATGACGAGTAGCAACGTTTTGAAGTTCGGTTCTTGCGGAACTCTTACGTCTCGTCAAAATGTTTCGTTCACTTTCGATCAATTACGTTGGTACATTTTGGCTGTCAACATTGGTTTACATCAGGGGTCAGCAAAATTAAAAGTGTGAGTGTGTTAGTGAGAGAAGAGAGAATGCACCAAAAGAAATTTTACGCAGAAATCGTTTGAGAAATAAATGTTGCGGCAGAAATTGAAGTGTATAAAAAGAATTAGAAAATGTATTTAAAGTCTTAAAACTAAAGCGCAATTCTTATATTGTTGTGTGTCGTGAAAAGAAACAATGAATTTACACCGAAAAGGCATTACGACACGTTTCATACTGAATTTTATAAAGTTGTATCATCAGCCGAAGCTGTAAACAAAATTCTCTATGTACATAAAAGATAGCAATAACGACATCCGGACATGATGCTGCTTTGTCAATGGTTTTTCGACAACTGAACGAAAGAGCGTAACAATGCGTGTGATATACTCCAGCTCAATTGAGCTATGGAAAATCAAATTTTGCCGACCCCTGGTTTACATACACTCGAACTTACATACGCACGAACTACACAGTGTAGTTATTGTGTAGGTAAGAGCACAATTGTGTAGATTAAGTCATGTTAACCACACTGTGTAGGTAACAGAACATAAATTTTGTACTGAATGGTAACAGTGTGGACACAATCGGTCACAATCGGTCACAACATATGAGGCGGTCACAAATATGCCTGACGCCATTTTTCATAAGACATCCATTTTGATTAATAATTGTAAATAATTTCTAAAAAAGTTATTTTGCAAAGTTAAGGCTCAAATTATCTCAATTAGACTATAATCATACATTTAAAACACCTAGTAAACGTTTTAAGATCATTCCAGCATTTTAAAAAGCATTTGATTAGTAAATTTTTTTTTTATATTTTTAATATATTACTAAATATTCGATATTTACTAAGCGCATAAGTTTTTCGTTCAACAGAATATTAATATTTACCATAAAAATAAAATTCGTTTGAATTTCTACGCATAATATGCAGAATTTAGTTCATATAAAAAGTAAATATTATAAGTCATAATAATACGCATACATATTAATGCTTCTTACCATTGTATTCATTTATGTATGTATACTACAATGATAAAAGTAACTTAAAAATAAAATATTTTCTACACTAAAACGTCTGCGTGTGGGTCGCTATAACCACAAATTGTGGTCACAAACCAGTCACAAATTCAGTAACAATAACTACACATATCCTTATATCTTCCATATCCCCACTTGGTAACGGTTACGTAACATAGCGGGGTTTGAGTAGTTATCTACACAAATACTTAACCGAAACAAACCGAATGTGTGGTCACAGTGACGGAACGCTGACCGAAATTTATACTTGGGTAAGCGTAAGACCTTGCGAATTTTCTATACGATATGCTACAAACTATATTATATCTTAAAAATTTAGTCGCTGTGGTTGTTATTGCAATAACAAAAAGACTTATTGCTATCATATTCAGGCCCGCTACATTATTTAGCGTAGTTTTTTGTTCGTATCAAAATTTTTAAACTCAACACAAATACCTCTCAGTAAAAAGTTGTTTAAAGCGCTTCAAAAATACTGAAGTTGCAGAACGGGCAAAATAATCAAAACACCGAAGTGTCAAAAAAAAAAAATTACGCAACAAGACAATGGAGGATACGAAACCCACACTTTTGAGAAATTTTGTTTTAAGTACTCCACCTCACTGCTGTCGTTTGTACTACAATAGTACTTTTGCACTACTCTTCAGGCACGCGTACTTCTGTACTACCCAACCCTCAATTTGTACTACCGACAATTTGCACAAACCAATATACATATATGTATATATTGAGCAAAAGCGCTAGTCATAATGAATAGAAAATCAATCGATAATGATCAATTTAATGAAATAAAATTGACGTGCTGCCAATATTATATTGAAATATGCAGACAGATGTTGCACCGCATAACGTTCAATGATAAAGTATTAATTGCAATGCAAGTAATAAACCCGAAAAATCTACCATCTTCAATTGTTCCTTTGGTGCAATTGTTACCACATGAAGAATGGCGTTTGTTGATTCAACAAGTAATGATGTCGAAAGACTTAGAGTTGGCAGAGTTTTGCGATAAAGTTTTTAAGATAAAAAATGCTTTGGACGAAAGAATGTACCCAATGAATCTTGTCTTCATAACAAGCTTATTATGTTTCCCTCACATCAGTGTAAATGCCGTAAGAATATTTTCACAGGTAAACTTGATAAAAGACCAAGACAGAAACGGTTAATGGCTTATGGCAAAAGAAGTAATGGATGGCACTAGCTGCGAGAAATAAGTGCCAATCAAACTCTTTTATTAAAATCCCACAAACAGGGTTGTTAATACAAAACCGTAGGGGTTAAAGATAAATAATAATAATAGAGTTTAGCTACTACAGCTATTATAGCCTTCATAGCTATTTAGCATTGAAGCTTTATACCAAGTAAAAAGCTTATTCAATAAATAATGGAATAGAAAAAATTATCATGCCCATTAATTTGTTATTTATTTTATAATTTTTTCTTAACTTTATCGCACTTTCTCAACATACCCACTCACACCATGTAAACATAGACATATATATTGTTACGAAATTTCCGTCTCTTTGACGATAATTTCGATCTCTCACACTTTTCTGAGTTCGATCACTGGATTGTGTAACAATTAAAAACACACAAACTTATTTAGTTATAAAATGGTTTATTTTATTAACGTTCAAATTCTAATATTAATTTAACACTGTATAGAAAACTGTTTTACTTTACTACGGATCACACTGTATTCACTTTATTGCTTTTAATTCAAGTGTTCCCCTTCACTGTTGAACTACAACTGTTCTGCTTCGCTGGTTTAATTCTACTGTGTCCTCAGCTCAGATGACAACCCTTTTTATACTGCAGTCATCACTCTCTCGAATAATCCAGTACCTTCTAAGTGGCGTATATTCTACCATTATCTACAACCCACCAGTGCTGCTTTGTAGCGTGCATTCTACCACTATCCACAATTCACCAGCATGGCGCACTGACGTTGAGCTTGCTATTATGCTAGATGGCGTTGTACGTTGTACGACGGCGAAAATTTCTCTCGGTTGTTGACTTTTTATTGTTTACTGCAGCGTCTGTTCGGTTTATTATTTTTAGCATTTTGCGCTAGATGGTGCTAATATCGTTTAGTTTCTTTCGTTGGTATTTATTTCAAGAGTCTTCTAGCATAAACCAAATTTCGCTACACTGCCCTCCGCTTAAACTTGTTCGTCCCGAACAAGAGTCTCTCCGTCCCTAGTATAAGGTGCCAGCCTTTCGATGTGGACTACCTTTGATTTACTTTTGTTCCCGGGGTATTTTTGAATTCGATACACAACATCATTAATCCTTGTGACGATCCGGTAAGGTCCATCCCAGTGAGTCCGAAACTTAGGAGGCAAGCCTCGTTTCCGTTGTGGGTTGTGTAGCAGCACTAGTTGACCTTTCTTGAACCTTTCAGTATTTGCTCGCAGGTCACACCGAGCTTTCATCTTGTCGCGATCTTTATCACGCTCTTTCTCACGTTCCTTTTTACGCGATTTAGAACGACGTCTAGAAGATCTCTCCCGACTTCGAGAACGTTCTCGGCGTGACTGCTCTCGTTCTCGCTCTTTCTCAGGTTCGCGTTCCCTTTCTCTTCTTCTGCGCTCACGATCTTTATCTGGCCGTTCTGGATCCTCCTTTTCAACTTTGTCTCTTTCAGCGCGCTCTCTAACCTCCTCTCGTTCACGTTCCCGTTTTCGTTCTCTGTCACGTTCTTCACGCCGTTCGCGATCACGCTCGCGATCTCTTTCACGTTCTCTCTCCCGCTCTCGTTCGCGTTCCATTTCACGCTCTCGTTCACGATCACCACGATCACTGCGCTGGTCCCATCTTACCTCCTCTTCAGGCAAAATGTTCAAACGGCGCACATCAATTGTTCCAGCTTTATTTTCCGTCCGTGAACATTCAATTTTACATAGACGACGGAAAAATGCATCCGCATTTTCATGCTGGCTTTCTTTGCGATGTGGTAGTCGTTTCTCAGGCTCCCTCTCCGGAATCGAACCCTGATTCCACGTACGCGCCTGCTGCTCGCTACCATTTTCGCCATCGTCCACCCTATTTTCAATTCTTCTTTTTGGTGAATGTGATGCAGATTGTTTACGACGTGATTCGCAGTCACGTGCCATGTGTCCGTGCTTACCACAGTTGTAGCATTTTCCGCTGAAGCTACTGCTGGCGAACGATGAACTTTTCTTTTTAAAATCCACCTCCATCCGATTTTCAATTTTTCTTCTTGGTGAACGTGATGCAGATCGTGATTTGCAGTCACGTGCCATGTGTCCCTGCTTACCACAGTTGTAGCATTTTCTGCTGAAGCTACCGCTGGCGAACGATGAATTTTTCTTTTCAGCCTCCACCTCTATCCGACGAGTTTTCAGTGATGGGCGGCATGTCAACGCAATCATCTCTTCAGTGAGGGCAACCATTACTGTTTCGTTAAATGTTGTCTTCGGGCTCCGCATTGTTTCGCGTTTTGTTTCTGAGTCACGTATGCCGTCAATAAACGCCTCTATTTTGAATTTTTCTGCTAGGACACTTAACTCGTCAGGATAGGAAAGGTGTGCCAATCGCTCAATATCCGCAGCATACTCCTGCAAGGACTCACCAGATTTCTGGATACGACTTTTCAACTCCAATCTGTGAATCTGCTTCATGTGGTCACTGCCATATTTTCGCTGTAAGGCATCCATCACCGCCTTGTAGTTTTTCTGCTCCGCCACTGGAACCGTTTGCAATACTTCTGCAGCTGCGCCTTTTAATGCCACAATTAGCGCTGCAGCTCCGCTTTCGTTATCCCAACGATTGTGACCAGATGTTGTTTCGAACTGGAGCTTGAAAACATCGTTGTTCCATCGAATGAGGGTGCCTTAAGCCTCTCTGCGCTGATTTCTCTTATAACTTGAGTGGTTGGTTCGCTTATTTCCAACTGTTGAATCCTTTTATTAACGTCTTTAAAATAATTTTGAACTTCTTCCATTTTGTGCACCTCCGTTCGAACAGCCTCAGTGTTTTGATTCACTGCGCGGATCTGCGTCGCGTTCTGACTTAAGCTCTGATAAGTTTCTTCCCAAACCGCCTGGATCTGCAGCGCGTGCTGACTTAAGCTCTGAACAATTTTTTTCTGAAAGGCCTGGATATTGCTATTCAGCTGTAGTGCATTTTGACTTAAGCTCTGATTAATTTCTTCCCGAACGGCCTGGATATTGCTGTTCATCTGTAGATTTATTGTCTGCGTCATCGCCATTAACATTTTCTCGAACTTTGACAAATCTACAACTTCACCACTTGCCGCTGATCCAGAAGCTTCTTCCACTTTCGCTGCTGATTCTGATACATCACTATAAAATTCATGCTCTTCCAGGTTTACACCTTGAGCCGCAAGAGCCTGCCGTAAGCGTTTCTGTAACTCCATCTTTCCGCCAGTAGATTGCAGACTCAGCTGCTGCAACTCCTTCTTCAGTTGATCCACTTTTAGTTCTTCAAACTTAACCATTTTTATTTATTTTAATTGATTGTTAATTCTTTTTACACAATCCCACTTCTGACACCAATTGTTACGAAATTTCCGTCTCTTTGACGATAATTTCGATCTCTCACACTTTTCTGAGTTCGATCACTGGATTGTGTAACAATTAAAAACACACAAACTTATTTAGTTATAAAATGGTTTATTTTATTAACGTTCAAATTCTAATATTAATTTAACACTGTATAGAAAACTGTTTTACTTTACTACGGATCACACTGTATTCACTTTATTGCTTTTAATTCAAGTGTTCCCCTTCACTGTTGAACTACAACTGTTCTGCTTCGCTGGTTTAATTCTACTGTGTCCTCAGCTCAGATGACAACCCTTTTTATACTGCAGTCATCACTCTCTCGAATAATCCAGTACCTTCTAAGTGGCGTATATTCTACCATTATCTACAACCCACCAGTGCTGCTTTGTAGCGTGCATTCTACCACTATCCACAATTCACCAGCATGGCGCACTGACGTTGAGCTAGCTATTATGCTAGATGGCGTTGTACGTTGTACGACGGCGATAATTTCTCTCGGTTGTTGACTTTTTATTGTTTACTGCAGCGTCTGTTCGGTTTATTATTTTTAGCATTTTGCGCTAGATGGTGCTAATATCGTTTAGTTTCTTTCGTTGGTATTTATTTCAAGAGTCTTCTAGCATAAACCAAATTTCGCTACAATATATTAAAATAATTATATGTATAAATTTACATGGTCCAAGGCAAAAATGTTAGAAAAAATTTACCCAGCATGCTGTAGGGCTCGGACAACACAAACAAAAAAATTCACACCACCATTTAGCTACAGTTAGTTTTCAGTCTAAGCTTGAGTTGACCTTTTGACAAGCTAATGTTATAAACTTCGCAATTATTAATAAGCGTTGTCATACGATTAAAAGGAGCTGTAGCCATATAATTAGTTCTACTAACCGGTTGGTAAAATAATTGATAAGTGTTACGAGTACTCCTCCGATTAGTATTAAAATGTATGTAGTTAAGAAGCTCCGGTGAGGCAAGAGACCCAGTTACAAGTTGATGCAGATGAAGTATATCCGCAATATTTCTACGCGAGCTCAAAGACTGGATATGTAGTAACTTCAAACGATCCTCATAAGGAGGAAGGTTTAAAGGGTCAATCCAGTTTAAGCCATTGAGAGCAAAACGAATAAAATTTTTTTGAATTCTCTCAATTCTATTTATATGAATATTATAAAAAGGTGACCATACTTGGCTGGCATACTCTAAGTGAGGACGCACTATTGTATTATATAAAGTCACCGTTACTAAAGGGCTATTAAATTCTTTTGCCCACCTCTTAATAAAGCCAAGCAGAGATGAGGATTTTTTACAAATTTGGTTAATATGCTCATTAAAAGTCAACTTAGTATCAAAATGTATACCTAGGTCTTTGACTACATCGACACGACAAATATTTTTATCTTTTAATTTATAATCAAATTCCACAATAGTTTTCTTCCTGGTAAAAATCATAGCTTGGCATTTATCAGGATTAAGATGTAAGTTATTCTTAGAACACCAAACTTCAAAGGATTTCAAGTCAGACTGAAGTGGAAAAGTATCACAAACCCCCTTTACGTTCCTGTAAATTTTCATGTCATCTGCATATATTAGCAGATGGGAGTTTTTAATAATATGTGTAACGTCATTTATTGCTAAAATGAACAGGAGCGGCCCCAGGTGGCTTCCTTGTGGTACACCTGATGTCGCGCTAAATGGGGAGGAAAACACTCTCCTAAATTTTATTTGATACGTACGATCAGATAAATAAGATTCAATCCAGCTGACAAAACTTAAAGGAAATCCAAGCTTCTTTAACTTAAACAAAATCAAGTTATGTGGTAATTTATCAAATGCTTTGCTGAAGTCAGTGTAGATGCAGTCAACTTGCCCACCAGAGTCCAAAGAGCTTAATGCAAAAGAGGTGAAATCAAGGAGGTTAGAAACTGTATATCTGCCATTAACAAAACCATGCTGACGAGTTGTTATGACTTCACTACAGCACTCCTTAACCTGATCGTATAAAATATGTTCAAAAACTTTCGGTATTGATGATAACTTAGCCACGGGCCTGTAGTTTGAAAAATCATTTTTACACCCTTTCTTGAAAATGGGGCTAATGTATGCATTTTTCCAAAATTCAGGAAAATAGCTTTCTCTAATTGATCTATTAAATAAAAAACTGAGGGGCTGACTCAGCATAGAGCTGCAGTTAACTAAAACTGTCGCAGGAATACCATCAGGCCCGGAGTTGAAGTCATCATCAACAGATGAAATATATTTCTCTATGAGGTCAGCAGAGAAAGATATCTCACTAACCGAATCTAAAGGGTCATTATCCATATATTCAAAATAGTTGATTTCAGGGCTAAATAAATCCGTAGAAAACGATTCATTAAACAAATTAGCAAACAACCCGGCTATAACTTGTGGGTCGATAGTGAGCCCATCAACTGTTTTAAACTCAGATGGAAACCCGTCAGATTTTTTTTTAGAATTAATAACACCCCAAAAATTCTTGGGGTCATGAAGAATATTCAGCCTAATTTTATTCAAATATTCAGAATAAACCAAAGCTGACATATCTTTAAATTCAAGAAACAGTCGCTGATAAGCAACAAGGTCATTACGGTCCTGGCTACAAACGTATTTATTCCATGCCCTATTACGGCCATTGCGAACTTTTTTCAAATCCTTTGTATACCAGGGGTACGAGGAATTATTAACGTACTTCCTTGTATATGGAACCGACAATGCTATGGCAGAAAAAGTTCACCATAGAAAAATTTAATGCAATCATCAAATGTATTGCTATTAAAAAAGTGAGTAAGTCGTCTAATTTATTTCTTAAATTTTCATTCAATCTTAAAAAGTCAGCTTTCTTAAAATTGAATTCGTAAATATTAATAGATGAACATGCATTAGTCAAATTTTCATTGTTAGATTGGTACACAATACTCAAAGGTGGATGATAGGAATCTACCGTAGACAGAGCATGGATAGCATTTCTTACAACAACATTGCTACTATTTGTAGTCAAGTTGTCGTCCGTGGCAATTAGTTATACAACTTACTTGTTGTAAATTTGAAAGTATTTCGTCAACAAAAATTTGTTGTCGAGTTTTTGGACAAGATGCATAAAAATATGTACCATCGTCCGAAGGAGTCCATTTTAGGTCAGGCAGATTAAAGTCACCTAACAACAAAATGTCGTCATTAGAGTTTAGTTCATTAATAATATATTCTACGGCCATCGAAAGACATTCGTAGACATCTGCGCTACTATTTGGAGGAACATAAGTGCTAAGAATGTATAAATTAGAGTTGCAATGTGTAACCTTAACACATAACAGTTCAATATTAGATGCACAGGCTATTTCAATTAATGAACTGGTTAAATGATTTTTTATATCTATCAAGACGCCTCCACCAACAGAAGAAAGATCTTCCAAGTGTCTGTCTCTTCTAAAAACATGGAAACTATTATCAAAAAGTTCCATATTGAGAAAACTGTTATTTAACCAAGCTTCGGTAAACACGATAATATCCTCAGAGAAATTCTGAGTTGATAAAAAGATATCTTGCGTCTTGAAACGCAAACCCCTTACATTTTGATTGTAAAGGGATAGCCGTTTCAGTTTTTTGAATTGGAACGTATAGTTTTATCATTTTTTTTCGATTTAAATTCTGAAATATAGATATTATCCACCCATGCTTTAGATTTAAGAATGGCAGAAACATGAGAAGATGCCACTGTTATTTTAAAAGACACATGAGTTGGTTTATTACCGAGTTTCCTGCAAAAAACGAAGGCGTCGGCAGGAAAAATTTGATTTTGTCTAATACAATTTTTAACGCTGTCAGTGGTAGTGTTGGAATGAAGTCGTGAAATGAAAATCGATTTTAACCTTGGTAATGCCTGCAGGGAAACCGGAGGCACATAGCTACCAATCGCTACATCCACCCGCGGATTGGCAATAACCGAAATTGACAGAGGATTATTTATGGTGGAGGAAGGAGATGGAAGATTGTTACTAGAGATTATAGCGGGAAAATTGGGAGTGGGTGAAGAGGTATTTAGAGAGCAATCCACGGGAGTTTTGTCACGACTGACGGCCGCACCGCCCTCCCTCCCCACATTACCCAGATTTTTATTTAATTTTTTATTAGACTTTCTTTTCTTTTTTAAGGAAATAGCTTGTTTAGGTAAAGTGGAGATCGAAGGAGTGGAAGCAAAAACCATAGTAGCCTCGGTAATAGTTTTATTTTGCAAACTAACATCCGGTGAAGTAGCCTCATTAAGGCTTTTTTCAATTTGGGGTGTTAAGTCTAGATAATTGCTAAGAATATCTCTGAAATTACTATCCAGATTGTTAAGATTTTCCCCAAATTGCTTAATTTTTTCGTAAAATACCAACGGGGAAAGGGCTATGCAAGATGGACAGTACCATTGCAGGCCCGAATGGACAGAACATAATAAATCAGTAATAGATTTTGCTAAGTTTGCACAAGAGGCATGAAACACCTGTTCACAGGGACCTGAACAGGAAAACATAGAATTCAATATATTTTGGCTTTTGCACTGATCTCCTAGAGAGCAAGCTAACAAATTTTCAGAGGAAAAATAATCCATCTTGAAATCGTAAAAAAAGAAAGCAATTTAAAATTTTTAGAGCAGTGCAAATAGGGTTACAAATCAAGCAAAGATTCATCCGTTAAGCAGCAACAACAATAGCACAACAGAGTTTAAAGTTAAGCTTGGTACACGTACAAAACATAAGAGAGAATCAAAAACAAAGCTGTTGCACTGCTTACACTGTTTATGCCTGCAGTAAAAAATATTCATATATGTTTGTATGTATGTTCAAATTAAAAAACAATATTTAATAAACAAAAGCACAAAATTAAAGAAAATAATTACTACTAGCATGCAATTTTACTAGCAACGACAATGTATTAAACACACGTTTAGAAAATTATTATTTACTCGTAGAACACGTTGTATTCGTTTTTTGCCAGAGTGCACTTATCCCATTTGATTTTGATACGTACCAAATTTCATCAAAATCAATCTAGGTAAAAAGCATATGCTTCGAAATAAAAATAAGTGCTTATGAATACTTAGAATTAATGGACGCTAGACTGATCATATAAGAACGTACGTGTTCTGCTTGTAGCAGTTCCATAGTCTTAGTCCTAAAAACTAAGGTTGTGTGTATTCTGAAACTTTATGCACTCAAAAAAAAAAGTGTTTGCCACAAATGATATAGATGGAACTACTTCAAGTGTTTGCGTGAAATAATAAAATGTTTGTCACAAAAACTTTTGATTTTACTTACAAAATAATAAAAATTTTTTGGTCACAATAACTTTTGATTTTATTTACAAATTGATAGTTGAAAATTATTATACAAAACTTAACATAACATAGAACACAGCCTGGCAACATCTTCATCGTTCTTTGCTCCCAAACACTTATAAACATTTGATATCGTATGTGTACAATGCAAGTAACAAAAAAGTTATTTCGAATCAAAGCACTACAAAATATGAACATGAAAAGTTTATAAGTGATAAATCGTTTGTTGAAATGAATAAGTGTTTGGGACAAAAGACAAGTGTTTGTCGAAACACTTCCATAAATTGAATTGTTTGACTGAAATGTTTTGACTATTTGTCGTAAATAATTATATCATTTAGAAGCAACATTTTATGAAATTTTTGTTAGAAGTAATTGAATCACTTGCCACAACTTAACATTTACTTGTGTCAAATACATTGGTTTTTCTTATATTGTCTACAAATACTTATAGTTTAAGACAAAAGTTAAGTGTTTGCTTGAAATAATAAGTGCTTATATTACGCATTCGGTAATTTGCTACAAACGCTTTCTAAACAATCCTTTTTTTGAGTGTGATCATCACATACGCTCCACCCAAAATAAAACTTTACGATACTTACAATGTAACAGCAATCCGCGAGTTACCTGCTACTAAGGATTGGTAGATGAATGATTCAATGTCCTAATTATAGTGCGACGGACTAAATTGTTTGGGTTTCGCAATGAATGTAAGTTGGATTTTTCCCATACATTTTTTGTATACAAAGAGGAAGGCTCACTTGTTAGTCAGTATTGTTCAAGCTTTGAAAAAGTGTTCTTCAAATATTGAAAAAGTATTATACTTCAGAGGATTAAATAAAAAAAAAGGAATTTTGAAAAGTGCAATTTGGAAAAAAACAAATTGCCAACGAAGCGCGATGTGATTCAATATTTATTACATCTGAAATATATTGAATCTGGCAACAGAAATTAAATGTTTTTAAAGAAAAAGTATTCAAAGACATAACTAGCTTGTGAAAACGCGTAAACATTCCAACATTATCGAGAACAACGATTCGCAGACAGACTGTTCCTAATTTCTCGATGCAAGTGCAAAAATTTATTTCAATGCCTTACCGGTGAAAAAATTCCTGAAACAAGCAAAGCGTTTTTTATTGATCAATGTGGACCAAGATTGATGTCACTTCAAGATGTGCAAATGATTGATGTAGAAAGTGTTAAAGGATCGCAATCAACACAATCTACGTTCAGTATTTTGGCTAAAGTTTATGAACCGATCTCTGATGATGAAAAGAAATCGCATGGAACTCTCACCGCCACCAGTCGAAATGCAATTGAAGGTATCGGACGTTAGACTGCGAAATTACAGTTCGGCTTTAGATCGAAGTGACACGTCATCTCGCTTTGGATCCCTGCTTGCCACTATGCTAATTAAAGATTTGCAAATTGCGATTAATACGAAAGTGGAAGATGTTTCTTCTGATGTAAGCAAATATGTTAAATTGATCCGTCATCTTCCGAAAGATGTACAGCTGATCATTCGTCCGGTTATCGAAAACAACGCATATTTTTTCCATCCAGAGAATACTTTGTTGTCAATAATAAGGAATCAGAAGCAACAATACGAAAAGATGGCTATGAGAAAATTTTGAAGGCGCTATTAAATCCCCCCGCAACACTTTGTAAAATTAACAAACCAAGGCAAAGTATAAATTTTGATAGTTGCTCATATGCCAGTATGATCGATTGGGACAAGCTAGAAGTAAGTAACTGAACTACCATGCTTGCAATTCTACACTGATGAACAATTGCGAAATGTGTTATCGCTAACAATAGAAATACCAGGTAAAAATACCGTCAGAAAACATATAATCAATGAGTTTTTTTTACATTATTAATCCTTTTAACAGATTTTTCAAGTCATTCGCAAAACACTGAGCGTTTTGTTCGTGTTGTGCCCTCGCGGTCACCGATGAACAACGCCTAGGCCATATTTTCTCAAAGCCGATCAAAATCTAGCGGATTAAATTGTGATGAAATATATATCTTTTTTTTATTTTATATTTTGAAATTTTTTTATTTTATTTTAATTTTATATACATACCTTATTTTTTTTATTTATTTAAGAATTTTTGTTGTATGTATTAAAAGTTATATTTTGTAATGTGTATATTATATTTTAAGTCCTAGCTGAAGCTCCCTTGCTAGTGCTATTAAATAAGTTACAAACTGTTATTTTATTACTTTTTCAATAAATAATAATGACAATAATAAAAATATGCAGTACATAAAATTTTTTAAAACGAACATAAAAGCGCAATGATCTTGAGAGTCGATTGGAAAAAAAATTTTTTTTTCTTAAAAATCTTTCATTATTAGCTTTCAAACTGGGGGTGGACATTTGAACTTTTTTTTTGTGATACTACAGTAGACCCCGCTTAATTGATCTCATAATGGCGCAAAAAATTTGGATCTATTAACCGGGGAATCAATAAAGCGTGCCCCGCTTATTTGAACAAACGGATCAATTAAAAGAATCCTAAATAATTAATGGAATTAGTCACTTAAGCGAAGAAAAAAAGTAGATCTTGTTCCCCAAGATAAGAAGTTTTAATTAATATGTTTTATTTTTTTTCAATTATTATAAAAGGAACTTCAATTCAACTGCAGATATTAACAATAAATTCAGGTACATGTGTGTAGCATTTTACGGACGATTGCATATCATTTTGCAGTCTATTGGTAAGAATTTCTCTCTCCATATTTTCTAATTCATTGAAATATTTATTTTGAGGAAGAAAATATGTGCGAAGGGAATATTTTGAAGTTGCTCGCTAACAGTTGGAACCCTATCAGTCGTTTCTTCCTCTTCTTCGTCTGCTTCTTCGGAGATTTCAGAAGTTACAATGGTGATAACGATTTCGTCGTCTGCAAGATCCCCAAAGCACAATAATTCGTTCTCGCATCTAATGTACTAAAAATCATTTTGCAATTCCGCATCACCGCTAATCGTTACTCCAGTTGCATCATCCCCGGCCATCGTAACATCGTTGATTTCTTAAAAGAGGAATTTTGAATGTATTTTTCACATGGGTCATATTTTTTCTGATTACACAGACCGACAAAATTTAACCAACATTCAGACCCAGAAACCGGACTATATATTTCCGTAGGTTTTTGATGCGCTGATTCCGAATCTGGTCGCAGAATTGCTCCATCACGTCAGGTTTTTGAGATATCCTAACCTAAAAGTGCCAAAAACATCGTTTTTGACCATTTTTGAGGTTATATAGCACCGTGAGTTTTCTATTTTTCAAAAAACTATGTATAGGATCTTAAACTACAGTTCTTCTTCTTTGAAATGCCCTTGAGTTTTCTGAAATATCTTTCTTTATCGTCCAGTTATCGCATTTTGAAATTTTCAAATTTTTTGACATACAAATGTTCCTAATGAGCTTGCAGGTATAGGCAAAATCACAAATATGAAAATTTCAAAATGCGATAGATCGGCAAAAAAGAAAGATATTTCAGAAAACTCAACGACATTGGAAAGAAGAAGAACAGTTTTTTAAGATCACACATATAGTTTTTTGAAAAAAAGAAAATTCACGGTGCTACATAACCTCAAAAATGGTCAAAAACGATGTTTGTGGCACTTTTAGGTTAGGATATCTCAAAAACCTGACGTGATGGAGCAATTCTGCGACCAGATTCGGAATCAGCGCATCGAAAACCTACGGAAATATATAATCTGGTTTCTGGGTATAATTTTTGTCGGCCTGTGTTATTTAAGCGGGGAAATCAATTAAGCGGGAATCATTTAACAGAGGATTTAGATGCATATTTCAAATGAGGAAAATTTCATTGGTTTATTTAAAACCAGTTATCTGGGGAATTCAATTAGCCGTGGATCTATTAAGCGGGGTCCACTGTATCTACTGTGCACCGGACCGACTCTACCTTTGACGCGAAATGGAAACGAAAACTTGCATCGTTTTAGTCAAAATTATACTTGATTTACTTAAGTCAGTATGAAAATAAGACTGCCACGACAACAAATCTCCTGTTGGTTTTTGTCTTGGCCAAAGATGCCCTTACTAGTTGTCTATAATTTTTCAGATGTTATATACGGCCCTGGACTTATGGAACGTTTCAGTAGTTTTTTTCAATTCAGGAAGATCAAACGAGAGAAATTGAGGTCGAGCAAGTTCATGTTATGAACTCTATTAAGGTTGGGCAATAGACACCGGATTTATTTAATTTTTTCCACTCACAGTATTTGGTAAGCTAATTTTTACCTGTATCACGTTCGTTGCAATAAAACAAAAATTGACATCTGCACCTTGTTGCCATCTTCTTCTTATATTTCATATAAGAAACATTAAGAAATTTGGTTTACAACAATAAAATAATGCGAATTTTTCAGCTGTTAGAACATTTGTTTGGGTTCATATCTATAAAAGGTACTGAATTTTATTAGGTTAAATATGTTTATTTGTAACAATTTATACTACATACATACATATCCATATACGGTCGGTTGGAATTTGAACCAGTCTCAATTCTTGAATAGTTTAAGGGAGACTCCGTTCCTAAGTTAGCTCGGCTAAAGTAAGTTCATTTGAATCAAGGCAAAAATGTGTAGTTGAAACAATATCTACTCTGCCGTACTAAGCGAATAAGGCGTATCTAAAAAAAAAATCCGTTTCGAAACAATTGATATTTTGCTTATGTCAATTTGTTAAAATACCTGTAAAATTGAGATAGAGGAACTTTTCTTTGTAGATTTTTTATGATTGATTTGGAGTATTTCATTACGAGTACTTTCTTAAGCTGTCCGCTGCCATAAGAATCGCGGATATATTTTTTTTTTGAGATACGCCTTTTTCGCTTAGTACGGCAGTACTGGTACATTAAATATTGTAACTCATTAGTATGAGTTCATAAAATTAAATATAAATAAATATAAATCGAATTGTTTCTTGAAATTTTTATGGCAAATAAATAGAAGGCACTTACTTCTTGGAAAACAAGAAAAGTTATATATAAATATCAGAAGTATGTGAAATATTTTCCTCATGTTTTGTTCTGTTGCTGTATCATTTTTCTAAACTACCCAATGTGCATAGAAACGGATGCGAATTCGTTTCGAACCCGTTACGGATCCGTCATTGCGGATTCCGTCTTTTTATGCTTCGACGGATCCGTCTCGAACTCGGAACGGATAAGTTTCGGATTCGTTTTTGTAAGTAAAACAGTTCCGTTCCGGATCCGTTCTGGATTCGTTTTTTTAAATAAAAGGGATTCGAGACGGACTCGTTTTTTTAAACAATACGGATTATAATTCGTTTGTTTCCCAGTTTCAGATCTTAACATAAAAGGCAGTTAAAGTTGTCATATAAACTTTTGTTTTATTTTCAATGTATCAGGAACACGAAATACAATACTGTACTTATTTTTAGTTTAAATACCTTTGTTATATCATTAGCCACGTGCTCCTGAAGGTCATCGTCAAACCGATTAACATTACTTGTCAGAATTTTCAAATAATTCTGATGAGTGAACAAGTTCCGTTTTACTTAAAAAAAATGATTCCGTCTCGAATACGTTTTATTTAAAAACGAGTTAGTATCAAATCCGTGTTATTTTTAAAAAACGAATCCGGAACGGATCCGTTTAGTTTACAAAAAACGAAACCGGATCCGATCCGTATATGAAGTCCGTTCTGAATTCGAGACGGATCCAACAAAGCGGATGATCCTCCCATTTTTTCGAGAGGAATTTCATGCGATGAGTTCGAATCGGACCTGAAACGGAATCCGGAACGGATCCGTTTTTTTACAAAAAAAGAGTCCGGAATGGATGCGGATATGAAGTCCGTTCTGAATTTGAGACGGATCCGACAAAGCGGACGATCCTTCCTTTTCTTCGAGAGGAATTTCGTACGAAAACGAGTTCAAATCGGATCTGAAACAGAAGCCGTTTTGGATAAAATGTACGAAGAAACGAGTCCGTTTCGAATTCGAAACGGATTCGTTTGGCACACTGGGTGTACACTGAACAAAAACCATTGCATTTTTTAGCCGATGGCTAAATTAAATGAGAACAATTTGAACTGTTGTTGTTGTTGTTGCTTGTATTGATGTTCGTGGGTATATGCAGACATTAAGGTTAGTCTTACCAGACCATCACATACATAGTCCAATAAGCGACCAATTGTTGAAGCATACCATCCAGCACAATAAAGCAGAGCAAAGCATAACGGAATACATACATTAAAGCAATTATTTAAAATACCGCAGCATTTCTCCATAGTAACTATAATATCCTTAGGGTAACTTGTAATTTTAAACATGAGCGCAACCTGCTCATGCTCTTGGCTGAAAGTTTGTGGAATAACATTTCAGATACCTGCACTTGTTTCAAGAGTAAAATGGTCGAAAGCTAAAGTTTCAATGTTAAATTTCTCAGAAACTGCTAAAGCTATTGTCAAAAATGAAAATAAGTATATTGGATACACCATACCAAAATCAGCATATGAAGTTTACCGTCAAGCAATGAAGTGGAATCGTCAGAATAACAAGAAACTGTCTTAAATAGTCTTTGAAACAATAATATCTGTAAATTGAAGAAATGTTGGAAGGAATCAAACATGTTCACCCAATCGCTTTTGGTTTGTATATTCAAAGCGATATTGATTATAAGAACTTTTCATTTAAGTTATTTAGAATAAACAATGTCAGTCATAAATATGCAAATTTGATAAATTAACAAGACAGATATAGTGAAACGTCTTTGACTCTACATTTCCTGTTTAATACATTACAGGAGTATAAGGTTTCCAAATTTCTAAAATTTGTTCATCACAATCGCAATAATCTATTTGTTCCGGTTTTTTTTTGTATTGAAATGCTTAAAAATAATTAACAAACAATTTGTGTAACTACAACTAGTCAATAACTAAAGAGCAGTTTAGTTCTTTTAACTTTTAAAATAAGAAAAAACTATGTGCTTCTCGTGAACTCGTGAACTGCAGTCCCCAACAAGATCGCAGGGGTTGACCCGTTTTCGAGTTGCTTCTTCGTTTACATGCTGGCAGAGCTTATGATGATGTGATTCGCCTAATTCTTTAATGGTGACCGCAATAGTTTTAATTTTTAGATTACAATGAAGGTCGCTGGCTCAAACGTACCATGGTGCATCAACTACAACTTTTTTTTATTAAAACTTATTATTTAGTTATCCCCAAAGTTGAGCACTATATATCCATACTGGAGCGATGACTTGATTATAAATCATTAATTTATTTTGAACAGAGAGCACATAACTTCTACCAATAAAGTTTGGTAGATTTGACGTCGAGTTCATCTCGTTTCTTTTTTATATGCTCTTTCCAGCGTAATTTGGCGTCGAGTGTCATTTATTGGCAGTGTTTGAGCATGGAACAACCGTATTTGAAATTGTAACTGGAAATTTTTTTCTTGGTAAAATTAATGTATATATTAGGCGTATTTTTCCAAACTGTTTTTTGAATTTGACGCGTAAAATGCAGAACTTCTTCTTCAAGTTAATCCTCGTTTTTTACCAGGGTATTGAGGTCCATGTTCTCACTTAGAGTGCTCTTAAAATAATCCCAATCTGCAAGTTTATTTGTTAGATCTGGCTTCTGTTCATTATAAATAATGTGGTCACTGATTGTTACACGGAAAAAAAGGTTTAGTAAAAAATAGCGTGAGATGTTCAAAAAAAGCAAAATAATCAGGAAAAATTGTCGTATAGCCCTGTAATTTCTGATTTCATGGAATACTCAGTGCAAATTGATGCGCAAACTGCAATCTTTACAGTCTAAAACTTTATTATTACAGTTTCAGAATGGAAAATATACAATGTGGTCAGAGAAAAATTTAGTTAGCAAAAAGTACTAAATAAATATTATAAATTTTATATTATCGACAAATAAAAATTACAGGGTAGACTGTCAAAACTTCAATAAGTATCACATAATAAATTATTTATCTTATGATTCGATATTACTTTTTTGTCACTATAGTACTACCAATCAAAGGTCATGCCTTTTGGTCTCCATTCAGCCCCTGCGACTTTCCAGCGGGCCCACGATAGGGTCATTGTTGCAGAAATTGAGCCAGTCGCGCTCGCTTACATGGACGATATTGTTGGCACAGAAGCTACCCTAGATGAACACCTACGCAACCAGCGAGAAGTATTACGGCGATGAAGTCTCGCAACGTACCTGTGGATTAATTCAGAAATTTATTAAAATTTGTAATATGATTAAGCTCTATTTCAAGAATATTCTGCTAAATTTTCATTAAAAAATAAGCCAGTGGTAGTGGGAGAACTAAGTTACCTAAAAAAAAGTCAACATGCGATAGGCGATGGGATAACTCATGACTGCTTCATCTTATATAAAAAAACCATAAAGGATTTCTTTAGTATATAAGATCATCTTGGATTTGAACGAAGGAATAAACAAAATATTCATTTTTGAATTTTTGGTACAGGTTTAATCAAAAAACTCGGATTTATTCCAAAAATTGCTCCTTTTGTTTAATTAAAAAATAAGTAGTAATTGAAGAAAAACAAAATCCTTCGTTCAGATCCGAGTACTTAGTATCGAAAAGAAGTATGTAAGATTTTGGCAAAATCGATCCACAAGTTTTCGAGAAATTTTGACTACCGACTTAAAAAATGTTTTGAGAAAAACGCGATTGAAGTTTATATATGATCACTTTTTCATATGACCGCTCAGACTCTTTTGTCTGAAACTCGAAAAGTTTTGCTCCTAATGACTTCAAATTTTCTGACAATATTCCTTATGACTTGTAGTATCAGAAAACATTTAAAAAAAATGATTTTTTTTACCCTTTTCCCCCCTTAAGTGGCAAAGGAATCCAAACGGATCCAGACAAAGTAGCGCGATTTGCACCCACTACATAATATACGCAGAGTACAGCGTTTGCTTGGGATAGGCTCCTAGTACCCAAGTTTCGCTCTAAGCTTTGCATCTGTGGTCCAACCCTTGACATCCTTGCTAACAAAGAAGAAGCATTAGAAGTGGCTTCTGGAGCAGCAACGCGCGTTTGAGGTCCTCAAGCAGAAACATGCCCGGACTTTAGACAGACCGATGCCAGTGACTTGGACCTCAGAGCCGTCCTGACGCGGATCCTTGATTGGGAGGAGCGAGTGATTGTCTATGCATGCCGAAGCTTGAACAAAGCGAAGAAAAATTATACGCCATACGCAAGAAATGTAATGCATCAAAATGGCTACAAAAACAAAACAAAATATATACAAGAAACAAAATGTTTGGCTGTGGCTCTGAACTGGTCAATGCAAAATGTAAAGTATAGAATGATTGAAAATTCTTAAGCCTCAGCTTACGAAGCTTACTGATAATACCATGTAGCAGTGGTTGTAACTAGTAAAAGCAGCTAGTTGCCCATTTTTTTAAATGCATTTTGCGCATGTACTTAATTTAATTATTGTCTGTAATTTTACACAATATGAGAATAAAAATTTAAATAAGTTGAATAATTTTGATGTGTTTTATTAACTTACCAGCGAAATATTTTGTGAGAAAAAGCTACCTGGCTTTCTATGAAGAATGTGTTCCATTGATAGTGCAGAAGGCACTTACTCTGGCTTTTTCCCTGAAAGAGATGCGTCAGTGTTAGCATTTAGGCTTTAGGAAACATATTTTCATTTACGCTGGGTTAATCGCTTTAGTGCAATCAAGATTAGTAGAAAAATAGTGGTGAACATTACAGCTACAATATATTTTATTAATCGTCCGCATCTGTCTACGAATCTGACTAAAGATGTCTTTATGGATTACTTTGGAGGCCATATTGGTTAGTTTGTTGCTCTTGATGCCAGTTTGTCCTGATATCTACATTATTTTCAATTTAATGGGTGGTGCAATCACTGCGTCTCTAAAGCAGAGATAATGGGGTTGTGGTTGAATGAGGAGGCAATGACATCAATTGACGATGAAGTGTATGTGGAGACTATATGGATTCCTTTCTTCGTTTTTACATATTGAACAGCGTGTAAGATTGCAGAAGCTTCTGTAACATAAACCGAGCATATAGGACACCTAATTTTATTGTATTACCATTTATCTTGACCACTGCAAATGAAGTAGTCTCGGTGTTTTTACACAAGCTTGAGTAAAATTATTCCACACACCATAAGTGCTAAATAGATCACACAGCCTTGTTAAGGAAAAATGTACGTGATATTGGATGAGCCCCCCCCCACTCCACCTGACTGACTTTGAGTGATGTTTTGCCTGACTTCTCCCCAATCGACAGTATCGCATGATTAATGGACGCTGCCTTATCATTACATGTTTGATTTGATTCCTTTTGTTGCTATGCTTGTTTACAAAGCTTGAATTAAACTCTCTTAGTGATATTGAAAGCATTAACCCGTTTTATTTTGTTTCTAAAATTGTAAGCCAATATCTATAAAAAACATTTTATATAAACATAAATATTTCTTTTCTTTTTAAGCTTTTTGCATTCGCTATACCGTTTTCATGATGTACTATTTTTTTTCTCTGCAAATTTATTAGCTTGCTCTCTAAGAGATCAGTGCAAAAGTCAAAATTTATTGAATACCATGTTTTCCTGTTCAGGTCCCTGTTTTCTCTTGTGCAAACCTAACAAAATCCATTACTGATCTTTTATGTTCAGAACATTCGGGCCTACATTGCTACTATCCATCTTGCAGGTTCCCATCCCCGTTGATCCTTTTTGGAAAAAACCTTAACAATTTGAACATGAATTTCAGAGATATTCTTAATAATTACCTTGACATAACACCCCAAATTGAAAAAAACTCTTAATGAGTCTATTTCACCGAATGTTAGGTTGCTTCAAAGTCAAACTATTACCGAGGCTCCTATGGTTTTTTTTTCCACTCCTTCAATCTCTATTTTACCTAAGCAAGAGATTTCCATGAAAAAGAAAATCTGAACGGAAATTAAAGAAGAAGAAGAAGACTGGCATGGCCGCTAATCGTGCCAAAACTTCCGTGTATCCCTCTCAAAACACCTCTCCATCTACTTCCAACTTTTTTACATTTCTATAAGAAACCTTCCATTCTCTTCCTTCAATTTGAATACGCCTCTATCCCTTTCTAATATGCCAAATCCTCAGGTTGTTGATTCGATTGATGGCTCTGTAGCTCAAGTTTCCTTTCAGGCATTGCCTAGGCTAAAATCCGTTTTCATATCACGATTTCAGTCTCACACAACTACTGACAACGTTAAAAACTTTATTACGCCTTCATTTCTTGCAGAAAAATTGGTAAAAAACCAAATCAGGATTCCTTCAAAATAATCCTGCCATTCTTAGTTCGAATGCATGGGTAGAAGTGGCGTTTACTCTAAGGTGCGCAGGTGTTCTCCGCACACCCAACCAAAATCCGATGCATTTTTTCCCCCCTATTATACGTTCTCATATTTGTGGAACATATTAAATCAATAATTTGACACTGTTGCTGTTCCTACTGGCAATATGCCATATCTATCATATCATAGTTTCCTCCTCTAAGCGTACAATATACATACAGCTGTGTGCGAAAAAATAGCAGTGTCATATGAAATAATCTTTGCCTTTATGAAAAATAAAAATTATTCATAGGAAAAATGAAATTCCAAATTTATTTGCTTCATTTATGTTTCACCAATGTTAAACAAGCATTTTTTGAACATTAAGATTTATTCGGACTTCAAACAGGGACAAATTAGGGTACGTTCCGAAATTCAGGTGTGAAAAATAATAGCAGTGCTTAGCAATACTTAAAAAAACAAAACTAAAAAAAGTATAATTCAGTATCTAAACCTTATTTATATTAAATCTATTAACAACAAGTGGAATGACCTTTATTAGAACGAACGGATGCACATGTGGTTGTTGATGGTTCATTAATATTTTATTTTCCAAAATTTAATTTTATATAATATTTCATTTATAGTTTGTATATTTTTAGATTTTCTTTTTTTGAATCAATCAATAAATTTAATTTTTTTTTTACATATAAAACGAAATCTTTTTATTTTACAAAAAAGAACTTAAACATTATTTGAAGTTGTTTTTGTATAAAGTATTTCTTGTGTGTTGTTGTTTTTATATGTTGGTATTAAGTTACCACATTATTCCCCCCCTTAATGTTTAAGTGTATTAGAAAGAAGATTGAAACGAACTTGTTTAACTGGTTTATGTGTGGAGGAGAGTGTTTGTGTTGTGTCAGTGTTCAAAACGGCTGGTTTAAGTCTATCTATATTAACTGTAATACTAGTGTTATCTTTTAAAATTTTGAAAAATGTTGATGATCTCTCCAAAACTTCATAAGGCCCGTCGTACGGATTCTGTAACGAACGTCGAATAGAATCATTACGGATAAATACAAATTTACAACTCTTTAACGCTTGAGGAACATATATATGACAATTGGTATTGTGATGTGAAATATTTGATTGATTATTCTTTATTTTCTCTTTAAGTTTAAACAAAGTATCTGACGGATTGAAAGATTGACTGTTACGAACTACTAGTTGATGAGGTAATCTAAGGGTTTGACCAAAAACCATTTCAGCAGGAGATGCCTTTATGTCTTCTTTAACAGTTGATCTAAGACCTAAAAGAACTAGTGGTAATTCTGTATACCAGTTCATCTGATTGTTACTTGCCATTAACGAGGTTTTTAACTGTCTGTGAAATCGTTCTATAATTCCATTGGCTTGAGGATGATAGGCAGAAGTCATTATGTGATGACTTCCAATAGTCTTAATGAATTGCTTGAAAGTATGAGAAGTGAACTGAGGTCCACGATCTGAAGTAATTTCAAGTGGAACACCGAAACGTGAAACGAATTCTCTATTGAATGTATCAATAATCGTAGCAGTTTCTGTATTTTTAAGTGGATACACCTCAGGCCAACGTGTGTGTCTATCTATGGTAGTGAGCAGGTATTTATAATCATTTGATATGGGTAGTGGGCCGACTAGATCGATGTGTATATGCTCAAAGCGACCATGTGGAATGTTAATTTTGTTAGGTAGTGTTTTAGTGTGTCGATGTATTTTTGTCTTTTGGCAGTTAATGCATTCTTGGGACCATTTGTTAATTTGGCTATTCATATTGGGCCAGAAGTAACGTTGTGTAATCAGTCGTCTAGAAGCTCGTGTCCCAGGGTGTGAAATGTTATGTAGCTGTTCAAAAATCTTCTTACGTAAAGTTTGTGGAATGTATGGACGTGTGGTATCTGTAGAGTGTTCGCACCAAATTTTAATGTTTAAAAATGGAATGTCAATCTGTTCGAATCTATACAAATTTTTGTTAATAATATTTTGAAGTTCTGGATCTATTTGTTGTTCTCTGTGTAATTGCTTAAGATCAATATCAGGTGATTTAAGCTCTTCTATTTCGCATCTAGAAAGAGCATCAGCTACTGTGTTATCTATTCCTTTTATGTGTACGATTGTGTTTGTAAATTGCGCGATGTATTCAAGGTGTCGTGTTTGTCTAGGACTACGTTCTGTTTTGGAGTGCAATGCTGTAGTTAACGGTTTGTGATCAGTGTAGATTGTGAATGCATTTCCTTCTAAGTGATGCCTGAAATGTTTTATTGTAAGGTAAATAGCTAATAATTCTCGGTCAAATGTGCTGTATTTCCGTTCTGAAGGTCCAAGTTTTTTTGAAAAGAATGCTAGTGGTTGAAGTGTTTTATTGTATTCTTGTTGTAGAACTCCACCGATAGCTGTATTGGATGCATCTACGGCAATTGAAAGTTTTGCTTTACTATTAATGTGATTAATTAGTGTTTGCTTAGCAAAACTCTCTTTAATTATCGTGAATGCATGTGAAGTGTTATCTGTCCATTCAAGTTTTTTGTGTTTTGTTTTAGAGGCATTGGTAACCATGTCGTAAATAGGGCCTAACATGTGAGCTAATTTAGGTATGCATCTATGATAATAATTTGTCATTCCAATAAACTTTTGCATTTGTTTAACAGTGGTTGGTTGAGGATAGTTTTGTATGCATTGTACTCGCTCTTCAGAAGGTTGTATACCTTGTTGGGAAATATTATAACTGAGAAAAGTAATATTGTTGACTCCGAAAACACATTTGTTTGGTTTAATATTTAGTCCATAACTACTTAGTCGTTGAAATACTTGTGTGAGGTGTTCAATGTGTTGTTCTTCTGTTTCACTTGCTATTAAAATGTCATCTAAGTAAACGAAAGTAAAGTCCAGTTCATGTAGAACTTCATTTATGAACCTTTGGAATGTTTGTGCTGAATTCCTTAAACCGAAAGGCATTCGAAGGAACTCGAACATTCCAAAAGGTGTAGTGATTGCAGTCTTGTGTATGTCGGTTGGGGCCATTGGTATTTGATGGTAAGCTCGCACTAAATCAATTTTTGAGTAAATGTTTGTATTGTGTAAATTGATTGAGAGGTCGTGTATGTGTGGTAATGGATAGCGGTCCGGTACAGTAATTGCGTTTAGTCTTCTATAGTCACCACATGGTCTCCAGTCATTAGGTTCTGATTTTGGTACAAGATGTAATGCGGAAGCTGTTTGAGAATCAGAAGGTCTACATATTCCAACTTTAACTAGGAAGTCGAATTCATGTTTTGCAATCTTAGATTTTTGTAAATCCAAACGTCTAGGTCTTGTAAATGGTAATTGTCCTTCAGTGATAATGTGATGTACAGTTTGATGTTTGACAGGTGCAGTGTAATCGGGTTCTGATATTAATGATGGAAATCTTTTAAGTAATTGAGTGTATTTGTTGTCTAGTGTGAATAATTTTGGAAGAGTAGTTTCAGTAAATCCAGAAAATGCATTTACTGAAATGTTTGTAAGTGGATCAATGAGGCGTTTATGTTTGAGGTCGATCAGGAGTCCATATTTTGTCAAGAAATCTGCACCTATGATTGGTCTTGAAATGTCAGCTATGATAAATGAAAATGGTAGATCGCGCCTTAATTTTAAATTAAGTGTAAGTAATTTCTTTCCAAAAGTTGAAATATTTGTGCCATTGGCAGCTGTCAAAGTTATATCAGATTGTTGGTTATTATTTTTGAATTTAGAGGAAGGAAGTACTGATACTTCGGCTCCACTGTCGATAAGAAAATTAAGTTTATTAGTGGGATCATAAATAAAGAGACGACGTGTTAGTGTAATAGGTCCATTGTCAGTCGTCGCGATAATGGATTCATTTAGTTTAATGAGTTGTTGTCGTTTTGAACATATGAGCATGGTTGTTCACATCTTCGTGCATCTTTGCCAAATTTGTAATGATATCTGCACAACCAATTAGACGGACGTGGACGAGATGTGTGTCCAGAATTCGATCTACGTCTGGGTCTAGAATTCGATCTACGTCTGGGTCTTGAAAACGATCGATTGTCACTTTCAGATTTGATAGCCTGAACTTCTAAAGAGAGCTTATTGAAACATTCAAACAGTTTTGTGGTAGTTTGCGTGAAAGTTTGCATCATATTTGCCATTTGCTCATTGGAACTAGGTCCATTTGTAACATGGGAACCTTTATATAGGGATGAAATTTCATTTTCAGTAATAACTTCCCATAACCTGTCAGCAAGTTTCAAAAGGTCCTCTACTTCTGTATGGCCTGATCCTGTTAAAGCAATATTAAGACTTTTAGGAAGTTTTCGTAGCCATAATTTTATTAAAAAGTCTGGTTCTACTGAAGGTCCAGCTAAAAGTAAAAGGGATCTATAAAACTGGGATGGTTTTCGGTCTCCCATCTCAGAGTCTGATAAAATTTTGTCAATCCTTTTGTTTTCGCTTAAGGAGTGACGCTCAATCAAAATTTTCTTTAATGCTTCATACAAATTAGCAGTTGGGGGCTTTTGTATGAAGTCAAGTACTGTCATGATTACTTCTTGTGGAAGAGCTGCAATCAAGTACTCATATTTTGTTTTGTCCGTAGTAATGGCTTTGGACTGAAATTGTATTTCTGCATGGATAAACCATGCTTCTGGACAGTTGGTCCAAAATTGAGGCAACTTTACTGATGTCGCACAAATGTCCATACTAACGGGTATATCAAAAGGATTTGGAAGAAAATCAGGGCCTAAATTAATAAGTTGGGAATTATCTCCCTCTCCGCGGTGAGTGAAATGTGGGGGAGTGTGAGTTAGACTCATCTCACGTTAAGGGTTAAAAACTATTAAATTTTGATGAATGGTTAAAGGCGAAAGTGTTAAAGGTAAAATACAATATATTCCTAAATGTGTACCTAATAATGTTGTGTACCTACGTGTAGTGTAGTGCCTACGAGATGCAAACGATAAGTTTCTTCCCTCCCTATCGTTTGCATTCGTTGAAAAACTAAATACTTCACTAGTTGCTGCTGCTGGTATTGTTGTTATTCTGGAGTCGCGGATTTCTTCTTGTTGAAGCTTATGTTGCTATATGATCTGTTGTGATCGCATCTGTTGAAGGTCAGCAGTAGTACTGCGGCAGCGATTGTTGTTGCAGGTATGTGGCGTATTCCTGTTCAGTGTAGTAGGGTTTATTTTGTTGCACTTAGGGCATTTGAGTAGCTGCTGGTTGTTGCTGATGCTTATATGTTAGAGCTTGTTGTTGCAACGCCTGCTGATATTGTTGCTGTGCTTGCAATTGTTGTTGTTGCTGCCGATAAGCATAATATTGCGCCTGATATTGATCAATTGAAAGTTGTGGTCCTGATATTGATCAATTGAAAGTTGTGGTTCTGGTTGGTCCTGCTGTTGTTGTTGTTGCCGTTGTGGAAATATCTGTTGTTGTAACGGATTTTGTGATCCTTGCATGTAGAGTGGCGCTGGCGTATACTGTTGCTGCTGATATTGTGGTTCGTAGTTAAGATCGCCAATGTGGTTGTTGATGGTTCATTAATATTTTATTTTCCAAAATTTAATTTTATATAATATTTCATTTATAGTTTGTATATTTTTAGATTTTCTTTTTTTGAATCAATCAATAAATTTAATTTTTTTTTACATATAAAACGAAATCTTTTTATTTTACAAAAAAGAACTTAAACATTATTTGAAGTTGTTTTTGTATAAAGTATTTCTTGTGTGTTGTTGTTTTTATATGTTGGTATTAAGTTACCACACACATCTTCGTTGTATGGAATCCACCAAACGCTGGCATTTCTCTACAGGAATGGCCTTCCATGCTGCCCTTACAGTATGCCACAATTCTTTGACATTCTTAGGACATTCCTTGCCAGCGGCTTCTTTGACATTGGCTCAAAGGTTTTCGATGGGGTTGAGGTCTGGGAACTCGGCTGACCTCTCCATTACCTCAACCCCAGACCTCAACCCCATCGAAAACCTTTGGGCCAATGTCAAAGAAGCCGTGGGCAAGGAATGTCCTAAGAATGTCAAAGAATTGTGGCATACTGTAAGGGCAGCATGGAAGGCCATTCCTGTAGAGAAATGCCAGCGTTTGGTGGATTCCATACAACGAAGATGTGCATCCGTTCGTTCTAATAAAGGTCATTCCACTTGATGTTAATAGATTTAATATAAATAAGGTTTAGATAATCAATTATACTTTTTTTATTTTTGTTTTTTAAGTATTGCTAAGCACTGCTATTATTTTTCACACCTGAATTTTGGAACGTTCCCTAATTTGTCCCTGTTTGAAGTCCGAATAAATCTTAATGTTCAAAAAAATGCTTGTTTAACATTGGTGAAACATAAATGAAGCAAATAAATTTGGAATTTCATTTTTCCTATGAATAATTTTTATTTTTCATAAAGGCAAAGATTATTTCATATGACACTGCTATTTTTTCGCACACAGCTGTACATGCGTATGTACGTAATACGACTACAATTGTTTTAGCTCATCGTAGCAGATCAAACGCAACTTTATTTTATGATGTTGAATTCCATCCAACCGACTTGAGTGTGCGCTTCTTGATGTCGCACCAAGTCACAGCAAAAACCTATAATAAAAAAAAAACTACTATACACACATTCTAACGAAATGTGCATGATAAACAGTAAACTGTGTTCGTAGAACATTAGCGCACATAACAACATGAGTCGTGGCAGAGAATCTCTGCCATCCAACAGAAAAAAAAACAAATGTACGTTTGTCAAAAAATTCGCACTTCGACAATGCAGCGCAGCGCTGTTTAAAAATGTTTGACTGAGAAAACTGCGATGTGTGGTCTAAATTTATTGAACAAGAAATTTAACAGGAAAAATTTTTAAGTTTTAAACTAATTAATAGATTTGATTAGATCTAAAAATTGGGGTGGGAAGTTAGCAGCTTAAACATATGATGTTGCAGCAGTTATGTCTTGGAACACAAGCCAAGGTTAGGGAAGAATTTCCAAGTGCTATTTTTATCCACTGTAATGCTCATGTATTGAATCTTGTTCTATCACAGTCCGTCAATTTTATTCAAGAAGCTAAATTTTTTTTTATTACCTTGTCCGGGCTATCAGGTTTTTCTCTCAATCAACGAAGAGAACTAATTTTTTAGACCAAGTAGTTATAAGAAGACTTCCTACAGTGGCACCAACAAGATGGAACTATTCCTCTAGACTTGTTAATGTTGTTCATGCAAATATCGCTGATCTGATTATATTATTTGAAGAAATGATTGACGATCCAAATACTTGGGGTGCCGATGCAGTGCAGGCGAGAGGATTTCTTCAATTCTTTACTTCATTCAATACAGTTTTCATGCTTAATGTATTTAATAATATATTTTCATTTACTGATGTATTATTTAATATTCTACAAGCAAAATACTTAGATATTCAATATTGTTGTGACCAAATTGAAGTGACAAAAAATAAAATTTCAAACACCAGGCCGCAGTTTGAAACATTTTTTGTTGCTGCAAAAAATGCGACTAACCCAATTCCAAAACGTGGCGAAGACTTACAATGTTTTGAAATGTGTGACAAACGTGTATTTTTTGAAATAATTGATACTTTGTCAACACAAATGGATATAAGATTTATTTCGTTAAAAAGATTAAAGTTTTTGAAATTGTTGAATTTCAAAAAAGTTTCTCAATTTCGAAAGAAGTTTTCCAGATGATGCTTTTGAAAGCCTTAAAATTTCATATGCCCCCTTCTTCGAATTTGTTAAGCTAAGGAATAATTTGAGTGTATTTTTCTCATGTGAACAGTTTCGTAGCATTTTCATCAAAGATATACCCGAAAGTCTTTTAAATTTGGACTTGAATGATACGTTTTCAGAAATTTTTAAGCTAAGTTCCTTAATTTTGACAATCCCAACTTCAAGTGGCTCGGTTGAAAGCGGATAAAGACTTTTTCGAGAAATACTATGTGCGAACAGAGATTGTCGGAACTGGCCTTGATTTCCGTAGAAAAAGTATTTCTTAAAGAAATCAAAAGCAAAAACAGCGTTTATGATGAGGTTCTGGAAATTTTCTTCAAAAAAACACGCCGTATTGAATTGACATACCAGTAAAATTGTTTGGAATAAAAAATAAATAATAATAAAAACTTTAAAAGAATTTAAAAAAAATATTATAAAAAATATTAAAAAAAACATAAAAAAAAACTAAAATGGGATCTCAGTCTATCACGTCCCCGTCGTGGTCCTGGAAAAAACTAAGAATAGGCATTCATATTTAAACAACACATACACGTAGAACACCCAGCTGAAAACGCCACGACACGCCACTGATAGGTAGGTAGTATCTATATTACCGAATTTAAGTCAAATAAAACTAATGAAACTGTTCAAAGTATTGTCTGTTAAAATTCAAAAAATTGAAGCTGCTATTCCTTTACTATCAAAATGTGTGGAGCTTGCGTTCCAAGACGCGTGAGATATTTTTATTAACAAATAATTTCTCAAAATATATTCTTTAAATATCAGTTTTCTCAATTCGGAACTTTTTGACAATAGTTTCAATTGTGATGATCCCATATCATCTAGCACTTCCAATCACTAGCCACACAAACATTTGGCCTGTGATGTTCCCACATCATCTATCACTTCCACTTACTGGCCACACAAGCATTTGGCCCGTATCATCTAACACTAAGGCCTTCACACGCTTTCCAGTTTATTCACTTAACCCTCTAATGCCCTTGACCGCCTCTAGGCGGGCTCCAGCTGAAGTTCCACCGCGCACATATGTATAAATTATTTGAATTTAACCGAATTCGTTCAAGTAGTAGGCAAAGCTTCACTGCATGCGTTGGTTTTTACGCGTCGCTCTAGCACGTTTCATTTTACTGCAAAGTCAGTTGAAAGTGAATTTTGATCGTATTCGGACGCATATAAATAATTTAGTAAAATCAGTGATTTGAAAATATAAAAAAGTACAGTATTTCTTATTTTTGTGAGTTGGACAAAATACTGGTGAGTAAGAAAAATTGTTATCATTCGTTTAGTGTAAAAAAAACGTGAATTATTCAAATTAAGTTTACTAAAATTCATCGGAAAGTGTAACCGTCTAATAGCTGGTCTGGGCTTTCCGTGCAAAATTTGTTGGTCACACTCTGAATGAATGATTGCACAAATATTTTGCGATTTTTGTTTTTCCCTCATAGTCATGTCACGCCGTAATATTTTCAACCTATCAAAAATGTCTGAAGAAGAGATTTCATCAATAATGGACTCAATTCCAACCGACAACGAAGATACTGGAGATGAGCAAGACTTCGATTCTGATGATGACGATGAAGATTCTGATTATTGCCCTGCTTCTGATGGGTTCATGAATCCATGTCTCAATTGGACAGAGGTGCTAATTGATGCAATCGATTTTAGCAGCCTGAATGAATTGAAACAACCACCTGCAGCTTCTGCTGAGAATCCTTCCCAAAAGGACGAGGCACCAGTAGCTCTTGTTCCATCTAGTCCCAATTCATCTGCTTCCGTTTCTGATCGGCCTTGATCCAATAAGCGTCGACGTGAGCCTGAATGGGAAACGGAAGATGGTGGTCTGTCTGGTCCTACGTGTAAGGTTTTCACCGGCAATTCAAATGAATTGAAAAATGATACGGCTTTGCTAAAATCAATAACATGGAGGAAAAAACATTTGCAGCTCCATGTAAATGAGATCAGCTTCCGAGGCCAGAAAGAAATGCCAACAGAGTTGAAAGAATTAAAAACACCGTTCGATTGCTTCCAACATTTTTTGACGAACGATTTCTCAATGTAATTTCGAATCACTTAACTTCGATATACATACCTTCATCTTATTTCTTTATCTTTTTTACTTGCAGTTTTTGGCAGATCAAATGAATTCATATGCTCATCAACAAGATATTGCGACTCGGTTGGTGACGGATGGAGTGGAACTTCGTAAGTTTATTGGTATCATGTTCTTCATGTCAGTCTATCGCTACCCAAATGTTCGATCCTATTGGGGAAGGTATTCAGTTGAAGCAGTGAGAAGTGCAATGACTCGCCGTCGTTTCGAGGAACTTCGTCAAAGACTATATTTCAACGATAACTTATCTGCGATTCTAAGGGATCAGCCCGGCTATGATCGATTGTTCAAAGTGAGACCACTCATCAAGTACTTTAACGAAAGGTTCCTGACTGTTCCAATGCGCCAACGACTCTGTGTTGATGAACAGATGTGTTCGACGAAAATGCAAGACAATCCGACTCGTCAATACCGGCCAGCTAAGCCTCACAAATGGGGAACGAAAATTTTCTCTCTTTGCGATTCGACTGGGTTTTCATAAGTTTTCGAAATCTACTCCGGCGCTGAGGACAATGTCATTCTCGAGAATGCCCCAGATCTTGGCGCTGCAAAACCCTAATTTCTTTAAATTCACAAAATAAACTCAATGCAGTTTATGTGCACCGCATAGACAGCAAGCAAGACATATGACAAAATCAAATAACATTTATGCTTGTCGCCGTGCTTATGCTTAACGTGGACAAGTGGCGTTTAAGTGTGTTGTCATATGTCTAAGATTCACTGTGCTGTGGGCAACATGCGACTTTGCATGATAGATTTGTTTACAATTGAATTCAGAGTTTTGTGAACGCAAAGCGTTTGAAAGAAAAATAATTTGGTTTAAGAATTTACCAAATCAAAATACTCAAATTTTGATTTGTGTACCTCAATTAGGTTGGAGAATTGGAAATGTTGAAAAATAGTGAGTGACAGTTTTTGTAAGTCACTCATTAATTTTTGTACAAATAATTTAGGAATTTGAAAATAAATTCAATTAATGAACTCATCTTACACAGTTCGCTTCAACCAAGATCAAGATCGATTAAATTGTCAACCAAATCTGATAATGCACAATTATTATATAGTGTCCGGAGATTCCAAATACAGTCTGTCAAGTAATTGTTTGCAAAATAAATAATGAAACACAATTTTCACTTTCATATTGAACAAAAATAAGAAATGTATATATTTTTGGGAAATTTTTTTTGAATTCAATTCTCTGATTAATTCCTCATTAGAAAACAACAAAAAAATTATTTTATATAATCAAAAACAAAAGTTTATGGAACAAAAATAAAAACACTACCCATTTCATGGTGTCAAATAATTCTTTGCAAAATGCTAGGAACATATGAAGAAACTAATAAACTTATAAGAAAAACTTTAAAACTTGATGGTTCCACCACGAATATCAATCACGACTTGTATCCTTCTTGGAATAGATGCAATAAGTTTTTGGAAATCATATTCTTCCGGTAAATTTTTGTCCATTCCTCCTTAATAACTCTTATTAGAGCGTTTTTATTTGTTGGAGCCCGTTTTGCAACTTTTTTAAAATTGAATGGAAATTTAAGAAATAAACTAGACGACTTATTTATTTAGTTATTTTAAAAATAATACATGTGGATTTTTCCCATTTTATCGGTAATAGAATTGTCGGTGCCATATACTATACACGGAGAGACGTTAACAATTCCTCGTACCCTTAGTACACAAAGAATTTGAAGAAAATTCGCAATGGCCATAATAGGGCATGACCTGGTTACCAGCGACACTTTTTTGAAATTAATGATATGTTAGCCTTGGTTTATTCTGAATATTTGAATAAAATTTGACTGAATATTCTTCATGACCCAATGCATTTTTGGGTATTTATCAATTCTAAAAAAAAGGTCTGACGGATTTCCATTGGAATTCAGAACAGTTCATGGGCTCACTAACGACCTCCAAATTATATTTGAGTTGTTTGCTTACTTGTTAAAAGATTCATTTTCTACAGAATTAATTAGTTCTGAGATCAACGAAGTACTTCTCACGTGAACTCATAGAAAAATATATCTCATCTGTTGATGATGACTTCTGCAGCTCCGGACCTGAGGGTATCCCGGCGACAGTATTAGTTAACAACGGCTCTGTGCTGAGTCAGACCCTCAGTTTTTCATTTAATAAATTTATTAGAGAAAGCACATATTCAAAATTTTGGAAAAAAACATATATAAGCCCCATTTTCAAGAAGGAGTTTAAAAATGATATTTCAAACTACACGCCAGTGGCTAAGTTATCATCAATGCAAATACTTTTTGAACGTATTGCTTACGATCAAATTAAGGTTTGGTGTGGTGAAGTCATAACAACTCATCAGCATGGTTTTGTTAAGGGCGTCCTAGAGTTTTCGAAAAATAAAAAGACATTTTTTTGAAATTTTTTTTTTGAAGCTGCATTTTATCTTAGACCAAAATTATTAAAGTGCCTCCATGGCTCAGTGTTAAGAGCGGCTGTCCACACATAATTCATGGAATAGTCGGGGGTTCGAATCGCATTACAAATTATCCAAAAACTGGTCTGATGAGGCTATGTATATACATATGAATATGTGTATAGGTATATGTGGTAATAGACGAAACATATCGCACCGTCAAAACAAAAGGGCCGCAAATCAAAATAACGAGTTTTCGAGTTATGTATGCCACTAAATAGCTCATTAAGTGTTCTTAATTTTAGTCTTGCCACCATATTTCTAGCTCAATTAATAACTTCTAAAACACATTTTTAGACAAGAGATATTTAGTTCTGAAATTTTTCTTAACAAAACAAGACCGCCTCATTTCAAAATATTAATATTTTGCTATTAAATTAAAGAAAAGAACAATTAAAACAACAAAGCCTTAAATCAAAAAAGATATCTTAAAATATTTTCCATTAAAGTTTTTACAGTGGCAAATCAAAACTAGGCAGTATAGTTCTCTTAAACCAAAAATATTTTCAATCAAAGTAATTGCACATTGCCACATTCCGAAATATGTCAATGTTACTCCATAAATTTGTGAGATTAGTTTGTAGTATTTCAGTTCAAGACTGCCATAACTATAAATATGGCTGTCTTCAAATTCAGTGGAAAATTTCAGATATCTTTAATCTCAATTTTCTCGAAACTTAAAATTTTGAGATGTGGCTCTCTTGTTCTGACGGTGCGATATGTCACCATATGTCGATTGACTGTAAATTCAATTAAAAATTCAATTAATTAAAGTATAACTATTCAAGATTTATTTCTGAAATTTTGGTCTAAAAATATTCGTCAATAAGTTAGAAAAGTGCAATGCCGTGAACGACCTCAAAATTTGCGGTGAGCAAGATATCTGAAGACTGGTTCATCCGAAAAAAGAAAATTAAATTTTTTTCGGTTAAGCAAATAGTTAGGGGGCGTTCGATCGTTCGATTTTTTTTGGATACACATTTTTTGATTTATAGCCTAAAACAACCTCAAGTTTGTGCACAAAAAATTAAAATTTTAATTGTACGCCCGCCATTTTGTCAAAGATTAATATTTTTCAAAAATCAACAATCAAACGCCCCTTAACTATTTGCTTAACCGAAAAAAAATTAATTATTTAATTTAATTAAAATTTAAAAAGTATGTAGTAGCTTACCGTCCACAATGGGTACCCGGGGCAAGGAGGTAATTTGCCGCCCAACAGAAATTTTTTTTTTTTAATTTTAATAATAAAATATAAAAGGTACTCTCTTTTGGTCATCCAAAACCCTAGCAAAATAGAATATATCTTACATTGAATTACAAAATCACCTAAGCATTCCCTCAAATTAACAAATAATTCCACATATCAAAAAAAAAAAGAAAAGTTTTTTAGTTGTGATAAAAACAAAACTTTAAATCGCCCTCCCTAGGGACGCTAATTCAAGTATGGTCACTACGTATACTACGTACATTTTACTACTAATCGGAGAAGTACTCGTAACACTTATCAATTATTTTACGAACCGGTTCCTTCTAATCGTATGACAACTCTTATTAACTCTTTATAATACTAGCTCGCCAAAAGGTCATCTGAAGCTTAGATTGAAAACTAACTGACTAAATTTGCAGCTTAATGGTGTTCTGTATTTTTATGTTTGTGTTTGCTGTTCGAATCATGCAGGGTAAATTTTTTTTCTAAATTTTATGCCTTGGACCATGTAAATTTAAACATACATATTAATATTTTTATATCTTTGTATATTAGATATGTATGTTCAAATAAATGGCATGTTCTAGAATACTTCAAGAGCACTGAATTTTCAAAAATTTATTCATATTCGAGTATATCCTCATTTAAAAAAAATAGTCCTACGGTTGCTACCAGAGCTGCAAAATTTGGTTTTTTTTCTTTTTTAAAATAATTTTTTTTAAAATTTTTAAGCCTTTATATAAGGAAAAAAAAAACTGTAATCTCTCCGTGAGTAGAGCTTTGGTGAGTCTTGTGTAACAGCTCAAATCCTTTGTTGTTTTCACTGCATTCACCTTAATACCTTATTGAACTAGTTTTTTTGTCCGTTCTGGTGACACAGCAGCCCAATCATCTTGGATGACTTTTTTAAGTTGATTCATTGATGAGATCGGGTGCTTACGTATAGACTTCCGTGTTCTTCTTTTGCCATACCTTGTTACCACAGTCCGGTCCAAATAAATTGAATTTGGTCTCGTCACTACATATGATACTTGACCAGAAAATTTTCTCATGATTTAAATATTTTTTTGCGAACTTGGAGCTGGACCTGCAAAATACCTGTTATACAGTAAGACATGGTGGTGGCAGTATGTGTGGGGGTGCATGGCAGCAAATGGGGTTGGAAGTATGCAATTTATTAATGGGAAAATGGACCACTTGCACTACATCGACACTCCCCAAAATAATTTACAGTCTGGCGCTAAAAAATTGGATCTTTCAGGACATTATTACTTTCAGCCAGATTACGATCCAAAACAAACTGCACATAATACGAAACTATGGATCCTTTACAACACTCTAAATATTTTGCAAACTCCTCCCCAGTCCCCTGACATAAACCTCATAGAACATTTGTGGGCTGATTTGGAGAAATCTATACGTAAGCACCCGATATCATCAATGAATCAACTTAAAAAAGTCATCCAAGATGAGTGGGCTGCTGTGTCACCAGAACGGAGAAAAAACTAGTTCAATCTATGCCAAACCGCTTGAATGAAGTCATTAGACTCAACAGATATGCTAAAAAATATTATTACTATTTAAATATTTAATACTATATAAAACATAACAGGCCCGTGCGAAGGAATCATCCATGGGGGGGTTTAACTCGGACATTTCATGTTAGATTATGTTCATAAAAAACGTCAAAAAAAATTTTCTTTTAATATAGACATTAGACTGGGTCGATTTGTATGAAGCAAAATAAAGTCAGCCAGACACCGACTCAAAAGTTAGAAGGACCTTTAAAAACGATATCTGCGTCATTTTGTTTTCGTTCCGAGAAAAACCAATGGATCACATTTGATTCTCCTGAAGGTCGTTTTTGGCTAAAAAACGTAAGTATTTTTTGCTTATAACTTTTATTTCTTCACAGAATGGAATTTGCTTGAAAAATAAAAATTGCGCTACTGCAAAAAATTTGACGTTAAAGATTTAAAATTTTTTTTCTGTTGTAGATAATATTTAGTCCCAAAATTCGATTTTTCCATATAAAAATGTGAAAAAGTTCCAGAAAATGAAAATTTTAGGACTATAATAGAAAAACAATTTAGAATTTTTTATAGTAAAATTTTTTGCAAGAACGCAATTTTTATTTTTTGACTAAATTTGGGTATCCATTCTGTGAAGGAATAAAATTTACGAGCAAAAAACACATTTTCTTAGCCAAAAAGGACCTTTAGGAGAATCAGAAATGCTCCATTGTTCTTTCTCGGAACGAAAAAAAAAAAATAAATGACGCAGATATTTTTTATAAGGGTCCTTTCAACTTTTAATTCAGTGTCTGGATGAATCTAAATTTCAACCCGGTCTAAAAGACATTTGATTATAATTAAAGACATACATATGTAAATGTGCTTATGTTATGATTCGATATTTAGTTATCATTACGTAAGTAACAAATTCTACGAGGTACTTGGAAAAACTCGTCGAAAACTCTATCCACATTGATTTTGATATCGCAATGTATATTTAGCGAGGCTTAGCTGTTCAGCCGATCTTCGGACTTAGTTGATCTGAGGTATGTCTTTAGACGACGTGGCACTGAAACGGAACGTTCATTTGTTGCTGTTGTCACAAAGTTGACATAGCACGAAGCATTTCTGATGTCTTGCCCGGCAATACGTTGACCTCAAAGTTGAACTTCATTTATCCACATGTCACGTGAACTATCATGCAAAATTGAAATATATGGCGCGATTTTATTGATGCCGGAGCTATGCTCAAACGCGTATTGAAAAAACGCTCGTGCTACTTAGCCTTAGCGACGCGCAGTAGTCCTAAATCCTGTTTTTTGGTTCAAAAATAGCTAGAGAGCACAAATCTTATCAAAAATGAAAAACTCGGGATCCGATGATTTATTGGCATTTTAGTTCTCTCGTTCAAAAAAAAATTGTTGTGTCTTTTTGATTTTTTATTCAAATGCCAATGTGCGAAATGTATGTGCGAAAATTCCCAATGGGGAAATTAAATTTTGAGGTAAAATTTCATCATTTATTGCACTTTACTTGTGTAACGTTGTTGTTGTTTTTTCTCTTACTTATTCTTTTTGAAAAACGTTCAAGAGAGTTCCTCTAATTATTTTAAATGAATTCTGTGAAAATAAATTACATGCAAAATATAACAAAAAAAAAAACCTTTTTCTCAAAAAAAAAAAAAAAAATTACGAATACTTTTTTATATGACTGTACATATACAGTGGCTCCAACGAATAATCGGACAAAGCTTTCTTTTTTTAAAAATTATATGAAAAATTACGAACTAATTGGAACTTCAAAAAAACTGGAATGCCATTCAATTCATCCTTAATCCTCCATTCATACAACAACAAACAAATTTAAAAAAATCTAACCATGAATTTTTTAAAAATTATAAAGAATGAATATCTCAGTTTTATTTGCTCAATGAATAATCGGACAACATACCAAGTAGTGAAAATATTGTCGATATTTTTTTCTATAAAGGATTATTAAGAGTATTTTGTTTTACGTTGCGTTACTTTGCACCTATTAGTTACATTTAGTGTTAGAAATTATATTAATTTCAACGCGTATTACCAGCAATGGCTCCAAAAGGAAAGCAAGCATGCCAGCTTATTGTAAAATTACATGGAGAAGGAAAACTGTCCACGAAATTGGTTAATTAGTCGGAAAAAGTCATTCGAATGCCCACGAAACCATAAAAAGGTACCGTCAAGACTTAAGATTGACTTGCAAGTCCAAAGATGGGCAAGGGAAAAATTTAATAGAAGATAAGAACGTAACATTTTAAGCGGAATTAAAAAATATCCGCGCAAAACTGCAAAAAAAATTAATTATCTCTGGATAGTAGGCTTGAAAAGAATGTATACTTGAACACTCTATGTAGTGTGTTACATAGGAACAATTTTCATGGTAGAGTTGCAAGAAAAAAACCATTTATGAGCTCAGTTAACACAATAAAAATGGTGAAATTTGCAAAAGAATACCTTCTCAAAACTGATGAATATTGGAAAATCGTAAGAACTCATTTAATATGTTTAGAATGTTGTCATTTTAACTTTATCTGTATAAAGAATCTGTGTAGAAAATATTCAATATACAGAAAAAAGTTGAAATGACAACGTTCTAAATATATTAAATGAGTTCATCGATGATAGCGCTATGGCTTCTGCAATCTTTAATGTACTGGAATGCAAGGTATCAATAAGAAATGCGGTCTATAAGTACAATTTAAAAATAACGCAGTTGATACTGATCCACCTATGTCAAAAGACGTTAAGGAAGGGATTTTGTTTAATATAGGGGTGTTTTAAGCTATGAATTAAAGTACCACAAGCGTGTATCAATGTACCCCGTGTGTGGGGCAGTTTGATACGAAATTCTGTTTTTGAAAAACACTTCATAACATTTTTTCCAAATAAATCTGAGTTGAAATTTGTTTGAAATAAGTTAGTAAGATAAACACTGAAAACATTCAGATACTTTTTTTTTAAATTATTTTTGTCAATATGCCTCTTTTTTTCGTTTGTAAAGAAATCGTATCAATGTGCCCCACCTCCCCCTATAGCTATTTAATAAGAGATTCTGCTGAAAGAATTAATGTTTAGAAAGCTGTTTAAATATGGCATGAACTTTACCTTTTCATTCATCTTGTGAAAAAATATTCAATTTTTTTCAAATTTCGTTATGAAGATATTTATTTTATTTTTCCAATTGTTTCTTTTATATTTGATTTCAATATTTTATTTTCAATGCAAAGTCAACTAATTAATTTAGTTTTAGTAGTAATAATAATATGTGGCTATAGTAATATGTATATCATAATTTTACCATATCGCATAATAAGTATGTAAGCTTTAAAACCTTAGCTATCTAAAAACTACTTACTTCAGCTTGATCATATTTCATTTTATTGTTTTCCCTACCAGAAATACTATTATTTTCTATGATTCATTATCAATTACTCTGCTGATGTTGCTTTACAAATATTTGTATTATTAACTTTATCTAATTTTATATAATTAGTTATAAATTACATTTACAATATATCATTTAATAAAATACAATATTAATAAAAGTTTAACGTTTTGAAGCATAATTTTAAAAGGCATTTTTTCCAAGTATTAAAAAGTTACTTTATTTCGAAGCAGTACACAGTACAAGTAGTAGATAAAAGTAGCAGTACATAGTTGTAACATAAAAGTCTCAATTGTAGCTTAAAGTTAAAAGTGTTTAGAAAAATAAAGCGTTGAATCAGAAATTCATTCAGTTAATGTTTCATTTGGTTGATTATCAATATGATTAAACTTTTCTTATACCAGGTATTTGGTTATACAAAATGTAAGTAGTTGAAACTTATTTACTTTTTCAACATATAAATAATTGATTAAGCTATGTATTAATTTTTGGTTAGTGTAAAAATTCTACAATTTTGCTTATGGGCAAAACAGCTAATCTTTTCACTTGATTAAAGTTCTAAGTTAACTGTTTTTTACATTTAGAATTCAGAATTTTGAACATTATTTTTAATTTTGAATATATTATTACACAACTAAACTTTCCATGAACTAATGTGGCTAAAATATGTATGCATATTAAAATAAGCTTTTCTTACACACGGTTTCAGTAACTATAGTATGTGTAGCTAGTTCCATCGTTTATTTGAAACATTACAATGTATTTTTCATCTATATTTGGTAATTACGAGTATAACATAAATGTTATGATGAATGATTTATAGACGTCTAAATGATTGGTCGTGGTAACAAACTACCAAAATTTGGTAAGTCTCTTGAAGCAGTAGGTAATGGTATTCGTGACCAAGTCTGAAATCATTCCCAAACTGAACAATATACTTATCAGATCTATCGATTTTTGGTCAAGGACATTGAAATTGATAATGACATTTATCTTCACGATAAAAATTCACTACGTTGTGCTAATATTGTATGTTTTATTAATTTTGTAGTTTAATTTTGCTGCTCAGTTAAATATAATAGTATGATGGCTCTTATTTTTTTGTTTGTTTTGTTCTTCAGGCTTATGTTTTTTTTTTTCCTCAAACGAAAGTGTTTTTTAGGTATAAGACCAAATCTATACTGAAAACTTACACCTAACGCTATCGGTAACATTTATCATTATTCTTCTAGTATTAAAACTTTTTTGACTTCGTTTACATTTCTCGTCCTTTCCAAACCTTAATGTGTATGTATATAGATATTTTTGATTAAGTTTCACAACAAAAAAAAAATGCAACTATAAAAATATGTCCTCAAAAATCTGGATATACACACAGCGTTATTTATAATAATAATTCTGATCAACGATTTTGCTTATTCTCTATTTAAGCTCTTTTCTGTTTTTAAGAACATTAACACAGTCAATTTTGACAAGCGATTTCCTTTATCTTCTTGAAGAATCAAATTTTTAACGATCTGATAGCATAATCTTATTTGCATCAAACATAGTTAAGATATTTCCACCATGTTTATGAATCAGTCAAATTAGTGAAGCGGAAATTGAATAACTCACTTGAAAGCGTTGCCAATTATGAATTCGAAGATCAAATTGGAGTAGTCGAAAAATTTTAAATTATACCAAAAATTATTCAAAATGTGAATAGAAATTGAAAAGTAACGAAATCTATCGATACCTATTTTGAAAGTCGATTAATTAATGTATCGATTAGTAAAGAAAATGACAGTTAAAGTATTGGACAGTATTGACTTAGTCACTGACGATTGGTATCCGAAAACTAATGAAACTATCGAAAACAGTCGAAAAATGTCGAGAAAGAAGATAAGACTGAAATTATCGAATATTCGATAAAGTCGAACCCAATCAAAAAAGTATATAAAAAATCAGTAAGAAGTATCGAAGAAATGTCAGATAGTATCGAAAGGCATGAAGAAAGTTGACAACACTGAAAAAGTATCGATACAAGACAACAAAAATTTTACACAGTGCGTATTGGTTTAGCATATAGAGTATCGAAATATCCGATAAGAGTACAACCGTATCGTACTGAAAAAGTTGAAAAGTGTCCTAATTTTTCTATTCCACAGTCAGCTGTGAAAAAAAAAACCTAAGAAAGGTAGCATCTCTACTCAGATTGAGCACATACAAAAGATGTCCGGTTGGAGACGGCCTACATTGGTGCAACTGATCACTAAAGGCTGCATAACTTATCTTACTAATCCCTAGAGTTGCGACATCACAAATCGATTTTTGTAATATGGATTTCAATACGATGTGTATTTAATTTTTAGGAGAATTAAAGTTCGTAAGTCTTCAAAGTTACACCTTTAATTCATATAAACTCTGAATCCTTTCAAAAAAACTTATAAGTATGTCAAGTATGTATACTTTATGTCAATTTACATATCTAGGTAACTCTTTAATTCATTTTCATAACTAGATTATTGATAATTTTTTGTATGTATTCTTATTTTATCTAAATTTTACATAGCACTTTGCAAATAAATATTGAGTCATTAAAGTAAGAGGCACTTGAGTAGGAAAATTATGGACTTAGGAGTACACTAGGAAATGCATTAAGTATATGAGGTATAAGGTATAAGGTTGAATATTTTCTTATGTGCTCACATATTTTTCAATAATTGACTTTTTTTCTGAACTTATTAATTTCCTTAAAGCAAAAGCCACATAAAAAGTTTTTTTTGGAAGCTGTAAAATGAGATATTTTCTAAGAAAAAGCTGAAGCGTTTTTTTATGGAACGAAGCTTTTCATGAGGCCCAACGTGATTAGAAATTATCAAATATATGAAAATATTAGTGGCTCGAGGAACTTAAATGAAAAACGGTTAATTGCTTGCTTAAGTCGTTTTAGTTTAGCATAATGTCTTTGAATGGCTGGTCTTTCCCTTCATGCTAAATATCCTTCGAAAAGATTACTGAGAACATTTTTGCCAAAAATTATTTGAACAAATCGAGAGAAACATGAAATACACTCTTAACAAAAAGTTTGAAAATGGTTCTCTGGCAACAGAAAAAAAAAAACAAGTGGCAATTAAATGGAACATCAGTGTCATAATGACTGTTTCCTTTAACCATTTTGAATAATTTATACTGGCAGTTAGCCGATTTAAGGCAGCCACAGCACGATTGTACTGAAAATGTTTATAGAAGAATTAAAATATTTTCAGAGTAAATTTGTTTTAAGATACTCGGATAGCTCAAACCTGTAAACGGCGCGAGAGCTTATGTCCAATTTCGTTGAAATTTAATGAAAAAACCGACTTACTAAAACGAAGAAAAAGTCTGCCTTAGGTGCCAGGATATAGCGTGTTAGGTTTCTTAGTTGTATGGAGGATGCCACCCACTGTTGTCAAACTACGCCCACATTTTTCGTGTGGCTAAAAATGCGGACAAAATACACCCGAAGGCGGTTTTTTGTGCCTATATAACAGAATCGGGTTCGAAGAAAATTCTCCCAAAATTTCAACTTCCCTGAGCAAACCCGCGAACGGCGCATCCAATTCGTTTCCTCGAACAATTCATATGGAAGCAAGTTTTTTTTTACCTAAACGAAAAAAAGATCAGTTTTTTGTTTTTTTTTTTTTGCTTTTTCGTTTTTCATATGAATTGTACTAGGAAACAAAGTGGATGCGCCGTTCGCAGGTTTGATCTAGGAAGTTGAAATTTTGGTAGAATTTTCTTCAAACCCGATCCTATTATATAGGCATATAGGACCGCAAATTTAAAAAAAAAATAAAAAAAACCCCTTCGGGTGCATTTTGTCCGCATTTTTAGTCACACGAATAATGTGGGCGTGATTTGATGACAGAGGGCGGCATACCCCATATAACTAAAAAAACTAAAACGCTATATCATGGCACCTAAGGCAGACTTATTCTTCGTTTTAGTGAGATCCGGTTTTTCATTAAATTTCGACGAAATTGGAAATAAGCTTTGTCCGCGCCGTTTACAGGTTTGAGCTAGGAAGCTCAAAAGTTAGAGAAATTATTTTTATTCCTCAAGCTATAATATAGGAAAAAATAAATAAAATTCATCTCCAAAAGTTTCAAAATAACCACCCTAATATACATATGAAGCGCCCAGTTGCAAAACCGGCCAAGTCCAAAAAAATCAAAACTTGAGATATTCTCATATATCAAAATCTCTATCTTTCCACTATGGTTTTAGATTTAAAAAATTTTTTTGACAGAAATATTACATTTTTTATATATATTTTGATTCATGGATTTCAAAATCGGCCGAGTCCATGAACTTGCTTTTAAAACCGGTTCAACGCCTTGGCATCATAAACGGCCAAATCCAGTACATTGGCATCAAAACCGGCCAAGTTCACTTTTTTTCAAGCAAAATTTGATAACCACTATGTCAAAACTGGCCAAGTCCATTACATTGGTATTATAACCGGCCAAGTCCAAAATTCTTTTCTCAAAAACATACGCAAATAAAACTCTAAAAGTGTGATCTGCTTTGTGTAAGAAATTTTATAAGCTATTATGTGGGAAATATGTTTTAATTTTTCAATGAACATAGATGAATATAAACGTTTTTCGTTGTTTTCCCAAAAGTATGAAAAAGGGACTTGGCCGGTTTTGCAACTGGGCGCCTCATATGTATATGATTGGGTACCTTTGCTATTTAATGGTAATAATTTATAACTCTATAAGTTATGTTGTACTTTCGTGCTCTTTTATTATTACTTTTTTCTCACCAATTTTCAAAAAGTGCTGGGAAATGAAAATGTTACAAACTCGAGATAATAAATTTTGATATGTTTCTGAACGACTTCGCTATGTCTTATGGTCATCTGGTAAACATTCTTTACCTCAGTTCATCTGGACTTAGAAATAAAAGTCCTTAAAATATTTAAAAAAAATTGTTACTTTCTAATGAAAAATGCTTTTTGGTTAACAGGCTAAACCTTGAAACAAGTACTTATGTATGAGGACAGTTTTTGTCAAATAATTTTGGAGTGCATTCATTATTTTGCATCGATTATTAAAGATTTTAACATATGTGAGTTGAAACATATAATAAAAATTTTAATTTAATGCAGAATCATCGAAAATACCGTTAAACTATAAAAGAGAGCTAGAGATTTGAAATAACTATAAACCACATAGCTTAATTTGTTTGAGCCCTAAATTTTAGTCTGATAAAAAATTAATCAAAAGAATACGTGCAAAATATATAGTCCTTGTAGGTATGAATATATGTCAAATGTAAGCAAGAAAAATAAAACACGATGATTCTCGAAACTCAATAATTGCTTTAATCAAAGTGTACTACTAGTACCATGGAAGATATGTACAGTTTTTTTTTTTAATTTGAAATATAAGTTTTTTAATGTTATTGATTACATATACCAAAATAAATCATTGTGATATAAAATAGTGTGCTAGTCTTTAGAAGTTTGAGTTACTTAAAAGTAAATGTAATTTCAAATCAGTTTAAGAACTATCAATACAATCTTATCTACCGCCCTATAGATGGGGCTTCGCAGCTATATTGCTATATATGTATTTGCTTAGGATTATATCATACTTTATATACGTCCTACAAAGACACAGGTCCAATTTAAAAACATCAAAGTTGTATACGACGTCAAGAATGACAAGAAACATAATTACGCCCTTGAAGTTTCCAACATTTGTTTTCTTTGCGCATACCTTCATTTCGAGATTCGTGGTTGATTTGCTCTTTCCTTATGACACTAAATAAATAAGTGTCGTCATTTTTTTTTATATTTTAAGTAATTATTGCGATCCGCGCAAAATGGACTTATCGGGCCAGAGCTGAGAATTGAGACTTTGCCTTATTCTTCTATAGCAGGGGCTCTTAAAATTATGGTGTCCCAGGACCCCTTATTGAGCTAAAGTTTTTCTGCGGACCCCATCCCAACCCTAGATATTTGACGTCGTTCTTAATCTTAATTTCTGGCTCAATAATGACAAAGACGTTCAGGCTTGCCAACCGTTAATTTTTCACTCGAACAGTCCAGTTTTTGAAAGATTTGTCTGGTTGTCAAACTCAACCAGACATAAAATGTCCGGTTATCTGACTAGGTTAAAGAACGAAGTATTTTTATTTTGCTTTAATTTTTCCGGTTTCTAAAGTTCTTTCAACACTATGTCTGGTTTTTGAAGGTTCAAAAGTTGACAAGCTTGCATACACTACTTTCTCTGTATTTTAACAAATCTTGCACATTTATAGAGGCAATCTTGAAACACAAAATGAATAAAAATTGTGGAAATGTTAAAGAATTAAAAACGTTACAATCCAAAATATGTATGTACATTAAACAAATATTTTTTGGTCAAAATAAAGCTTAGAAAATAAATTGTTTTTTTTTTCATATCTCTTTTAATAAATAATATAATAATAAGGTCTGCTTCTACATAAGCTTGTTTCTATACATTGATTTCATATATAATAGTACCGAAAAAGCCTGTTCACACAAATGCGTCAAAAAAAACGGAATCAAGTTTTGGAGGGCCTTGTTTCCAAGTACAGGGTAATCAGATTTTAGGAGTAACCAAAAGTTAGTTAGTTACATTTTATTGAACTTTAGTTTCCAAAAATGTTGACCCTGTAGCTCCACCCACCTTCAAAATATTCCAGCAAGAATATGGAGGAGAAAAAGTTAAGATTTTTCGACTATGGGGTAGTCTGGTTGGTAAAGGAATGAATATTCCTTTATAAATTAGGTACTTTCTGCAAGCCACATTCATTCTCCATTGAATGATACCTTGATGATGAAAATCCATTCAATAGTTTTTTCAGGAAAAGCTCGTAGGTAAAAGTGTCACCGGTGTACCAATGGTCGTCAAAGAGTTAACCCAAAAACTTAAAAATTCAGTTCAAATGCTAGAACTGAAATATCTGATTTTTTGAGTTATGACGTTATTGAAGAAAATGAGCGATATATTAAAGAACTAACTATGGTGGATCCATTTTCAGAAACTTCTTCAAAAGGAAATGCAGCAAAAAACGATATATTTGCAGATTTACCACATCAAATTTAACCTACTGCTCAGGTCAACAAATCGAAAAAAAAATTTTGGTGCCGAGATATAGTTAGTGGTTTTGTATTAAGTATGTACTGGCAACATTAAAAATATTTTTCATTTTTTTTCCTATGTGTTATTTTTGATTAACTGTCAGTTTTGAATATTCGCTGTAATCGACAGATTTATATAAATAAATTGATTTTTATATCATGTCTTCATCGCGAAGAAGTTGCCTCAATGATTCAAATGTGTTTTGTTACATTTGTGGTGAATACACAGTGAAAAAGCTCAGAAAACCTATAACAGATTTTATAAAAAGTGCTTATTTTGCTTACTTTAATTCGAAAATTTTGGATGAATACAAAAGTGACGTTTTATCGAACAAGAGAGCAAGACTTGCTACCATTTTTTCAATCGGAAAATGATATTGTTTTTTTTTTTTTTTGGATGTGCAAGGCCTTATTCTCGAAATGGGTCTTTCAAAATTCGATTCGATTGTTGAAGTTTTTAAAAACTTTCTCGGAAATTACAAGTCGAATAACTACTCTGAAATTGTAAATGACACTTTCAGAGCACTTTTGTAGAGCACTTTCATAACTTAAGATCTAATATGTCCATCAAAATGCGCTACCTTCACAGTCATCTTAACCAATCTTGGATCCTATAGCGAAGGACAGGGGGAGCGGTTTCACCAGGACCTAAGAACCATGGAAGAAAGATACCAAGGCCGATGGGATCGCCATATGATGACTGACTATTGCTGGGAGATGTGACGTGATAGTCTATACTACACCTTATTCCCGAAAGTCGCAAAAAAGAAAGTTTTTATTTAAATAATGTAAGTTGTTTTTCATGTAAACTTTTTTTTACAAGGCAAAATCTAGAAAACTACAAGTAGGATATCAACATTTTTGCTAATAATGTATTCAATATAAAGTCCTTAGTTAAAATAAAAGTACAGCTTCTCGGCACTAAAAACTAGTGTTGACCAGTGTTATAAATCAAATCAAACTTTTTTTTTATATAAAAACAACTCTGGTTTTTGATTTGAAATAATTTCAATTTGAAGTTTAAAAAGTCGATCGTATTACTTAAGGGTCCACCAAAATTTTTTAGGAGAAAAAAAAAACACTTAAATTTTATCCCAGTCGACAATCACTTATCCCAGTAAGCTTTCCTTTGAAAAATAAAAAATTGTGATTATTTTTCGGTAGAATTTCGCAAAAGGGACAAAAATTAATAAAAAGGACCACGGGGCTTTTGAAAAATAAAAGGGCTCAAAAAAGCCACCAAATATTATCCCTGGTGAGTATATCAAAAAAATAAAACAAAACTTAAAAGCAATGAGCTTTTATAGGTCAGAGTTAAAAAAGTCAATGTTGAGAATAACAAGATAAGAATTTGCAAACATATGAAAATTGGTTTACCTTGTGTGAGTTTTGGACTAAAACAAAGGAAATAATGTGTGAAAGAATACCCAGCGTCAAAATTGCAATCGCGATTCTGAAACTGAACGCAATTTTTTGCTCTCCTGAATATTTTTATCTGACAAGATAAAGTCCCTTTGCACAGATCGCATTACATTTGTTTGCCTTGTAATTTAATTAAGCTTTAAAAGCTTAAGCATTTGATTCCGTTGATCATGCAATACTATTAAAAAAACTTGAAAATTGTTTAAATTTTTCCAAGCCATCGATAAGGCTAATTTATAATTATTTACGTGACAGGACGCTCACCATAGTAACACTTCAAGGTTCTTCAAATCCTTTTATAGCTAATTGCGGTGTGCCACAGGGCTCCGTACTAGGGCCCCATTTATTTTCAATATTTATTGATATATATATCAGACCTATAAGTCTGTTTGAGGACTGTGTCGCAAGAATTAATGAAGACTTAAATAGTATTCATGAGTGGTCAGTGGTAACAAACTTAAGCTTAATCCATCAAAATGCTCGAGTATCGTTTGCTCTAAACAAGCAATGGTCTCAACTGATTTTCCAAAACTCTTTCTTGATGGTAATGTGCTTCAATTTGTTGACTGCATCAAGTACTTATGGTACAAATGTAATCGCTCTTTAAATTGCTGTGATGCTACATCTGAAACTATTAGGCGAATATACTATGGACTAAGAAGTCTCAGAGTACCAGCTTACTTTTTGCCATATAATATGAAAATGCACCTTGTTAAAAGCTTATTACTGCCTTTTTTTATTTTTAACTGTTCAGTTTATCCACGTATGGATTCAGTGTGCAAGCGTAAGATGAATGTAGCATTTAATGATTGCATACGATTTATAAGGTGCGTTTCAAAATCATAAGACACTACAATTTTTTGAAATATTTTTTTTAGTAGATTAAGCAGGAAAGTAATATTTGGTGAAATTATTTGTGGTATCAAAATAAACAAGTTTTAATAATAATAGCAATGGTGTGTTTATTAATAAAAACAAAAAACAACATAAACGTTTTTTCAGCTGTTTCAAAATCATAAGCCACTTTTCATTGTCACTTAAAGTTATTGATTATACACGAATTCTGTAATGATTTTTTTAAATATTTTTGTAACGCAAAATAATCGTTTTTTCATTGATTTACATATTTTTTTTAGAAATCCGACATCAAGATTGGCCCACTCAGCAATAATTGCAGTCTTAAGCTCCTCAGTGGTGTCAAACTGGCGATTATTTGCATAGACTCGTCTGACTCCGTCCTCCCGATCGTCTCCCACACATTTTGTAATGTGTAATGTAATGTAATGTGTTTAAATCAGAAGAACAGGCCGGCCATAGATTGGGTAGAGCAAGAACTCAAACAGCGTTTAGTTTCGTTGTCTAAGTGAATCCGTTCGTTATCCAGTTGAAAAATAAACGGTAATTCCCTATTTTCCTCAACGAAAGGAATAAGGCTTCTCTCCACCACTTGGATGTAATCCCTTCTATTCATTTTTGTTGATGTGAACGTTGAGTCAAGGGTAGAATTCGATGTTAAAGACCCTCTACACCATTACGTATCCTCCATCAAAGTTGCGCTTCGAAAAAAAGAGGTGCTTTCCGCAAATCTCTCTAGTATACTTGAAACCAGTGGGCCATCAAGATTTATTTTTTCTCGCCACTAAAAGTAACCTTTTCAACAAAAATATCAAACAGATGAGATTTAATTGCAATTAATTAAAACTTACTGTGTTCCAATCAGTTGAAATGTTTCGTTCTTGAATTGAAGGAGCCCCTGCTTGTGTCGTGGCAAAAGATGGGGTGCTTTCATAATTTTTGAGAGCTTGATGTATTTGCACCACTGTAAGGTGCGCCAAATTGTTGTTTTGGACACTTTATTATGCACTAAAGAGGCCAAGATGGTGCAAGATCTGGTCGAGTTTGAACTTTTTCTGATGACAGCTCGTTGATCCCGACCAGATAACGCCATTTTTCTTCCTGTTGGCTTTATAGCGTTATAATTATCAGGTTCGCATAAAAAATTTCAAATCACGCGTCGACTTCTATTTTTTTTTTTCGAAATAACCAATTTTGACAGTTCGGCCTTGTTATATGCCAATATTGTCGCCCTTTCTTCATTACTCAATATTGTACCGCGTGGCATTTTGCTAAAAAATTATTTTAATTTCAATTTCAGTTAAAAAAAACCAAAGTTCACCACTTAAAAATCCTTAAGAAGCTTAGTTGCTACTAGTGTCTTATCATTATGAAACACCGAAAAGAGCAACAAAACAGCACTCAACATACAAAAGATAACGGTACTATGGCATGATGAGGACTTTGGCGTCCCCTTTTTTTTCTCAAGTGCACAGGAGTGCAATAGATCATATATTATAAAAAACCTTCTTCAAAAAGATTTCATTGATTTTTTTTTAAGCTTAAAGTTTTATTTCAAAAGTGTCTTATGATTTTGAAACGCACCTTATATGGTACACCATGGTTCGCTAGTGTAACTCATCTTAAGGACTCGCTACTAGGCTTGGATCTTGACCAATACTATGCTTATAGGAACATAATCAAACTGCATAACATTATTTATAGCAATTGTCCTGGTTACTTGTTTGAATTTTTACGTTTCGCACAGTCTCGTAGGGGTACAAAGATAATCATACCACGATACAGTTTTTCAGTTATGGAACGCTCTTTTTTTGTTACTGCAATTCGCTTGTGGAGTAATCTTCCGCACGAATTGCAGGTTATAGGATCGTCAACGCAATTTCGGAAAAAACTTTTTGATTACCTCAAAAATACAAGTACATGAAAAGATTTACATTAGGAAACTTAACATTAGATTATTAAATTTTTAGAAAAATTTTTAAGTAAGCATTTTCATTTTTGCTCTGTAAATTATATTTATGCTTAGGGGCCGTTCATAAATTACGTAAGACACTTTCATGACATTTTTGGCCCCCCTCCTCCCCCGAGTGAAATTTTGTAAGATTCTCACACCCTCCCCCCCCCCCCTTCCGAAATCTTATGTAAGACTCATAATAAAGGTGAAACTAGTCAAAAACGTATATTTTTCATGTGATGTACTATATGTATTACTATATTTAATTTTAATATACATATTAATTAAATATCACGAAATTACCAACTACATATTTGTTTTTAAAGATGAATAAAAAAAGTCATCGTAAGTCATCGTTAGTCCATGCGCTTTGCAACCAGTCTGATAGTGAACCTACTATTGGCACACCCGGTTCGTCTGTTGAATTTTATGATTCACATTCAAGCTCTGTAACATCAATATCTTCGTCGTATTGCCACTCTGTAACTTGACAAATCTCCGATTGTTTTGAAATGCAAAGGCTTTTCCCCTGTCCGCGTTTCAAAATTGAAACCGTTTGAATCATGTGAGTACGACTACAGTCTTTTATAATAGCAAACTTGTGAGACGGTGTTACAAGTCGAACCTGCGTATAAACAACATACATATATTTCATTACATAAACAGAAGAGAAGTTGTCCCGTTCAGAGTCGATTACTTAAATTGATTGTAATCGATATTTCTGAATCTTTCGTGACTGTCGAAAATTCAAATATATTTCATTACTGTCACAAATGACGATGCGTTTATACAACTTTTATGTATGAATACGCATTTTAAATCTTACGTAAGATGATCATTGACTACTCCCCCCCCTCTCATAAGATTTAGTAAGAATCCGCTGACCCCCCCTCCCCAAAACATCTTACGTAATTTATGAACGGCCCTTTATTATATACTATCTTGAAGCATTTTGTATACAAAGATATATTAAATGAAATGAAAATGAAAAAAAAAACTTTATAAAAGATCCTTATTCCGTGTTCATTAAAATAAATTTAATGTTAGCAGCACATACTATCCAACGACTTATGACCAAAAGCATAATTTAGCATTTTAATTTTTATTCTTAAGGACGAAAAGAAATTAAACGATCTCGTGATGACATCATTAGAGCGGAGATGCGCTAGGCATAATCTTCCATTTCTTCATTCTTGACACTATTGCTAATCGGATGCTTGTCTTGTTTACCACAACGTTCTTATTTTGTTTATGACCTCTCAAATAACAATTTTGAGTTTTTATCTTAAATTAATTATATTGATATTTTCTCGTAGACTTTCAGAATTTTATTTATCACATTTTTTCATCAAATTGTCGTACCGCATGAGTACTATTGTTGTGCTTGTTGTCTTATGAACTTTCACCAATTTCTATCTTTAATTCCTAGCACTCTCCTGAACCCCGACAGTTGCTCAGTTGCGCTGTTATTAACCAGCGGAAATGTTTGATATGTCACCGGGAACTCTGTCGGGGCCAGGAGTAAGCCTCACGTCCGTACAAATTTATATACAATAAGAAAGACGAGAAAACTTATCACCACTAACACCACCGCTGTTATCACTTTTGCGAATGTGTTGAGACCCGATTCATTTGGATTCAATGGTCGCGAACTCGTATGCGTCGCCGAACGACGTCGTTTTGTTGCAAGACCACGTGCTAAAGCTGGAAATGCGAGCGATTGAGTGAATGTCAGCTTATGTATCGACTCACTTAGGGAATAAGGACCGACAGAGCCACGTGCTGCCGCACGCAGCAAGGCATATTCCAAGTCTAAGGCATCGAAAAGACTGTAACGCGCCGTCATTGTCGACGAGCGCCGACGCTCGTAGTGTCGTGAGTCCCGCTCACGATCCGATTGCGGCTGCAGCCACGGATCAGAAACGCGCTGTTGTGCACCCGCCCCTCCCCCTACATTTGCCAGCAATGACGTAGACGTCGGCCCACCACCAAAACTCACGGCAGCCACTGAGGTTAGCGACGAGGTTGTCGACGAACTAGCAGAACAAAGGCGCAAGTTTGTCGCCAATCCGTTATCATGAAACTCAGTAGCGTCCTCAATCGAAGTCTGATCGGGCGATGTCTGCGCACGCTCCATCGCAGCGTGTTTCATGCGTAGCGCAAACAGGCGCGCATGATCGGGATGCAACAGCGCGCTGGATTTGCGCCGAAAACTAGCGGCGCTTGCCATGCCACGTCCACTCATACCGCCACCGAGTGACAGATTGGGCGATCCTTGCGTTGGTGTTGTCGCAGGTGATACGTTACATGAGCCGCCAACCAATAGTGGACCACCCGGCGGAAAGGTGAGTGCATTAGGCGATGGCGACGCCTGCACCGATTCGATGCCCGAGTCGCCAGCATGTAGTGTATCACAGTAAAGTGAGTTCCGACGTTCCGTCGGCAGCTGCAGATGCGGATGTGGATGATGATTCCCGGATAGTTGTGGAGGCTGTACGCCGACAGGTTTGCAGACTGCGCCACTGCTGGAGTTGCTCGTAGTTGTGTTGGTGTTGTTGCCACCGGCTACACTGTCGCCAGTACTGCTGCTGCCGCTGCCACCGCCACTGATGTTGCCGGTGCCAGTGCCGATGCTGGTGCTACAATCAACAGTTTCGGCAATGACGGGGAAGATGAAGGACTGGCCGTCGGCTTCGCCACGTGGGGAGTCCTGTATTCGAGGGAGAAATTAATTTAATTTTAGTTTGGTCGATGTAATAAATGTTAAGCTAAGATCAGAAAAAAATGTGCAATAATGTTGCAGTTAGGTGAGTTAAAAAAGGAGTGGTTCGTAAAAAAGTAGTAAGAGTTGAAAATTGTGGTTAAAGAAGTACTAGTCATAGATATAGAATTTTTTAACTGAAAACTTTGCTTATACTTAAATTTCGTGGTAAAATTTACGCAAAAAAAAGAGTTTGGCTGAAAGATATTTTTTTTACATATTTTCTCCATATCTCGAGTTAAAATAAATAATATTTAATAGTTCTCAGAAAGATATTAAATTGAGGATAATTAAATCATTAGCTAAGAGTCCACAATGAAAAAAAAAAAGCTGTAAATATGTTATTTTTGGCCTCACTAAAAATTAAATACCCACCACCACGTTAATAGTAAAAGTGCGTGTAAGTCCTTCATTTAAAAGGTATGTCTAACCGTACCCACATTGAATTTGAGAGTTACTTAAATCAGGCCCGTGCGCAAAGAAGGGGGGGAGGGTTTTAACCCGCAAACACCCCATTGAAAATTTTCGCACATAGTTTTTATTGACATTTGAACGAAAAATCAATAGGGCACAACAAATTTTTTTTTTTTTAAATGAAAGAACTAAAATGCCAATAAATCGTCGGAGCCCGAGTTTTTAATTTTCGACAATATTTGCGCACTCTAGCTATTTTTGAACCAAAAAACATGATTTGGGACCGCTGCAGGTCGCTAAGGCTGAGTAGCACGAGCGTTTTTTCAATGCGCGTTTAAGCATAGCATCATAGCTATTCGCGCGATATATAGTTAAATGACACATGACATGTGGATAAATGGAGTTCAACTTTGGCGTCAAGGCTTTGCCGGGCAAGACATCAAAAATTCTCTCGAAGCACTGGATATTTGCAAAGAAGACGCGTTTCCAAATGTTCATCAAATGCTTTGTGCTATGGCAACTTTGCCGGTGACAACAGCAACAAATGAACGCTCCTTTTCAACGCTACGTCGTCTAAAGCCACACCTCAGATCAACTATGTCCGAAGATCGGCTGAAAGGCTTAGCCTCGCTAAATGTATGTGCATCGCGATATCGAAATCAAAGTGGAAAGAGTCTTGGACGAGTTTTTTCAAGTAACTTGCAGAATTAGCTACTTACGTAATTATAACTGAATATCGAATCATAGCATAAACACTAGACCTGTTCAAATAAATGACATGTTCTAGAATACTTCAAAATACTCGATTTTCGAAAATTTATTCATATTCGAGTATATATTCATTTAAAAAAAATAGTCTTAGGGTTGCTACCAGAGCTGCAAGATTTTAATTTTTCGGAATTTGGCAAAAAAAAAAAAATACAGAAAATTTGATTTTTTTCTTATTAATAATATTTTTTTTTTTGAATTTTCTTTCGATTTTCCTTATGTACACATAAAATTGACCGCTATTTTTTAAGTCTATACAATACATAAGGAGAAAAACTGTGATCTCTCCGCGAGAAGAGCCTTGGTGTTTCTTGTGTAACAGCTCAAATCCTTTGTTTTTTTTTTGAAATTTGAAATTGTCAATGCCACTACATGAATTTCCATTAAAAAAATAGATGAGAAAAAAAAATATTTGCATGTTTGGTCCAAAAATTATCAAAATTAAAATTTTTTTTATATTTTTTTTAAGCTAATCATGGCACTGACTAGTTATTGAAGCAAACTATTGTAATTACTTGCTTATAAAATACTTTGAAAATGTTTGGACCAAAAATAAATTTTATTTTTTTTTTTCTCATTTATTTTTTAATGGAAATAAGGAAAATCGAAAAAAAAGAAAAAAAAAAAACGGCGGGTTGCACTCCGGGAGTGCCGACAGAAGTGAAAACAAATCGTTTAATGGCAAGTTAATGCGTTAATTGGTATGTGTGCGTTTTCTTTTTATATGGCAATGCAATGGAAGACAAAAACGGAATATGTATTCAAATTTTACTCTCGCTCTCATTCTCAATTTGTCAACGCAACAACGCGGACATTGAAAGAAACAAACATGTAAGCATAACAATCGTTGAATGAGAATTAAATGTGTCAGTTAGTGTGTATGCTTTGCTTTTTGTCTTCCACTTGGAATATTTTTTATTTAAAAGAAACAATAGAACATTAAAATTTTACCATCGCATTCATGACGGGGAATCCCGAAGACGGTCGGTGTCACGAGTTTATACTTTTTTACTCAGCCGCACAACGTGCCATAAGAAGTTTTCTCTTCAAAAATTGCTGGAAGAAGTATATTCGGCTCAGTAGCCTCAACTGTGAATAATTAAATTTGAGCTAAGTACTCCTTATGTTTAAAAACAAAAATTTATTCTGATTGCAGTAAGACACATCATTGCGAATTATGTAAGTATAAGAAAAAATCAGGTAAAAAAAGTACCTGGACCTGTGACTAAATAGCTTAAACATAATTTTTCTTAAACTTAAGATAAAAATCTGCTTCTTCTAACAGACACTATGACACCACATTTATCAAAATCGGCTTATTCGTTGCCGAGTTCTGGCTGTTAGAATATTCAAACTGCTTAAAACGCCATCTTGTGACAGTTAATCATAATACAAATGACTTCAAAAAAATCTGCTTGTTCTTAAAAAAAACTATTACACCTCATTTGTCTAAATCGGTTTAGTAATAGCCGAGATATAACGTTTTAAAGTTTTTCAAAAAACCAAATTTGCTTGCTGCTGGTTCAAGGTGGCCTGGTATTTCAGATTTTTCTCTGCTTTGGGCTGCTGGCTCTGCTTTCGGCTGCGCTAGCAGAGAAAAATTTGCTTACTGAGCAACAACTAACCGGAACTAACCGAATTTAAAAACTTCGTCAGTAATATCCGATTTTTTCATCAGTCATCAGTATCGTTTTTCTATACTGACAGTACATCAGTACTCACCTCATACGATCAGTAATACTGTCAGTGTTCAAAATACTGTCAGTAATACTGATCGTGTGAGGGCCGCTTAATACTGATGGTGTGAATACTGACAGTTGTGAATACTGACAGTTCATCAGTATTATTTGCACAGAAAAGTGGCCAAAAAGTGGCATGCCACTTTTTGGGGCAGATCCGGCTGAAAGTTGGTCAGAGGGTGCAAGTAGGCACGGGACGGAAAAATCCTGGGAGGGGGCGTGGCATGCCCCATTTTGTGGCAGATAGACGATGAGGCAGCGAAACTTGAAAGAAACTTGGAAAAGTTCCTCATTCAGTGGCATGGAACATTGCGTCCAAGGGTATGGTCGTCCGATGCCTAGCTGGAGGCGTGGTGCAAGTTTGGATGGAATCTGCCCCAAAAAGTGGCATGCCATTTTCGGCTGTCGGTCACGTAGCTGGAGCATAGTTCGCACCTTCACCAGTCGAATGTCAAGAAAACTGATTACTGACAATAAACAATACTGACCGTGTGAGTGGTACACTGACAGTAATGTAAATACTGTCAGTAATTATACTGTCAGTAATATTGATCGTGTGAGGACCGCTTTAAAAGTATGCAACTCTTTCCGACGAATTTCAAAAATAGTACCTAAAATTAGGACACATTATCTGAAATTTTTAAAATCGTTACCTACTTTTAGGCGTTCTTTTTGAAATTTGTCAGAAAGTGTTGCCTACTTTTAGGGGCAAATTATTAATAGCACCTAAAAGTAGGCAACGTTTTATAAATTTTTTGAAATCGAGTTCATTTTCCAAGTCTTCAAAATTTTAAAATCGAGTTCGTTTCCCAAGTCTTCAAAATTCCAAAATCAAGGTCGTTTCCCAAGTCTTCCAAATTTGAAATCGAGTTCGTTTCCCAAGTCTTCAAATTTCTGAAATCGAATTCGTTTCCAAAGTCTTCGAAATTCTAAAATCGAGTTCGTTTCCCAAGTCTTCAAAATTCCAAAATCAAGTTCGTTTCCCAAGTCTTCCAAATTTGAAATCAAGTTCGTTTCCCAAGTCTTCAAATTTCTGAAATCGAGTTCGTTTCAAAAGTCTTCAAATTCCAATATCGAGTTCGTTTCCCAAGTCTTCAAAATTCCAAAATCGAGTTCGTTTCCCAAGTCTTCCCGATGACGGTCGGTGTCGCGAAATTATACTTTTTTCCTCAGCCGCACAACGTGCCATAAGAAGTTTTCACTTCAAAAAAGTATACCCAGCACTGAGTGTATATTCACTTTGTCATTCCGTTTGTAACGTATACATTAGGGTGTTTTTTTTCAAACTTTAGGACAGGGATTTTGTTTATTTTTTCCTATATTATAGCTTGAGCAATAAAAATAATTGTCCCAACATTTGAGCTTCCTAGCTCAAACCTGAAAACTGCGCGGACAGAGTTTATGTCCAATTCCGTTGAAATTTAACGAAATAACCGACTAACTAAAACGTAGAAAAAGTCTGCCTTAGGTGCCAAGATATAGCGTTTTGGGTTTTTTAGTTGAATGGGGGTCGCCACCCACTAATGTAAAACCACGCCCACATTTTTCGTGTGACTAAAAATGCGGAAAAAATACACCCAAAGGAGGTATTTTTATTTTTTTTTTAAATGTGTGGTGCTATGTGCCTATATAATAGATTCGGGCTTGAAGAAAATTCTCCCAAAATTTCAGCTCCTAGATCAAACCAGTGAACCGCACATTTGCTCTGTTTTTTAGTACAATTCGAAAATCAGAAAATTTACTAAAACGCAAAAAAAAATCTGTTTTTCGTTGTTTTGCTTACATTTTGTACATGCTCTTTAAGGAAAAATACGACTTTATGAAAAACTATAGCCTTCATCATTTATGTTTTAGTTTACTTCAAAAAAACTTGATTTCCGAAATGTATGCATGTCCTCTTCGTTTTTTTTTAAATTCTCAAAATAAATATAAGAATTTCCGAGACCACTGGATCGTGGGGAAGCGTTTTTTTTTTCTAAGTTAAAAAAAAATGTTTTTTTTTTTCAAATTCTGTGTTCCGACGTAATTTGACCAACAAATGTTCTTAGGTTTATTTATTTAGTAATTATTGAAACTATTGCAGCGATTTTAATGAAACTTGATGATTTGGTGCGCATGTGAACCAAATTAGGATTTGGTTAGTTTTCGAGTTTTCACAGTCTCTCACAGGGGCGTGGATAGCCCACAATATTTAAAAACGTTATATCAAGAGAACTAACAACGTAGTCGATATGAAATTTATTAACGCAGATGTACTTGCTATAAGGTATCTTATTACAAAAATTTGGCGCAATAGCAATAGTGGGCGTGGTGACTCTCATACAAGTAAAGTACGTTAAGTGGTATATCTATCGAAATATCTGAGCAATCAAACTAAAATTTGGTGTAAGAAGTACCAGGGTGTGTGTCACCGCCCTAAACTTTAAGGTTAATAACGGCAGATATTGCAATATATACAACCTATTGTGATAAAATTTGGTAAGCTGATGTCGATCACGAATAAAATTTATTTAATAACCAAAAGTAGGCGGAATTGAAGAAGTGGGTTTGGGATCTTTCGCCTTTTTAATTTTTATTCGATTTTTCCAACATTTTCCATATTACACCCAACACTCTTTTTGCACGGTAGATACGTTCCTTAGAAAACCGTGCAAAAAAAATCTTGTAAAAAAGTACATGCAATATATATATCGTGTAAGATGAAAAAACTTTACCAAAAACCGTGCAAAAAAAGTTTACAAAAGATTTTTATTTTAGTTTTTAACGAAATTGCTCTTCTCTTTGGTATATTTTGATTTTGTTTCTGCATTTTATTAATCGGGTGTGTACTAATTATAACAAAGATGTAAGACAATATAACATATTTATAGGACTTGTGTAAGTCGAATTTTTAACATATTCCCTTTATTAGTAGTAAAATATTAATATGAATGCAAATTATACTTTAAATTTCAACATCGAATTAAAAAAAAAACTTTAATTTGAACATCAACTTTTAAAACTACGAACTGAACGCTTTTCCCCCAATTGTATTTTTGTTGCTGTATACACAACTTAGCTGTACAATTTAGAATTGAAATTAAAAAAATCTTTTTTGAGATTCGTGCAAGAACAAAAAATTCTTGTAAAAAAGTTAATTTGCTCTTATTTTTAAGCTGTATTATTTCAAAATCGTGTAAAAAAGTACCGTGTAAAAAGAGGATTGGGTGTACTTTAACTTTTTCCAACCTTTTAACTTTTTCGAGTTCATATATCCCATAAGTATTTTTTAGTCTTTCTTAAATTCTTTCAACTTTATTCGCCATTTTCTTTATTTATCCGACTTTTTCATCGATTTTGAATTGTTTCAACATTTTTTAACCTCTTCAATTCCTAGAGAGCCTTTCAACCGCTTTCAATATTTTTCGACTTCTTCAATTTTTCAACATTTTTCAGCATTTTCCATATTTTTCTACTTTTTCAATCTATTTCAACAGTCTTTTGCAACTGTTTCAACACCTTTCAAACTTTTTTAATCTTTTTACTTTTTTTCTCGACTTATTCAAGCTTTTCAACGTCTTTTTAACATTTATTTAAAAGGTACTTTCAATGCTGTGTTAGGTATGTGAGTTTTGGCATGGCAGAATATTACTAATTTTAATTTATTTTTATTTCTCATTTATTTCTCAAATGTTTCGGAGCCGTAATATTCTATCCTTATTTGGATTGTACAATTTAATTTTACCCTTAGAGCGTTCTCAAAAGTCCAAGCCTAAATTTAATAGTGCTTTTAAATTTATCATTTTTGATAAATAAGTATAAGACAACCTTTAACGAATTAGTTCCTTTTTCAATTACATAGTCAATGGCCTATATACGGAAAATATGGAAATTACTTCTTTTTATTGATTTTCGAATAGCTTGAGCATTTTGTGTCCGATTTGAGCAAACATATACTTGAAATATTTGTTAAAAAATAAAAGAAAGGTTTTTGGACTTAAACGGAGCAATTGAAATTTGGTGACTTTTTTGAAAAGACCAAAAAAAGTCACTTTTTTGGACTTTGACCGCTTGTAACTCCATCAAATCCTATCCGATCCTCATGAACAGCAAATCGTTAGATAGAAGATAAAATTACTTTTTGAGTAGTGTGCAACTGATTTATGTCGAACAAAAATTGATAGAAATATGACCAAGTAAATAAAAAAAGTGCAGATATAAGGGTTTTTTTTTTTGGGAATATCTCGAAAGCGATTCTTAAAAAAAATGGTTGTCATTTTTGGAATCTACGCCTCAAAATACATAGAAAAAAGTGTATGAGAAATCAGATCTTTTTTTTGTAAGCTAGTGTTATCAAAACAAAAAAAAAATGAAATCGTTCTTCCAATGCATCACAATTTTACTGCAAGCATTTGCCACAATTCCAGCAGAACAAAGTTTTTCTGTGTTAAAATGATAGAAATTGTATTCAAGGTCTACAATGACAGAAGATCGCTTGAAAGGATAGGCTCTGGAAAATATTCATAAAGAAATTGATATCAGCTCAGCTGAAATTGTTGAATTATTTTACCAGAAGAAACCTCGCCGTATTGAAACCCTTGACTGGACTACTGATTAGATTGTTGTAATATGTCAAAAAACATAAATGTTGCTCGTTGAAAAATTCAATTAATGTGAGTTTTCATTTAAAAAAATATCAATTCCCCACCCCTCAAGAAAATCCTGGATCCGCCACTGCTAAAGGATATTACTAATCATAAAATTCTAAAAAACCAGTACAGTACTTAGCTATTTCTTTAGGAAAGCAGTGTATCTGCAATATACATTACGAGCTTGGGAACATAAACTATGAAAAAACCTCATAGTCTATGTTCAGCATCATTATTATTTAGGTTTCATTAAGTTAATTTTAAATTTGAATTGGAGATTTTAAATTATTTTTAAGGTCTAAGTTTCTGATAGTTTAAAATTGAAATATTATAAATAAATTAAATGGCTCATAATTATAGTCGCAAAGTTAATAACGCAATAAGTTAAAACCTGGTTTATACCCAAAATCGAAAATACAGAGTGACCCCATAAAAAAAAGAAAAACTTGCATTTAATTATGAGAAAATTTTAAAAATAGATTACCCTGCGTTATTGACACAAAATATTGTAGACACAGTGAACAAAAGGAATAATAAAAAGCTCGAATATACAATGCAGCGTGGCGAAATAGCTAGGACTGTGAACTCATAGTTCACAGTATGTGGGTTCGATTCTCGTTAGAAAAGATGCTTTTTTTTTCTATAATCACGTTTTAAATTTAAAAGCAGGACTTTTAAATATTTACAGCCAGGTTTCAAAGTAATATGTATTTTCATTGATATCAATAAAAAACATGTACATTTACGAGTATTGAATCCACGCACTGTGAGCGTCACCTTCCTAACCACTTCGCTACGCTGCCTTGTATTTTCGAGTTTTTTATTATTCCTTTTGTTCACTGTGTACAATATGCAAGTTTTTCTTTTTCTTATGGGGTCACTCTGTATTTTCGATTTTGGGTAAAAAACAGGTTTTAACTAAGAGTGCTCTTAATTTTGCGACTATGATTAAGAGCCAGTAACTTTAAGTGGTCGAATTTTTGGAAAAATTTAAAATTTTAATTTAGAGCTTAAATTACTATTTTTCTTTTATGAAATAAAGCTTTGAGGAAATTTAAAAATTTTTATATATTTTTAATATCTTTTGCTCTTAAAAGAAAATTCAATTTGACTCAAACGTTATTTTCGGGAAAACGTTTTTTTTTTTGTTTGATGTTTCATACAAGTCTTTTTTTTGGTTCCGAAGAATATTTTAAATTCTGAGTATCAGTTATTGAACAAAGACTCGCGTTTAACTATTCCTCTATATATTATATAAAACCTTGCAGAATTTTTTTTTTGGGTTCAAGGAATACTTTCAACTATTCCAAGGATTCGTGTTCTGCAAAGCTCTGCGGTCAGTAAATAAAGATTGTTCTTAACAAGGAAATAAGAAAAAAAACTTAGATTTTTCTTTTCATACCACTAATTTATAATCATATTCAAGCAAAATTTGCGGTAGGTTGTGTTAGCAAAAAACGTTTTATTTAGTATGTCAAGTTCTTGGTGGTAATTTAAGTCATTAAATTTAAAGAAAGTCAAGAGTAATCAAAATTTAACCGTAAAGGTTACATAGCGTTTTGTTTACCTATAAACATTTGTTTTTTTTTTTTTTTATAAATGATTTTGAAAATTTTGCTGACTGGTGTTCAAATGCGTTAAACTTTATGCTTTAAACGTAAAGAACAATTATAAGCAATTTAAATACACCAACAAAAAATTGAAGAAGTTTTTATTTATCTTTAAAATGGGTCTGCAAAAAATCTCGAAATTGGTGAAAAACATAGTACCCTATTTTTCAGGGGCTAGGTTACCAACGTTAAAATCAGATTTACATACAGTCATACAAAAAAGTATTCGTAATTTTTTTTTTAAGAAACAGTCTTTTTTTTTAAATTTTGCATGTAACTTTTTTTCACAGAATTTATTTAAAATAATTAGAGGAACTCTCTCGAACGTTTTTCAAAAGAATAAATAAAAGAAAAAACAACAAAAACGTTACACAAGGTAAAGAGCAATAAATGATGAAATTTTACCTCAAAAAAGTATTCGTAAATTTAATTTAATTATGTTTTACGTAGTATTAAATATTTAAATAGTATTAATATTTTTTAGCATATCCGTTGAGTCTAATTACTTCATTCAAGCGGTTTGGCATAGATTGAACTACTTTTTTTGTCCGTTCTGGTGACACAGCAGCCCACTCATCTTGGATGACTTTTTTAAGTTGATTTATTGATGATATCGGGTGCTTACGTATAGATTTCTCCAAATCAGCCCACAAATGTTCTATGGGGCTTATGTTAGGGGACTGGGGAGGAGTTTGCAAACTATTTAAAGTGTTGTAAAGGATCCATAGCTTCGTATTATGTGCAGTTTGTTTTGGATCGTAATCTGATTGAAAGTAATAACGTCCTGAAAGACCCAATTTTTTAGCGCCAGACTCTAAATTATTTTGACGAATGTCGATGTAGGGCAAGTGGTTCATTTTCCTAATAATAAATTGCATACTTCCAACCCCATTTGCTGCCATGCACCCCCACAGAAGCATACTACCACCACCATGTCTTATTACATAACAGGTATTTGAAAAAAGTCATCCAAGATGAGTGGGCTGCTGTGTCACCAGAACGGACAAAAAAAGTAGTTCAATCTATGCCAAACCGCTTGAATGAAGTAATTAGACTCAACGGATAAGCTAAAAAATATTAATACTATTTAAATATTTAATACTATATAAAACATAATGAAATTAAATTTACGAATACTTTTTTGAGGTAAAATTTCGTCATTTATTGCTCTTAACGTTGTTGTTGTTTTTTCTTTTATTTATTCTTTTTTAAAAACGTTCAAGAGAGTTCCTCCAGTTATTTTAAATATATTCTTTGAAAAAAATTACATGACAAATATAAAAAAAGACTGTTTCTCAAAAAAAAAAAAATTACGAATACTTTGTTGTATGACTGTAAGTCCTTAGAAGGATGTATGACAGTGCGGAATGAAATTAATGTTGAAGAAGAACCTTAACTCATAGCACTCATTAAGCTTCATTTGCATGGTGATGCATATGAGCTTATTAGGTCTCAGGATTTATAGAGAAAAAAGATTTTAGAATTCTGGGAATAGGGATGCCAACACTCAGGGTTTCGCCCGGAGACTCAGGGTTTTGAGTATGATTTCCGGGTCTCCGGGTTCAAAGTCAATCCCTCCGGGTTGAATATCATTTTTGTCGACCGCAACAAAAAAAATCGAATCTAAGTCAGCAGTTTTCCCGAATGTCAAATTCTGATAAATTCAAAGAAAAAAAAACGAAAAAAAACACAAACTATAAAATAACACAGGGCAACAATGATTTTGTTGCCTTACTTATCCGAAGGTTTTGACGCGCTGAACTCGAATCTAAGCTTAGAATTTCTCAAATAGCTCCGGTTTTCGAGATATTCCAACCTAAAAGTGCGAAAATCACGATTTTTCGAGATATCTTGGGCAAATTTATATAGAAATATATTTTTTTTTTATGAATCCATTAATGAGTTTCGAAAGAACTACTCTTCCTCTTGAAAACTCACTCGGAATTATATCGATATCTTTTTTGCTTTTCAAAGTATCCTAAATTGAAAATTATTATATAGGTTTGCATACAAACTTTTGTGTGTAAATTTGTATGAAAAATTTGAAAAAAATATATCGATATGATTCCAAGCGTGTTTTGAAGAGGAAGTGCATAGCTTTTATAAAAAGCGGTATAAGTTGGGAGCCCCTGAATGGATATTAAAAATATGGATGTCATAAGAAAGATAATTGAATTTCCTACTATACTGTAAAGACTAGTTTTGAAATTTAGCCTATAGTTTTGGATACATGAAAATTTTTCTGAAATTTTTACCAATAACATTTTTAAAAAACTTGGTAAAATTAAAAAAAATCTATGCAAATTGTACATCATTTTAAAGCAAAATAATGAAGCATTCCTATCATGCTAAAAAGTATAAATTTTTAACACATTTTTTTGAAAAAATAACGTTTTGCTAAAAAAATAATTAGTCAAAATTTCAGGCCATTAAATTATCTTTCTTATGACATCCATATTTTTGATATTCACTCAGGGGTTCCCGGTCTCACCGACAAAAACCACTAAAAAAAGAACAAAACACAAACTAGCAACGATCTGCTTGCGCCGCCAACAACAAGAGTATTGGTCAACCGAAAGGTATACAAGAAGCGGAAGGTCTGAAAGCTTAACTTTTGTATTCATAAAGCTTTAAGTAAGTGTTCCGTCTGTGAGACCGCATGTTAGTAACGGAAGGTTAATAGAATTTCAGCCACCCCCCTAATTGAATCTCCGGGTCAGACAACAGTCCGTGTTGGCAACCCTATCTGGGAACAAAAAAAAATTGATACACCTCTATTGTGTGAAACTGTCCAGGTCATATAAGCTGTTCCAGCAACTCAAGCCAGTGTCGAGAGGGGTTTTTCTGCATTGGAGTTTGTTTTAGCTTCGCAAAGAGTGCATATTTACGAAGAATCACTAGAGAATATTCTTCTAGTGCGTTTAAATGAACATTTTTTTCCGTACAGAAACCGAACCCGTACCCGCATCTAAAATTTATACGGTTCGAAACCTAGCTTTTAGGTTTTTCTTTAGACTGACTGACAAAATGGAAAAAGTCTTCTACTTGTTGTCAGAAAGTATCTCTTTGGTAAATCGATGGTACTGGATCAACGATTAACGGACTTGGGAAAATTTAACGGAAGTTAACGAGTCCGTTAACATTTTTTAAAGTTAACTTAAGAGTTAATCCGTTAGTCTAAACATTAACTTCGTTAATTAACGATTACCGGATTAACGAGTTAGTGCCCTGCTATGGCAATAACCAAATGTCAATTCCAAGAATATAGAATTAATGGACGCTTGCGTCAGTGTGCGCTTTGTTCTTCTTTGCTTGTGCGATCCCTGATTGTTTTTTCTTAAGAAAAACGACGTTGTAGTTCTAAATGTTTTGTTGAGTTAAATAACGTTCACAGCGGACTACAAATTATAAGCAAACGACACTAACTCATTTCGTTGTATCGTTCTGTTTCGTGCTATCGCTACTGATTAGTTGAAGAATGTCAAACTTGATCTATAGTTATCAGTAAATCCTATAGTTTAACGTAAGAGCAAGTGCACTTACGCAGACCTCTTACACACCACATTAGGATATTCATTTTACAAGTGTTTTTGTTTTACCACCTTCCAAAGTGACTATGTCTATAAGAAAAGCTGCGGTGCTTGACTTTCAACTTTTAATTACTAAAAATAACCCAATTGAACTTGCGCATTGAATGTTTTTTAGAAGCTGTCATAAAACTGCTCACCGCTAAAACCTATCAGAAATTCTAAAATTATTTAATGATTAATTAATTATAATAAAAAAACAAATCAAGGCTATCATAAACTACTTAGGAAAATCAATCCATATAATATATTACATGATTAATACAAAATAGTATGAAATAGGCGTGAGTATATTAGAGTGATTCAAATTTTTTTTAAGCTGCTGTTGCGGAAAAAATTAAGCTTATGATGTAAAGAAAATTTTCACGCAAACGCAGCTCTGAACCTCAATTTTAAAAGGTGGTGTCGAAACCTTTTAGTTTGCATGTAAATTGTATGGAAAACCTATATTTTATCAAAAAGGCATGTGTATGAATAGGTGATAAAGGTTGTTGGGCTGCGTAGCTGGGCACCGTTAATCAAATAGTTAACTTCGTTAATCGTTAATCCGTTACTAAAAAAGTCAACTTCGTTAAACGTTAAGCGCTAAATTTCGGAAGACTTAACGTAAGTTAACGTTAATCGTTAATCCGTTAACACGTGATAAAAATTGCATTTTTATATCGTTGCGTGATCTTATAAAAACTGTTGGTTTGAGTTAACAGATTAGGGGAAAAAAAGACGTGTATAAGAGGCCATCCATAAATTACGCCTCACGTTAAGGGGGAGGGAGGAGGTCGACGATGTGTAACAAGGGGTGGGAAAGGTCCTGAATTTCGCAAAAAGCTGTTTTGAGCTTGTGAACTATTTTTCATAAATAAAGTGTGGATTATTTAGATGAAGGTACTAATAGAATATGGTTGGAAACCACGTCGCGATCACAACATTTTGAACTCTCCGATACTAAAAATAGGACACTTTTGCATATTGTAGCCTAATATCCATTGCAACATGAAGAGAGACATAACTGTTTTTTGACACCAAAGTACAACAAAAAATGAACTAATCTCTCTTGTGCTGATAGATATGTGTATGATGAACAGCTTTAACCAGTAAACTCGAAAATGGCAAATTTTGAGTTGTGCCTCTTTAGCTAAATGTGTGCGATATATCTACGTACAGTAAGTAATATGTACTTTTTATATTCTTTTGCATAAGAATCTCTTTAAAAAAAATCATGTGTGCAATTCACACGTTGTCGTTTCACTTCGAAAAACTCTAGAAAACTTAACTGCGAGGGAATGAGATGAAAATGTTTTATTAAAATAATAAAAGTTGACGGGATCTACAATAGCTACATCAATAATAGTCCAGTAGAATTAGTCGAAAAAATGAGAAAAAAAAAATAATTCGCTACAGCAATCTGACAGCGGAATATTGTTGAACAAGCTCTTGTAAAAGCGGACAAAAAAATCGAACCGACAGCAGCTATCCGGGGTGGAATGGGGTGCATTTTTAGAGGTTGAACACAGTTTTTCACGATTTCTGGCTAAACTGTGCATCATATCAAAAAAAGTTTAAGGCAAAAGTTGTAGGAAATAAGAAGATCTACAACTTTTATTCTGATCATTTTCGCCTTAACATCAAAATTTTTCAAAAAAATGGCTGAAAACCGGTTTTTTGGTTTTTAATTTTTTTCTTTCACAAAAAAGTTTCTATGGAGAAAAAAAAAATTTTAATTTTTGGTCCAAGAATTATCAAAATTTTTTTTCTCATTTATTTTTTTAATGAAAATTTATGTAGTGGCATTGACAATTTCAAATCATAGTGTATTAAGGTGAATACAGTGAAAACAACAAAGGATTTGAGCTGCTACACACGAAACACCAAAACTCTTCGCGCGGAGAGACCACAGATTTTCAATTTTTCGGTCAATTTTTCCATTGCAGTATACCTTTTTTTACTATTTATCTAAAGAAGACATAACAAAGAGTAAGTGAGCCAAAATAGAACTCCTTAGGAGGTGTAGTTTTAAGAGGAATCGCAGTTAAAAATTTCGGTTTTTTTAGTTTAAAAATTAAATTTAACAACAACCTCTGAATATTTTCGTCTTAAAAAATTACTACCTTTGTGTAACACTGAAAAGTATGTTTTGCCCAAGTTTCAGCTCCATAGAAACTTTTTTGTGAATTAAAAAAATTGAAAACCAAAAAACCGGTTTTTTTGAAAAATTTTGAGGTTAAGGCGAAAATGATCAGTACAAAAGTTGTAGATCTTCTTATTTACTACAACTTTTGCATTAAACTTTTTTTGATATGATGCACAGTTTAGCCAGAAATCGTGAAAAACTGTGTTCGACCTCTAAAAATACACCCCATTCCACCCCGGATAGCTGCTGTCGGTTCGATTTTTTTGTCCGCTTTTACAAGAGCTTGTTCAACAATATTCCGCTGTCAGATTGCTGTAACGAATTATTTTGTTGTTCAAACCCTATTTCTACTGGACTATAAATGATATATCAAGTTAAATAATCATTGAGCAGAATGGCCGAAAACTATCAGCTTTGAGATCTATTAACCAAAAGCTGAAATATAAGCGTGGAAAGATTTCTTATTTTTTCAAGCATTGCACTGATTAACTACCAAAGCGCTACTGCTCTTGCTCTGCAAACGAGAACGATTTGACTGCTATGCCAATTATAAATAATTAAAAGGAGCGCGTTCAGAGTCCATATACTCAAGATGATTAAGTTTGTATCTTTCATTAACACGTTAAGGTCTAATGGGTAAATTTTTATCCAAAAGAAGAGTTCATTTTAAAAAATCCTACCAGACGACAAGAGATGTTGTGGTTTTTAAAGCTTTATTGAGTAAAGGAAGGATTAGTCTGAAATGAATATTTTTATTTTTCTGAACTTATTTGGTTAACCCGTATTTTTATGATAATTTAGTTAATTTATAGTTCTGGAAATTTTGGTGGAAAATCGATCCAGAAAAATTTAAAAAGAAATTGCGAAACAATTTTAAAGATTCAATGTGGCATGCTATAATAAAATATATTTGATTGAAAGAAAGGTTGTACGATAAATTTTTTTTTATGTTTTTTATCTCATTGAGGGCTAATGGGTAAAAATTTAGTCAAGCCATATGGTGTGCCGCTGGGGAAAACATTATTTTTTTTTCATCGGCAACTTTTATTGATCCCGTGCCCTCCCACACCAAATTATATCAAAATTGTACGGGCCCTTGTAGCACCAGTCTTTAATGGGTTATTAAAATTAATTGTTTTTTGTTTAGATAATTTTTTCAAATGTTTGAATTTATGTTGATTTTATTAAAAAAAATTTAATTTAATTTCGGAACTGTTTTTTTAATTTAATGGTTTCTAGATGCAAAATTGCATATATGTGACGTCACACTAGGGAGGGGGAGTCTCACAAATGTAACAAGCTGTGGCAAGGACGGGGGGGTCAAAAATCATGAAATTCGTGTGACGTAATTTATGGTTACCCCCTAATTGGAGTTTGTAATTTAGTCATTTAGCATAATGCGGATATTCCACTTCATGAACATTAATATGTTGAAGCTCTCGTCTGAAAGCGAGGCTTGTTTCGGTGTTAAAATATCTTTGCCTGTGGAAAAAAGATTTTCAACTGCAGCGCTTGAGGGTATAGCAGTATTATATTTAATAAACAGATTTATGAATAGCTGTTATCCGAGGAACAGTCATTTGATTTCATGTCTAGCCACATTTTGACGAGATTTTGAGCTTTACTCTTTAGAGATTTGTGGCTCTTAGGTTTTTCTTTAGACTGAGTGACAGAGTTGAAAAAGTCTTCCTCATCATCGTCGTTGTTACACTCGTTGCTGCCTCCGTAACCTAAACTGTCTCTGTTCTTCGAACTTTCGGCAGCTTCTTGTCGTAACGCCTCTTCTACCTTTTTTTCATTAATTTTTTTACTGCATCCACTCGACTGCTGTCATATGTTTCCATCCATATCAACAGGAACTTACTTGTCGTTAGAACGTGTTTCGAAATGTTAACTTTGTTAATTAACGATTAACGAGTTAATGCCCAGCTATGTTGGGGTGCTTAGAGTCGTTTCGTTGTAAATTTATGGCCATTTTCGAGTGACATGAATTTGATACTCTACGACTCAACAATAGGCTTATTCCGGCCAGATTTTGTGGTAAAAATTGAAAAGTGTCAAATTGCGATTTTCGAGAGAGTAAAAGCTGAAATTTCTCAGACTGCTCGAATCACCATAATTCTGGCAGAAACACAAAAATGGGTAAAATTGAAAACTGTCAAAAAGTTGCGCGTATTTTAGTAAGCAAACAATGGCAGAGTTCAGGAGCTAAAGCCAGCGACGTAGTTAGTTGTATAACCATTTCGTTTATACCTTCTGAGTGCAAGGCGAGTGAAGAATTTTCGAAAATATTGTTGAAATAACTCAAAAGTGAAAGACCGTTTTTAAAGTTTTCTACCTGATTTTTATATGTTAGCTTCATAAATTATCTTGAACTTTCATTTATTTTAAATGTATAAAGTTCATTTTAAAACAATGCCTAGTATACAAATAAGAGGTTTGGCGCAAAGTAAATTTTAGCGTATCTGTTTGGTCATAATCTTCTGAATTCAATATAAATAAGATTTTCGAGACTGTTTAAAATGTTAAGCTAGGCAAAAATTTTACATTTCGTATACATTTTTACGGAATTCACATTATTTTTAACAACTAGTTAGTCCAGAATAATTCTGCTCCAAATTTTTTTGTTCAAGCAAAGAGTAATGTTCAATGGAATTGTAAAAACAAAATAAGAAAATTGGAGCAATTTTGATTTTGCGACACTTCTGAGAAAATAATTAACAAGGATCTGGTTAATTCAACTAGGAAACGTAATGTTTTGGTGCCAAGTTGAATCTAGTTATTTCTACCAGAAATCTGATTGAAAATAAAAAAAATTAATCTAGTTATTTCAAAACGATATATGGTTAAAAACTTATTCACTCTTTCTCGGGCAGCTCGGAGAGTCCAAGCCCGATGAGGTAATTCTTCATTTAATTGGCCGCTTCTATGACCATTCCTAGAACCCATCGATTGACACCACTTTCGTACGAATTGATTCAACAACTTTAGTTTCCCATATATATTTGGCCGACCATTTTTCCAAGTCCCTTCTTAGCTGAAATTTCGCTCCATACACATATGCACCAGAGAACCAGCCTATCAGCATTCACTGATCTTTACTAACTATGTGAATACAGTTGATGCCGTATGTATACAATTCTGAACGCAAAAAAGTAATAACGAATTATAAAAAATGTTAATGAATGAAATCTAAATAATGTCTTATGATACGTCATTACAATAAAATCTAAATAATGTTTTATAATTCGTTATTACTTTTTTGCTTTCAGAATCGCATATATAAGCATCATATTTATATATATTTACATAAAAAAATTCAACGTTTACTAGCGTTATAGTTATTTCCTTTTTAATTTACAAATTTCCTTGTTAAAAATATTGAAACACAAAAAAATCAACTGGAAATAAATTTTCAAGAAGTCTGTTTAAAAATCATGTTTCTTTTCCTTCAGTGTATGTTAAAACTGCGCACTTCGAAAAACAATATCTTAGAAATAATTATCTGGCTGACTACCGTACAATCATTTAGTTGACATTCAACTTTACGATTCCCTTTCAATAAAAAATAGCTCAGATATTAAATTAAATAAATGAGCATTTACCAAAAAATGTTTAGATTTCAAGCTTTTTGTTATGTTGCTCCTTCTGAAAACAACCTTATAAGAAGTAAAAAAAAATCAACGTTGATCATCGTATTTTATAAGGAAAGTATTGGATAGGTATAATTCAGACAGGAAATTTAATTTCCCTCTCTTGTGAAAAGTGAGGCTCCAGTCTCGTAGCCAACGATTTTAACAGTCTTCAAGTTTTAGCCACAAGAAATTTATCTGGGTGAAAATTTAAACTTATTTTTGGGAGGGGAGTGATCAGCTGTTTCTTACTCTCATTTTTTCTCTCTCAAACACCACATTTTTTCTGGCAGGAGCACTTTTTGTGGTAAAACTTTATAAATATTTACCCATTTTTTCTGGCAGGAACAAACCTAATATTAACCAAACGGTTTCAAATTTATGTCATCTTAAAATGGCTGTAACTTTACGAGGAAACATCACAGATGACCACTTTGAAATTCATTTGGAAGAAGAAGAACGGTAATAAATTATGCTTATATCATAAATAAGCTGAAGACATTTTTTTGAATCCTATGCATGGCCTCATTTTGTAGGTACTTAACCTCAAATATTTCAGAACTCTGACATGATAGGTCAAATCTGAAGCCAGATTTGGATTCAGCGCAAAAACGATCTTCAGCAGGCCAACAACATTCATCACCTATTCATTCGCATACCTTTTTATTAAATTCATTACATACAATTTACATGTAAAACTAAAAGGATTCGGCAACACATTTTAAAATTGAAGTACAGAGCTGCATTTGCTTGAAAATTTTCTTTATATCATAAACTTAATTTTTCCACAACAGCACCTTAAACAAATCATAAAAAAAAATCAGATTCACCCTAATGTATATATAAGAGTTTTAATATACTAAAAAATGGTAAATATCACTTTACAATTTTTAACTCGGGACAGTTTCGTTTTCAGAATGTTCCAGAGCAATTTTATTTAAGAATTCGAGAACGGATAGGATACTAAATATATATTATTAATAAAAATAGTGAAAAATTTCAAAAAAACTTTGAAGTCATGGGAAAAAAATACTAAGTAAAAAGAAGTTCAAGAAGTTACTTTTTAACTATTGGAAATATTAAGACATGCAGGATTTTTATAAACGATGTTTTACTATAAAAACAATTTGAGGAAAAAACGCTGGCATACCCGTTGGCCCTCGGGGCCGCTGTTTCGACGTAACTGCACGAAGCCTTCCTGTCGCAAAAGCGGCTTCATATTAAGTCAAACCAAAAGTAAAATTATGTATACAAAAATAAATTACGAAATATATATATATAATACGTTGGTTCAAATTGCAATACATGTTCCGATTTTTGGTGCTCAGGCCTGAAAATATATCTTGAACCCATGGGGCTCTTGTACCAAAATTTTACCCGAATCGTACCATGGAAAGGCGTGTCAGTGGGTTGACTTGTATGATTTTTATGCATTGTCGTTCACATGTAATTTTTGGGCCGCAATCTTCGAATACAGTAGGTCCACTAAGAAAATTTGAATTAGTTGCTTTTGTAGAAAAAGGTATATATTCGGGAGAACTAAAGCTGAAGGTGGTCTGTACGATATTGATGAGAAAACAGAAAATGACTGCCTCAACTTACTTATTTTCGGAAAAATAGGCGATTACATCAAAGCCTGGTTCCAAGAACCAGAAGCCCTCTCTGCGCCACAAATTTTTTTTTTTTAACTTTTCTCTTATTTATTGTATCTCTTTAAGTTTTAAGGACTAACAATAAGTTATTAACTCTTATTTCTAAACAAAACTATTACAAATTATAAATTTTATACAAATTAGTATATATATTATAATAAGTAATTCAAAGCTATGTGGGACTCAAAGACTTTAGCTTTTCTGAAAATAAATATTACTAAGCACATCTTCTGTTCATTTCTGCAATTGGAGCGGTGTCGCAGCGATATGTTTACGGCAACCCATCTATAGTTGCAGCTGTTGACTATTACGTATCCACTGATTAATTTTCAGCCGAGACGAGCGAGGTCCCGGTCTGAGTTGGCGTGGTAGCAGAGATGGGCTAGGTCCCTGTCCACCATCATAGAGATAATTAGTACTCCGATATGAATGTGACATGGTAGCCGAGACGAGCTAGGTCCCAGTCTATCATGTTGAGGAGAGCTAGTGCAACGAGGATTCTGAAGCGATAGCCGAGATGAGCTAGATCCCGGTCCAGCACCCAAAATCATCCTAAAAGCACACTGCTCCAACACTCATGCTGCCGCACTCTCCACTCATCGGGCAGCAGCCGAGACGAGCTAGGTCCCGGTCCAGTGCTCTCATAGGAATGGCGATTTTTATTTTATTTTTTTTTTATTATTATTATTATTATTATTATTATTATTATTATTATTAGAGAACAGTGCCCGAGACGAGCTAGGTACAGGTACAAAGTTCTTTTTGCGAATAATTTTTAATGCTTCATAGTTGCGTATGCACATGCTCAAATGGAAGCTTCACCATTGATGCCAATAAGCGTGGAGGATATATTTATAGTAGCTGGACGGTCAGACCTTTTTAAACGCGAATGTGCTGAAGTGTTGGCAAGTGACGTAACTAATGGATTGATGTAATTTTGCAGTTTTTTGAAGTATGTATTTTCCTTTTACTCTTTCAAATTCTGCCTTAACCATAGGTATATGGAGATCTCTATGGATATGCTCATTTCTAATGAACCAAGGTGCTCCTGTTATTGCCCTTAGCATCTTTGCTTGAGCTCTTTGTAGAATTTCTATATTTGATGAACTAGCAAAACCATATAGCTGTATACCATAGGTCCAGATAGGCTTGATTACACTATTATATAGTAGAACCTTATATTCCAATTTTAGAGGAGAGTGTCTGTTAATTAACCAGTCCAAGCTTGCAGCTTTGAGTTTGATTTGCGTCTTTTTGGCTTCGATATGCTTAAGCCAAGTTAAGCGTTTATCTAAGTGAATGCCAAAATAAGTTACATCATTTGCTTCTGGAACTCGAATACCATTCAATGTTAAGATTGAAGTTAGATTTCTATTTAATGTAAATTTGACATGTCGGCATTTTTGCTCATTCACCTTGATACGCCATTTTGATAGCCAGTTTTCAATAAAGACTAGATGATTTTGAAGCTGGTTGATGGCAACCACAGCATTTTTGTGACGACTTAAAATTGCAGTATCGTCAGCAAAAGTGGAGGTGGCTAGCTGGTCATTTGTCGGAATATCATGGTGAATAAAATATATAAAAACGGACCAAGAACACTATCCTGAGGAACTTCATCGCCAATCGGAAATTCAGATGTATTAAAACTTTGAAATTTTTAATCGAATTTTACAGTCAATTGCAGTAACCAATATTCATGTGAAATTTCACAAATCGGTTAATGCTTTATAAACAAACATGACAAAGACAACAAATGGAACAATTTAACCTGGTAATTGGTGACATATGTTTCGGCTATTACCACATATGTATATACACACATTTATATGTACACTGCGTTCATAAACTATAGCACAATTTATGTATTTTAAGAAAATGTGCTGTAGCATGTTGGATATTGAACCTCAGACGCTCATACTGACATATTTTGTGCTTAGGTATGTTCTCTTTAAGCTGACATTATCAAATTTTGTATTCACTTGACTCTCTCCATAAACCGTGATCAATATCTCCAACATTGCATTTTTTCCGCCTAAAAATCGTTCATTTAGTATAGCGCAAATGATTTAAAGTCAATTTTTTTCAACAAAAACAACAAATTTTTAATATAATTTTTTATTATTTATTACGAAATGCTTCCGCCATTTGATTTGGTGCATTCAAATATTCTGTTTCGCATGGAGTATGCTAAATTTTGTACCAGTTGAGCGTCGAGAGCCTCTCACTCTTCAAATATGGCTGTTTTTAATCCAGCAACACTTGAAAACTGTCGTTTATCAGCATATATTCGCCTGACAAGAATCCTCCAAATGTTCTCAATTGGATATAAGTCAGGAAAACAAGCTGGTCAATCCAAAACATTGTTCATTTCAAGCCACTCTTGTGTTTCCTTCCTGGCGAGAACAGCGGCGTTATCCTGCTGAAATATGTAGTAACAGCATCTATCTTGTTCCATATATGGAAGCAAACTAGTTCTCAATAGCTGAAAATACAACTCGCTGATCAGTTTTGTGGGTACAACTTGTAGTTCCAAAGTGCTTCGAGCTGTAAAAAACCCCAAATCACAAAATAATCTTCACTAAAATTTCTCTTTGAAAAATATCAGGGTTCTTTTTTTAAATCACGCCAAAATCCTATATTGCCATTCGGACCGTCCAAGTTGAACATCTTTTCATGAGAATAAATTACCAGTTGAAATTAACAACCATTAACGAAGATAAAATGGAGCATATTAAAAAAGCTTAGCTTTGTCCAGCCTCTGTCCATATTACTCCGGCAAAACTCTAACCATGCATCCTTATGACGCTTGAAGAGGCGTGGCATAAGCTCCAATTTTTGCCTGCAAATTTGTTTGGAGCCCTTGAGCATATTCCAAATCGTTGTTTTGCACATTTTTGTTGGAACACAATCTGCAAGTTGGTTGCTGTCCACGCCAACAAGATAACACAAGTGTGGCTTGAAATGAACAATGTTAATGTTTTGGATTAGCCAGCTTGTTTTCCTGACTTAAATCCAATTGAGAACATTTGGGGGATTCTTGTCAGGCGAATATATGCTGATAAACGACAGTTTTCAAGTGTTGCTGGATTAAAAACAGCCATATTTGAAGAGTGAGAGGCTCTCGACGCTCAACTGGTACAAAATTTAGCACACTCCATGCGAAACAGGATATTTGAATGCACCAAATCAAATGGTGGAACCACTTCGTAATAAATAATAAAAAATTATAATAAAAATTTGTTGGTTTTGTTGAAAAAAATTGACTTTAAATCATTTGTGCTATACTAAATGAACGATTTTTAGGCGGAAAAAATGCAATGTTGGAGATATTGATCACGGTTTATGGAGAAAGTCAAGTGAATACAAAATTTGATAATGTCAGCTTAAAGAGAACATATCTAAGCACAAAATATGTCAGTATGAGCGTCTGAGGTTCAATATCCAACATGCTACAGCACATTTTCCTAAAATACATAAATTGTGCTATAGTTTATGAACGCAGTGTATATATATAGCCTCATCAGACCAGTTTTTGGTTAATTTGTAATGCGATTCGAACCCCCGACCATTCCATGAATTATATGTGGACGGTCGCTCAAACACTTGAGCCACGGAGGTTCTGCTGAACGACATGTACAAAGTGCACATTTATATTATGCACACATTGCGCTATCTGTTGTATTTTTATTGTCATTTCTCGTTTGAGCGGCCGTCCACATATAATTTATGGAATGGTCGTGGGCTCAAATCGCATTACAAATTAAACATAAACTGGTCTGATGAGGCTATGTATATACATATGAATATGTGTATATATGTGGTAATAGCCGAAACATATGTCACCAATTACCAGGTTAAATTGTTCCATTTGTTGTCTTTGTCATGTTTGTTTATAAAGCATTAACCGATTTGTGAAATTTCACATGAATATTGGTTACTGCAATTGACTGTAAAATTCGATTAAAAATTTCAAATTAATTAATAACATTCAGTCGACTAAGACAAATTAAAAAAAGATGTATTAAAACTTTGATATATAACCCTTTAGCACCTGTTTGCCAAGTATGACTCTAGGACTGCATGAACATTTTGAGGAAGGAGCTGTCTGATTTTATAAATTAGGCTTTCATGCCATACTTTGTCAAAAGCTTGCTTGACATCGAAAAATATGGCGGAACAGTATTCTCTATGTCCAAACGCATTTCTAAGTTAGTTTGTTATTCTATTCACTTGCTCAATGGTTCCATATTTTTCCCTAAAGCCAAACTGGTGTGAAGGAATAAGTTGATAATCTTGAAGGTATCACCAAAGTTTTTTTAAGAATACTTTTTAAAACAGTTTTGAGAGGCAGGGAAGCAAGCTAATAGGTCTGTATGAAGATGGAGAAGTGGAATCTTTGCCGGGTTTCGAGATCATTTTGATTATTGATTTTTTCCACTCACCAGAATAATGGGCAAAATTAATTATAGCGTTAAAGAGCCTGGTGATGAAGACTATAGCTGTTTGGGCTAAATTTTTCAGCATTATGGGGGTTATGGAGTCATGGCCGGGAGCTTTTCTGCAAATAAGTTTAATATTTATGACGGTGGCTACCTCATTCGGAGAAATATGCATATTTATATTTTGGGTGATACGTATTTGCGGAGGAAGATCAATAATGTTTGAGGCACAATTTGGTTGAAATACTAGGCTTAGATGTTGTGCAAAAACAAATGCTCTTTCCTCATCACTTCGTGCCCAATCGCCATTAATATCCCTTAGTGGAGGTTCGGTCTCAATTGGATTTTTAAATACGCGGCTAGACTTCCAAAGGGACGATTTATTAGTTTTGTTTGCTGCTGTAATTAAAATGGAATTTATAACCCCAATATCATCATCAACATGCTCTTTACATCCTATTGTATAATTTGTGTGGATATGTGTGCTTATGTACTTTTTGTATTTAATCCAGTTTGTATTAGGATTTGTAAGGGTATGTGGTACCTCTCTATGCTTAGGTTTTTCAAATATTTGTATGACAACAGGGGAATGATCAGATGATAAATCGAAACTTGTACTGACCGAAATTAAATCTCTGCGAATACCTTTAGTGATGGCAAAATCGATAAGGTCAGGAATTTTGTTGCGGTCCGCTTGCCAGTATGTAGGTTTTCCAGGAGAAGCAACATCCAGATTGCTATTTTTGTTAATAATGGCTTTATAAAGCTGATTACCTTTAGGATTATTAATGCGAGAGCCCCAGAAGGTGTATTTCGCATTATAGTCACCGGCTGCTACAAATTTATCACCTAAGGTTTTAAAATAGTCCAAAAACTGCGCCTCTGATACAACAAATCGGGGAGGACAGTAAACTGCCGATAAAGAAAGGTCTTTGCCATTACTTTGCAAACTAATTGAAGTGGCTTGTAGATGGTTTTGGGCATACGCCCCTAAGTAAGAATGTTTAAGTATTCTTCGAATTAGTATGCCAGTGCCGCCATGTGCTTTGCCGTCAGGGTGATTGGTTTTATGGAATATATAGCCAGAAATAGTGAAATTATACTCATTTGTTAAGTGGGTTTAGGATAGCATTACATCTTCCCGAGAAGTTTGAAATCTCTAGCTTATGTTGGCCTACGCCGTTTGCATTCCATGCGCAAATCCTTATGAGATCTATAACTTGGCAAGAAGAACAGTCATTAATTGGGCTTGCATATCAACGATACGATCTAATGATTTTTGCATGGCTATCATGAAATTTGAGTAAAATTAGAAATTATTTGCTCCAGGTTATTGCTTGGTTCCGGGGGTGATTGCTGTTGCACTTGAGTACCTGATTTTACAATATTTGCATAAGAATTAGCTGGTGTAAAAGAGTTGGAAGAGGACTGCTGGGGGCAGAAGCGGCAAAGTTAAATACATTTTTAGTGGGGTTACGGGCAGCCTGTTTTAGTAGAGTTACCCTCTGTTTAAGGCTTTGATATACAGGACAGCTTCTATAGTTAGCGGTATGGTTACCATTGCAATTGCTACATTTTTTGGAGCTTGGATTGCTTCCGCTTTTTTGGTACATAAGAAGCTATGGTGGAGCTCGCCACAAGCGACACATGCAGTACGGAGATTACAATATGTTTTGGTATTGCCATACTCTTGACAGTTTGCGCATTGGACTGAACCATTACGTTTGTGGGGCTCCTCAACAGAAATTTTTCTGTGCAGTAAATATTGCAATTTATATATTGGATGCGATTCATTTTTTTTCAGCTTAGCAGCATCGGGGAGGAGGTCTACCTTGAACATAGGTTGTGAAACCCTATCTTTATTTATAATATTAATAACTTCTCTGGCATGGAAACCTTTTTCTTCCAGAGTATTTTTAATTTCGTTCACGTATAAATCGGATTCAATACCTTTAAGTACTACAGAAAAACCCTTACTGCTTTTGAGCTGGTACGTGTAATAACTCTTTTTTTTGGCTTCTAGGTCACGTACTAAAGTACGGTAATTACATTCCGCGTATATTTGGATCTTTGTTTCATGAATATTTCATTTTGGGAACAGAATTACTTTAGTACAAATGCCCCAAATTTTTTAATTTTTTTAGAGAAAGTAGCGCTATAAAAACAAAAAATAAGTATGTAAAAAAAGAGGGTCGGACGGATCTATTTTCGGAGATATAGCTATCGGAAGTTGCGGATATAGCTTTTATAAAAATCAGTATCAAATACATAAAATATGTTGCTATTTTTCGAATATACTCTATTGAAATGCTAATATTTAAATTATGATGTTTGAGTTTTACAATTTCAAGCAATAAAATAGATATTATTTTTTGTAGTAGCTTGAAAAATAAGTTTCAAAGAATGAATAGAACATTTTAGAGTACTATCGCACAAACATTGATTTCTTCCTCAATTTTTATTTTCTGTACAAAAATATGAATTTTTCCTAATAAGATATGGCTAGTAAAAAATACTAAAAATATATAATATGAATTAAATGAGTTGTTGATAATTATTGATTTATTTGTAATACTCTACTACTGTTCAAACTGTATTTTTTATTTTGAAAGCGATTAGGAAATATCTTCCAATAAAGTAAAATATACATATGTGAATCTGAATTTTATTATACAGTTTCTATAAGCGATTGATCATTAGTGAAAAATTAAAAGTTTAGTAATAAAAAGTATTATAATATTTTACAATTCAATTCAACTGCATGTATATATATTTTTAACCGTTAGTTTTACAGTTTCGCGTTGTATTGTTTTCGCTATTATATAAATCGTAATAATTACAGTTTAAGTTACAACTTTTATGCGATTGAATTCGAAGCGACAGCTTTTACTATAGAATCTTTAATTTTACAAGTGTTCTTTTTTTCATGTAAATATATTCGTAGGCCGCGCAGGCACAAGCAGGACTGGTCGGGGGGCGCATATTCATAGTTGGCCTGGGGCTGTCAGAAGTCTAAATCAGGCCCTGGTCTAATCCAGTTTGCACTCCAGAATTTAAATATTACACACATTCTTATGCTCTTTCATTCAGTTGTCGAAAAACCATTGACAAAGCAACATCATGCGCGAATGTAGCTATTATCGTCTGTTATGCACTTAGAGATTTTTTTTTACAGCTATGGCAAATGAACGAATTTACAACGAAAAGACATTATGACGCATTTCAAATGCCTTTTCGTCGTCAATTCGTTATTTTCTTTCTTTCTTTCTGAATACCTTTTCTAATCTTTTTTTATTTTTCACTTTCTGCCGCAACATTCATTTCGCAAACGATTTTTGCGAAAAATTTCTTGCGGTGCAGCCTCTCTCCTCTCATCAACACAATCACACTTTCAATTTTGCCGACCCCTGTTGTAGATCTGGGGTCGGCAAAATTAAAAGTGTGATTGTGTTGGTGAGAGGAGAGAGGCTGATCTACAACAGGGGTCGGCAAAATTGAAAGTGTGATTGTGTTGATGAGAGGAGAGAGGCTGCACCGCAAGAAATTTTTTCGCAGAAATCGTTTGAAAAATGAATGTTGCGGCAGAAAGTGAAAAATAAAAAAGATTAGAAAAGGTCTTCAGATTCTAAAATCTAGAACCCAATGCATTTTTTGCTTTATGACGTCAAAAGAAATTAACGAATTGGCGACGAAAAGGAATTTAAAATGCGTCATAATGCCTTTTATTTGTAAATTCGTTCATTTGCCATAGTTGTTAAAAAATTCTCTATGTGCATAACAGACGATATTAGCTACATCTGCGCATGATATTGCTTTGTCAATGGTTTTTCGACAACTGAATGAAAGAGCATAAGAATGCGTGTAATATTTGAGCGCACAATTGTGCTATGTGGTCAGTGTTGCCACTGAGAAATTTATTTTCCTACCAAAATTTTCTCGAAAACCTACCAAAATCGTTTGTAACCTACCAAAACTTTACAAATTAAAAAAAAAAAACTTTTTGCAGCATTGAATTCGTTTATTAACATTTAATGCTGTTTAAAATACATATTCTAGTATGTCGTCGTTTTAAATGCTTAACCGCATATAGCACAAATTTTCTGTTGCAAAATCATGTAGAATGGTTCACATCAAAAGTCGGGCAAGTGTGCGCAAAAAGTTACCACATGACACATGCAGCGTACAATTAAGCGATGAGCGTTAGAAGAAAGAAAAATAATAATTAAAAATAATTTTGAAATCAAAACCGATCGCAGCGTTACAAATTTTTTAAAAAAATGAAAGCCAGCGATTCACGGTATTATTAAATGATATATAGAGGACAAAAGGATTTCAAATAAACAACGAACGGTGGCAAAAAAAAAAACGTTTAGCTCAAGAGACGAAAAATGTACCATCCGAGAAATTTTTAAAAATCCATTCATATCTACTCAAAAACTTACTGTAATGGTAAAACTAATTTTCATTAAGAAGTCCATGCCGTTCGAAAAGTTCTCCGGAAAAATAATTTTAATGGCCGAGTAACACAGGATAAGCCATGCATCAACAAAACAATTTCGCTTGAATTTCGCAAAAGAGCACATTTTAAAATATTCTCCTTTTGGAGCATGGTAAACACACCCTAAGTGGTCGGGGTTCTGAAAAAGAGTCATATTTTAGCCCGACAATAACCGTATACCGTATATACAGCCCGTTTTTAAAATGCTATTTATTAAAGCCCACAAATTCAAATTTATTATTACGGAAATATTTTTTTTTATTATGTCATCTTATGTACATAAAAAAATTTTAGTTCTTAGAACTTAAGACCTTTTTTAGCGACCCGATTTTGATCACAGCTGCGATCAAAAAAATTATGTTATTAATAGCGCTAGTAACTTTTGTTTCTAATATGCCGGGTCTGAGCACACATGCAACAATTTAGATGTGCGATCAGTCGCAACACTATTTCGTCACATTGTACATACATATGCGTATTCCCTAAACGTAATTTGTATGCAAGAAAACAGAGACAAAAGCTTATTTCCAGATGTAAATATTTGCTTCCTGATTCGAAAAACTTCACGAAAAAATTTCAATTTTCGATTTTCATAAAAATTTATCCTAAATCCTACCAAAATCAGATTTAACCTACCAAGAGGAAAAAAACCTACCCGATTTGGTAGGAAACTACCAAAAACGGCAACGCTGTATGTGGTGCCGGCCACTGTTGTAGATGTACAAGTTGTTGCCAGAGTTGTTGCTGGTAATGAGAATGTTGAGCTTGTAGGTGTTGGTGAGAAGTTAGGAGTTGAACATTGCGCTCCCCATGAGAGAGAAGAGGACAGCACATGTTCTGTATATTTCAGATATGAAGATAAGTATTGGATGTATCGTCAGACTCATGTTTATGAATAACGTGGTACGAGTTAAGAATTCGCCGTGAACAGTCGACATCGTAGCAGAATTCCTCCTCAAAATGTGTTCGGCATGTTTGAACGCATCGTCGTATTGAAATAGGGGAATCAAAATGAAATTGAAAAATATTCCTTTTATTTTCAGTTTCGTATGCGCGCAAGTGCAGAAATTCAATTAGATTCATATTTTTCATTTTGTATTGCAATTTATGCAGAAAAAATTGTATAAATTCAATAAATAATGGAAAATATTAAAAAAAAAATATGATAATCTAAAAAATGTTAAAAAATATAAAAATGTCAAAATGTAAAAAAATGTTGAAAATTATTAAAAATATATGTTAAAACCTAAACAATTTTATTATTATTTTACTTGGAGTAGGATTTTACTAGTTTCCATTCATTTTTCTTTACTTATGCAAATTCAAATAGACAAAATTTCTTCTCTTATTCAAATACATAGGCTAAAATTTTGGCATATTGAAAATAAAAAAAATACAATGTTCTGCTGGGATTTGAACATAGGAACCACGGGTACAAGATAAACGCTTATCCACTAGGATACGTGGCTAATAAATAAAGGTTCGTCTGTTTCACATATAATCGATTATGCTACAAAAATGGATCCACTTTTTATTCTTATTCAATAAATAAAATTGTACCGTTACATTTTCCTAATTCTACGAATTTACAAATATGTAGTAATTCTAATAGTCGTGCATACAATACAATTTATTTCAATCTATTGTATCTGTGCAGATATTCTAATAAGGTGTGCTTTTGTGTTGAGAGTTTTGATTCTGTGTTTTTTAAGTTAAATAAATAGTGCAAGTGGTGTTTTTTGACTGAATTCAAATCGAGACTAAAATATTTAGCTTATCATATAATTGATAAATAAAACTTTAAAATTTTTGCCCCTATTCGTGATATAGAGGTAAGTACAGTTACAAGGTTGAATGGGTGCTCCATTTTTTGTCAAATTATTAAAATTGGATTAGTGAATGTCCATAACACATATTAATTTGTTAAATAAAGTAACGTGAAAAAATGTGAAATGTGAAAACCAAAGAAAAAACAAACGTAATAAGGACATGCGTACAATGTTTTGGAATATGTAGTTTATTATGCATATGTGGCCTTAACAAAAATACTTTAATTTTTCATTCGGTATTGACTGCATGTAGTGTGATTAGGGTTACCAGATGACATACTTTAGTAGTAAATGTAGGAATTTTGCAAGGCAAAAATACTTTAATACTTTTCACCTGAAATGACTTTCGATGTTTGCATTGTAAAATAAAGTGTATTTCAAATATTGTTATCATTTTGCTGGTGTTTTCGTATATTCTGTGCTTCCATAAATTATATACTGATATTCTTTCTTCGGTATTATGCAATATTTTACAATTTTTTTTCGAAACGATTTTGCAATAAACTTAATGTGAGCACCCATAATTTTATTATATTACTGAATTTATAATGTATAGAGCGAAAATTAATAAGAGATGCATCGTATATGGTTGCGTAGTGCATAATTCAACTGATATGCACATGTTTCAGTTTCCTCTTCATGATTTTGAAATGCTTGCAAAATGGGTGGAAAATCTTCGAATAAGTCGATCAAAATTGGATCACAATTCAAGAATTTGCAGCAATCATTTCGACTCGTCGTGTATTGGTGTTAGACGTTTGTTCAAGGGAGCCATACCGACGTTAAATTTAGGTAATTCATTAAATACATTTATATATGTGCGCAAATAAAGTAATTAAAACTTTCCATAAAACTTCATCCTTTTTGTATTTGACAATACTATTAGATACTCGTAGTTTGCTTCAGTTTCTTCGACAATCGTCACTATCATTCGGTACTTATCAGAGATACGCAATGAATAGCTCGTGTTTATTTTTTTTTCGTAATTCATTGCCTTTCATATTCATTCGTTGACAACAAGAGCTTCGTTTACTGTGCCGCACTGTTGACGCTTGCTCAAAATGAATTCTTATGAGTTTCGCTGCTCACAACTGCGAAACATCAAAAAGGCAATGAAAAAGCAGCGAATGGTTAGTAGCATTCGTGAAACTTCATACTTCATGCCAATCAATAAAGATAGAATAAAAAAGAACAAAACACAATAATTGATATGCCGACATTACCATGCTGTAGGTACATGTAGTGTTAAGCGGCCCTCACACGATCAGTATTACTCACAGTATTTTGCATACTGACAGTATTACTGATCGTATGAGGTGAGTACTGATGTACTGTCAGTATAGAAAAACGAAGTGTTCTAAGTTAATTTTTAAGCTATTACTTTTTTTATTATTTTGCTTTCATTGTTACGCTGTGAAATGAAGCAATTTGTATTTTTTGAAGTGAAAACTTCTTATGGCACGTTGTGCGGCTAAGGAAAAAAGTATAAGCTCGCTACACCGACCGTCATCGGGATTCCCCGTCATGAATGCGATAGCAAAATTTGAATGTTCTTTGAAGACTTGGAAAACGAACTCGATTTCAAAAAATTTATAAAACGTTGCCTACTTTTAGGCGCTATTAATAATTTGCCCCTAAAAGTAGGCAACACTTTCTGACAATTTTTAAAAATAGCGCCTAAGAGTGGGCAACGATTTTAAAAATTTCTGATAATGTTGCCTAATTTTAGGCGCTATTTTTGAAATTTGTCGGAAAGTGTTGCATACTTTTAAGGGTAAATTATTAATAGCACCTAAAAGTAGGCAACGTTTTTTGAAAAATTGGCCCATGAAAGTATGCAATTTTTTGGAAAAATTTTTTAAATTTGTAGCATACATATGTTGACTTCCGGTTAGCTGTTGCTCAGTCAGCAAATTTTTCTCTGCTAGCGCAGCCGAAAGCAGAGAAAAGTCTGAACCAGCAGCAAGCAAATTTGGTTTTTTGAAAAACTTTAAAACGTTATATCTCGGCTATTACTAACCCGATTTAGACACATGAGGTGTAATAGTTTTCTTAAGAAAAAGCAGATTTTTTTGAAGTCATTTGTGTTTTGATAAACTGTCACTAGATGGCGTTTTAAGCAGTTTGAATATTCTAACAGCCATAACTCGGCAACGAATAAGCCGATTTTGATAAATGTGGTGTCATAGTGTCTGTAGGAAGAAGCAGATTTTTAAGTGAAGTTTTAGAAAAATTATGTTGAAGCTATTTAGTCACAGGTCCAGGTACATTCTTTACCTAATTTTTTCTTATACTTACATACTTCGCAATGATGTTTCTTACTGCAATCAGAATAAATTTTTGTTCTCAAACATAAGGAATACTTAGCTCAAATTTAATTATTCACAGTTGAGGCTACTGAGCCGAATATAGTTTTTCCAGCAATCTTTGAAGTGAAAACTTCTTATGGCACGTTGTGCGGCTGAGGAAAAAAGTGTAAACTCGCGACACCGACCGTCATCGGGATTCCCCGTCATGAATGCGATAGTAAAATTTGAATGTTCTATTGTTTCTTTTAAATAAATATTCCAAGTGGAAGATAAAAAGCAAAGCAGACACACTAACTGACACATTCCATTCTCATTCAACGATTGTTATGCTTACATGTTTGTTTCTTTCAAATTCCGCGTTGTTGCGTTGACAAATTGAGAATGAGAGCGAGAGTAAAATTTGAATACATATTCCGTTTTTGTCTTCCATTGCATTGCCATATAAAAAGAAAACGCACACATACCAACTAACACACTAACTTGCCATTAAACGATTTGTTTTCACTTCTGTCGGCACTCCCGGAGTGCAACCCACCGTTTTTTTTTTTTATTTTATGTATACAATAGTATAAACTTCTCGTTTTTTTTATAGTTCTGTATGCATTAAATAAAACTATCAATCCCGGGGTTGATTGGAAACTTCGATCCCGAAAATCCCGAAACTCAAAAAGCTCCGGGATTGCCACCCCTAACACATATGTATGTATGTATGTTCGTTGGCGTTTACTTCTATTGTGCTCCAATTGAAAATTCTTTTTCAAGTAGAATGATACTGAAAATTTTATGTTTTTATATTTTTCATAGTATTTTATATAATGTATCGCTTAATCTAAGAAATACAAGCAAAATAAAAGAAAATAAATAAATTCATTGATAAGAAAATTTCGTTTTAATGATTATGATATAAATGCAACGAAGCTTTTCATTATTGATGTTGTCACGATGTTTTTAATGATCAACAATGAATAGTTTTTTTTAACATAAAAAATATTTTGCAGGTTGATTCGAATACACATAAAGATATGCGCTTACCTTTTGCCCCGTGGTTCTATGTTTGAATCCCAGCAGAGCATTGTATTTTTTTTATTTCCTAGTTTAAGTAAAATGATGCTGAAATCTTTCATGTTTTTATATATATTTGATATATTTTTTATCATTTATTCCATTTATAATTTAATTATATCACTCAACATTACAAAAAAAAAATCTAAAAAACGAAGCAAGAATAAAAAAATATGTACATAAGTTCATTCCATAAGAAAATTTCGTCTGAATGATAGGTTAGGCATTGTTGCCAAATTTCTATAATCACGTAGCAAATGCAACGCAGCTTTTCATTATTGATCAGTTTTAATTATCAACAATGAAAAAATTAACATATTTTGCAGGTTGATTTGAAAATAGAATAGAATAGCCGACCATTTATTTATTAGCCCCGTATCCTAGTGGATAAGCGCTTATCTTGTACCCAGTGGTTCCTATGTTCAAATCCCAGCAGAACATTGTATTTTTTTTATTTTCAATATGCCAAAATTTTAGCCTATGTATTTGAATAAGAGAAGAAATTTTGTCTATTTTAATTTGCATAAGTCAAGAAAAATGAATGGAAACTATAGTAAAATCCTACTCCAAGTAAAATAATAATAAAATTGTTTAGGTTTTAACACTTATTTTTAATAATTTTCAACATTGCAATACAAAATGAAAAATATGAATCTAATTGAATTTCTGCACTTGCGCGCATACGAAACTGAAAATAAAAGGAATATTTTTCAATTTCATTTTGATTCCCCTATTTCAATACGACGATGCGTTCAAACATGCCGAACACATTTTGAGGAGGAATTCTGCTACGATGTCGACTGTTCACGGCGAATTCTTAACTCGTACCACGTTATTCATAAACATGAGTCTGACGATACATCCAATACTTATCTTCATGTATATATAATCTTTGTTCAGATCAGGCGGCTTTGTTAAATTTTCGCTTGCACTCATAGAAGTGTTTTGATATAACAGCGTATGCGCATAACCCGAAAGAGCGGTTAAAATAGAAAGCGCGGGAAGAACATTCTTAGTTGCTGTTGTTTTGTTGCTGGAGGTAATCGAACTCGTGAAAACGCACTCACTGGAAACAGAGTGACGACGCTGCATCGGCGGAGAGCGCTCCACCGGCATGACCCACCGATCTACTAGGTTTGTTTACCTTTGTTTGAAATTATTCATTTTTCTTTTTCGACAAAATCAATACAAAGTGCATCAATTGTATTGGAACTCACTTCCGCAACCGTTTTCAAAAGTCTTAAATTTTTTTAAATTAATTTTTACCACTCGAATAATCAAACAACAACGGAGGCGCTCGAAAACACGTCCATCGTACTGAATAGATCGTTAAAAAATATGCGCCACAAAATGACATTAATTTTCTGAAGAATTAATTAAATATCAAAACGAAAGTAAGGTCATAGCAAACATTGCTATCAATAAGTTCAGAGGTCATTTGTCGTATATCAATGAAGCATTGGTTGGGCTGGCCTTTTTCGATGAAGCGATCTCAATCAACGAAAAAAGAAAAATACTCGCGAACCTGAAAATTGCTTCTGGAGACGACTTAAGTCACTTAAATATAGATTTTTGGAAGATAGACAAAATTGAGTTGAACGAACGTAAGCACTTCTGTCACATTACGTTTTTTCCAAATATTGAAAGTGGACATTTAATTTGCTTGAAAGAGACTCCATTTGCTGGCTAAGTGATGAATTGTGGCACAAAAATTACACGTTGTACGACACTGCTGATATACCAATCGCTCTTGTGCAACATTTAAACAAATAGATATCGAAGGACGAAGATCAGCTTCAAAAATTGCTTAAAGAGGTCACCGAAAACCGAAAAGAAATCTCCAAAATGAACAAATGTGAAATATTAGCGTTTCTTAAACAAAAATGAATTAAAAATCTTTATTTTCTTATGACGAATTTCTTTGCTTTTTTTAATCGAAAATTTCTTCATATCACATTCTTGGTATGTACAACATTTTTTTGACACATCGTTTCGCATGTAAAAGAAGAAGAAGATTGCGTATAGTGCCACGGCCGAAAAATATGAAATCGGTTTAGTTTCGGGCGAGCAAAGTGGAGATACTATGTCAAATATTTTGCATTTTTCACATTCGTATCAATGAATCAGCTTTCAAACTTGTTTCGATTTTCCGATTTATAATTTTCACACATATTTCACGTCATACTGAGTCCGTAAAAAATGATAACCACGAATATACCACGATATTGATATTTTTTTTTAAATAAAAGCAATAATACTATAAAATCGTATCGAAAATGCACAAAAAACAAACAAATCGACTCACTGACATGATTCGATTCGGGTGAAATTTTGGTAGAAGTGCCCCATGGGCGCAAGATATATTTTCAAGTTGGAGCACCAGATTTTTGACGGCATTGAATTTCCCATACAATTTTGAACCAGTCTAATATATAAGGGAAAGTGGGGTACCTTTGACACTGGGGCACATTTGACTTTGCCAATTTCAGTATGAAAACGACTAAGGCGCCAAAAAGTTTAAATGCAGAAACCAACCTAATTAGACTTAAAAAAACGTTATGAACTTTGACAGTTCTTCTTCAACTCTCTTCGGAGTAGCACGAGTTTTTCTGTTTTCGCGATCCCTGCTGTAATTTTCGATACAAAGTACGTAAGCGTTTTGTGAATTATATGTGGATGTTTTTGTAAATTGAGAGGCAAAATATGTTAGCATTAAGTTTAAGTAACAACACAATTAAAGTGTCTTTGTGAAAATAAAACAGTAGTTATAAAAAAAAATAGGAAAACGCATCTTGAACGTTTGGGTCACATTTGACATTTGCCAAAGGGGTACATTCGACATCTGAATATACACCACCATACAGAGAACTTAGTTGAATATGTCAAAAAGTGTGATTTAACTGACAGTTGAAATGCTTTAAGATTAACTGATAGTTTTTATGTTTTGAACTCATTTATGTTAAGTTTCTTAATTAAATTGAACGAATTAGTATGTATTTTTCGTTATTTCTTTTGTAATAAATCGTTTTAAAAAAAGTTAACTACGTAGTTTCCAATTTAACCAATAGTAAATTCTATAGCCCCATATTTTTTGAATAAAACGCATTTGCTTGTAAGACCGAATATGAATTATATAAAGTGCACCGAAGTCCGGAGTCAAATGTGCCCATTAAAAAGTCAAAAGTGACCCGTGCCGGGGTACTTTTGACAAAAATTACTTTTTTTTGAAAAAGTTTAAAAAAAAAAAACGGTGACGTAGTTTTTTTCTTTTTCGAGGTTTGATGCCAAATAGTCAATGTATAAAAAACAGCAACAATTTTTAAAATCCATTATTTGTTTAAGGAAATGTCAGAGGTACCCCACTTTCCCCTAACTTATGTTAGTTTATCAAAATGTATGATAAAGACTGTTTTTTGTTTTTCAAAGGAAAGTACAAATAAAACAAAAGGTAAAATTAGATAAATACTTAGTTTTCCCGAACTATATGAATATAGGATAATACTTAGTTATTACTTACTAATAGCAGTAGTAACAGAATTTATAGTGAAAGTGTCACAGTATAGTACATATTAAATATTAGTAGTTTCGTAAATTTCTTGCAATATTGCAAACTTTTACTCACCTGGCTCGGCCAAACTTGCAACAATGGCAGCGAACATGTTGGCTTGTTATTCTGATAGCCCAGTGAGCAAGAGGAAGATTGTGCTAAACTACTGTAATGATGATGATTGAAACGCTGCGCATCATTTATTGGTTTTGTGCGTGTGGGACTCTCGTATCCGGTTGACTCCTCTGATGAGGTGGTTTTTGGCGAACGCCAAAATCGCTTTAGACGCAGTTCGCGTCTTTTTTCTTGTCTCTGAAAATAAGTGAAATACTTGCAAACTTTATAAGGGAAAAGAATATATTTACTTAAGTTTTATTGTTGTGACTTTTAGAAAATCATAAGTTCTTGTGTATTTTCAGTGAAAAGAAGAAATAATGTTTTGAAATATACCACTTTTCTCTCATAAATAAACAACTCACTGTTGCTGTGTAGGAGCAGTGGAATGCGCAACACTTTCCAAATCAACAAATTTATTATTCCATTTCGATGTGTGCGAACGTGCAGCTGTAAAAATCTACCTGGGCACTAACAATTTCACCAAATTATTTCCAATAAGCTTTCTGTATGAGTGTGTATATTCATTAGGGTGTTTTTTTTCGAACTTTTGGAGAGGGATTTTATTTATTTTTCCCTATATTATAGCTTGAGGAATAAAAATAATTGTCCCAACATTTGAGCTTCTTAGCTCAAACCTGAAAAGGGCGCGGACAGAGTTTATGTCCAATTTCGTTGAAATTTAATGAAAAAACCGACTTTCTAAGACGTAGAAAAGTCTGCCTTAGGTGCCAAGATACAGCCTTTTTTGTTTTTTAGTAGAATGGGGTCGCCACCCACTGTTGTAAAACCACGCCCACATTTTTCGTGTGACTTAAAATGCGGAAAAAAATACAGCCGAAGGAGGTATTTTTATTTTTTTTTTTTAAATTTGCGGTCCTATGTGCCTATATCAGTGAAGGGCACTTAGTGCCTCAATTTCCTCACATTGCTCTAACCGTTATTCGGCGCACAACCAAGCGAAAAAAAATTCCCAGAATTTCAACGCTATCCAGGCACAAACTTCGCAGAATTTCAACGCTATCGAGGCTTGACTTGAATTCAAAGGAAAACAAAAACAAAACACAAAGGCATAAACGACGGCGCCGCATTGTGTCTTGACGAATGTAGCAATTGCTTTTGTTTGTAGTGTAATTTGTTCTTTTTTGTGCTAATGGCAATTTTGGAAATGAAAGTAAAAAAAACTTTAAAATTTCGTTTGTTGTTGCTTGATGTTGTTGTTTTCCTCTTTTGTTATATATTTGTGCCCACCGCTGGCCTATATAATAGAATTGGGTTTGAAAAAAATTCTCCCAAAATTTCGAAAAAGCAAAACAACGAAAAACAGAAAATTTACTAAAACGCAAAAAAAATCTGTTTTTTGTTGTTTTGCTTTTTCGGTTTTCATACGAATTGTACTAGGAAACAAAGTGGATGCGCCGTTCGCAGGTTTGATCTAGGAAGCTGAAATTTTGGGTGAATTTTCTTCAAACCCGATTCTATTATATAGGCATATAGCAACGCAAATTTGAAAAAATAAAAATACCTCCTTCGGTTGCATTTTTTCCGCATTTTTAGTCACACGAAAAATGTGGGCGTGGCTTTACAACAGTGGGTGGCGACCCCTATTCAACTAAAAAACCCAAAACGCTATATCTTGACATCTAAGGCAGACTTTTTCTACGTCTTAGTAAGTCGGTTTTTTCGTTTAATTTCAACGAAATTGGACATAAACTCTGTCCGCTGCGTTTTCAGGTTTGAGCTAGGAAGCTCAAATGTTGGGACAATTATTTTTATTCCTCAAGCTATAATATAGGAAAAAATAAATAAAATCCCTCTCTAAAAGTTTGAAAAAAAACACCCTAATATACATATGTCGGTCATTCTTTAAATAACTGCACACTTTGCTCTTTTTTGAATATTTTTGAAAGGAAATATCACAGAAGCTATTGGGAGTAGAATAAAAAAACTGGCACCTTTCACATTTCTTGCTCGTTCGCTAACAAAGCTTACTGATGATAACGTGTAGCAGCCTGCGAACGGTGCAATCAGTTTGTTTGCTACTATATTACAATTCATATGAAAAATGAGAAAGCAGAAAAACGTAAGGTAAATTTGATTTTGCGTTTTGGTAAAAAAAATTGCTTCCATATGAATTTTAATAGGGAACAAACTGATTGTGCAGTTCGCAGATTTGATCTAGGAATCTGAAGTCTTAGGAGGATTTTTTTCAAACCCGATTCTATAATATAGGCACATATGGCCGCAAATTTAAAAAAAAAACCTCCTTCGGGTGTATTTTTTTCGCATTTTTAGCCTCACGAAAAATGTGAGCGTGGTTAAAAAAACAGTGGGTGGCATCTCCCATACAACTAAAATGCTATATTTTTGCACCTAAGTATGTAAGTCGGTTTTTTCGTAAAATTTCAAGCTCAAATATTGAGACAATTATTTTTGAACGTCTAGCAAATATATAGGCAATTAAAAAAAAATAAAATCCATCTGCAAAATTTTCAAAATAAACACTCTGATACTTATATGCTTTCATATGGAAACTCTCGCCATAACTTTGGATAATCTGAATATTTTATGAAGGCGCGAACCAGTCTAATTGTATGAATTGTATGATATTTTCCAAAGATATGTCTGGAATTTCTATTCGAATGCAGATACGTACATTCTTAGGATTGAGTAAAGAGTTTGATAATTATTTAATCGAACTTACAGTCATTTGCAGAAACCGATATTCATGTGAAATTACACAAATCGGTTTTTTGCTTTATAAACAAACATGAAAAAGATAACAAATGGAACGATTTAACCTGGTAATTGGTGACATATGTTTCGGCATTTACCACATATATACATATTCATATACATACATATCCTCATCAGACCAGTTTGTTGGTTAATTTGCAATGAGATTCGAACCCCGACCATTCCATGAATTATGTGTGGGTAGCTGCTCTTAACAATTTAATTTATTTTATAATTTATGAGAAATTTGCTCATAATTTGACATTTTTATGAAATTTATGAACTGGATATTGATACTTGATCTATATCGGAATAGTTATGTTATTATTTCTCTCTGTGTTGGCACTATTTTTACTGCTGACTGTAAATTACAGTGGTGCGGTAAATAAGAGTTTTTATCGATAGTAACTTCGATTAAAGTGTTCATGTTTTCGATGTAAGATTTATTCTTTACGACTGCTATGGTTTTGGGTGATTATGACGTAATCACTTTTTTGCACTTAGCTTTTTCTAGTATTATGATTGCCGGAATTCCTTACTGGACAATTTTTTCTAAGCACTATGATTTATGCTAATGATGGTATTGCCAGAACAATTCTTGAGAGCACTTTTCATTGAAAACATCCGTATTCAAGTTGCTGGATCAATTTGGGTAAATTGATCCAGCAATTGATCAATATTTTCTTGATATCGAATACATTTTGAGGCTTAAGGTGGTCCAAACTAGTTCAGTCGTTCTTCGATTGCGTGTGTTTAAAGACGTGCCCAGTTAGGTCGTGCGCAAAGTGTTTCGATCGCATTGCAAGTGCTGCACTTGTGATTTGTAAAATCTGTAAAAGTGAATTTCACAAACAATGCTTTAAATTGGATGAAAGTCTTTTTGGTGGTCATCCTAACATTGTGTTTGTTTGCAATAGTTGTTTGGATGAACCAATGTTGTCAAAACAATTAATAAACTAACAAAAGAGTTCGCTGAATTTAAAGCTTTATTTATTAAGCAATTCGGCGGAAAGTTCAATGAACCAATAGTTGAAATGAAAAGTTCTCTTTGTGCTGATGCTGAGAACTCATCTAAAGATGTGTCACCTAATGCAGTGTCGTCTCGTGATGAGTTTCTGTCTCGTTTACGCATTCGCAAACCAGCTGTTGCTGCTACTGCATCATCCCGTTTTGGTAAGCGTTCCGCTATTTCTAATGATGCGCTCTCTTTACCATGTTCTTCTGCTGCTACTACTTCTTCTGGTGCGGGTCTCTCGGCCAGTGCTGTCGTTTGTACTACAATAGTGCTTTTGTACTACCCTTCAGCCACGCGTACTACTCTAGTACCCAACCCTCAATTCGTATCTTATCAAATATCAGAAGGACATCACATGCTATTAAGATAGCAAATGTATGCTATTCACTCTCGCATTCTCCAAGCGCATTAGGTTCTGTTCGCATGCTTTTTCTTTCTTACAAAACTTTGATTTGATATCCCTGATATGGGATAAGATAAGATCACATGGAAATTGGGCTTTAACCAGCTCAGATCATAATTTATAATTCATAAAAGATTCATACCTTTAGAACGCGACTAATTTCGCTTGTATTAATTTTTCTTGTGCGCATCTTTAAATATACATAATTAATGTAATTTTTTCTTTTGCTGTTATGGAAAAGTATGCCACAAATTTACCAAGGTATAACTTGATAGGAAAATGATTTATTTTTTATAAAGTCGAAAGCAGAAGCCGCCAATTTAACCAAAGCTGGTACCAACACAGCAAGAGAATTTGTCCTTCATATAGCTTCAATAAATACATACTGTAATAACTCAGTAGGCAAGGGAAGGAGCTAACAGTGCTTCTAGAAGGCCTTCCTTGGTAAGTATAAGGCCTTCCACCCTCCTTTCAAACGTACTTTCTTTTTTATATGAAATGTCCTCAAAAAACAAGCCTTCTTAAGCAGGCTTTCTAGCACCACTTACCGTAGTAGTACTCTCAGAAGTACTTGGCAAAAATTAAATACATCGTATAAAAGACTCTGAATATTAATTGTTTTTTTTTTTAATCCGCGCCATCTCACTTGCGTTGGGATATTTTTAATGATTTTTTTTTTGTGATGATTCATAATTTACACAATTTGACAAAGAATACACAAAACTCTACCTCCTTAACATATCATGAAACAGCGAAGACTAGCCTGGCAATATGCACGCCTCTCTTAATTTCTAACCATGTGTCTACTTTTCATGTCGTATATGTACAATGCATATGACAAGAAAGTTATGCCGAATTATAAAACATTTCAATACATGAAATAAAAAAAGAAACAAATGCTTTAAAGTAAATGGTGTCCTTCTTCTTTGCCTTCTAATATCAGGCCTGATAGCACGTCTGTTGTGGGAAGGCATATTATGCCTTCTGTGATTGTATTTTTAGGTGCATGAAAATCTAGTTTTGAGAAGTCCTTATATAATCGCAGCGGTGCTAGCAGGCCTTCTTCGAGTCAGGCCTTGCTCATTTGCCTGCTGGGAAATGAATTTCAACAAATACTGCTAACTTTTATTAATACTTTCTTACTATCATAGTATGAGTAGGTGTAAGTACAAATATATTAGTGTAGTACTACCCATTTTCACAAAGTAGTACCCAAAAATATTAAATTGAGCACTTAAATTTTTTTCGAAACGACAGCACTGGTCTCGGCTGCTGTTGATGTGGTTTGTTCTGCGAATACTATTTCTGATGGTGCATTCTCTGCCAATGGTGTGTCTCTTAATGCTGTCTCTTATGATGCTGTTTCTGTTGATGCTGGCTCTGTTGATAGCGCTGTTGAGATTCCTGAACATGTTAATGCTGATAACAATAAATGGATCACAGTGGATAAGAAGAGAAAAGTTAAAAAACATGCGAATAGTGTTGTTGGTCTTAAAGAGAGCTCAGACTTGGATGTAATTGCGAGAAAAAAATTTGGTCACTTGTCGTCATTTAAGCCGAGTGTCACTGTAGATCACATTATCGATTATGTACATAAATACTCAAAAATTGATAAGTCGGAGTTGGTTTGCTATAAGCTAATTAAAAAAGATACTGAGTTAACAAATCTTAAGAGTATAAATTTTAAGCTTGGCGTTTCTCCAGAATATTATACTTCAATTTTGGATCCATCTCTCTGGCAAGAGAATATCAAAGTAAGGCCTTTTAAAAATTTTCAAAAAGCGGGAGTAGATGCAATAAAAATTTAGCTTATAATACTAAACTAAATGATTCAGTTGATCATCGTTGTACTTCTGCCTCCGCAACCAGATAAAAATCTATTTAGTAAACTAAAAATCTACTATCAAAATATGTCAGGAATGCGGACCAAGTGTAGTAATGTTTATCGTGCCTCGTCTCAGTTTGACTATGATGTTTTTGTTTTGGTGGAAACGTGGCTAAGTCCTGATTTTTTGGATAATGAGTTCTTTGATTCAAGACTCTATGTAGTCTATCGAAAAGATAGAGATGCATCTAAAACTGGCTGATCCAGAGGTGATGGTGTGTTAGTTGCTGTAAAACGTAGTCTTCGTTCGTCTTTCTACGTGCTTCAAAACGTGGATTCGCTTCTCGACCAGCTTTGCGTCTCCATTAATGGATCTTCGGACGTGTTGCTGATTTGCGTGTCCTATATCCCGCCTAATAGTTCGAATGAGTTTTATGCCGCTCATGTAGATAATATTAATGATATTTTTATGAATATTAATGATAATAAGCATATGTGTATTTTAGGTGATTTTAACTTGAAGGCAATTTGTTGGAGTTTTCTTTCAAACAGTACTTTTTTAACACCATTTAATGTTAATCATGAACATGAAATTTATTTCATTGATTCTTTTTTTAGTGCAGGCTTGGGTCAAATCAATTATTTTACCAATAAACTTGATAGAATATTGGATTTGATTTTTGTAACTGAAAATATAAAGTTTACGTTGGAAGAAAGTATTTTCCCTATTTCGGCTTCTGATATGCATCATCTGCCTTTAATTTTGCAGATTGATTTATATAAGTTCTTAAAGATTCCTGTGATTGGTTTAAAATCTGCTTTTAATTATAATTACAACTTATGTGATTTTGAATTATTAAATAATATTTTTGTTGATATAAACTGGAACAATATGTTTGAAAGTAAAGATATTTCATCTGGCTTTGACATATTTTTAAATAATTTTTATTTGATTTGTAAAAAACATATTCCATTGCTTCCTGGTAAGATCCATAAACTACCTTGGTATACCAAAGGCTTGAAAAAATTTGAGAAATAAATTCTCTAAACTTTACGTTGCTACAAAGAATAGTGAATATAAAGCTAAGTATGAGAATTATTCAAGAGAATTTAATTTTCTTGATAAATTCTTATATAAACAATATATTCTTCGAATTGAAGGAAACATTAAAGATAATCCAAAATCATTTTGGCAATTTGTTAAGTCGAAGAAAAGCGTATCTGAAATCCCAACTTCGGTCTTTTGGAAAAATGATACCTCTAATTGTATTGAAGATTCGGTTAATTTGTTCGCAAATTTTTTTAAATCAAACTTTGTTTCTGATTCTAGTTGGAACGACATCTCGGTTATTGACGGTATTGAATCGTTGCTTGATTTTGGTGCATTATCCCTCAGTAATGAGGATGTGCTGAAAGGAATTTTAAATTTGAAAAATTCAAAAAAATGTGATGTTGATGGTTTGTGCCCATTTTTATTAAAAAAATGTAACTCACTTTTTGTACTATTAACCTTATTGTTTAATAAGTCTTTACATACAGGTGACTTTTTAGCGAGATGGAAAATTGCGTCTATAACGCCTGTATACAAAGCGGGTAATAAAAATGATGTAAGCAATTATAGACCAATTTCAAAACTTTCTACTTGTTCAAAGCTTTTTGAGAGTGTCGTTAAAGAGAAGTTATATTTTGCAGTTAAAAATATGATTTCCCCTTTTCAGCATAGTTTCATCTCTGGACGATCTACTATTTCTAATCTTTCTGTATTTTCTAATTTTTGTGTCCCTTCTTTTGAAAAAGGTTTACAATTTGACACTATTTAAACAGAGTAGCTAAGGCTTTTGACGAAGTTTCTCACAATATTTTAATTGCTAAACTCTCTAAGATGGGGTTCCATTCAAGTTTTCTGGTTTGGGTTAGATCGTATTTCAGTGACAGATTGTCTTTTGTCCAAATTAATAACGTGAAATCTATGCCTTTTGTTTCATGCTCTGGTGTACCACAAGGTAGTATCCTTGGTCCTTTATTTTTTATTTTATTTATTAATGATATTACAAATTGTTTTCGGGAATCCCAATTCTTACTGTACGCTGATGATTTAAAGATTTACAAAACTATCAGTTCTAACCATGATGTTGCTATTTTACAGAATGAACTAGACATTGCAGTTGATTGGTTCAAACGTAATCGCTTGTCACTAATGTAAACAAATGTTCATTTATCTCTTATTCTAAATCGGTACGCACTATTTCATCATCATACTTTCTTGAAGGTTCAGATTTGACTTGTTTGAAAAAAATTTGTGATTTAGGTGTTTTCTTTGATTCGAATTTTTCTTTTGTTGATCACTTAAATTACATTATTCCTAAGTCATACTCTCTATTAGCATTTTTTAAAAGATTTAGCTCTGATTTTGCTGACCCTTATACACTAAAGGTATTGTTTACATCATTTATGAGGTCTCGGCTAGAATATGCAGTGTTTATATGGAATCCTTATTACGAGGTACATTCATTGCGTTTGGAGCGCATTCATAAAAAGTTCATTAAGTTTGCTTTACCTTCTTATAGTGCTCGTTGCCAATTAATAAATTTGAAATCACTTGAAAGTAGACGAAAGATCCATTCACTAACGTTTGTGTATGATATTGATTGTGGCAATGTAAGTTGTGAATTTCTTTTAAGTAAAATTAACTTTAATGTGCCAGTGAGGCAATTGTGTTCTTTAAGTGCTTTTTATGTCAAATCTCATAAGACTAACTATGCTTTAAATGAGCCATTAACTAGAGCTTTGATTAATTTTAACGATTTATTTGCTTTATATCCCTTAGACTTTTCCCATAACAAAGAAACTTTCAAAAAAATGTTATTTATGTATATTTTATAATGTTACTTATTTATAATTTATTTGTAATGCTAGTCTGTAAGGATTTATTGTCCATAGACTGAAATAAAAATGAAATGAAATGAAAATGAAATGAAAATGAAATGAAAATCTCTTTTTTGTCAATATTTCACAGTTCAATGGAGTTCATTACTGCCTTTGTACACAGAGAAAACGAATTATTTTTATATATCGATATACCGCTGCCACCACCATGTTTTATAGTCGTGTGTAGGTTCTACTTGTTGTTTTCCGTACTCGGCTTTCGCGACATGCCATCTGAGTCAAATAAGTTGAATTTTATAGTGCTTGATACTGAGGTTTTCTGACCAGTAATTTTGAATTGCAAAAATTGGTTAATAAGACATCAAAATTTTTCAATTATTTGCCGACGTTTATATAATAATAAAAATAAAAATTTTAATTTATGTTTCAATATTGCCAAGCCATCTGTGATACTACTACTTGCAGCTTATTTTTAATAATAACATCATTTAGTACCGTTCTTTATCTTTGAAATGAGCTTTCAAATGGTAATCAGCGATGTTTCCCCGCAAAGTTACAGCGATTTGAAAAAAACATAAATTTGATCCCCTACGACCAAACAATATTAGCCAACCGGCTACAAATTTATTTCATTTTGATCGTAGGGGATCAAATTCATGTCTTTTTCAAATGGCTGTAACTTTGCGAGGAAACATCGCAGATAGCCATTTGAAAGCTAATTTTAAAGAGAAAGAACGGTACTAAATGATTTTATTGTTAAAAATAAGCTGAAAGTAGTAGTATCACAGCTGGCTGTCAAAGTTGAAACAAAAATTTAAAAATTTTTTTTTGGAAAAAAAATTCTCATCACCTCAAATGTCTCTAAGCGCGCATTAAACGCATATCATCTCTTTCTTATATTAGTACAAGTCCAAAGTAAAATTTTAAGCGAAATAAAAGGTGGAATTTTTCAGAAAATTACTTAGCTTTGTTTTTCTCATAAAAAGCGCTATAACTCTGCCAATTTTTAACCATTTTGAAATTTTTTAAAAGTTTCTAACAGAGATTAAGATTTTCTATAAGAACTAAAAGACAGAAGTTAATTATTTTGATTTGGATGGAAATGCCACTTTTTTGAAATAATTTTCAGCCTAAAATGGGCATAGCTTAAAATGGCCATAACTTCATAAAATTTTTTTTTTTATCGATTCGGGGAAATATATATCCTTTCAAAACCAACATATTTCCTCGGCAACCAATTCCGTAACATGAAATAATCCGCGTGCATAGTTTGAGATGGATTTGGTCCTTATATTCTTGCGCCTTCAAAATGCTGTCGTTATTAAGTTTTTGACGCCCTAGGCCCGGGCCTAGGCGTAAATCCGCTACTGGATGTATAAAAATTCGAGTTTCATAGTGAAAACGTGAATTTAAAAATTTTAAAATTTGCGACGGAGACGCACATATAAATTTTAAAACAAGTTCGACTTAAAGACGGCAGCTTCCCTGCCCTTAGTGGCAAAACAAATACAAATAATAAATTGCTTATTTTATCTCACTCAAATGCCGGTTGAGGGCACACCTCCATCCGAAAAAAAGACTCATCTGTCAGTGCCGAGTCTAAAAAAAATAGTGAGTGCAACAATAATTCAAAAAGTTGTTTTCCCGTGAATTCGGATAGCAAAAGTGCTAAAATACATGCAAGCGCGCGTACCAACACCATAGTGTTGTTTGTAATTTGGTTCCTCTAATTGGAAAAGATGCCTTTCATATAATTCCTCATACGAAAGGCAATGTTTACGAAACCAAAATACAAATTTATGAAGAAAAAAATTATACAACAAATGCTTCTTACCTAGTGTTTCACCGAGGCTACGAGGCAGCCTCGTTTTTGACTACGAGAACGATGCGAGACCGAGGCGAGAACGAGGCGAGATGGAAAAATAAATTTTCCTCGCTTGACCGAGGCGAGGCGAGATCACACGGCACCTCGCCTCGTCCTCGCCTCGGCCTCGCCTCGGCCTCGCCTCGTCCTAGCCTCGTTTTCAAAACAAAGAGCGAGGCGCGTTTTGACCAAATCTGAACTCGTAAGATCCATATGCTGATTCAAAATATGAATGTAATTTTTATATTAAAATCTATATTTAAATAATATTTTAGTATTTTATTTTGAGTAAACTACTTTGTTTTATTTTAAACCCGCATGTGCTTCTTACGAGTTCAGATTTGGTCCAAGCGCTAATGCACAGAAGTGCTTGGATCGCATCAGCTTCTATGCGACTACGCCTCGATTGATCGATTAGGGAAGCATGTAAGGCTATGTAAGGCTATAAGCAAAACTGCATGATTGAGAACACTGCATTGAAATTTATTTATTCTAATAGTCTTTCTAAGAACCGATAAGGTGAAGCGAAACGCACAGCGTAATGCTAGTATATAAATAAAGATCAATATATGTATGTTTGTTGCTAATGGACTCCTAAGCCGTTCAACCGACCGACGAAAGATTTGACATACATATATGTTTCTTATGATTTGGGATGCTCCGTAACATAGTTTACGATAAATGGGTGATGCCACCCCCACATAAGAGAAAATCAGAATTCATCATATAAAGGGTTTTTCAATAGGGACGCTACAAAAGTAGACCAAAAGGGACAGCAAACGACGCCATATTTTTTTCCGCTCTTTTGACATTTCTCTTCAATACGGTTTGTCATTTCATCATGAAAAGATATACGATCCAACAACGAGTCGAAATTATTAAAATTTACTACCGAAATTCGGAGTCAGTGACCTCAACTTTAAGAGCGCTACGTCCAATTTATGGTCGTCATAATCGTCCTGTCAGATCAACAATTGAGCGTCTAGTGAAAAAATTTGAATCCACAGGCACAGTACAAATTGTTCCCGTGCCAGTGAGACAAAGAAGTGCCCGTAGTGTCGAGAATATTGCTGCCGCTAGAGCATCAATAGAGGAAGACCCAAATCAGTCTCCCACACGTCGTTCTCAAGCGTTGGGCATCTCTGTGACGTCGTTGTGGCGAATTTTGCAAAAACACCTTGGCCTACATCCTTACAAGATCAAACTGACGATAATTAATGATAATGGCATCGAATGTTCTTTTACAAGAATAAAGAATTTCATTGATATCCCAAACCGTTTTTGTTTTATTTAAAAAATCTTTTGTAGCGCTCTTATTGAAAAACCCTTTATTATCAACTACTTGATGTAGATTAATAAAACTTGGTATATTTATAAAAGGTAGAGGCATAACTAAGATTCAAGTAATAAATTGGGCGGTACAATGCCTTCAATATAAGAAAAAAATTAACTTTATCATATCTCAATATCTATTTGACGTAGATAAATAAGATTTGGTACATGTCTTTTTTATAGTTTGTAAAAGGTGCATAGCTTAGTTTGGTTTGGAAAAATAGGCAATGCCTCTCCTTCCCATATAAGAAAAGAATTAAATTCATCATATCTCATCCAGTTCACCAAAAATAAAAACAGATATTTTATTTTATTTCTTGAGGCTTGATCAGCCTATCAGCCCTGATACATGTATAATTTTTTATTTATTTTAATAAAAACCTCGCTTTTTTACCGAGGTGCCTCGGCCGAGAACGAGGCGAAGCGAGGCGAGGCGAGGCATGTGATGGCAAGATCTCGTCCGAGACCGAGGCGAGGCGAGACCGAGATCAACTAGAACCTCGCCTCGCCTCGGCCTCGGTGAAACACTATTCTTACCTGGAGAAAAATAATAAAAGCTACTACACCTACCAGCTTAAAAGCAGCAAAGGTTTAACAATTATAACAAAAGGCATTGAACCCGATGTCGAACAAAATGAAATCAAAGAAGCTCTGATTCATGCTGGATTTAATCCAAAGTCAACTTTCAATATTAGAAATAAAAACAAAGCCCCACACCCGCATTTTCGTGTTGAACTTGAACCAGATACCCGAAAATTGCAAAAAAATTATGTGCATCCTATTTATAATCTGCGCTGCCTTTTAAATCGCAGAATATCTGTTGAGGAGCACCATAAACGAATGGGTCCTGTGCAGTGCACAAACTGCCAGGAATTTGGCCACACCAAATCTTATTGCACTCTTCGTATTATTTGTGTTGCTTGTGGTGACTTTCACCCCTCGTTAGCATTTTCTACCGACAAAAAAGATGCTACCACAAGAAAGTGCAATAATTGCGGAGGCAACCACACAGCTAACTACAGGAGATGCCCAGTATATGCTGAATTAAAAAACAAAAAACGTTTACGTAAGGAAATAGTTCGAAGCCCACCTACCCAAGTCATGCAGACTTTAACAAATAACATTGTACCTACAAACTTGAATAATATGTCGGCCCAGACCTATGCTAACGTGCTCAAATCGAGTCAGGATAAACCTGCAAATATCTATCATAAGTAGCTCTCAAAACCTTGACACCATGCTTATGACGCTCACGCAATGCATGACCCAGTTCATGACAACAATGCAGACAATGATGCATGAGATGATGAACAATCAAAACCAACTTATGAAAGTTTTGATTTGAAACAAATGAACACAATCAAAATCTGTCATTGGAATGCAAACGGCGTAAGCCCACACGAATTAGAAACTTTATTTGCAACAACGAAATTGATATTCTAATAATTTCTGAAACACATCTTACCCTCATGCACAATTTTAAAATTGAAGGTTATAAATTCTACAAAACATGTCACCCTGATGGTAAAGCACGAGGAGGTACAGGGTACTCATTAAAAATCGTATAAAGCACTATGAATTTGAGCAGTATGATAGAGACTTCCAACAAGCTACGTCGATTTCCTTACAATGTTAGGATTGTGACGACGATTTTTATTATTAAATAGAAATCGCTCACATGTAAAACTCAAGATAACTTATTTAAATATGTATAGTGAAATCCTAATTTCACTACTTAATTTTAAACAAGAAGGATAGGTAAAATAAATACAAACATCAAGCGGCTACAAAATCTCAAGACACAACACAGCGTGCCTACAAGACAACACAAGTGGATACAACACCAAACAATAAGACGAGCAGAACAGCGACGCGGTTACCGATCTGACGGTATATACTATAAATAAACACGCAAATTCAGCATAAGGGGAGTCGAGCTTGGGCAGCCGTAGTGTTCACATCGTTCTTCGTCCATACTGACGACTTGATAGTTATTAAAGGTAACTCCACGTTAATATATGCATCTCGTCGGCACTTAGCAGTCAGTCTGCATTGTGCTCTCAGACTCTTCACATCGTTCTTCTAACGACTTGGTAGTTATTAAAGGTAACTCTACGTTGATATACGACACCGCGCCGTCGAACCTACAACCAGCGCTGCCGCACCATAAATAATTTCAGTGCCAACCACCTGAAACTTAGAGTGCCAAAGCGTGCCAAACCTCAAATACGAAATGAAAAAAAAAAATAATGGAAACGCTATCTGAAGCTTCTGACACCCCATAACGACATAATAACGGCAAATTAAGAACCTATTTCAATTTTAAAAAATAACAGTTAATCAAAATATTTGTAGAAAAATATCAAAAATGCCTATTTCCTTCTGTGTAGTCAAATAAAATATTAAAAATAGACTTTGTACAGTAGGACTCAACAGTTTTGATATTTACCACCTCATGTATTCTTTTTATGGTACATATGTACATATTTTATTAACAATTTTTATTCATCTTTACACATATTTTTTGTTTTAACACAAAAAAAAACTAAAATTGGTAGAAACTGGTAGAAAAATTAAATTTTTTATGTACTTATGTATGTTATTAAAATAAACGAAAAAACTTAGAGAATGTTATGATACACAGTCCATTTAAAATGAAAATGATCTCTTAGAGAATGCAAACTAAACCATTTGTTAAATTAAGTATTTAGTAATTTATATTTTTTAATCAAACTTTGAGGTGGGCTCCACTCACAAAGAGTACAGTCTTTTACCAATTGCTTCGATACAAGTAAAGAATTGATTGTATTAGTTTTAAGGCTATTACGATTTTTTGTTTTAATGTTACTTAAGGCTAAGTTCACACGAGCGCTTTGTCAAGTCACGTTAGCTATTGCGTTTTTTCAACGCAGATTTTGGTACTTTTCACACGGCAGTCAACGCGCGTTATTTATTCGTACAATAAGCGTCATTTCTCTAAAATTATTGGTAAAGTTTCAAAATTTTGCGTACCATTATTGTAGACCATTAAATTATTTTTCTTATGACACCCCTATTACTGATATCTATTCAGGAGCTTACAAACAAACAAAATACAGCAGAGAACCAACGCGCGTTTTAGCATAACACCGACGTTGACAAAACCAACGCGCGTTCAACGCACGTTTCATCAACGCAACGTTGATGGTGTGGCTTGCTGTATGGAGTTATGTGTTATGCTGAAACGCGCATTAGCTAACGCGCGTTGACAAAACGTTCGTGTGAACCGAGCCTAAGTCAGAAAAAATGCGTTCAGCTGCAGCACTACTGTGAGGCAAACTTAATAACCCTCCCATAAAATTTTTTAAATTGGGATAACGCGTTTCGTTTAATCCGTTCTTCAATGAAAAAATACTTCCCCAAAACTTTTCAACGTTTTGTATTTTTGGCACATATTTTTGATATATCACATTTCTCCACTCATTTTCTATTTCCTCCTCTTTGTCATTACACATATTTGGAAATTGTTTAAGCAATGGCACCAAACTATTACCTATGTTTACAGGATTTAATATCTCGAGCTCAATTAAAATTGGATCATTAAAATTGAACCTCATCTTAATTTGAGAACACAACACGGCGTAATATTGTTTACACTGTTTTTTAATTTCCAATATTACATCGCTAGGCAAGTTACTTTTTGAAATTTGAATCTCAGGTTTTGGCCCTATATATACTGATTCATCATCCAAATAAATATCATCTGTGAGGCTCAAATCGTCCAGCTTGCTTTCATCAATGTATTCTGTTTTTATAAAATTATGCAGAACTGTAAGATAAAATGTTTTAACAGATTGAAGCAGCGTACAAATTTTAGTGGTCTCGCTCTGAAATTCTTTGTTTAGCATGTTTGTTAGTTTTAGAATGTAAGACAAAAAATAAAACAAAATCTGATTTTTAGTATTCAAATTATCTAAAATATCCAAAGCTATGTCCGAATTATTTTCAAAGTTAGCCAGAACAAAATAGTGTTTAAGAGGTTGCCACTGCTCTAAAACTCTGTTCACTACCCCTTCTAAAGACAACCAACGTGTACTTGATGTTTTTAATATTTTATGAGCAGGAATACAAAAGCTATCTTGGAATTCTTTTAAGTCAAGTTGTCGTTTTGGGCTATGTGAGAAAAAAAAGTACAGTGGAACTTCGATTATCCGTCTCCCGATCAACCGTCACTCCGATTAACCGTCACATTTTGTCAGCAAACTTTTTTTTCGTTTTGTTTCGATTCTGTTTATGTATGCACACAATGCGAGAAACGATTCTGTCTGAAATTTTTCTTATGAAATTCGGAAATGAAAATTTCGCAGAAATTCATTAATCTAGTTCTTTTTGTTCGCCAAGTCAAGTGGATTACACAAATTTTTGACGAATTTTTTCACCAAAACATCTTGATGCGATTGTAAACTATGACATTGTTTTTTTATTCGATAATAAAATACGAAAATGACAAATCAACATTTTTTGTTACATTTCCTTTTTTCTTGCGTTTTTGTGTTACAGTACATACATATACCTATATGTATATTCAATACCTTGTATTCTAGAGTTACCATACAGAGTCAAAACAAAATTCTGCCATATATTCGATTATCCATCTATTCAATTATCCGTCAGGCTGCTGGTCCCGTGCCTGACGGATAATCGAAGTTCCACTGTATATGTTCCTTGCTAGCTTTTCACACTCAAATGGAAAGGTTTTGCTAGCAGCGCAAGAACATAAGTGGAGGGAGTGACATGTACAACCAAGGATATAAATATCTTTATTCTTTTCTTTGAGCAACGCTTGAACTCCGCTCTTTTTTCCCATCATAACGCTCGCGTTATCTGCCCCGAATCCAATACAATTTAAAAAAGAAATTTTGTGGAGATCGAAAAATTTTGAAATTGCATTAAATATTGATTGAGAATCACATTTTTCTACTCCGAGAAGTGCCAACAGCTTATCCTGAACTTTGTTTTCCTTGAAATCAAAAAATCGTGATACTAATACAAACGACTTTGTGCAACTTACATCTGTTGTTTCATCGATTATTAAAGAAAAGTATTGATTTTTTAAAATACTTAAAATTCCATTGGTACTCTGTTCACAAAAAATATTGCAAATAGTTTCTCTACCTTTAGTTCTACCAATTTTAATGTTCTTAGCAATTTTTGAGTCTGCATCAACTGCTTTAACCAAGTCAACTACATCTTCAATAAGATTAAATGGAAGATTGTTTTTAACTATAAACATTAATATTTTTAATTCAGCTGTTTTAAATTTATCTCTAGAAGACTGATGTTCAGCGATTTCGTCCAAACTATCTATTTTAACTTGGTTTTTGAGCGCATTGACATTTTTGCTGTGAATAGTGGCTTCAGCATGCCGTTTAAGAAGGTTTAAGTTGTTTGACAAGGATTGATTGCAAAACTTGCAAAATGCCTTGGAACCTTTTTTAGTTAGCCACGAGAAGTTAAGCAACCATTTGTCGTTGAAGTTACGTATAGCAGTTGAAGAGCTTTTATTTATATTGCTGGTATTAAAAGTGGTAGATTCGACATAATTTGGCTCCTTGTCTGAATCAGCATGTTTGGAGAAAAAACTAAAATATTTTAAGAAGCATGAGTTCCATAATAAATATAAAAAATTCAGCTTAAGTTTACCGTAGCTTCATCCGAGCGGCATTTTTTTTTTGCGATTTTTATTTCCATTTTAGGGGGTAAAACAACATAAACAAAAAAAGATTGGAGCATTGGAGCTACGGTAAACCTGTGCCATAAATTCATTTCTTACTCAACAATTTTGTGGTTATCCATGCCGGAAAAAGTTTTTTCTATTATACATATATTAGTTACTTTTTGTTTTTATTTTATATTTTCGCAGCAGTCTCGACGTTCTTCTTCTTCAGTTATATAAATTTTAAAAGAAAAGCACTTTTCAAGACTATACTATCTAAAATTTCACTGCTTTGAAAAAACCATGTGTATCTCCAATTAAAAAAAATCCAATTTTGACATTGTATAAACAACGCAGCGTTTGAAAAACTGTCAAAACGACAGTTGCGCTAGTTGCAAAGATAAATTTTGAGTTCTTTTTTATGCGTGGATTTTGTTTGCATGGGCTACCTTAGCTAAAAAAAGTTTGCATACGATGGTTGAAGGTTATTCCATGGATAATACTAAGACAGTATTAAAAATTTTATGCGAGAAACGGAAAGGTATTAATATTTGTCATTTGAACGCACAAAGCGTAAAAAATAAAATTGATAGTCTGCGTTCCCTTTTTAATGAAAGTCTGGTTGATATAATTTGTCTTTCTGAGACTTGGTTTAAGCCAGAAATGTTCAGTAATCTTTTCAATTTGATAGGCTATAATTTAGTACGTTCTGATAAGCAACTATAAGTACCATATAGTAAAAAATCCGCTACTGATGACCCAATAGAATACATTTTTATTGAAGTCAGTCATAGCAATGGTAAATTTCTATTAGGCTGTGTTTATATGGCACCGAATGTTGCATCCTCCAGCCATATTTCAAACTTATTGGAAGAGTTAACTCCTTTTTATTCAAATATAATAATTTGTGGTGATCTTAACACAAATTTACTCGACCACAAACATAAGAATTTTATTGAATCAGTTGAATCTTTTAATATGAGCTTTGCAAATTATAAACAACCAACCCACTTTTTTCCAAACAAGACACCATCACTTCTGGACGTTTTTCTTCTATCCGACCCCAGTCTCATATCATGCTATGACCAACTTTTAGCACCTGCATTTTCCAATCATGACTTGATTTTTTTAACAGTTGCAATTTTATCACCGCCTTTAAACAGTAACTGTTATCAATGGCATGATTACTCCAGCATTGATATAAATTCTCTTTTTGCTAGCTGCCTAAACCATAACTGGTCACCAATTTGTACGACAAATGATGCTAACTTGCAAATTGAATATTTCAATAACTCTATTAGTTCCTTTCACAGTAGATATGTACCGCTAAAAATCAAGCGCATTAATCGGCAAGCTATTCCTTGGCTTACTTATGAGGTAAGGCAGGTGATAAAAATGCGAAATTGTCTGTATGCGCGTTGGAGGCGCTTTAAATGTTCTTGTATTTACAACGAATTTAAAAAAATGAGAAATAAAGTAACTATGCTTCTACGTCGGAACAAAAAATCATTCCATACAAGGAAATTTCGTCCAAATGACTCAAGCTCAGTTTTTTGGCAAAAAATAAAGCAAATTGGAATAAGCTCTGAAAGGCATACTCTACCAGAGTCTCTGGACCTAGATAACCTTAATCAATTTTTTATTCAAACAGCCACCCCACCATCTGCAATGAGTCTAAATTATAACTTTACAGGTAGTAATATTTCTTCAAATTTTTCCTTTGCTTGTGCTGATGAGTTTAATGTAGGTACAACTATCTTAAAAATCAAGTCTAAGGCAATAGGCTCTGATGGTATGCACCCTAATTTTATAAAAGTTTTATTGCCTGTAATATTAAAACAAATCACACACATTTTCAACACCATTATCACCACTTCTTCTTTTCCTAGCAGCTGGAAAATTGCAAAAATTTTACCAATGCTAAAATCAGGTAGTCGTAATAAACCAGAATATAGGCCAATAGCAATATTGCCATTTCTTAGTAAAGCCTTTGAAATTGTTATATCCAGTCAAATAAAACTATTTTTATCTGAGCAAAATATCATCAGCAAATTTCAGTCAGGGTTTCGGGCCAAACGTAATTGCACTACTGCACTGTTGAGAGTAAGTGAGGACATACGAACTGGACTTGACATGGATATGATGGGGTTAATTGTGTTTTTGGACTTCTCCAATGCATTTGATCGCGTTAATCATAGCCTACTTATAAACAAACTTGGTAGCCAATTTTATTTCAGTGGTATGGCTTGTAATTTAGTCCAATCATACCTTACAAATCGTTCCCAATACGTATCTGGAAATAATAAATTTTCTTCTTGCCTTGCAGTTCCTAGTGGGGTTCCTCAGGGTTCTGTTATGGGTCCACTCTTATTCACGTTTTTTATAAACGATATATGTGAATGTTTTTCAACAATTCAATACCACATTTATGCTGATGATGTGCAAATATACTCGATGTTTCCAATAGCAAACAAGTCCGCTGAGTTTAACAACATAAATAATGCGTTGAATAAAGTGCACTCATGGTGTTTAAATAACCAACTTATGTTAAATCATACAAAAACGAAGGCTATGATCATCAATAGAGGTAAAAATAAAATAGACCTGCCTCCACTTACGATAAGCAATGCACCTGTAGAATATGTAGACAATATAAAAAATCTCGGAGTATATTTTAACAATAAGCTTAGTTGGAACAAACAAATAAATAATGTTATTGCAAAAACTTATGGAGCATTACGGGGTCTGAGTCCAACCTCGAAATTTTTACCGGCTGAGGTGAAGCTGAAGCTAATAAAATCTTTTATTCTTCCTAATTTTTACTATTGTTGTGAGCTTTTCGCAGGAATGGAAGCAGAATCGTATAGGAGGCTCAACACAGCATACAACAGCTGTGCGAGATTTATTTTTAATGTTCCTAGAGGGCTGCACATTTCTGAATTAACCAAGCAAATAATGGGCTGTTCACTGAAAGGCCTCATGAATTATCGATCGGAGTTGTTGCTTTCAAAAATTATTAGATACAAGGAACCAGATTATCTATTTGAAAAAATCGTTTTCGCTCGAGCTCAAAGAACGGCACAGCTAATAATACCAAAGCATAAATACCTTAATACTTCACGGCAATTCTTTATTCACACGGTGTATCTATGGAATCTTCTCCCCATTAACGTAAAGCGTGCAAACAGTGATGCCACGTTTAATCATGAACTCTTTGATTATTTTTCACACAACTACTAGCGTTTTATGAATTTTCGCCATTCTTCTATACTATTTTACTTTTTTCTTAATCTTGGCTTTCTCTCTACTTAGTTAATTCATTTCTATAGCTTTATTTTAAAATTAGTTTAAGCCTATTATTGGAATACATTTTTACATTAGGTTTCTTTTTATTTTTGTTAGTTTTTTCTATATTTATTTGCTCCTATGTTAAAACAAATCAAATTTTAATTGTTGAATAATTATAAAGTATGTGCAAACATTATAAGCTTATGCTTACTTGTACAATATAAATCTTATTAATAAATGAAATGAAATGAAATGACATGGATTTGCCAGGGCTTCAATTGCAAGTGCGTTTATGAATATGCATGCGCACTTAAGGTGCATGTGCAAACATCCAATTTTTTGGTTCACGGTGCAAATAAATTTCAAATAAGATTTTCATTGCTTTTGAAGCTATATAAAAGTAAATCATTCAAAATATACACGTTCAGTGCCAAAATGTGCCATGACAGTCAGAGTGCCAAGAAAACTTTGAAAGTGCCAGTTTGGTACGATTGTGCCTGTTTCGGCAGCGCTGCCTACAACTTGTCTTTCATATATCGGTTTTCTTCGTCGATATTAACGATTTGGTAGTTATTAAAGGTAACTCCACGTTGATATACGACACCGCGCCGTAGAACCTACAACTTGTCTTTCATACATCGGTTTTCTTCGTCGATATTAACGACTTGGTAGGTATTAAAGGTAACTCCACGTTAATGTACGACATCGCGACATCGAGCATAAAAAACTTGTCTTATATAAATCCCAGAAACAAAATACTTTGTTTCCTCAATTTTACAGCAGTAGTATGTATAGAGTATATATTTAAGAACATATCGCTCACTTACTTCAAGACTGGCATAACTCAAAAAACACGATTTTGCAGAAAACGAATTTAAAGTTTTCAATTGACTCCCACTTTGCAGAAAAAAAGGAGAGATGTTTTAATTTCAAATTATATAGTGGTCTATTGTATATTTTATATATCCACGCAGTAAAATCGACACCAACTAGTCATTCAGGGTTTTTTCCTGAACAAAGACTTTCTCTACTTTGAATTATGACGTTATTGTTGCAAAAATATATTCCTTTGAGTGTCATAAGTTAAAATATGTCGTTATTGTTGAAGAAAAAAAAATATTAATTGTGGACTTAGCGTTTTTATTTTATAGTCTTTTGAACTTAAAATATAATTAATAAAAAAAATAGTCTTTTAAATGCATTTGTTGTGTTTTCATTTCAACATATTTATATAAATGAAATCATTTTTCACAGGTTTTCGTCTTAGGATATAATTCACAGAAAATTATAGTCTTTTATACTTCAAGTATGTAATAAAAATAATAGTAGTTCATTAGTAATATCATTATTTATAATAATATTTCTTGTAAATAAATAAATAAATAATAGTAATTCAATAAGAAAACAAAATCTTCATCATAATTAAAAGCTTTTTACAGATTGTCATAAAATGGTTTATAAAAACATGGAATAAGATTTTTTTTAATCAAGTCATTGATATCGTCTCTTTTATTCTTTGGTATGTCTGGCTTGGCATGAAAAGCTTTTCTTAAAGTAATCGCAGTTGCTTGCTTCTTTTTTTTAATAACTGTCACCTCCTTGAATTGCTCCTCAGTATATGTGCATTTATAAAAAACTGAGTGTGGTGATTTACATTGAACTTTGAGTATTTTTACTTGCGACAGTTTCAGCTCGGCCATGTTCAATGGACCGATGTCATTTGCAAATATTTTTATATTAAAAAAATCCTCAAAACAAAGCTCTTTTACATTAAATGGATGCCCTGTTTTCTTCGCCGATCGGATTATTGAAATAATGATTCTGTAGTATAAATGGGACCACTTCTAAGCAGTCGTTTTGTTTCCCTCTCGGTTAAGGAATGCGCTGAGTAACCTTCATTTTGTGTATGACCTTTTATAAGATACTTGTGGGTGATTGATTTTATACCCAAGTAGCGCACCGCGTATAAATATAGGGCAACCATAAATTTATTTTTTTGCTGTCCAGCACAATTATCTGAATAAAATATTATCTCAGTTTCGCCAGTGCTCGACAAATTTTTGATGTATTGAAGTACGCACGTACCTAGTTCATTAACTCCACGGTGGCCGTTGGATTCGTCCCAAACAAAACATTGGCATTTATTCATTTTTATGTCATATATCGGGCATTTCACGCGAAGCGGACAGGGGAAATGGGGTCATGTTTCCAATTTCAGATATATTTGAATATGTTGTACCTGTACATGACCTCGACACAGAAACAAAACATTATTAGAATGGCAACACTGGTTTACAAAATATGGGTCTTTCAAAATTTAAGAAATCGTAAGGTATGTACTACTTCGAATGCCATTATTCAGCTTAAAAAAGTCTGGTGAAATAAATTAACTACTGGATTTTATACTTCATTTATTGGTCTTTTTATCCTCATGATTGGATTTTAAAAATAAATAAAAAATGCACTGAAAAAAATAAAAAATATTTTTCTTTATCGTTTTTTTTCAATGTTCGCCTAACAAATAATTTTTTTTAGTGCATTAAAAAAAAGCTTATGGTATGCTTATACTTCGTGCCAAGTTTGATAGTGGGCCGCCCAGCCGTTTTGGAGCTATATGCATTGCAATGCCGAAACCCGAGTCGAATCAGTTGATTTTCATAAAAATAACAAGATATTCCTTAAAATAACATGACATTTATAAAAATGTCAAGATATTTATAAAAATAACAAGTTACTTTTGTGAATATCAACATTGTGAGCATGCGTTTTATGTATTTCTAAACAGTTAAATTTTTTATCAACAATAATGTCTCATTTTGAGTTAATAAGCGCTATTCAGAGATACCATTGACAAAGTTATCATCAATAACGACATATTTTCTTATATTAAGAAAGTCTAACTTCTTAACAGTCATTCTTTTATCAACAATAACGTCATAAGATGAAATGTTGAATTAGACAGTAATATTTTTTTCATCAAGAACGACACATATACATATACGACGCACTATAGTGAGCTTAAATCAAATAAAAAATTTCAACTACACAGTCACAACACGAAATAAGACATTATGCATATAATTTATTTATATTAAAAATATCATTACCTTTTTACGAATATCATCACAATACAAAATATGCCGTTTTTTGGGAAAACCAAACGATTTTTACACCTCGACTACTGTAGCACAACTGAGATATGCCACTCTTAATAGCAAAAAAAAATCAATATATGAGAAATGAAATAACGGCACATTTTCTCCTTAAGCAGTCAGTATACAAGGTATTGATATGAATTTTTTACACAAGATGAAACATGATATAACGGATAATTCTGCATCATTAACTCCAAACTCGCGTTTTTTGAGTTATGCCAGTCTTGAAGTAAGTGAGCGATATATGTATATAATATCTATATATAAGTGATCATAAGAAAAGACTACAACAAAACTGAATATAAATATAGAAATTATAATCCAACGATAAACAAATGTTTTTGTAACGAAACCCAACGGAAAATAATCCTAGACACCGCCTGACGCATACCCCGGTGAAACTTCATTACAAATGGCGCCCGAGCAGGGACTACGAAAAACAGGAAAACATTGACTACGAAAATAAATATACACAGTGAAAAGTTAACATTGAAAATCAAGATGAGTAAATATACATAGTGAAAAAAAAGAACATTGAAAAAAAAAAAAAAAAACTATAGAACATTGAAAATGTTTGAAAACTACACAAGTGAATAGAAAATACAATAAAAAAAAATATACATCCTAGAGAAAAATTTAAGACTTTAAAGTAAATTGTGGAAAAATTGTAAAAAAAATGGTGAAAACGTCATGGGTCTGGTCACTGCGTAAGGACGATTTGATTGTATACGCCAGTGAATTTAATTTTAATCCTTCCGGATCGGTAGAAGAGTTGAGAAAACGGTTCACGGCAGTCATCAGTGAAGAGCAGGCACCAGAAGTCTTGGAGCGTTTTAAGGAACTGGAAGTTAAATACGGGAGAAGTCCGCCACCAATGCCAGGAGTTCAGAAACCCACTCAGTTCAGAAACCCGAAGTCCTAGAGTCTACAGCAGAACTTACCACACCAACATATATGGCAAACAGTGTCCATAATAAGCCAACCATGACCACGAGTTTCGACACTGGTTATACGTTCATTGCAAACAAAGTCAGGAAATGGTCTGAGAACTACGACGGAGGAAAAGGTCCTATATCATTCATAGAACGAATAGAAGAGCTGGCTGAGGGCTACGAAATCAACACTGATGAGCTCCCTCGAAAAATGCCAGTATTTTTGAGTAGTAGAGCTTTAACGTGGTTCAGGAATAACAACAGAGGCTGGAGTGATTGGAAACAGTTCAAAAAAGATCTTTGCCATTTTTTCCTCCCAGCTCGATACTTTGAACAACTGGAAGATGACATCCGACATCGGCTGCAACGCCATCGCGAGCCATTTAAAGACTTCATGATTTCACTACAAAACATGATGAGGCACGCTCGATACACCGAAGATGAAAAATTAGAAAGAATATACAGGAACTGCCACCCGGATTATCAGCTATACATTCACAACCCTTACAGAGCTCACTGCCATTGCTAATGATTTTGAGGCGATACGAGATGCCGCTATGGAGCCACCACCATCACAATCTCGACGCACTGGTGAAAGAAATTTTGTAATAGCCAGATAGTTCATCAAAAACACAGAATGACATGACTGCCTGGACCGGCGGATTCTCTGATCAACAGAATCTAATAAGACACGACGACAAACGAATTTTTGCAACAGTTTCTCTATACAACGAAATAGTTGATGCCACTATCGACACAGATGCCTCCCGTAGTTTCATTAGTAGATTATTTACCAATAAATTTGACACTGCAGAAAACAGCATTACAGTAAAATTAAACATAAAACTTGCGAACAATGCCCGCCATGAAACTTGTGAAGCTCTACTAATGGACGTCCGCTTAGGAAATAAAACTTGTAATTTACCGTTATTTGTCCTTTCAAATGCAGTGGATAATTTATTATTAGGCATGGACTTTCTGTCTCAGATAGGAACTTCTATCATCATCGTGGGACATGAGTTAACAATGCAAGACACTAGCACATCAAATAAAGATAACGAGACTTTACAAAGTTACGTTACGGAACGAAGAAAATGGCTAGTGGTCAGCGGTTTGTGCCACGCTTGCAGGAGTAGCCGCTGAGCACCTGATCCATCGTATCAACACCTGCCTTATTTCCATTGTAATCTAAAATTTGATAAGGTTTCTTTTTGTACGCATTGTCGACATTGGAAGCAAAATGCTCGGTCGACAGAAAAATGACGGCCTTGTACTTTTTTGGCACATAAGAACACAACGAAAATGGTTCACTATTATAACCAAACAACGTCTCTTCCTGCGGTTGATTTCTAGATTTTTTAAATCCTTCCGTCACAAACCATTTGTTGTGGCGGACAGTGCTTATAATTGAGTGTCTCAATTTACGCAATTCTTCAGCCAAGTCCAAAGGAGTGAATAAATTCTCACTATAAATTGTTCGATCGGTATGGTAAAATGTTTGTGCCAACAATCACACCACTCATTTTCTTTTTAGTACATCTCGAGCCAATTAACCGGTGTAGATTTCACCCTTCAACGGATGGTTTCTCTTCGAGTGTCAAATCCACCATACTTTGATACCATATTTGGCCGACTATGAAGAGACATAACATTTTTGAAATAACGAAAATATGTATTTTTATAAAAAATAGAACTGCGGACATTCGATTATTTTCAACCTGAATAACGCATCGCATCGCAGTGATTCAGTTCAGAAAACCTAATTAGAACGTAAGATGTTTTCTTATACGTTTACATATATTTGCCAGACATTTAACAGCTGGGCCTGGCGAGGGCCAGCAGGTACACTTATGATGTTTCTATATAAACATAAAAGTTTTGTTCGGCAAAGTCAGCGAAAACGACCCGTTTCCAGTTTTATTACGTTCAGAAACCATGAGCGGTAGTTATCAAGAGACCGTTTGGCGCTCAGACCTAAGAAAAAATTTTACCGACGACTCAAAGTCAAAATGGGCCTCGAAAAGCCCAGCTGCATTTCCTAGGGTTAAGCGTCTTACTTTTGTCAATATCTTAGAATGATAAATTATGTCTTCTAGGAGAATGTAATATTCAGCGACGAAAGAACAATATTTTCGGCTCAGATGGTTGACGTATGGTGTGGCGAAAGCCTGGAAAAGCGTTGCAATTGTGCAATATTAAAGCAACTGTGAAGCACGGCGGCAGTTCCGTTATGGTTTGAGGATGTATGTCCGCTCCCGGTGTTGAAAATTTGAAATTTATAGGTGGGATTAAGGAAAAGAAAGTGTATTTGTCCATCTTGAAGGAGAACTTACACATTAGCGCCACTAAAATGCGTTTAGCTCCACAATAATTCTTACTCCAACAATATAATGATCCCAAAAACACGGCTTGGAACGTTGAAATGTGGAAATTGCATAATACAAATCAACTGCAACAGAGGGTATCATAAAAAGTACTAATTTTTTTTACAAATATTGTTTTAAGTTTGTTGTAAGAGAAATGAGTATAAAAATTCACATACATTTGTGAAGTGAATTTTTTAAGTTTTTCCATATAATGAATTGTTTTGTCAAATGTACATATATATTTTTTTTTAAAGTTTTTGAAATGTGATTTGTTAGTTTATGTTTTCTTTAATATTATTGTAAATAAATATGACTGTTTTCATGAAAAACCTTGAAAAAAAATACTATTTCTTTCAATCGCAAAGCCAAATTCACAATATTTTATGAGTAAGTGTACACTAGGGTGGTTCAAAATATTAAAGTTGCTCCTCGGACACCAACAGTTTCGTATTGGTGCTAGTAAGAACCACATAAAATTTGGTCCATTTCAGAAAACATTTGATGGACCCGCCACCCTTTTGAAAACTGGGAAATGGTCCTCAATCTATCAAAATGATTAATATCTGTTCGAAGCTGCCCCCTAGAGGGATAAAATTTATGGCAAGGTCTCATTATTTTTTCTTCTCCAACATTTTTTCAGAACATACTTAACCCCTATCACAACCCCTTAGGGGTGCTCCCCTGCAAAAATGACATTGTTGCGAAATTATGAAATTGACTTCCCCCTCTTGAAAGATGCCTCAGGAGGGGAAAAACGCAAGACGAACTCGCATTATTTTTACTCTCCCAAACTTTTCCCTGTACGCATCTACCCCCTATCTGCCACCCTTTTGGGGGTCCCCCAACAAAAAATACAAAAAATTTCGAAAAATAGTTCATAGCTCCCCTGGAGTGACCCAAAAAGGGTTGATATGTATCACTAAGTCCTATTATATTTTTTTTCCAATATTTTTCCCGAACATATCTACCGTCTATCTGCCACCCTTTTGGGGGTCCCCCTTCAAAAAACACAAAAAATTTCTAAAAATAGTTCATAGCTTTCGCTGAGTGACCAGTAGAGTGGTCTAATGTTTTACCAGGTCCTCCCTACATTTTTCCGAACATATTTACCCCCTATCTCAACCTCTTTGGGGGGATCCTTTCGAAAATATGAAAAAAGTTTCGAAAAATAATTCATATCAGTACTAAGTTGTATTATATTCATTTTAATTGCATTCATTGCTTATAATATAAGCAATGAATGCAATTAAAATGCAGTTAATACTGGCTCTTTTCACAAAAAAGGATACTTTTTGCGATATACTTCTACGATTTGTAGCAGTAGCTGTTTTTTTCTTCATCATTTGACAAACTTTGGTTGTAGTCTTTCACAAACGCAACACCTCTTTCAGCGGTGTCATTTACGACAGCTAAGCCTTTGCAAAAAGAGAGCACATCTCTGATCTCATCATCAGATTCCCATGATTATTGAACATTCTATATTCAATTCAAACAAAACAAAACAAAAAAGTTTCTGGGTGCAGCCAAAATCAACAGCTCTATTGGTGAAAATATTTCAATGGCAGTATATAATGTATTACTACAATGGAATATAGTCGATGATATTGCAGCTATGGGTTTTGATAAGACTCCTAGTGATAAAGGCGAAAGATCTGGAGCATGTATTGCAGAACCGACTACAACGAATGGAGCGAAATCTGCCCAGATGTAACAAAAAAATTTGTCGAGTCGATGCCTAGGAGACTAAACGAGGTACTTAAGGCCGTGAGGAAAACAAAACAAATATTAAAATACTTAAAAAGTTTACTTTTTTTAGTGAAGTTCTGTTCTCTTTTGTTTGCCGTTTGGTCTTTTTCTAATTAAAGTGAATTTATTTTTTTTTGTTTATTAGTTTTGTTAAATGTTTATATCGAAATCAGCTATTATTAAATAATTCTTGAATTCCTTATATTTATTTTTGATTTTGTGTTACTAACATCATTTTAATGAAACTTTTAATATGAGTAATTAAGGTGTTTACTTTCTTTTGAAGCTCACAGTATATATTTATGTACATTCAATGTAGCAAGGATTTTTTGATTTGTATTTGTTAATTTCTTATTACAAATTTTGTTCTCAAAGAATTAAGTTAAATTAAAATGAAAATAAATTTTTATTTTTTTTATATGCATGTTTATATATGTGGGTGGGTGGTCCATATTTATCGACTTTTAAAAAATTTATGGGGCACCCCATCATATGATTTTCTGTCCTAAAATATTGAATACGTATTTTTTAATTTACTTTTATAAAGGCTTTAGAGGTCGCTACCATAAGTCAATCTTAAAAAAAAAGCATTGTATGGCAACTTTAACTATAATCCGGCGAATTGACTCAAGTACATTTTATAAGCCTATTCTTTTATAGGGCTTGCGCATCGAGGTTGAGGCTCGGCTTACACCTCAGGGTACTAATAGAGTGAACGCTTAAAGCGAAGCCCAAAGTAAAGCTGTTTTGCTGATGTGAACTATGTAGCCTTAGTGAGCACCGAAATCAGAGCTGATATTTGTGTTTATATTTGTCATTAACAAATCTTTGGGATGGCAAGTTAATTGAGGGTATATGTGGTCATTAAACTGGAGATCGTCTGCCAATTATGGTATTATGACTTGGAGTTATCAGCTTTTACTGATTCCGAAATTGGATTGTAGAATAGACAAAGCATGTGCTTCAGCTGTTTATGAAACAATAAACTCATGGGGCTTGAGCGATAAAAATAAAAATGTTTAGGTTTTGATATCACAGCTGTAAGCACCGGTTTGCGAAAAGGTGCTTGTATTCTTCTGGAGCGAAAAATGGAGAGAGACATGCTTTGTGATTATAAAGCAGTAATTTAGACATCATAGAAAATGTTTGCTGCAGACACGATTTTTTTTGCGCAAAAACAACTTAAAGTACTTATATCAACCACGAGATGACTATAAAGAGTTGCTTAATCTTACGATGATTTACTTGGGAGGAGTTCCTGAGAAAGGAGTTTCATTTAGGAGACCTGCCAATCTTCACCGTGCCAGATGGATTGCTAAAGCTACGTATTGCTTGAAGATTTTCCTATTTAAAAATCAGTTTAAGCTTATGAAAAAGAAGAGAAAGCAGTAAAAAATATATGTGTTTTCACAGTCATGACATACATATGGGGCATTTCAGGCGAAGCGGACAATGCAAAAAAATGAGATTTAGAAATTTGTCCATATTCGGCTTAATTGCACTTCTAGAAGGTGTAAACACTTAATTTTTTTTTATATAAGGCTTAGTTTTCAAGTTGTGGACTTCCAAAAATTGACGAAATATGAAAAATGGATTTTTCGGAAGCCGTTTTTCGAACATAACAAAATTTCAATAAACTATGAAACATTGTGGTTGCTATAGGAAATTTACTGCTCTTTTCAATTATGAAATCAGATTGGAAATTTAATTTTTTTTTCTTGTGGAAACCGTAAGTGAACATTTCATCTCAGAATTGCAATAATTTCGACATAATTTATTTTTTTATTTTAACTTTAAAATAAAGCGTAAAATATACCGGTAATATGCTAAAGTTTTTTTAACGTGATCTATATTAGTTTACGAGATACGTGAATTGTATTCACTTTGTATGGGACGTGGCACTTTCTTAAGTACTTTAATTTATATATCTCCTTAACTAATAACGATCACGTTTAGATTTTTTTTGTGAAACATTTATATTCTGAAGGCTTTTTTTTAAAAATAAAATATCTAAAAAATATTATGTCGAAGTTACTGAAAATTTTTTTTTTTTTTTTTTTAAACTTCATTTTCTTTTATTGTATCTTCTCTTAAGAGACTAACAATAAGTTTTAAAATCTTAAGCTAGGTAACATTATTATACATTATTATTGTGAATAATGAATATATAATTTAATAATGAACTTGTCTCCAGAAACAAAAGTTAGCAGGGACTTATACTTCTTGTGTAGTAGGTGCAGCTTATGTATGGCTCAGCACAGCGAGTGCACAAGATCGAATAACTCATTGGAGCATAGGTGTGGATGCAGCTCACGATCGCTTCTCCCCATATTCTTTGCCACCCGAGACGACCGAGGTCCCGGTCTTGGCTTGGTAGCTGAGACGAACTAGGCCTCAGTCTACCCGAATGGAGGTTTTGAGTACCACAAAAACGATTGGTCTCGGTCGACCACTTTAGGAGTGAATTAGTGCCTCCAGGACGTTCTTGAGGTGGTAGCCGAGACGAACTAGGTCCCGGTTTAGCACCCAAAAAAGACCGAGAAGACACTGTTTCAACTCTCTTCCTGCTACTCTCTCCAATTCACCGGAAAGTGGCCGAGACGAACTAGGTCCCGGTCTTACACCCTCAACGGAAGGGGAGCTGGCGGCGATAAGTTGCCAAGTGTGCCCAAGACGAGCTAGGTCCCGGTACAAAGTCCTCATATGATTCTTGATGATTACGTGTAGTGCCTCGGGGAAGGGTAAACGTTTGAGCTGTTTAGTTTGGTTCGGTGTAAGTGACTTGCATAGAAGGGCGATCCTTTCTTTTTAATCTGGAGCGACTTTCTATGTTTGTTAAATTACGAGCCAATGGGTTCGGATGATGCAGCAACCTTATGGCGTAGGTTTGTTTGATTCTGTTAATTTCATCTTTTACCATGGGGATGCATAAATCTCTGTGAATGTTTTCATTCCGTATATACCATGGGGCACCTGTAAATATTCTTAAGATTTTGGACTGAGCCCGTTGTATTAGTTCAATGTTTGAGGAGCTGGCGTTACCCCATAATTGGATACCATATAACCAAATTGGCTTAATGATTGTTTTGTACAAAAGGATTTTATATTCAAGCTTCAAATGGGAACGATGATTAATTAACCAGTGAAGACTGGCGGTTTTTAACTTTGACTGCGTTTTTTTGGCTTCAATATGCTTACGCCATGTTAATCGTCGATCTAATTGAATACCTAGATATGTAACAATTTCACCCTGTGGGACTGAAATATTATTTAGTACAATTGCAGGGCATTCACCACGCCTAAGAGTAAAAGTAACTTGCCTGCATTTTTGCTCATTTATTTTTATGCGCTATTGCGATAACCATTTTTCAATTGATTTCAAATGAATCTGGAGGTTTCGAGAAGCTTCTAAAGGGCAACGGTTACAACTTAAGACTGCGGTATCATCTGCGAATGTTGAGATGGTAGTGTTGGCACTGATTGGTAAGTCTGAGGTATACAATACATATAGAAACGGTCCTAGTACGCTACCTTGAGGGACACCTGCTCTTATATTGAAGTGAGTTGAAATAAAATTCTTGTATTTTATTTTAAAAAGCCTGCTTTCGAGGTAAGAAGTAAATATTTTATGAACATTAAGAGGCAATAGGTGCTCAATTTTTTTGATAAGGCCTTCATGCCATACTTTATCAAACGCCTGTGCGACATCGAGAAAAATTGCAGTGCAGTATTCACTGCGCTCATAAGCCTTTCTTATTTCATTTGTGATCCTATTAACCTGTTCGATTGTGCCGTGTTGTTTTCGGAAGCCGAATTGGTGAGGCGATAATAAGTTTTTATCAGTAATATATGGCATTAATTTTGCTAGAATTAATTTTTCAAATAATTTTGACAAGCAAGGTAAAAGGCTTATGGGTCTATACGATGACGGTAGTGTACGATCTTTCCCATGTTTTGGTATCATGGTTATCAACGAGTTTTTCCATTCTTTTGGGTAATATCCGTAATGAATTATAGCATTAAAAAGCTTGGTCAGAAAGATGACACCTGAGTGAGGCAGTTCCTTAATCAGTTTGGGAGTGATGTTATCACACCCAGGGGCTTTTTTAGGACACATTTCTTGAATTAAACTGATTAAATTACTGCTATGGAAACTCATTTGGATAGTATCGGTGTTTATTGGCAGTTGGGAAGGCATGAAAACTTGAATATACGGATTTGGTTGAAAAACTGTACTTAAGTGATTGGCAAAAGCTTCAGCTTTTTCTGCATCACTTCTAGCCCAATTTCCATGTAGGTCTCTTATCGGAGATTCACTTTCAGTGGGTGCTCTAATTTTTTTGGTGGCTTTCTACAAGGATTTTAGTCCATTAGCATTTGGGGCAAGTTTTGAGACATATTTTTGCTGTTCCACGTCTTCCTTGTTTTTTAACGCAGACCTAAGTTTGTATGTAGCAATTTTTAGGTTTGCTTTAGAAGTTGGGGATCTATGGACCTGCCACTCTCGCCTTAACCTACGCTTATCTGCTACAAGAATTTCAATTTCTCTGTTAGTAAGGAAACGGGTTTTTGTATTTTTCTCAGCCTGATCAGGTGTTGAGTGCTCAGCAGCTGAATACAGTATTGTATTAAAAACGTCAATATGGTCGTTGTGTTCTATCGAATAGGTTGAGTGGATGTGTGAGCTTATGTATTTTTTATACTTTAGCCAGTCAGTCTTATGCGATGTTAGTCTCATAGGGGGCTTAAGGTCAACTGATTTCTCTAAAAGGCAAAAAATGATTGGAGAATGATCTGAAGAGAGTTCAAAATTTGTCTCGGCTGTTAATATGGTTCTATCGATACCTCTTGTGATGGCGAAATCAATGAGGTCTGGGATTTTGCTTCGGTCGGCTGGCCAATATGTTGGTTGACCAGAAGAAGCATAGTCGAACGTGGTGCGATGTTTCATTAACATATTATATAATTGTTTGCCTTTAGGGTTTATAAGACGAGATCCCCAGTATGTATGTTTGGAGTTATAGTCTCCAGCAGCTAAAAATCTAGTTCCCAAGGTATCGAAAAATTCTTTGAGTTTTTCCTCACTGATTGCGAATCGAGGTGGGCAGTAGACTGCCGAAACAGTAAGGTTTTTGGAATGGTTTTGTAGGCAAATAGAGGTAGCCTGAAGATAATTTTTGGAAAAGGGTTCTAAGCAGTAGTGTTTAAGGCGATTTCGAACTAAAATTCCTGAGCCCCCGTGAGCTTTGCCATCAGGATGATTGGTTTTGTAGAATTTGTATCCTGGTATATGAAAATTATGCTTGTCTGTCAGATGAGTCTCTGAAACAAGCATTAAATCAATTTTTGCATGGGTTACATAATGAAAAATTTCATTTTTATTTTGGCTGATGCCGTTTGCATTCCAAGCACAAATTTTTAGCTGACTTATTTTTGCGCAATCAAAATTTGAAGTAGCTGGTTTTGCGTTTTAAATAGATCTTGTAGAGTTGATTGCATTGAAACCATAAATTGATTCAGGGTTTGAGTTAAGTTTGTGATCTGGTTTTCCAAGCTACTTTGTTGAGGGTTCTTTGCTCCTGATTTGAGCGCATTTGCATATGAAATAGCTGGATTAACTGGATGCGCAGTGCTTTGTTGCTGGACAAAGTTATGGGTTGTGAATATATTTTGAGTTGGGTTTCGGTTTACTTTCCTTTTTTTCAGAGATTCTAGCTTTTAGCTCTTTATAAATAGGAGAACCCCTGTAGTTTGCAGTGTGATCCCCTTGGCAGTTAGCGCACTTCTTTAAATTTATATCTTTTTTCAACTTGTTTGAACACTTAGAAATGTGGTGAAGTTCTCCACAAGCGACACATACAGATTGAAGGGTACAGTATGTTTTTGTATGCCCATACTCTTGGCAGTTAGTACACTGTACCGAACCGTTTTTTTTATGAGGTTTATCTACCACCACACGACGGTGAAGCAAATATTCAAGTTTATAAATTGGGTGGACCTCATTCTTTTTTAATTTAGTAGAATCAGGATAAAGATCAACCTTAAACATAGGTTGTGGAACCTTATCCTTGTTTACTATATTTATTACAGCTTTAGCATCGAAATTTTTTAGACCTAAAGCTTCTTTAATTTCAGCAGGGTCAACAGAGCATTCAATACCCTTAATAACAACTGTAATACCTTTACTGCTTTTAAGCTGGTATGTGTAATAAGATTTATTACTGTCGTTAAAGTTTTTCGCAATAATGCGGAAATATTCCTCGCTTTTTACTTGAATCTTCGTTTCATGAAGATTACCTCTAGTTAAGGGAACAATAAAAAAGGTATCTTTCCCTATAAGCTGTGTTAGCTTTGCTACTAAAGCGTTTGAGCTTCGCTCACGCAAATAAATTGCAGGCGGCTTAAAAGTTTTGGGTGGTTCACTAGCATTGTTTTCATTAAGTTCGCTTAATGGTGCAAATCGATTGCCAGATAGAACATTTGAAGGTGTAACTAAATTGTTAGTTTTATTTATCTTTGAATTTCCTACATTCCCTTTTTGAGGGCTGAGCTTTCGCTTTGAATTCAAAGTTATTGTTTACTTCAGTTGATCGTGCCTTAGGAATAGTACCGGTAGAGGTTGATTGTGATGTTGAATCATTATTTGCAACCACCTGGGTCGAATAGCTATTTTTCTTCATAGCAGGAGAGCTAGATTTTTCAGCTTTTTGCCTGCTCTGTTGCTCCTCTTCTTGTAGAAACTGTTGTTGTTGCGACGATTGTTGTTGTAGCAAATGTTGTTGTTGTTGTTGTAACAACTGTTGTTGTATTAACTGTTGTTGTTGTAGCAAGTGTTGTTGTGGTAACTGTTGTTGTTGAAGCAACTCTTGCGGTTGTTGTTGTTGTTGCTGTTGTTGACTCCCTCCAGATGGAGGAGAGCGGCTGCTAAGGCTCAGCGATTGGCAGGCAAGCTGAAAGTTAGCTGTTTTTTGTGGTGCTAATATAGCAAACAAGCAGGTAACTTTTGCATTTAAACTGCAACAACAAATTTAACTAAGTGTTGAGAATTGGCGCTCCGCCAAAAACAGCTGTTCGTGAAAAAAAGCTCCAGGCTACGCTTTTAAGAAACCAGGGAAACCAATTTTTCTTTTTTGTTGACAGATCCTAAAAGTCTGCAACAAATTATGTGGATGACAGAAGTGGCTAGAAAAAAAAAGTTGCTTCTGTTTATTCACATAATATTGGGTACTGGAACTTTTTTTAAAAAAAAAAAAAAAAAAACGGAAAATTTGATTTCAAATTTTTACTTCCAGTTTTCCATACTTAAAAAAATTTGAAATTCAAATTTAACTAAAAAATTAAAAAGAACATCCTTTTTACTAGTTAAATCAATATTTTTTATATTTTATCATAAATTCCATGATTCCAATAACAGCGTTCAAAAATGACGGTCCTTAAACTTCGCTAATTCTTCAGAAGCCCATAACTCGGCAATTAAGCCTCATACGAAAAAAACAATATGTGTACAGATTTATGTCTACTAGATGTATAACTTACGGGAATATAAACAAATTTCACGACCTCACTTTATTTTCATTGCCCGCTTCGCGTGAAATGCCCGATATATAATATATTGGTTTCAAGCCTCGGTTGGATATTCAGCACCGAGAAACGACTTACAATTATTAAAAGGCCTTGCATCCTTTGAAAGTATAAGCCAAGAAATGGCCAAAGTCACCATGAAAAAAAAACTGGCCCATTTATGGTACTTGTCGGAAGAGTTGGTGTCTTTTGCATTTTTCGACGATGAGCTTTCAGGTCAAAGTAAGAAAAATATGGTAGATGCACTAAGAACTGAAGGTGTAGAGGATTGCCAAAAAAGAAAATGCATTGATTTCAAACACATCACTGAAAATAGCGTAGAAGATTTTGTGACTAGCAACTCTTTATGATTTTCCGGATACTGAATATCTCATCACGGTTTTTAAATAAAGATTTTGAAACTTGGTGGTAGTGAATGATATTACTGAGCGTGGAGTTGCCTTAATGCAGGAATACAATAAATTGATAACAATCAATAAAGAGCAAAAGCAATATTTACTTTTGTTGATTAAAGAATAGAGAAAAAAAAAATATCCTGATACAAAAAAAAAATAAACTCTTCTATCTTGATTATAAATGAATTTAATATTAAGACGTATTCTTACTTGTCATCTTAACATTAATTTAGCATGTAATCTTCTAATATATAAAATTCTTGTGTCACAGTGTTTGTTACCTTACTCCTCCCAAACGAATTGACCGATTCTTATGAAATTTTTTGTGTACATTTGGTAGGTTTGAGAATAGGGGGTAAACTAAAAAATTCTATTTAGGGTGCATATTTAAGGTGGCCCTCATACAAATTTTTTTTAATAGCATTTTCCCAAAGACCACTGCATCGATTCACATGGAATTTACACCACGTTGCTTTTATATTAAGGGACATGGTTTAGTCTATGAGACTTTTACTTAGGCTGCATATTTAGGGTGGCCCTCATACAAAAATATTTTTAAAATAGCATTTTACACCACGTAGCTTTTATATTAAGGGACATGATTTAGTCTATGAGACTTTTATTTAGGCTGCATATTTAGGGTGGCCCTCATACAAAAATATTTTTAAAATAGCATTTTCCCAAAGACCACTGCATCGATTCACATGGAATTTACACCACGTAGCTTTTATATTAAGAGGCATGGTTTAGTCTATAAAACTTATATTTAGGGTGGCCCTCATACAATTTTTTTTTTATAATAGCATTTTCACAAACACCACTCCATCGTTTCACATGAAATTTACACCACGTGTCTTTTATATTAAGAGACATAGTTTAGTCTATGAGACTTTTATTTATTTTTAAAATAGCATTTTCACGAAGACCGATGAATCGATTCACACCGAATTTACACCACCTAGCTTTTATATTAAGAGGCATAGTTATGCCCACAAAACTTTTATTTAGAAGGCATATTTAGGGTGGCCCTTACCCAAAATATTTTTAAAGTAGCATTTTCACAATGACCAGTCCATCGTTTAACATAAAGTTTACACCACGTGCAAAAATATTTTTAAAATAAACCACTTCATCGATTCACATGGAATTTACACTACGTATCTTATACACTGTTTGGCCCATAAAATTTTTAATTAGGGTGGCCCTCATACAAAAATTATTTTTATAAAACCATTTTCACTAAGACCGGATAATCGATTCACACCCAATTCACGCCAAGTAGCTTTTTTATAATGAGGCATAGTTAAGCCTACAAAACTTTTATTTAGGGTGGCCCTCTTACAAAAAATATGTTTGAAATAGCATTTTCACAAAGACCACTACATCGATTCACACCGAACTTACACCACGTGTCTTTTATATTAACAGACATAGTTTGAATAAAATTGTTTATTTAGGGTGCATATGTAGGGTGGCTCTCATACAAAAATATTTTTAAAATAGCATTTTCCCAGAGACCACTCCATTGATTCACATGTAATTTAAACCACGTATCTTTTATATTAAAAGACTTAATTAAGTCCATAAAACTTTTATTTAGGGTGGCCCTTACACAAAATATTTTTAAAATAGGATTTTCACAATGACCAGTCCATCGTTTAACATAAAGTTTAGACCACGTGCCTTTTATATTAAGAAACATTGTAAAGCCCATAAAACTTTTATTTAAGGTGCATATTTAGGGTGGCCCTCATGCAAAAATATTTTTAAAATAGCATTTTCACAAAAACTACTACATCGATTCACATGGAAGTTACAACAAGTATCTTTTATATTAAGAGGCATAGCTAAGACCGTGCAGTACCACGTTTTCCATATAAGAAAATACCAAAATTTGTGATGCAGATGAATGAGACTAGATACATATATTAAAAGTACGGGAAAAAAAAAGTTCCAATGAGAAAATGCGAATAAAACAACATTTTGTATATATCAGCAATTATTTGATGCAGATGATTGAGACTTGGTAATAATATAAAACGCAAAAACTATAATAAATTAAACTCATCGCACCACCTAGCATTAAGGTAATTTATGTAAAAGAGTATGGACAGAAGTTGATTTCGCTTTAAAAATGGGCTGATTCGCTTTTACATTCCATAGCATGAGTTCATACAGCTTCGCGCCACCTACCGGTTAGGGCAGAACACAGTCTGCCAGGATAGCTAGTTTTTTTATATTATTAAAAATAAGTTAGCGATGGAAAAAGTGTTTTAATTCTTTTAGTACATACAAAATTCTAACATTGGTAGCGACCCCAAAATACAGTATAATTCGCTTAGCTGCCTATTCGCTTAAGGGCGCATGTAAGTTACCAAAATCAAGATATACATATGTGAGAAAATATCTTTTTTAGTTGCCTCCCGCACGGTGGGCTTTAACCAACCTTTAATAAAATCGTGAGTTACATCAAAAACTTTAATTGGGGATTTTTAAGGATTTAAGTTAGAGTGGATATATGCTAAAACAAAAGAAATCCTTGAGCTTTTTCTTAATTTCAAATTTACTGTTTTTTAATGATATGACATATGTATAACATACGTACGAAATTTAAAAAACATCCGATTTTATTCAAATTTTGATACGTCAAATAACCTTAATAGATGGCACCACAGCTCAAATTTCAATTCTCTAGAGGGTCGGGATCCTAAAAAATAGTCATATTTTGGCCTGAAATTGGCCGTTTATAGCCCGTTTCAAAAATTTTAGTTCTAAAAGTAAACAAATTCAATTTTAAAGTTGTGGATATGAATTTTTTTTTATTATGTCATCTTATATGCTTTTAAAAAAAATTTAAGTTTTTAGAGCTTAAGACCCATTTTTGCAACTCGATTAAGTGAAATAAAATTTTGGAAAAAAAATTACAGTTCTGAAAATGGTGTCCTAAATCGTAGTTTTATTCATAATACTAAAGACCGATCTCATTCTGTTTGTCTATCATTCTGTATATCTATATGTATGTATTAGCACTTTATTACTTTTAACTTAAATGTCCATATAAATGAATTGTTTTTTTATCTTATGTTTTTTATTAAAATAAGCCATATAATTTTTTTGAAAACCATGTAAATCTTTTTTGCTGATCATGTTCTTGGTAACAGGTCAAGTAAAAAAAATTTTTACTCTCAACAACCCTACTTATGCGCTATAAGGCGGTTAAGCGGGGGGGGGGGGGGGGGTAGGGTTTTGCCAAATTTTGTTTTTCCATTTTTTTTGTTATTTTATTTAATAGTATAACTCTTCAAAAGTATCCTGTTGAAATTTGAGGTCGATTGGAGTAAAACTGACGAAGATACAGTGTCTTGAGTCTCGACGATTCTGTGTAAGTATATGAAAAAACAGACAGTGCTAAAACTTTAAACGTGATTTTCTCGAAACTAACTTTTCAAAGTCGGTGGACACTTTTTCTCGAAAGCTACGAGACCGATTTTCTTGAAATTTGGCACGCTTCGTTAATACATATAAAACCAGGTAATGTCGAGGGTTTTTTTTTTTTTTCATTACAATCAGTTCTGCAATAATAAATACACTGATTTTTGCCTTTTTTTTAAAAAAAATTCCTTTTATGGCTTAAAAATTATGCCAAAATCTTAAAAATCGTCAAAGAAAAAAAAACCCCTCCACAATACCTTGAAAAACTTATAAGCTAAAGGACGTTTTTTTTTTTGATTTCAGATGATAACGTGATGAGATATCTTGTCCACCGCAAACCACCTTTTTTTTAGGCGTCCGCGGAAACTTGCTGCCAATGGCTTATTTTCGAATATTTTTTAATTAAATTTTTACAGAATACTCTTTAAATATTGTACTTTTATATGCTCTTTAAATAAATCAATTTACTTTTACCGTATCGCTAAAAAACATTTTTAAACTCGATGTAACAAGAATTTTGTTATTTATTTTTAATTTCTTAATAATTTTTTTTATTAATAGAATTAAGTTGCATTGAAATGAAAATTAATAAATGTTTTTCATATGTAATTTTTTTTTAATATGTGTAATATTATTTATACATTATTATACATATAATTATATATACCAAAGAATACCAAAGAAGCGAAAGTCTCGGCAGAATACTAATACCAGCGCAAAACAAAAATTAATTTTTTATGCACATTTTGAAACTCACCCCATTGTGGTGAATATTTTATATGTGGCTTTACCACTTAGGGTGTTTTATTCCAAATTTGGAATATACTTGAAATTTTTTTGGTTATAAATGAAAATTTCATTACTTTTTAGACAAAATATAGGATATTATTAAATAAAATTAAGAAATAAAATAGTAAGCGATACTCTCTTCGTTTTTATATGTAATAATCAATTTAGTTTTTGATTTTTCCTTAAATCATCACATATGGCAACTTACTAATCTGTCAAATTCGACATTATAATTATCGTTGTTGTAATAGTCATTGTTGTTGTTGGTTATCATTGTTTTTGTCAATAAATACATAGTTTTCATAAGAATTCATTGCATTTTTTTTATTTTTCGGTCCAGAAGGGGGTAAATTATAAAAATTTACAACAAACTATATACCATTTGAAAGGAAATAAGTTAAGCTTTCTTAGCATGCTAAAAAAGTTACAAGTTATTAATACATTTTATGGAAAAAATAACTGTTTTTGAAAAAAAGTTGGTCAAAAATTCAGAAAAATCAACATATCTCCAAAACTATGGGTTAGATATCAAAGATTTGCAGATCATTATTGTAGGCCATTAAATTATCTATCTTATGAAATCCATATTTTTGATATCTATGCAGGCGTTCCCAACTTATAAGGTTTTCTACAAAAGCTATATCCGCAACTTCCGATGGCTATATATCCGAAACCAGATGCGAACGTCACTTTTTTTTCACTATTTTTATTTCCATTTTAGAGGGTAAAACAACAACAAAAAAATTGGATTGAAATTCGTAATATAGTGTATTCAATCATAAACAACAAAACAATAAAATCAAATTAACTTAAACTTTTGTCACATAAAACTGCACATCATTTACATTAGTTGAAGTAGAAACATTAGTAAAAGCAGCAGCTCATTGCGGCGGCGCAATGGCGGTGATTGATTGCAGTAGCTATTGTATGTGGTGGTTTGGCACCAGCTCTTGTCGCTTGCAGCAAGTATGACCGGGGCGACAGAAGGTGCCCGTTACTGTGGTTTCACCACCAACTGTGGTGGTTATGGCACTGCCGTATGTGGAACTTGACGAGTATGATGATGAGTGTTTGTTATTCGTAATAGCAGCAAATATGTTGTTGAATTCGCGCACATTAATGCCACTGGCATTTCTTTCACCTTGAGCATGATGATTTCGTTGCTGTTACTGTTGCGATTGGATTCAGGTTAGTATTCTCAGCAAATGATGATGGAATTACGCCAAGCGCATGAGTAAAATCACGGAAACAGTATGCGACAACAACTTCTGATGAATGGCAGTAGCCACAAGCATCGCCTGAAAACCACAGCTGTAGCGAAGTAGTATGTCCGTGTTGAAGCTGTAAGGAAACCAAATTAGTTTCGATTTAATTTTATTGCGATTTTAATAATAAAATTGAATTGAATTACATAAATTCATTAATTTAAATTGTGTTATAGCTTACCTTCCTTTTCACTGTTTTGATATTTTTCATTTGTCATATTTGGACAAACTTCAAAATCAGCTGTCCTTATTCACCAAAGCTAAAAAAATTTCACCAAACCCACGTATGCATTAATCCTTTCCTTTTCCCCCGCTCTAGTACGAACCAGGGATGATATTTGGGGGCTTTTAGGGCTTTTTTGAGCCCTTTTAATTTTCAAAAGCCCCGTGGCCCTTTTTATTAATTTTTGGCCCTTTTGCAAAATTCTGCCGAAAAATAATCATAATTTTTTATTTTTCAAAGGAAAATTTAAGTGTTTTTTTTTTCTTCTAAAAAATTTTAGTGGATCCTTAAGTAATACGATGGCCTTCGACATTTTAAACTTCAAATTAAAATTATTTCAAATCAAAAACAAGTGATTTTTTTATATAAAAAAAGTTTTATTTGATTTATAACACTGGTCAACACTAGTTCTGGTGCCGAGAAGCTGTACTTTTATTTTAACTAAGGACCTTATATTGAATACATTATTAGCAAAAATTTTGATATCCTACGTGTAGTTTTCTAGATTTTGCGTTGTAAAAAAAAGTTTACATGAAAAACAAATTACATTATTTAAATAGAAACTTTCTTTTTCGCGACTTTCATGATTGAGGTGTAGTAGAAACACGTTGCATCCCCAGCAATAGTCAGCCATCATATGGCGATCCCATCGGCCTTGGTATCCTTCTTCCATAGCTTTTAGGTCCTGGTGAAACCACTCCCTTTGTTCTTCGCTATAGGATCCAAGACTTTCTGAGAATTGGTCAAGATGACTGTGAAGGTAATGCACTTTGATGGACATATTACATTCTAAGTTATTAAAGTGCTCTAGCATGTCATTTTTAATTTGAGAGCAGTTATTTGACTAGTAATTTCCGAGAAAGTTTTAAGTTACTTCAACAAACGACTGAACGACTTCGTTTAGAGCTGTCTATAATGAGACGCCATTCATGGTATTTTGAAAGACCCATTTCGAGAATAATTTCACTTTTGTACCTGACGCCAACAAACTTTTTTCTTTTAATCTGAAAGCCAAAACCTCTGCAGATTCCTTAGAAAGTTTAAGATCCCTCATCAAATCATTAAATTCTTCTTGGGTAAAAGGTTTTGGCTCTGTAGATGGTATTCCTTCGAAATCGATGTCGCTACTCACTTCATTAATGACTTCTTCAAATGATGATTCACGAATGGAACAAAATGTTGGAACAGGTACTTCCTCTGAATGTGGTAAGGGTCTTCTAGCAGAATCTAAGTCTGTATAAATCATTATTTTACCGTTTACACCACGCAAATTAATACAGCAGAAGTAACAGTCATCGAAGTGATTTTTTTGTTCTTTCCATTGCATAGGCATTCCGAACCTCATATGGTTTCTTTTACCACTAATAAACTGTCTCAAGTGCTCATAGCACATTTTACAAACAATTTGGGGTATCCACGGCTTGTATTCATCCACAATTTTCGACTTAAAGTAAGCAAAATAAGACCTTTTTATAATATCTGTTATAGGTTTTCTGTACTTCTTCACTGTGTATTAACCACAAATGTAACAAAACACATTTAGATCATTGAGACAACTTCTTCTGGATGAATACATTATATAAAAATCGATTTATTTATAGAAATCTGCCGATTACAGCGAATATTGAAAACTGACGGTTAATCAAAAATTACACGTAGGAAAAAAAATTCAAAATATTTTTAATGTTGCCAGTACATACTGTTGACCTGAGTAATATGTTAAGTTTGTTGTGCTAAATCTGCAAATATATCGTTTGTATCTGCATTTCCTTTTGAAGAAGTTTCTAAAAATTGATCTCACCATAGTTAGTTCTTTAATATATCGCTAATTTTCTTCAATAACATCATAACTCAAAAACAAGGCAAGCATTTTAACTGAATTTTTTCGTTTTTTTCGTTATTGAAGAAAATGAGCAATATATGGTTCACTCTAAAAAAAAAATTACTATATTCAATGTTGCAATAGTGTAATGTTGTAATTTTACACATGAAATGTATTCATAATTTATGTGCATACTGAATAACATCTCAATATGAGACTACTTTAATTTGTGTAATAAAAGTAGAATACCATTTTTTTTTCGTAATAGACAGTAGAATACATATTTCTACTAATAAAAGGTAGTTGAATACACAATTTTTTCTGCAATTTTACATATTAAGTGTGTGTATCCTAGAATTTTGAAAAATACACATCTCTTGTAAATTTTTACACATTTTTTGTATTTTTTACAACAATAATACTAGTAAATTCACTATAATTAATATAGTAAATTTACACATCGCATTTTTCATTTTTTAGAGTGTATACAAAAAAATCTAAAACTTAAATGTTCATATGTAAAATTTATGTGTACAATTAAATTTAAACAACAAAATAAATTTTTTAAAAAGAAAAAATTTGGCTATAATATAAATGGTTATATGTAAGTATACGATTTGATTTACAGAAGCCCTATTTATGTCAAAAAAGCCCTATTTTTGTTCGAATTTTGGCCCTTTTACAAATATGCCAATATCATCCCTGGTACGAACGTGTGGAAAATATTACACCACACCGCTGCAGAAAAACCCCGCACCAGGACACGTGAAACTTATTCACCACACTTTTTTCACAAAATTTCTTAATATTCTACCTCCTTTCATAAGCCTTTTATGCAAAACTCCGAATAATATGAAGAATATTATATACACCCAAACAATAATAAAGATTTTTGAAAATCAAAAATGTACCCAATTTCTCCTGCAAGATCCAAAAAACATTGCAATTCCATTTTGAAATCTTCATATTTTTCAATACTTCTTCGTTTCACTGCGGTGTTAAGAAGTTGCCATCACTATGAATTACATATCGTCTATGCCGTTAAATGTGTGGAAAAGTATTCTCGTAAAGTAATTCAATTACCCTGAACAAAAAATATCTAACTATATTATTGTTTTTGTATTCCATTAAGATTTTGAAAAATAGTTTCATATAATTATTCGGAACATAAATGCTTGAGAGACAACAAGTTACTTTAATACAAAAGTCCAATTTTTAATTTCACTGGTATCTATTATATGTTCAGTGTGAATGTATTTCTTCTTTCGTGTAAAATAAAGTCCAAACTTTCGTTTCGGAATTTACTTAGTGGATGTTTATCAGCAAATGTTTTGATTTTTACATCATCGTTAAAAGATTTATATTTCCGATATTGTTTTTCATAGGACTGAATATTTGCACTATAAATTGTGTGGAAGTCTTGCAATTGCTTGGACTCCACAAACTAGTATGTTGTATACATATTTGACAGGTCATCTATTTATCAACCAAACATTGTTTCTAAATTAAGCAGACAGCGATGAAAAAAGTTGAGAATCTATTTGCTTATAATCGCAATCATAAATAGACGTAGCAACAAAAACTAAATTGCAAATGGAATTTGAAAAATAAAAATGCGACCATTATAATAATGCCTCACATCGGTAATTTCGTACTAAAATCTAATTCAATAGTATCGACATGGTTGAAATTTAAATTAAAAATGTCAGTTTTTTACGCGAATATAGTTACGGAAGTTATTTCAACCACAAAGAAAAGACTTTCATAACCGTTTGCATATTTTGTAAAACAAATATGAGGGATTTTCAAAGCAATTCTTAATTATGAGAACAAACAATATATATATGAAAAAACAAGACACATAGATGGTAATACATAGATTTTATTATTATACAACATATGTTCGCATTATTACAATTAATCCATGTAAGAACTAATTATTGTGCTATGTACATATTAATATTTTCTAATTCCCCAAGTTTTTCCTAAATCGCCTAATAATGCCCAAAATCGGAACAAAATTTCCATAAAATTTAGTTTCCAACATACGGGTGCATTGTTTTTATCGAGCTTTGACAATCAATACGTGAGAGTGAAAAATTTTGGCGCAAAAGACTTTCACTTCTTTGGATATTCTTTGATATATACATCCTAATAATTTTTTTCATATACAGAAATTTTCTTTAAAGAAATAAAGAAAAATTTGTGGAAAATAAAAATATGAATTTTATTTATATTTCAAAAATTTTTTTCGTAGGTTTGAATCACTATTTTGATAGTGTAATAAAACACACTGCACTGGAAATTACTAATTATTTAGCGAAAAAAAAAAAATACATTTTTGAGTGTGACTTTTACACCAAATCTGTAACTCCGTATACACTTTTTATGGTGTAAAATTATTACACAACTCGTGGGATTTTACTAGTATTATTATAGGTAACCGGTTTCCTACTATCAAAGTAGTAATTTTTTCTTACAGTGTACGAAAGGAATTCTCGTTCACATTTAAGACAAAGATGCCAACAACGCAGGAGATCTTCATCTAAAAATTGGGTCTGTCGTTTTCACTACAAATTCGGAAACAAATCCAGGAAATGCTAACAACCATGTTTCTTTAATTACAACAATTCGTTACTAACAAACTAAAGAAACCCATTGTTGTAGCGACAGACAAAGGGTCGCTTATCTGTCTACGACAAAGACAGCAAATTGAACTTTCTAATTGATATAATAATTGAAATAATATAATAATGAAAATAATAATTGAATTGAAAGCTGAAATTTCAGATTTACCTTCTTCAAAATTCAAAAATAATTCAAGAACTTCAGATTTTATATTAACAGCAACAAATGGCAGGACAATTTCAACATTCGGAAAGATTTACATAAATTTAGGTTTACGTAGAGAATTTCCTTTTATTTTCTTGATTGCCGATATTTCGAAACCTATTATTGGAGCAAATTTTCTCTCGAAACACGGACTTCTTATAGATGTTAATAATAAGACTTTAATTGATCCTTTAACTAAGTTATCAATAAATACAATATACATTTCTTTACCTCGTATTTTCATCATAAACAATAAATGCACACAACTTCTTAAACTTTATCCCACCATCACAGCAGAACAACTGTACTTTATGTTGTTACTGAAGGAGAGTTATCTCTTTCCAAACCGAGACGATTAGGCCATATCAAACTTAAAGTCGAATTTTTAGTAAAAACACGTTTCCATCGTCCTTCTAAATCGTCAACTTCATCACCATTTCATTTACATACTAAGAGAGAACCAAATGATTGGCGTTCTTGCGGTGATTACCGTAGATTAAATGTTCTAGATCAGCGATTCTTAAGCTGTGGTCCGCGAAGTCATTCCGGGGGTCCACGAAACAATTTTAACATCATATAACTTTACATAATCAAACTTTTCGCTTTATTCAAATAACTCATTTATTAAAAAATTTACATGGCCATGATTTTTGAATGATTGCACACATTTTTAAAAAACAAAGTATGCATTTACTTTTATTCAAACTCGCGATGCTTAGCTTCAAAGTATTCATTTAAAAAAATCCTACATGGTCAAAAAACAAAAAAAAACCAAGTCCGCGTTGATTTTCAAATTTTGAGTTTTTGAAAAGTAAAAATTTTCCGCGTTTCAATTTTCAATATAAGAAATTTATTTTCATTTCACTTTTGTGTGCTGTTATATACACGTATGTATATGTGGTGTTTTTAGTTGTGATTATTTTCCGATTATGTACTTCTTCCAGCTACAATGAATTCAATTTTCCTGGCTGCAACTGTTACATTTAGTACATCATAATAAATCCTTTTAAAAAGTATTTTATCCAACTCTAATTTTGTATTATAAGTATATTTTAAAAACGCTATTTGTCATTTATAGCTTTGTAGTCATACGTTAATTCAGAATTTGAGCCTTAAAATGGATCTTTGCCTAAAAACTGGATCTATACTCTAACAAGATATAGGTGAAAGCAATTCTGATGAGGGCCCATCAACCTCCATCAAGAAACGTAAAACTAGCAAGTACTGTGATGAGTATTTAACATTTGGATTTACTTCTGTAAGCAAAGAAGATTTAGAAAGGCCTTTATGTGTGTTATGTCGCGAAAGCTTATCAAATGAATGCATTAAACCCGCCAAGCTCCGACGTCATTTGGAAACAAAGCATAGTGAGCACAATAGGTGTGTCTGTTTACTCGCCAAAAGTTAACTTAAGGCGCCTTTTGTTGCCTAAATCTCGATAAATAAATATCCTATCAACTGATACCTATATTGTTAAAATTGAAATATAAAATTGCTTAAATAAATCAAAATAAAAAATCTGTAGCGAATCGAAATTTGACGATCGTAATAAAATAAATTTTTCGTTTTTGACACTTGGCTCATATAACTACATTTTTAACTAATTCCTGTCTGTTTACTTTTTTTAGTTAAATATCATTTTGAGAAAAATTGCGGTCTTCTCTCTGAAATTATTTGACTACGAATTTAACTACAAATTTAACTACGAAAGTAAACAGACACAACTATTATTAAGTCTATCGATTTTTTTAAAATCAATAAACAAGAACTTGTTTTAAGTCAAAATCTTATGCAAAATGCCGCAAAAGCTGGAAAACCCCACAATATAGCAGAACAACTAATTCTTCCTGCTGCAAAAGCAATAGCAAATACAATGTTGGGGGCTAAAGCAACAAAATGTTTAAATTTGATTTCCTTATCGAACAATACGGTCAAGAACAGAATTGAAGATATGTATGTATGTATGTCATGCAATATAAAAGAGCATTTAATTTCAAGAGTGCTTAAAAGTCAATACTACTCACTGCAATTAGATGAGAGTACCGATGTCTTTAACAATGCTAATTTGTTAGCATTTATAAGATATAAATTTGAATTTAAAATTCAAGAGGATTTGTTATTTTGTGATTCCCTACATATTTGAACCATTTTATAACCGAAAATGGAATTCAGTGGTCAAAATGTGTTGGAATTTGCACTGACGGTGCACGAACAATGTCAGGTAGAAGAATTGGATTGATTGCACTTATTGCAGATGTAGCACCTCAGGTCGTTTGGAACCATTGCTGCAGGGAATCATTAGCTTCTAAAGATATGTCAACAGACTTAAAAAAAATATTGGATAAAGTCGTTAAAGTTGTCAATTTCATTAAGGCTTGCCCACTTAATTTCCGTGTTTTCAAAGTTTTGTGCGAGGAAATGAGGAGTCAACATAAACAACTTGTTACCGCCGACAGCATATATAAAGTAAAATTGTCAAGTAAGGTTGCTACAGAATGTTTTGTTCTGTTTCAATTATACTTGTTTATTATCTTATGTATTAACACACTTGCATACCTACATATGTACATACGTTTTTTGAACCGTTATACTGATGGTAAAATACTTGCTTAGAGCAAATTAGAAAAATTGGTACAGTCTTAATATTAAAGTGCGGGCGGTAACACAAAAATTTAATTTTAAAGCCATACGAGAGAAACGAAAATATTTGATAAAAATCTTTCTAATAAAGTTTATAATTAATTTAATATTAAAAGAAAACTATATTTTATTTAAGAAATGAAAGTTAGATATCGTGCTATAAAATTCGGTGAAGACCGCCAAGCACCAACGTAACTAAACGTCGACTGCAACAGTTCTTTAAAATTAAATTTTTATAATTAAAACAATTTTGTTTGATACAAATAATTAAAATATAATCGCTATTTTTTTCTGAAATAAATTTTCTCGAGGAATTTAATGAAATTTGTCATAAAATTTTGAAATAATTCGCTCAAATGTCTGACGACAAAGCAAACGCAGATTATGATTGTAAGGAGTGTGATGCAATGGATACCGATCGCATGGTTCAGTGCGATAAATGCGACCAATGGTTTCATTTTGACTGCGTTGGAGTAAACAGTGGCATTGGGGAAATAAGCTGGAAATGTAACCGCTGTAGTTTCACCCCTGTCACAAGTTTGGGTACTGTAGCTCCTTCAACAACTAAGAATGTATTGTCGCCAACATCATGGCCACCACAATCTACGTCGTCGCCAACTGGTGAACATCGTGCACTCATTGGGAGCAAATTGCCGATAGATGGGCTCACATCATCGTCGGCAGAAATCGCAACGGCGATAATATCAAATCCCACAGCACCACCGATGTCATTGTTCGGTAGTGCGCTAATTCCAGGTCAGGCTAAAAATTATCCAGGAACAAATTTGTACACCAACACGGTAATGTCGATGCAGCCACAATTGGTGTCTTCAACGTACATGATGCCAACATCGTACAACGCACGATGTCCGTCGTCGACTTACGCACATACTAGTGCGCCACAACCTACAACATGCGCGTCAAACCCTTTGCACACAAACTATTGTGAACCTTTGAATTTCCCTTTTTCGAAATACGCACAAATGGCAACAATAGCCGGCACTCAAAACCAACAACAAACTATTGGGTGCCAAAATTTGCAAATGCTCGACAAACAAAATGTCGAAAGTGCAAAATGGCAGCGTGAATTAAAATTAAAAATGTTGGAAGAAGAGCGTGAAATCCAGCAACAATATTTGGAGAAAAAATATTTGATACTGAGCCAACTTGAGTCGAACTCGTCATCGCAGGAAAATTTGCAACAAAATTCAGCAAATCACTTCGCCACAGGGTTAACCGCTGCTCAAATCGCAGCAAGGCAAGCCATACCCAAGTAGCTGCCACACTTCAACGGTGACCCGGAAGAGTGGCCAGTTTTCATTAGCAGCTTCGAAAATAGCACTGCAGTGGCCGGCTACTCACACGCCGAAAATTTGATGCGCTTACAATCTTGCTTAAAGGGACGTGCACGTGATTTGGTGAAAACCAAGCTAATGTTGCCTACGATGGTACCTGAAATAATTCAGACTTTGAACATGTGTTATGGAAGACCTGAACATATTTTGGAACGTGTCGTGGAGAAGGCTAGACGATTTCCACCGCCTAAAGATAAACTGGAAGCGATCATAGACTTTGCATTGCATGTCCGAAGTATTTGTGCAACGATGGAAGCGTGTCATATGAAAGCTCACCTTAATAATCCTATGCTAGTCAAGGAATTGGTTGAAAAACTATCAAGCCAATATAAACTTAACTGGGCTATGCATTTGAAAGATGAACGAATCCCAATTGTAAAGGTATTTAGTGACTGGATATATCAAATTGCAGATGCCGCCAGCCAAGTTGTTCCAGCAACGTCTACCTACAAAAGTGCATCAATAAATACGCACATGGGTGAAAAAATTCGAACACCAAAAACAACATGCGTTTTATGCGGCAACGACGGGCACAAAGTAGCACAATGCAATACGTTTAAGAAATTGTTGCTTGATCAAAAATGGGAAGCAGTAAAGTCAAATAAATTATGTCGCCAATGTCTGAATGTACATCGTCGAAAATGCTACGTCAACAGAGACTGCGGAATTGACAATTGCAAAGCAAAACATAATCCACTTCTACATAGGTATGAAACTCAAGCACCACAGTCAGTAAATCAAAACAAAACTGTAAGTACAAATCATGGTGCCAATCACGATCGTATTGAAGTAATTAATTCTCATAGCGGTGACCAGGAAATAGAAAGGCCATATTTTCGAATAATTCCAATACGTATACACTCAAGATCTTCATTTATTGACACATTTGCATTTTTAGATGAAGGCTCTTCCGTAACTCTCATGGAAAGAAAAATTTTGGATAGTCTAGGCTTGAAAGGCGTTGAAGAACCACTGAGTTTAAGATGGACCGGCGATACTACACGGCAAGAAAATGACTCAATGAGAACCGCACTACATGTTTCCAATGTACAGAATGGTTTCAAATTTACGCTTGAAGGGGTGCATACGGTGGAAAAACTTGGTCTACCAATGCAAACGCTTAATATGGTTGAGATCGTTGAAAAATATCCTTATTTGGCAGGCATACCCATACAGTCGTATAAAAATGCAAAACCATCGCTGCTAATCGGTGCTGACAACTGGAAACTTGCCATACCACTAAAGGTACGTGAAGGATCATCACGCCAACCAATTGCATCAAAAGCTCGCCTAGGTTGGGCAATACAAGGCTGCGGGTCTATCAGCGCAACTGCCCATCTCAATTTACACACATGCGAATGCAGAAAACGCTATGAAGAGCTGCACGAAATGGTCAAGGAAAATTTTAATTTAGAATCGTCGGCAACAAGGTCACTGGTTTCCAAAGATAACACAAGGGCATTAGAAATCCTGAAATCTACTTGTCAACTCAGAAACGGACGCTTTGAAGTTGGATTACTTTGGCGCAACCAAGACGCAGAATTTCCAGATAGTTACACGACAGCATTGTTGCGACTTATGTGTCTACATAAAAAGTTTAAAAAAGATCCAGATTTGCAAGTAATTGTTCAAAAACAAGTGGACAATTTGATAACGAAAGGCTACGCCAGAAAGCTTTCTAAAGAGGAAATCGACAGTTATGCAGGTCCAGTGTGGTATTTGCCTATATTTGTTACCTACAACCACAATAAACCTGGGAAAGTGCGTTTGGTGTGGGACGCGGCGGCAAAATCTAATGGTGTATCATTAAACGATTTTATTTTAAGTGGTCCGGATTTGCTGAATCCACTTGTTGACATACTATTAAATTTTCGAGTCGGTCGTGTAGCGATTTGCGGAGATATCAGCGAAATGTTTCACCAGATCAACCTCAGAGCAGACGACTTACACGTACAAAGGTTTTTGTGGTGGGACAAAGACGATGAAGTTCAGCAGCCAAGCGTATACGTTAAGCGCGCCCTTACATTTGGAATTTCTTGTGCGCCATGCATCGCACACTACGTCCGCGACAAGAATGCGGAGCGTTTTCAACAGATGTACCCGAGAGCGGTTGAAGCCATACAAAAACACCATTATGTTGACGATTTTATTGACAGCGTCGACAGTGACTACGAAGCACTTGAGTTAGCGCAACAAGTGAGGCATATTCACGGTAGCGCTGGATTCACCCTTCACAACTGGGCTTCAAATTCGACTGCCGTACTAGCCAAATTACGTGACACCTCTTCCAATGAACAACCTCGAATCGAACTGGGATCAACTGAGAAAATACTTGGTATGTATTGGAACCCCAACAACGACACCTTTCAATATATTTTTAGATTCGCAAAGCTTCGTCGCGACGTGTTCGCAGAGCATGTAACACCAACCAAAAGAGAAACTCTTCAAGTGCTGATGTCTATTTTTGACCCCTTGGGATTTCTGTCGTGCTATACTACCGGACTAAAAATTCTACTTCAAGATGTGTGGCGCGAGGGTATCGGATGGGACGATGAGCTGACTGAGGAACTTCACGTCAAGTGGCAACAATGGAAAGCTGTTGTACCACATATAGCAAACGTCAAGATCCCACGATGTTATTCACCAAATTTAAGGCATGCGGTTGACATTCAATTGCATACGTTCGTTGATGCCGGAGGGAGTGCATATGCAGCCATAAGCTATTTGCGTGTAAGCTACAATAATCATATCACAGTCAACATTGTCGCTGCAAAGTCTAAGGTATCACCGCTTAAGTCGCTCTCAATTCCAAGACTGGAACTTCAAGCTGCTGTAGTTGGAGTGAGGCTGACAAATAATATCTTCAAAGTTCACCGTATAGCCGCAAATTCAAAACATTACTGGACGGATTCCAAAACAAATCTACAAAGGTTTCGCATGGACCCGAGAAAATTTCAACAGTTCGAGATGAATCGTATAGGTGAGATTCTAGAAAGCACTAATATAAAGGAATGGAGATGGGTACCATCAAAGATGAATCCAGCCGACTTAGCTACTAAGGTACGACCAAACTGGGAAGCCGATAGTTGGTTTGCCGGACCAGCGTTTTTAAGAGACGACATCGACTGTTGGACTGAATGTGACAGTTTGTGTACCAGCGAAGACTGTGCTCTAAAAAATCATGTGCTGATAATAAATAGAACAGCCAAAACTTGCATTCAAATAAATTTCGAATATTTTTCTGACTGGCGTCGATTATATAGAGCGGTTGCCAACTTTATTTTTTATATGCACAAGCTCAAAGCAGCATGTAAAACAACAACACTTCCGCATAAGGTTTCATTTGAAATGATACAGACAGCGAAAACAGTACTTATACAACAGGCGCAACTGAGCGAATATAACGAGGAACTTCATTATTTAAAAAGTGGTAAGACCATACAAAAAGACAGTAAGCTAATTTCTCTGAATGTTTACCTAGATGCTCAGCAAACTTTGAGAGCTCATGGCAGAGCAGAATTTCTTAACAATGAAGACGCTATAATTCTGCCCAACGCACACCACGTAACGTTTTTACTGGTTCGATTTTATCATGAAAGTTTCCACCACATATCGCACGAAGCTGTCATTAATAAACTTAAAAGTCGGTATTATATACCACGGCTGCGCCTGCTCTATAAAACAGTGCGACGGTTGTGTCAGCGCTGTAAAACAATTGCGCGCAACCACTTGTACCTCAGATGGCTCCGTTACCACAGGCACGTTTAGCCAGTTTCGAGCGTCCTTTCACTTACGTCGGAATCGACTATTTTGGTCCACTGTTTGTGACAGTCGGTAGAAGAAGAGAAAAGCGCTGGGGTGTTATATTTACATGCCTAACCTCACGTGCCGTCCATATTGAAGTTGCGCACAGCTTGAACACCAGTTCTTGTGTAATGTCAGTACGTAACTTAATGTCACGACGAGGGACACCACGAGAAATTTACACCGACAACGGTACCAACTTTAAAGCAACCGAAAAAATTCTACGAGAAGATATTAAAAACATTAAATTTTCAGAAATTGCTTTAAAATACGATGACATCAAATGGATATTCAACCCTCCAGCTGCACCGCACATGGGCGGAGCCTGGGAAAGGCTAGTTCGTTCGGTAAAAACTATCTTGTACGTCATAAGTCCTTCGCAAAATTTCAATGACGAGAGTTTACGGTGTGCATTGTGGGAAGTAGAGTTCATTATTAACTCACGTCCACTCACCTTTGTTTCACTGGAAAGCTGCGACGACGAGGCCATTACACCAAACCATCTGCTGCTTGGATCATCTGGTGGGTACAAGCCTATATGCAACGATGAAGCCGATCTCCGTCAGCGGTGGCGAGAAACTCAAGCATTCGCGGATCGTTTTTGGAAAAGATGGGTCAAAGAATATGCACCGATGTTGACTCGTAGAAGCAAGTGGTTTCAAAAACAACGACCTCTAGCACAGGGAGATGTAGTGGTCATCCTCGATGAAAATCTACCTCGTAACTGTTGGCCAAAAGGAATAATTGTTGCCGTTGTAACGGCAAAAGAGGGTCAAGTACGCCGAGCCACAGTTAGAACTCAAAATGGGCTGTTCGAGAGACCAACCGCAAAGATAGCAGTTTTAGACGTCGGCAGAAACTCGGAGAAGTAAGCGCGTCACGCGGGACTTACTTACGAGGGGGAGAATGTTACCGCCGACAGCATATATAAAGTAAAATTGTCAAGTAAGGTTGCTACAGAATGTTTTGTTCTGTTTCAATTATACTTGTTTATTATCTTATGTATTAACACACTTACATACCTACATATGTACATACGTTTTTTAAACCGTTATACTGATGGTAAAATACTTGCTTAGAGCAAATTAGAAAAATCTTGGTAGAGTCTTAATATTAAAGTGCGGGCGGCAACACAAAAATTTAATTTTAAAGCCATACGAGAGAAACGAAAATATTTGATAAAAATCTTTCTAATAAAGTTTATAATTAATTTAATATTAAAAGAAAACTATATTTTATTTAAGAAATGAAAGTTAGATATCGTGCTATAAAATTCGGTGAAGACCGCCAAGCACCAACGTAATTAAACGTCGACTGCAACAGTTTGGCGCCCAACGTGGGGCATACGGGTATACGTTGGTTGTCACGAGGGAAAGTACTCAATCGCCTTTTTGAACTTCGTGACGAAATAAGATTATTTTTGATGGAAACGCAATTTGAACTGAAAGAATGTTTTAATGATTTTCTCTGGTTAGCTAAGGTTGCTTACTTGACTGATATTTTTGTTATTTGAATGAGCTAAATTTGAGCCTACAAGGTGCAGCTTCAAATAAATTTAAAGTTGAAGATAAAATAGAAGGGATGATAAAAAAAAATCGAATTATGGTCATTACGCATTCAAAATTGTGTGTATGAGTCTTATCCAACACTCAGCGACTTTATAGAACTTTCTAATCGATAATGAAACGCGCCTGCTTTTTGTCGAACATTTAATGGCTCTAAAAAGCAGCTTCCGGAAGTATTTTCCCTGTCCTGATTCTGGCAACGACTGGATCAGGACCCATTCAATACAGATGTTAGTAATGCTAAGCAATTATCGACATTACAGCAAGATATGCTTGTGAATATCTCTTGCGATACGTCTTTGAAACTAAAGTTCAATAAAATTGAGCTAACTAACTTTTGGTTACTGCTAAAATCCGATTACCCTGCACTTGCAAATAAGGCCCTCCAAAACTTAATTCCGTTTTGTACAACTTATTTGTGTGAACAGGCTTTTTCGGTACTATTATATGTAAAATCAAAGTATAGAAACAAGCTTAATGTAGAAGCAGACCTGACGATAAAAATTTGGAATATAGAGCCGGACATTGTGGATTTGGTTTCAAGAAAACAACATCATCCATCTCATTAAATAAAAGCTTCTATATAAGAAAATATAACAAAATTAGTTTATAAAATAACCAATAGTCACCAAAAAAATAATTTTCATTATAAGCTTTATTATCATTATATTATTTACTAAAAAAAAATGTATTTTCCAAGCTCTATTTTGACCAAGAAATATTTGTCTGAGTTTAATGTACATATGTATTGTTACGAAATTTCTGTCTCTTTGACGATAATTTCGATCTCTTACACTTTTCTGAGTTCGATCACTGGATTGTGTAACAATTAAAAAACACACAAACTTATTTAGTTATATAAAATTCATTTTTTGTCTGTCTGTCTGTCTGTCTGTCTGTCTGTCTGTCTGTCTGTCTCTTATGCACGCGGAAACTATCCAGCTGATTTTGATGAAATTTTTACAGTATGTTGGTATTGATCAGACGGGTGTCATAGGCTATAAAACATTTATTTAGGGTGCATATTTAGGGTGGCCCTCATACACAAATATTTTAAAAATAGCGATTTCTCAAAGACAGGCATATCGATTCTCATGAAATTTACACAGTATGGCTTTTATGTTAAGGGGCACAGATTGGATGGTAAAAATTTTATTTAGGGTGCGTACTTAGGGTGGTCCTCATACAAATATATATTAAAATATAATTTTCTCAAAGACAGCTTAGCCGATTCACACCGAATTTACACCACGTAGCTCTTATGCTAAGAAGCATGGCTTAGGCTACAAACATTATTTTAGGGTGGCCCTTACACAAAAATATTTTTTAAATATCATTTTCTCGAAGACCGCTTAGTCGATTTTCATGAAATTTGCACCATATGGCTCTTATGTGAAGAGACACAGATTAGATCATTAAAACTTTATTTAGGGTGCATACTTAGGGTGGCCCTCACACAAAAATATTTTTAGATATCATTTTCACAAAGACAGGTTAGTGGATTCACACCGAATGTACACCGGTGGTGCACCACCTAGCTCTTATGTTAAGAGGCATAGCTAAGAATAAAAAATTTTTATTTAGGGTGGCCCTAAAAAAAATATTTTTTAAATATCATTTTTTCGAAGACCGCTAAATCGATTCTCATGAAATTTACACCATATGACTTTTATGTGAAGAGACACAGATTAGATCGTAAAAGTTTTATTTAGGGTGCATAATTAGGGTGGCTTTCACACAAAAATATTTTTAAATATAATTTTCACAAAGACAGGTTAGTTGATTCACACTGAATTTACACCACGTAGCTCTTATGTTAAGAGGCATAGCTTAGGCTACAAAACTTTTATTTAGGGTTGCCCTCATACAAAAATATTTTTAAACACCATTTTCTCGAAGACCGTTTAATCGATCCTCATGAAATTTACATCACATAGTTTTTATATTAAGAGGCACTGCTTAGGCTGTAAAAATTTTATTTTGGGTGCATGCTAAGGGTGGTTCTCATACAAAAGTATTTTTAAATAGAATTTTCACGCAGACCTTACATCGAATCTTCACCACGGTTGAGGTGAGGCGACGCGCACAGGGTAATGCTAGTTTAGTTATAAAATGGTTTATTTAAATCACAATAGTTAGTTTTTACACGGTACAATTGTTTATCTCATTAACATTCAAATTAGGGTTGTAACGGAAGTCATCTATGCGGAGGCGGATGCGGAGTTCAGAAATTGATCTCCGCGGATGCGGAGTTTTAACGGAAGCGGAGGTAGAAAAATAATTTGAAAATATTCAAAATTTAGTATTAGTATTAACTGAACACTAGTAGGCATCCTAGATTTCCAGCTGAAGAAGCTATTTTTCAGAATTTATTATGCAACTCTCAGTAGGAGATATTACTCGTATTTTAATTCTTTTCAGGATCAATAAATACCCTTTTGAAATACACGAACAATGTTTTTTTTAATTCATTTAAAATAATATATATGGGGCATTCAATGCCAAATCACCGAGGTTTTGGCCCGACCCTCTTCGATTTCGCTAATTTTTGATATGTTTTAGTGCGTATTAAAAGCAACATGCACACCAACTTCCAGTCTTTTATTCGAAACCGTTATTGAGTAATCGGTTTTTAAATTTTAAAACAAAAAACGATAGACTAGTTATAAATATTGATATCAATAAAAAGTAGGATATCATTTTTTCGTATTTGAATGTAGTTTCTGAAAAAAAAAAAATAAAAAAAATTAATCGCAGTAATAATCAGTTAGTTATTAACGTTTAAAGATTAAAATCGACATTTTCGAAAAGTGCGACACCTTTGATTTTTCTTAAAAACTTTCTCAAAATTCTACTCTATATTACGCAACTTTTAAGCTGTAGTTCAAGATGTGCTGACAATTTTTTTAATTTTTTTTCGAATTTTGAAAATTTTATATTTGTTTTTTATGATGGAATTATTTATATATCACTAGTTTAAACAAAAGAAGATATAGCTCCTCACATACTTTATTAATGTATTTTGAGTCATCAATTCTAGAAATGCCCACCATTTTTTTCTCTTAAGAAAGTTTTCGAGTTATTCCCCAAAAATCAGTTTTTGAACTTTTTTCATTTATTTGGTCATATTTCCATAAATTTTTTTTTAACTAAAAAAAAATGTTGGAAAAATAAGGATTTTATGGGTAATTTCTGTTTGAAAAAAAAATCAATATTTTGATTCAATTTTAGTTCATACGATACCCATGAATGTGACAAATATGTTGATAAAATTTCATAAGGATCGACTCAGTAATTTTGGAGAAAAGAATGCTAGCACCGTATGAAAAAAGTGAATTAAAGAGTAAAGCGTTCAATATTTGTTTATTGAACCGGAGAGTGCGCTCATATAAAGTTGCAAAAATTTACTTAGAGAGCGATGTTTCAAAACGATGTTTTTGAAATGGACTACTTTCGAAATCTGTGCAAACGAAATTTATACTGGGTTGTACCCATAACCATATCTTACGAATCTAGCCCATCACAAAACAATAAAATGTAAATTAGCTTAAACACAGAATTTTCCACTTTGTAAGCTCTAATGTTGATTTTATAACTTCCGTTATACCTCCGATTTACCTCATCAAAATTTGCGGATGCGGAAGCGGAGGCACAATATCACGCGGAAGTTCCGCACTTGCGGATGTGGATGCGGAGCTCCGTTACAACCCTAATTCAAATTCTAACATTAATTTAACACTGTATAGAAAACTGTTTTACTTTACTACGGATCACACTGTATTCACTTTATTGCTTCAATTCAAGTGTTCTGCTTCACTGTTTAAATACAACTGTGTCCGAAAACTCAAATGACACCCTTTTATACTACAGGCATCACTTTCTCGAATGATCTGCCACGTCCTAGATGGCGTGTATTCTACCACCATCCACAATCTACCAGTGCTTCCAAGTGGCGTGCATTCTACCATAATCCACAATTTACCAGTGCTTCTAAGTGGCGTGTATTCTACCATAATCCATAATTTACCAGTATGGCGTATCGACGTTGAGTTCACAATTATCCAGAATCTAGATGGTGTTGTACGACGGCGATAATTTCTCTCGGTTATCGACTTTTTATTTAAAGTGTACTGCAGCGTCTGTTCGGTTTATTATTTGCCGCTAGATGGTGTAAAAGTATTTATACAGCCAGAATGCTAGCCAGTATCGTTTAATTTCTTTTGTTGGTTTTTATTTCAAGAATTTTCTAGCATAAACCAAATTTCGCTACAATATTTTGACTTGTAACTATTTAAATTCTTTAACATTTCCACAACTTGTATTCACTTGAGCTTTAAATTTAGATTTACATTACATGAAAATCCTAATAAAAAACGTTTGCCTCTATAAATGCGCAAGATTTGTTAAAATATAGAGAGATATAGTAATGGCATGAGTGTCAATATTTATTGGAAAGTAGTGTCAACTTTTGGCGCTTCAAATCCGGAAAAGACCTTTGAAAACCGGAAAAATTAAAGCAAAATAATAAGACTTCGTTCCTTAACCTCATCAGATAACCGGACATTTTATGACTGATTGAATTTGACAACCGGATAAAACTTTCAAAAACCAGACTGTCTGGGTGTAAACCGAACGATTGGCAAGAAAGCCATAAAGTAAGCTTAGGAACGACGTCAAATGTCTACGGTTGGAATGGGGTCCGCAAAAAAAGTTTAGCTCGATGGGGGGTCCTCGGACTACATAAGTTTAAGAACTCCTGTCCTAGACCATTTATCCTGGAGATTTTAAAAAATAGAATATGCGAAAATTTACATTGCATCTCACATCCTGGAACAAGGGTCATCGCGCATCTTATCTCAACAAGATATTTTTGGCCAAAGATGAATAAAATTATGAATCAGAATCACTGTTTGTTTTTAAATATAACATTGTATGTGTTTTACAAAGCTATGTATTTCATTGCTGCTCTACTTAATTTAAAAAAATGTAACGTTCACTTATTTATTTTTCGTTGCAGTGTTTTATAATAAATAAATTAACTCTGAAGAAGTGGGGAACTACTCACGTTGGTTGAGTGAAATAAAATAAACGTTTTAATTTATTTAACAAACATGACCATTTAGCCCGAATTTTTCTAAATAAAATTTATGTATCAACACATTTGTTGATATACATACGGGAAAGTGGGGTACCTTTGACACATAATTTTCAAAGGCCAACATTTCCTTAAACAAATAATGGATTTTAAAAATTGTTGGTGTCTTTTATACATTGACATCAAACCTCGAAAAAGATTTTAAAAAAAACTACGTTACCGTATTTTCTTAAAATTTTTCTAAAAAAGTAATTTTTGTCAAAAGTACCCCGGCACGGGACACTTTTGACTTTTTAAGGGGCACATTTGAATTCGTACTTCGGTGCACTTTTTACAATTCATATTCGGTCTTACAAGCAAATGCGTTTTATTCAAAAAATATGGGGCTATAGAATTTACTATTGGTAAAATTGGAAACTACGTAGCTAACTTTTTTTAAAACGATTTATTACAAAAGAAATAACGAAAAATACATATTAATTCATTCAATTTAACTAAGAAAGTTAACATAAATGAGTTCAAAACATAAAAACTATCAGTTAATCTTAAAGCATTTCAACTGTCAGTTAACTTAAATCACACTTTTTGACATATTTAACTAAATTCTCTGTATGGTGGTGTATATTCAGATGTCAAATGTACCCCTTTGGCAAAAGTCAAATGTGACTCAAACGTTCAAGATGCGTTTTCCTATTTTTTTTTTATAATTATTATTTTATTTTCACAAAGACAATTTAATTGTGTTGTTACTTAAACGTAATGCTAAAATTGATATTCCCCCAGGGCGTTTCGAACACATCCACATGGACATAGTTGGACCGCTATCTTCGTCAAACGAACACAAATATCTACTTACGATCATAAACAGATATATTTACTAGATGGCCAGAAGTGTATCCCTTAAAGAATATTCTGACAGCAACTATTGTGGAAACTTTCCTTCAACAAAGCATTCCACGTTTCGGTGTTCCATTAAAAGTAAAAAGTGACCAAGATTCGCAATTCATGTCAAAATTCTTTATCTGTTTAACTGATTTTCTAGGATCGCATAAAATAACAATTTCATCCTACCATTCTCAGGCAAATGGAATGTTTAAATGGTTTCACAGACAACTTAAAAATTCAATTTATTTATTAGGATTGAGATCTTCTTTTAAAAAAGATACAAAATCTACATCACGGAAATGGTTTACGGTTAAAATCTACGATTTCCGATTCAACTGATTGTTACTTCTGAAAAGTCAATTAATCCTACGGACATTTTGATCAAATTAAGAAAACACTTCTCAAACGTTCGATCAAACATTTCACATCAAACAATTTTTACGTTTCTAAAACCATTAAGGAATGCAAATGCGCTTAAGTACGAACAGACAATAAAAAATCAAGTTTACAAAATCCACATGAAGGACCTTATGAAGTTATAAGAAAAAGCCCAAAATGGTTCACCCTCAACATAAAGAATCAACACGAAAACATTTCAATCGATAGAATTAAACCGATCATTCTAGGCAATGGCAAACAAACTTAAAACTCCCTACACTAAAAAAGTTACATTTAATTTACTACCTGTTAATATTCTTGGAAGGGGAGTATTGTAGATACATACTTAATTATTGTATACTGTCGATAAATTTAAAAAAATATAAGTATATCATATCTTGCTAGTTTGCCATCTACTCCTTTTCGTCAACCCTTTAGCGATATCCGAATTGGACTCCATTTACTATTTATATTAACTGTCCGTTATATTCCATGTTTCTGTACTTACTTTCGTTAAAGAAAGAGTTTTTTTTTAACAATTTTATATTTTTACGTGCCACACAAAAATCTGTACACTTTCTTAAAAGTTTTAAAAAGGTTAAAAAAATATTGAAAAAGTTAGCATATACTGAAAGTCGAAAAATCCCAAAGTTCCCAAACTATGCAAAAAATCAAAGATAGGCAAAAGCAAATATATCAAAAAATCATCGAAATGTATTAGCCAGTGATAGAAAAAATTAAAATTCAAAATGTCGAATATTTTGGATCTAAAAATATAAAAATTCAATGTAACGATTATTTTTAAACACAAAAAAGAAAAAGATAGCCAAAATAATGATTATTTTTGTTCGAACAAAATAGAAATATAAAATAAAGATTATTTTTATCGAAAAAAAAAAATAGAAATCTGAGATAACGACTATTTTCAATTGACAAAATAGAAATCCGAAATAACGATTATTTTTGATCCAAAAGAATAGAAATCCAAAATAAAGATTATTTATGATCGAAAAATAGAAATCTAATGTAACGATTACTTCTGATAGAAAAGAATAGTTATCCAAAATAAGGATTACTTCAGATCGAAAAAAATATAAGTCCATTTATAACGATTACGCTATGATTTCTATCATAAAATTCATTAGTTTTTAAGAATATTTTTTGTTTTAATACATCGTATATCTAAATTGTGGTTTGATTTTCTTAAAAACTAACTAATAATAATCATAAAGTGATCACAATCTCCTATAAGTAGGTGGATTTCCTTCTCGAAAACAATATTTCATCATTTAGCCCCGATTTTCTCAATTTGGTAAGTATTACGTAACGCAATTTGGGAGGAGGGGGGTCATGCAAAAAGTTACGACGCGTCAGAGGGGAGGGAGGGAGAGGGGTCGAAGAACGTGTTCCGTAACATTGTTTTTGAAGTAAAACTCCTTTAGCGCTTTCTTAATGTGTATGTTTATTGAATAGCTACAACCAAAATATCTATACAGTAATCCCCTCTTAATTAAACATGCCAAAATGTTCGCACTTTTGCTCAATTAACCGGGAAATTCAATTACCAAAATCCCGCTTAGTTACACTAAAATCCAATTAAAGAAATTCCGCTTAGTTGCACTATTGTTCAATAAGAAAAATACCACTTAATTGAACTTTTGTTTAGTTAAGCCTGAGAAAAAAAACTATTTATTTTCGTCAAAAAAACAAAATATCAGTTCTTAACAAAAACAAAAGAAAATAAATTAAAAAATTTAATATAAAAACATTTGATAACAGAAAATAAGGTACATAGTAGGTCTGTTTCATTATTTAAAAATTCGTAAAAAATTTTGATAATTTGTGCCAGTTTTTACTATTTCTTGTTCCTGTAAAAAAAAAAAAATTGCAGAAGAGTGTGGCAATAATAATTCTAGTCCCTGCCAAATGTTGTTATTTTCTGTTACTCAAATTTAGTGTAGTAATAATTTTCAAGCTCATGCTTTGGCAGTAAATGTGAAATTTTTTTAATCAACAAAATAAATAATAGTAAAAGGATTGATATCAAAAATAAAATAAAGTTGAATTTGAAAATTGAAAAATTATAAGTGTGTTTATGAAGTTTTCTTTAGAAGTTGCAACTTTTTACTTTAACGTATTCCCGTAGAATTTTTTTTTGCTTATTCTCACAAATTTCGGGCTTCTGCTCCAAAAGTTACGGAACAACCTAGTATATAATTCATTTAAATTTTGTTTTTTTTATTCTATAGCTCGAATGTGGGGCTCATGTATTCCTTTCCAAGAAGCGCGTTATTATTGTCTGTTTTGCACATTCTATCTTTTGAGAGACAACGTGAGTGCACCTATGCTCTAGTCCTTTGGAAAATGTTTCTTCACTGAGAAAATGCAGCTACTAAGGTTCAATCGCTGTTAGAAGCTTTTTCGCTGGAATGAGCTTATAAGAAAATTCTTATACTTCTAAATCTGATTGATCCGAGGTCAAATATGCTATAACGGTCTCTGCAATTTCCTTATCGGTCAAGAGTCGATAGCATGGTTCGCCAAAAACAGCTGTTTGACACATCAAAACAAATGTATAGCCAATTATTATTTTTATTGGCATTTTAAAATGATGCCACTTTTTTTTGAGACAATAAAGCGGGATTTTTTAAAGGAATTTTTATATCACGGTAATTTTTTTTATGCATTTAACCGGGAAATTCAAATAAGCGGGATTCAATTAAACGGGAAAAACGCTGTACATTTCTTATTGGAGTTTCATAATGACATTACAGTTCGAAAAATTAAGACGGAAATTCAATTAAGTGTAATTCAATTAAGCGGGGACTACTGTACTGTACTGAGCTGAGGTGCAAAACCTGCCAAGTCCAAAAAAATGAAAATGTGAGATATTGTAGGAGGGGACAGAAAAAATATTTGTTACTCTAAACTGTAAAAAAAAATTTTTCCCTTCACAAACTTTTGATTGCAATTTTTTCTGATAAATTATTTTTATCAAAGCCCGCCAAGTCCACATTTCTGAAAATCAAAACCTGCCAAGTCCAATTTTTCATTAAAAAGATTCGGCTTTCATAAATGCAAATAGTTTTATGTTATTTTAACATTGAAATTATATTGTGTAATTAAAATTTCAGTCTACATTTATTCAAATGTTTTGAAATTAATTCAAACTTAGCCATTTTAAAAAAATGATTTCGGAACCTTTTACTATTATTATTTTTCAAAACCCGCCAAGTCCCGAGGTTTCACTTTCAAAACCAGCCAAGTCCACGTTTTCAATTTCAAAACCCGCCAAGTCCACAGTTTTTGTTTCAAAACCCGCCAAGTCCAAACGTTTTTTTATTATAGTCCTTATAAATTAGGTCATAAAATGTAATGAAAAATCAGAATTTTAATTACTTTTGACAACTATTACAATGGATCAATCTACTTTTTTACTGTAGTTAAATTTCAGTGGAAAACAGTTTTTTCGATTTTCCCAAAAACGCAAAATATGAACTTGGCGGGTTTTGCATCTCAGCTCTTCATATGTATATTAGGGTGTTTTTTTTTCAAACTTTTGGAGAGGAATTTTATTTACTTTTTCCTATATTATAGCTTGAGGAATAAAAATAATTGTCCCAACATTTGAGCTTCCTAGCTCAAACCTGTAAACGGCGCGAGCAGAGTTTATGTCGTTGAAATTTAACGAAAAAACCGACTTACTTAAACGTAGAAAAAGTCTGCCTTAAGTGCCAAGATATAGCGATTTGGGATTTTTAGTTGAATAGGGGATGCCACCCACTGTTATGAAACCACGCCTACATTTTTCGTGTGACTAAAAAAAAAAAAAGTACATCCGAATGAGATACTTTTATTTTTTTTCTCAAAAATTTGCGGTCCTACATGCCTATATAACAGAATCGGGTTTGAAGAAAACTCTCCCAAAATTTGAGCTTCCTAGATCAAGCCTGCGAACGGCGCATCCACTTTGTTTCCTAGTACAATTCATATGAAAAACGAAAAAGCAAAACAACGAAAAACAGATTTTTTGTGCGTTTTAATAAATTAGTAAGTGTATACCATAAATACGCAATGTCTAAGCCAGTGATGGGCACATAGTGGCTCTATTTGCTTTCATTGCCCTCACCGTTATTCGACGCACAAGCAAGCGAAAAAAAATTCGCAGAATTTCAACGCTATCGAGGCACGGCGTTGACGTGAATTCAAATGAAAACAAAACACAAAGGCAGAAGAGACGGCGCGCCGCCGCCGCGGCGCCGCATTGTGTCTTGACCATAGCTTTGCACAAGTTCTTCTGAAAGTTCTTACAATAGCGTAATTGAGAGTAATTGAGCGTAACTAGATCGTATCGTGTATACGTATACAAATGTGAACGCACAACATCGACTCAGTTCTAGAGCTGCGACACGAACGGCAAACATCGATGTTCCAAACATCGATGATTTTTTTTACCGATGTTCGATGTCGATGAAACATCGGACCGAAACATCGATGTTTTAAAACATCGATTATTTTCTTATTGAAAGTTTTTTACTTTTTTACATCTTTGACCCAATTAAACTTCGATAAATGTCAAATACTGCATCTTGAGCCTGCTTCCAAAACTAGCTGCGCCCCTTTTATCCACATTTTAATACCGAAATACGGCAGTTATATGTGATTAAAATTAAACTCTGATTTTAGAATCGAATATCAGAGACCAACAGTAGCCCAGAGGACCCTTTTCCAGAAAGGGTTTTGATTATTTAACAACCTTACAAATGATATTACAAATGAATCAAATTGAAGATTTTTTAAAAGAAAATATTTGGAATTTATCAAAACAAAAACTAGTCAATGAATTGAAAATAAATCTTGTTAATAACAAACTATGTTAATTTTTATTTAAAAATCGAATATTAGTCACATTTTGAAAGTAATACAAATTGTTTTATTTAAAAATCGAAAATTAGTCACATTTTGTAAGTAATACAAATTACCATGTTATTCAAAGTACATACATACATACATATTAGGGGTGGCAATCCCAGAGCTTTTTTGAGTTTTGGGATCGAAGTTTCTAATCTCGGGATCCCGGGATCAATCCCGGGATTGATAGTTCGTAGTAAGTACATACAGAACTACAAAAAAAACGAGAGGTTTATACTATTGTATACGAGTATATAAAATTAAAATTGCTTTATTTCACAGCGTAACAATGAAGAATAAGAACGCAAAATAATAGAAAAAATAATAGCTTAAAAATTGACTTAGAATACTTCGAGTGTTAATACATCTTAATCACATTTAATAAGTTTGACTAGTAGAAGATAGCCACTATTAAAAGGAGATGATAGAGGATAATCAAGCATTTATGATCAAACTATCAATTTCATTTTTACATTTAAAAATTCGTGTACCACATTTTGTACTTGATTAATATTTTATCACCTTATTCAAATGTGACAGTGATGGTATTTAGTGGCACCGAAAGGCTCGCTCTCAGTAGACGCACCCATAAGTGTTCTTCACTTAAATTGTCAAAATCTTTAGATGCTGATTTCAGAAAAAAAGCTTCAGACAAAAGTTTAATTATATCTTAGAACTTAAGTTTTGGTAGTCAAATCAAGGTCGGCTGTGGTTTTTTTTTTTTTTTGAAGACAAACCTTAATTTTCTGTTGCAGATTTGTATTTTATTATAAGAAATATATATGTTTTGTTTATGTTGTTTTTCTATTGCATTTTTAGTATTTCCGTTATTGATAAAAATGATTTTAGTCTAAATAGGTCTGTTTGTTAACTGAAAATTTGTACAAATTTGTAACAATTGTTACTGGATTGTGTTTGTTAACAAAAAATATCCAGTAACGAGAGAGGTAGTGAGAGAATAAAGTGACAATTCGTTGCGAGAGAGCCTGCTAGTTTTTACTGGATAAAATTTTACCAGCAAACATTTTTCAAAAAGAAAAACATATGATTTTGACAATTGTCAATATTTTTTCATAAATAAAAATGCAAATTGTTTTGAAAAACTTAAACATTTTTTTTTACTTGTCAGCTTGTACGAATTTTTACTGGATTGTGTTTGTTTACTTTTATGAAAATTTTTTTCTCTGTGAGCAAATATCTTTTTACTCTATAAAATTTCTTTACTGGATAATTGTTGCTGGGAAAGTAAACAAACACACTTAATTTCACATTTTATCATTTTTCTAATGAGCTATCAATTTTCAATACTAAGTAAAAAATTCTTAAAATTAGTCAAAGTATTAAAAAAGATTTTTTTTTTTTGCTATGTGATGTTTTTAATAAGAAAATCTTAAACAAAAAATTGCTGCAATAAAAAAAAATATTTTTTACTCAATTTAAGGTTCAGACACAATTGAAGTACATTTTGCAGGTTGATGCAATAATGTTTCATGCACATCAAATGTATTTATTTTGCAGACTTTGTACTTAAATATGTGATATAAAAGAATATTTATTATATAACATAAAATTTTTTTTTAATCCCGAAAATCCCGGGATTGTCTCTTTGTAGTCCCGAGATTACTTTAGCCTATATTTATAGCAAATCCCGGTTCCCGGTATTGCCACCCCTAATACATATGTTTTTAAAATGCTACAGACCAAATCCATCTCAAACCATGCACGCGAATTATTTTATGTAAAGGAATTGGTTACCGATTAAATATGTTGTTTTTCAAAGGATATAAGGGGACCCATATTTCTCCGATTTGATTACAATTTTTTTTTAAGTTATAGTCATTGTAAGTTATGCCCATTTTAGGCTGAAAATTGTTTCAAAAAAGCGGCATTTCCATCCAAATCAAAATAACTAACTTTTGTCTTTTGATTCTTATATAGTAGAACTTCTTATTCTGTTAGAATCTTTAAAAATATAATATATATATTAAATATAAGCTGAAACTAGTAGTACCACAGATGGCTGGCAAGGTTAAAACAAAAATTTAAATATTTTTTTTGGAAATATCATCTTTTTCTTATACTAGCATAAGTCCAAAATAAAATTTTAAGCGAAAAAAAGGAGCGGTTTTTCAGAAAATTAGCTTTGTTTTTTCTCATAAAAAGCGCTATAACTCTGCTAATTTTTAACTAAATAGTACCCCCACAAAAGAGATGTAAGCTTCATAGAAAACATTCAAATCACGCAGAAGTACAGTCAGCGAAAAAGCTATATGTGCGTACAATATTTTTATGTATTAATCCTAATAAAAAGTCACTATGAAAATAACGGTAAAATGTAAGAATGCTGAGAGATAGAACGATTTGCAATGTTGCTTTTTTTACGTTGAAAATAGTACCGTTATCACCAGGTGTTTTCTCTCACAATTTTCTTATCAAAAGTAATTATACGTGCATTGTTCGTTGAAGAGTTAAGTCGTGAATTTAAACTGTTGATTTGTTTTAAAAAAGTGTAAGTTTTGTTTTTAAAAGGTGAAAAATAAATAAAATATATAGATAGCATTTTCGCTCCTTGAGGAATTATTCTCGTGAGTATTTCATTTCCCCTGTGTTATTTATTTTCTTCCATGTGACCTTTGACTTACGATTCATCTTCTCATAGGTTACACTACGAGTTTTAAGTTCTTTGTTACAACTACTTCATCTTCTGATTTTTATGATTTACAATGAAAAAAACTATGAAAGCTTGTTTCTCTGGCGATCGAAGAGTATGTCCTGATTTTGAAATTGTTCACAACATACCAGTTTACAGTAACGTAAAGTGCCCTATTTCCGTCCACACCCTAATTCCGTCCAGTAGCTTTTATGCCAAATATTTAAATTGTAACGAACAATTTCAAATCAAAAATTTTCAAAATATATAGCTGTACTCTTCTTTTTCTTAGTTTTTAGTAGTTTGAACCTTTTGTGACCTTGATTCAGTAGCAATTTGTCATTTAACGCGAACTTTTGTGAAAGAAGTCCAAAGATATACTTCCGCCATCAAGTTGATTCTACTTACTGCTGCGGACTTAGAAGAGTTCAGGAAAATGAAAAGTCAAGAATGGAAGAATATACCAACAATCGTGGGAATTCAAAAATGTCACGTTTGGAAGGTAATCCTGAACGAGAGTGGAGACAGGGCATCTTACATGTCAAGAACAGCTAAGCATGAATGGGAAGAAATATTTTAAGCTTTTAAGGAAATTATATCGATGTTACATAAGAATTTAAGTGAATCGAGAATTTTTATCATAATAAATAAACATACTATACCTAAAAATATTGTACTTGTACATGATTTGAATGTTTTTCTATGAAGCTTACATCTCTTTTGTGGGGGTACTGCTCGTAGATTGAAAATAACGGTAAAATGTAAGTATGTTGACAAATAAAACGATTTGCTAAAAGTAATTTGCGATGTTGCTTTTAAAAATAGTACCACTGATGACTAAGCAATGTTGAAACAAAAAGTTAAATTTTTATTTTTTTAAAAAAATTCTCCTGACCTCAAATATATCCAAGCGCGCATTAAATTCATGTCATTTCTTTCTTATACTAGTACATATCCAAAATAAAATTTTAAGCGAAAAAAAAGGTGGGGTTTTTCAGAAAATTAGGTTTGTTTTTTCTCACAAAAAGCGCTACAACTCTGCCAATTTTCAAACATTTTAAAATTTTTAGTAAGATTCTAACAGAGAATAAAAAGTTCTATCAGATTCAAAAGACAAAAGTTATTTATTTTGATTTGGATGGAAATGCCGCTTTTTTGAAACAATTTTCAGCCTAAAATGGGCATAACTTAAAATGTCCATAACTTCGTAAAAAATATTTTTTAATCAAATCGGGGAAATATGGGTCTCCTTATATCCTTTGAAAAACAACATATTTAATTGGCATCTAATTCCGTAACATATGATAATCCGTGCATGGTTTGAGATGGATTTGGTCTATTTCAAATTTTTTTTTATTTTTCTTAAAAATATTCTCAAAATTCTACTCTATATTACGCAACTTTTAAGCCGTAGTTGAAGATGTGCTGACAATTTTTTCCATTTTTCCAAGGTGTTGCACTTTTCGAAAATATCGATTTTAATCTTTAAACGTAACTTCGAATAATTATTTTTTACATTTTTTCAGAAACTACATTCAAATACGAAAAAAAAAATGATGCCCTACTTTTTATTGATATCAATATTTCTTACTAGTACAGTAATCCCCGCTTATATGCACGCCGTTTATAAGCATTTCTCTCTTATAGTTATGCATAAAAAATTGTGCAATTTCATTTTTCCATTTAGATTTTTTAACATTTTTCTCTTTTATATGCACACGCTTATATGCATTTCTCGGATATAAGCCCCAAAAAATTCCACAAAAACAATGAAAAACAACAACAATTATTATAAGACGATTCTCATTGTAAAACTTAAAATTTTTTATGAAAAATTGCGCGGGCTTACGGCGCTCCTTTTTTCGACATAGCCTTACTTTTTAAAAAATTATCACTTTACATATGTAATAATCTTATCATTACATTACGTCTTATAATTATTGTTGTTGTTGTAATAGTCCTTGGTGTTGTTGTTTCAAGAACATCGATGTCGATGTCGCATCCCTACTCAGCAAAGAGGATCCAAAGAGATGAAGCTCTTCTCTGCCCAAAAATTCTGCTCACACGTATTGCTTGTCAGAGAATACGTGTGACTCGTTTCAAACCATGCTGCCTTATGTTGTGAAATAAAATTTTCGGAAAACTTGTCTTGATTGGGGATATTATCAGGCGATTGGGGGAATCACTTGGGAATATTTTCATAATGCTGTTATATAATTGAAAAGTTACATAACTTTATAATGTTATCAAAACAAAAAAAAAATGTTTCAAGATCCTTATTCATTTCATACCTGCAATTTCAGTTTCTTACAAAACTATGTAACTTCAATTATAATATTAACAAATGTTGTTGAAAGCAGCGCGTAAATTGTTGTTTGAATGTCATCAGTTACTGACAGTTTTCCTGTTAATGCTAAGAAAACATGTTACATAATCGCAAACTTGAAAATAGTTGAAATATGTCTATATAATCGGCATGAAAACTTATGAACTAACAGTAAGCATGCTAAAAAGAGATCACTAAATTGAAAATAAGTTCATGTGAATAGTAAAAAACGAGCTACACGATTAAGAAATAGTCCAGCTCGATAAGGAGCTGCTCATAAGTCTTTAAGGGAAGGGAAGTGAGGCTAAGAACAGCATTACGTAATATTTGAACAGGCTCTAACTTGATTATTTTCTAGATGTAAAATAACTTTGTCTATAGATTTGTAAAATATCAATAAAAAATTTGTTAATTCAATAAAATTTTTGTTTCATTCAAAGGAGTACGTAACTTACCCACAATTCACAGTGAACGCAATTATTACAGAAGTTTAATTTTAAAAAGATTTAAATCAAAAACTTGAGGACAAAACTCCACTCCAATTTCAAACCATTGCAAGTTTTCTTAAAAAAATTTAGCAATATTTTCAGTAAATGAAGCTTGAAAATAGGTTATTTTTTTTGGAAAAATATATAAGCCAGACAGAATCTTTAATAAGCTTATGTTTTTAGTGACACTAAGTCTATTTTTCCTTTAATACTTTCCATTTAATAAAATTTGTAATTGAGTTTTAGATTTATAAGAAACTGACGACGGACGCGATTGTAAGTGTTTCGGCTAATATCAATGTGAAATTAAAAATTTTCGGCTATATTTTATACTAAATAAGTACAAAAAAAAAATTAAACAAACGTCAGTGCTAACTTATTATGATTAGTAAGGTTGTGATCAAAACATTTATTTTCATGCGATCTGTATAATTATTCGCTTTATATGCAAAAATAAGTTAACTCGTTGAAAGCCGTCATATTAACTTTCTTTTTGGGAAAACTTTGCCTATTTCAAACATTTTACGGCGTGTGGTTTAATTTTTGTCCGTAGGGGCAACATCTTAACGTCGTGGTGAAAAAAATATTTTACTGAAAAATGTTCTGAAATATGAAAATTTCAAAACACAATTGCAATCGTTTTTAGACCTTGCCTAACAAGATATTTAATTTTTTGATTCTTAAAACTCGTTATTATTATTTGAGAGGGCATAATAAAGTTCTTTTAATTCCGTTTCCTTCATAAAGAAACTGAGAAAAGAAGAAGAATACTGAAAAAATTTGTAGAGAGTGTGAGGTTAAAATTCCTAACAGACCCATGTAAGTTTAAATTGGACTCGTATGTATTAGTGAAAAGACTTGATTTTTACAACCGTGCAGGAGGGGAAATATTTTTATTTTGGTGAAAAGCCCGACAGCTGATTTTGAGGTACTACTAATTAGTGAAGAAAACTGATTTTTACAACCGTGCAGGAGGGGAAATATTTATTTTTATTTTTAATTTGGTGAACAAACTGACATTTCAATGGAAATGAAAAAATCAGTGGTGAAGTATAATATGACATTTGCCCAATGAGTAGGTTGCCATATGTTAAGATGTTTAACTAAAAAAAGCTAGGAAGTTATTTTTGCATATTTAAAGGACAGAAGACTTGCAAACTATATTATTTAGTACTTTATTTCATTACATTATTTAGAATTTATCTAAATTGCATTGTTTTTTTGACTACATAATAAAATTAGTTCTTTTATGTCCCTAATTTGGACCAAAATGTCCTAAGTGGTAAGGCCAAGAATTTTATTAGTCACCATGGGTGGGTGAGTTTTTAAATGCAGCGACGCGACTGATTTTTTTTGCGTTAGTAGTAGAATTCTGTCGAGAGCTTCATCTCTTTGGATACTCTTTGCTACTCAGTTCTACTTCAGCAGCCAAAGAAGCAATACCTGCGACAGATAATTGGTAGCTAGCGTATTTTTTGTTGCGTATTTTTTTGTAAAAATTGATGATACCCCCGAAAAAATTTGACGTATTTATAATTTGTACATTTGTACGTACATTTTATACGCACGTTGAGTTTCTTTCAACTTATTAATTTAAACTTCAATGTGACACCTCCCTTCCCATTAAGCGCGGGCTTGAGTTTTGGCGACAAATCAATGAAACTAGATATCCGGTTTTAAAAAAATAAAATGTTTCATCTGTATTCCATGTTTGGTACCACATGTTTTTGCGAAGAAACTTTTTCTTCTATGGTATTCATTACAAATAAGCAAAGAAACTCATTAACTAATGAACATCTAGAGAATTTATTACGAATAAAGGTCTCTAGTATTGAAATAGATTTCGATGAATTAATAAAATATTCAAAATCTTTATTCATTTTCCTTTGATAATCTTTTAAATAAATAAAAATAAATATATATCAACTAATACAACTAGATTTAATAACCGTTAGAGTTCACTACGTTTTTTTAATTTGATTACAACCGAATAAGTTTAAGTATTTTGAATATTTAACTTTCACCTTAAATACGCAAAGCACATAAAACCTTTCAAGCGCACGATAAAAATTTTTTTTTTCAGTGCAAAGCACAGATAAGTTCTATGCTCACAATGTGTTTTCAGTTCAGTTCACCGCAAGCTTGAAGAAGGCAAGACGTGTGCCGCTTATTTTCTTATTTTTTCGTTTTTATTTCATATGGTTGTTGTACCACTACATGGAAACAAAATTTTTGCATGCGTGTGGGTGCCCACCCCTGGTCTTGACGAATGTTGCAATTGTTTTTATTTGTAGTGCAATTTGTTTTTTTTTGTGCTGTTGGCGAATTCGGAAATGACAGCAAAAAGACTTTAAAATTTTGTTTCAAGTAACACTTGATGTTGTTGTTTAGCTCTTTTGTTAGATTTCGATGCGCACCACTGGTCTAAACGGTTACACCACTTTTTCGCAGCCATAGCACAACATAATCGCTCAATTTTTTTTTGTTGAAAAGGTTGTGAAGAGAAGGGGGGACATGTATACTTTTTTTTCAATAGTAGGAGGAGCCACGCCCCTAAAGTGGAAAAAAATTTGATGAAATTTGGTACGTGGTTAGATAGAGTCTTGAGTAAAAATATATTTTTTTAGTGGGTGGTGCCACACCTCTTACAGGAAAATACGTCGTACTACTAAACTGAAGGACCGATTTTTATGAAATTTTGTTAGGATATAGACTGAACCCTAAAAAAGATTTCTAAAAACTCAAATTTTTTAGGAGGCGTGGCAGCACCTCTAACAGGAAAAAGCGTTTTCACTACTAAACTAATGTGCTGATTTTAATGGAATTTGGTGCAGAGATAGATTGAACCCTGAGGAAAGCTAGTTCCCCCAGTAGGAAAATATGTTTTCACAGCTAAGCTAATGAACCGATCTTGATGAAATTCGTTATGGAGCCAGATAGTCCCTTAAGGAAGAGAAAGAGGTGATAGCAACATAATACCATGATTTAAATCTATTTATTTTTTTTTTTATATTTTTTAAATAGCTCTTTCCAGTTTAGTTTTTGTAACTAAAAAATATTTTTTAATACTTTTATGCAGCTTCATATAAGATAGGTTTATGATTTGAGTTTGGCCGATCTTTCACACAATCTAAAATAGAGTTGAGACACACAACAGATTATTTGTGAGAGAGTGAGGATTATCTATATATAATTAGGCAGTTGCAAAACGGCTCCATCCTTTTTCAAGTGTTATGAATAGGAGCAGTGCAGAATGTGATTTTTTTTAATCGTAGGCGGAGCCACGCCTTCAACAGGAAATACGTTTCCACGGTTAAATAAGCGGACTGACGTTGATGAAATTTGGTTTGGAGATAGATTGTACCCTAAGATAAGGTATTCAAAGTTCTTTAAGGAGGCGTGGTATCACCCCTAATGGGAAAAAACGGTATCACGACTGTGCCACTACACCGATTTTGATGAATTTGGTATGTATATAGATTGAATCTTCATTAAAGATATTTGTTTTGATTGGGCAGTACCACGCCCCTAACAGGTAAAACGTTTTACTACTCAACTAATGGACTGATTTTGATAAAATTAATACAGAAATAGATTTAACTCTGAGGAAACGTATATGTTTTGAAGTGGAGGGTGCCACCCCTTCAATAGGAAAATATGTTTTCAGAACTTAACTAATGGACCAATTTTAATGAAATTTGGTATGGATATAAATTGAAACTTTTTTTTTAGCTAAATTAATTGACTGATTTGAAATTTGGTATGGAGTTATGTATATTGAACTCTAAGAAGGGATAGATATAGGGACTGGGCAACATTTTAGCATGATTCTTATTTTTAAAAGCAATGACAAAAAATAGCTCTTTTTTATATCAGTTTTTTAATACCAAAAGCATTTTTAATGGTTGAATTTCAACCACTGGGCGAACTCTAGTTTTATTAAAATGATAAAAGTGGATGGGATCTAGATAAGCTACAGCAATTAATGAATCAAATTAAAGCACTCATCGAGCAGAATGTCATAAAACTATCATCTTCGAGATCGGTTAACCATTTTTTATCATTTATTGCTGTAGCTGTTCTAGATCCCGTCAAGTTTTATCAGTTTGACAAAATATTTTCGTCTCATTTTTCGCCATTTTAACATATTTTAAGCTTAAGCAAATGTTTTAACATTATGCGTGATTGTTTATTAAATAACAATATGAACAAGTTAAGGTGTTATCTTCGGCCAGGCCGAAACTCAAATACCCTACACTGCAATGAAAGTACATATATTTTCAATAAATGTTAAAAAGACGTTGAAGAGGTTGAAAAAGTCACACCCACTGGTACAATGCATTCTGGTTTTGATCCAGAAATACCTTTCCAAAAACAAACCTCTCACACCAAACTTTAGTATGATTGCTCACATATTTCGATAAATATGCCACTTTCCGTATTTTATTTGTATGGGGGGTGCCATGGTCACTCGTCCTATTTCAGTCACTTTTGATTCAGATATACTCTATTGCAACTGAAATACTTACATTAAATTTCATAATATTTGCTGCAATCGTTTACTTAAGATAGAGCTTACAAATTTATGTTAATATTAGAGGTGCCACGCTCACTGATGCAATCCCGTCGTAATTCATTTAATTTTAAAGCTTAGTGACTGACATCTATACACCAAATTTTATGAAAATTACTCTTATGGCACACTATCTATAACAATAAACGTTTTTTGCTTATATGGGAGGTGCCACGCCCACAGATCCTATTTGATGAAATTTTTCTAATAAGAGGCCTCATAGCAGGTATATCTACCTCACTAAATTTCATAACGATTACGTTGTTAGTTCTCTTAATATAGGGTCGGAATACGCGAAACCGACATGTCTGAAATGTTTTTCAAAGGTTTTTATATAAATCAGTAGCTGTAAGTGGTAGAAATTAGTGTACGGAAAAATTTTTTAAAAAAAATTGTTGTTGCAATAATTATTGCTATTCAAAGTTTTCATTAACCTTTTTTTTTAAATGCTATAAGTTTTGAACTGCTTGGCTGATTGTGACGAAATTTCTTAATTTCTGTAGATAATAAGTTGAACTTATGTATTAAAAAAAAAAAAGTTGCAAAAATGTTGCATTTTTGTTGTTAATTAGCAATTTTTCTATCAACAATTGAATTTTAATGACTTGCTCCGCCTCGAAAAAATCTGAAAAAAAATTACAGAGATGTATTGAACCCTTCCAAACTAGAATTCGTCAAAAAAGTCGTGGAACCTCAATTAGTTCTTACGGTATAAATATTATAGTGGTACCGGGCGGACGAAAAATGCATAAAAATTTTGTTGTTTTTCAAAAAAATCAATAACACTAGTTTACAAGTAAAAGGATCGGGTTTCTCATAGAATTTTTTTCATGTATTTTGGGGCGTAGTTTCCAAAAATGGCAACCATTGTTTTTGCTTAAAAATCGTTTTCGAGATATTCCCAAAAAACCCCTTTTTCGGCACCTTTTTCATTTATTTGGCTATACCAGCTTGATCAAAAAGTTTTAGGACTCGTCACCGTGTGGCGCTCTCGTTCGTCCGATTTCAATTCTCTTTTTTTTGTTGTGTTGGTAGAAGTGTCATGGACGTTATGTCAAATTTTCAGCTTGACAGCTTGACATTTCTTGAAGTGACGCCGTATTGTGTGCATCTACTTTTGTGTGTGGTTTCGATTTTTCTGAATTTCATGCAAAAAAGGGACCGCGTTGATGACGCAAAAGACATGCTTTCCAAGGCTGAATCCGACCCAACATTCATCAAACGAATCATTACTGGTGACGAGACGTGGATTTACGAGTACGACACGCAATCCAGACATCAAGCGAGTGAATGGCGTTCACCCAATGAGCCGCGACCGAAAAAACCACGTCGTTTTCAATCGAAAAAGAAGGCGATGCTCACGGTTTTCATGGACTACAGAGGTGTTGTGCATCATGAATTCCTCCCAGAAGGTCAGACCGTCAACAAAGAATATTATTTGGGCGTTTTGAGACGTTTGCGTGAAGCAGTTCGCCAAAAAAGACCGGATTTGTGGGCAAACAACTCGTGGATTTTGCATCACGACAACGCGCCGTCGCACAATGCGATCATTATTCGTGAGTTTTTGGCCAAAAACTCCATGAATACCGTCCAACATCCACCGAATTCGCCTGATTTGGCTCCCTGCGACTTTTTCCTGTTCGGCCACCTGAAGAAACCGCTCCGCGGATCGCGTTACAGCAGCCGAGAAGAGGTCATCGAAAAATCGAAGATGGCCCTGATGGCCATACCGACGGTCGAGTATAAAAAGGCTTTTGAGGACTGGGTCAAGCGTTGGCATAAGTGCATTGCAGTCGATGGGGAGTACTTTGAAGGAGACAATATCGATTTTGATGAATAAACTTGTATTTTTCATTTTAAAAATAAAGTCCTAAAACTTTTTGATCAAGGTAGTATCTCGATTATTTTTTTTTTCGACTCAAAAACGGTTTTCAGCACTCCAAAGATATTTTTATTCCTTTTCTAACGATATGCTGTTTCCTTGAATCGAATAAGATTTGATGAAGTTACAAGCGCTCAAATTTCAAAAAAACTGACTTTTTTAAAAATCACTAAATTTCAACTGCTCCATTTTTGAATGAAAAATTTTTTCTGTTTCATATTTTTAGAATTAAAAATGAAAGACTATTCTTTTGCAAATATTTTAAGAATAATTTTGCGGATATCGGACAAAAAATGTAAAAGTTATTCGAGAAAACAGTAAAAAACTTGCAATAAAATTTAACAAAAAAAACATATGTTTTTTATATAATTTCTTTCGGTGCTGCATCTCTTCTTTCAGCAACACACTCATAGTCCAAGAGCCGGCTGTAGAAAAGTCGAGTGTATAAGATTACAGGATGAGATGTATGCCAAATGATAGAGCTCAATGAGCCTAAATAGAATATCTAGGGTTGCCTTGCCAAAGCATGTCCTGATGGCCGAAAATGCCCGAATTTTAGCCAATTTTGTTTCTCTAATTAAAACTGTAGTGCATAACAGCTCGAAATGTATGCCAAATGATAGAACTCGCAGAGGCCTAAATATAATACATGGGATTGCATTGTTGAATCCTGTCCCAAACATGATTTTCACCGGTTTTTTGGGTCAATTTTCATTAATGAAGATAACAGCTTGAAATTTGTGCCAAATGATAGATATCGAAGAGCCTAAATAGAATATATAGGGTTGCCTTGTCGAATCATGTCCTAAACATTGGCTGACACCCGTTTTTTTGGGTCAACTTTTCTTAAATGAGTGGCAACCCATGTTTGAGACACGATGCGACAAGGCAACCCTATATATTCTATTTAGGCTCTTCGATATCTATCATTTGGCACAAATTTCAAGCTGTTATCTACATATCTACAGTTTTAATTAGAGAAACAAAATTGGCTAAAATTCAGGCATTTTCGACCATCGGGACACGCTTTGGCAAGGCAACCCTAGATATTCTATTTAGGCTCATTGAGCTCTATCATTTGGCATACATCTCATCCTGAAATCTTATACACTCGACTTTTCTACAGCCGGCTCTCCGCCTATCACGTTTTGTATTCTGCCGACCCCTGATTTAGTCCAACGTTGAAGATTCTACTTCGCTTTGTTTTTAATTTTTGATCTGTTCTTTTTATACCCTACACCGAGGGTATATTCACTTTGTCTCTCAGTTTGTAACACCTTGAAGGGGGCGTGGCAGGTATGGTAAGTATATATATTCTTGATCAGCGTCACCACCTGAGTCGATTTAGCGATGTCCGTCTGTCTGTCTGTCCGTCCGTTGAAATCAGGTTTACGGGAAAACCAAGAAAGCTAATTGAATGAAATTCACACACAGGTCACATCTTCTTGCAGGCATCTTACTATTGAAAATGGGCGAAATCGGTTGACGGACACGCCTACCACCCTTACTCTATGTAAATTTACCCAGGCCAATTTTGAAAAAAGTTACAGCGATTTTGATGAAACTTGGTGATTTGGTGCACATGTGCACCAAATTAGGATTAGGCTGGGTTTCAAGTTTCCAAAAGGTCGTACAGGGGCATGGCACAGCCCTAAATTTTATCATTTAAACTGCCATATCTTGTAAGCCGTTTAAGATATTGCGATGATATTTGGTAAACGGATACATATCAAATATATCTTGAATTGAGATAAAAGTGGGCGGAATAGTAAAAATGGGCGTGGCACTTTTCAACTGATAAAAATTTTAAATCCGTATATCTCAGAATTGGCACAAACGATTTCCATAAAAATTTTGGGGATGATGCCGCTGAAAGCAGTCATCAATACAATCTCAGCTACTTTACTGAAAAAGCTCGCTCAAGGGCGTGGCACCTCCCATATACGCAAAAAACGTTTATTGTTATAGATACTGTGCTATGAAAGTAATCTTCATAAAATTTGGTCTATAGATGTCAGTTACTATAAGCTTTAAAAATAAATGAATTTTGACAGGATTGCATCAGTGGGCGTGGCACCTCCCATATAAACATAAATTTGTAAGCGCTGTTTTAAGTGAACTATTGCAGCAATTGCTTTGAAATTTAATGTAAGTGGTTCAGTTGCTATAGAGTATATCTGAATCAAAATTGGCTGAAATAGCACCAGTGGGCGTGGCACCTCCCATACTAGTAAAATACGGTAAGTGGCATATTTATCGAAATATGTGAGCAATCATACTAAAATTTGGTGTAAGAGGTTGGCTTATGGAAAGCTATTTCTGGATCAAAACCGGGCTGGATTGTACCAGTGGGTGTGTGACCGTCCTAAATTTTAAATTTAACTGCGGCACATATCGGAAACTATACAAGCTATTGTGTTAAAATTTAATATGAGCATGTCGATCACGAATATAGTTTATTGAACTAAAAGTGGGCGGAATTGGACAAGTGGGCGTGGCATATTTCTAATTTTTCATTTTTATTCGATTTTTTTCAACATTTTTTTTTCGACTTTTTCAACCCTGTAACTTTTTCCAATATATCCTATATGCATTTGTTTCACTTTTTCAACTTTCTTCATTAGTTACTTTTTTTTTCGACTTTTTCATCTATATTGAATTGTTTCAAGTTGTTTCAACTTTTTTAGAGTTTTTCAACCTCTCTCAACTTTTTTCAACATTTTGCATATATTTTCGACTTTTTCAAAATTTTTCAACCTCTGTCAACCTTTCTAACATTTCACATTTTTTTCGACTTTTTCAACCTCTTCAACGCCTTTTTAACATTTATTTAAAAGGTACTTTCAACGCAGTGTAGGGTATGTGAGTTTCGGCCTAGCCGAAGATAACACCTCTACTTGTTTTTCTTGCAATCGCAGCGTAAAATAACTTAAGGAGGCTGTATCAAGACGAAACGTTTAATTTTTACGCATTGTTGGTTTTGTGGTGTTTGTTTTTGACACATGAAAGAAAAGTGAAAAATTTCATACAAAAAATACTAAGTAGAATAAGCTAAACAAAAATATATTTTCAATTGACTCGGTGAAAATACGATATGAAAGTAAATACAGGCATTTTAATTTTTTTTTTGTTTTAAGTAAAATTATTTTTTGGCTGTTAATTTTTTTTTTTTGCTTATTTAATTTCTGGTAATATTGAAAACTTAGAATATGTAATGTATGTATATGTACTTAAGTTAAAGTTTCGTTTTAATAAGAGCATTATTCCCGTTTCATACGTTTTGGTTAAACTTAAAAATGAATAAAGCCCAAAAGTCTAAACTTCAATAATTCTGCTTCTGGCCACTTGGAGACATGACTCTGTTTGACAGAACATCTATTTCAACATCAAAGCCGGTTTTAAGACGCGCCACTATAAAAATTTATTTTTTTCGAGAAATTGCTATGCAGCTCTTTTGAACTGCTTTATAGCGTCATATGTAGATGCGATATATTTGATTATTTCAGGTTTGTGTCTACATCTAATTGCGATGTGCGACATCTATTTGCGATGTGTTTCAGTACCGTAAAAATTAAACAAAGGCAAACAATATTCAATCAAATAAACTAGAAATTGAGCTGATTCACACATTAGTATGGAATTTTGGTGTAACCAGAACGAATAAAACACGGTTATCGTTACGTGAGGTCTCAAGTTTCCAATACTCCCTTTCGGTGAAAGACAAGATTAATGCTGTTTCATTTATTGAAAATCTTTCATTTCGTTTGGTTGCAGGGCTGCCAGCAAGCTAATAAGGTTGTAATTTTTTAAAAGAGCAGCAATTTATTAAAGCCAGAAAAATTTTTGAAGAAGATTACAGATTTTCTAATTTTTAGTCTATTTAAACCCATTACGAAAGTCACCTGGAAGAAATGCTCCATTGTCTCCATTCTACTTAAATCCAGGGAAATATGGGAAAATGTAAGCTTAAAATTCCGGGAATCTCTTTCAGATTCAAAGTATCAAACCGGTTAAGAGCCACTCACATATTTAGGGCCGCAAAAAAAAATGTTATTTTTCCAAAATGTGATCACTTTCCAATTGTAAATTGCTAGTAGAAATCTTTCAAACTATATACAACACATTGGAATCACTGATTTTTTAAATTTGCTTTACAGTTATGGATTTAAGGTAGTTTCGGGACATTTTTTGAACCAATAAAAATTAGCTAGTACAGCTATTTAGCCTTCTTAGCAATTTTCCAAGTAAAAAGCTTATTCAGTAAATGAAAATATTATATGTATATGCACATTAATTTGTTATATTTTTATAATTTGTCCTTAGCTTTATAACACTTTCATATGTATATAAGCATACTGTTGGGTCACCACTGCACAAAAAGTATATATAATGGAAGTGAGAGATCAAAAAGAATATATACATGTATATATTCTTTTTGCTTCAATATGATAGCAATAAGTCTTTTTTGTTTTTGCAATAACAACCACATCGACTAAATTTTTAAGATTCAATGTAGTTTGCAGCTATCGTTCAGAAAATGTTCAAGATCTTACGCCTAAGCGCTGCAATTTCTCAAAGCGCTTAAGTTTTCTGAATGGGCAATTGAAATGTTATGAATGTCAAAACTACAGCAAATAGGATGACAGATGATTGAAAATCGAGGCTCTCCCTAATTACTCCACCTTGGTTATTACACCATGCAATTGTGCTATGTGGTGCCGACTAGAGATGGGCGCGTGACAAAATATTTTGTCACGTCACGCACGATCACGAAGCTGAAATTTTCCATCACGTTCACGCCAATCACGAAACTTTTTTGCCTTTCACGCGTGACATGACTCACGCACGAAATTATTTTTAGGTTAAAAAATACATATGTTGTAATTTTTTTTATTAAATTTCCTCGTATTTCATATAAAATTTTTCAATTAGACAAAGTTTCATTTAGTTAATATTTTTGTTTAAAAATGCAATTTTATAAAGATTTTTTCCAAGCAAACGAGTACGCCTTTCTTCGAGAATTCGACTTGAGACTGAAAAAACCCGCTCACTTGTTGCTGAGGATGGCGGTATACAAAGTATTTGTTTTGCAAGCTCTTGTAAGAGATATAGTTCTTCACAATTTTTCCAAAATGAAAGTATTGATTCGTCAAAATTAATTTTCTTACTTAAATTCCTTCTTATTTGCTCGTCAACATCGGTTTTTTGTTGTTTGTAGAATAGAACGAATAGCAAAATTCGCTAAAGCGGATGGAACATAACCTATTAGAACATGAAGGTTAATTTTCATCACTTTGTGCTGCAATATTTGTTTCTTGGATAAAACTAAGCATTTCTTTCACAGATGTTAAGACACGTTCTCGTTTCTCCAAAGGCAAACAGTTTAGTGATTTGAATGATGGATTTAAAAATAATGCCATATAATGGATTGTGCTTGGCTCAAAACGAGTTTTTAATGCTTTTTCGGTCACATTTTTTACAATCCGTATTACTTCTGAATCTAAGGTATCTACAATGCATACTTTCATCAGTTTTTGATACCATAATGCATACTCCTGTATTGCTGGCTAATTTTTTTATTTTTTCCACCTTTCAGCTGAACTCGTTGATTGCCCGTATTAATTTTTTGTTGAAGTTGACTTTTTGTGATCTCCATTTTTGCGCACCAAGCAATCAGTAAACGTCAAAACGATGGTTATAATTTATCGATACATTTAAAAGCTGCCATATTGACATACTATTAACTTGTACAATAACAGTTTTTTGCCCGGATTTCGGAAAAAAAGTTTTTTCTTAAGTTTTGGAAATTTCGTAAGTCGTGAATTCGTGATTCACGAAAAAATAAAATGATTTTGTCACGATTCACGCTCACGTTCACGTCACGCGCCCATCTCTAGTGCCGACCACTGCATTAAACGATTTGTTATGCATTTTTTGTTTCAAGTTTTCACTTCTGTCGGCACTCCCGGAGTGCGACCCGCCGGTTTTTTTTTTAACTAAAAAAATTAGTGTTTTAACAAATTTATTTAAATTTGTTAAACTTTTTTTATAAAGTTATACAACCGTGCTCCCATTTTCGGAAACGCAAAAATATTGCGATTTACTTTTCAAATCGCAAATGTACGTGCTCCGATATTCGTACATCACAAAATTTGCTGTTGAGTCGGTGAAATGAAAAGTAAATTGCCATTTTCGTATAAAGAACTGACTAAAATCAAAATTTTTTTTTATGTTCTTCTGTAATGTCTTAAAATAATTTTGGCGTACTCAAAAATCAAATTCAGATTTATTTGATTCTTTAAATAAGTATTTACTGGCTACACCTCAATTTTTAATGTTGAAAAATTTTTCAAAACAACAATATGTTGCGATTTGCTTTTGAGTGATAAGCGAAATGAAATGAAATCATTGAATGAAACTATCGATATGTCTGACAGAGTTGCCTTTGTGTCCTTGTCCACTCGGAATGATTTTATGAATCTACAAAATACGTTGTTAATAAACAGCCCACTTTAGGCCTATGATTGCAACTCACATTTCGTCTGACATGTTAAATGCATTTGCCTTCGACCGTAGATGCTTCATTCTTCTTAATTCAAGAAGTTTCTGTCTTCTTTTTGCTTCAAAACAAGCAATTGAAAAAATAAATGGCATTTTTTGATTCTTTCAAAGTTATCTAAACAACCAGAACAGCTGTTTTATCTTGTCAAAAACAAAGTGAAAATGAAACATATCGATAACTAAAATTTACGAATTTCGGAGCACCTAAAAATTAAATCGTACGATTTGTATAAAAACGCAAATCGCAAAATAAAGTGTAAATGGGAGCACGGCTGATAGTCTTCCTTTACAACTATGATTAAATGATTTTTTATCCTATCTTCTAAAGTTTTTGATGTATTTCGTTTTAGAAAATGTTCAAAAACGTCAAAAAAAAAAAAAAAAAACAAAGTGTGCAGTTATTAAAAGAATGACCGGTATATATTTATATTTTTGATAGCAAAAACATACCTGCATATTTCGTATTGAATTGGTTTTTATTTAGTTTTCTCATCCCCGAACTCTTCTTGCGGCAAGATAATCAATGAAATTTGAATTAAATGATGCAATCTGTAAAGAAAATTTCAATTTAATGTAATGTTAACAAGTCATTTAGTGCTCGTATGTTTAGGTATTATATTCAAACTACATATTTACATTTTTATAATAGCCAAAAAAAATAGTTGCAGGCTTAACTTATATCTTTTTTGATTTGTTTTGAGACTAATAATTATTATATTAATAATTTTTGTATTGAACTTTTTAGTCATTTATACAACCAACATGACAAAGATAACAAGTGGATCAATTTAACCTGGTAATTGGTGACATATGTTTCGGCTATTACCACGTATATACATATTTATATGCATATACATAGCCTCATCAGACCAGTTTTGGTTAAGTTGTACTGAGAATCGAACACCCGACCGTATGCATTTTTGAATTGCGACGGCCGCTCTAACACTTGAGCTATTGAGTATGTGACCTTGATGTGTACAAAGTGAGTGTTTCTTTGGATTTCGCACGTATTGTTCCATTTTTCTTGTTATCAAAACAAAATAAAAGCTACAAAATACTCCTTTGAAATTTGAAATGTAAGGAACTGCTATGATATTTGCAATGGAAGGAAATGAATTTTTTCTTATTATTTTTATATTTTTGTTAAAAAATTATAATTGAGGAGGCTATTAGATCAGCGAAAATGGCATTTTGACGCAGCAAATTACTCATCTTCAATTGCAACACCAATCAAAGCTGCACAACCTAATAAACCGAAAAGTATAATAAAAAGAAAGCATTGATTTCCGTGTACGTGAAGAAGAAAAATTTATGGGCAACAGTTTTTTTTTGACTTAAAGGCCTTAAACATATTTGTAGGTCCTGCAGTATAGAAAAATAACTATATGTGCTTATTTCAATTAAATAATTCAGGCTATCCAAAAGCCTCTAGTAGCAAAAGATAAGAAAATTCTTATAAGCAACTCAATTTTACACCATAACTGAGCCGTGAATGCGAGCCACTTTGTCACTGTGGAAGGTGAGAGAAATCCTAAGCCAGCATCTGCAATCGAAGAAGCTACCATGGTAAGTTTACAAGAATATGATTATATGAATATGATTAGTTAAAATATTTTTTATTTGTATGATTAAACCGCCTAGCAGACTTTATTTTGCCCTTACCGCTAGGCGGCGCCATGAGTTTAATTTGGTTATAGTCATTGAATAAGAATGTCTGGGCAAAAGTTGATGAACTAGATGTGTCTATTATATGTGTGGGCATGGAATCTCTTATTTTTACCAAACTAAACTATATTAAGAACCTTCCAAAAATCATATGTACCAATAAAATCCTGGTTTTTCTCATATGGGAGGCGGGGCACCGGCTATTTTTTCATTAAAGTTTACTTTTTCGCGTGTCTTTTATACAAATATGTACCATAGACCAAACTATGCTTGGAAACTTTCACGAACCATAAGTAGCACATGTACTAAATCTTTTGTTTGCCAAGCAATGTTAACAATGTACCTGTCTTCTATAAACTCGTAAGCATATGCCAACAAAGCAGTGGGTGTTAGCCGACAAAAAAATATTAAACTCCTAAAATAATAAATTGTACTTTATCTTCTAAGCGCTAACATACTTCACATATATTTCGAGTGGTTTTACGTGTTTCCAAAAAAACGGGTATTCACCACGTGTGCTTTTGTGAACTTTACTTTCTTGCAATTTTCTCTGTTCTTTGGTACTATAGATGATTGTGCTTATTGTATGTTGGCCAACGGCAAAGTGCAAAAAAATAGTGAAAACCCCAAAAGTAGGAAGCATAAAGTGTCACGTTTTGCACATTAAATTATTTATTTACACCTAACAAGTGACTGCAGTACGATAGAAGCTATTGAATTTACATAGTCGGATTGAAATTAATGGACTGCGACTTTACCCGTATGTTGAAGGATTATCTTTTTCTCATCACACTCTCTGAAAAAAAGGACACTTAATTTAATTGAAAACTTTCTATTTCCTTTTAGTTGCATGGGAGATGCTTCGCACGTTTTAAGGATCTGTTAAATTTAAACTAAAATGATTTTACTTTCACTTTATTGTCCTAAAGCCATAGTATCCTTAGTAAACTTTTGTTTTTCCTCAAGCCTAACGTATGAGTCAGCTTACTTTTTAACTTGTTTCCTGCCATTCTCTCCTACTCCATTAATTAGTTGATTGACATGTCAGAAAGAAAAAAGTGAGAATTTAAAGAACAAGAATAATTAATTTTGCTTAGCCCTCAATTTCCTCAAACTATAAGGAATACATTAAAAAGCTGTAGAGCATTTTACTTGGCAACAGGTAAAGTTCTTTATAAATGCTTCATTACCATAATGCTATAAGATCATTTTGCTTTCAAATAAGGCAAAAACATCAATTCTCCAAACATTTTTATCAACCTATCTGCACTCCATTAAGTCTTCCAATTTCTCAAAGTGAAGACTGCTACTTTTGGTTGATGATGTCCATAGCTGGGCATTAACTCGTTAATCCGTTAATCCTTAATTAACGAAGTTAACATTTCGACTAACGGATTAACTTTTAAGCTAACTTTTAAAAATGTTAACGGACTCGTTAACTTCCGTTAAATTTCCCCAAGTCCGTCAATCGTTAATCCAGTATCTATTATTTACCAGAAATATACCACACGCACCGCGTCGCGAAAAACACGTTCTGACGACAAGTACGTTCCGGCTTATATGGCTAGAACCGTATGACAGCAGTAGAGTGGATGCAGTAAAAAAATGCATGAAAAAAGGTAGAAGAGGCGTTACGACCTGTGGCGGATACAAGGGGAGCCTATGGGGGCTGAAGCCCCCTGGGAGCGGTAAAAAATATTTTGATTCAAGAACGTTCATGAAGGATCGAACAAATCAAAGGAGTTCAGGCTTTGATATCTGAAAACCAACTCTTAGCATTTTACACTCACAGTCACTCTCTGAATTTGTGAGCAGGCAAATCATATGATATTTCTGAAATTCGAAACATGCTAGGTACAGTTTCATCAGTATCAAATTTTTTCTCGAATTCATCTAAAAGAGTACAACTACTGATAGATAAAATTTCCGAACGGAGTCCGGAAACATAAAAATCGTTTAAAAGCATTGTGTGCGACTTAATACGTTGATAGTTTCAGCGAATTATTACTGTTAACTCTTAAACATTACAAGACTTAGAACAAAGCAAGGACACCGAAGCGTCTCCAAAAGCGGCCCAACTTTCAGCTTCGATAGCACGCTCCGATTTCTTAGTATCGTTGCATATTCTGAAAAATTTTAATATTCCTATACTGTCGCAAACTACAAGATCCGACACTACAAATCTATTCAGCCTGTACTCATGTCGAGCAAATTATCAACCTGTTTTCACAAATGCGAAAAAAATGAAAAGTCTTTGATGATGTTTTTAATGAAGCATCTTCAATCGCTGCTAAGTTAGACACTTCATTGATTCTTCCCCGTTTGAAATAAATATGTAAATAATAAAAAAAAATATACCCAGCACTGAGTGTATATTCATTCCGTTTGTAACGTGTAGATGCTCTTTAAGGAAAAAATACAACTATGAAAAATTTTAGCCTTCATCATTTATTTTTAGTTTACTTCAAAAAAACTTGATTTCCGAAATGTATGTAAGTATGTCCTCTTAGTTTTTTTTTTTTTTAATTCTTAAAATAAGAATTTATGAGACCATTCGATCATGGGAAAGCGGTTTTTTTAAATTTTTTTCTAAGTTAAAAAATTTTTTTTTTTCAAATTCCGTGTTCCGACGTTATTTGACCAACGAATATTCTTAGATTTATTTATTTAGTAATTATTGAAACTATTGCAGCGATTGTAATGAAACTTGGTTATTTGGTGCGCATGTGAACAAAATTAGGATTTGGCTAGTTTTCAACATTTCTCACAGGGGCGTGGATAGCCCATAATATTTATAAACGTTATATGTAGAGAACTAACAACGTAGTCGATATGAAATTTAATAAGACAGATGTACTTGTTATAAGGTATCTTATTACAAAAATTTGGCGCAATAGCAATAGTGGGCGTGGCGACTCTCATCCAAGAAAAGTACGTTAAGTGGCATATCTATCGAAATATAATAATAAAATTTGGAGTAAGAGGTTTGCTTATGGAAAGCTATTTCTGGATTAAAATCGCACTTGATTCTGCTAGGGTGAATATCACCGCCCTAAATTTAAAGGTTAATTACGGTGCCGTGACATAACCTCCACGGACATAATCCCCATTTCGTAAATGGAAATTATGTTCGCAAATTATTCGGACATAATCCCCATTTTTGGTATGGGGATTATGGCCGAAAATTTTGAGGACATGGACTGGTGTTTACATAATTAAGCCATATGTGTGATCTGGTAAATTGTAAGAGATCAAATTTTCTCTGTTATTTCAAAATGTTGTTTTTTATGTGACGTTAAAATACCGTTATACCTTCGTGTAATACGTGTCAGATAAATGCGAAAAAGCTTTTGCGATTTACACTGTTCAACTTCTTATCATCGGGACTATTATTTGATTGTTCACATAATTAAGCCAATCAAGTGTTTATTTTGAAAATTCGTCAGTTTTGAAATTAATTCTTTCTTATTGAACCTAAAATATTTGTGTAAGGCTTATAAAAAGTAAATTTCCAGAAAGTGCATTAAAATGGACAAAAATAACAGCTCCATACTAAGTGAATGATAGATCATCTGGGATTTGTTCCAAGAGCACAAATCCATTACGAAAGTAACACATGTTTTGGGATTTTTTTTGAGGAAAAGTCGAAAACGCTATAGCACATTTCAAGAAATACAACATTTTTAATAATTTGCCCCGAAACAAACCACGAAAAACAACAATTTATGACGATAGACGACTAGTTCGTTTGAGCAAGGTTGATCCTTTTTTGACTTCATCTGAGCTGAGAGTCCAGATGGAACAATTTTTTAATGTAAATGTGTTCTTTGTAACTATACGAAGGCGCTTGATGGATAATAACTTCAATGGACGCATTGTTAGATATAAGCCAAATGTCTCGAAAACAAATATTGAACAACGTCTACGATTTGCAAAAAAACACCTGCACAAAGACCTCACTTTCTGGAATTTAATCATTTGGAACGATGAATGTAAGTTAAATATCTTTGGGAGCGATGGTAGGCCATATGTGAGACGTCCTCCGCTATAAGAACTAGACCCAAAGTATACCAAAAAGACTATTAAACATGGGGCGGTTCTGTAATGGTGTAAGAGTGTTTTGATTCGTCTGGCGTTGGCCCAATTGTCCAGATCAATGGGAAAATGACCGTAGTAATTAACAAAGACATCCTGAGCAGGCACTGAGATAGTGATTTTGTAGAAATTTGCCGTAAGCTTAGGTGTTCCAACATTATAACGACCCAAAACATACTTCTCGGATCGGAAAATGGTGGCTGCAGTTGCAAAAAATTCGGGTTTTAAGTTCTCCAGCGCAAAACCCCGATTTAAACCCCATTGAAAATATTTGAGGCATAATTAAAAAGTTGGTTGCAGCCAAAAAAAACCAATCAGCAAAACATCATTGTTTAATATAATCGAGGAAGAGTGGGAAAAAAATTTCTTCCGCTCTTTGCCTTAATTTAGTGTTCTCGATGAGGAACAGGTGTGCTGAGGTTATCAAGCAAAAATGGTTCCTTTCCAAATACCAATAAGGTAAAAAATAACATTTGGTCAAAAAAGTAATTTATAAGGATCTTTTCTTAAATTAATTACAGATGGCTTAATTATATGAACACTGATGTCACGAGAATTTTAAGAAAATAACGATATATTTTAAATTTCCATTAATGGAACAAAATGTTTGTATCATACTATAGTTTTGTTAAGTACCTTTTTGTATAATTAAATTTGAATTAAAAAAAAAAATATAATAATATATGACGAGAATTACAACAAGTAGGTACAATCTGGTGTAATGTACATAAGTGGCTTAATTCTATGAACACCAGTGTATATCCAACACCTATTTTGCTAGCCACAGTAAGTTTACATAAGTGTAGGAGTAAGTAGAAATATATAAAAGTGCAGAAAAAAGGGTTTATTTGGGAATATCTCGAAAGCGATTCTTAAGAAAAAAATGGTTGTCATTTTTGGAATCTACGCCCCAAAATATATAGAAAAAAGCATATGAGAAATTAGATCTTTTTTTTAAACTAGTGTTATCGAAACCAAAAAAAAAAAATTAAATCGTTCTTCCAATGCATCACAATTCTACTGTATTTACCAAAATTAAAGCAGAACAAAGTTTTTCTGTGTTAAAATGATTGAAATCGTATTTAAGGTCTACAATGACAGAAGGCCACTTGAAAGGATTGGCTCTGGAAAATCTTCATAAGGAAATTGAAATTGTTGAATTATTTTGGCAGAAGAAACCTTGCCGTCTTGAAACCCTTGACTGGACTACTGATTAGATTGTTGTAATATGCCAAAAACTATAAATATTGCTCGTTGAAAAATTCAATCAATATGTGTTTTCATTTAAAAAAAATGTCAGCCTCCCTCTCGAGAAAATCCTAGATCCGCCACTGAGTACATAGGTGAAAGATTTGCTTATTTTGTTTCATTAATTTGGTTCATTGCACGTTTTTGTTTTTGATTAGTTTCTCTATTGTTTTTATTAAATTTTGATGGTGAAATTCAGGATCACTTATTTTAAGAAATCTTGCGATAAAGTTTCCGGCGGTGTTTAGTATTACATTTCTGGGATGTTTTAAATGCCAGTTGATTAATCTCCCCGAGGCCATCGGCTTTTTGTACCTATTTATCCTGATTTTGTTGTCATATCTTACTAATTGTGCGTTTAAATAAGACAGAGTCCCGTCATGTTCCTCTTCTTTTGTAAATTTGATTTGTCTGATATGGCTATACAAAATTTCTAACGCCTTGTTGATTGCACTTTCCCTTATTATTGCAAATAAATCATCCACGTATAAAATTTTTTGTAATAAAAATTAAAATGAATAAATTTTTTTTTTTTGAGTTTCAATTTTTATTTTGCCAACGTTTCGCAGTTTTCATGACTGCTTTCTCAGGGCTAATTTTTAAAACTGACATGAAATTTTTAACAGAAAACCTTTATATAAATGATTTTAAGTTTAATAATATTATATAATATTATAAAAAATTTTATAATATGTTGTTTTAAATAAAGTTTTATGTTAAAAAAACTGCGAAACGTCGGCAAAATAAAATTGAAACTCAAAAAAAAAAAAAAAAAAAACTTGTCACTAATAAGCCTTTCTCAAAAAAAATAAATTTTACTATATATAACGTCTTCTTCGAAAATTTTTCTTTTTTTCAACCAAGCAGTCTGCAAATAAATATATACTAAGGAACTTCACTCCCGGTTTTGTCGGTAATTGGAATGTGTTCTTATTTTGCGAAGAGTAGAACCGACAGTCTTAAATCAGAGGAAATGCGATTTTGGCTTATGATGCACATTGGGGTATTTAATAATGACGATGCAAAGCCGAGCGATTGGAAACAAAAATACTATGTTACTCATTGGAGCTGTTTATACGATGATTGAAAAAATGAGATCACAAAAGAGTTTCGATAAATACTATTCTCAAACGACAGATTTGTTAGAGAAACTAAAGCCCACAGAAACAGCTCACGCCTCAAATCGTCCAATTCAGAATAGGCGCCAGTCAAAATGCTAAAGGAGTCTGTTGTTGAAGAAACACTGGTTAAATGAAGCTAATCGACCATCATGCTGAATCAACATTCTACGAAACAATCGATATCGTATTAATTTAAATTATCATAGCTGATGAAATGACGCTGGCTGGAGTGCGCAAATATTGTCTGAAATCAATAATTTTTTCTTTGAATCAAAGCTCACTGACATTCCAACAAAACCTTGGAGCATTTTTAAGAAAATGCAAAAAAAAAAACAATTTTATTTAATAATTTTTTGGTTGAAAAATAACTAGACTGGAAATTTTGTTGGAAATTTTGTTTTTTGCCTTTTCTTAAAAATGCTTCAATGCCATTTTTAAGCTTAAAAATATTAAAAGAAACATTTTTTTTGGGACTTAACTTAAAATAATTAAGCACGAAAACTATCTTACAAAATTCGAGCACCGACGATTTGTTAGCATTTTTGTTGGCTTTTATTAAAAAAATAAATTGTTCATTTCCGACATTTTTTGAACCCAAAAATATTTGAAAACAAATTTAGTCTAGACCCTTAACTTAAGATAATAAAAACCGAACATTTTGTTTCAAAATTCAGGATCCGCTAATTTGTTGGCAATTAAGTTAGCTCTTCTTTAAAAAGAAAATTGTAAATTTTCGACGCAATTTTCGGCCGGTGCCAAAAAACAGTATTTTGTTTTCTAGATTCGGGCTCCGAGAATTTGCTGGAATTTTAGCAAGCTTTAATTAAAGACGAAATCTATTTCAAACCATGCAATCGGATTATTTCCTTTTACGGAATTGGTTGCCGATTAAATATGTTGTTTTTCAAAGGATATAAGGGGACCTATATTTCCCCGATTTGATTACAAAAAATTCTTTACGAAGTTATGTCCATTTTAAGTTTTGGTGCCAAAAATAAAAAAAACCGCTGAAATAGCAGCATTTCCATCCAAATCAAAATAATTAACAATTGATTATAATAGAACTTCTTATTTTCTGTCAGAATCTTTAAAAAAATTTCAAAATGGTTGAAAATTGGCAGAGTTATAGCGCTTTTTATAAGAAAAAATCAAAGATAGTTTTCTGGAAAAACCCACCTTTTTTTCGCTTAAAATTTTATTTTGAATTTGTACTAATATAAGAAAGAAATGACATGAGTTTAATGCGCCCTAAAGACATTAAAGGTCAGGAGAATTTTTTTTTTCAAAATAAAAAATTTAATTTTTGTTTCAACATAAGCCGTGTTTTATTCGCTTAAGTTAAACCTAAAAGTGAATAAGACGCATAAGTTTAACTTTTTATAATTTTGCATTTGACATTTGATAGCATGACAGTGTTTGACGGAAATTCTATTTTAAAATCAGAGCCGGCTTTATGGTCGAGTAGTTGAACGGGGACTAGCACGGTAAGGGTCTTACGTATCAGTACATAACACTAGTTTACAAATTTGGGGTTGATCTCGAGATCTAGCTTCTCATAGACCTTTTTCGATGTATTTTGGGGCGTAGATTCCAAAAATGGCAACAATTTTTTTTTTTTCTTAAGAATCTTTTTCGAGATATCCCCAAAAAACCCTTTTTTCGGCTTTTTTTTCATTTATTTGACTATATCTCCAAAAACTTTTTTTCGACTCAAAAACGACTTTCAGTATTCGAAAGATATTTGTATTCCCTTTCTAACGATGTGCTGTTTGCTTGAATCGGATAAGATTTGATGGAGTTACAAGCGCTCAAAGTCCAAAAAAACTGACTTTTTTTGGCTTTTTTGAAAATCACACAATTTTAATTGCTCCATTTGAATGAAAAATTTTTTCTTTTTCATATTTTTAAAATTTTTAATGAAAAACTATTCTTTTGGAAATATTTTACGTATAATTTTGCGAAAATCGGACAAAAACTGTAGAAGTTATTCGAAAAAACAGTAAAAAACTTGCAATAAAATTAAACGAAAATACATACATACGATTGTGTTTGTGTGTAGCTCTTTACTTTTATTCTCCGTTTCTTTTTAAATAAAAAACGTAGTATTTTCGTTTAATTTTATTGCAAGTTTTTTAGTGTTTTTTCGAATAACTTCTACATTTTTTGTCCGATTTTCATTAAAAATTTTAAAAATATGAAAAAGAAAAAATTTTTCATTCAAATGGAGCAATTGAAATTGAGTGATTTTCAAAAAAGACCAAAAAAGTCAGTTTTTTGGACTATGAGCGCTTGTAACTCCATCAAATCTCATCCGATTCAAGCAAAAAGCATATCGTTAGAAAGGGAATAAAAATATCTTTCGAATGCTGAAAGTCGTTTTTGAGACAAAAAAAAATTTATGGAGGTAGTTAAATAAATGAAAAAAGTGCCGAAAAGGGGTTTTTCGGGGATATCTAGAAAACGATTCTTAAGAGAAAAAAATGGTTGCCATTTTTGGAGTCTACGCTCCAAAATACATCGAAAAAAGTCTATTAGAAACCAGATCTTTTTTCTTGTAAGCTAGTGTAATTTTTTTTTTTTCAAATTCTTGATGTCAAATCTTTTCAAACTGTTTTTATAGTGTCGCAGATGCTAATACCAAAGTTTTCTTTTCGTTTTCTGTTGAATCAATTGAACCAGAAATTGAGCTAGTTCGCACATTTTTATGAGATTTTGGTTTAACCAAAGCGAATAAAACACGGCTATTGCACAGCCATCTGTGGTACAACATTTTAGATAGCTTTCATTTAAAAAACAATTGTTAATTTTCGACAAAATTTGCGCTGTCTGGCGATTTTTGAAAAAAAAGACACGATTTGGGATCAATGTGCGGTGGTGCTGAAAGGACTGTATAAGGTGCGTCAAGGAATGAAAAAAGTGTACAATATTTATGCAGCAATCGAAACTTTCACTTAAAAGTCTGGAACGGAAGTATGGGAATCATCATTTTCGGAATTAACACAAATCATACTGATAGATTGAATAATTTATCATTTCTGGCTTTTGAGCACAAACGACTTGAGTCTATAGATCTAAACATTGTTTTAAAAAGATTCAATGCACTGAAAGAACGCAAACAGTTATTTTAGAAAGTTATTTATTGTTAACGTCTTTGAAAAAAAGAAACTGTATGCCCAGTATGAACTATAAGAATAAGTTTCTTAATTGCTTTTGGTTTCGACTTTTAATTAAGTTTTTCTAAAAAAGCGCGATGGGCAAATTGGAAAAGAAGATGAATTTTCAGTCAATTTTAAGTTAAAGACGAAGTAAATAAAATTATATATAAGTACATATGGGTCATACGCGTCAGGTAGAAAAACCGTTAAGACAAAAAATTTAGCATTTTAAGTCTTATTTCTTATTAACGTATTCAAAATGTTCTTCTCTTAAATTATAAACAATAATTTTGCAATTTAAAACTTAAAATCGAAAATTTTCTTCTTTGAGTATGTTTAATTTTTATGATTTTTTTTTTAGAGAGGAACTAAAATCCTAGCAATCATTTTGCAATTTATTTAAAATTGGGCCGAGTCCTGGTTCTCTAAATATGAATTTTTCTGTGTCGCCAAGCGCAAAAATTAATCACAAAATAACTAACAAAATCATGGAAAAGAATCAATGCAACGCAGTAACGCAAATGGATAACGGTAAATCTACGATGCACGATGTTTGTAATATCAAAGCTTGCACGCGCGTCTTTTACCTTACTAGCGGCGACACAGAAAAATTCATATTTAGAGAACCAGGACTCAGCCTAACTTGAAATAAATTGCAAAATTATTGTTTCTCTTAAAAAAAAAAATTCAAATCAATTAAACATACTCAAAGCAGAAAATTTTCGATTTTAAGTTTAACAAGAAATAAAACTTAAAATGCTATTTTTTATTGTATTTTTAAAATACAAGCGTCCGAAAATCCATGTATTTTTAAAACTTATGGTTTTCAAAAAATCGCATTTTCGAAAGTAAGCCCGGAAAAACTTTTTCCAAAAATATGTATCGAATATTTTTTGACAAACTATCGGAAAAAAATTGTTTTTGAGAAATCTAAACATTGAATATAAAAACGATTTAGAATGACCCATATACCTTATATGTGGGGCATTTCAGGCGAAGCGGACAAAGCAAAAAAAATGAGATTTAGAAATATGTTCATATTCAGCTTAGTTCTACTTCTAGAAGGTGTTAACACTTAAATTTTTTTTTTTGTAAGGCTTAGTTCTCAAGTTGTGTACTTCCGAAAATTGACATAATATGAATAATGGATTTTTGGAAAGCAGTTTTTCGAACTTAACAAAATTTCAATAAAATACGAAACAATATGGTTTCAATAGGAAATTTACTGCTCTTTTCAATTATGAAATCAGATTGCAAATTTAATTTTTTTTTCTTGTGGAAAACCGGAAGTGAACATTTCATCCTAGAATTGAAATAATTTCGACATATTTTATTTTTTTTATTTTAACTTTAAAATAAAACATAAAATATACCGGTAATATGCTAAAATTTTTTTAACGTGATCTACATTAGTTTGCGAGATATATGAATTGAAGTGCATACGTGCCGCAGTTTGTATGGGACGTGACACTTTCTTAAGTACTTTAATTTATATATCTCCTTAACTAATAACGATCACGTTAAAATTTTTTTTGTGAAACATTTATATACCTAAGGCTTTTTTTAAAAAATAAAATATCTAAAAAATATTATGTCGAAGTTACTGAGAATTTGATTTAAAATTTTTACTTCCGGTTTTCCATACGTAAAAAATTTAAAATTCGAATTTGACTAAAAAATTAAAAAGAGCATCCTTTTTACTAGTTAAATCAATATTGTTTATATTTTATTATAAATTCCTTGATTCCAATAACAGTGTTCAAAAATGACGGTCCTTAAACTTCGCCAATTCTTTAGAACAGGGATGCGCACAAAAATTTTTTCGCGAGCTGGCGGCTACAACAACATCATTTTATGTAAAAAAATGATAAATATTTTGCGAAAAAATTCCTAGTATTGACGAAAATTTTGAAATAGCGGCGGCAAGCTAATTGCATGTAAACAAAAACAAAAATTTCAAGGTGAAGAAGCAAATGAATTGAAAACAAAATCACACAAACAATGAAGTGAGTTGAAGAAAAAATTACAGGAACAAAATACGTGCGGTGGTTGCGGACCAAAATGATTTAATTTAAGCAACGGCAAGGGTTGAACTAGTCGATGTGTTGAAGAAAACATTACAAGAACAAAATACATATGGTGATTGCGAACCAAAATGATTTTGCTCGAATAACGGAAAAAGCTCGAGATGAGCTCAATATTTTTTGTTATTGTTGTAAGAGCTAAAAGAGCTATGGGATGCGCATCCATGCTTTAGAAGCCCATAACTCGGCAATTAAGCCTCATTCGAAAAAAAAAAATTATATGTACACAATTACACAAAATGACCTCACTTTATTTTCATTGCCCGCTTCGCCTGAAATGCCCTATGTGCATTAGACTGTTTATTTTGAAAATTTTGTAGATTGTTTTTATATTTTCTTCCTGTTTTAGCTCAAACCTGTAAACGGCGCGGACAGAGTTTGTGTCAAATTTTGATGAAATTTTACGAAAAAACTGACTTACTAAGACGTAGAAAAAATATACCTTAGGTGCCAAGGCAAAGCGTTTTAGGTATTTTAGTAGCATGGAAGGTATCACCTATCGAACAAGCAGGACTTAGACATTTTCTTTGTGACAACTTTGAACTTTTTTGGGTTTCACCCTGTTCTCTCAGAAGTGATACCAAGATTTTGGTTTTGTAAATTTCGATACTGTGCTCTTTGATTTCCCAGTGACCAGCGCTCCTAGATTTCTTGGTATTGTTTAAAAGTTGTTTACCATATTTTCTTAAAGAAGATAATTAAGTTTAACCGGAGCCTTCGCTTGCTATGTTTAACTTTTTCAGCGCTTTGCCCTGCTGCACACATTTTTTTATCTATGCTCTAATTTATTATATATGTATGTTCGCATTTCTTGACTAGTTTATTTTGACACGAAATTTTTTCGGTCACGCAATTTACTTTTTGGTACTTTTTTCTGAATTGCTCTGTTTACTTTTGCTGCCAATGGTACAAACCAATTCGTTAGTGCTACAGCTGGTACTGCTTCTATTGTCACTCTATAACGCTTTATGTAAACTGCGAAGTTGGTTGGAGCTCAAAGCGAACTACAATCATTGGATTTTAGCGGCCGCAGTTGTGCACCCAATAGCACTAAAGTTATAAATAATTTCCCAGTAGCAACATTCAAAGGTAGACAAGTATTACATGGTTTGGCATAAAGACAGCTGGAACGAGAGTAGGGCAAAGGTTAAAGGTTAATTTATTGAATTTACATGTTACTAGCGGCTGTTGGGGAATTGAAGTTAAAACTACGCAGGTTGTGAATTTTTTCATTAAAATAATTTCATCAAATTTTAATTTAATATCATTCACCATAGTTCCCAATAAAAAATATCTTAAACGTAACTCTCGTTTTGTAAGAATAAATGTCTAAAACATAATACTTACTTTCATCGTTAAACTATAAAAAGGATTCATTTAATTTTTCTGAACTTTTGTATCCTACTCCTTGTAGCATCAAGGTCCTTGATCATCGACACAAAAATACAAGCAAATTGTGTTACCTGGTATACAAATCATTTTCATCATCGCTATGCTCATCTGAATTGGTTAGAGGTTTTCTGAGGTAAAAAAGGAGTATCGCGCGAAAAAATGGTACTTAGAAAATTTGGCTTATTAAGTAATTATATAGGTGACGAGCTTTTTTTACCGAAGTAACTGTCATAGAACTAGGCTTGCCAGATCTAAATTGTGTTTCACCTGGACATTTAAAAGAAAAAAAACAACCCAAAAAGTAAAACCAAAAATTAGTTTCAGAAGAACATATATTTCATTTACAAAATAAACATAACAGAAACTCAGTAAAACAAAATTTTCTGTGAGCGGTGAATTTATGTGAATGTCCAAAAAGTTTCAACAGATTCATGAATGGCTCACATGGTGAGTGGCTCACTGCAGTTCTTTGGTACATACATATGTACAGTAGGGTGACTCAAGAAATTTATTTTTTTTTATTTAAAACAGTATTAATAGTTACAAGTACATCAAGGAAAAATGCTGATGCAAAAGGAGCTCATAATATTAATAACTAAATAAAGAATTTTGCCAACAGCGATAGCAGTTTTTAGTTTGTATCAACTGCGTTTATGTTGCATAGCAAACGTTTCTCCACAGCTACTACAGCGAAAACCATAAAACCCAAACTTGTGTCTTGAGCGGTTGGACTGCCTGCCGCGCCTGATATAATTTTGCCTTTTTGCACCAAGCAAATTGTAACTATGCCTTGAAATATGAAAATCTGTCAATCAGTGAAGCCTACCTTGGGATCCCGAGATTCCAGCCATTTTTCGGTCCCGAAATCCCAGGATTAGTTCCATTGAATCCCGGGATTAATTAAAAATGTATAAGAAAAGCCACCATAGGTCTAAGACTTGCTTCGTTATTGGATAATGTATTCAAAGTCTTAAAAGATGTAAATGTACTTCTGCCCATTGAAGCTATATGTGCTCGTGATATGAATCTATATACAGTCTGTCAAGTAATTGTTTTCAAAATAAATAATGAAACACAATTTGCACTTTCATATTGAATGAAAATAAGAAATTTATTTATTTTTCGGAAATTTTTTTTTGTACTCAATTCTCTGACTTATTCCTCAAAAGAAAAAAATTATTTGATATAATCAAAAACAAAAGTTTATGGAACAAAAATAAAAACACTACCCATTTCATGGTGTCAAATAATTCTTTGCAAAATGTTAGGAACATATGAAGAAACTAATAAGATTATAAGAAAAACTTTAAAACTTGTTGGGTCCACCACGAATATCAATCACGACTTGTATCCTTCTTGGAATAGATGCAATAAGTTTTTGTAAATCATATTCTTCCGGTATATTTTTGTTCATTCCTCCTTAATAACTCTCATCAGAGCTTTTTATTTGTTGGAACCCGTTTTGCAACTTTATTTTCAGTGTGCCCATTAATTTTCGATGGGGTTCATATTGGTCCATTGAGCCTATCATTTTACTGCAATAATACAGCACCCAGATCCTGTATAACACCGATTTGGGCTTAGGATTATTGACCTGATACAATTTGTTTCTTAACTTTTCGGTCTTTTAAGTGTCAGTGAAACCGAAATTCTGAGCACTTTTTTTCAATTTGTTTTGAAGAGTGTTTAAGTAAAACTCCTTCGTCATGATATCGGCAAAAACTTTCAGTTCGCCAACGCCTTCCCATGATACTCGTATGTATCCACACACCATTACGGGCAACTTTCCACACTTAGAGTTGAACCCGCTTAACTGAAATCCGCCTAACTGAAAATACCGTTTAACTGAAACACCAAATTTCGCACGGAGCATTTTTTGACAATTTTCTTATAAATTACTCCGCATAACTGAAAACCCCGCTTAGCTGGAAAAAAGTTTTGACAAAAATTAAAGTTTTTCACTTAAACAGCTCCGCATAACTGAAAATAAACTTTAAATGAACACGTCTACAAAAAAGTGCTATTTATTTTTCCTCGTTCACTCTGTCTGCTATGTCAGATTTGACAGCTTATATTGCATACTTATTTCACGACAGATTTTTCCAAAAAGGTAGACTTAGGTACTTGCAGCATTGAAAATGGTAAAAAGAGCCTGGTGCATGGTAAGCTTAGAAACTATCAAAAATTACTTTCGGAAGACGGGTTTTGCTGAAAGCATTGACGAAATTATTTCGGAAAATAATGATGAAGAAGAATCTTACTTTTCGAACACACTCAAGCTGGAAATTGAATTGCTTGTAGATTTCGATGTTTTGGAGAAATGACAGATTAAGAAATCATAAATATAGTAATTCATGAATCTGAAAATAATCAAAATGAAGTCGATTCTGATACCGAAGAGTTGATAAATTCTGATTTTGCACAAAAGCCAGTGAATGAGGCTTTGAATGCTATTCGAACTTAAAAGGAACTTTTTATAGGGATTTCAGAAGTCGACGTACTTATAGATGAACTTGAAGACAAAATATCTCTCCGTAATATGCATACTCATAATAAACAAACGAAGGTAGGAAACTTTTACATATAACATGCGATCAATAAGTTTTTAGAAAAATATAGAACAACATTTTTATTTGGGTATTTTTTTTTTTTATTTTTCAACATAGTTTCTTTCTGGTTCTATAGACTTTGACAAACTTTCTTCCAGTTTTTTTAAGCCTTCAGAAAATTAAGATTGTGGCAGTTCCCTAAATAAGCATTTGTGTGTGCGATACCTCTTCATTTGACATAAATCGTTGTCCGCTGAGCAATTTTTTAAAATTTGGAAATGAATAGTGGTGTATCCATGTTTCTTCCACAGTTTTTAGTATGTGCAGAAATTCATATGGGTTGCGACGCATGTGCTCCAAAAGAGCCTTAGAAGAGACCACGCGGTTTCGTTTATTCTCAGCTAAGAGTAAACGCGGCAGCCTTCTCGCAGATATTTTTTTCATATCCAATTTATTATGCAAAATTAAAATGATGGTACCTTTTGAAACCCCTGTGGCATCAACTATTTTGTGCAATTTTATTCTTTGGTCATTTAACACGATATCGTGGATTTTTTCGATCATTTCCGGAGTACTCACGTCTACGGGACGTCCTGAAGGATGTTCGTCTGTTGGTGATGTACGGCCACGTTTAAATTAATTTATCCAACTATAAACTGTTGCAAATACAGCGGCAGATGTGTCATGAAGTGAATCCAACTCATATTTTATTTATTTTGCTGTTAAACCTTTTAAATATAAATGTTTAATCACCGGTCCAAACTCACTTTTTTCCATTTTCTTAAACAAACAAAAGTTGTATACTTAAACTGACAATAAAAAGAAAGCCACTCAATGAATATGGCTGCAACTTTAACAGATACCTAGTGAGGAATGATACTTACTAAAAACATTCCAGTTGCGAAGCTATGAGCATCATCTTTTAGATTTTCTAAGGACTTATTGACCTGCCCTCGTACATATGCAACGAAAGTTACTTGTAAATCTGTATCAAAATATTTTATTTTCTTATTTTTTTCATTCAAAGTTACCTGTGAATTAGTTTTAAACATTTGTTTTTTTACTTATAAGCACGTTATGTTTTGTTTTTTAGATTGTTTTAATAAAGTATGAAAATTGTTTTAAAACTGCAGCTACATATGGGCATTTCCGCCAAAGGGCCAACCGGTTAAAACAAATTCAAAACGGTTAAACCACTTATCAACTGCCATAACACAACATAATCGCATCATTTTTTTTGTTGGAAAGGTTGTGTAGTGAAGAAGGGACATACATACTTTTTTTTCAATAGTAAGCGGTGCCACGCCCCTAACGGGAAAAAACGTTTCCACGGCTAAACTAATGGACCGATTTTAATGAAATTTGGTTTGGAGATAGAATAATCCATAAAAAAGGTTAGGTTAGGTTAGGTTAGGTTAGGTAGGAGTGGCAGTCAGTTGCGAACTGACTCACTTAGACCAAAAATGATCCACTGTGATACCACAGGGTGTCTCACTATACCCTCTCGTTGAACCAACCAGATCTCTTAATAAAACTTGATAGCTGACCTATACCAACATGCTTCAGGTCCCGATAAAAAAGGTTAGTAGACACTTTAAGTACTTAAAGTACGCGTGGCACCGCCTCTAATACGAAAAAACTTAGTAACGACTGAATCGCTACACCAATTTTGATCAAATTTGGTATGGGAACAAACTGATTCTTGCAAAGAAAAATTGGTTTTTAGTGGGGCGGTGTCACGCCCCTTACATGAAAAACGTTTTAACAGCATAAAGGCAAGTTTTATTTTCTTTTAAGAAAAATATCTACTACTTCCTCTATTCTTTGTTAAAATTATCTCGAATGGATATAATGCCTTGTAAAAAAAATAAAATAAATAAGATTTTGCAATCAAACAAAATCTTATTAAAAGTGATATTATTCCCAAGTGATTCCCAATTGCCCAAGTGAACCAAACTGGAAAAATATGTCCCGTTCGAATGCATATTAAGCCTTGTAAGAAAAAAAATAATTAAGATTTTGCAATCAAACGAAATCTAATAAAAAGTGATATTATTCCATAACATTTTAAAATTAGTCACATTAAAAAATGTTGCCACGTTTCGCTGACCAGTGTTCGAAAATAAACAGTACAATTCGTTGTGTACCGAGCCGAAGCACAAAACCTTATTTATTTTCTATAGTGTGCAATCCAATGCACAAAACAATATCAGCACAAAACAGAAATGTGTACTCAGTAAGGTACAAAATATGAATCGTTCTGTGCATTTGTTGGCTTTTGTTTTGTTCTGTATTTGTGTTTGCACCGTAGCATGTACATTATAAATAGAAATAGAGTGTCGTGCTTTGGCTCGGTACAATTCGCAATTGTGTCGTTTATTTCACTCAACAGCGAATTGCACCAGTGATACCACCGGTTCAAAAAATATTTAATTGTTTTTTTTTTGCTCAATTTTTTTTAATTCCAAAATTTAGAATACATAATCATGAAATATGTATTTCAGTCTGAGTTACGGTTTTTTATTGTTTTCTGAAAAAATTTAAAATACACTTTTTTTTATTATTAAACTGCTTTTTTACATTTTTTTGTCGCATTTGTCTAAAAATTCGGAAAGTATCGAAACATGTGGCCACATTTATGTAAGCTTCTCACAGCAAGAAGAAGCAAGTCTGACATGGTAACGAATTGGTTTTGTTTCGTGCTATTTCACAAAACATAATGAGAATAAAGTTATGTTCTGTGCTCAGAGACGTACAAAAGAAGATTGGTTGTGTGCACTCTTCGTTTATGAAAAGTATGTGTACTCGTTAGAGCTTCGGCACGCTATTTTTATAAGGAAAAATAAACGTATTGTGTTTGCACAGTACAATACTGAATTGTGCGCACATAATAAAATCGTCACAAATCACGATTGAATTGTACCGTACTGTACATTTTCGAACACTGTCGCTGACTTCAGCTTTTCTATAGATGACCATGAAAAACACATCGGTTTTTTGTCCTGCTCGAATGGATTTTTTATTGCCTCTATCTTGGAACCAGTACTACGACATGCATCAACTTTACCACTAAATATAGTGTTACTAAAGGGCTATTCCTTGAAGTAACAGAAGAAAATAAAAGTGTTATACTACATTGATTTTAATTCCACTTTTAAAGTATACCTCCGTCTCGTTCAACATGAGAGAAATGCCCATATTCGAATATTAGCATGCAAATATTAAATTTCCCGGTTGGATTGTTTTTCAGCTATCCAAACTCCGTCTAAGTGAAATTTTTTTTCAGTTATCCGAACTCCGCTTAAGTGAAATTTTTTTTCAGTTAACCAAACTCCTTATGAGTGAAATAACCGCTTCAGTGAAAAAAAAAAAATTTGGCAAATTGCCGTTTCAGTTAAGCGGGTTCGACTGTATATGATATTTTATTCAAATTCGAAAATAAGACTAACTCCAATACCGATGATAACGATAACACATAAGAAACTTAAGTCCTTTCGCAAGTTTAATAGAAAAATTACGTTTTGTTTTGAATAACACTTCTCAAAATTCCTTTAATAGGACAAGTTATTCCTTAGTTGATGTTCTAATTGTAATGGTGGGGATGGTGGCTTCTATTTACAAAAAGCTTTTAACTTCCTGGCAACAATTCAGTGGACAAGTGTTGAAGCAGAAAGGTGCTTCTCATATGCCGGGTATATTTGTAACAAATTTAGGTCAAGTTTAGAGGATTATACACTGAATGCTTATATATTTTTAAGGTCATATTTTAAAAAAGAATAGGAAGCTTTTATATGCAATTTAATTTTATAAAAATATATCCTCATAAAGAAAAGACTTGATTACTTTAACGTATAATAATGAATGTATTTAAAAAATTTGTGATACATAACAAAAATTTATATTTTGAAATGTTAATTTTTTATTTTTTTACTGTTATGAAGAAGTTTTTAGTTATTTTATTTATTGTTTTGAGTAAATAATATTGCCGCGTTATAAATAGTCAAATTATTTTAATTATTTCCGACGCATAGGTAAAGTCCCGAGACTTTCCCGGGCTCCCGGGATCGCATTTTCAAATCTCAAAAATCTCGGGTTCAAAAAAGTCTCGAAAATTGGCACTCCTACTGTCAATTGTAGTGAACGCATTTTAGGCAAATGGTTCGTTAGCGGCATGGTTGGTACGGTTGTTCGAATTTCATCTGGACATGTTTCTGATTGTCTGGGCTCTGGACGTGAGACTAAAAATCAGGAGAATCCAGACCATCTGACAACCCTGCATAGAACCGTTTAAAAAAAAAAACATTGTTATCATGGGGGTTGATTGAATAGCCAGAATTTGATTTCATTTGATATCAAAACTATTATGATTCTGATAAATTCTTTTAGAATCCAATTTATTATTTCAAAGTTTATTAATACAAAAACAAAGGCTAATTTAAATATACTAAGTAATATTAAAGAATGTTACACTAGGCGGAAGGCTGGTACCCGAGTGCCGAGTTTTACACATATTTTCATGTTCTCTCTTTTGACATTCTATTACAGGGATGCCAATACCTCCCCTTTTTGAGTAGTTAAGAGTAGCTTAACCCGAAACAAATCTCAACACTGGCTTGCGCAAACGCTGAGGTCGCGGTTGAGAGTTGGTGTGACTCTACAGATTACAGATGTTGATGGATCGTTTTCATTCGGTGGCTTCTCAAGAAGTGGTCTATTTTCAGACTGAGCTGATAAAATTTTCTCGTCATCGAGTAATCCAAATGCATCGATAAGTGTTTTTGTCGAGTCTTCATTGATCATGGATGGGTGTGAACTGCTACAAACATGTGGTCGCATCTGATTTGCATGTACTCGAATGAGTTTCTGGTTGTCCAGCAGCACGTTGTACATCACTTTCCCAATACTCTCAATTACTTTTCCAGACAGCCATTGAAAATGATTGTTATTTTTGTAAACACAGGCGTATACAAAATCTTTTTTGTTGAAGTACTTTTCTTTGGCACCATTCTTTTGATTGAAATGCTCCTTCATACGCTGTTGCTTCTGGTCCAAATCGTGGTGAGCCTCGGCTGGTGGCTTTGGTTTTATGAGATCCAGATTTTTTCGTATATTTCTACCCAGCAGCACTTCGGCTGGGGACTTGTTATTGAGGTTGGTTTTATTGGGTGTTGAACGATAGCATTGAAGAAAAACTTGTATATTTTTGTTCGTTGTCCCCTCTCCGTCTAACTTCTTAAGCGTGCGCTTGAAAGTGTCAACAAATCGCTCTGCTTGACCGTTGGACATCGGATAGTATGGGCTGGAGCGCATATGTTTGATACCATTCTCCAGTAGAAATTGTTGAAAATGCGCACTTGTAAATTGTGTTCCGTTATCGAAAATATTTCGTTTAGTATGATTTGTAATGATCGATTTGGTTGCTACAATTTCTGGCCATTTGCAATAGGCATCCACAAGGACAAGAAAATATTCGCCATTCAGTGGACCTCGTTTGAAATGCGAATTGTGCACAGTCATTAAATAAAATAAAATAAAAGAAATTGCTTAAATAACTTAATTAACAAAAAAAAGGAATAAAAAATGAACAACGAGGAACTTATTGAAGAAGTCCGCAAGTACAAATGCTTGTATGATTTTTCGACAAAGGACTACCGGAATGTTCATAAGAAAGACACGATTTGGCAAGAAATCGGGAAGACCTTAAATTCAAACTGTAAGTACATTATTTGTCTCCAATTCCTTTAATATAAAAATTCACTTTCAGCAGACAGTTGCAAACTGCGATGGAAATCGCTTCGCGATACGTACAAAAAAAGTAAACGTGCTAAGGAGCTAGCTTCTGGCAGCGGCGCACCGCTACTAGAGAAAAAATGGAAGCACGAGGAAGCGTTATCCTTCTTGGAAAGTTGTAAGGACGCACGTTCCGTAGAACCCAAACTCGTTCCTGGGAAAATTAACAGGACGCACCCACCACCTCCTTTTTATGCAATTACACGCCTCAACATACATGTTGTACATAGCGTCCATTACGGCCAAAATTTTTATGATTCGAACTATTCTTTGGGTACTAGTATTAATTTTTTTTTTCAACAATCCAAAATTACCAAATCACCAAAAAAATTTTCACTTTGTCACAATTTTTCACTTTTGTATTTCAATTCAAAATTTTTTTTCATGTAAACTAAATGACAGCTAAATTTGCCGTCGTTCGTCGTACGCCGCAATTGTGTTTATTCAAACGAATTTTCGTCGCGTTGTTTTTTTGACAGCTTATAATCGTCGCCGCTTTACCGCCACCGCTCTAATTGTGTTCAAAGCAATTGACATATTTGCATTCCGCTGCTGCAATTTTATTTATGGCAAAAATAGACTTTGACTGCGGATGAAGGCCTTTGCAATTGTTGTTGTGCTTATGCTTTGTGTTTTGTACTCTTTTCTTCGAATGACAGTAGCCCTCTTTATGACCTACGGCGTGACATTGATGACATTTATGTTTAGTAAATGAGCAATTGTGAGAGTAATGCATGCCACCACAAAACCAGCGTGGAGTTTTTGGCATTGATTTTGTTTTTGCTTTATTTGCATACAATGTCTTCACGTGCATTTCACTCTTAGGATTTTCGACTAGATTTATATCCGCTTTTAAGTTGATGAGACAATGACACTCTTTTGCTAAATTATCAAGTGTTAACGTAGCTCCATCTGTGTCTATTTTTCTAAGCATTCTAGTTCTGATATCGAAATCCAATTGCGACTTAAGACCCATGATAAATATTAGACATTTAAATTGGTCTAATGTTAAGTCACTAAGCCTGAAATTTTCACAGTGTCTATTTACTATACCTGCATATATGATGAAGTCTGATGTTGACTCCTTTGCCAGCTGAAAGCAGTTGTATCGTATGTTAAACAGCGATTTCTGAAGTCCGAAGAGTTGCTTAAGCTTTTCCACTGTTTCAGTGAACTTATAATCTATTGGATGCTTGGGCAAAATATAGTTTATATATTTGCTATGGACGACAGTATTGAGTTTACGCAAATATGTAGATCTTCGTATCGCATATACCACATGTCGAAAGTGAGGTTATGTTCGGGGTCACAGTAGAACTCTGTGATATTTGAAGAATATTTGCCTTTGTCTTGCCTCTGGGGCGTGATTTGGCTGGAAAGCAACTGCTTTAGCAAATTCTGCATCGCCTCATTATCGCGCTCATGCCGTTCTTGCATTTGTGAAAACAAGCTGCGGACATCATTCGGATCCATTGTATTTAAGTGTACAAAAGGTTTTATTCACAAATCCTCGTCGCCACTATTATGATTCTGATAAATGCTTGTAGAATCCAATTTATTATTTCAAAGTTTATTAATACAAAAACAAAGGCTAATTCAAATATACTAAGTAATATTAAAGAAAGTTACACTAGGCGGAAGGGTGGTACCCGAGTGCCGAGTTTTACACATATTTTCATGTTCTCTCTTTTGACATTCTATTATATGGATGCCAATAAAAACCATATGGACAGGGTTTTAACATTTACTTGGAGCTCTTGGGTCCTTGGCAGAAACTAATGATGGTTTGTTTAAATCCAAGCTACAATATGGGATTACATATTGGGGAAGCACTCACTCTTATAAAATGGAACAATTGCTTACTAAGCAGAAACATTCCATTCGGGTTATTTGTAAGGTTAATCATAGAACTTCAATTATAAGACTATTCCGTTATCTCGGTATCCTTCCTATTAAGCACCTTTACCTTTATAATGTTTTAAAATTGTTTTTCAAAAATTCGAGTCATACCTCATCCGTATGCATGAACATTTTAGTTTGCAAATGAATTGCAGAAATTTCGTAAACACACCAAGAATTAATAATTCTCAATACTGCCACTTTTATATTTACCGGAAATAAATTACCGGAAAGTATAAGATGTGAGAGAATTCTAGTTAATTTTTTAAAAAAACTGAAAGTTTGGCTTTTCTCATTGGATCACTCTGCAGTAGTAGAATTTCTTAACACAATTGCTTAGATTTTAATTTTCCATAATATCTTTTTTTTTTTTTTTTTTTTTTTTTTTTTTCAAATAGAAAAAGATATTGAGCTAAGATTAACAATTTTATAACTTATACTATAAAATATACTCAAAGTTTTTACTAATTGAAATAGTTAGGTACATTCTATTGTTGATTACAAGAGACGAATGTAACAATGAAAACATACTTTTATACTGTTGATGGGGAACTATCGAATTAAAAATCTAGCAAATTATTGAGTTACATCGAATTTTTTTCTTTTTTTTTTTTTTTTAAAAAAAAAAAATATATAAACAAAATCGTATGTATATAAGTACTATATAAACGAGATAACTGGATGCTACTTTATACAGACGGATCAAAAAATCACAATAGCACCACTTTTGCATTTGTTGATCAAGAAGGTTCACTCGTCAGAGGCGGGTGGCTTCCTTCATACTGTTCAGTTTTCACTGCGGAAGCTTTAGCAATTTACCATGCACTCATATTCGCACAACGAAAAAAAGGCAAATTTGTAATTTGTACTGACAGCATGTCCACTCTACAATCTGTTCAAAATATTCAAAACAACAATCAGATTGTCAGTAAAATAAGAGATCTCTGTATCCGACTTTCGAAGAAAATAAAACTATTTTGGGTCCCAGGCCACATTGGCATTCCTGGTAACGAATCGGCTGATTCAGCAGCTCGCTTTATGGCTACATCTCCAAGTACGACTTTTCTAGCAACGGAAGAAAAGGATCTCCGAAAATTCCTGAACAGTTTCTTGCAACAACAAAAACAGGATGAATGGGGTAGATATAACCATTGGTACAGCTCAATAAATACCACCGCGAAGAAAGCACTCTACCCAAGCAGCGCTAAACGTAACATAACTAGCCTACTTGTACGACTTAGGATTGGCCATACTAGAATTTCTCATGAACATCTACTTTTAGGACATCAACAACAACTTTGCAGTTTTTGTGGCAGCACCCTATCAGTTCAACATCTTCTGGACTCTTGCCCTTCTTTAAGTAATATTAGAAATAAGATATTTGGATCGGTTGCACCATCAAGTTTGCTCAATAAAATCAACTCTGATAATCTTAAAACTTTTTTAGACTTTACAAAGGAATGTAATATATTTTCCAAAATTTAAAAGATTAATATTTGTATTAATTAATTAAATCACTATTTGTAATAGCTTAATTTTCGAGTCGAAGGCCCTGGATGCCAGTACTCTTTACAATTTGTATATTTAGGTTTAATATTGTATATTATATCTAAATTAAATAAATAAATAATAAATAATAAAAATAAAGTGGATTGAAACAAAATTTAGAGGCAATACACAGGCTAAACTGGCGGACACAAAATATTTTCCAAAGAGAAATAGTTTTGGGAAAGTAACCAATACTTAATACTTTTTAAAAAAGCATTTTCTACCCTCTAACACCTTAGATGATCTGGCAAAACATTAAACAAACGGGGTGCGGTGACAAGATAAAATCGTGAAAAGTGCGATTTATATACTGTAGGTAGTGTTATAAAATTAGCTGAGTTGACTCGTAAATTGTAGTTTTCGTGAAGTCTCACCGAATAAAACCCACAATTTGCAAAAAATATTTTTAATACTTTGAAGCAATATAAATGTCGTACTGGAAGTATACCTATTTGTTGAAACAAGTTAAAACTGGGGGTCATACGGCTAACCCCAGACAAAATACGAATTGCGTGCTTTTGTTTTATCAAAATGGGCTCAATTTTATTATTATGGGTGCCACCCCAGCAGGATATGCCATACTGCAGCTTGGATTTGAACAGGCCATTATAAACTAATTTAAGTATGGGTTTCTGACAGTATAGGCTGAGATTATAAAGTTGTCTCACCACAGTATTGAAATATTTTTTCAAGTATGACGTATGAGCAATCCAACTGAGTTTATTGTCCAGCGTGATCCCTAAATACTTAAAATTTTCAACATTTGAATTTCTCAAATTAAAAAGCATAAATTTAGTTTTTTCACTGATTAATAACTTGTGGTCTTTAAACCACCTTCCTAAAATTACCAAGTCATTACTTACATCAGAAAACAGATTTATGGAGCTGCTGCATGAATACGATAGTGCTGTATCATCGGCAAATGCAGGTATTTTTCCTTTAAAAGGTTGAATAAAGAGCGAATTTACGTATATCAAAAATAGTAAAGGACCCAAAACAGAACCTTGAGGTACCCCCAAATTAATGAAACTCTGCGAGCTATAGCAGTTTTTTATTTTAACCATTTGTTTTCCATTTTTTAGGTAAGAAACAAACCAATCATAAAAGAAGCCTCTGAATCCAGCAGTAAAAAGTTTATGTAAAAGTAATGGATGATTTACCATGTCGAATGCTTTTGTAATATCTATAAAAAGTGAACCTGTGGTTGCCGAAGAATTTAAGCTGTTATAAATTTCACTAGTTAGTTTTAAAAGAGCATCCTCTGTAGATTTACCACTTCTAAAACCAAACTGTGCAGGGTTAAAAAAATTTGTTCTATTTAAAAATGATATAATCCTAGATTTCATTCCTTTTTCAAAGACCTTAGAAAATACAGATAAAATAGATATAGGACGATAATTATTTAAAATACCAGTATTACCCTTTTTGTGAAGTGGAATTACGACAGCCGTCTTCAAATAATCAGGAAAAATACCAGACTGAACACTTAGATTAAAAATGTAGCATAAAACGTCAGAAATCTGAAATGAAATATTTTTAAGTTCCGAACTAGAAATTTTATCTATAGAAGTACTTTTGGATGTTTTTAGTGATTTTATTAAGCTATGGATTTCCAGAGCAGAAAAAGGTTCGAAAAAAAAACTCTCTTGTTGAATAGGTTGACTTATGGTATTATCATTTGAGAATGCAAAATCATTAGAATAATTCTGATTTGTTAATAAGAAAAACTTATTGAATAAATTTGAGACTTCTTTAGGTTCCGAAACAAATGAATTGTTGACATTTAATATGATGTCATTATTAGGAGTATTGCGGCATAGAATATCATTGACTATACGCCATTCTTTTTTTGAGTTACCTAAGCTTTCAGATAATTTTCTACGATAGTAGTTTTCTCGGCAAAGTGGAATTTCCGACTTCAGTTCAAGACATAACCTCTCATAATATCTTTTTAATCTTTCATTAGTTGGGTGTTTTTTAATGCGTACACAGATTTGCTGCTTCATTTTAATTTTCCTTAGCAAAGAGACATTCATCCAAGGCTTTAAGCATTTTAACTTGTTTTTCTTAGTTGAATACTGGCTACAGTTAGAGATATGAGAATGTAATTTAATCATAAACATATCAATATTTCACGCTGTAATTTTTTACGCTTTCCCGGTATGGTCAACAAGCGCCAATTGTCACTTGAAGAAATTGCAAATTGCTCAAAATAAGCTACTCAAACTTATATACAATAAGCCTAGGTTCTATTCTACTGAACGACTACATGCACTTGCAAACATAGATTTAGTTGTCGCCAAATTAAACCGATATTCCGAAAACTTTATTATCAGATGCCAAGTCTCTGAATATTCTCATATTAATGAGCTAGTCTCAAGTTAATAGTAGGTTAGGTAGAATTAGATGTAAGTTTTATATAAATTTGTATAGGGTTTTTAAAAATTTTTCCCTCCAATAATATTTTGTGAACTCGTATACATATTATTTAAGCCATTGTATATTTAAGTTGAGAAAGATATAATCTTGAACTCTTTACGAAATAAGTTTACCAATATGTATGTATGTAAATAATATAATAAAAATTGAAATTGAAATACTCTGCTCAGATATTATGGCTTCAGACATAATTGCTAAATTAGAAAGAGCATTAACAGAAATCGTGGACTACTTCAATAAATGGAAAATTATGCTCAATTATGATAAAACTCAGGCAATATATTTCACTAGAAAGCGAAAACCCTGTTATAGACCACAATCGAACATTAACATTAGCAACTTTGCTATTGCTTGGGATCAGAAAGTAAAATATTTAGGCATCATTCTTGACCCAAAGTTGAAATTCAAAGATCACATCTCATATACAATAAATAAGGTAAACTTATTAATTAGAATTCTTTATCCTTTTATTAATAGGAAGTCAAGTCTCTCTATTAGCAACAAGAAACTAATTTTATCATCTATTTTCCACGCTGTTATGTTATATGCAGCACCAGCCTGGTCTACTAGCGCTTCCTGTCATATAAAAAAATTACAAGTTTCCCAAAACAAGCTTTTAAAGCTTATGTATAACCTACCATGGTTCTATTCCACCAATAGACTTCATGCCTTGGCTGACATTGAGAAAGTTTCTGACAAGTTAAATAGGCTCACTCATAATTTTCTAATCAAATGTATGGGTTCTGATTATAGTTATATCAATGAACTAGTTTCATCTTAGGTAGTATAAGTAAGTAGTTTAAGGTATTTTATCTAAAAAATATTCAAATAGGTTTTTGTAAATTTTTGCCTCCATAAGACTTCGAGTTTAATCAAATATGTATATCTAAATTAAAATGTAATAATTAAGTAGAAAAAGAAAAAATCTTAAACTCTTTGAATTATTATTATAAAAAGAATGAGTTGTAATATTATCTATTATATAAAATTCATTTTTTGTCCGTCTGTCTGTCTGTCTGTCTGTCTGTCTGTCTGTCTGTCTGTCTGTCTCTTATGCACGCGGAAACTATCCAGCCGATTTTGATGAAATTTTTACAGTATGTTAGTATCGATCGGGCGGGTGTCATAGGCTATAAAACTTTTATTTAGGGTGCATATTTAGGGTGGCCCTCATACACAAATATTTTCAAAATAGCGATTTCTCAAAGACAGGCAAATCGATTCTCATGAAATTTACACAGTATGGCTTTTATGTTAAGGGGTACAGATTTGATGGTAAAAATTTTATTTAGGGTGCATACTTAGGGTGGTCCTCATACAAATATATTTTTAAATATCATTTTCACGAAGACAAATAAATCGATTCACACCGAATTTACACTACGTACCTCTAATGTTAAGAAGCATAGCTTAGGCCACAAAACTTTTATTTAGGGTGGCCCTCATACACAAATATTTCAAAAATTGCATTTTCTCAAAGACTGCTTAATCGATTCTCTTGGAACTTACACCAATATTAAGAGGCAGTGACTAGATTGTAACAATTTTATTTAAAGTGCAAAATTAGGGTGGCCCTCATACAAAAATATTTTTAAATATCATTTTCACGAAGACAGGTTAATCGATTCACACCGAATTCACACCACGCAACTCTTATTTTAAGAGTCATATCTAAGGCTTCAACAGTTTTATTTAGGGTGGCCCTTATACAACAATTTATTTTTATACCATTTCCTCAAAGACCGCAAAATCGATTCTCATGGAATTTACAACATATGGCTTTTATATTAAGAGTCACAGATAAGATCGTAAAAGTTTTATTTGAAGTTCAAACTTAGGGTGGCCCTCATACACAATTTTTTTAAAAATCATTTTCACGATAACAGGTTCAACGATTCACACCGAATTTACACCACGTAGCTCTTATATTAAGAGGCTTAGCTAAGGATACAAAACTTTTATTTAGGGTGGCTCTCACACAAAAATATTTTTAAATATCATTTTCTCGAAGACCGCCAAATCGATTCTCATGGAATTTACACCATATGGCTTTTATGTGAAGAGACACAGATTAGATCGTAAACATTTTATTTAGGGTGCAAGCTTAAGGTGGCCCTCACACACAATTTTTTTAAATATCATTTTCACGATAACAGGTTAAACAATTCACACCGAATTTACACCACGTAGCTCTTATATTAAGAGGCTTAGCTAAGGATACAAAACTTTTATTTAGGGTGGCCCTCACACAAAAATATTTTTAAATATCATTTTCTCGAAGACCGCCAAATCGATTCTCATGGAATTTACACCATATGGCTTTTATGTGAAGAGACACAGATTAGATCGTAAACATTTTATTTAGGGTGCAAACTTATGGTGGCCCTCACACAAAAATATTTTTAAATATCATTTTTACAGAGCCAGGTAAGTTGATTCACACCGAATTTACACCACGTACCTCTTATGTTAAGAGGCTAAGGATACAAAACTTTTATTTAGGGTGTCTCTTACACAAAAATATTTTTAAATATCATTTACTCGAATTACATTACATGGCTTCTGTAATAAGAGGCACATATAAGGTCAAAAAAAATGTATTCAGGGTGCAGGGTGCATTCAGGGTGACCCTCATACAAACATATTTTTAAATATCATTTTCACGAAAACAGGTTAGTCGATTCACTCCGAATTTACACCACGTAGGTCTTATGTTAAGAGGCATAGCTTAGGCTACAAAATTTTTATTTAGGGTTGCCGACATACAAAAATATTTTTAAATATCATTTTCTCGAAGACCGCTTAATCGATTCTCATGAAATTTACATCACGTGGTTTTTATATTAACAGGCACTGCTTAGGTTTTTAAAATGATGTGCATACTGAGGGTGGTCTTCATACAAAAGTATTTTTTAAATAGAATTTTCACGCAGACCGCACATCGAATCTACACCACGGTTGAGGTGAGGCGATGCGCACAGGGTAATGCTAGTGTATGAAATAAATAACTAACTAACTAAATTGAAATTGAAATATCAAATGCGATATTCGGATCTTGAGCGGAGTAAACATCCTCCCATAATTCAAAATTTAGGCTAGTCCTGAGGGCAGAGAAATCAATCTTATAATTTTCACTTGTTACATATTGTGTTGCTCTATAAACGTTTTTATTAATTTGTAAAGTTATTAGACTGTGATCAGTTAATCTCAAGTCCAATACCGCAGTTTTATAAGATATAGGATTATTTCTACAAATCCTAATGTAGACATGGTCCAAACAAGAGCTAAGACGTGTAGGTTGCGCCAGTAAAGATTTGAAACCAAAGGAAGACAATACCGATAGGAAATATTCGGTGTCAGACGATTCTGATAATATGTTTATATTGAAATCGCCCAGCAAAACCATGTTTTTGCACTTCTGACGTTCTAGAAAATTAGAAAATTCATCAGCAAAAGTTTTAGATGCATGTTTATGAAGTCTTTAAACAAAAACAAAGCAGTATTAGATAAAACACAACTAAAAACAATTATATCAGCGCTCAACAAATTAATTTTTTCAATTTTATAACCTGACTGTACGTATATTATTTATATATATATTGTATATATTATTTCATTAAAATTCAGTTTTTAAATAATACTTATTTACTTATTATTTCTTTGTAATTTTAATTTGCTTTTTTTAAATATTTTTCGATGCTCTCTTTAGCTTCAATATTGAATTTATGAATATAAATAATGATTATATACATATACAGTCGAACCCGCTTAGCTGAACTCCGCCTAACTGAAAAAACCGTTTAACTGAAACGTGAAATTTTGCACGGAGCATTTTTTGACAATCTTCTCATAAATTACTCCGCATAACTGAAACCCGCTTAACTGAAAACCCCGCTTAACTGAAAACCCCGCTTAGCTAAAAAAAAGTTTTGGCAAAAATTAAAGTTTTTCACTTAAACAGCTCCGCATAACTGAAAATAAACTTTAAATGAACACCTCTACAAAAAAGTGCTCTTTATTTTTCCTCGTTCACTCTGTCTGCTATGTCAGATTTGACAGTATAATATTAATTGGTTTGTACTTATATGTATTGAATACTTATTTCACGACAAGTTCTCCATCTAGATAACGGACATTTTTTTAGAGTTTTCCAAAAAGGTAGACTTAGGTACTTGCAGCATTGAAAATGGTAAAAAGAGCCTGGTGCATGGTAAGTTTAGAAACTATCAAAAATTACTTTCGGAAGACGGGTTTTGCTGCAAGCATTGACGAAATTATTTCGGAAAATAATGATGAAGAAGAATCTTACTTTTCGAACACACTCAAGCAGGAAATTGAATTGCTTGTAGATTTCGATGTTTTGGAGAAACGACAGATTAAGAAATCATAAATGAAGTAATGCATGAATCTGACAATAATCAAAATGAAGTCGATTCTGCACAAAAGCCTGTGAATGAGGCTTTGAATGCTATTCGAGCTTTAAAGGAATTTTTTTATAGGGATTTCGAAAGTCGATGTAGCTATAGATGAACTTGAAGACAAAATATCTCTCCGTAATATGCATACTCATAATAAACAAACGAAAATAGGAGACTTTTACATATAACTCGCGATTTTAAATATGCACATATTTCTTATTTTTTTCGTTCGAAGTTACCTGTGAATTAGTTTTAAACATTTGTTTTTTTACTTATAAGCACGTTTTGTTTTGTTTTTTTAAATTTTTTTAATAAAGTATGAAAATCGTTTTAAAACTGCTGCTACATATGGGCATTCCCGGCAAAAGGCCAACCGGTTAAACCCAGTTAAAAACGGTTAAGCCACTTATCAACTGCCATTTCACAACATAATCGAATAATTTTTTTTTTTTTTTGTTGGAAAGCTTGTGTAGTGAAGGAGGGACATGTATACTTTTTGTTCAATAGTAGGCGGTGCCATGACCCTAACGGGAAAAACGTTTCCACAAATGGACCGATTTTAATGAAATTTAGTAAGGAGATAGAATATTCCATAAAAAATGTTAGTAGACACTCTAAGTCTTTAAAGTGCGCGTGGCACCGCCTCTAATGCGAAAAAATGAAGCCACGACTGAGTCGCTACACCAATTTTGATCAAATTTGGTATGGGAACAAACTGATTCCTTCGATGAAAAATTGGGGTTTAGTAGAGCGGTGTCACGCCCCTTACATGAAAAACGTTTTAACAGCAAAAAGAAAAGTTTTATATTCTTTTAAGAAAAATATCTGCTCCTTCCTCTTTTCTTTGTTAAAATTGATCTCACTAATTTATTTGATAAATATAAACATTAAATTTGTTTTTTTAATTACTTGTACCTTTATCTTAAATATTATTATTTATATAAGTATTAAAGTCGTTTTGAAAAATTGCCTAAGTGAACCAAACTGGAAAAATATGTCCCGTTCGAATGCATATAAAGCCTTGTAAGAAAAAAAATAATTAAGATTTTGCAATCAAACGAAATCTAATAAAAACTGATATTATTCCATAACATTTTAAAATTAGTCGCATTAAAAAATGTTGCCAGGTTTCGTTGACTTTAGCTTTTCTATAGATGACCATGAAAAACACATCCGTTTTTTGTCCCGTTCGAATGGATTTTTATTGCCTCTATCTTGGAACCAGTACTACGACATGCATCAACTTTCCCACTAAATATAGTGTTACCAAAGGGCTATTCCTTGAAGTAACAGAAGAAAATAAAAGTGTTATACATTGATTTTAATTCCACTTTTAAAGTATACTTCCGTCTCGTTTAACATGAGAGAAATGCCCATATTCGAATATTAGCAAGCACATATTAAATTTTCCGGTTGGATTGTTTTTCAGCTATCCAAACTCCGTCTAAGTGAAATTTTTCTTCAGTTATCTGAACTCCGCTTAAGTGAAACTTTTTTTCAGTTATCCGAACCCCGCTTAAGTGAAATTTTTTTTCAGTTAACCAAACTCCGTATGAGTGAAATAACCGCTTAAGTGAAAAAAAAATGTTTTCAAATTTCCGTTTCAGTTAAGCGGGTTCGACTGTATATTTTTCTGATACCCCATCAATCATTAAATTATATAAAAAGAGTTCATTCGCTAATTGTCCTTATGAACAAAAGAATATCCTACTATTTCATTCAAACTTTGAGGCTTATTTGGATTAATTCTAAAATTTTAGTTCTTTTTGCTTATATTATTAACATTAATAATTAAATGATTATTGAACTTTAGCCATTTTTCGCAGCGATCAACATTTTATGTAAAATTTTACAAGTTGATACAATGCTTTATGTATTAAACAAACTTTGATAACAAAGGAAACAACAGCCACTCTGGAACAACCACTCTGGAATATAGACATATGTTTCGATTCTTAAAACTTCATCAGTATATTTTTGGTTGATGTCTACGTCAGCACTCAAATTGCACCCGCTATATTAATACAAATCTATCGAAAAGCTAATTTTTAATTCCAAGTAAATGTGGTTAATATTTTTAAGTGAATTCTAAGATCACACCATTGCGTTGAGTATTTTTTCAATTAGCTGTTCTTTGTTTTTGTTTACATCATTAAAGCGAGACGCCACGTGAGTGGATTAAACCGTAGTTTTCCTTTGTTATCGCAGTTTCTTAAATTATTTGTTTACATTACGATGCTTGAGGAGGCGTGGCATAAGCTTCAATTTTTGCCTGCAAATTTATTTGGAGCACTTGAGCATATTCCAAATCATTGTTTTGCACACTTTTGATGGAAGACAAGCTGGAAGTTGGTTGCTGTTCACGCCAGGAAGAAAACACAAGAGTGGCTTGAAAGTAACAATATTAAAGTTTTGGATTGGCCAGTTTGTTCTCCTGACTTGAATCCAATTGTGAATATTTGGGGGTTTCTTGTCAAGCGAATATATGCTGATAAACGACAGTTTTCATGTGTTGTAGGATTAAAAACAGCCATATTTGAAGAGTGGGAGGCTCTCGACGCTCAACTGGTACAAAATTTAGCACCCTCCATGCGAAACAGGATATTTGAATGCCTTTGTTGCATGTCTGATTCTGTAAAAATTGTATTACTTAACTAAATCAAACGAAACGAAACAGTTTGATGATGTGGGGTTGTTTCACATGGTGGCACGTTGAATCACTGCATAGACCACTTCTACTTGCACAAATTGCAGACCAACTTGCACGATTTTGTAGACAAAAGTTCTTACCTTGAAGAGGAAGTAGTGTTTCAGCAAGACGGTGACCCGAAGCACCTCTATCAAATTGAGATTTTGTGGGCAATAATCAAAATATGATTGGAGAAACACGACATAGCACCTAAAAAATTTTATGCCTAAACGCATTAATAGTGTCATATAAAATAGAGGATTATGGACCAAATAAAGAGCAATTACAGCTTTTAATGCGATATCTTTACATTTACATACTTGTTTAGTTAAAAAAACAAAATTTGTTTTGAAATGTTATATTTTGCGATTTCTTTGGTAAATAATAATAAATAATTTCTGTAAGTTTCGTTTAATTTAGTTAAGTAATACAATTTTTACAGAATCAGACATGCAGCAAAGACAATAATTTACTCTGTTATGCTCGCCAGTATATGTAGATTACTAGCACTGGATGACGAATAAGACACAGCTCATTTCTTGTGAAAAATTATGTAAGGAATCCATTTTTCAAGCATTTTTTCTCTAAAAAATTCATAAAATAACAAACAAAAAATCTTGAAATATTATTTCTTCTGAATGTGTATTAGTCTTCGAGGAAATAAATAAATAAAAATATGAGTTAAATGAACGATGGAGGGCTAAAGTAATAAACCTTAACGTCAAAAATTTTCTTTCTTTAATGTGTGTATGTATGTACATTAGAGCGGTTCAAAATGAAAAATTTTTGATTTTTTTACGATGTGTCAGCGGGTCACAATAGACTTATGTATATGTCTGGACAAAGCCCATTACTAGGATTTAGGTTAATATTGAAAACTGGATTAAGTAGACAACCCATTTTCAAAAATATTGATTTAAGGAATGGTGAAAGTTACATAGATTTTCCAAAAAAGCGGGTATGGTTTTCGGGCAACTACTGATCGGGAAATTCAATTCTGTGATTAGTTTTTCTTCTTCGTTTTTCTTTCATATAAAAAAATTTAAAATTGACTGGACAAAAGTAAGAAAGTACCGACTTTCTACTTTCTCGTTGCAACACCTCAAATATTATTTTACCTCCGATTCCGTGGTAAGTCATTTTTAATGTACTGTTATTTACTTCAAAGATTTCCGAAATCGTATAACATTATGTTATTTCAAAACCAAGATATCTGCATTTTTCTAAATTAACAGACATAATTTATATTTTGAAAGAAAAGAATCTTTTACCTAGAATATGGTCTAGCTACGTAGATGACGTATGTGCTGTGGTTAAAAGGAGTGATATCAACAAGGTTTTAGAAACGCTCAATTAACAATACACAAATAAATTTTACGTGTGAAATCGAAGAAAGCAACAAATTGATTTTTCTCGATTTGGAATTACAAAGAAACCAGAACAACACCATTGATATCGCAGTTCACCATAAATCCACAAGCACAATGAGATACATAACCAGCGATTCATACGCTCCTGTTCAACACAAACTTGCAGCTTTTAATTCGCTAGTGCACCGTCTAGTTAGTTTGCCACTACAACATAATTCAATTTCAAGAAAATTGGGAGTTAAATGACATTACCGTTTTCAAAAAATGTAATGACATGTATGTAATTACCGTTTTCAAAAAATGTATTGAACTAGTATTTATTTATTTTCCGGTAGAAGAAGGGTTAGTATGAAAAAAAAATTCACAAAAATGTTACATCATTTTAATGGAAACAAATTATACTTTCTCAACATATTAATAAAGGTCAATATTATTATTAAAAGGGTCAATAACACATTTTTTGAAAAAATTTGGGTTTTTTTAAAAAAAAAAACCGCTCAAATTTTAGAAAAATTGTTATATCGCAAAATATAAGTACAATATTTAAAAAATGTGTGGACAGATGTTATAGCTTATCAAATTATCTTTCATAAGACATCAATAGTTTGGAAATCCGTTCAAGCGTTCCCATCGTATAATGATATTTTAAAAAGCTATATCTTGACTTCCGATGGCTATACCTCAGAGACTAGGTATGTCATCCAACTTCTGATTACACTTTTATTATTTCATCCTAGCGCCCTACACCTTCACTTCATCCCACCCTCCTCGGACCTAGAATTCCATCATGTACACTTTAACCCCCCCTTTTAGGCTCGTCTGGAAGATACTTGCAACCGCGAAAAACATGCCAGACTTTTTTCACGATATTCAAAATGAATAAACTAAGGCATATTAGAACGCCAGCCTTGTGCGAGAAGGTTTTTTTTTAGCAACATTTTGCATTTTGAAATAGTTAGGGTGTACCTTTGCAACCGCGTCAAGACAGCCAGACTTTGATTTTCATATATTACTAGTACCAAATCAAGTATACACAAAATCTTAGCTTTGTATCCAGTACATACATAGATTCCTCAAAGTGGCTGCTATCTCTCCGACTATTAGGCAAACAGAAGCCATGAGTTGTTCAACAGTTTTGTTTAAACTTGAATAAGTACGAAACTAATGGACCGATTTGAATTAATAAAACGTAATTTTATTGCTTACGAGTTGAGAAAGAGTTTGAATAATTTTAACTACTTTAAATAAGAACTCGCGGGCTCGAAATTCATTAAATCCATATGGTGAAGTGGACTTTATTGATTAAAATTTGATGAACTATCAGAAAAATAGAGTTTCTGGACCACTTAAAAACTTAATCCGCCCTAATGTATATACATAAAAACAACAATGCTATAAACCTTGATAAAGGCAACATCGAATCAGAACTTTTTCAGTACTGCTGACGTCACAAACAAAACTGTTTTTCTGATCTCTTTTTGTTATTAATTTTTCTTGGTTTTGATTTCTAACGCATTAAAGCGTAATGTAAATGTAATAACTTTTAATTTCCTTACTGAAGCTTTACTCTACAAATGTAATAGATGTTTATCGTTTTTGTTTTACTCTGTCCTTTCTAATATTTTTTCAATAATGCACTTGACGTCTCAGTCGTGTTGCTGAAGATGAGCAGAAAAGTGCTCGAAATGCATCCAAAAATAAAAATAAATAAAACAATCTCAAAATAAAGGTTTTTTAAATTTTTTAAATATTAGTAAATGAAAAATTATGTAGCACGGAATTGGCGGCAAAATAATATGCGGTGATTTTGCAACTTTAAAGTACAAAATCGCGTCCGCGCCGCTTAAAAGTTTGAGCTAGGAAGCTCAAATTTAATGGCAATTATTTTTAGACTCCATGCTAAGATATAGCAAAAAATAAAAATGGAAAAGAATTCACAAAATTTTCAAAATAAACACCCTAATGCACATACTTTACATACATAAACATTAAAGAAACTAAGAAAATATCCTTGTAACGTACATTTTTTTTTTAATGTGAATTCTGAGGCAAGCAAGCACTTCCTTAATGACATAAACAAATCAAATGGTAAGCACTAGACAGACAATATGCGTAATACACTTGATGATAAAAAAAGTGAATAAAAGAGAACATTTTTTTTTCAAAAACAAAAAAATAAAGTTATTACGAAACTTGAACGAAATCAAGAAGTAACAGCATTCAATTTCATTGAATAAGCGCGCAATTGCCAAGATTCTCGCTATGAGCTTGTGTTCAGTGGCGTATCGTGCACATTGGGCGTCCGGGGTGAAGATGTAATTTGCCGCCACCTATCAAGAGAAAATTCAAAGTTGTTGACTCCAAAAAAAAAGTTCTCACTTTTGGTCTTTCAAAATTCTACCAAAATGAGATATGATTCACATTGAATCACAAAACCTACACATTCTCTTGAATTATTTGCTAAAAAATAAAACAAAATAAGGTACACAACGAAATTTCGTAGTTATACTTAAATAAAATTCTTCCTCTCCCCCAAGTCGTTGCACCCGGAGCGATCGCCCCCTAGGTGCGCTACTGCTTGTGTTAAAAGTTTGATGAAAATAAGTACGCGCACAGTGGAATGATGTCTAACACATGATAAATAGAAAAATTCATAAATTGTTTTTGGTAAGTCTGTTTCTTAATTTGATGAGAAGTTACAGTTAATTGAGAAAAAAACCTAGAAGATAGTCTTGCCAAAGTTGGAGTCGGAATATTTATGTTTTCAAAAGAGATGATGAAAACGATAGTGAATCAATTATTTTTTCATTTCTTATTAAAAAACTATAAAGATATCGTATAGGTTGTCTTGCGATCCTAAAATTTTGATTTCTTTTGTATTATTAAAGTTATATTCGATTATAAAATGGATGTGTTTCGTTTTGATATCAACTTAAGTGCGAAATATGCATTTTTACCTACAGGGCCGGCCTTAGCCATCCAGGCGCCCTGGGCGAGTCATACCTTTGGCGCCCTTTTAGGTATACTTATTTCATTACGATTTGTGATGTCAATCTCGGGATACCGGGATCCCGGCCATTTTCCAGTCCCGAAAATTCCGAGATTGGTTTCATTGAACCCCGGGATTAATTAAGTAGGTAGTATAAAGAAAGCCACCATAGATCTAACAATTGCTTCGATATTGGATCATGAATTCAAAGTCTTAAAAGATGTAAATGTACTTCAACCCATTAAAGTAACTACTGAAGCCATATGTGCTCGTAATATGGATCTATGTATGTTAAGTGCGACATAGCATTAAATTTTATGCTAGATGAAATCAAGCAAAATCAATCTCCTTTAGCAATCTTTTATTTAATAAAATTATAGAGAGAATGAAACGAAGATGGACAGCTTTATCTGACATTTTTTTTTATTTTTAATGAATCCTGACAGTATTTATAAGCTTAAGTTTGACTTTTTTAAAGCCATCACTAACAATTATAAAAAAACAGTTACATGATATTTTGTTCAAATTCGAAAACCAGACTAACTCCAATACCGATGATAACGATAACACTGAAATAAGAAACTTAAATTCACTCGCAAGTTTAAATAAAAATTACGTTTTGTTTCGCAAAATTTCTTTAATAGGACAAGTTATTCCTTAGTTGATGCTCTAAATAAAGAAATAAAAATATTTTGTAGTGATGGGGACAGGGGCTTCTATTTACAAAAAGATTTTAAGTTCCTGGCAACAATTCAGCCGACAAGTGCTGAAGCAGAAAGGTGCTTCTCATCTGCTGGTTATATAATTGTAACAAATTTAGGTCACGTTTGATGGATGATACACTGAATGCTTTAAAATTTTTAAGGTCATATGTTAAAAAAGAATGGGAAGCTTTTATATGCAATTTGATTTTATAAAAATATTTCCTCATAAAGAAAAGACTTGATTACTTTATCGTGTAATAATGAATGTATATAAAAACATGTTCAGCAAAAAAGATTTACATAGTTTTCAGCAAAATCATAAAGTTAACTTTAATAAAAAAAAACATAAGATAAAAAAAACAATTCTTTTATATGGACAAAGTAATAAAGCGCTAATACATACATATCAATTCTTGTGTCCTGAGACTCCTACGGGAAACTTGAAATTTGAAGTGTTGCATTTTTTATCAAAGGCTGTTAAGTGTAACTTTTAGTATGAAAAATGAATTTAACTGACCGATAATTAAGTGCTGTTAAACCAAATGTGCTCTTAAGCGGGAGCCATCTAAAAAAGATATTTTCTCACATATACGTAAACAAATGCAGCAGAATCTTGATTTTGGGCTTACTTACGCCCTTAAGCGAATAGGCAGCTAAGCGAATTATACTATACATAACAAAAATTTGCCTGGAAAGTTTCCCGGTAGCTTTGAAAATGAGTTATTTTATAAATTTTAAAGTGCTCTTTTCGAATTTCAACTTTGCCACCTCGTATTGTTGCCGCTCGCTTGGAGAAATGGAGCGTAAGCAGTTTTTTGACAATATCTCGTTTTTGACTCATTTTACGATAAAAATATTGATACAAAATGAAACTAGAGAAAATTGCCAACAATTTATGTTCTTATTTTTTTTTCGTAAAATTTTGGCGTACGAGCGCCGCAAAGTGTACTTCCGTCAAATACAATAATGCCATTGGATATTTTTTTTCTTGTTAAAAAGTAAAAAAAGATTGAAAAATTAGTGATAAAAATTATATTGTAGAAGCATTCGTACGCCAAAACTATTGATTTTACGAAAAAAAAAAGGTATAACGTTAATTGCATTTTCCTCTAGTTTAATTTTGTATATAAATATTTTTATCGTAAAATGAGTCTGAAAGGAGATATGTATTGTCAAAAAACTGCTTTTAGGCGTCATTTTTCCAATATGGCGGCGTGAGCGACAACAATACGAGGTGGCAAAGTTGAAATTCGGAAAGAGCACATCAAAATCTATAAAATTACTCATTTTCAAAACTACCGGAAAACTTCCCAGGTAAAGTCTTTTTTTATCACGAAATGACTATACTAAATGTTAATTTGTTATTTTTTTTTTTACTGTTATTAAGAAGTTTTTAGTTTTTCTATTTGTTGATTTTAATAAATAATATTGCCGCGTTATAAATAGTCAAATTTTTTAAGTTTTTCCGACATATAGGTAAATTTATATTTATAATTATTAAATGATAATTGAACTTCAGTCATAAAGTTGAAGTTCAGTTATCATTTAATTATTAATATTATTAAGAAAGTCAATAAAGCAAACCAAAAATTTCTATATTAATAATTTGTAGAATATTTAAGTCCCGGGACTGTCTCTGGATCCCGGAATCGCATTTTCAAATCCCGAAAATCCCGGGATCAAAAAAGTCTCGAAAATTGGCATCCCTAACTACGATTAAAAAAACTTGATTTGAATTTGTTTAGTTTTACATTCTTTATATAATATATGCAGCCCCTTAAACATATCAAAATGATGAATGTTGACCAAATGTAAAACTTTGCAATTTGCTTAAAGTCAATGCTCGCTTTTGTTTTGGTTGACAAAATGCAAGCATTGCAATTTGGTTAAAGTCAATGTTCATTTTTGTCTTATTGATAAAAATGTAAACATTGCAATTTAGCTAAAGTCAATGTTCGCTTTTGTTTTGTTTATGGTGTTTTATTTAAGTAGGTCATAATTTTTACATGCGTTACATTTTTTAATTAGCTTGTAATTACTTGATTATGATTAAGTCAACAAGTTTAATTTATCAATTAAGTATATGTAGTATATGGGTCGTTCCATCTATAATTTGCTTTTTTTACCCTGACGTGCTTTAAATTGGCTGAAAATTTTTTGAGTGATTAAGGAATTATCTAATATATAGAAAAATATTATTTCAAACTTTTTCGACCAATAGTTTTGATAAAAAAATTAATTTCTTAACCCTGTTCAGAGCCGCTCGTAATTAACACAAAAACTTGAATGATAAATATAAACAAACAAACACAATTCAAATTCGCTTTCATATTATTTTTAGGTAGCTGTGTACTAGTAGATGACAAAAAAACTGCAAGTTTGGAAAAATTAACGCCTAAGCGTTATATATACACTGAAAGAAAAAAAAATTTACGTTTCAGGAAAACATCGATTTCTCAAATACTCCAAAATCGATTTTAGCTTTTTTAGGCTCAAATCGTTCAAAACATATAGGAGTACCACTCCTTAAACTTTCGTTTATGTTTCTGCATCCTATTTGATTTGAAAAGCATTTTACTAAGGATTTATGAAATTTAAAAATAAAATTAGGATATTCCATTGATACTTTTGTTAATTTTTCGATATTTTGTTGTAATTTTTATAGCATTTTCAAACTCTTTAAATCTTCAGCTTATTTCAATTTTTAAAAGTTTTTCAATTTTTTTAAGTTTTCTATTTTTTTGAAAATTTCAAAAATTTAAAAAATAGAAAAATTTCAAAAATTGGCATATATTGAAAAAAGCTGAGTTTCTCAAAATGTTCAAAACATATAGGAGTACCATCCCTGAAAGTTTCATTTATGGTTTTCCACCCTACTTGATTTGACAAGCATTTTAGTAAAGATTGATGAAACTTAAAAATAAAATTTGGATCTTCCATTGATACTTTTGTTAATTTTTCGATATTTTTTTGGAATTTATATAATATTTTCAAACTTCCGAAATCTTCAGCTTTTTTCAATTTCTAAAAGTTTTTAAATTTTTTTAAGTTTTCCATTTTTTTTGAAAGTTTCAAAAATTTAAGAATTATAAAAAATTTTAAAAATGGAAAAATTTCAAAAACTGGCATAAATTGAAAATAGTTAAGTTTTTCATTTTAAGCCAATTTTTTCATTTTTAAAATTTTTAATATTTCTTAAATTTTTGAAACTTTCAAAAAAAATGGAAAACTTAAAAAAATTGAAAAACTTTTAGAAATTGAAAAAAGCTGAAGATTTCGGAAGTTTGAAAATATTATATAAATTCCAAAAAAATATCGAAAAATTAACAAAAGTATCAATGGAAGATCCAAATTTTATTTTTAAGTTTCATCAATCTTTACTAAAATGCTTTTCAAATCAAGTAGGGTGGAAAACCATAAATGAAACTTTCAGGGATGGTACTCCTATATGTTTTGAACATTTTGAGAAACTCAGCTTTTTTCAATATATGCCAATTTTTGAAATTTTTCTATTTTTAAATTTTTAAATAGTTCTTAAATTTTTGAAATTTTCAAAAAAATAGAAAACTTAAAAAAATTGAAAAACTTTTAAAAATTGAAATAAGCTGAAGACTTAAAGAGTTTGAAAATGCTATAAAAATTACAACAAAATATCGAAAAATTAACAAAAGTATCAATGGAATATCCTAATTTTATTTTTAAGTTTCATAAATCCTTAGTAAAATGCTTTTCAAATCAAATAGGATGCAGAAACATAAACGAAAGTTTAAGGAGTGGTACTCCTATATGTTTTGAACGATTTGAGCCTAAAAAAGCTGAAATCGATTTTGGAGTATTTGAGAAATCGATGTTTTCCTGAAACGTAAATTTTTTTTTCTTTCAGTGTATATATAACGCTTAGGCGTTAATTTTTCAAACTTGCAGTTTTTTTGTCATCTACTAGTACACAGCTACCTAAAAATAATATGAAAGCGAATTTGAATTGTGTTTGTTTGTTTATATTTATCATTCAAGTTTTTGTGTTAATTACGAGCGGCTCTGAACAGGGTTAAGAAATTAATTTTTTTATCAAAACTATTGGTCGAAAAAGTTTGATATAATATTTTTCTATATATGTATTAGATAATAACTTAATCACTCAAAAAATTTTCAGCCAATTTAAAACACGTCAGGGTAAAAAAAGCAAATTATAGATGGAAAGACCCAGATATAATTTCAATAAACTTTGCCATTATATTACAAGACTTAAGCAAAGCAGTATCTTTCATTTCATTATTAAGATTCTTGGTTTTAGTGACCGCAACACATAGCAAGACACCCCCGACCCCTGGTAAGGTGTCATGCTATCATCAAAATAATTAATTGTTATTGTGGGTTAATGTGCCTACAGTAACAACCAAACAACCTACATAGTCCTGGTTCAAGTGCCAGGATTACGTTAGAGTTATAGGCAGGTAAACGAACCCAGCCACAAAACATTGGTGACCCCGACGTGATAGAAAGGACTACATACAACTACTTTTCATCAAATAAGATAGACGCCGCCGTAGCAGAGCAAAGGGACGACATTCGACTCCTTTTCAGGAAAAGCTAGGAGTAATCAATTTGTCAACAGAACTTCATCTTTTGTACTCCAGTCTATTAATGATGGCGTTCCACGACTTAGCAAAGATCCAACAATCTCTTGGAGAGGAAATCCAAAACGTAGAGAGGAACTTTAAAAAGGATTCTTCGGAACGGAAGGGGACATCCGATTCTTTTCGAGAAAGTTTGAGACGGCTCAACCAAGCGTGGGAAAAGTTCGAGGAAAAAGATACTAAAGTCCGCGTAATAAACGCCCTCCCATTGGAACATGACTATTTTTCCAAAGACTATTACTCTCAAATATCCGAAGTAGTCGAAATATATGCAAAAATCTTTGAGGAATCATTTTGAAAGATAGATACAACTATCTCAGTCAAATCGGTTACACCACAAGAAGCTGCGGCCATTCAACATACAACTACAACATGCAATCAGCAACAGGCGCCGAATCTACACATTCACGTATCTCTAGCGAGTTAAAAGTAAAGACAGCTTTGGAGCAATATAGAGCAAAATAATTATGAAATTTGGCAGCAAATGGAAGACCTATCAACCAAGGGTTACGACATATCTACGTTCGTTCAATTAGAAGAAGAGGTACTCCAAAAGATGATCTCTCTAACTGAAGAGCTAGAAAACTACCAAAGGGGCGTATCTGATACAATGCAAGTCAACATAGCCAGCTTGCAGGGAGCTCTACCACTGCCAAAGGTGGTTCTTCCAAAGTTTGATGGGGACTGCAATTATTTGTTCAAATGATTCACAACCAAGCACTACCAAATGTGAAAAAAATGTGGTTTTTGAAGTTAAACGTCACTGAAGAAGCAGAGAAGCTAATCCGACATGTTTCATTGAGTGAGGCGAATTACACAATAGCCTGGACATTACTTCAAGATCGTTACAACAATCAATGAGTCCTAACAAACACTCTTGTGTCAAAATTATTGGAATAACCAACATTATCAGTAGAGTCAGCCAAAACAATCAAGGAGCTGCACGATACAACACAAGAATGCTTGCTAGCATTGGAAAATCAAGGATTAGGGACGAACTCATGGGATCCTCTGCTACTTCCAATCTTAAAAAAAAAGTTGGATCGCGAAACTCATCTTTTATATGAGCAAACTATAGCAAACCATAAAGAAATTCCAAAATTAAACGAATTTCTCACTTTTTTGGAAGCTCGATTCCAAACGATGGAGGCTATTGAGACCAAACAAAGTCCTATCGGAGTACTTACAACAACACTTATTCAAAAATGTAAATTCTGTCATGAAAAAAAAAACTCTTTCTGTATACATGCGTTAAGTTTTTGAAGGCTTCAGTTAAGGACAGAATGAATCATGTGATCAGAAATCGACTCTGTACAAACTGTCTCAGAAGTGGGCACAGTACTCATAATTGCCGTAGCAGATCATGCACCAGATGTCAGAAAAAACACAATTTTGTTTTTTTTTTCTGGTTCCCAAATCAACATTATAACTAGCAGGCTAGCAAAGCGTCTTTTCAGGTCAAATAACCTCAATGTCCATAGAAGGAATTGGAAGAAAAAGGCAGGTTTCAACTCAGCGGGCCTACATTAATATTTAATCCCGTATAAATGGATACCAAAAACCATTGGAGGCATACGTGTTGCCACGAATAACTACATTACAGCCTTCGCAATCGTTAGATACATCATCATGGTCAATTCCAAAAAATATTGAATTAGCAGACCCTTACTTCAACCAAGCGGCGAATATTGACATCCTGCTGGGAACAGAATCCTATCATCAGTTATTGACCATTGGGCAAATCAAATAAAGTAATCTAACGTTACTTCAAAAAACTGTTTTTGGATGGATTTTCTCAGGAAAAATAGGTGACTCCTACCTTTCTCACCAGAACGAGTTCGCCGCAACGTGTGGCATATGTACAGAAAATGAGGAAGATCTAGACAAAATGATCCAACGATTGTGGCAAATGATGATCCTGAGCCAAAAAATTTAAGGTTAACTATGGCCGAAGAATTATGTGAGACACATTTTCAAAACAACACTCAAAGGGATTCATAAGGACGTTTCATGGTAAAGATACCATTTCAACAAGACCCTGAAACCCTTAAAGACTCAGAAACAATAGCAATGACCAGATTCTTTTCCCTTCAGAAAAGAATGTCTAAGGATCAAAATCTCAGAGAATAGTACGTCAAATTTATGAACGAGTATGAAGAACTGTGACATATGGAGCAGATTACTACTAAAAAGGTCTCAGCACCATATTATGTTATCCGACATCACTGTGTACTGAAACCAGATAGCAGCAGTACAAAATTAGAGTAGTGTTTGACGCCTCATGTAAAACCAGTTCTGGCATATCACTGAATGACATTTTATTTACTGATCCAACCGTGCAGAGCGAACTTTTTTCAATTCTTCTGCGTTTTTGATTACCAAGATTTGCCTTTTGCACCGATATTCAAAAAATTTATCGACAAATTTTGGTACATCCAGCAGATAGGAAATTCAAACTATTTTTTGAAGAAATAGTCCTGGTGAGCACGTCCGTCATTATCAACACCGTGACATATGGAACTAGATCCGCCCCATACCTAGCAACAATATGCCTACAACAGCTTGCATACGAAAATAAAGAAAAATTTGAATTGGGTGCACAAGTTTTAAAAAACAATTTTTGCATTGATGATGGTCTCAGTGGATCCAATAAACTGTCAACGGTGCTGGAGATGCAGAATCAACTCAAACGCATATTAGAATCTGTTGGTTTTAAGCTACGCAAATGGTGTGCAAACCACCCACAAATACTACAAGATATCGATAAGGATGACCAGGAAATCGATTTGGATTTTGACAATGATGACACCACTTCCATAAGAACACTTGGGTTAGCCTGGCAACCAAAGAAGGATAAATTTTTCATCAGATCTACGTCTCATGTATGAAACAAAATCACGAGACGCAATTTTAGCTTTGAAAGGCACGTTTTTGGACAACATGAAGCATCATCCGTTCAGCTTCATGCTTTTTGCGATGCATCAGAAAAGGCCTACGGAGCTGCAATTTTCGTGCGTGCAACATTAAAGGATGGACGCACAATCGTAAGACTACTATGTTCAAAATCTCGGGAAGCACCTCTGAAAAAACAAACAATTCCACGCCTGGAGTGCTGCAGTCCTCAGCACAACCTTAATGAAAAGGGTGAAGAACGATCTTAACCATAAAGAACAAATACACTTTTGGACGGATTGGGGAATTGTGCATTATTGGATAAATTCAAAATCATCTACACTCCAAACGTTCGTCGCGAATAGGATTAATCAGATCCAAGAACTGACAGCAGCAGATCAATAGCGACATGTCTCGTCAATGACAACCCAGCAGATGCATTATCACGAGGAATTGCCGGCCAATCACTTGTGGTTTTTTGGTCCTTTGTTTTTGCATGGAAATGAAAAGAAATGGGCAAATAAATTCACCAAGCTAAGGTATAACCCACAGTGTCCAGAAATGAAATAAAAATCTTCCAACATAACTGAAACAATTAGTACCAATAAAGATGATGAACAGACAACATCCAATGTTACCTCAGTGGCAAAGGATTCACAAAGGGATTGGATTTACAAAATTAATCATGGAAACTCATTCAACACACTTCAACGAGTCATAGGTTACACACGTCGATTTATACGACGCTTGAAGGGTATCAAATGTAATGAGTTGACGCTAAGCGCACAAGAACTAAATGACGCTCTTTTTACAACCATCAAGGTCATTCAAAAAAAATGATTTCAACGAAAAGCTCAAGGAGTTAAAGAAAGAAAGAACGGTAAAGGCTCAAAGCCCGTAAGCAGCCTTTCTCCGTTCCTAGACAAACAAGGTGTCATTCGTGCTGGGGGAAGACTGGAAGCCTCATCATTAAATTATGGCGCCAAGCATCAAATTCTAGTTCCCTATAATGATATATTGACGAAGCTTCTAATGGAAAAGATACACAAGGAAAATATGCATTGTGTACCTCAAGCGCTAATATCGTTCACAAGACAAAAATTCTGGTCAATTAAATCAAAAATTATGGCCAGAGCAATCATTCTACGGTGCGTTAAATGTAGCAAGGCGAAACCAAAGATGTACTCCCAAATAATGGGAAACTTACCTCCTGACAGAATAACACCTAATCGACGATTTACTACAACCGGTATTGACTACTTCGGACCAGTCTGGATACATTACAAAATTCGAGGAAAACGTCTCCAAAAATTTTATGTAGCAGTGTTCTGTTGCTTCATCACAAAGGCTGTCCACTTAGAGCTGGTTAGCGACCTCACGACAGATGCTTTCATAGGAGCTTTAAAAAGATTCATTGGTCGAAGAGGTCATTGCCAAACTATATATGTGGAAAAGGTTAGCAATTAGTTTTAATTGTAACGTTTTATTGTTTAATTAAAATAATTAAATCCAAAGTTATATTAATTTATAAGTTAAGTCTAAAGTTATATTAATTTATAAGCTAAAGCAATTGAAAAAGTTAATTATTAATAGGAATACACTTGAAATCGACGGCGACCGACGACTGCTACAACTGACTGCGACTATTGCTACGACTGAGGTTAACGACGGATTTCTTCACGATTGCTTCTGATGACCAACTTTTAACAACTGACGAACTACTGATCGCAGTGTAGCCAACATTGAAAAAATTTTCCCCCTAAACGAGGTTAAAAAACCCCCTAAAATTACACTAGGCTATTTAAAATCCCCCTAAAAAAATTTTATTCACTTATAGAATAAAATAAGATACTACAGACAATGTTCACATGCGTAATATTTTTGTACAACATTGATTAATGGACATATGACTTAATAAGACCTTATGAATTGCCTAAATATATAAAGTATATAAATAATACATGAAATGCTCTAAGCTCACCCTAAATATTCCTGCAAAATTTGTAATATTTTAACAAATTCAATGTTGTGAATTCATTTATTTTGTTTTAAATTTGTAATTTAATTATTTATATCATTTAAAATATCTTTCATCATGAGGCAATCGTTTTCAATTTCATTATTTTTGAAGTCATACATTTTGTAGTTAAATTTTGTTATCATCGCTGGTGTAAAGTGTATCTGACCATCATCAAACACTGCAACATTTCTGGCGATAATTTATTTCTTATTTTACTTTTTAATGTTGAATAAATAAAAAATGCACGCTCCACGCTTGCATTTGAAAAAGGCAACGAAAGTAAAGCTGTTGCAAATTCGGATATATTTTGAAACCTTTTATTTCCTCCCGCATCAACGTCCTCCAAAACTTCAGCATAAAAGTCTTCCACATTTGATACATTTTTCCAATCTTTATTTTGTAACAGATGCCACTCATTTTCAATTTCTTGTTTCGATCCGTAAATGTGCGTACTGCAAATTTTAGAAAGAATGTCCTTTAGTGCTGGTTTTACTTGTGACTTAGCAATTTTGGGCTGCAGGTTTGCCATCATTTGAAGGGTTGACAAATTTTCCGGCAATCTGTTTTGAATTTGTTCTGCCAAAGTTACCAAGAAATTTTTGCATCTTTCTCGTATATCAAGCAAATCATTTTGTTCTATGTCTTTAGCTACACACTCGAAATCGTAACCGAGATAAATGGACGAACTGTGCAGTATAAAATTACGAAAGTCAAAATTTGTGATTTCACTGTCATTAACTTTTTGCAATTGAAATGGGACAATTGTGATTTGTGAAGCAAGGTTTTGTAATATATAAATAAATCTTCAAACAACTTTACTGGTTCTACTTGATCTTACTTACTTACTTAGAAATGAAAACCAAATCAGCCTCGGTTCTACTTGATCACTTTGAAATAATTGGTTCAATTGAGTTATAGACTTAAGTTTGTTTTTTAAAAAAACTAAAAAGCTTAGTAGGGCAATATTTTCATAATGTCGTGTAATTGATTGGCCATGTAACACTTATCTTTGTTTTTAGCTATTGAAAATAATAGTTCGAGTTCTACCCATTGATCAAGTATTGTTTTTATGGCGTCAATACGTGCTAGCCACCGAGTTCCACTTAGCCCTTGCACTTTTTTTATATTACGATTATTATTGATTGTTTCGTACAAAATTTTGTATTCTTCAATACGTTTAGAACTATAAGCGAACCAGTTATGAGTTTCTCGAAATAGAAATTCTAATTGTCTGGGGAGTGTTTCTGCTGCTTTTTCGGCACATAAGTGTAAAGAGTGACATATGCATTTAACCACAATTAGATATGGCAAATTTTTCTTCAGAATAGCAGCCACAGAATTACCATCACATTTGCGCCATCAACACCTAACCCAACAAGATTTTGAAGATTCAGGCCGTCATGTTCTAATTGAGTTTTTATAGCGTGATAAACACTATGAGCATCAGAGGCAAGTAATTTAATAAGTCGATAGAAAGTAGTTATAATTTGTTTTTGTGTAACTGAGAAGAAACGTATCATTATACAGAGAGTCTTTTGAGTCGAGACATCTGTACTTTCATCGATGATGCCCATCTCACGCACTTGATCTTCTAGCATACAAGGGTTTAGTACATTTTTTATCAGCATTGCGCATTTTGTCTCATGAAGTTTTATCTTTGACAAGGCATCAGACTTACCATCTGAATGTGGTAACATTTCTGTCAGGTGATTAACTGTTTGTATAGAAGCATGCTCTGCAATAAAGGCTGCAATTTTTAGCTCCGCACGTTTCAGATTTTCTGAATATATCGGTTCAAATTTTTGACGAAATTTTTTGGCAAGACTTTGCAGTTTTATCGACCGCAATTGCTTTTTTGTATTTTTCGGTTTGACCGTGAGCTATAAGGTCTTTCCGATGTGCATTTAATTTGGTTTGACAATACTTGCATTTTGCCATATTTTCATGAATTGGATTTGGTGAAATCCATTCTGTGAAGTAATTTTAAATGTATGCATTATTTATGTAACAAGCAATTATTGAATTTTTGGTGAAAAAAAGTTGCTCGGGTGTAGTTCCGGAGATATAGACATCGGAAGTTGCGGATATAGCTTTTCTAAAAATGGTTATAAATTTGGAACCCCTGAATAGAAAATGAAAAATGAGTGCCATGAGAAAGATAATTTAATGGGCTACAATAATGGCAAACAAAGATTTGAAATTTGACCTAATACTTAGGAGATATTACGATTTTCTGAAATTTCAACTTTGCTGGCCATTAAATTATCCTTCTTTTGACACCCATATTTTCCATTTTCCATTCGGGGGTTCCCAACTTATAAACCTTTTTTCCAAATTCTATATCCGCAACTTCCGATGTCTATATCTCCGAAATTAGATCCGAGCGACTTTTTTCCATATATTTTTATATACTTATATATATATTTTTCCCTATAATGCCCAGATAGTAAGCGAAAAATTGTAATAATTGATTGTGATTGTCAATGAAAAATTACAGTGCTCACACTGTAAAATTTAGCATTTACTCCGAAAAAATTTTAAAAACGAAAATTTTACTTTTTGTTTATATTTTATTTTATTTTTTTCTTATTTTATGTTTCATTATACTTCCTAACTATATTTCTTAACATAGCACGAAACAGAGAACCAGCCTGGCAACATTCATATAATTATTTTCTTGTAACCATATATCTACATTTTATGTCGTATTTGTACCACGCAGGTGACAATAAAGTAATTTCGAATCATAAGATAAATAATTTATTATATGATACTTATTGAATTTTTTACAGTTTACCCTGTAATTTTTGTTTGTCGATTATATGAAATTTTCAATAATTATTTAGTACTTTTTGCTAACTAAATTTTTCCCTGACCACATTGTATATTTTCCATTCTGAAACTGTAATAATAAAGTTTTACACTGTAATGATTGCAGTTTGACATAATTCCAGTCTTAAAACCTAATAAAAACGCTTTAGATCCAAAAAGTTATCGCCCGATATCATTATTAAGTTCGCTAAGCAAAATACTTGAGCGCATTATACTTAGACGAACTCAAGATCACATTGAAAAAAATGATATTATTCCGTCGGAGCAACATGGGTTTATGTCAGGAAAATCGACAATTCACCAACTTTACCGCATCCGGAACCATATATAGAATCACTTAGAACAGAAACAATCCACAAGAATGGTGCTTTGCGACATTGAGAAAGCTTTCGACTCAGTCTGGCATTCTAGTCTTATAATTAAAATGATCAACTATGGTTTCCCACGATATTTAATTAACATGTGCAATAGTTTTCTGAGAGGCAGGTCTTTTATAGTGACAATCAAGCAAATCCCAACGCCGCAATATTCCCATTGGAGTCCCACAAGGAGCAGTGCTTAGCCCAACGTTGTATAACATTTTTATTTCAGACGCACCACATCTCACAAATGGTTTTCGAGCATTTTTTGCTGACGATACTGCATTTTTCGCCACTTCGAGTTTTCGAGCCCCAATTGTTGATGCACTTCGAAATGCATTATTTGCTTACATGGAGTATTATTTAAAATGGAAAATCAAAATAAATGTCTCTAAGACTAAAGCGATTTTCTTTACGCATCGAAGGACTATTGAAATCCCCAGAAGACCTCTTCGCATCAAGAACATATTAATAAATTGTGAGACTGAAGTCAAATATTTGGGTATTGTTTTTGACAAAAAATTAACTTTCAAAAATCATGTAGAATTCACACTGGAAAAAATTAACAATTCGATTAAAATGCTATACAGTTTAATTAATAAGAAGAAGTTTAAGTAAAAAAAATAAAATAATGTTATAAAAAGTTGTATTTAGGCCTATTCTATGCTATGGATGTCCAATATTTAACAACATAGCAAAAACTCACATAAAAAACTGCAAATTGCACAAAACAAACTTCTTAAAATGTGCTTAAATCGTGTCTGGTGATCGTCGACAGAAGCTGCACATAGAGATGCTGAAATTGAGCGTTTAAGCGAATATTTTTCAATTATAAGCACCCGCTTTATCTCTAGACTATAAAAGTGTGTTATTTGTATTATGTTAAGTTTGTTTAATTAAGTCTATTTATTCTAAGGAATATGTTTTATTCAAAGAATTTAAAAATTAATACTGTTAAAACTAAAAAATGTCTGTCCTAGTTGTAATAGCTCATTAGCTAAGTCTCTAACTTGTAAAGCAAATCATTATAATAATAATAAAGATTCACGAATAAAGATTAACTTGAATTGAATTGATTGCAGTTTGCGCATCAATTTATACTGAGTATTCCATGAAATTAGAAATTACAGGGCTATACGACAATTTTTCCTGATTATTTTGATTTTTTGAAATATCTCACGTTATTTTTTACAAAACCTTTTTTTCCGTCAAGTTGTTATTTGTTTTATTGAATTGCGCATTTGTTTAATGCACTGCAAAAATAATTCGAGAAGGTCTTCAACTTTGCCGAAAATTTGAAGCACATTTTCTTAATAATGTCCCGAATTCTGAAATTGCATTCAAATTCCAACGTTTGCTGAGTAATTGCATTTTTGGGTACCAGCAACTTCATAAAAAATTACAAAAGGAGTCGCAAAGTTTAATAACTGATTTTCTTGTCAAAGCAGCAGACCCTTCAGCAGTTGATATTAACTCAGGATTTATCGATGAAGGAACAATCTTGTCACTTAATGCACTGACTATCTATAACAGTTGTGATAGTGACTTGGAACCAGTTCACAAACGGTTGCGAGTATTATCAGAAAGTGAAGATAATGACCAACTACATATGTATGTAAGTATATATGTTTTCTTTTTTCTAAATATGTAAAGTAAAATGAAATAATTATATAATGTTAACCAGCACGTTAGTTTTAGATGCATTGACTTCGACTTTTCTAAGAAATTTCTTGGTTTTACGAGCTTTTCAAAAAATATGGAACTTAACCCTTAAATATACAATGTAAGTCATGTCTTTTTCTATGCGGTTTTTTCTGGAACGTATCTACCGCATTAAAAGAGAATTAAGTGTAAATATAAAATGAAACAAACTTTTCATTAGTTCATCGGCTTCCCAACTTTTGGAATATTTTTGCTTATATTTTTTATCCTTAGGCATAGTTATTCTTTGCGTTTTTATTTCTTTTATATGTAAATCACTTTTCAACTTCACAATGGCCGCTGGCGTCATGCTCAAAAATAAAGTATGATATACATACATAAAATTATCGATAGTTATTTGTTAATGTTTTATGACACGTTTCACAGGTACGCGTTTTGACAGCTAAACAAAACAGTCTGCGCAAAGTTTGGTTCGCCGTGCAAATACACCATACATAAGTCAATAAATTTTATGCACCTGCATTGATTGTCAGATCCAGAAAACCACCAAAAAACCCTTAAATATTTTTTAATCCCCCTAAACATTTTTACCCCCTAAAAACCTCCTGTGAGCATTTCCCCCCTAAATTTAGGGGGAAAACCCCTAAGTTGGCTACACTGACTGATCTGGACGACTCACAGTGACGGCTATCGACAACTGCTGACAATTAACATGCTGACTGCGGACAACTGATAAATAGGGTGTACCATTTTACACTCGGCCTTCCTGATTATCATCTGCCTCAGATGACAACTCATCATCTTCTGCACCATTACGCCACGGGTTTATGAAATCCACTGCCGTTGATGTTTTTGATGGACCTTCAAAATCTGATGCTTTTTGCACATCGTAGCGACCGTTTCGCTTAATTTTCGTGATTTTGTATGGACCTTGATACTCACTTGCCAATTTTTTACCTGCGACAAACTGAGTTCTTTTTATTGCAACAAGGTCATTTAGGCTGTATCCGAATTCCTCTTTTCTATTTTTATCAAAGCTTTTCTTGTATAGTTGTTGTGCCTTGGCAATCTGCATTTTTGCTTCATGTCTAATTTTTTGCCTTTCGATGTCCAAATCAGATAAAAGTTCCTGCTGTAGAAAATTCAATAAATCGCTGTCCACTTCGTTTCGCATTTTGACTCCGAACATGATTTCGAAAGGTGTGATCTTCGTTGAGCTTAGCACATGTGATAATAGCTCTCTGGACCCTACTCACATATTTAAACCATTGAGACGGAATATCAGCTGACAGCTTTGCAATAATTGACAAAATGGATCTGTTAACTCACTCCACCTGGCTGTTTCCTCTTGCTACTCCAGTAATCACCATAATGTGTTGTACATTGTTGTCTCTGCAGTTATCGGCAAATAAGTTTGAAGTAAACGCTGCTCCTTTGTCGCTAATGATACGACTTGGACTACCAAATACATCAGACCAAAGCTGCAATTTCCGTACTTACTTCATCGCTGCCCGAAGATTTTGTGGGATACAACCAAACGAACTTAGAAAAACCATCTACTACTGCAAGAATATATTTATACTGCTTCGCCATTAGACCCAAATGGTCAACATGTTGGGTATCTAATGGGCAACCACCCTTTTCAATATAATGCAAAAATCCTTCTTTTTTGCCTAACTTTTTATTGTAAATTATGCACTTAATACAATTGTTAATTATTTGGCTAACTTTGCCTTCTAAATGCGGTGTAAAATATTTCTGCTGAATGCTATGCATCGACTTCTGTATTCCAAAGTGGCCAACTTTGTGAGCGTTCTTGATAATCTCTGTTTCCATTCACTTCGGCACCATAAACAAATCATTTCCAACTACTGTTTTGTATACCAAGTCTCCTTTAATTTTGAAATTTTCGTAAGGATATATCTTCAAAATTTCTCTTACAACCTTTATGTGGTCATCTTTCTGCTGTGCTTGCTTAAATCTTGCTGAAATCTCTGATGTGATAGTCATTACGCATGGATACCGACTTAAGGCGTCAACGTGTTTTAATCTGCTGCTGTTTCGATGCTCCACTTTGAAGTTAAAGTCTTGAAAATATAAAATCCATTGAGTGACTGCTCGAGGCATATCTTTTTTAGTAGTCGTGAACTTAAAAGCTGCACAATCCAAGTTCCAAGCAAATAATAACGAAACTTTTTCAAAGTGAGTAATGCTGCTTTTACCTCAAGTACTTATGTAGCTGTGCTGCGCTGCCTCCTGGGGGGTTTTTTTTTTACTCCAAAAGAACACTGGATGCCACTGATTTTCGGATTGCTGCAGCAACATTGCACCAAAACCGTCTTTTGAAGCGTCTGTATGAACTTCTATACTTGCATGCCTATTGTAAATACTTAAAACTGGTTCATTTATCAATGCTGTTTTCAGCTGTTTTCTTTAAAAGATTGGTTAAAGGGCGCTCAATTACAGCGTAATTTCTTATAAATTTTCGGAAATATCCGGATATCCCTAAAAAGGACTGAACCGCTTTAATATTTGTTGGCATTGGAAACTTTTTAACGGCCTGTATTTTCACATGACCTGGCCAAATTTTACCTTCTTCAACTGTATAACCAAAAAAGTCAATTTTATTTTTCAAAAAACTGCATTTCTTCCATTTGATATTCAAATTATGCTTTGCTACTGTTTCAAAAACTTTAACTAATTTTTCGAGACCCTCCTCTGCTGTAACGCTATATATAACAATATCGTCCATATATATATCCATTACATCACAGCTTACCAAACTTTCAGAAATAAAATTTAAATATCGCATAAAAACTGCTGGCGAATTACAAAATCCGAATGGCGCTCGATTGAATTCCTATAGCCCTTCCCTCGTAATAAATGCTGTGAAAAAATCCATTTTCGAGATCCATTACCGAAAAATATTTTGCAGTTTGCAACTTTTCCAGCACATCATCAACTAGTGGAACAGTCCTTCAGTACCATATTGTTCAGTTGACGAAAATCAATGCAGACTCTGAATGTTCCCTGTCACCACAACTCTGCTTGCATATTCGGATGTAGATTGCCGTACAATCCCTTGCTTTAATCATTCAACAACTTGTTTTTTTACTACATCTTGTTGGCTCGGCGGTAAGCGACTTGGCGCTTGACGAAAAGGTTTTATATTATCTGGAGTAATTTTCATTGCAACCGGACAATCAACTTGGACTTGTAATGGCTTATTATATTTTCAACAGCGTTTTTATATTGAATCGGAGCATCAATATTTACGTCTTCGATTATGTTATAAACATTGGATTGCATCCAATCGTCTTCATTTTGTGTTGGCAGTGCCTTAAATTTTATACCTAAGGTGTCGGAAATAAATATTAAATTTTTAATAAAATCATACCCAAGTAAAATGTTGTATTTTAATCTGCTATCCGGTACCACGAGAAAGTTGTGTCATATTTCCAAGTTATCGACTTCAACCTGTGCTGTAAAGAACCCGAAGACTCTTGTCGCTGCGTTACCGAGACCGTACAAAATAATTTTATTGCTTTTAAGAACAACGTCTCTAAAGTTATTGTTATAAATGCTTTCTTGTATGATAGTCACATCCGACCCTGTATCCACTAAGCATTTTATGTCAACACCATTCAACTGAATTGTTTTTCAGCGCCGTGTTTCTACTACCACATTTCCATTTTTAGTCTCACTTTGCTTGTAGGAACAATTTCGCGAAATATGTCCACTTTGATTACACTTAAAGCACTTTGTCTGTTGCATGGTGTAATAATAAAGGTGGAGTAATTAGGGAGAGCCTCGATATTCAATCATCTGTCATCCTATTTGCTGTAGTTTTGACATTCATAACATTTCAATTGCCCATTCAGAAAACTTAAGCGCTTTGATGAATTGCAACGCTTAAGCGTAAGATCTTGAACATTTTCTGAACGATGCAAACTACATTAAATCTTAAAAATTTTGTCGCTGTGGTTGTTATTGCAAAAACAAAAAAGACTTATTGCTATCATAATGAAGCCTGCTACATTATTTAGCGTAGTTTTTTTGTTCGCATCACAATTTTGAAACTCAACACAAATACCTCTCAGTAAAAAGTTGTTTAAAGCGCTTCAAAAATACTGAAGTTGCTGAACGGGCCAATTAATCAAAACACCGAAGTGTCAAAAAAAAATTACGAAACAAGACAATGAAGGACAAGAAACCCAAACTTTTGAGAATTTCGTTTTTAAGTACGCCACCTTTGTTATTACACCATGGTCTGTTGTTTACATTCCGCTCCTTTATGCTCTACCGTGCCGCAATTGTAGCAATGCTCTTTTTTTATATTTGACCTTTCACTTCCACTTGTTCTGTGGTCAACATTTTTATTTGGCTTAATCGGCACTTCAATTTTATTTACCCTTTCGAATATTTCATATTGCTCTCTTCGTTCAGCAAATGATTTGGCATTGTACAACATAAGCGTGGCTGGGCAAAACGTACCGCGCGCGGTACTGCGGCAGAATGAGAATAACTTTTCATATACGTATATAAAGCTGAGAGCGTAAAACTTAATTCAGTTTGCTTTGAAAAGCGAACAAAGCACAAATACACATGCATTGAAGAACATTTAAGAAAAACACACGTGTAGTGGTGCTCAGCTCTGAACATAAGCCTAAACCAAAATAGACGACACGAAACATAACGAGTAAGTTCGAGTGTATGTAAACCAATGTTGATAGCCAAAATGAACCCACGTAATTGATCGAAAGTGAACGAAACATTTTGACGAGACGTAAGAGTTCCGTAAGAACCGAGCTTCAAAACGTTGCTACTCGTCATAACAGATTTTTCGGTTCGTTGGCTAGCGTAACATTTTGGGTTAAATGTCAAAACAGACGAAACGATTGCAAACGTTCGTTCAATTACTACCGTCTCGTCTCGTCTATTTTGGTTAAGGCTTTACTTGAGAAATTAACTGATAAATTGATGAGTATTGATGCAAAAATTCATAACGAAATCAGACTTGTGAGAACAAAATGTGAAGAACTTGATAAAAAAATAATTTCTCTTGAGAATGAACTGAGTGCTCTTACTAAGCGCAGTGAAGAACTTAATAATTTGAAAAATTGTATTGAAAATTGTACGTGCGTTATTGCAAACAATAATGTTAATATTGACATTTCTGCCGATGCTGTGCTCTTTGGTGTAACATACACTGAAGGTGAAAACTTAAAGAGCATATTTAATTCTTTATGCCACTCAATTGACTTTTTGCCTCCAACAATTAGAGATATTTTCCGAGTCAAGCCGTGGCTGAGTAATCCCAACTCCGTGGTTACTGTAAAATGTTATACTCCATACGATGGCAATCGTGAATTAAAGGCTTTTGGCAATTATCGGAAGAGAGTGAAGACTGCAGTAAAACTGCGCTCAGCTGGTTTTGAGTCAGAAAATAATGTGTATATTCACAAAAGTCTGACGCCAGAAAATAGAAAAATTATGCAGGCTGCTGTGCGATATAAGCGTCAAAAAGCTGTATTGTATTTAATGCATTCATATTACGTGGCTCAGTTTTCGTACGTCTAAAAAAGGGTTCTACTGCAATTCGTACGGATAGTATGGAAGAAGTGCATAAATTTATATTTGAAGATGGTGCAGCTGTCGCTGAGGCTACTAGTACTAATACTAATATTATTTTTACAGCTAAAAATATTGAAGCCTAAAAATGACGTTTTTCATATGCTTCAATACGGCCTGGCGGGGACAGACGCATCCAAAAATTAAAAGCCCTTGGATTTCCTTTCTTGGAACCCTAACGAAGATGAGAATCTCGCAAAGTTTGAACAAAATCTAATCTAAGCCAGCTTTACCGATTAGACGTTTTCATCTGGTATGACTCGTATTAAAAAAACATTAAACCTTTTAGTTAAAACTGAAAGATGTTTGTTAAATTTTTTCTGGTTAAAATTTTGGGCTATTGGGGTAAGATCAGTAAAATACATATCTACTTAGTACTAATACTAATGTTATTAGTACTAGTAGCCTCAGCGAGAGCTGCATCAGCTGCACCATCTTCAAATGCTTAACTCTACAGTTTTTTTAGTTTGTTTTCTTTACCTTAGCTTCACATTTTCTTTTAACTTCTTAAATTATTTTCTCACCGTTGACCTAAAATTGATTGTTGCTTTTTGATATTATATGAGTCTCATGTTTAATGTCAGCATTAAATAACACAAATTTTCGTGCTAACGAAAATCACAAAACAATGATAAATGTTTTGTGTATTCAACACTCGGGTCTAAATGTTGTTCACTTGAATGCAAGAAGCTTGAATGCTTTCAAGTTGGATTGTTTAAGGTATGTTTTTGAAGAATCATCCGTTGACATAATATGTATTTCGGAGATTTTTGAACGTTGAAATTTCTGACAGCAGTAAAAAAAATATTTATTTCATGTGTATACAATCCCAACAGAAGTTTCAGTCTAGATCCCTTTTTTACTACTTTATCCAATTATGTTATTGATATTAATCATATGCGGTGATTTCAACATAAATCTGCTGTTGAACGACCCCTTATCTAAAAAACTTTATGATGATCTCTCTGAAGTTGGTCTTTCAATTGTGAATTCAGAACTGCCCACTCGTTTTGCGAATAATGCCACTCCGAGCCTACTTGATTTTTTTGCTGTTTCTGACCCTCCCACTGTGCTTTTGTTTGACCAAATATCTTTTATATCAGATCATGATCTATTATTTTGTTCATTAAACATTAATTTAACCTCAGCTCGATGTACTGAAAATTTTACATATCGTGACTATAAGTCCATTAACTTTCAATGTTTGTACAATGATATGGTTAACATATCGTGGCGTGATTGTTGGTTCATGAGCACAGCAAATGAAAAGTTGAATTTTTTTTGTGACGCGATAAAAAATATTTTTGATATTCATGTTCCTCTACGTACAGCTCAAGTGGTATTACCTCTTGCCCGTGGCTTACTAGGTCTGTTGTTTCGGCGATTAATAAGCAAAACAAAACTTATACTAAATGGAAACGAAATCCTTGTGCTAGAAATTGGGAAGAACACAAGATAGTCCGAAATCAAGCCACTTCAGTTGTAAGGCTATCAAAAAAGGTTTTATATGTCTAAGTTGAACACTGCTTTGCCAACTAGACTGCTTTGGCGAAATTTAAAAGGAATCGGGATAGGAAATAAAAGCACTTCGTTCTGCAAAATTGATGCTGATACACTTAATGATTATTTCGTTAAGAACTCAGTGTATGAAAATGAAACCCGTCACAGGCAATCTGAGTCTTCAAATTTGTTAAACATCTTTGATTTCATAAAATCAAATTCAATTGGTGAAGATGGGATCCATTTAAAATTTATAAAGTTAGTACTGCCCTTCATCCTGAGTCTCCTTACCCATATAATCAATCACTGCATCACAAGCTCCTGCTACCCTGAGCTGTGGAAGGTTGCTACGATTATCCCAGTTGCTAAAACTTCAAGTGCGAGTGAGCCAATTAATTTTAGGCCGATCAGCCTGCTTTCATCACTATCAAAAGTCTGTGAGTCGTTGATGGCGGAGCAAATTTCTACACATCTAAATAGATACAAGCTTATTTCTGAATTTCAATCTAGATTCCGTCCGGGTCACAGCTGCTCTACAGCAGTCTTAAAAATTATGGATGATATACGAATACCATTTGATAAAGATTATGTAACGCTGCTTTGTTTGTTAGACTTTTCGAAGGCTTTTGACAGTGTAGATCACATAGTACTTTGTGATAAGCTTAAACGACTTTATGATTTTTCTAAATCTGCTGTCAAATTTCTTGAAAGCTACTTGCATGGCAGGACGCAGAGAGTAAGGGTTGACAATTCATACTCTAAATTTAAGCTATTAGCTTGTGGTGTACCCCAAGGCTCAGTTCTTGGCCCCCTGTTATTTTCAATATTTTTAAATGATATTTTCAGTATATGCGATAGTGTTTCTATGCATGCGTATGCAGATGACCTTCAACTCTATCTGTCTCGACCAATAGGTCTTATTGAGGATCTCAGCTATAGAGTGAACGCAGATCTTGAAAGTATTAGCAAGTGGGCTGTTCTGAATAAATTGAGCTTAAATCCATTAAAATCATTTGTGTTGCCAATTTCCAAAAACTGCTATCCGTTTCAAAGTCTACCAGATATATTCCTGAATGGCAACAAACTAAAATTTGTTGACAAGGTTACTAACCTTGGGTTTCATTTAAATAGAAGCTTGACTTGAGAAGATCATATCAATTCTGTTATTAGCAAAGTTTACTACACTTTACGTAATTTGAGAATAACTTCTGAATTTGTGCCTATGGAAACTAGAAAACGCCTTGCAGTGCAGTTGATAATTCAAATAATTACTTATTCGGAAGTTGTATACAGAAGGCTAGATTCCCGCTCACTTCAAAAACTACAGGTGGCCTACAATAATGTCACCCGTTATGTGTATGGCCTTAAAAGATCTGATCATTCGTCAAATTTCAGCAATCGTATTTTGAATTCCAGTATAGTGGATTACCTTAACGTAAGAAATTTACTCTTTTTACATAAGATTAAATTCACTAAGACTCCATACTATTTATATCAAAAAATTAATTTTTGTCAATCGATCAGAAACGTGAACCTTGTTCTCCCAACTTTTAAGTATTTAAGCTCGTCTAGACTGTTTTTTGTTAGCACTATTCGACTGTGGAACTCACTACCTCGTGATTTTAAATGTGTATCTAATAGCAAAAAGATTAAGCAATTAATTTTTCATCACTTTTCTTAAATCTAATGACTTTTTCTTTTTTTTTTTTTCATGTACTCGCACTTTTCACATTTCTTATATGCTATAATAAATATATCTTTTAGCCATTTAACTTTTAGAAATTTTTAATTTGTTTTAGTCGACTGAATGTTATTAATTAATTTGAAATTTTTAATCGAATTTTACACTCAATTTCAGTAACCAATATTCATGTGAAATTTCACAAATCGGTTAATGCTTTATAAACAAACATGACAAAGACAACAAATGGAACAATTTAACCTGGTAATTGGTGACATATGTTTCAGCTATTACCACATATATACACATATTCATATGTATAAACATAGCCTCATCAGACCAGTTTTTGGTTAATTTGAAATGCGATTCGAACCCCCGACCATTCCATGAATTATATGTGGACGGCGGCTCAAACACTTGAGCCACCGAGGTTCTGCTGAACGACATGTTTAAAGTGCACATTTATATTATGCACATAATGCGCCATCTGTTGTATTTTTATTGTCATTTCTCGTTTGCTGCATAGCTTTGTTAAGCCGTTGGTTTAAGGACTTGCTATATGATGTAGCTTTATTATTTCGAATTTCGGGCTTCCGCCACCGACGGTTTAGCAAAGCTATGCAGCAAACGAGAAATGACAAGAAAAATACAACAGATGGCGCAATATGTGCATAATATAAATGTGCACTTTGTACATGTCGTTCAGCAGAACCCCCGTGGCTCAAGTGTTTGAGCCGCCGTCCACATATAATTCATGGAATGGTCGGAGGTTCGAATCACATTACAAATTAACTAAAAACTGGTCTGATGAGGCTATGTACATATATACATATGAATATGTGTATATATGTGGTAATAGCCGAAACATATGTCACCAATTACCAGGTTAAATTGTTCCATTTGTTGTCTTTGTCATGTTTGTTTATAAAGCATTAGCCGATTTGTGAAATTTCACATGAATATTGGTTACTGCAATTGAGTGTAAAATTCGATTAAAAATTTCAAATTAATTAATAACATTCAGTCGACTAAAACAAATTAAAAATTTCTAAAAGTTAAATGGAGTAAGGTCAGTAAGGGTAGGAAAAGTACTTTAGGTTTTTTCTATCGAGAATTACTTTTGACTTATGTTAATTGATTGGGTCTTTCCTCCGACTTTGACATTGGTTTGAAAGTGTTTTTCGTCTGATTTGATCTGGAGTCACTATTTCGAGCCGTTTAGTGCTAGTTCCACCAAAGATTCCTTTAGAATACTATCAATCGATTGGGTCTTTCCTCCGACTTTGATTTTATTCGAAAGAATTTTTGCGTCGACTTCCATCCGGCTGGACTAGTTTTGAACGAACCTCCCAGACCATATCTCTTGTCTGGTTCTCAAACCCTTGCGTGCACCTTAGGCGTCCTAAGTTTATGGTGCGGCGAAAGAGCGACTTGAGAAGCACCACCAAAGCAAAAATAATCATATAAATATTTTTGTAAAAGTTATTAAATAAACAATAACCCAAAGTTCAAAGTGAAATTCAAAGCGTTATTATTTCACGAACGCCTGGACATCCGCTGAGTTTACCCAGGCTCGAAAACTTCTTTACAATGCAAACCGAAGCTTACTCAGGCTATGATCAAAAAACGGTTGTAATGTGCCTGGAAGTACAAAAACTTTTCAGCATATGATTGGAAATGGGTAAATATGAATTGTGTTAGTTATTATTCTTTATCAATGCCAAGCAAATTTAAGTCTTAAAGGATATTTTTCGTTTTCCGCAAGTTTGCCTTTTAGACGAATCCGTTTTCTAAGTAATGACTGATAAGTCCTACTTTTTAGGAAGAATATGTGGACAAGAAAATCATTCTGACTGTATTGTTTCGATGGTGTGATGACGAAAGTGGGCAGGGGCCTTGTTTTCGCATACAAACAACAGCAGCGTCAGTAGAACTGCTTTTTACATTCTTATTGATTTCTTTTTATTTATATTTATTTTTATGCCTGAAGTATTTATTTTATATTTTTCTATGTTAAAGTTTAAGAAGCCATGAAGGCACATTAATTAAGTCGTTGTTATTAATTATTAAGTCATAAACTAAGGAAACTAGTTAAGAAAAGGTAAATCGTATCCAAGTCGCATCGAACACCCAGGTGGCAACCTACATAAGTCGGCAATGTCAACGCACCAGCAATGTCAAATTCCAGAGATATCAAGCGGTGGGGATAATAAACTAAGCTAATTGTGCGAATGATCAGCTGTGGTGCGGAAAATTAAACGCAGCTACAGTGTATAAAAAGGCTTGCATCACTTAAAATCAGGACAGTTGTGAAGAGTCGCCGGCGAGAGCAGACCTTAGACAGCAAGCAGCAGCAGTGGTCACAGTAGAAGCAGTAGGAGCAGAGAAGCAGTGTAGCGGAGTGGCAGCAGCGTGTGTCTCAGGTACTATTTTTGTTATATACAGTATAACTTATACCGTAGTGAGTAGAGTAGAGGGGTGACTGAGTAGGCGATATAGTAGCCGTTGCGAGCGATGGGTCTGAGACTTGCGGACGTACGCGCTCTTGTATCAGTGCATTCGTGACCTGGGAACCATCGCGCAGACGACAAGCCAAAACTCAAAGGTTCCACGGTGCTTTCGCTCTCCTGTATTCGTTAGCCATGGTGGAACTGAGAGCTCGGCAGTAAGTAGTAGTGTCGTAAAAGCCGTCGTGGGCGTCGGATTTTAGGTCTACGAGTGTATGCGCTCCCCGTTGCCGTACATTCTTGGCCTGGAAGCTGACACGCATACGGCCGGCTAAAACTCGAGGTTCCATGGTGCTTTCGCATTTTCACATGTGTGGTCACAGTGGAATTGAGAGCTCTGCAGCGGGTAAAAGAGACATAAAATCGAAAACCGTCGTGAGCATAGGATTTTTGGTTTGCGGGTGTATGCGCTCCCCGTTACCGTACATTCGTGACCAGGGACCCGGTGCGCATTAAGGTTTGAGTTAGCTCAGAAGCATGAGAAAGTAGAACTGGGGCACCGCATAAGCAGAGGAATCACTCCTCTCACACTCAGTCACAACCTCAATACGACGACAAAGCTAAGAAATACGACGACCAGGCGAAGAAATACGACGGCAGAGCGATGAAGTACAACAACCGAGACACGCTGACGTGGTAACAGTATAAGTTTCATTGTTAGTTTTATTTTTATATATATAAATTTATGTATCGCTGAGTTAAAACTAAATATTTAAACCGAATTAACTTTGCGATCCCCTCAACTTATTAAAGAGCCACTCCTTGCAAAATACAAATTTTTGTGACCGAACCTCAGGACGCCGGCGAGTCAAAGGGTTTGTTCGGAAATGCATTGATGCGTCGCATCTGATGAGCATAATGTTTTGAAAAGCAAAATCTGGCATCACTGCAAAAGTTGAATGTTTGGAAATGCAACTCTGATTAAGTAGATGCGCAAACTTCGCATAAACCAAAAAGGAACTGCAGAAAATTACTTGTGTTGGCGGAAAAATTAAAAATTAAAATGGAATCTTATTAAGCAGCAACTTGCATCAGCTGGCATCGCATCAGCTTGCATCTATGCAGCAGTGATGCCAGAATTTGCTGCATTTCCAAACAAACCCAAAACCCCCCGGCCGTAGGTTCGTTACAATGGTTAAGCATCCCACATCTATCATGGTATTGTGACTGAACCTCTGGACGCCGGCGAGTCAAGACCCCCCGGCCGTAGGTTCGTTACAATGGTTAAGCATCCCACATCTATCATGGTATCGTGTATGATACATTTAAGAGTTGCTGGTCGTCTACAAATTGTGCAAGGTACTATGAAACAAGACCAGTTCAAGAAAATCTTAGAAAAGCGATACTTGCCTCAGCTCTGTAAATGGTGTGGTGATGGAGAGGAACCAATTTGTATGCACAATATAGCTCCTTACCATAGAACAAGACAGTCTGGAAGTTTTTAGGTGATAAAAACATCTCTGTGATCGACAGGTATGGCGATTCATCGGAACTGAGCCTAATATGGGAGCTTATGAAACGCGAGATCAGTAAAACGGCAATAACAACAAAACAGTATACCATAGTTAAGCTCATTGACGTCGGGTATCGTAGTGCACATGTTCAGAAAGTGGTAAAAATTTGCACAGATAGCATACCATAGAGAATAACAGCTCTCATCGTAGAAAAAGACGCAACACAAAATATCGATTTTTAGAAAAAATAGACTATTTTTTGGATTTATTTTTTTATATAATTAAATGCTTTAGATCAAGTAAATATGTTTCATTTTGTACGTCATGAATTCATAATTAATAATTAAATGACGGAATACCACTTATGTGACCATAATAAAACGTATAGCAATATAAATGTGATAGCTGCCTATTCGCAGCTAATACAAGCCCAAAATCAAGATTCTGCTGCATTTTTTTACGTACATGTGAGAAAATATCTTTTTTAGCTGCCTCCCGCTTAAGAGCACATTTGCTTTAACAGCATTTAATTATTGGTCAGTTAAATTCATTTTTCATAGGAGTCTCAGGACACAAGAATTGATATGTATGTACATATTAGCGCTTTATTACTTTTAACTTTAATGTCCATATAAATGAATTGTTTTTTTTTTATCTTATGTTTTTTTATTAAAATAAACTTTATGATTTTGCTGAAAACTATGTAAATCTTTTTTGCTGAACATGTTCTTGGTAAGAGCTCAAGAAAAAAAATTTATCACTCTTAACAGCCTTACTTATGCGCTATAAGGCGGTTAAAAAAATTTGGCTAAGGTCATTTTTCGCATAAGAACGCAATATATGCTGGCATTTAATTGGAGGCTACTATGCGAATTAAAATGTATATAGAAATTTCCGCAATGGGTCTAATAATATGGCACACCACTGTAATATCAGTGGACGAGAGATCATTGACCTCAGCTGTGATTTGTTTACAGAATCTTTAAAATGTGTGCAATATTTATGTTTTTTTTTGTTCACCGTTTTGTTAGTTTAAAGTAATTTTTTATTTGATCCTGACATACGTAAGTTATTATTTGTGTTATATTTTGTTTATATTATTTTAATTGTTTTAAAAATATTATTCAAACAGATTATACTGAGGACGACTTCCAAACGTAGTCGAAATATTGGTGATTAAAATTTAATATGATAAACATTAAAAAAGTTTTGCATTATTTGGACCTTGAGCCTGCTAAATAAATATTCTGTTTCAGTTAAATTTTAGCTGAATGTAGAATTTAGTTAAAAAAGCACGTTATTTTGTCAAAAGTAAATAATTCTCTGTTGATTTTGTAACTCCACTTATTTTTATCTAAAATGATACCTACTTATTCAAAATACATACAAATGTTGTTGTTATGTTGTTGCATACATATATGTATGTAATAACAAGCATAGAGTGATTTTAAATGTGATAAAAACTTTTGCTAAACAACAAAGAAACAGATAATTTTTTTTTTTCTTTTATTAAAATTTCACCAACATGCGATGCAAATTCAATTTGCACGCAACGGTAACGCAAAGGACTCCGCACTAAATATGTGAAAATTCGTCAAACTTTGTGAATATTTTTAAAGCTTTTTAGGCGCTCTGGAGCGTTGATTGAAATTGTTCAAGACCACATTGTTTCAAATTCCTTTTGGCGATATGGGGGGCCAAAAGCCAATGAATCCCATATTCGAAAAGCAGCAACGAAACTTTGAACGTAGGACCAAGTTTTGATTACATGTTTTGTTTTTATCGTTGTTAGACTAGCTATTGTGTTGGTATTTGTAAATACATAATTTATTAACAAAAAAACAATAACAATAAGACTTTCGCTGTCAAATAAAACGTTTATTGTACTTCTTCAACAAATTTGCTTAAAGACAGGAAAAGCATTACAACCCCTCGTATGTGCGCATACAAAAATATGTATTCGAGTACTTCCTTAGAAGCTTTTTGTTTCTGAAAGTTGCATGTAATTTGTCAGGTATTTATAAAAGAAGAAGCCAATCATTAGGCTAATTTTCGATTGGAAATATTTAGGGAATGGGAAAAACAATATTGTTGCTGAAAATCAGGAGGTCAAAGTCGAGTTTTCAGATAACAGTTGTTAGAATTATTTAGATAAGATATTGTTATTTTGAAATAAGTAATACTGATTAATTTGATGTTTGTCAATTATTGTCATAGTTATAATCTTTTAAAGTCAATTTTAGGTCATAACTCAGCATAAATGTAGTTATACTAAATTATATAAATAATGGTATATCTAATCGGAAACAAAAAGTTTTAATACCCATTCTAAAGAAAATTAAGTTTTCTAAAAGACATATCTTAGAGTCAAACGTGTTAGATCAAAGTTTCTCAAAATATTAAAAATTAATCACATAAATGCACTTGTAAAATATATCGTATGTTCTGCATAAAAAAAAAAAAAATAATTGAATCACTGTTGAACTTCTAATTAGGTTTAGTAATACAAGACAATAATTCCGGAGGATGATTCATCTGGGCAGGTAGAAAAGTGTCCAAAGACTTTTTTTAATTTGGAAAAAAGTTATACAGTAATCCCCGCTTATAAGCAATTCTGAAAATGCTTGATTTTCGGTGCATATAAGCGTGAAATGCATTTAGAGAAACTCGGTTATATGCATGAAAAGCGCATATATAAAAATTCGGTTATCTGCACCAGATATGCTTATATTGAATCGTAATGCCAACTATTTAGAACCTTACAAGAATATTTTTAAAGGCAAAAAGTTGTAAAAATAAATATATGGAGATAGGGAATAGATTTCTTAAACGCTTCAATTGTCATTCCTGTTTCAACAAAGCAGATTTGTTTCCTTATTAAGCTCTGACGATACTATGCTTTGAATGCTTGAATAATTCCGGCATCTAAGGGTTATAAAATTGAAGTCGTATAGGGCGGCAAGTACTGAACATTAACGTTTTTAAGTTTGTAATTTTATGAGACGCACCATTATCCACAAAAAGTATGACTTTTCGATTTTTTCACACCATTTTTTTCGTCAAAACCATTCATTATTATTACATTATTTTTACTTTTATTCCTTTGTGCTTCTGCCATCGGAATAGCCAGCCCGAACTTGGATTGAAGTCACTTTTTATTTAACAGCGAACTGTTTTACATTCTCCAGTATCATATTGTGGTCTTTTGACCTTTGTTGCCACTGCTTTTGATTTGCCGGCTAAAATCCTTTTTCGGGCATTTAGCTTTGCTTCATTGTAAAATGCGATCTATGTTTCGCATAATCCGATTAATTGTGTATTGGGCACCCATATTTCTTGCTACTTTCAATTTTGCTTACGTTTTCACTCTCTCGAATGATTAATAACTTCTGTTTAAGTGACAAAGTTATTCTTTTTCGTGAATTTGTAGTCATTTTGCTTTTTAATTTAAATTCGCACATTTGACAATTCAATAGGTATGACACGATTGTTTGTTACCAATATTGGTTTTGCCATTGAAAAAACAAAAATTTTTTCCCTGTCGAGCATACAAGCGTGAATGGAGGAAAAAATTGGAATTTTTTGGGGCTTATATCCGAGAAATGCATATAAGCGTGTGCATATAAAAGAGAAAAATGTTAACAAATCTAAATGGAAAAATTAAATTGCACAATTTTTGATGCATATAAGAGAGAAATGCTTATAAACGGCGTGCTTATAAGCGGGGATTACTGTATTCAAATAACTTTTTTATGAATTTAAGAAAATAAGTAAATTAGAAAATACAAAATGGTCTCAATTTAGCATTGTGAATTCGTTTGGTTCGTTGCAAAAGCCGACGAAAATCACAAATTCGGATCGCAATAACTTAATACAGGGAAAAAGCTCGGACTCTCGTTCTTTTATATTTACTTCTTTGCAAGGAGCAATAGCATTGGGGTGAGTTAGTGAGTGGACCTAACGCAGATCACTCCGTAGGATTGGGCTAAAATCAGCTATCAAGCAAAAAAAAAAACAGCACTATCAGAAAAAAATGTCAAAGCGCGGCTAAAATGCTGCAATGAGCAATAACATTGGGGTGTGGAAAACTGGAAACGAATAAATTTTGTTTCGTCTGATCAAATTTTACAGCTATAAAACAAAATCAGGCATTTTACAGCAATAAAACAAAAAGCAATACAGACGTGCAAAACTGGATACATGCGTTTTTTTGAGTTTTTGAAAAAAAATGAACTATTATATACATTTTAAATTTATTTATTAATTTTATATTAAAGTAGATGGAACAAGGATTTCAAAATCAAAAACTTTTTTCAAATCAGTTTATTATTAATACTTTTATGATCATGTAAGCATGAAACTGCCTAACATTGTCCCAGTTTTGCTCGCTACTGTATGTTTTTTATTTAAAAAGAAACGGAGAATAAAAGTAAAAAACCAGACACACATACAGAATGTATGTGATTTGAAAATTGAAGTTTGATGTGTGAAGTTGCCTAATGTACTTAACTATAAGTTCACTGGTCTGGTCAACTTCAAAGTGTTTGTCGTTAGGAATAGGGATTCAAATTTTGAAATCTGTTGTGGTATAGTCTGTAGGGATTTTGATTGTTATGATAAGAGATGTCTTATGATATGTCATTAGCCTCATTTTAATAAATTTCAACTTGAATTAGTCAATGTCGAAACTTAAAATTTCAACTGCAGTAAGGATCCCAGGATGGATAAGAGCTATTTAATTAATAGGAAATTATATGTCAAAATTGACTCGACTATTTCCGAAATTGCAGTTGACGTGACGTCTGGAATTCCGCAAGGAACACATTGTTCATAACTTTTATAAATGATTTACCAAAAATTTTGAAGTATTCCAAGTGCTTGTTGTTTGCGGATGATGTTAAATTATTTACTAAAGTCTCCAAGAGCCTGAATGCTCAATTACTACAGAATGATTTGTGTAATTTTAATCGGTGGTGTTCAACTAACAACCTTAAACTAATTTTAAATAAATGATGTGTAATTTCATTTACTAAGTGCGTACATCCCATAATTTTCGACTATTCTATAGATAACAATATATTAGTCCGCAAACAAGAAAATAAGGACCTGGGAGTGATTTTCGATAAGAATTTTAGTTTCAAACTTCATTATGATTATGTTGTTTCAAAGTCTTATGCTATGCTTGGCAGGCGCGGATCCAAGGGGGGGGTCACGGGGGTCATGACCCCCCCCCCAAAACAGCCCGCATTTCAAAAAATAGAGTTGAAGCAATATTTTGCAAACCGAAAAACAAAAAAAAAACAAACGAACAAAACCTAGTTTTTGCAAACTTAAAAACCTGCAACTAACCAAACGACCAAAATTAACTTATTTTTTTGCACTCTGAAAAAATTGGAATCAAAAAATGACTAAATCAACAAATTTGACTAATTTTCTTAAACAAGACTGACTTTTTTATTATTTTTTCTATATTTGGATTGTAGCTTTACTTGATATACTATCATCTGTTTACAAGTTCCAACTAAAAGCATCATTTATAAAACAAAATCCAATCTTCTATTTTGTTCGCAAATCTGTTAATGATCGCATCGATGTCCAATGAAAATTCGAAATAAAAATATTCATCAGCTAAGACATTTCTTAGTTTTAAGAGTACATTTTTTATATAAAAAAGTTTATAATTTTATATAAACAATAAATATATATATACATGTAATGAATTTTCAAGTAAAACAAATTGGACAAGTTTTTCATTTTTCATTTCATTTCTTTATTAAGCCTTTGGATTACATTTCCTTACAGACTAGAAGAGTCTTTAGACCAGGGGTCGGCAAAACACAATGTGTGTGATGTACTTCAGCTCAATTGAGCTATGAAAAATCAAATTTTGCCGACCCCTGCTTTAGACATCGAAAAATCAAATTCATTTATGGATGACAATCTATTGAATAATGAGAGAGCTCTTAATATAGGCTCATTCTGAGCATAATTAGTTTTATGTTTTTTTATGAGGAATAAATCAAAATGACGCAACTGTCTAGGTGGGATATAAAAACCAATTAACTGAAGTAACTCCGGACATTCAATATTACTATTAACTATATCATAAATAAATATTAAGGACGTAACCTTCCGCCTCGATTCAAGGGTATTTATGCCTAAAAGCAGGCAACGTGAATTATATGATGGCCTTGAATCACCAAAATACAAAGAACGTAATGCAAATCTAGAAAAAGTTTTCTGAATTCGTTCAATTCTAGCACAATGATTTGCATAAAACGGATTCCAAACAAAAGAGGCATATTCCAATCTAGATCTTACAAATGCAAAGTAAAGGCTCTTAATGGTATGTGGATCCATAAAATCAGAGCTGTGTCTACGAACAAAAGCCAACATTGCATAAGCTTTAGGGATGATAAAATTCAAATGCTCAATAAATGTAAACTTAGCATCGAAAACTACGCCTAAGTCCTTTATAAGATTGATTGACTTAAGAAGTTTACCCTGAATTGAGAAATAACAATCGAGTATATTATTTGATTTTGCAAATGTGCAGGGAAAGCATTTCCCAATATTTAAAGGTAACTGATTAAGTTTACTCCAGTTACTCACATTGGACAAGTCACGTTGTAAGGATTCAACGTCACCTACATTCCGTATACGACTGAATAATTTTAAATCATCTGCGTAAAGCAAAAATTTTGAGCTCTGAAAGCAACTATGAATATCATTCATGAACAAAATAAAGAACAGAGGTCCAAGGATACTACCCTGAGGTACTCCAGACGACGCTACAAAATTATAAGATTTAGTATTATTAACAAGTACAACACACAGTCTATTACTCAGATAGGATTTAATCCAATCCAAAAATGAACCATGTAATCCAATTTTAGCTAGTTTAGCAATTAAAGCACTATGCTTAACCTTATCAAAGGCTTTTGCGAAATCAGCATAGAGCACATCCACTTGATAGCCACGTTCAAAAGAGGATACACAATAATTAGAGAATAATGATAAATTTGTTATTGTGGATCGACCAGATACAAAGCCATGTTGCTCTGGGCAAATATGACACTTAATTAAAAAGTAAAGCTTATCTTTTATAATGCTTTCAAATTTAGAAATGGGACGATAGTTCGCGACATTATTTTTAAGCCCATTTTTGAAAATAGGGGTAATACATGCTACCTTCCAGGGCTCAATAAAAGTTCCGGAATTTAAAGATTTATTGAAAATCAGACACAGTGGCTTACACAAAGCCTGAGGACATTTTAATAATACTATAGAGGATAATCCATCGACATCCAGTTTAGCAGAAATCTGCAACTTTTATAATGCGTTAAAAACGTCTGTTTCACTCAAAGTAATAGAACCAACATCCACGAAAGAATTGATGTTTTGCAGGATAGAGGGCTCATACCATGGAGCATCTTCAGTATAATTTGATTTAAAATAGTCGGCAAATAATTTAACTGTGTCTGCAATTGTAAACGAACTAATATTATTGAAAAACATAGAAGTGGGGATGAAAGATCCACACTTTTTCGATTGTACGGAATTCCAAAACGATTTCGGATTCAATTTGATATTGGTTTCCGTTTTCAAAATAAACTGCTTGTATAAAAACTTATTCAAAAAGTTGAATTCTCTCATGTAATGCACATATTTCTCCTTATACTCTAAGTTCCCAGTGGATTTAAAAAGTTTTAGAAATTTATTGCGCATATTTTTCAGTTTTTTAAGGCCAGAATTATACCATGGAAGCTTATATACCTTATGAGGGCAAATTGGAATATGGTCATGACAGATTTGTGACACATTAAATTTAAACTAATCAAAACAAGTTGCGGCATTTTTACCATTAAATAAATTTTTCCAATTTATATCATTTATATTATTACTAATTTAAAAATTCAAAATCACATAATTTAAAGTTAAATACATGTTTAGCAGGCTGAGGCTCAATAAATTCATAAAATTCTATATCGAGAACAATTAGAACATGGTGCATATTAGATGGTGAAATTGGGCAAAAACATTCAGATAAATTGCATTTAATATTATACGAAATAAAAATTAAATCCAAAATTTTGCCAAGATTATTAAGTACTTATTTTATTAATTTGAACTAATTCAATACTTAAGAAGCTATCAATAAGATTGATTTCATGAGGATGATTGATATTTGTTGGCGTCAAGTCATCGGCGAGGTGAGTCCACATTACTTTGTTTAAATTAAAATCCCCCAATATGCAAAGCTGACTTTTATGGTCCAACGATGAATGTAACGATAAAATGTTACTTACATGTGCATCGTAAATTTCATCAGAACTATTTGGCGGGATATACGAGGCACAAATATATAAAGAGCCTGATGAGCCAGAAATGGAGACACTTAATTGTTCGTACAAACTGTCCGCATTCTGAAGGATGCAAGCTGTTGTACAGAAAAAACGTTTGATGGCAATTAGAACACCACCTCCTCGGCTACAACCTGTTTTTATAGCGTCACGTTCCTTTCTGTATACTTGATATATATTTGTATCAAAGAATTCTCCATCGAAAAATTCATCATTTAGCCAGGTCTCAACAAATACGATGACATCAAAATCTCCAGCCGCGGTATAATAATAAATGGAATTGAATTAAGTTCTGATCCAAGACATATTTTGGAAATAAATCTGAAATTCTGAAGTTTTACCTAACTGATTGTTAGGCTGAGCGGATGAATATTTTAGCTAAGTTATTGCATTGATGTTAAGTTTTTTATATAATAAAATATTCGACTCAGCATAAACACGTCCGCACCTTTTGAATTCACGACTAGGAGTGAATTCTGGCTTAGTTTTTATTCATTGAAGAAATTCGGCTTGCTTTGTTTATTTGGTTATTCTTGTTATTTTTGATTTTTTTCTATCCTGTGACCCCCCCCAAAAAAAAATTCTAGATCCGCGCCTGATGCTTGGTTTTATAAAAAGGAATTCTTCTTCTAATTTCATAGACCCGATGACAGTTAGAGCTCTCTACATTTCATTCATCCGTAGCATTTTAGAGTATTGCTCAATTATTTGAGAACCATTTTATGCAGAGCATTCTAACCGCATTGAACAAATTCAAAGGCGTTTTAGTAAGTTCGCGCTATATAAACTGCACTGGCCGGATGGATTACCATCATATGATGCAAGACGCAAACTTCTTGGATTACAGTCATTAAAAGATAGACGCACTTCTAGTTCTTTGTTATTTGCTTATAATATTTTATCTGGTAAAATTAAATGCTAAGAAATTTCAAATTTATTCGCATTATATACTCCTTATAGAAACTTAAGAATTAACTGCATGTTTGAAGAACGAGTTCATAGAACAAATTATGCATTAAATGAACCTATTGCAAGATGTATTCTCTTATGTAACAACTTTTCTCATACATTAAATTTTAATGTAAGTTCGTATTTATTTAAATTAAATTTATTTATACTATTTAATTAACTTTAGCTTATATAGTCTGTATGATTGAATTCGTAGACCTAATAAATATTAATTTTTGCTGAGGCAATATTTTCTTGAATCTGTGTTATACTGTTTTCTAATGTCTTAACCATGAACATTTGGTCTGAGTATAAAAGTCTTCTAGCGATTTCGTTATGTCTTTTTTTTATTTCCTTAAGAGATTTTTGTATATTTATTCGATCATTATTTACTGCTCTTCTTATCGCTTCAAAGGACTAATTGAAATGTGTATTTATCTATATGACTATCTCCTCTCTACAATCATTATCCATTAATCTACCATTCAGAGGCATTTATAAGTCTTGCCTGCAATATTAATTAGTTCCCTTTTCTTTCTATTTGAATTATTAGGTATGATTTTTTAATGATTTAATATTCTTAATTTCTAGCATTAATATTTCTTTATTATCTACGTCTTACTCATTTATATTGGTTTTAATTTGGTTTTCTAATTTTAAAATTTCCATTGGGTTGATAACATGCAGAACAGTGCTGGTAACGTTAGCTATTTCTACTTTCTTCAGTTGTATTATTGCATGTCCGGGATTCTCTTTTATGTTGTTGACTTGCAGAAGTCTCAGGACCGAAATACATAATTATTACGGTTGATTTTACGATTGCAATTTTCATCATGGGTGTTTAAGTTCTCCTGAAATTTACAATTTCTTTTAAATTGTGATTTACTGTCTGCAACAACTAAATATTTTCCTTAATTTCTAAAATGTTTTTTTTTTATATTTTGGTTGAGCCTTAGTAACCATGAAATTCTTTTCAAAATGTTTTCTGTATTTTGTTTTCATTTACCGCATTTTTTCCTTTGCTTTTTTTTCGAAATGCAATTTTTCTGATAACTTTCCAATATTCTCCTCCGAAAAGACGTTATTAATTAGATTTATTGGCTTAGTTTTAGCAATCGAATGAATGGTATTTTTAAAGGCAATTATTGCTTTATAGATGTTTTTTTGCAAATCATCATTATTGCTTGAACCTGCATTAATAGTTTGATGTGTTCATTCAGCTTTGAATGAAGTCTTTTCATATCAGCTTTACCCGTTTTGTTATAAGTCGTAGTAAGATGTAAATTTATTCCCTCTTCCTTTAGGAATTGTTGTATTAGTACAGCATATAATTCGTTATCTGTAATTGAAGTTTCTGGCTTACCTAGATATCGAATTCTTTCCTTAATGCCTTCTATAAGTGATACCCCTGTTCTATCTTTCTATTTATAGGCCGTTGCGTATTTCATTAATCTGTCAATGCTTGTGAGAAACATAACATTCCTCATTGCGTATCAAATATAATGTCTGAGTGGTGTTTTAGTGATATTAAGGAGGTGTTTGATAGGATTTCTATCAAACTTTGCTTTACTGCAAATCTCATAATAATTTATATATTTTTGTATTTCCTTTTGTTAATAAGGGTAATGGAATATTTTCTTTATTTCTTTCATGCATTCATGCACCTATGGTTATTTTCAAAATGTTTGATTTCAATAATCTCCAATAGTTTTCCTATATCTGTAATATCTTCTAGTAATAGATGTGACATAATAACTTTAAAATTTTTACTCCTTGAAAAATATGGTACATTAAGTTCCAGAAACTCTAAAAATAATGCATTATCTGGGCAAAAGGCTGCCAACAATCCTTTTTGTTGCAATTTTTCTCTCATAATTTCTAACAAGTTACTGTCTTGAGTTATTTTATTTCTTATTAAATTCCTAAACAATATTTTTTGAGGATAATTTTGCCGGTTTCCAGAATTCTTTGTGTTTTTTTTTTATGTTTGCCACATTTTCTGTTATTCTGATGAAGTCCATACAGTATCATCTTCATTTTCTTAGAATTTCCCTTTCCCTTAACCCTTACCGTACTGACGAAATTCTATTCACATTCGGACGGACGAGGTACCTGGGTACCAGGGATGATATTGGCATATTTGTAAAAGAGCCAAAATTCGAACTAAAATAGGGCTTTTTTGACAAAAATAGGGCTTCTGTAAATCAAATCGTATACAACCGTTTATATTATAAACAACTTTTTTCTTTTTATAAAATTTATGTTGTTGTTTAAATTTAATTGTAAACATAAATTTAACTTACGAACATTTAAGCGCTTAAGATTTTTTTGTATACATCGCTCGTTTTCTTCAATAACGTTATAACCCAAAAACGTAAATGCAACGTGATAGTCTCTACCAGGGATGATATTGGCATATTTGTAAAAGGGCCAAAATTCGAACTAAAATAGGGCTTTTTTGACATAAATAGGGCTTCTGTAAATCAAATCGTATATAACCATTTATATTACAACCAAATTTTTTCTTTTTATAAAATTTATTTTGTTGTTTAAATTTAATTGTAAACATAAATTTTACATATGAACATTTAAGCGTTTAAGATTTTTTTGTATATATCGCTCATTTTCTTCAATAACTTTATAACCCAAAAACGTAAAAATTCAGTTAAAATGCTGACCCTGAAATATCTGATTTTTTGAGTTATGACGTTATTGAAGAAAATGAGCGATATTTTGAAGAACTAACTATGGTGAGATCGATTTTTAGAGACTTCTTCAAAAGGAAATGCCGAAACAAACGACATGTTTGCAGACTTAGCACATCAAATTTAAACATTACTCAGGTCAACAAATCGAAAAAAAATTTGGTGCCGAGATATGGTTAGTCGTATTGTATTAAGTATATACTGACAACATTAAAAATATATTTACTTTATTTTCCTACGTGTGTGTCATTTTTGATTAAGCGTCAGTTTTGAATATTCGCTGTAATCGACAGATTTCTATAAATAAATTGATTTTTATATCATGTCTTCATCGCGAAGGAGTTGTCTCAAGAATCTATGTGTTTTGTTACATTTGTGGTGAATACACAGTGAAAAAGTTCAGAAAACCTATAACAGATTTTATAAAAAGTGCTTATTTTGCTTACTTTAAATCGAAAATTGTGGATGAACACAAGCCGTGGATATGCCAAATTGTTTGTAAAATTTGCTATGGACACTTGAAACAGTGCATTAGTGGTAAAAGAAACCATATGAGGTTCGGAATGCCTATGCAATGGAAAGAACAAAAAAATCACTTCGATGACTGTTACTTCTCCTGTATTAATTTGCGTGGTGGAAACGTTAAAATAATGATTTATCCAGACTTAGATTTTGCTAGAAGACCCTTACCACATTCAGAGGAAGTACCTGTTCCAGCATTTTGTTCCATTCGTGAATCATCAATTGAAGAAGTCATTAATGAAGTTAGTAGCTACAGCGACAGGACCTAAAAACTATGGAAGAAAGATACCAAGGCCGATGGGATCGCCTTATGATGGATGACTATTGCTGGGGGATGCAACGTGATAGTCCCTACTACACCTCATTCACGAAAGTAGTAAAAAATAAAGTTTTTACTGAAATAATTAAGTTGTTTTTCGTGTAAACTTTTTTTTTAAGTCAAAATCTAGAAAACTATACGTAGGATATCAAAATGTTTGCTAATAATGTAACCAATATAAGGTTCTTAATTAAAATAAAAGTACAGCTCTCGGCACCAAAACTAGTAGGCTGAGAGCCGGCTGTAGAAAAGTCGAGTGTATAAGATTACAGGATGAGATGTATGCCAAATGATAGAGCTCAATGAGCCTAAATAGAATATCTAGGGTTGCCTTGCCAAAGCCTGTCCCGATGGCCGAAAATGCCCGAATTTTAGCCAATTTTGTTGTTCTAATTAAAACTGTAGTACATAACAGCTTGAAATGTATGCCAAATGATAGAACTCGAAGAGGCCTAAGTATAGTACCTGGGATTGTATTGTTAAATCCTGTCCCAAACATGGGTTTTCACCGGTTTTTTGGGTCAATTTTCATTAATGAAGATAGCAGCTTAAAATTCGTGCCAAATGATAGATATCGAAGAGCCTAAATAGAATATATAGGGTTGCCTTGTCGATTCATGTCCTAACCATTATTTGACACCCGTTTTCGGGGTCAACTTTTCTTAAATGAGTGGCAACTCATGTTTGGGACAGGATTCTACAAGGCAACGCTATATATTCTATTAAGGCTCTTCGATATCTATCATTTGGCACAAATTTCAAGCTGTTATCTTCATTAATGAAAATTGACCTAAAAAACCGGTGAAAACCCATGTTTGGGACAGGATTCAACAATGCAATTCCAGGTATTATAATTAGGCCTCTTCGAGTTCTATCATTTGGCATACCTTTCGAGCTGTTATGTACTACAGTTTTAATTAGAACAATAAAATTGGCTAAAATTCGGGCATTTTCGGCCATCGGGACAGGCTTTGGCAAGGCAACCCTAGATATTCTATTTAGGCTCGTCGAGCTCTATCATTTGACATGCATCCCATCCTGTAATCTTATACACTCGACTTTTCTACAGCCGGCTCTTGGACTATAGTGTTATAAGTCAAATAAAACTTTTTTCATGTAAAAATATCTCTGGTTTTTGATTTGAAATAATTTCAATTTGAAGCTTAAAAGTCAAAAACCATCGTATTACTTAACATCGTGACACTTAAATTTTATCTCAGTCGACAATCACTTATCCCAGTAAGCTGTCCTTTGAAAAATAAAAAATTGTGATTTTTTTTTCGGTAGAGATTCGCAAAAAGGGCCAAAAATGAATAAAAAGGGCCACGGGGCTTTTCAAAATTAAAAGGGCTCAAAAAAGCCCTGAAAGCCCCCAAATATCATCCCTGGTCTCTACTAGAGCTAGAAAACTATCGATGCTATCGCCATCACTATCGATGGTTTCATACCATCGATGGTCCTATCGATAGTTCAACGACTATCGCGACTATCGAAGCAAGAGCACATACATACATATCTTAAATTGTTTACGTAAATGACGTTCACTTTCTTCGTACATAGTTGTGAATTTGTGCGAACATTTAAACTGTTTTGTTTATACAATTTACAAACGGTAAGTAAAATCTGAAGTATTTTGTGCTGTGTGGTTGTCCATAACAGTTTTCTAAAATCTTTTTAAGATTGATAACATTACTTGAGTTGATATTGATGACATAGCCTTGCTGCCAAAATCTAAGAAACAAAGAATATCTGACGTTTGGAAATTTTTTAAGAACAGCGGTTTTAAAGCCACATGTACTCATTGTGGAAAAGAATATGCACACTGCGGAAAGACAACTAATTTGAAAGATCACATGAATAGATGCAACAGCATTCGAAACAGTATATGCAACATTTCTTCGACCAGTAGTAGTAGCACTGCATCGTCGTCCGCATCATCAACGCAAAGGTATGTACTTTATTGGTGCAAGTTTTTTAAATGATTGAAAATTGGATTATTTTAATGTATTTTCAGAACGATTACCTCTTTTTTAAAAATCGGACCGAAATATGATAACAATTCTTCAAAAAAGAAAGAAATTGATCATGCGCTCGTATTAATGGTGTGACAAGACTATCAACCATTCTCTATTGTGGAAGATCAAGGTTTTCGAAACTTTGTTCGGGTGTTAGATGAGAGGTACAAAACAAAATCAAAAACAAATTATTACAATCCAAATATAATGAAATCAAAAGCCAAATTAAAAATGAACTTGAAAGTGTTGCGCACGTCGCAATAACTTGCGATATGTGGAGCTCAAGGGTAAATGATAGTTACATTACTGTGACAAGCCATTTTATAACAAAGGATATCGATCTAAAATATAATGTATTGTCTACCAAACCTCTGCTGAACCATACAAATAAACAAGCTGATAACATCTCAAATACAATGTTATCAGTATTTGAAAAATGTGAAATTGAGAAAAAAGTTTTTTGCATTGTGACTGACAACGACAGTACAATGATAAAAATGTGTACAAATCTGCAAAAAAGGCACTAACCTTGAACGGCACACACCGTCAATTTTATAGTTCAAGACACATTAAAAATGGAGCTCATCGAAAATATTATTGCAAAATGTAAAAACATAGTTAGATTCTTTAAGAGTAGCAACATTGCTAAGAGAAGCAGAACTGTGATGAGCCTCTAAAATTAGTGCAGGAGGTGCCTACACGATGGAACAGTTCATTGGCCATGATTAAAAGAATTCTTGCAATAAAAACTGCTGTTAATTCGTTTCTTTTGGATCTTGAAAGAGCTCCAGAACCATTGCGAAATGAAGAAACATTGATCTTGAATGATTTAGTGCTTGCTCTGGAACCTTTCGAGGATGCCACGAGATGTTCAAAAAGCGTTACAGTGTCTCTCATCAATCCCTTAATTTGCGGATTGTTTACCACGATGAATGAATTGAAAAATAAACTGACTACGGAGGAAGGAAAGTCTGTTGTAAGCTTCATTATAGCCAGAATGCAAGTTCGCTTAGCTTCCTGCGAATCACGAACTGTTACCAGAATTAACAAGCTTTTAGATGCACTGTTCAAAAAAGTTGGATTCAGACAAGAACCGAACGCCGAAGAAGCGGTTAAGATTTTAGAAAACGAAATCGTTCTAATGAGTATACATTTTAAGAAAAAAAGTAATGAAAATACCAATGAAAATATCGACGAAAATTCGAAACAAAATAATCTAACCATCTCCTCGGTTTTATGACGCAACGGCTGCAGAAAAAAAATATGACAGCAAATGTGGATGCAATTATAACCAGAAGACAATATCTGGAGCTCAAAAATTGTGATGGAAATACCAATGCATTACTTTACTGGAGGTAATTCTTTTTAAAATTACCGTATTTTTCTAACTTAAGCATATTTATTTGAAGATAAATGCGCAACAAAGCGAAGTCCTTGGAGAATTGGCAAAGAAATATTTGTGTATCCCGGCTTCATCAGTTGAATCTGAGCGTGTTTTCAGCACAGCTGAAATTAAAATTTAATGATCGGCGATCCAGCTTAAAGCCTTCAACTATCGATATGCTGGTTTTCTTGCATAAAAATTTAGGGTGAATTCCAAAACGTCAAAGCACATTGCAGTGATGACGTTGTGATACTGTTTCGATACAAAAAAACAATTGTGTTGTTTGCTTTTTAATAAAAATACTTTTTTTTATGTTTAGGAATACTTATTTGCAATCAGCTGTTTTGGAAAAGGCGCTGTCAATAGTGAAAAATTTTATTTTAGAATCTTTGATGGGATTGTTGGAAAAAACACCGCAATATTTATTTATTTTGTTTAAATACATTAGTTTGGTACATATTGAATGAATAAAACTAAATAAAACAAAATCAAGTAATATTTTTAATATATTTTCGATATTTTCACAGTACTCGAAATACTGAATGAGAAATTTCTACTAATAATAAATAAATTTGGATCATATTTAAATTAGGCACCATTTCGATTTAATACTTCACTTAAAAGTTCTCTCAACTTTTTAATTTCTTCAACTTTCTCCTTTTCAACCTTAAGGAACTCGTTCAGTATTTCCATGACACATTGCCAGTAGCCGAATTTTTAATCTATGCTGCCGAAGTCAAGATTAAGTATCAAACTTTAGTGCTCAAAACCATATTCTTGCCTCTTTTCATTTCGGTATCGATAGTATCGGAAACTATCGATGGTTTGTACCGATAGTATCGACGATTATCTAAAGTGCCGACTATCGATAGTTTTCCAGCTCTAGTCTCAACTACACCTCATTCACGAAAGTTGTGAAAAAGAAAGTTTTTATTTACAGTATTGGCCAAAACTTAAGCACCCCCTTAGTACATTTTTTTCAAATCATGTTTTTTTTATGAAAACTACGTTATGATTTTTTTATGAAAACTAAGTTTTTAAAACATATTACGTATTTATTTAATTTATTTATATCTTTATTATTGACAAGCAAATATTAAAAAAAAATCTGCGTCTCATAAATAAAAAGTTAACATCGAAGGAACATTTTAAGCCCAAAAACTTAGCGGACAAAACTAAAGCACCCCCATTTGTATGGTAAATAAAAACTTTTAAAATTAGTACTTACAGTGAGCGTCAAAAGAAAGTAAACAACAATTCTTCATCCATAAATTATCTTATGACAAAGTTATTATTGACTTTCGATAAAAAGTAATATTACAGAGTTTACTACTATGCAATTTAAAGATTTACTACTTATTATAAAACATGAAATCAAAACAAGTGACAACATTGCTCAAGTCTCTCGAATGTGAAAATGCATCAGATTTACTTAGATTTTCTTTTTTATTTCGGGGAAGAAACTAAAGTTTTTTGTGAAAAATTTGTACTGATCAAATGTTTTACTTTACTAAAAATAGTTTTAAGTTGATTTGTACTTATTAATAATTACTAAAAAGGTATACAAGAAGATGATCTCACTATGGGAAAGCAAGCATCGGCTGATACTCGGAAAATTATATTATTATATTATTTTATTATTATATTATTATTATATATATATTATTATATTATATTTGGTGAAATCGTGGGAAGGAACCACTGAAAAATAAAAAAATAGTTGTTAAATATGCCAAACAGCATCAGGTTGAAGATTTACCGAGATCTGGACGCCCAAAGCGGCTTAGTAGTACTGAAGTTAGAATTGTAGTAGGAGAAGTAAAGGCATATCCAGCCTCAAGTGCAGTTAAATTATCAGAGAACATAACGCACACATCAGGCAATCCAGTAAGTGGGGGTACACTCAGGAGACCGATTTACAATAATGGCTTACATGGAAGGATACCACGCAAGAAGCCATACATATCCAAAGTAAATCAGAGTAAGCGTATAGATGTTGCTAAAAAGACTCCTTTTTGGGAAAACATACTTTATACAGATGAGAGCAAATTCGAAATTTTCGGAGCGAAAAGGCCCCCAAAAATATGGCGTGCTTAGAATGAAGCCTTCATAGAAAAGTGTGTTACCAACATTGTCAAACACGGTGGAGGCTCAGTTATGGTTTGGGGCTGTTTGGCGGCAACAGGTGTTGGTAATCTTGTTGTTATTGACTGTACTATGAACTAAATGGATTACTTAGCCATTTTGAAGGACAATGTTGACTCTAACGTTGAGAAATTAGGCTTGGTTTAAAACTGGACAACTGCACAACGATCCAAAGCATGCGTGGAAAATTGTAAAGGTGTGGCTACTGTACAAGACTCCTAAGGCACTTGATTATCCTCCACAGTCCCCGGATGTTAACCCGATCGAGCATCTATGGTAACACCATTGACAGAAAAATTAGACAAAGGGCTTTTTCAAGCAAGGCAGGCTTAAGGAAGGCTCTAAGAGAAGAATGGAGCGAAATCTGCTCTAATGTAACAACAAAATTTGTCGAGTCGATGCCTAGTTGACTAAACGAGGTGCTTAAGGCCAAAGAAAAACAAACCAAATATTAAAATATTTAAAAAGTATGCTTTTTATAGTGAAGTTTTGTTCTCTTTTGTTTGCTGTTTACTTTTTTTTTGACGCGTAAAATTTGGTCTTTTTTTAATTAAAGTGAATTTATTTTTTTTCTATTAGTTTTGTTAAATGTTTATATCGAAATCAGCTATTATTAAATAATTTTTGAATTCCTTATATTTATTTTTGATTTTGTGCTACTAACTTCATTTTAATAAAACTTTTAATAAGAGTAATTAAGGTGTTTACTTTCTTTAGACGCTTACAGTAGTTGCGAACCCTTTATTCTTGACAACTCGCGCACTTCTTTAAGGCATAGAAGATATTAAATTATTAATGATATCCTGCGATATCCTTCCTCAGGATATTTTTAAAGGACTGAATGGATCTTCCGTGGTCTCGCAATTTTTCCTGATGATATTCATGTTAACAATTTCCCACAGGTTCTCAAGAGGATTCAGATCGAGGCAGGCCCACCAAAAACTTCTACCCTATTGCTCTGAAGCCAGCCCTTACAAGCTTTAAAGACATATTTTGGATCATTGTCCTGATGCAACCTCCATTTAACATCACATCTTTTAGTATGCCAACGTACACGAAGCAATCCAAAGTTTCTTAAACCCTATGAATTGGCCCAATACCATGACCATAGAAGCAGCCCCAGACCATTACAGGCCAAAACTTAAGCACCCCCTTAGTATAATTTTTTCAAATCATGATTTTTTTATGAAAACTACGTTTTTAAAACATATTACGTATTTTTTATGTATTTATACCTTTATTATTGACAAGCAAAAATTAAATAAAATCTGCGTCTCATAAATAAAAAGTTAACATCGAAGGAACATTTCAAACCCATAAACTTAACGGACAAAACTAAAGCACCCCCATTTTTATGGTATAAAAAAAACTTTTAAAATCAGTACTTAGTTGCGAACCCTTTATTCGTGACGATACGCGCACCTCTTTAAGGCATAGAAGATATTAAATTATAAATGATATCCTGCGATATCCTTCCCGAGGATATTTTTAAGGACTGAATGAACCTTCCGTGTTTTCATATTCATGTTAAAAATATCCCACAGGATTTCAAGAGGATTCAGGTCGAGGCAGGCCAACCAAAAAGTCTACCCTATTGCTCTGAAGCCAGCTCTTACAAGCTTTAAAGCCATATTTTGGATCATTGTCCTGATGCAACCTCCATTTAAGTGGCATCTCTACATCGGCATATGACAGCGATGTCAACGTACACGAAACAATCCATAGTTTTTTAAATCCTATGAGTTGGCCCAGTAGAATTTTGCAAAAGGGCCACGGGGCTTTTGAAAATTTAAAGGGCTCAAAAAAGCCCCCAAATATTATCCCTACTGGCATAATTTTTTTTTTTTCATATATATTGTATGGCATGAGTGCTGGTGAAAGTAAAATTTTTTCGTTTTGTGGGTTCATTTTCATAAACGAGCGCTGCTAATAAGTGTTAGAACTTATTTTTTATTTGTATAATTGTATTGTATCAAATTCGACACTCGAAGCGATGATACGAATATGGTTGCCGTTGAACAATTTTTTTTTGTACCAAAAAATAAGCCAAAATGAAAAAAATTAGCCATATTTTTTCTAGCAAAAGAAAGCAATATGCATGCAAAATAACGAAATTTTGTAATTGGTCTTTAATAGTCTTATCATTTATTTATTGTTTGTTATTAATAGCTTATAATTAATAAATTAATAAACTGCATTAACAGTTTTATAATAACAAAAATCTTTACATAACATTTTAAGACAAAAAAAAAAATAGAGTTAAGTCTTTGGAATAGGAGTGATGGATATTTCTGCAGTCTCTAGTTCAAGATCAGAGAGTTTTAGTAACCTCCACTGTGTTACAATCTCATCAGAATCGCATCTAATTAAATGGTAAAATTCTGTCAAAAGTGGATTTATTGATACGCCTTTATCAGAAAATATTATACTTGTTGCGATAATTTCTAAATGTTTGATATCTTTTCTGTTAAAGTCAAATCTTGATTTGATTTGGCTTAATAATTCCAAATAAAAGTTGCGAATTTTTAGCTTAATTTTTCGCCGTGGTGTATTAAAAAAAATATCAGACATAAGAGATTTTTCGGCACTAGAATCTATAACTGTTGGCTCGATTGGAAAAAAAAACATATCATTGTTATAAATTTCAAAATGACTTAAACGGTCTGTACTTTTAATATAACTAGGGTACTTAAAGTTGCCCAGAATAAATTTGAAATTTATTTCCAATTGATAATATAAAAAAGGAAGCCGCACTGACTCTGATTTGAACTCTTTATTTAAATTGTTTATAATTTTTAAAATATATGTTCAAAACAACATATATATTTTAAGGTCATGATTCGCCATCATATTAGCAAGTTTCTGTGATTTTATACCGTCAACTCGTAGACAACAATCTAAAAAATACAATTGCAACAACTGCTTCTAATGCAAGCAATCGAGTAAGCGACAATCCCAAAATTTTATGAAGCTTTAAATTACAGTAATCCTGAAATTCTCTAAATTCGTTAAGTCTTTAAGGATTGCATGAGAAATATGTATAAATATTTTGACATACTACATAGACCCTCAATTTATAAAGGGAGTTTTTTACAGGCATAGCAAGAACTATAATAAATGTAATTAACAAGCGTTCGTTACTCTATTTTCATTTTTCCTTTGTTCTTATTCACTTAACGGAAAAAAAAATCCATTCTGAATGCCTAAACAGAACTGGGACGTGCGATTTATCTTCTGTGTCAAATCGCACCAAAAAATAGAATTTTTTCTATTTCTCTGCGATAAATTTTCAAGTGTGAATTTTGTACTCACTACAAACGTATAGGAAAAATCTGTGCGATATTGCACGTTCCAGTTCTGTTTAGGCATTGAGTCAGTGTTGAATTGACATAAAACGCTAGAAGTTAACCTCTTAATAGTGTTGCTGATTTGTATAATTGTTGACGACCTATGCAAAAAATATGCCAAAATGAAAAAAAAAGTGATCCAATGTGCCAAATGAAAAAAAATGTGCCAGTTTTGGCTTAATTGGCACAAAATTGACAACCATGGATACGAAATGGAATTTTCGTTACAGCTCTCGCCTTTACTCGAGCGCTCATCGAGAATCGTTCCGATTATGAGATTTTTGTTACAGCTGTCATTTTTGCTAGAGCGCTCATTAATACTCATTTCGACACTTTTGGCTCTATAAGGCGTCCACTGGCTGTTTTCTGAAGGGTTATATTTATCAAGGAAAGCTGCTTTATGGCAGAGGTCGGCAAAAAGCAATGTGTGTGATGTATTTCAGCTCAATTGAGCTATGAAAAATCAAATTTTGCCGACCCCTGCTTTATGGTCAACTCCAAACTTAGGCAAGAGCAATGTCATTGATTTAGTCAAAATGTATGAGATTTCGAAACGGAACGTTACAACGGACAATTACTCCACGTCTTTTCGATTGAAGAGCTCTCTTCTGTCGATGGGTCTAACGCTGGTGCCAGAACAAGAATTGAAGCAGCATTCTTCCCCTACCGATTAAGTCGGTTGTGTTTGCTAAGCTTATCGGCAAGATTGTTCGTCGTTGTTGTGTCATGAAGAAGAAGTAATCCGTGTACTATATGGTAAGGAACATATTGTAATGGGTAAGAAAAAAATTGAGTTATATATGAGTTTTTTTTATCTTACGTTACCATGAGAATTTTGCTAAAATTGGAGTTTAATTTAACATAAGTTGATATTAAAAAAAAAAATATTTTAAAAATTATAATAGTTTAAAGAAAGATTTCTTTGCCCATTGTTTCGTTAAACAATTGCATATAAATCTTATTATTCGCGATTTTAAATATTCATCGGTTGCAAAAAAAAAAGCTAAACTGTTATACAGTCTAATGCAGTCAAATAAAATTTATTTTCGTTAGCGACCACTGAGTACTAAATTTGAGTTTCTACGAGTGTGTACTTCAACATGCGCTGTGAGGACGTGCACACTACACTAGTTCTAGTTAGTATAGCTTAGGCTATGTGTTATATATTGCCAATAGTTTGGCTTATATTATAACTAACTCGAATAGCGAACTTCGGTGTCGACTTTGTTCAGCTACTGTTTTTTTTGAAGTGAAAACTTCTTATGGCACGTTGTACGGCTGAGGAAAAAAGTATAAACTCGCGACACCGACCGTCATCGGGATTCCCCGCCATGAACGCGATAGTAAAATTTGAATGTTCTATTGTTTCTTTAAAATAAATATTCCAAGTTGAAGACAAAAAGCAAAGCAGACACACTAACTAACACATTCCATTCTCATTCAACGATTGTTATGCTTACATGTTTGTTTCTTTCAAATTCCGCGTTGTTGCGTTAACAAATTGAGTATGAGAGCGAGAGTAAAATTTGAATACATATTCCGTTTTTGTCTTCCATTGCATTGCCATATAAAAAGAAAACGCACACATACCAACTAACACACTAACTTGCCATTAAACGATTTGTTTTCACTTCTGTCGGCACTCCCGGAGTGCAACCCGCTGTTTTTTTTTTTTGGTAGAAACTAGTTTCGAAAAATACCGTTTTGTGTAAGCGGTACTGCTGCAGATCATCGCTGGTAACAGTTGACTAATTCTTGCTATGCGGATAATCCGAAGATCAACATAGTTGAGCAGCAGAATTTTAATAGAAAAATAAAAGTTTTTTTAACACATATTGCACAAGTTTTACAAATTGCGCAAAGGAAAACCTCGGTGAAAATTTTTATTCACTACATTTAATTAAACTGGAAATTGTAAGGTAATTTCAAGTTTCATAAGAAAAGAAAGAAAAAGTGAAATATGAGCTAAGATTTAATTATCTTTAGTTTTCGTGAAGAGACTTGGAGTGGTCATGCAAACGGAGCTGGTGTAATGGTTGCGCTCTTCACCAGCAGACCAACACCAACAACAGCTTGCAGACCAACGCGAGCAAATTGTGAAAGGCGTGTGCCTTAAATGCATGCATCTCGGTCCAACCAAAAAACGACGCAAAACTCATACTCAGTGTTAGTCTTGCTTCAAGCCAATTTGTGCCGAACACTCTACAAATGTATGTTCGGATTTTGAGTGCATGCTATGAATACCGTTTGAAAAAATGTGAAATTTTTGTTAAATTTCGAGCAGCAACAATAAAATTATATTAGAAAAGCCCCAAACAAAATTGTTGTTTTGATTTTTCCCATACATTTTGCACTACAAAATATCGGGTACTCAGGTACCCGCATCCGTTCGAATCTCGGATAGAGTTTTCAAAGGCTTATTTCTCGAAACAGAAAATACATTTGAAGTTAAAAACACGTTTTATACAAACTATACTTTGACTATTTTAATTTCTTAATTTGAAGTTTCAAAGTGCTACGATCACAACTTTCAGAGATATATTCAATCAAAGTAGCCGTGGGTACCCAGGTACTTCGTCGGTACGGTTAGGGTTAATGTACTCGATATCAAAATCAAATTAGATTAATTTGATTTTTCATCTTTGGAGTTTCGAGTTGGGTTCTTTTAAATTATTTAACCTTACAATTGGACGGTGGTCAGTTTTTATGTTCAATTTCCTGCCGAAAAGATAGGGTCGGACATAGTTCGAGACCCATACTATAGCGACTAGTTCATTCTCTATAGTGCTATAATTCTTTTCGTGTCCACTCAATAATCTACTCGCATAGCAGATAAATTTAACTAAATTGGTGAAGGAAAACATACTTCACCCATAAAACTATAAAGATGTCGAGCGGGACTGAGAATCGTAGCATACCAGTCAAGACGGTGTCGTGTCTGTGTCGAGCTTAGCTAATTTACAACCTTTTTTATTTTCAATTGGCTCTAATTGCATAACTTTGATTAATTATAAGTATATAAACCAAAACTAAATGTTTTTTACTGAGCTTTTATGTTCAGCACGTTTAGTGCAAAACCACAAAAGAATTACATGCACAAAATACATCAAAGGAACAAAATATGTGCAATTAGCTGCTTATACTAGTTTGAATCACCGCTACGTGATATCAGCAGAAAGCTTTGTTAGCCTAACGTTAACTGTAATCTTTGTCGAAACGACAAAGTTCAATTCGAAGCTGGTTTATCTGAAAAACCATACATATTTGATTAATACTTACTTACTTACTTGGGTGGCCATAACAACCCGTTACCGGGTTACGGCCGACCTCAAAAGCTCTCTCCAGGCGCCTCTGCTTTGCGCACGCCTTCTCCAATCATTCACACCAAGCGTGGATAGGGTTTCCTCGGCTTGGTCTTTCCATCGGAGGCATGGTCTTCCTCTTCGTCGTCGCCCAGCGGCTTCCGCATCAAACACCTTTTTCGCCGGAGCTTCTTCGTCCATACGCAAAACATGTCCCAGCCAGCGCAGACGTTGAATAGTGATGCGCTTGACTATGTCAATGTCAGCGTAGAGCTCGTACAGTTCGTGGTTCATTCGAATACGGTAGTCGTCGCCGACGTGAACAGGACCGAAGATTTTGCGAAGAATTTTTCTCTCAAACACCCCAAGCGTGGCTGCATCAGTCTGCGACACAACCCATGCTTCTGCGCCGTAAAGTAGCACGGGTAAGATGAGCGTCTTGTAGAGTGTCAGTTTTGTCGGGCGAGAGAGGTCTCTACTACTCAATTGCTTACTGAGACCATAGAAACACCTATTAGCAAGAGTTAGTCTTCGCTTTATCTCCAGGCTGACATCGTTTTGAGTGTTCACGGCGGTGCCAAGATAGGTGAATTCCTTGACAACTTCGAAAGTATAGTTGTTCGCAGTAACAAAGGATCCAATACGCCGCGTCTCCCTGTTTGTGGACAGCATATACTTTGTTTTGCCCTCGTTCACCGTCAAACCCACTTTCGCTGACTCTTTTTCGATAGCAGAGAACGCAGCAGTAACATCTCGCTTACAACGTCCAATGATATCAATATCATCGGCATATGCAAGGAGCTGGACACTTTTGTAGAAAATAGTGCCATTACGATGTACACTGGCTCTTCGCAACACCCCTTCCATCACAAAGTTGAAGAGGTTACAGGATAATGGATCGCCCTGTCTGAAACCTCGTTCGGAATCAAATGGTTCGGAGAGGTCCCTTCCTACTCTAACGGAGCTGGCTGTGTTGCTCAACGTCATTCTGCAAAGCCGCACCAGCTTCGCAGGTATACCGAACTCAGACATGGTGGCATACAGGCAATCCCGTATCGGGCTATCGAAAGCTGCTTTAAAATCGATAAAGAGATGATGGGTATCGATCTGTTTTTCGTGGGTTTTTTCCAGGATTTGACGTAGTGTGAAGATCTGGTCTATGGTGGACTTACCAGGTCTAAAGCCGCACTGATAAGGCCCAATCAGTGTGTTGGCAAACGGCTTAAGTCTTTCACACAGTACAGTCGACAGGACCTTGTAAGAGATGGCAAGAAGACTGATTCCCCGGTAGTTAGCGCAGATTGTCGGGTCACCTTTCTTCAGTACAGGACAAAGGACACTGAGATTCCAATCGTCGGGCATGCTTTCTACTAGCCATATTTTGCAGATGAGTTGATGCATACACCCTATCAGCTCATCGCCGCCGGTCTTGAACAATTCAGCAGGCAGGCCATCGGCACCAGCCGCTTTGTTGTTCTTAAGTCGTTGGATCACAACTCGTACCGCGTCATGGCTAGGTGGTGGTACGTCCACACCATCGTCGTTGATTGGTGGCATCGGGTTAATTTCTCCAAAGGCGGGATTGGTGGAGTCATCGCCAGCAAGCAGCTTGGAAAAGTGTTCCCTCCATAATCTCAGTGCACCCTGCGTATCCGTAACCAGATTTCCATGTTCATCTTTACAGGTTGATGCTCCGGGCTTGAAACCTTGGGTCAGACGCTTGACTTGTTGGAAAAATTTTCGAGCATCATTCCTGCCCCGTAACACTTCGAGTTTCTCACGCTCGTGCCTTTCCTGCTCTCGTTTCTTGCGTCTGAAAAGGCGCCTCTCATCCTTTCTCTTTTCCCGGTAGTTTTCGTGCACGGCTCGCGTTGCTGCTGACTGCAGGGTTCTGTTGTAGGCGGCGTTTTTCACTGCAGTAGCTTCGCGACACTCCTGGTCATACCATTGATTTCGCGGAAGTGGGCGTCGGAAACCAATGACTTCCTCAGCGGCAGAGCGCATGGAGCGGGATATATGCGCCCAAAGTCCACCGGCATCATCGGGTAGAGAGTCAGGTTGAAGGAGCAGTTCTGAGAGGCGAGCGGAATAGGCTTCGGCCGTCCGATGTGATTGCAGCTTAGCGACGTCCAGCTTTCGTTGCGTACCAGAGCGTACATCCTTTGCATTGCACAGCCGCATGCGTATCTTGGCTGCAACAAGATAATGATCGGAGTCAATATTGACTCCCCGGAACGTACGAACATCTAGCACGCTCGAAGCATGCCTTCCGTCGATCACAACATGATCGATTTGGTTGCGTGTTTTCTGATCAGGGGACAGCCAGGTGGCCTTGTGGATATCGAGGTGTTGAAATCTGGTGCTACTTACTACCATGTTTCGCGCCGCGGCGAAGTCGATCAGCCGTAGACCGTTGTTTGAGGTGGTCTCGTGAAGGCTGAACTGACCGACAGTGGGGCCAAATATACCTTCTCTTCCGACCTTTCCGTTGAAATCCCCGAGTACAATTTTAACGTCATGGGCCGGGCAGCGGTCGTATACTTCCTCGAGTCTCGCATAGAAGGCATCTTTGACAGCATCGTCCTTTTCCTCCGTCGGGGCGTGCGCGCAAATCAAGCTGATGTTGAAAAATCGAGCCTTGACTAATACAATGTGTTTGAATTTTGTTTTTTATAGAATTATTAAAACAATTACAATTATAAATTTTTGTTTATTTCATGCCTTGAGATATTTATTTGAAATTAAAAACTTTAGAAATCAAGTTCCATAGATTGCTGAAAAACTACTTTAAACAGTAAATAAAACCTAAATCTGCAATGAACTTAAGAATTTATATATTGATGAGCTTAAAAATATAAATAGCTTTAAATATTTAATTTTCTTTTGCGCATTCTGTGCATGCTTCAATTTTGTGCTTTCCACACGTGCTTTTCTATAAAATGTATACTCTTGCTTCGTCATACAAAGTTTTGTATGTTGCACTTCTTTTTTTCAAAATTTGAATTATCAGATATATTTAATGATTTTTGCTGCACTAGAGCTATAACATTTTCGATAGAACTCCTTAGAGAAGATGTTAAAGTTGTGACATTCAGTCTTAGCGTAATATGGTATGTCATTCAAATAGCCCTATATAAACTTTTTCAAAAATTCTTTACGAGAGAGGCTTAGCATTAGCGAGATAGATACGATAGATACTATGACAATCACATAGTTATTTATAAAATAAAATAACAACTGACACGTTATCTTCATTAGATACTTTCTCTTGTTCAGACTCATCTACGTTTTCAATATCACTTTCTTGAGGACCTAAGAACGTTTTCAACTCGGCATCACTCAGCTGTGGTGTGACGTTTTTTAGAAAATTGTGCTCATAATCTATGCTGTAGCTATCGTTAAAGCTAAAAAAAAAAACAATCTCAGAGTCCTGAAGCGGTTTTAAGTTCAAATGAAACAGTAATATAGTAAAATAATATGAATTCACGGGAAAAACATGAAACATACACTAACTGTAAACTTCGTCGATTAGACGAATACAGTTGCTAAAAACGCTTACTTCTGATCCACTCACATCACTGCATTCCTGCACACAGTAACAGCTCGCCTATGAGTGAAGCTACAAAAAATTACAGCTTATTACTGTGCGTAAGAAAAAAGTTAACACGCAAAAAGTGTTCGCCGATTCGACGAAGATTACAGTTCCAGGTTTAAGGAAAAATGGCGTAATCATATTTATTTTATATTGCATACGCAACGAAAGTGGTCAGCTATTGCATACTTGAAGCCAAAATAGTATAAATTAAAACTAGCTTTACTCAAAATAAAATAAATGACACTATTTCTCAAACTTGCTGCAATTTGTAAAAAATTCAGTTATGCCTCATTTCTTAATTTAGGGCTGGGGGAACATCGATTAGTATCGATGTTCATCGATGTTTTTTAACATCGAAATCTATTTAACTGTTGTTCAGTTGTTCACTGTGTTTTGTTTTCTGCTGCTGCTACTTGCTATGGAAATTCGTGGTCGTGCATCAGGCGAGATTTCTTTTCCAGGATCGTAAGTAAAATATATTAATGAATAATATATCAACTGTTGTTCATGAAATAAAATATCTAATAACTTTGTAAATGAAATTGAGCTCGGGCCAAACGATCGACCGTTTGGAAATATTTCAAGCAATCCCAAGACAAGCGGAGTGCAATTTATCAAATTACAGGTTGCAAAGAAAACGTTGCTAGCAATGGTTTTTAGCACCAAAATGTCAAACATATACAGATGCAAAATTAGTGCCTTCATTACTACTAGCTAAGCACGTCAAACAAAATATGTGATTTTATTTCTCTTTTATTTTATTTTTATAACATAGATAATTTTAAAGCAAAAAAATCAAGCTTGCTTGCCATGCTAAATAAATGATAGGTTATATTTTGGTATAAATAACGGTTTTTAAATAAATTTGGTCAACAAAAATCAAGAAAAATCGTCATATCTCCAAAATTATAGGTTACATTTAAAAATGTTTGTAACCATTATTGTAGGCCTCGGCCTCGGTGAAACACTACTGTATCTCCGAAACTAGATCCGAGCGACACTATTTTTTCATATTTTCTGTTAACGTTTAACCCCCTATTACCCCTAAAAAGAATAAAATTGTAAACTGTCAGCTAAAGTAAACTTAAGCTATAAATACTAATTAATGTTATAAATCCATCAATAACGGGGGGGGGGGGGGGGGGGGTTCCGATGATATCGATTTTTATATCGAAATATCGATAATATCTATGATTTTTAATCGATTTTTTCCAGCCCTATATTGATTAAACCTTTCCTTTAAATAGAGTAAATTGGCAGTTTTTAAATAAAAAATTCTGCGTGAATTAACCATTCACTTTGCATAAATAAAATCAATAAAGCTGCAAAAGAAAAAAAGAATTATGCGCCCATGAACATTTTTTTAATGTGGAAGCGAAAAGCAGACAGCAATAGCAGCTTCATTATCATGTGTTATTTTAATAAATTACTCCTACCATATGAAAATTAAATCAATCAAACTTTATTATATTTACTTTTTCTTCATTTTATTTATGCATGCACATTCATAGAGTCACTTTTAATATATGCAAACACCCTTACCACCCCTGCCTCGCACCCACCACAGGCAATAAATTTGACATTGACGCTTTCACTTTGAGCTAAAAAAAAACACTCCGAAAAGGAAGCAGTACAAACGGAAATCATGAAATAAAACTATGACCTTTGTCTGTTGAAATATAAAAAGCAAAAACTAAAAACATATGTGATATAAAAGAAGCAATAAAAGTAAAACACTTCGCGCCATAGTTACAAAAATATGGAATATGAGTATGAAATGATTATGAAAATAAAACAAAAAGCCGGAAAATACACTCATTATTATGGCTGTAATAGCATAAGGGGAAAGTTCTGCTCAAATTATATGTAAGACAGAAAAATACAGTGGTGAGAAATTTCTTACCATTAATTTAAGAAAATTCATTGAGAATTTCTATTCCTTGTAATTCCAATTTATGGTTATCATTACATATTGTAATTATTTACATACTCTTGACACACCGTGCACTTTTTGCATTTTTCATGGACTTTTTTATTAACGAATCTTTTGAAATTTATTGCAACTAACTGATAGTATCAATCAGTAAATTTCAATTTTGATTTTTATAATGCGGAAAAATATCACTATCAATATTCGATGAAACAAACCTGGATATGGAGAGATATGTAACATTACAAGCGTGTTCAATGTGCTAAGTCACATGTATGTACATTAGGGTGTTTTTTTTCAAACTTTTGGAGAGGGATTTTATTTATTTTTTCCTATATTAAAGCTTGAGGAATAAAAATAATTGTCCCAACATTTGAGCTTCGTAGCTCAAATCTGAAAATGGCGCGGAGAGAGTTTATGTTCAATTCCGTAGAAATTTAACGAAAAAACAGACTTACTAAAACGTAGAAAAAGTCTGCCTTAGTTGCCAAGATATAGCGTTTTGGGCTTCTTAGTTTAATGAGGGTCACCACCCACTGTTGTGAAACCACGCCCACTTTTTTCGTGTGACTAAAAATGCGGAAAAAATACACCCGAAGGAGGTATTTTTATTTTATTTTATTTTAAAATTTGCGGTCCTATATGCCTATATTAGTGTTTCACCGAGGCCGAGGCGAGGCGAGGTTCTAGTTGATCTCGGTCTCGCCTCGTTTTATAAATTTAAGTCTCGCCTCGCCTCGGCCTCGGACGAGATCTTGCCATCACATGCCTCGCCTCGCCTCGCTTCGCCTCGTTCTCGGCCGAGGCACCTCGGTAAAAAAGCGAGGTTTTTATTAAAATAAATAAAAAATTATATATGTATCAGGGCTGATAGGCTAATCAAGCCTCAAGAAGTAAAATAAAATATCTGTTTTTATTTTTGGTGAATTGGATGAGATATGATGAATTTAATTCTTTTCGTATATGGGAAGGAGACGCATTGCCTATTTTTCCAATCCAAACTAAGCTATGAACCTTTTACAAACTATAAGCGAAATATGTACCAAATCTTATTTATCTACGTCAAATAGATATTGAGATATGATAAAGTTAATTTTTTTCTTATATTGAAGGCATGGTACCGCCCATTTTATTAATTGAATCTTAGTTATGCCTCTACCTTTTATAAATATACCAAGTTTTATTAATCTGCATCAAGTTGTTGATAATATATGATGAATTCTGTTTTTCTCTTATGTGGGGGTGGTATCACCCATTTATCGTAAACTATATTACGGAGCATCCCAAATCATAAAAAACATATATGTATGTCAAATCTTTCGTCGGTCGGTTGAACGGTTTAGGAGTCCATTAGCAACGAACATACATATATTGATCTTTATTTATATACTTACTAGCATTACCCTGTGCGTTTCGCTTTACCTTACCGGTTCTTAAAAAGACTATTAGAATAAATAAATTTCAATGCAGTGTTGTCAATCATGCAGTTTTGCTTATAGCCTTACATGCTTCCCTAATCGATCAATCGAGGCGTAGTCGCATAGAAGCTGATGCGATCCAAGCACTTCTGCGCATTAGTACTTGGACCAAATCTGAACTCGTAAGAAGCACATGCGGATTAAAAATAAAACAAAGTAGTTTACTCAAAATAAAATACTAAAATATTAGTTAAATATAGATTTTATTATAAAAATTACATTCATATTTTGAATCTTCATATGATTCTTACGAGTTCAGATTTCGTCAAAACGTGCCTCGCTCTTGGTTTCGAAAACGAGGCTAGGACGAGGCGAGGCCGAGGCGAGTACGAGGCGAGGTGCCGTGTGATCTCGCCTCGCCTCGGTCAAGCGAGGAAAATTTATTTTTCCATCTTGCCTCGTTCTCGCCTCGGTCTCGCCTCGTTCTCGTAGTCAAAAACGAGATCAAATCAAGCAAAACACGAAAAACAGAAAACTTACTAAAACGCAAAAAAAAATCTGTTTTTCGTTTTTCATATGAATTGTACTAGAAAACAAAGTGGATGCGCCGTTCGCAGGTTTGATCTAGGAAACTGAAATTTTGGGAGAATGTTCTTCAAACCCCATTCTATTATATAGGCATATAGGACCGCAAATGTTTAAGAAATAAAAATACCTCCTTGTATGTATTTTTTCTGCATTTTTAGTCACACAAAAAATGTGGGCGTGGTTTTACAACAGTGGGTAGCAACCCCCATTCAACTAGAAAACCCAAAACGCTGTATCTTGGCACCTAAGGCAGACTTTTTCTGCCTTTTAGTAAGTCGGTTTTTTCGTTAAATATCAACGGAACTGGACATAAACTCTGTCCGTTTCAGGTTTGAGCTAGGAAGCTCAAATGTTGGGACAATTATTTTTATTCCTCAAGCTATGATATAGGAAAAAGTAAATAAAATCCCTCTCCAAAAGTTTGAAAAAAAAAAACAGTCTAATGTATATACATATACTAGAGCGGTTCAAAATAAAAACTTTTTGATTTTTTCACGATGAACAGCGGAATACATATATGGAATATATGTCTGGAGAGAGCCCATTACAAGGATTAAGGTTAATATTGCGAACTGGATTAGCGCCCTCTGTTTTAATTAGACAACCCATTTTCAAAAATATTTACTTGAAAAATGGTGCAAGTTGTAGAGGTTATCGAATTTTCCAACAAAGTGGGTATGGTTTTCGGGCACCTATCGATCGGGGAACTCAAATCCGTGATTAGTTTTTATTCTTCTTCTTTCTTTCTTATAAAAAATTGAGAATTGACCGGACACTAAAGTGAAAAAGTACCGATTTTCCACTTTCTAGTTGCAACACCTCAAATATTATCTCAATGCCGATCCCGTTGTGCATCATTTTTAGCTGTTATTAGTACTGTTATTTGCTTAAAAGAATGCCGAAACCGTATATTATTATTTTGTTTCAAAACCTAGATATCTACATTTTTCTAAATTAACAGACCTGATTTTTTTCGAATCGGAGTCGACAAATTTACATATTAAGGTGATTCAAAATTTTTTTTTATTTCAAACAGTTATTATTGATCGAGGAATTCGAATCCGAGATTAGTTTTTCTTCTTCTTCTTTTTTTTTCTTATAAAAAAATTGAAAATCGACCGGAAAAAAATTGAAAAATTCCGATTTTGTGCTTTAAAGTTGCAAAATCACCCCATATAATTTAGCCGCCGATCCCGTGTTACATAATTTTTAATGTATTGTTATTTGCTTAAAAGAATGCCGTAAGTCGCATATCATTTTATTATTTCAAGCCCGAGATATATGCATTTTTTTAAATCGCATAATTTGAACTAGTATTTAGATTTTTCTACCATTTTAAAATTTCAAATTATGCCAGTTCTGTTAATTTAGAATGTACATATGTATGTTTGCATACATAATACACATTGTATACATATACCATATATGGGGCATTCCATGCCAAAACACCGAGGTTTTTGCCTGACCCTCTTCGATTTCGCTAATTTTTTTGATATGGTTTAGTGCGTATTAAAAGCAACAAGCACACCAATTTCCTGTCTTGTATTCGAAACGGTTATTGAGTTATCGGTTTTTTAAATTTTAAGACAAAACATTTTCGGTTAACAATAGACTAGTAATAAATATCAATGAAAGGTATGGTATCATTTATTTCGTATTTGAATGTAGTTTCTGAAAAAAATAAAAAAAACATATTCGAAATAATAATCAGTTAGTTATTAACGTTTAAGGATTAAAAGATTTTTTTTCTTACTAACGGCTTGGAGTTAATGATTTGACTTATTTAAATGTAGAAAAAATCTGCCTCAGGTGCCAAGATATAGATTTTGTGGGCTTTGTCAAACAACGCCCACATTTTTCGTGAGGCTGAAGATGCGAACAATATACAAGGGTGGTTTTTTTTAGCGGTTCCCCAAATCTTGGAAAGTATTGACATGCAAAAGTTTTAGCCACTGTTTGAACTGATATGTCTCTTAATGGAAAGGCTTCTGGCCATCTTGTGTTTTTGTCAATTATCGTTAGGATATATCGATAGTCATTTGAAATTGGAAGAGGACCAACCAAATCCATGTGTATATGTTCAAATCTACTTGCTGGTATAGGAATTATGTTGGCTGGAGATTTTGTATATCGTTGAACTTTTGACTTTTGACATTCTATGCAGTTTGTGGACCAAAGGTTTAAGTCTTTTCGCATCTCTGGGCAGAAATATTTTGATTGAATCAGTTTTCTAGTTGGCCTAGTTCCAGGGTGTGAAATTGAATGCAACTTATCAAAAATTGTTTTTCTCATGGAGGATGATATGATATGTCGCACCAAATTTTAAATTTTAAATCAGGAATAAATATTTCTTTTAGATTTAATTTAGGATTAGGGGTCGAAATAAGTGTCTTAAGTTTATCATCTTTATTTTGCTCTATGTACAATTTTTCAAAATTTATATCATTAGATGATACTGCGTCAATTTCTGGAATTCGTGATAGCATATCAGCGACGATATTATTTTTACCCGAAATGTATTGAATGTCATTTGTAAATTGCGCAATATACTCGAGGTGTCGTGTCTGTCGGCTTTTGAATCAATGGCATAGGTAAGAGGTTTGTGGTCTGTGTAAATAGTAAATTGTCTACCTTCTAAAAAATGTTTGAAATGCTTAACGCTATTGTATATGGCTAAGAGCTCACGATCAAATGTTGAATACTTAATTTCGGTTGGACTTAATTTTCGTGAGAAGTATGCTAAAGGTTCAATTGTTTTGCCATTTGATTGCTGCAATACCAATCCAATTGCAATGTTTGAAGCGTCGACGGATAATGACAGTTTTGATTTTTTACGAAAATGGTTCAATAAAGTGTTTTTGGCGAATTTTTTACGTATATTTATGAACGCGTCCTCTGCTTTTTTAGACCAAACTAGTTTTTTTTTCTTTATTTTTGATAGCTTTCGTTAGAATATCATGAAGTGGACTTAATGATTCTGCTAATAATGGATCAGATCTGTGGTAATAATTTATCATGCCTAAAAATTTTTGTAATTTTGTAATTGAATTTGGTTCTAAGGGAAGAATGGAGCGAAATCTGCCCAAATGTAACAAAAAAATTTTTCGAGTCAATGCCTGGGAGACTAAACGAGATGCTTAAGGCCAAAGGAAAACAAACCAAATATTAAAAAGTTTACTTTTTATAGTAAAGTTCTGTTCTCTTTTGTTTGCTGTTTACTTTTTTTTTTGACGTGTAAAATTTGGTCTTTTTCTAATTAAAGTGAATTTTTTTTTTTTTTTATTAGTTTTTTTAAATGTTTATATGGAAATCACCTATTATCAAATAATTCTTGAATTCCTTCTATTTATTTTTAGTTTTGTGTTACTAACTTCATTTTAATAAAACTTTTAATATGAGTAATTAAGGTGTTTACTTTCTTTTGACGCTCACAGTATACAAACTGCTCGTGCGTCAACTGTGCACAGCATTGCAACTTTCTCAATACGTATGCTGATCAGCATGATGACAAGGAGAAGCAAACGTGTGAGCCAGGATTGATTTTGTCATACAAAATACTATTTTTTATTATAATTTATATTCTCTGAATTAAAAAGTTGACGTGAGATTTTTGTTAATGCCCCTTTTCTTTTGTGAGATTTTGCTGGACCCCCTCGCCTGTATTTTGACTCACATAATTTGAGGACGTTCCCTAAAGACATGATTATGATTTTAGTTCTCAAAATTGTGGCATTGCCAACCGAGTACTCATTTACCAAAACTGGGGTCACCAATTACCAGGTTAAATTGTTCCATTTGTTATCTTTGTCATGTTTGTTGAATAAAAAAAGCATTGATCAATTTATAAAAACTTACAGAAATATTGATATTTGCTAAATGACTGTAAGTTCAATGTAATAATATTTAATTATAAGAAATAATAATCTATCGCTAAAAGCAATTTACAATTTATACCAAAAAAATTTATTTGAAAATGTTCTTTCATTACATAAATCACCAATGAAAGATAATTTGAACGAAAAATTTAACTTTTGGATAAGATTCCCGAATTTTAAAATGGCTTGCTTGATCCACTATTGGCTTTCTAAAAGAGTCGTTTATTCCGTTCATAACGTACATAAATCTCCTTTGTTGAGGCAAAAATTGAAATGGAACCTATAAAAGTTTAATGGCAGAATTTATATTAATAAATGTTGGGCAGAAATGTCAAAGTGTTTTAAGCTATTTAGCACATACAAAATTTTAACATTGGTAGCGACCCCTAAATATTAATTAAGAAAATTGAAAAAAATACAGAAATAGTTTCTTATGGTAGAAAATCAGTTAAGACGGTGCCCGGTCGAAAATTAAAAAAAAATCAATATAAGAACCACCCTAATCATCACTTTATCAATTTCACTTTGATTTTATTCGAAATAAATTTCATAAGTAATCAAATAGTTTTAAGTTTTGATTGTAAGAAATTTTCAGAACATTATTAAAAAACTTGATACTTAATAGAATGCTGTTAAAAGTTAATACCTTAATAAATATATAATTAATTGTTTAACAAAATAAATTGTAGACATTTATGCCTACAATATTCATGAAAGTACTGGATTGGCTCTAGTTTTTATGATATTGATGTATTTATCTCATATATAAAAATCTAGTGTCCCGGTGTTTGTTACCGAACTCCTCCGAAACGACTTGACTGATTCTTATGAAATTTTGTGTGTACATTTGGTAGGTCTGAGAATAGGTCGTAGGCTACAAAACTTTTATTAAATTTGCATATTTAGGGTGCCCTCATACAAAACTATTTTTAAAATAGTATTTTCACAATGACCACTCCATTGACTCACATGAAATATACACCACGTACAACACTTCGTAAAATCAGTGGAATAATGGAAGCAAGAGACTATTTTAATATTAAAGTGGCCTTATACCCACCCAGTTTGGAATAATTCGGCTACGAATCAGGCGATACCATCCGTTTGCAGGATAATGACCCGAAGTCTATGGCTTAAATTACAACGAAATGGCTTCGAGACCAAAATAATACCTGCTTGGATTGGCCAGCACAGTCACCAGAAATTATCCCCATTGAAAATTTGTGGAATATTTAAAAAAAAAGTACCCATGAGTCAAATAACCTCACAAAATCTGGACGAGCTATTAAAGGTCGACAGTTAACAATGGTCCGTGATCAATAGTCAAATACTAGACAAATTGAAAGCGAATATGCCTAAGAAACTACAGTTTACCACTAAGGCCAAAAGCGGTCACATGAAATATTTAAAAATGATTTAAAATGTTTTTATTACTTTAAGTCACAAAACTGTTCACAAAAAACTAAGTATATCAATAACTACCCAAGTTAATCAAAATGTGAAATATTTTAGTTTTGATTTTTTTTTAGCTAGAATAAAAAATTTGCAAGTTTTCTGCACAGCTTTTTCTTAAAACCTTTTTTACAAAAAAAAAAAAATACAGCCTTAAAACTAGAAATATATTTTTTTTGTGAACAGTTTTGTGGCTCACTGTATATTATGGGAAAGAGAAGCCAAATTAAAATTAATTTCAGCGAACTATTTGATGAGCTTACATGTGTTAAAAATTATTTGACTTGTAAAAAACTAAAGGAATGGACAGACGGTGGAAAGCTATTCGGGAATAAATGGGTTCAAATATTTCAACATTTTAAAAAAGTTTCATACGTTTTCAAAACATTTTAAACATAGTAGAATTTAATTTGTGTTTAGGGGACGCCCATAAATTACGTGAGGTCTTTTTTTTTGGAAATTTGGACCCCCCTCCCCTTGGTGAGTTCTGGCGAGACGCCCCTCTTCCTTCCGTGAGACTTTCCTTATAGTTTTTAGATGTAATCTGCTGTAACAATGTATACTCTCTGCATTAAAAAGTCAACGTGAGATTTTCGTTGACCCCCTCTTCCCTTTGCTGAGATTTGGTGAGATTTTGCCAGACCATCTCCTCCCTATTTTGACTCAACGTAATGTATGGACGGCCCCTTACCGGGTTCAAATGCCTCCATCATATGAAAATTGAGACTGTAAAATCTAATTTAATAACGAGATGCAACTATGATCTTAACTGCTTAGAGTTTAACATGCTTTACAACTCTGAAATGAGAGCTCCTGACATTATATCAATATTATATTTTCATATGAGTGGTTTCACCTGATCAATTTGAGAAATGTCATTATTTTGTACAGCTCTAGCTAAAAAATTTTAAATTTTCACACAATTTGTGAAGGGGTACCCAGGTACCCTGTCACCTGGGGAAAGGTGTATTTTTGTCACGCACAGAAGGGTTAAAGAATAATTACAAAGTCAGGAAAAAATTATTAAAAAAACTTATAACTCAGAAAATTACCAATGATTTGCATTTGATGCATATATTTTGTTGCACTATTCTGCCGTACTAAGCGAAAAAGACGTATCTCAAAACAAATCATTTCGAGGTAATTGATGTTTTGCTTATGTCAATTTGTTGAAATACCTATAAAATTGAGAGGAAATTTTCTTAGTAGATTTTTTATATTATTGAACTAAGATGCCGACATTTGGAGTATTGGAGTATTTGGAGATTATGGAGTATTGGTACACGAAATGTACCATCGCACCAACCAGAAAGAAGCCGCTTCATAACTCTCAAATGAAGTAAGTGAAGCGATTGGAAATGCATTAATCATGTCTATGGGCTCACGAAGAAATGGTGTTGTCACTCTATGATGTGATCCGTACGCAACATTTCTAAGTTTCTCGTCTTAGCGTTGTTCGCAATCGATTTCAGGAAAAACAACGGTCCACGTAAAGTCCAAATAAGTCGCAGTTGTGGTGCATTTCAGGCCTTCTTTTGCATTAAATTTCGCTACACCTGTGAAAATACTAACGTAATACAATAATATACACATATAACAATAACAATAATATAACTTTTTTTGTATCGCTGAAAACATCCTTCCCTTGAAAAAACACGCGCTGGCGAGTCGTACACGAAGCATCTCAATGTCACATTTATTTTGTGTGAGTTTATGTAAAGACCACCGCCCATTATTTTTTTCGATTCATCAACAAGTGGTGAAAAATATTTTCCGATGTCAGTAATTACAGAACATATTCCGATGATTGGCAATATATTAGGAAATTCGGTAATATTGAATAAAATTGACCAAAACGATAGTTTTTTACTTTAGTACACTGATAGTCCGTCAACGTGATGTTCAATTAGATTTAAATGGGCTTATTTGAGTTTTGCATTGGATAAACAAATTTTAAAATCCATTTTGTCAATTCTCTCGGTAATGGCAGCTTATAGTAGAGTTCTCGAATCATGTGGTACGCAGTTTGCTTCCAAACGTTTATCTATTATTTTCAGTAACCCATTCAACGCGAAATGGCTAATACGGAATTGCATGTCCCAATTTCTCAAGTTATCTTGAAAAGGGTCGTTGCCATAAATTTCAGCGTAAGAATCTGAATCTTCACTTGAAATACAAAAATAGTGGTCAGGATAATTCATGTCAACGGTGTTATTGTTATTTGCCACTATTGGTTAGTCAATCATATAAAAATCTCCTAAGAGAATTTTTTAATTTTTTCCTATGTAATCACCTTAATGTAAATTTGTCGACTCCGATCCGAAAATAATAAGGTCTGTTAAATTAGAAAAATGCAGATACCTTGGTTTTGAAATAAGATAGTGATATACGATTTCAGCATTCTTTTAAGTGAATAACAGTTCACTAAAAATTATGTACCACGGGACCGGCGGCAAAATAATATTTGAGGTGTTGCAACTAGAAAGTGGAAAATCGGTACTCTGTAACTTGCATTTTTTAAATCAATATTTTTTTGAAAATGGGTTATTTACTTAAAACTGAGGGCGCTAATCCTGTTTTCAATATTATCCTTAATCCTAGTAATGGGCTTTGTCCAGACATATAAGGCTATTGTGATCCGTTGACACATCGTCCTGGTTCGAAATAAGAAAATAATATGCGGTTTACGGCATTCTCTTAAGCAAATAACAGTACATGAAAAATTATGTAACACGGGATTGGTGACAAAAAAATATTGGGTAGTTTTGCAACTTTAAAGTACAGTATTGGAATTTTTTCATTTTTTTCCGGTCAATTTTCAATTTTTTTGTAAGAAAAAAAGAAGAAAAAGAAAAACTAATTATGGATTCGAATTCACCGATTGATGGTAATTGTTTGAAATAAAAAAAAATTTGAATCACCTTAATATGCAAATTTTTCGACTCAAATTCGGTCTGTTAATTTAGGATATGCAGATATCTTTGTTTTGAAATTAGATAATGATATGCGGTTTCGGCATTCACTTAAGCGAATATCAGTACATTGAAAATGATGTACCATAGAATCAGCGGTAACATTATATTTGAGGTGTTGGAGCTAGAAAGTGGAAAATCGGTACTTTTTTACTTTTGTTCGGACAATTGTCAATTTTTTTATAAGAAAGGGAGAAGAAGAAGAAAAACAAATCTCGGATTTGAATTTCCCGATCGATAATTTTCCGAAAACCATACCCACTTTGTTCGAAAATTTTATAACCTCTACAACTTGCACCATTTCTTAAATCAAGATTTTTGAAAATGGGTTGTTTACTTAAAACAAAGGGCGCTAATCCAGTTTTCAATATTAATCTTAATCCTAGTAATGGGGCTCTTCCAGACATGTAAGGTTACTGTAATCCGCTGACACATCGTGAAAAAATCAAAAAGTTTTTTTTTGAACCGCTCTAATATACATATGGACCAAAACGCAAAAAATTAAACTACAGAGAAATATTTTGTTTTTTAAATTTCGAGGGTTCTTCATTAATTTATGGTTGTACATGTCCCAAAGTATCAAGAAACATAAATGTCAACCCGAAATTTATTGCTTGCTGCGAGAATTTAGACTTGTTTCCATGTTGCCTTTTTACGAATAAAAATGAACAAAAATACAGCACGAATCAAAAAGGTACGTTGTATTCAATATATGTTATTTTATACGTGTTATCCGGGTCTCTGAGATAGAATTAGGTATAGTGAAAGTAACTTAATAAAATTTTTGAAGGAAACAAAATGTTATCAGCATTTTGTGTAAAAAAGAGTTCGACCGCATTTTTTGATGTAACGTAACAGTCAAAAATCCCAAAAAGTCTTTTGGTGAAAAATCTAGCACGTTAACAGAAGAAAAATACCTCATTGTCTTCGAGCACTTTTAGGCTATTTTCTAAAGAAAATAAGAAATTAGCGGTCATTTACTTATGTGTGTGTTCCGAGCCAAAAACAATTTGTAACGTAACAGTCTTTTTTTATTGATAATATTTAGAAGAACGAACTGTGAATCTTTAGATCGTCCGAGAGTATCAAATGATAAGTTTAATGAGGAGGGAATGCTGCAAATTGATTTTGCTGAAAATTTCGTCTGCGAGGGACAAGACGAAGTGCAAAGTGCACATATGTATCAAAAACAGCTAACTTCGCATACTACTGGCTTCTATCACAACGAAAAATTTCAATCGAAGGTTTTCGTATCTGACAAATTAATGCACACAAAAGAAACCATAATTCCCTACATGTATATTTTGCGGTCAGGACTATTTGCGACTTTTCACGGGAAAGGTTGTATCGATGGTATAGACGCAACTACCAAAATGATTGTGGGGAAGCATGTTTTGTCTCGTAAATGTGTCGTGAACTATGCTTCAGACTTTGTTACTGCATTTCATCGTACAGAATCGAGAATCGCCAACGAGGAAGTTAATGAACGTGATTCTTAAGATATAGATTACATTTTGAACGAGCCTGCGATTTTCGCTAGTGCAAAAAGTATCCGCGATATAGCGTCGGCTCACCAAATTCAAGTGATTGATGGAACAATCATCACTTTTACCACTTCGAAACGAGAATACGGTTTTTAATTTTTACTGATCTCTACTTTGTAAATTTTAATGAGTTCAGTGAATAATTAGAGCTTTGTTGGTTCTTTTGGTTTCCATGTCTATTACCTGGAGTTTCTTAAATGTCTAATCGTAAGACCCTTGAATTAATGATATATTGTGAAATTGAACAATTTAAGCTATTTTAATGCTTAATTTCAGTTTTTATACAAACGTAGATCGCAAAGGTAACGTAAAAGTCTTTTCGTGTAACGTAAAAGTCCGAATATAGTTGCTTCTATAAAACTCAATAAAAATGTTTTCTGTGTAATTAAAATTTAATTAATTACTTTCATCCTAAAGCTTGAAAATTATAAGCTTCACGTGTAAAATAGTCCACCAAAAGAGCAGACTTTTCCAACAATGTAAGGCAACTTTAAAATCTTCTTCCAAAATTATGTAACGTAACAGTCCATGCTGACACGTTCATAATTCCTAAATGATAAGGCATACAGAAATTTTTATAATAATACAAAATCGCATTAGAGAACAATGCCTTTAGATGCATCTAAGTACAAAAAATATTTAAAGCACTCCATTTCATGTGTTTTAGGAACAATTTATGTCAAAATTTGCATACGAATGTAACGTAACTGTCTGCGTTTTGGTCCATATATGTATCTACTTTAAGTCTTGCCCATTAAAAAAATTTAAAATTACTATATTCCAATCATTTCCAAATACAGCTTCCCAAATAGAAAATTCGGCCAGCAACAGCAGACTATCTGCAAAAAGACGTAGAGGTTCCATTTTATAAATACTAATACATGCTCATTAAAAAGTGACGGAAAAGATATTTATGTTAGGAAATGTGTTAACTTTTGCTCATCATTATGCCCACAGCGCAAACATTTTTACGCTGCTTTCATTTTTAATTTCTCACACGCTAACGCGAATACGACAAAATATCAAGGACATGGTGTTAACAACATGGCCGCATTTAAAATAGAATTTTTTTACTTTTCGTTGTATTTTTGTACAAGGATTTTTTTTGGCATAGACTGCAGACATATGAAAATTAAAATAAAATAAAGAATCACAAAAAATAAATAACATAATTGTAAAGGACACGCGATGAAAAATAGTGTAAGTATTTGTTCAAGAATCGAGTGGTAAAAATTAGGGTGTATGAAATAGCCCCCAACGAAATAAGCCCCAATGAAATAATGGCCTAGAAAATATGAAATAAGACCTATATCTCCAACAATAATGAAAATAACAATGTAAGCCCTGAGCCGCGGCCAAAAGACGCGTGCATACAATAACTCTTATGTAGAATTACTGTGGTTAGCGAAGCCGGTGTTTGATATACCCATAGCTGGACACCGTTAATCAAATAGTTAACTTTGTTTAACGTTAAATCGTTACATTTCAGAAAACTCGACACAAGTTAACGTTAATCGTTAATCCGTTAACACGTTATAAAAATTGCACTTTTTATATCGTTGCGTTTGTGATTTTATAAAAACTGTTGGTTTGGGTTCTGGAACCTAACAGAAAGACGTGTATAACTGGAGTGTGTAATTTAATCATCTCAGATTAATGATTCATGTGGCATAATGTTGAACAAAGCTTACTGATGATATGACTTAGCGTTCATTGAAAATAGTATAAGCTGGTAGTTGCCCATTTTTGTTTTCATTTATGCACTTTGCGCTGTAGTTTTTTTGTGTTTTTTGCACTTACAGTACTGAAATGGAGACTCAGTAAAAATAATTATCTGATTAATTTATGTGTATCAAAATTTACTAAAGCAGCCTATTAGCAAAAAGTTCATATCATATCATATATCAAAAACGTTTTTTATGAGGTTTTATGTGAATTATCCTGATTTTTTGAAAATTAAAGTTTAAAAAGTCCTAATCGAGAAAATTCGCAAGCCTTAACAGCATATATAAAAATATATACACATAATTCTGTTTTTACACGGCTTTTATTTATCACGATCTAAAAAAAAAAGAATTGATTCGGTTTTTGCATGATTTCCTTCGTTTAGTACGATTAAAAAAAGCCATTTGGTTGAAATTTTAAAGACAAATATTTTTACTAACCGTAATCTTTTAGAAATTTAGTTACAGAGCTGAAGGATATGAAACTTATCCCTTTTTTTTCTATGTATGTACAAAAGGGTGGCATAAATTTTTTTTTTGCTTCCAACAGGTTCACAAGTTGCAGGCACACGCAAGGAATATTCTGGTGCAATTTTAGCTGATAATATTAATATTTACTGGTAGCTCATCAAGCTTTTTGTTTTCCATACGATTTGTATGGGGAAAAATGCTATACAATACATTTGTCTCTATATATCGTGAAAAAAAAAAAATCTTACATAAACAGGACCTATCCTAGATCATAAAATTTCCCATAAAAAAGCTCCTTAAATTTTTTTTCGTGAAATTGATTAGCTTTAAGCTCTGCAGTCGACAATAAAGCAACCAAAAAGGCATCTATGTTGAGTTTTAAATGGCCAAAAGTAATTACTGTTAATATTTACGTGTGAATAACAACTTAAATATTTCTAAAATTATGAATAAATCATTTTATTTTATTGGCATTATCATTGAAAACTTTGCAGGATTTGAATTACCGACTGTACAAAAAGTTATGTCTGCATTTTTTATAGCCATAAAGTGCTGAACTTAGCTATCAATAGTGCTAAAAACACAATAAATCTTGTGAAAGAAGGTGGTTCCAAGCTAGAATACATACTTGTGGAACTGATTATGCAATTAGAAAAGTAATTCAATTACACGCTTCGTGGAAAAACTTACTTAAAAATCGTAATCGTCGACAATGATCTATTGACTAATGAAAATTTTGTTAAATAGCAATGGTACAATTTTTATTATAACTGAAAAAATGGTGATCTATAATGATAATTTATTTTATTTTAAGTTAAAGAAATACAAAATTTGAAAATGCAGCAGTTATTGAAGCAATGCTTTCTTACAATTTGGATTCGATTTTCGATGGTCTTGAACTATTTGTAATAAATATTGAAATTACTGTTCATATTTTGTTAAGCATTAATTGTATTCTTCTATGAGGGCAATATCACGCTCAGCCACGTCGTTTGTGACCTTTAATGTTTTAAAATTCTAAATTTTCGATATAGCTTTCGTTTTTATGCCATAACGATATGTCTTCTTTCAGAAAATCGTAAGGTTAATCAAACGTTTTAAAAAAGGTCAATGAATGTTTAGAAACAAAATGGCTCGTATCTTTTTGCAACATTTCATTAACTTTTGTATAATTTATTTCATATTCACTTTTAGTATTTTATCTTTTAAAGTAATCGGAATATTTTCATCAAATAAAGATAATATTTCATTTAAATACCACAAATGACCTGTCAATTTTTAACAACCATTTTGTGAAACAGATAAGTCATTGTTTTTAATCAATTATTTTATCAACTCGCCAATTACTTGGTGCCAAAATAGCAGAGGAAGAAGTGAACCATGAACTATTAGTGAAGAATAAATTGATAAAAATACAAACTTCACGTGAACCTTGAATTTCTTTAGCTGTGAGCAAAAACTGATCTCTAAAAATAAATATTTTCAACATATATGTATGTATATGGGCAATTCTCTAGAACCTTTTACTTACGATATTTCAATTACTTAATAAAAATTCAAGTCGGTGGCACAGCCACATATTCATGATTTTTATGTTTATTTTGTCTCAATAATACATATTTTCATGTTGAACATTGAAATTTTCAATGCTCCCGATTCTAAACTTTTTCAAATTCTTATACTTTTGACAATCTTAGGCTTAGGGTTGCCAACACGGACTGATGTCTGACCCGGAGATTCAATAAGTGGACTTTTATTTGAATTTTCTTAAAAACATAAGTAAAATTATTTAATACTAGCTGTCCCGGCAGACGTTGTTCTGCCCTTTTCGATGTGTGGGGCGATGTTGTATGAACACATGCGATGGAATGTAAAAGCGAAACCGCCCATTTTCCCAGTGAAACTAACTTTTGTCCCTATTCTTTTACAAATATATAGCAGGCCTGGCAGACGTTATGTGAGGCGATAATTTTTTCCTTTGAAGCTTACTTTTGCCCGTACCTTTTATATATATGTTTATGTACTAAGCCCCATTCATCTGCTTCCAGTAGTTGGTGATATATGTTGAATTTGATTTTGAAGGGCGTGTCATCGCCCATTTTTGAAACCAAACATTGTAAAAACCTTTTATAGGCCACAATTATGAAATCTTCATGTAAATTCTATTTAAAAAGTTATTTTTTGTAAGGGCCACCCAAAGTATGCACCCTAAATAAAATGTGTACGGTCTAAGTTGTGCCACTCAATATAAAAGCCATGTTGTGTAAGTTCCATGAGAATCGAATAAGCGGTCTTCGAGAAAATAATATTTTAAAAATGTTTTTGTATTACGGCAAACCTAAATATGCATTTATTCCTCTTATTATAAAAGACACGTGCTGTAAATTCCATGTGGTGTAAATTCGGTGTGAGTTGATTTACCGGACTTAGTGAAAATTCTTTTTTAAAAATATTTTTGTTTGTGGGCCAACCTAAATATTCTCCCTTAACAAAAGTCTTGTCTTAACATACTGTAAAATTTTCATCAAAACCTGCCGGATAGTTTCCGCGTCCATAAAAAACAAACAGATAGACGGACAGGTAAAAACTAAACTTTATAAAAACAACAAATTGCAGTTTAACTGTAAAAAGCAATGTACACTTTTTAAAAAATTTGGAGTCGAGTTGATGCCTAGGAGACTAAACGAGGCGCTTAAAGCCAAAGGGAAACAAACCAATTATTAAAATATTTGAAAAGTTTACTTTTTATGGTGAAGTTCTGTTCTCCAAATCTGGCAAAGTTGCTCAGAATTACCCGCATAACCTTTTCCTGCCATACCCTTTTTGAAAAAAAAAAATCAACCCGCCCTTATGTATAGCCATCATAAGTTGCAAATATAGCTTTTGTTAAACTGATTATAAGTTGGGAACCTCTGAATGGATATCAAAAATATGGATGTCATAAGAAATATAATTTAATGGCCTGTAATTTTGACCAATTATTTTTTTTAACAAAACGCTATTTTTTCAAAAAAATGTGTTAAAAATTTATACTTTTTAGCATGATAGGTATGCTTGATGATTTTGCTTTAAAATGATGTACAATTTGCATAGATTTTTTTTTAATTTTACCAATTTTTTTAAAAATGTTATTGGTAAAAATTTCAGAAAAATTATCATGTATCCAAAACTATAGGCTAAATTTCAAAACTAGTCTTACCAGTATAGTAGGAAATTCAATTATCTTTCTTATGACATCCATATTTTTAATATCCATTCAGGGGCTCCCAACTTATACCGCTTTTTATAAAAGCTATACTCTTCCTCTTCAAAACACACTTGGAATCATATCGATATATTTTTTTCAAATTTTTCATACAAATTTACACACAAAAGTTTGTATGGAGACCTATATAATAATTTTCAATTTAGGATACTTTGAAAAGCAAAAAAGATATCAATATAATTACGAGTGAGTTTTCAAGAGGAAGAGTAGTTCTTTCGAAACTCATTAATGGATTCATAAAAAAAAATATATTTCTATATAAATTTGCCCAAGATATCTAGAAAAATCGTGATTTTCGCACTTTTAGGTTAGAATATCTCGAAAACCGGAGCTATTTGAGAAATTCTAAGCTTGGATTCGAGTTCAGCGCGTCAAAACCTTCGGTTAAGTAAGGCAACAAAATCATTGTTGCCCTGTGTTATTTTATAGTTTGTGTTTTTTTCGTTTTTTTTTTCTTTGAATTTATCAGAATTTGAAATTCGGGAAAACTGCTGACTTAGATTCGATTTTTTTTTTGTTGCTGTCGACAAAAATAATATTCAACCCGGAGGGATTGACTTTGAACCCGGAGACCCGGAAATCATACTCAAAACCCTGAGTCTCCGGGCGAAACCCTGAGTGTTGGCATCCCTACTTAGGCTCTTGACATTCACTTAATTCAATTAATTATTCTGGTTGTAATAACATTAGATATGAATTTAATGTCAAACATGATAAATTAAGTGATAGTAGTAATCCATCACTATATTTTGAGTCAGATAAACGCAATACTATTGAGTTATTACAACTTATAGTTTTGACAATCAAATGTAACATCTGTACATGGCGGCACCTCCAGCTCAAAATCGACGCGAATTTCACATGTTTCTACAAAAAAATTTAATGCACATATTGGTTAATGTTTGAACAATCTGTGAGCGGGCCAATATTCACAAAAAGTTATTACTATTTGAATTAATAGTACATACCAGAGAACGTCACTGAGCCATTCGTCATTTTGTCCATTCATGAATCTGTTGAATCTTTCAGCTGATTCAGACAGATTCACCACTCACAAAAAATTTAGTGAATCTAGACACCATTCAGATTCACGGAAAAATCTGTGAATCTGAATCTGCTTCTGCATTATTTCTAGTGAATCCTGATTCAACTCGATTCACTCCGTATAAATAACTGAGTGTTTCATGAGCTACTCATGAATCAAAGGCACATATTGGATCAAAAAAGTTTGTGATACTCGCGTGGAACATTTTGGGAAGTTTTTTAAAATATGGGGAAAGGTCGAAAATTGTATTTTGAAATAATTTATTCCTTAACACTTCTAGGGTGGCTCCGGACCCTGGAAGGACCGTTTTTGACCCATTTTTGGAATTTTTTTTTCTGTAATTAATGGGAAAAGGTCGAAAATGGATTTTGGACTTCATTTAGGGTGGTTCCGTAGTCCGGCCCCGGGAAAAGACCGTTTTTGACCTATTTTTGGAATTATTTTTTCTCTGTAATTATTGGGAAAAGGTCGAAAATGGATTTTGGACTTCATTTAGGGTGGCTCCGTAGTCCGGCCCCGGGAAAAGACCATTTTTGTCCTATTTTCGGAAAAAAAATTTTTTTCTGTAATTAATGGGAAAACGTCGAATATGAATTTTTGACATCATTTAGGGTGCCTCCGGACCCTGGAAAGGACCGCTTTCGATCATTTTGGTAGTTTTCAAGTTCCGGAGCTACTCCTAAAGTTATCCAAAACGCATTTTCAACCTTTCATAATCGATTGGAGCAAAAAAAAAATTTAGGGTGGTTCATAAATTTTTTTTTTTTGCACCAATGCATAGATAAAGCTCGAAAATTACTATTTTCGACATTTCGAAAGAGCTATCCAAAACTGGATCACAACTGCTAATAACCGATTTTGTTGTCAAATGCAGTGCCATCCAGTCAAAAAAAAAAGAAAATCCTAATCTTGTTGAAGATATCACAGAGAGAACTTCACAATTGGAACGTGATAATGACGTACAAAATATTTCGAATGATGATAGCGAGTTTGAGTCATTTTTCGCAAGCGATCGCGTATGATATCCGATGTTGATAGCGAATAGAGCTATGTTATTTCCATCATTTCGATTTTTTTTTAATTTGTTGTTTATTAATTGAACTGCTATAATTTTATAATTATGTTTGGAACCCTTCCCCTTTTTTCTATGTACTTCATGTCTTTTTTTACACGGTTTTTCCTGGAACGTATCTACCGTGTAAAAACAGAATTAGGTGTATACGATTTTTCAAGTCATACGTTTCACTTTAATGAGCTCCTTATGACGTCATAGTCTACGAGAAAATTTTATTTTAGATGAATGTCAAATAAATAGTTCCTAAATAGTTTCTGTCTTTTCAATGATATATTCTTTTCATTATAGGTGCATTATTTAGAAATAATTCTTAGATATATCTAATTCATTATACATATGTATGCACCAAAGTTTTTTTGTAAGTATTTGGAAGTTCGACGAAATGCGCTTATGTGCTCCTTTTCTTAAGACTTACTTATTTTGTTAAGAAATCAAGCCAAATATAGTGAAAAAGCTCTCCGAAAAATCGACAAGCTCCTTTTGAAATTTCGAAACTTGAAAAGGAATAACGTAAAATTCAAATTTTTAGTGCAGTGACCGCCGGAGTTGTAATATTTAGTGTCAACTAAAATTAAATTTTTCTCTTTGTTTTTGTAATACATATTTCGTTGCACTCATTCTTAGTGAGTGATAAAAGCTTTTACCCAAAGGTAACAAATTATAGTAAAGTGGGCGGAAAATTAACGGGGACTACTAAAGACTTCGAATGTGCAACTCCCTGCTGCTCATGCTGCTTATCATGTTAAAATTTACAATTTAGAAATTTTTATGGTCTTGTCGCAGTGGCGAACATTTAAAAAGTAAATTGGAGCAGTGGAACAGCAGCAGAACTCATTGTCCTGTCCGCTATGTTTTGTGCAAACGTATCATGACAGTTCAGCTTTCATTGTTATTATTATAATTTTTAGTCGTTTTTTTTTGTCGTGGCTTGTTGTCGTTTTGTGCTGTAAAATTTTTAAATTCAAGGTTTTTCGGGTGCTACTGCTTCTTTGGAATGGTTGCATAAATTTTATGGTTTTTCTGAGTACATCTTTCCTTCGACGAATGTCTTTTTAATGGAAATTTTTTTGAACACATATTTGTAGTCTTGTTTGACATATTTAATTTGGATTTAAAGTTGTTAAACAATTTTTCTTGCAGAGTTTTTTTTAAAATGCTAAATAAATTATTCCATCATCATCAGAATTAGTTTAGTTCAAAGGGAAAGTATACAATTTGCTTGATATTTATTCACAAAACATATGCTCGCGGCGGATTTAAGTTTGATGCCCCCCTAAGCCCTTGCCAATGCGTCGCCTTTTTTTTCTACTTATGTAAAATTGATTATCAAAGTTATATATCTAGTTATTAAATATTTAAATTATCAAATATTATTTTTAACATGTATAACTATTTATTGGTTTACATATCGCTCACTTACTTCAAGACTGGCATAACTCAAAAAACATAAAGTGGGAGAAAAACGCGTTTAAAGTTTTCAATAAGTTACTTTTCATATGAAAATTATGAAAAGTATACCTACATAAACTCTCCACACAAAGCAAGTTTATGAGATACTTTTCTGATTTTTTCACACGAAATAAAACATGAAATGGCGGATATTTCTGCATCATTAACTCAGAAATCACGTTTTTTGAGTTATGCCAGTCTTGAAGTAAGTGAGCGATATGTTCTTTAAATAATTTTAAGTAAAAGTATTAAGTAGTAAATACATTTTTTAATTAACTTATGAGTTCAATTTCTTTTTTCTCATACTTGCACCAGAAACATGTGCTCTTTCGTTTGCCCATGACTCGTTTGTCTGAATTTTTCTAATTTTTTGGCGACGATTATCATAACGATAATCATCATGGACTCCAGATAGTGTCTTGGCTTTTTCTTCATATTCAGAAATTGTTTATCTCTTATATCTTGAAAAAAAGACGACAGAGAACCATAAATTTTGGCAACAGATGATAAATTGATTTGAGAATCATAAAGTTTTTTATTCGTAGCATTGAAATGACTTAAATTACGTTCCAAACAATGACTGGAATTGCTGTTTCTAAATGATGTAATTTTCTTAGTAGTCCGATAGCTTCAGATCGTGTCTTCGGTTTTTCATCTCTGCTTTCTGCAATAAAATCCAATGCATCAATTATTGCAGATCACTCTTTTTCTAGAGTATAACATAGTGCTAAACAGACCAACGAGTTTGAGACAGACTTTTGAGCGTTAGTTTTGTACGCTGCTCCCAACGATGTATAGATATGGTAAAAAATTAACCATACTCGACTACTACACATACTGAGTAAGCTGCACAAGTGAATACTAAATTTAATGAATGGGCAGAACAAGGAACGTTATCCGCTAAAGAATTAATTGTTTTAATTCGTGACTGAAGTCCTGAAAATATACCTGACATATTACTAGCGTTATCATAAGATTGACCACGACAGTTCTAAATAGTTTAATACAGCGTTTTCAATATCTCTAGCTTTATGACCAGTATTTGGTAAGAATTCTAAAAATCTCTCAACGATTTCACCATTTTTATGTACATATCAAATAATTATAGTAAGCTGATCGACATGTGCAATGAATGGCGTAGATTCTATAATGATACTAAAATACTTAGCGTAAAATACTTCAGTAAAAATGCGTTGTAGTGCTTTATGTTGCATTAACAATATGATTTCTTCATAGATCGTTTTTGATAGATATGACGTATTACCACAACCAGGGTGCCCAATAATCTTTAATTTTCAGATAGCAATGGATCAAAGCCCTAAATTTTAACCCTTATACCACCATATATCGTAAGCCGTACAAGGTATTGTGATGAAATTTGGTAAACGGGTACATTCCAAATATATTTTGAATTGTGATAAAAGTGGGTGCAATCGTAAAAGTGGGCGTGTCACTTTTCAACCGTTAAAAACTTTGATTCCGTATATCTCAAAATTGGCACAAACGATTTTCATAAAAATTTTTGTGATGATGTCGCTGAAAGCAGTCATCAATACAAGCTCAGCCATTATACTGAAAAAACTCGTTGAAGGGCGTGGCACAGCCCACAATATTTATAAACGTTATATTAAGAGAACTCATAACGTAATCGTTTTGATATTTAATAAGGCAGATATACTTGCTAAAAGGCAAGTTTTTGCAAAAATTTGGTGCAATGGAGCATGTGAGCGTGGCACCTCCCATACAATCTCCCATGAGAGTTATCTTCATAAAATTTGGCTAGGAGTTGTCGGCTTGTATGGGCTTTGAAACTAAATGAAAATTAACTTGATTGCAGTAGTGGGCATGGCACCTTCTATATTGCCATAAAGTTGTAATCGCTATATTAATTGAACTATTGCAACAATTGGTATGAAATTTAATTTAGGTGGTTTACTTGCTATGAGGTATAACTGAATCAAAAGTGGACGAAATAGCACCAGTTGGCATGGCACTCCCTCTACAAGTAAAATACCTTAAGTGGCATATTTTTTGAAAAACTAAAATTTGGTGAAAGAGTGTTGCTTATGGAAAGCTATTTCTGGATAAAAATCAGACTATATTACACCAGTGGGTTTGTTACCGCCCTAAATTACGGCATATATCGCAAACTATACAACCTATTGAGCTAAGATTTGGTATGTGGATGTCAATGACGAATATAATTTAGTAACCCAAATGTAGGCGCCATTGGAGAAGAAGGCGTGGCACATTTAAATTTCTTAGTTTTAGTTCGATTTGCTTCAATATTTTTTTTTTTTTTTGACTTTGTCAACCTCTTTCATTTTTATTCATTATTTTCTTTATTTTTGAGACTTCTTCAGCGATTTTGAATTGTTTCATAATTTCTTAACCTCTTTCAACTTTTTTGAACATTTTCATACTATATTATTTCGACATTTTTAAGCTTTTTTCATATTTTTCGACACTTTGAATTTCTTTCAACTTTCTTCAATGGTTTCCATATTTTTTCGACTTTTTCGGTCTTTCACAGGTGTTTCCATATTTTCAACCTCTCTTGACCTTTTTACATCTCACATTTTTTTCGACTTATTCAGTCTCTTCAATGTTTTCTAACATTTATTTAAAAGGAACTTTCAGTGCAGTGTAGGGAATGTGAGTTTCGGCCTGGCCGAAGATAACGCCTCCACTTGTTTTATGTTGAGATTATGCTCTTGTATAGAATACCATAAAGATAAAGATAACCTACATAAGAGGAACTACAATTTACTTTTATAAAAATTACGTTTAAAAAAATTTACAAAGGCGTGAACCAGCTCATTTTCTAGTTCAATTGATTGAACTTTTATTTTGTATGCTAAATATGAAGAATAGATGTAGCTCCTTGCAAGTAGCTGTAGACACAAACCTGAAATAATCAAATATATACTACTTTGCTTTAATTTTCAGAACCGGTTTTAGATCATAAGAAGCCCTGTGTATCCAGTAGATGTTGGGCCCAAATATTAAAATAAAATCACATAATAAAAACAGTGATGAAGCAGCGGAAAACGAAAAAAAACTTTGGTATTAGCATCTGCAATCAGTGCTGTCGTTTGTACTACAACAGTAATTTTGTACTACCCTTCTGCCACGCGTACTACTGTACTACCCAACCCTCAATTTGTGCTACCGACAATTTGTAACAGCTGATATATGCAAGGTACAGTAGCGAGCATAAAAAATGCAACTGCGAGCGCTGAGTCAGAAAATTTGCGATTTCTTAAAAACAAATTGTGTTAGAGCTTTATAATTTTATATCTACATGCAAATGGTTCCTCACGTTATTGATGCAAATTTTTGTTGAATTATCTGCATCCAGTATTCTGTAATGCATAAAATAACAAGACAACCTCAAAAATTAAGCGAGCAAAAAAAATTAAACTCTTCAAAATTCAATTTATTTCCATAGTTTCCGTATTCTTACAGGAGAATATTTTTATCTTAAGTTAATACTTAGAGGCATAACCACTATTGGCGATGTCTGCACGGAATCTGGAAGGCATAGAATCCACTAAGGACACAAAAGTCTCCTTGGATGTCTTATTCCACTCTTCCTGGAGGGTTTCTTCCAAGTTCTTTACTTTGGAGTGGTTTTTCTCTTTCACTTCGCGATATACTAGTTCCCATAGATCCTCTGTGGGTTTGAGATCCGGTTACTGAGTTGGTCTCTCCAAAATTTTCATTTCATGGTCACTTAAAAATTTTCGAGGTAAGTGACTTCTGGGCTTGGGGTCGTTTTCGTGCTGAAATATATAGCCGAAAGTTCTTTTATCGATAAGATGTCGCAGCATGTAATCTCTAAGGATCCCGCATTAAACGCTTGCATTCATGAATCCATTGATTTTGACGAACGAACCAAGTCCATTACGGGAGAAAGAAACTAAGAACGATGTAGAGTTAAGTTCATTCTTTCATACCTTTAGCAATTATGGATCGGCTGCCATTTTTACAGTGGGTAGTTGGTATGTAGGTAAATAACGTTGTCTTGGGATATTCCGCACGTAATTTATTCCATCAGAGCCGAACAAATTAAACTTGCTTTCTTCGCTTCATAACACCTTGACCCATTGCTCGCTTGTCGACTGCAAATACCACTTTGGAAATGTAGGCCGCTTTTTTTATTGACTTTGCTTACATGCAGTATTATAGGTGTCCGTATGGCGAACAAATTTCCTTCGTTGAACCGTCGCCTAACTGTATGAACTCTAATAGGAATGCCAATTTTTTCGATCACGTAGTCAGCAAAATCTTCTGCCGCGCTCCTTGTATCATTTTTGACCTTCAACATCATATGTCGATCTTAGCGCACTGTTGTTTTTCGTTGATCTCAACCCTATATAGAACCTATGGGAGCTAGTAGATTGCGAAGTTTTGTATGCATTTAGTAGATTGATCCCGGGATTGAAAACTTCGATCCCAAAACTCAAAAAAGCTCCGGGATTGCCACCCCTAATACATACATATACTACACAGTGGGCTTTAACCAACTTTTAATAAAAGTGTGAGTTACTACAAAAACTTAAATTGAGGATTATTTGGGATGTAATTTGAATTCGATATATGAAAAACATAAGAAATCCTTAAAGTTTTTTTTTTTTTTGATTCCATATTTACTGTTTTTCAATGATATTACATACACACCTGCTCAAAATAATAGGTACACTTTTGAGTTTTTAGTTTAAGCTCTATTACAAAAATATTTGGGCAACTTAGAGGAAAAATCGTAGTGGCATCGTGAAGTACACAATTTGGAAGCACTATATTCAGTAAAAAAATTTATGTGATTCCCTTAAATATCGAGCGTTTCTACTTACTGTGCATAGTTAGAATATTTGCCTGCTCAAAATAATAGGTACACCTGCACTAGAGCACCCATATGTGCAAAAGTGTGATTTGTTTCGCTCCACACGTCTTTTCTAATAGAATGAGGTTAAAAAAGGTCTGCAAAAAAATTTAGTGTTTCTATTGGAAACAGGCCAGTCGCTTTTGACCCAAAGGCTGAAAAATGAGCTTAAAATGATTTTTTTATTTATCGATCTACAACTGTAAAACAAAAGATTTTTGGTGATAACGACCCAAATTAAATTGTAAAATTAAATGGCTAATACATCTTTCATACACTATTTGTATCTATATATGTGCGTTCGTGGTCTTAAATGATTTTAAACACAAATTTTATGAAATATTTTTCCATTGTTTTTAAACGGTCCCCATTAAATATTCGAAGAAGATAAATTTGTTCCCGTTATCTTATTTAATAGAGTATCTCATGTAGTTTAAGAAAAATTTTTGTTTTTTTGAAAAATATTAATTTTTCATGCTAAAAAAAAGCTATTAAAATTAATTTTAAAATGTTTTTTTTGACTTATCTACATTATGGTGACCAAAAAAAAATCGAATTTTCGTGTTATGTAAAAAAATGAAGGTCTGAAAAAATTTCATTAAAAATATTGATATTTAGAGGTCGCAAGTGTCTGATTTAGGAATTAAATTCATTATTTTTATTTGCGAGTGATTATAACTCTTCCCAAAAGACAATTCTGCATGAGATACGGGCTGTTGGCATTGATTCTTATATTTTCTGTTCTGCTGAACACGATGGTGATAGTTGTTTTGCTATACAGTGGCTGGGTATCTTAGTAGCATCGAAAATCTCAATGAAAACAGCGAAAAAACAGCGCAAATTCGGGTTTAAGTGAGGTAAACTCTTAGTTTACTTTGTTTTCTTAGTCTAACATTCTTCAGCATTGTAGTCCGAAAACAGACAAAGCAATTTTGACTAGTCTTGTTGTTCCAGTATTTTTTTTTTTACCAGAAGAACAGATTAATAGAAAAATAAAAAATCCTCGAAAACGGACCAAAACTCAAGCTTAAATGAGGTAAATTCGGGTAATACATTTTTAAAGATCGTTTTCCGAAGTAATTTTTTGCGCTGAATCCGAATTTGGCCTCAAAATCGACCCATCACATCAGAACTCTGAAGTATTTTAGGTTAAGTACCTAAAAAATGAGGTTTTTTGTCAATAGAAACCCTAAATTTTTTTGCAGATCTTCTTTTTTAACCCCATTCTATTAGAAAAGGCGTGTGGAGCGAAACCTATAACACTTTTTTACATTTCATACATTTCATGGATGGTCTAACCTGCACGTTGATTCAAATTTTTGTTTGAAATTTTTTGTTTTTAATTCTTTTTTGAGCTTTCTTTAGAAGAATATTATGTTTTCTTTTATTAAACCTTAAAATGCAGTGAATTGACAGCAAACATTTTAGTTGAGATGGGTCGTAAGTCACATTGCTCTGCTGAGGATTCAAGACTGACTTTAAAGTTGAAATAAAGGAAGAAACTCTCTTCAATGCATTGCTAAATTGTTCTCACAACTTCATGAGAAATGTATTTACAATCGATTAGTAAAAAAAATATCGCGGTAGACCACCAAAAACCGCTCCAAGAGTTGATCTTCATATTGTAACTTTCGAAAAAATAGACACATTTAAGTCTTCAAAGACAATTTTGGCTGAAATTGGGAATTTGGTTAGTGCTCAAACAATTCGATGGCGTTTATTAAAGGTTTACATACATGAGGCTTAATTTTGCAAGAATCACGGAAACTGGTCAGGACATAATATTTTTGTGAGTCTGAAGTGAAACTCTTTGCTTTTAGGCAACCGCACAATCCTTTCTGAATCGTTGCCAAATAAATTGATCATAGTTTCATCACTTCATAAGATATTACGCCACTTTTTCTCCCATTCAGGTCATGACCAGTTTCCGTGATTCTTTCATGATATTCTAACTATGCACAGTAAGTAGAAACGCTCGATATTTAAGGGAATCACATACATTTTTTTACTGAATATAGTGCTTCCAAATTGTGTACTTCACGATGCCACTACGATTTTTCCTCGAAGTTGCCCAAATATTTTTGTAATAGAGCTTAAACTAAAAACTCAGAGGTATACCTATTATTTTGAGCAGGTGTGTATGTGTAAAGCTAACACTCTACAGGACGCTCATTCTACCTGTGCTTCTTCATGGCGCTGAGGCATGGGTGGTTTCGACAACAGACGCAGTCGCTCTTGGAGTGTTCGAGAGAAAGTTCTCCGCAAAATCTTTGGTCCTGTTCGAGTTGGCGACGACTATCGCATTCGAATAAACCACGAGCTGTATGAGCTCTACGCCGACATTGACATAGTTAAGCGTATAACAATACAGCGACTACGCTGGCTCGGTCATGTCCATCGTATGGATAAAGAAGCTCCAGCGAAAAAGGTATTCGAAGGGAAGGTCCCCGTCAACGACGAAGAGGGAGACCATGCCTCCGGTGGATAGACCAAGCTGAGGAAGCCCTAACCACGCTTGGCATTAACGATTGGAGAAGGCGCGCGCAAAACAGAGGCGCCTGGCGAGAGCTAAAGAGGTCGGCCGTAACCTGACAACGGGTTGTTATGGCCATCTAAGTAAGTAAGTAAGTGTATGTACATTAGGGTGATTCAAATTTTTTTGAGGTGCTGTTGCTTAAAAAGTAAGTTTATGATATGAAGATAATTTTGACAAAAATTTAGTTCTGTATTTTAATTTTATAGGGTGGTGCCGAAGCCAGTTAATTTTACATGTAAATTGTTTGGAAAAATTTCATATTTTGATTAAAGCTTCTTTTCATACATTAAAATAATTGGGAAATAATTTTTGAATAGATATGTTACTTAAGAATTGTCTGCTTTACAAAAGACTCCATATGGCCGAATCGCCAGTGTCAACCGATAAAAAGTTATATCGATTTAACTTTCACTATATTTTACACTCATGGTAAATGCACTTTGCCGTTCCGTTTGTAAAGCATGGAAGGGTGCGTGGCAGGTATGGAAAAGCATATATATTCTTGATCACCGTCACCTCCTGAATAGATTTAGATATGTCTGTCTCTCTGTCTATGGAAATCACGCTAAAATTACGATTGTCAATATTTATTGTGCATAAGTTATATTGGTTCAATGTCATTCCATATATGGGACGTTCTTTTACAAACCGAACGAATTTGGACGAAAATTGACCGACACATTTTTGATTTGACTGAAATTTTTTTTATGAGTTCTGTATCGAAAAAGAAGGGATACATAATTGAGGATTTTTTTGAAGAATTTTTTTTTTACAAAATAGAGCCAATTTAAATTTTGAGAATTTCGTGATTTTTGGCATGAAGACTCACTTTCAAAAATTCATAAATCCGGTTCTGTTAAAGCTAAAAAATTGATTTTATTTTCATTTTAAAGCTAAAAGAACGAACTTTAAAAAAAAAACATTTATTAAAAAATTATTAACAATTTAATATTGTTATAAATAATTTAAATGTTTAAATCAATTTTTAATAACTTTTCCTACCCTGTATTAAATTTTTAATGTGACCATCGCGTTCTTTGTCAAATTTCCTATCGAAAACGTATTGTTTTTGTCTTATTTGTGCCGTCACCTCCTGAATAGATTTAGATATGTCTGTCTCTCTGTCTATGGAAATCACGCTAAAATTACGATTGTCAATATTTATTGTGCATAAGTTATATTGGTTCAATGTCATTCCATATATGGGACGTTCTTTTACAAACCGAACGAATTTGGACGAAAATTGACCGACACATTTTGATTTGGCTGAAATTTTTTTTATGAGTTCTGTATCGAAAAAGAAGGGATACATAATTGAGGATTTTTTTGAAGAATTTTTTTTTTACAAAATAGAGCCAATTTAAATTTTGAGAATTTCGTGATTTTTGGCATGAAGACTCACTTTCAAAAATTCATAAATCCGGTTCTGTTAAAGCTAAAAAATTGATTTTATTTTCATTTTAAAGCTAAAAGAACGAACTTTAATAAAAAAACATTTATTAAAAAATTATTAACAATTTAATATTGTTATAAATAATTTAAATGTTTAAATCAATTTTTAATAACTTTTCCTACCCTGTATTAAATTTTTAATGTGACCATCGTGTTCTTTTAATATACTATCGTATGTTTACCACGGAATTTGGTGGTATTTTCGTCAAACCTATTTGCTCTTCAAACACACTGTGTTTTTAATAAATATTTTTTTAAAGTTCGTTCTCTTAGCTTTAAAATGAAAATAAAGTAATTTTTTTAGCTTTAACAGAACCGGATTTATGAATTTTTGAAAGTGAGTCTCCATGCAAAAAATCACGAAATTCGCTCTCTTTTGTAAAAAAAATTTTTTCAAAAAAATCCTCAAAAACATATCCCTTCTTTTTCGATACAGAACTCAAAAAAAATTTTCAGCCAAATCAAAAATGTGTCGGTCAATTTTCGTCCAAATTCGTTCGGTTTGTAAAAGAACGTCCCATATATGGAATAACATTGAACGAATATAATTTATGCACAATAAATATTGACAATCGTAATTTTAGCGTGATTTCCATAGACAGAGAGACAGACATATCTAAATCTATTCAGGAGGTGGCGGTGATCAAGAATATATATGCTTTTCCATACCTGCCACGAAACCTTCCATGCTTTACAAACGGAACGGCAAAGTGCATTTACCCTGAGTGTAGAATATAGTGAAAGTTAAATCGATATAACTTTTTATCGGTTGACACTGGCAATTCGACCATATGGAGTCTTTTGTAAAGCAGACAATTCTTAAGTAATATACCTATTCAAAAATTATTTCCCAATTATTTTAATGTATGAAAAGAAGCTTTAATCAAAATATGAAATTTTTCCATACAATTTACATGTAAAACTAACTGGCTTCGGCGCCACCTTATAAAATTGAGATACAGAACTGAATTTTTGTCAAAATTATCTTCATATCATAAACTTACTTTTTAAGTAACAGCACCTCAAAAAAAAAACATAGAAAAAAATTTGAATCACCCTAATGTACATTCGATTTTTCCTCTAAGTTGCTCAAATATTTTTGTAATAGAGTTTAAACTAAAAACTCAAAAGTGTACCTATTATTTTGAGCAGGTGTGTATGTACATATGTAAAACAAACATACGTATGAAATTTAAAAAATTTCCAATTTTTTTCAAATTCTTACACATCAAAGTACTTTAATAGATAGCACCATGTTATAAATTTCAACTGTCTAGGTGGTCGGGGTGCTAAGGAAGAGCTGTATTTTGGCCTGAAAATAGCCGAATTTAATCCAAATTTAAAAATTAAATTATAATTCATATTGTTAACATTTTTATACACTTCAAAATGAAATATCACACAGTGAAAATAGTTGGCCTGATTTAGAGATATTCGACATTGAATTCGGCAGTTATCGCAAAAATATGGTTTTTTCCAAACTTTGACCTAACAGTACTCATGACTCCGACTATCTAGGGAACTGAAATTTATGTTGTAGAGCTATCTTTCAAAGTTTTTTAACGTGCCAAAATTTAAGCAAAATCAGATGTTTTTAAAGTTGCATACGTGTGTAATATCATTAAAAAACATTAAATATGGAATAAAAATAAAAAGCTCTAAGGATTTTTTTCCTTTTGATGTATATCGACTATAAATAACATTCCAAATAATTCCCCATTCAAGTGTTTGTAGTAACTCAACTTGTCATTTAAACTTGGTTAAAGCCCACTGTGACTAATTGTTGAAGCAAAATATTGTTATTACTTGCTTATAAAATACTTTGAAAATTTTTGGAGCAAAAATCAGATTTTATTTTTTTTTCTCATTTATTTTTTAATGTAAATTCACGTGGTGGCATTGAAAATTTCAAATAATAGTGTATGAGGTGAATGCAATGAAAATAACAGAGGATTATAGCTGTTACACAAGAAACCAAAGCTCTACTCGCGGAGAAACCACAGTTTTATTCCCATAAAAATTAGCGGTAAACTTTTTTTTATGTGTACATAAGGAAAATCGATAAAAAATTTAATGAAAAATATTATATGTAAATAAGAAAAAACTCAAATTTTCTTCATTTTTTTGGCCAAATCCCGAAAAATTAAAATTTTGCAGCTCTGGTAGCAACCCTAGGACTATTTTTATGAATAAATCGAGTGTTCTTGAAGTATTCTAGAACATTCCATTTGTTTGAACGTGTACGTGTACATACAGACTATAATAAACGAATTTCAACAAATACTATGTTAACTTTTATGAATAATTTCTTTTTATCATATGAGTAGGTTTACACGCAGATTAGTGTAGTACTACCCATTTTTGTAGAATTGTGTTAAACACCCAGTACAACCCAAATAGCAATTAACTGTTAATCCTTATTATGATCTTAAGCTATTATTATACTTATTATTCTCTTATGTACAAAGCTTGCATTTTAGTAATAAACGTGAATTCAGTTAGAAACGTTGTGCTCTTATTATTTGCTGCGCTTATACCAACATTGGTTATGGACCCAGGCAGGCAACCAGCGTTCGGTTATTAATTTTTAGATTTGTTTTTTCCAATAGTTTGACATTATGTCAGGTATAACCCAAATCGATAAGTTCGTTGGAGAAAACTTTTCAGCGTTATTAATCACTTTGGATTATTGGCATGTTATAGTGGGTGTTCTGCCAAAAGAGGAAAAGGAGTCATGGAAAAAAACGGACAGCAAAGCATTGGCGACAATAATGTTGTGCATGAAACCTAAAGAGTTGATTCATATTAAAGATTTGTAGTGTCATTATTTTCAAGAATCTTACTTTTGGTAAGCATTTATTTGAAACAAACAAAAATTTCTTTCAGCATATGCAGATTAAAAAAATATTGTTATTTTACCATCACTAAAATTTGAAAATTTAGTACAAATTATTAAAATATTATAAGAATTTCTTATAGTGTTTGTGAAATAAGCCCATGCATAGGTACAGGCAAAATTATTCTTCAGATCAGTATGTATAATAAAATCACTTTTTAACCTCAACATGGTCTTCGAAAAGAGGTAGTGAATTACAGTTATTACAAGATAATCTGTGTATATGCAAGTATCCAAACACAAGTTTCTTTCTTTCTTAATGCTGGTTGCCGAAAAGTATTGTTTCGCTGCACGAATAAAAATAAATTTAACTTTAATAAAACTTAATATAAGTGCAGAATTAGTTTATAATTTAAACGTGTAAGTTTTTAAACATAACTTATTAAATATAAGGAATATAAAGATTCATAAAACATAAGGGATACTTGGAATTTAACTATCGAAATGCAAGTTAAAAAAGAAAAATAGGTAAAAATTCAGGGAAAATATGTTAAGAAACATGAATTCATGAGGTTTTTTTTTTATTTTTTATAGGAAGCAGAAATTGCTCCTCTTGTTATTTAATCTCATAGCAAATTTATGAACAAGAATGCTAGAAAAATATCTGTTACATCATCATTGAAAAATTCAAGATCATCAAGGTTACCTTCAAGACTATATCCAAGGTTACGGTTGGAATAGTTGCAGCGTTGATATGTGCTATTGCAGGAATTTAATTTTTAGAATAATGAAAGTTTATTTTCATTTAACGAGTTAAAACAATTTAAAGTTTGTATTTAAAATTTTTGAAATAATTGAATTTAAACTAAAATTGGTTTACGTGCAGTAAATATTTAATTATCAATTTCTTTAGCACAAATTACGTACATATAAATGGGCCTTCTGACATGTCAAGATCGTCGTTAAAAATATGTAAGTGTTCTTTTCACATATTAATATAATTTTTATAAACTACTGTATACATATATATTTACTGTCGTAAAGCCTTTAGTCGCTAAAAAAAAAAAACTTAATATGCAATTCTACTCAAAGTATGTAAATTCATTTTGAAAAGTCTAAACTTTGAATATTAATGACAGTGTTAACCATTTTTTATTGGCAAGAATAAAATTGCATTAATATTGTGTCTAAAAAAATATGAAATATCTTTAAATTAGCAAAGCTATAAAAGAGAGATTGATGTGCGGACTCAAAGCTCTCTTCTAATTAATGCTGTGTTGTGATGAGTTGTAGAGTGCAACATACAACTCAAGCACGCTACAGATTTCAATACAGCGAGAGAAGCCTGGGATGAATTAAATTCAATGTATAAAGGTAAAGGACCTGCACGCAAGGTGCACTTATCTAAAAAGCTGGTGCGATTTTGGTTCAATCAATTAAAAAAGTATTCAACCAAATAAATGAATTAAACACAGAAAAAAGGAAAGCAGAAGTAATTTACAAATCGATGACATATGTACCTCAACTAACTGACAGACTACAAAGATCAGATATATACGACAAAGAAAGATACAAAATCGAACCAAAAATTATAAGTACAGTTGGACAATATTACAGCAATACAAAAACTAAAATTGAAAATAATGACAAATCAAACATTATTTACAAAATCCCATGCGGTGGAGGTGCAGCAACAAAGTGCAATATGGTATATGTAGGGACTATTAAAAATAAATTAAAAACAAGTTAAGGTGTTATCTTCTGCCAGGCCGAAACTCACATACCCTATACTGCACTGAAATAACCTTTTAAATAAATGTTGAAGACATTGAAGAGGTTGAGTAAGTCGAAAAAAATGTGAAATGTTAGAAAGATTGGCAGAGGTTGGAAAATGTCGAAAATATATGCAAAATGTTGAAAAAAGTTGAGAGAGGTTGAAAAACTCTAAAAAAGTTGAAAAAGGTTGAAAAATTTTTAAACAATTCAAAGTTGATGAAAAAGTCGAAAAAATAAAGAAACTTATGAAGGAAGTTGAAAGAGGTTGAAAATGTCGAACAAATACATATAGGATATATTGGAAAAAGTTGAAAGGTTGAAAAAGTCGAAAGAATGTAGAAAATGTTGGAAAAAATCGAATAGAAATGAAAATTTTGAAATATGCCACGCCCACTTCTCCAGTTCCACCCACTTTTGGTACAATAAATTATATTCGCGATCGACATCCTCATATTAAATTTTAGCTCAATAGCTTGTATAGTTTGCGATATATGCTGCAACAAAAATTCAAAATTTAGGGCGGTGGCACACCCACTGGTACAATCCAGCCCGGTTTTGATCCAGAAATAGCTTTGCATAATCAAACCCCTAACACCAAATTTAAGTATGATTGCTCACATATTTCGATAAATATGCCACTTACCGTATTTTATTTGTATGGGAGGTGCCACGCCTACTGATGCTATTTCAGCCACTTTTGATTCAGATATGCTCTATAGCGACAGAAATACATACATTAAATTTCATACCAATTGCTGCAATAATTCACTTAAAACAGCGCTAACAAATTTATGTTAATATGGGAGGTGCCACGCCCACTGATGCAATCCTGTCAAAATTAATTTATTTTTAAAGCTTATAGTAACTGACATCTATACACCAAATTTTATGAAGATTACTCTCATAGCACACTATCTATAACAATAAACGTTTTTTGCTTATATGGGAGGTGCCACGCCCACAGGTACTATTGGACCAAATTTTTGTATTAAGAGACCTTATAGCAAGTATATCTGCCTCATTAAATTTTATAACGATTACGTTGTTAGTTCTTTAAATATAACGTTTATAAATATTGTGGGCTGTGCCACGCCCTTCAACGAGTTTTTTCGGTCCAGTAGCTGAGCTTGTATTGATGACTGCTTTCAGCGGCATCATCTCAAAAATTTTTATGGAAATCGTTTCTGCGAATTTTGAAATATACGGAATCAAAATTTTTAACAGTTTAAAAGTGCCACGCCCACTTTTTCGATTCCGCCCATTTTTATCACAATTCAAGATATATTTTATATGTATCCGCTTACCAAATATAATCGCAATATCTTGAACAGCTTACAAGATATGGTAGTATTAATGATAAAATTTAGGGCTGTGCCACGCCCCTGTACGACCCTTTGGAAACTTGAAACCCAGCCTAATCCTAATTTGGTTCACATGTGCACCAAATCACCAAGTTTCATCAAAATCGCTGAAACTTTTTTCAAAATTGGCCGGAGTAAATATACATAGAGTATGGGCGGTAGGCGTGTCTGTCAACCGATTTTGCCCATTTTCAATAGCAAGATGCCTGCAAGAAGATGTGACCTGTGTGTGATAGTTTCATTCAATTAGCTTTCTTGGTTTTCCCGTAAAACTGATTTCAACAGACACCCAGACAGACAGACAGACAGACAGACAGACGGACGGACATCACTAAATCGACTCAGGTGGTGACGCTGATCAAGAATATATATACTTTTCCATACCTGCCACGCCCCCTTCGATGTGTTACAAACGGAGAGACAAAGTGAATATACCCACGGTGTAGGGTATAACAAGAATATCAGCACACAGATCGGACCAAAGGTTACGGCATCAATCTGACCAAAAAACTGCATTAGCAGCCCACTGTGCAAGACTAGGACACACAGCTGACATTGACAACGTTAACATACTGCAACAAGAGACAAACTACAAAAAAAGACTTACATTAGAAATGCTCCACATCATTAAAATCCCACAAGAGCAAAGAATAAACTTTAAAACTGATACTGAGAGCGTTCCACACAATTATAGGTATCTAATAAGAAAATAAAAAACAATAAAAGTAGTTGATGTCCGAATTTTGTATGGTAATAAAGATGTTTTATGTTGTGATTTATGTTGTTTTTTAAAAAAATTTTTGTTTCATGTTAATTTTTATGTAATTTTTCATTTATGTTAATGTAAGCAGAATTTCTGACGAATATTGTAAAAAATATTAATTACTGTAATCGTTCATCGAAGACTTTAAGATTACGATTACAGTAATCGTAATTGCGACTTTTTTCAAATTACGATTGCTGCAATCGTAATCTAAGGTCGTTCGATCAACGATTCCGGATTACTGTAATCGTAATCATGTTGTAATCGCAATCCTTATTGCCCAGCTCTGGTAAAAATAATGAGGCAGTTCGTAAAAAACGATTACTGATTCAAGATATATTCAAGTCGCGAAGCATAACTCTGGAAATACTAATGATAGCAAAACTGGAAGGCATTTTTTCAAAGAAGCGGAAATAACAGCTGAATAAATTTGGAACTAATTGTTCGTTTTTGCACCTTGCATCAATGCTTAAGCTCTGGTCTTCCAATCAATGTTGATGATTTCCGCAAATATTCGCAGAATACTCTGTACCTATATTAATAATTATATCATTGGTTCTACATGCCACCACTGTGCACAAAGTGCTTTACCGTGGTAGCAGCATTATACCCGGTGCTGCCCAGTGAACGAGTAAGCGCTCAAAGAGCGTAAAAAGAACGAGAAGGCGCTTAAAGAGCGTAAGAAAGCGTGCACGTATACAGAATTGATAAGCAAATCATCAAAAAATACTTATCGTGAGCGCGCTTGCATATAGTAGTGGGCACCACTGATTATACCTATTGACCAAATGTCAGAGGAAATACAGGAAGCGTGTAATTAGGATGTCCGGCGTAATAGAGAGCTTTTTACGCGAAAAACTTCAAGGACAAATACTGATTGGATTCACAGACTCTTCATAATATCTGATCCAGTCATAGCAAGTTTGCGCGAAACGCCTAAAATGAAAAACAACCTATTAATATATAAAAGAAACACTTAAAAATTCAAAAAATATAATTGCAAAATATAATTTGTGGAAAATTTCATTGATAGTTTTTGAGTTTAGTGCTGCAGGATTGGCAAAATAATACACTGTGAGATATGTTGTTGTTAGCTTTTTGCATAACTCAATAAAATGAAATGCCAGCTTTTTTGATTGGAATGGAATTTTTATTTAATGTTTTGGTCTATCTGTTGTTAACTTGTAAATGCTTCTTAGAAACTCCAATAAAGGATTTTGGTATCTGTAATCAATGTTCGATCATTTGAATTCTAATTGATAAAATTAAAATAAATAATTCACGATACTGACCCATCGTACTTTGCATTAATTAGTTTGGTTTGCTGACAAAACCATAAAACATGACATAGACCATTCCCAACCTCAAACATGACTAACATGTAGCGATAGAACACGAGACGGCACCCAGTTGGGATCGGGAGCAACATACATAGTCTAAGATTGACAATTGTTCACTACCTAACCTTTTTATCAAATATACAACGTGTTCATTTTGTAAGGTGGGGAGAAAGTGAAAAACAAATCAAAAAATTTAATTATATTGAAACTTAACTTGCTTACCCATTTTCAATGACGTCTATGAAAAAGCATTGTTTTCCCATCAAAGAAGTCGTAAGATCGAATTCGAGTACAGACAGCTTAAAATAAGTTAGAGATTCAAATAAGAAATTTGAATACACATGGATATTAAGTGTCACCACCTATGTAATTTATTAAATTTTGCAATTCAAATACAATTCAAAAAAAAAAACACAATTCAAATTTTTCTTATCGGAGGGTTTGTAGGAGTAAAATTGCCTAGGTGGCGACACTTAAACATTCGTAACTTTTTTATTTAAGAAACGTTCTAAAATTTTTTTTTCAGAAAAAAGTTGTGTAGACTTTACAAAACAATTTTGTGGAAAAATTTTTTTTCTGAACATATGAGAATATGGCTTAAGTTCTCTTTGTTTGTTAAAAACTTAATTTTTTATAAATAATAAATAAAATTTTTGTAAAACCTTTATTTTATATAGATTGTAAGACATTTCTTGTCCTATCACAAAAATTTCATTAACTTTTTCCCAACATTTACTGAGAAATCGCAATTCAAAAAAACACCCACATAAAAATTCACTTGTTCATAACTTTTTAAGAAATCCAAATTTTGCCAAAAAAAAAAATATAGGGCGTTAATATTGATCAATAAGTCTTCTAAGTTATGCAAAAAAAAGTTTAAGTTTAATAAGTTGGTTTTTTCTGTGCCCACTTGAGAAAACTTTACTCAATAATAAATAAATTATAGCCTACATACATATATACATACATACATGTTGACATTTCTGTATGAATGTACAAATGGAATTGCCTTCTGATTCGAAAGTAGCGATCTACTAGGTTAATCATGGAGGGGTCCATTTCTCGTTGGGAAAGTAGCGCCCATGTCCTAAATCAACACAATCAACATGTTAATGTGACTGCTTGGATATTGTGGTATTTAAAACAACAAATATTCGTGCTAGAATGCCGTAAAAGAAGCATGTCAAAGCAAGTGAAATTACACAAAACAGACACAGAGAACACAAGAAAGGACATAAAATTTGGGAGAGAAAAAAGAACATCGAACATGTAGTGGTAGTGTTAAAGAGTGAAGGCCATAAAAATATAAATTGATTTTGCTCGTGACACTTGTGCAATGTTAATTTGTTGAAAGACATGAAAATTGATATCGTCAAAAATTGGCACACGATAAGGAAAAAAACCAGGCATAATACTTTGATAATAAAAAAAAATTAGGATTACAGAATACGGTAGGTAAGTAGAATTAATTTAAGATTATATTTATTTTGAAAATCATCAAATCTAAAAAGTTTAATAAAAGTTCAGTGATGACCATAAACAATGTAAATATAATGCGAGAGGTGAAAATTAAAGACAGCGGCAAGTTATGAGCATGGTTGCCGATTTTGTGCTAATTGGATCATTTGGCACATTGGATCACTTTTTTTCAATTTGGCACATTTTTTGCATAGCTCGGCAACAAGTATGCAAATCAGCAACACTATTAAGAGGTAAACTTCTAGCGTTTTATGTCAATTAAACACTGACTCAGACTGGATTTTTTTTGTTAACTGAAAAAGAACAAAGGAAAAAAGAAAATAGAGTAACGAACGCTTGTTAATTGCGTTTAATATAGTTCTTGTTCCTTTAGAAATTGAAGATCTATGTATGTCAAAATATTTAAACATTTTCCTCATGCAATCCTAAAAGGCTTAACGAATCTAGAGAATTTCAGGATTACTGTAATGTAAAGCCTCATAAAATTTTGGGACTGTCGCTTACTCGATGGCTTGCATTAGAAGCAGTTGTTGCAATTGTATTTTTTAGATTGTTGTCTAGAAGTTAACGGTATAAAATCACAGAAACTTGCTAATATGATGGCGAATCATGACCTTAAAATATATGTATAAGTTAACTTCTTCAATATGACAAGGTTTGTTCTTCTGCTAAAACCAGACTGCCGTTGCTGTGTTCTCATTTTCTTTAGCTTTCTTAAAAGTAACAAAATTGCTTAGTTGACATAATTCGCTATACAAAAGTGTGCAGCGATAAATGATATTAATAAAATGCAACTACCGCAGTTCCCATAAGAAAAATAAAATGAAATAAACTTATTTCGACATATGCGACACCGTTGTGTTGCATGCCCTTGAAATTCCAACATGTTGTTAACCTATGGGTTTTCATATCATGTTGTTAACCTATTGGTTGTTAACTCGTGCCTCTCTAAAATGCGAAGCGTCCTCGTTTCGCTCTCTGATACTTTGAAGGATGTCATTAAGGCTATACTCTTTAATTTGCTCCTGCATATGCTGTCTCCTTAAGATAACAAATATAGCTGCGATAGACGTTAGTATCCGAACAAAAATTATAACAGGCCATTGGCCATTCTTCTGCGAGTCTAATTCTTCCTTCAGCGTCACGATATGTTCCGTGTTATCAATGTGGATTTTATGCAGATAAGGTAACGACAGTTTCAGTTCGTGTTCCAGCACCTTCAAATCAACAGTCTTCGGTGGATGTGGTTGGAGTATTGGGAGATGATATCCAGTAACGTATTTTATTCCATTTACCAGGATTTCTGTAGTAAAGGTTATAAGGTACGAACCCGATAATGTCACATTTTCTCCATCTAGGATTGCGGTATTGGTGATATCGTTTAGCATTGCAAAACCCGGTTGAACTTCAGTAATGTACGAAACATGGTGAGCCGATTCTGTGTAACAGCTAGCTGTATTATTATTGAGTAGCTGTGAGAGGCAAGCTGAGGTTGTTGGTTGACACATATGTACAATTCCATCAGATTTGGCCTTTTAGCTGGCATGGTTTTTTTTTTTTTGGAGTACATCTTTCAGCCATAGTTTTTCTTGAAGCTAAGGCTGTCTTGAATTAATATTCAAGGTTGTTCAATTAAAATTCAGATAGTAATTTTTTTATTTAACTTTATATGTAACTTTTCATATTTTCTTTTAACTTAAAAGCAATTTTAAATATGTCTCCCTCTGAATTTTAATTGTTCCTCCTTGAATATTAATTCAAAATAGTCTTAACTTCAAGAAAAACCATAATTAGAGAGTGTGCTCCAAAAAAAAAAAAAAAAAAAATCGAAGCCATGGTCGAGCAAAGATGACAATTTCGATTTTTTTTTTATTTCTTTTTTTTTTTTTTTGGAGCAGACTCTTCAAACATGGTTTTTCTTGAAGTTAAGACTATTTTGAATTAATATTTAAGGAGGAAAAATTACATATTAAGTTAAATATAAACAAATAGCTGAAAATAATATCTGAATTTTAATTGAACAACCTTTAATATTAATTCAAGACAGCCTTAGCTTCAAGAAAAACTATATCTGAAAGATGTACTCAAAAAAAAAAAAAAAAAAACGAGGCCAGCTAAAAGGCCAAATCTGATGGAATTGTACATATAAGCTGCTGGTGTGTTGATGCACCGTGATACAGGTTTCGATATGTTGTCACAGACAGCAGCTTCGGTCACATCTAGCTTAATTACCATCGAACTTTGGATAATAGGATAAACTTTAACATAATCACAAAATAAATTAATTATGGGAACCTTCAAAATATAATATATAGTATTACATTTTCTCCTTGTAATACCTTAATATTTGCTATCTTTAGGATATCGCTAACACTAATTTGTACGTGTTCAGTATCTATTAAATTATTTGTTTCGACTATGTCAAAAATTAATGGATCGACTATATCTGCTTTCGCTCGTACTATGGATAGTGTAACACTGCTCAAGTGGTTGATGATTTCGTTGTTTCTATTCACGAAATATTGGTCAAGCGGTCCTCTTTTCCTATTGTGTTTGTAGAGAGTTAATTACTTGTGTCATTTCGTTAATTTTGTCTTGAAGGAGGGTGTTAATTTTTGTTTGTCTGTTGTTGTTCTCTATCAACATATCCTCCTTGGTAAGTAATAATTCATAGTCGTCGTAGTCCGGTGTTCCCGCAATGAACTTCAAAGCTGAGCCGAGGAAGTCTATTGTTCTGGCAAATCTTCTATGTACTTTCAGGGTGGCAATTATGCGCATAATTTCTTCTGCTCGACGAAATAGTATCTCTTGGTTTTTGCTCTCTAGCTGATTTGAAAGGATAACACTTTCCTGGGCTATTTCTTAATACTCGGTGAGATTAGTAGCGTGGACAAAGTACGTAAAATTTTCATGGACTGCAGCTTTTCCCAGTGTTATGGTTAAAAAATGAGCGGAAGAGTAGTTAATAATTTTTGGCAATGACTGCTGACAAGTCAGAATTAATCTGAAATGAAAATGTTTTATCTAAGGTTAGATTTGTGAACTTTTCTGCCATTAACGATAACAGTAGTCCCTAAATCATTTTCCACTACCCCTTGCATAAAGACCTTGTCAAACTTGTTCGCTAGGCGTTTGTTTCTTCGAACAAAAGCAATCTCCCCTGGATGATAGATTTTAGTTTTTGCGGATCTATTGTGCCAGGTTAATGAATTTTCCTGAGCTTTCTGTAATTTTTCCTTTACAGTATTTAACATTTCAGTCGAACTTTCTTGTAATATGTTTACAAAGGCAGTAATTTTTTAAAACAAATATTCAGAGGTTTTTGTTCAATTTAATTTTTTAACTAACCTCTTGACTCACTTACTCGTTGTTTTGTCTTCTTTAGATAAATGGTAAAAACAAGGTAAACTGCTATGGAAAAATTGACCGAAAAATTGAAAATATGTGGTCTCTCCACGAGTAGAGTTTTGTTGTTTCGTATGTAACAGCTCAGATCCTTTGTTATTTTCACTGTATATACCTTAATACACTATAATTTGAAATTGTCAATGCCACTACATAAATTTCCTTTAAAAAATAAATGAGAAAAAAAAATTTAATTTTTGGTCCAGAAAAATTTTAAGAACCAAAAAACCGGGTTTCCGCCTCTAAAAATGCACCCCATTCCACCCTGGATAGCTGCTGTCGGTTCGATTTTTTTGTCCTTTTTTACAGGAGCCTGTTCAAAAATATTCCGCTGTCAGATTGCTGTAACGAATTATTTTGTTGTTCAAACCCTATTTCTTCTGGACTATGTAACGTAACATCGTACGCTATCTAAGCAGGGTTAAACAACGCGCTATTTCTAGGAGCGTTGAATGAAATCGCTCTTTTTGTCCATTGCTTTCGCTATGGAGAGGAGGCACAAAGAATTGTTCCACTTTAAAATGATCTCTAAGTAATGTTGCTATAATATTGGATTTAAATGCTTTTCCGCTGTCTGAAGCTACCACTTTAGTATTTTTAAAATTTGATGTTATCATCATAATTGCTCGCTTCATGCCTGTAGATGATCGAGAAGGAATCGGGACAGCTATAGAGAATTTAGAAAATTTATCAATACAGGTGAGAAAATGCTGCTTGTTTGTGATTAGAATATCAATGTGTAGAAATTCTCCTGGGGAACTAGGTATTGGTGTGTTTTCTATATTTGGTTTTGATGGTTTTCTTTGATATTTATTTTCTTTACATATTCTGCAGTTCGTAATTATAGGTTTAAGTAATTTTTTTATTCCTGCAAAATAATATTCGTTTGTTATTTGCAAAAAATTTTCCTGTAGTGATCTATGCGCTCTATTGTGTTCTGTGGTCACTATTTCAAGTTGGTCGTTTTAATTAGTAATGTCAATAACTAACCTTTCTGTATTAATAAATCTGATTGCCGGGAACGCATTTATTATTCTATCTTGAATTTCCGCCAGCGTAGGCAAGGCGCAATGAATAGCGTTAGTAGCATTTGGGTCTATGGATTCTATCATTTGATTTATTAACTTATCCACATCATTAAAATTAATTGTATGTCGTAAGAATTGTTTGAAAACTATTTTCCTACTTCTGTTATTCTGGTTTGATTTTGTTATAATCAGCTGATTTTTGAATTGGTTTACTTTGTTTTTTTGATAACCTTCGTAACTGAAACTTCACTATGCACTGTACTACCGTCTTCCTTAGAATCTGACAAGTTATGTGTAAATTATACAGATTTTTTAGATTCCATTCTCTCTCTTGGTATCTATCAAATTAATTCTATTAGAAATTCGTTAAATAAAATTTTAGATCTTGTGTTTTCTGACTTGGAGTTTAATATAAGTTGTAGCGAAGCAGATTTTTTACTATCGGATAACAGCATGCATCATACGGCCCTCCTTATCCAATATGATATTCTTGCTTTAAAAGTCCCTTTAGAGGTAAATGCGTTCAAATTTAATTTTTCTAAAGCTAACTATGATCTCATATCTGAACACTTATGTAGTATCGATTGGTGCTCAATTTTTGGTGATAACCTCTTACATAACTATGAATCTTTAATTAATATTATTGGAGATACCTTCGCAAGATTCGTCCCTATGAAAAAGATTCGTAAAAGTAATAAGCCAGCGTGGTATAATAGTCGCCTGGCTAATCTAAAAAATATTATGAACAAAAAGTATAAAAAATGTAAGACTAACACAACCTTTCGAAACGAATATTTGCAAGCACGCAAAGAGTATGACGCACTCAAAAACTTTTTTTATAAAAATCATTTGTTGACCTTAGAATCGAATATAAAATGTAATCCTAAAGCATTTTGGTCTTATTTAAACAAAAAAAAAAACACAAATGGCCTCCCTAAGACTATACGTTTCCAAAACACATCATCAGATGATCTACAGGTAATTTGTGATTTATTTGGTGTTTACTTTCAATCAAATTTTCAGCGTGGTGATACGTATGATAATCCAATGCAATTTGATCATATTAATTATGACAGTCAGAATTGCATTACCGATTTAGGGTGCTTGTCTTTCTCAGATGATGAAGTTTGCCGTGTACTACAATGCCTTGATGTCAACAAAGGTTGTGGTCCCGATAATATTCCACCATTGTTTTTAAAAAATTGTGCGAAGGCACTATCCCAGCCATTAACTTCGATTTTAAATTTATCTCTCCTAAAGGGTGAATTCCTTGATATTTGGAAAGTATCAGTGATTATCCCTATATTCAAGTCTGGATCTAGGCAAAATATCGCCAACTATTGACCAATATCCAAATTACCACTTATTCCTAAAATATTTGAATCACTCGTGAAAAATAAAATTTATGATTGCATCAAAAATAGATTTTCAGAATGTCAACATGGATTTGTTTCTGGCAAGTCCACTTCTACTAATCTGTCTCTTTTCTCACATTATGTAGCCTGTGGAATGGAGAAGGGAAATCAAATTGATGTTGTATTTACAGACTTTGCAAAGGCTTTTGACCGAGTTCAACACGTAGTTTTACTTAATAAACTTAGGAACTTGGGGTTTCATTCCTCCTTGCTTTCCTGGCTGGGAAATTATCTCATTGGTCGAAGGCAAATAGTAAAGTTAGGGAATTTCGTCTCTAAATATATAGAAAATTTTTCTGGTGTTGTTCAAGGTAGTCATCTTGGGCCACTTTTTTTCATTTTGTTCATAAACGATCTTCCCAACTACATCCATTTCTCTGAATGCCTTATGTACGCCGATGACGTTAAAATATTCAGATATATTAGTTCAGTTGAAGACTGTCTATTACTACAAAAAGACTTGGACAGCTTGGATTCTTGGTGTAATTTAAATAAATTGTATCTAAATGTTGCTAAATGTAATGTTATGTCATTCTCAATGAGAAATTTAGTTTATGAAGATAATTATACCATTCATGACGAAAGACTTTCAATTGTTGATTTCAAAAAAGATTTGGGTGTCATTTTTGATAAAAAGTTATCTTTCTCGAAGCACTATGATGCTATTATCTTAAAAACTAATGCAATGATGGGGTTTTTTATGCGTAACTCAAAGGAATTTTCAGATCCATTCACTCTCAAATCAATTTTCGTATCCTTGATAAGATCGATTTTAGAGTATGGTTGTGTGATCTGGGACCCTCTTTATGCTGTTCATAGTAATAGAATTGAAAATGTTCAAAAGCGTTTCACTCGGTTGGCGATTCGAAAACTTCGATGGGACTTTACGCCTTCTTATGAATCCCGTTGTGCTCTTTTGGGCTTTAAATCCTTAGAGTTCAGACGTAAATACTTTTTAACTATATTTGCACGTGACATATTGATGAATCACGTAAACTGCACACCTTTGTTAGCCCTTTTAGGAATATATGCCCCAATGAGAAACTTTAGACAAAGACAATTGCTCTGTATTCCATTTCGCAGAACCAATTATGGTAAGCGCGATCCCGTTTATAACATGTCTCTTGTATTTAACTCTTTAAGTAATACTTCCGATTTTACTATGAATAGAGTAGCTTTTAAAAATAGTATTAAGTTTAACTAAATAGTACTAGTTATTAAGCAAACTGTAAAACAAATTGTTAATAGTTAAAATGAAATAAAAATAAAAAAAAAATAAAAAATTGCCTGGAGAGAGCGTCAGCTACAACGTTCCCTTTGCCTGATTTATAATAGAATTTCAATGAGTATTTTGAGCTCTTGACCTGACTTGGTTGTTTTTACTATGTACGGTAAGAGCGATCCTAGTCTAAAAAATTATCCTTTTCTTCTTCAAAAGCGCTAGACAAATCTTCATCCTGTGTTGACTCATTATCGTTTAAGTCATCGTTTTGTTGCGCGTGATTTATTCGTTGATTTTTGGCCTGCGCAGTAAATGTTCTTTTAGAAGAGTTCAATTGTTCGGCAGTACGTTTCCATACATGAGCACTATCTTGAGCTTGGTTAATTCTATTGGCCCCCTTATATGCTGTAGGATGCCTAAACTTAGACGAAGTTCTATTGGAATTGGTGAACAATTTTTTTCATTAAGGACAACTGCTTGTTGCCCTGCCTGCGGAAGCACTTGTACATTCGATTTTTAACGACTGCTGCGAGACAATTCTACCAAAGCGAAGGATCTAGCAAAAACATAACGAATATGATTAGTCTCCAGCTCCAGAGCAATTCCAAGAGCAGACTGAAGGTCCGCTGGGCGAGCCGAAAATAATATGTCACATTATTTCCTCCAAGGCCTTTGACAGCGTTGATCTTAACCTACTGTGTTATTTTTTTGCACTCGTTGTTTTTTTTATTATTTACATTAAAATCTGTTTGAATAAAAATTTTGGCACACTTGTTATCAATCACGAAATGAGACCCGTGTTATCAATCACGAATTGAGAACAAATCATGTTTTTCTATGTCGAATGTGACATTTGAACCTGAACTAAAGGAAACTAAAACTGTACAGTTAATAGAATAGTTTTTGCATATTTTTTTTTAGCTAATTGTTGTTGGAAGAGAGATTTTGCGGAATGAATATCATTATGTATCATTTCTCTCAAAGACTTAAATATTTAAGGCATTTATGTAAATTTGCAGTCGGTTTGCTCACAATGGGAAATGAATTCAGGTGTAAATTAGCAAAATTTGAATGTTTTCCTTAGATAATATCATATAGTAACGCTTTTTTAATAACTTTTAATTTTTCTGTCACGGTAGACCAGTCTGTGGAATTCAATGTACATATTTACATTCGCTATATTTGGTAGTCTTTGGAGACTTTGCTACTGCATACATACTTCTAGGTGAACTACAATTCACATAAAAATGTCGCAAATTCGAGAACGTACACATCAAAAAGTCAAATTTCAAAGTCCCCAACGAAATAAGTCCCAAAAATGTAACGAAACAATCCCCAAAAATGATCACATACAGACAATGTTTGGGGACTATTTAATTTAAAATGGTGTTTATTTAATACCTTCTCATTGGGTGTTACTTCATTATGAAATAACTCTCAATGAATTAAAACTTAATGAAATTTCAGTTTTCATTCAATCCCTTTTAGGGGTTAAATCATTTTCTTTTGCTGTTAATTCATTTGACTAAAGATGTGAATTTTGACAAAATTAATTTTTATGTGACTCACCCACATAAAAGCTAAGGTGAGTGAGCGGCCTTCGACGCCGATCAGGGTTCACATCTTCCAATATGTCAAACACCGGCTTCATTATCCACAGTTATACTGCATAAAAGTTAGGGTAAATGGGCGGTCTACAGCGGCGGCTCAGTATTTTATCCGCCAATATGTTAGTACTCATATCACATTTTTTGGCCATTATTTCATTGGGGCAAATTATTTTACAAAATGCTAATCCCTTATAATTTTATAATTATTACTTATGACTTTTTATTTTATTTTGCATGTTACATCAATATTTAACTTTTAAATAAGTTTGCAATTAGACATCGCAATGAAAATGCGTGAATAAATTTAATTAGTGCTAACTATGTCTTGGTAAAGTTTCGTTAGAATTTCATGACCTTAGTTTTGTCCAGCAGGTTCAGTTAAGAAATTTGAAGTGCATCCTTTATAACTTGGTGATTATCAGTGGCGGATCCAGAGGAGGGGCTTGGGGGCTTCAGCCCCTTCCCCCTCCCAAAATTAAATGGTCCGATACTAGATAAAACATAACTTTGACATCATTAATGTTTTAGTTGTTTCGTAATTTTACCTATTTAATGTAATTTACTACCTGTTTTTTGTTTCAATTTTTTACTACGTTTATGCGACAGCTTAGTTCGCTTTCACTGAGTTCCCCATAACTCAATACGCTTTTTTGGATACCGTTTATGATTGCGACTTTATTGTGTGCTGACTCAAAACGTATGCAAACGTAAAAATTAAAAACGTCAACAAATCTAAATTGATGCGGAAAAAAAATTCAACTATTTATGTGTTTTTCAATGAAATCAGTTCAAAGAAAAATAATAAAAATAAATGAATTGATTTTTATTGGTTCCTTAAGAAATTAATTCCTGCGCCACATCTTCAAAAATTGCTTTATTTTGTTACCAAGCAATTTCATTATGTGCTTTTCTTTTATTAAAGTCAACATTTCCTCAAGCTCTTTTTATCTCCTTAAATTTCTTTTTTTTTCACTTTCCAAATTTTCTTTTAATAAAAATTTATAATTAATTGCTAAATTTCTATGCTATTTGACACTAATTTTCAACTCGCTCTGAAATTGTGTGGTGTTTATGCACACTTTCAAAACGGTTTGAACAATTAAATACCGATCTGAAATCGTGAACGAGTTAAAACAGTTTGTGCGTTCGAAACGCTATGAAATTTGGTTTATGCATATGCTCTGAATCAGGGTGACTCAGTAAAAACGAACTAAGATGTCGCATAAAAAAAAACTTTTTCCAAACCTTTTAAAAAATTGAAAAGCTTACAAAATACAAGCACAAAAAAAAACCAACGAACTAAATTTGTTCACTTTCGAAAATTTCCGGCAGCCTTTTAATTTCTTCAGAAATTTTGTTTTTGCCACGCCTTTGGATTGGATTCCTCCTTTAAGTTGTGATTTCCCCATGCACATTAAAGGTGGGAAAAATCGAAAATTTCACAGGAAATGACTCTTGGACTATCCTTGGTTGGCCTATAGTCAAATTCAGGGAGGTGCATTTTATGTTCTGTTTTGGCCGGTGGAAAACGGAGCAAAACATGTTGTTCGCCTTGGTACGTTAGTGAATTCATCATTAACAACGTTTGCTCCCTATTATAAAACAGTAATTTTCTGTGGGCTAGGAAATATTCCCCTGAGAGGCCATTGAGATGACGAAGATCTTTCTCAAGGAGATGAAAAGTCGAAAGGGAGACTTCGGGTAAAAATCGGCTTTTCAACAACATTTGGAAACAGCACCGAAAAATGACATCTTCATTTGCAAGACAACGAAAAATCAAATTAAAGAATGCAGTTATTCGGTAATTTCCAAAAATATCGCGAATTATATAAAAAAGGATACATTTTTCTCAATATTGGGTGATGAAACCACTGACGTCAGTACTACAGAGCCAGCCAGTCTTTCTGTTAGATACTTTAATGTTGAAAGTAGCATCTTAGATGAAAAGTTCCTGTGCTATGTCCTTGCCGTCGACCTTAGTGGCGCAGCTCTTACTGAGTTAATTATGCAAGAGCTTAATAAACTTGGGCTGAAGATAGAAAACTTGAGGGGTGAAGGATACGATAGAGGCTCAAACATGGCAGGGAAATTCAAGGGAGTGTAAGCACGCATAAAAGAATTGCAACCTCTTGTCATCTCCACTTTCCATCAAAGGAGAAATAGCTTTGTAGAGAAAATATTAGACAGAAAACAATGGCAATGTACCTACTACAGCTGCTGAAGCCCATTGTGAGGCAACGGATTATTTTCCGAACGTTAAAGTGCTACTACAGATATTGGCTACTATTCCTGTCACCACGTGCACAGTGGAAAAAAGCTGCTCTTCTTTAAAATTAATCAAATCATATATGAGAGTTAGATGGGAACCGAAAGGCTAAACGGATTAGCATCCTTGTACATCCATAGGTTAATATTTGTCGATCCGGAGGAAGTTTTAGAAGAATATGGAAGAAAATACTCACGCCGATTAGAGTTGCTCTATGAAAAAAAAGAAGACTAATTTATGCAGTTGTATTTTCTATCATTTTTTTTTTACTTTATTGATTTTAAGAAATACAATATGAAACACCTACTCTACTGCAAGTTTTTGTTATTTTCTTTTAGTTATGTCATGCGTTAAGTTTGAAAGTGTGTGATGAAAAAAAAGTCTTGGCCCCCTCCCCCCAAAACCAATTTCTGGATCCGCTCCTGGTGATTATGATATAATGTTGGAAACAAAATATGTAGCTACTTACAACACAGTAACTGTAATAAAAATCAATCACTTACTTGATATTTTTTTCTGGAAATGTTAATATAATATTTTGGTGTGGATCTCCTTGACTGTAATGAAATTAAAAAAAAAGAATTGGTGAAGCTTGACTTTTAGGCTTAAAATTAAAAAAACCGCTTTTAGAGTAGACTATGGCCCATACCAAGGGACAAACTAAGAGGTATTTAAAAGTTAGGACTTTTCTTTTGTTCATGAATTTTAACATCTTGGAAAATAATAGTTCTCCCATAAAATTAACGTTGAAAAGTTGGATTATTTTCTTCAATTGCAGGTTCCACAAACAAAAACTTTTCCTGTGGAGCATAATAAAACCTTATGTCTATTTTCAAAAACTTAAACAAAAAACAATTGTAAGCTAAGTAGGAGAGTGGCTGTTTTACTAAGCCAAACTAGTTTTAAGATAAGCTAAGTAGTTTTTCCTAGGCCAAACTTGTTCATCCGAAGCGTCATAGCATAGTGAACCGGTGCCGAATGCCAACGCAAAGCCAGTGTTGCACATATTAAAGGATGGAAGCCCTGATTTAATACAAAATAATAATAATGATAATAATACAAAATTAAGCACATATGGTCTGATGAACTTTGTACATTAGGGTGTTTATTTTGAAAATTTTGCAGATGTATTGTATTTGTTTGCCTATATTAAAGCTTGAGGCTTGTAAATAATTTTCACAAAATTTGAGCTTCTTAGCTCAAACCTGAAAACGGAGCACATTGGGAAAAACAAATTTGAGCTTCTTAGCTCAAACCTGAAAACGGAGCACATTGGGAAAAACAAAGTCAAAATGCACACATTGGATGTATTTCAAAAGTTACAGGGATAAATTTGTTTTTAATTTTTTGTAATTTAGACAAATCCAGCATGTCGAAAAATAATTTTGCAACTCATTTCACTGAAGAGCATTTGCAGAACAGCAATCTAAAGTTGAGCTTCTATTGAAGTTTCAATAAAATGTATCATTATTGATGCTTTATGTACATATGTAGATGTCAGTGGAATCGAAATTTTTAAATGGAATTTTACCATTTCTTATGGGTAGAATAAAAATATTCTTATAATTGATCTGTTTTTAAATTTTTATTTTAGTTGTACTCATTTACGCAGATATGGGTAAATAAAGTTAGGTGTAATTTTTTGAGACTTTTTTAAAAATAAAAGTTTTTATGGACTAGAACTTTTTATGTTCCACATGGATCCATTAAATTTCCTCGGTACTGAGTAGTAAAATTATTTAACTAGATGATGACATCAAAGTCAGGTGTAGGTGTTAGCAGAAACTTAAGATTTATCAATTTTAAGATGTCGACTCAAGTAAGTAAATTTAAAAAAAAAATTTGAATATAAAATATTTTTTGAAAGCATACTATGTTTTACTTTTTGCAATGACCATTAAAGAATCATCGATAAAAATATAAGCGTAGTGCGCCAAAGATTCTACATTTTTTCTCCCTTATATGCAATTGCTTTTGCAACTTTTTTGGTTTAATATATTTTTTTTTTTTTTTTCATTGCGCCTGTTAAACCAGTTTGCCTGATCAAAAGAGTACTCAAACCGATCGATTTTCATCAATATTTATTCAATAAAGTAATTTTTTGCCATACAAAAATGTTTTTCGTTCATATCAGAAAACATTGCATTTTTTGATATCGCTTGTGCCCAGTGGTCGAAAAATCGACCACCCACCCGAGCCCAAACCTGAACAGGTAAAAAAAAAACATAAAAATCAAAGCTTAGACCTACGATCCAAAAGTAGCCTCTGGATGAAATTTCATCGATTTTGATCCAGTAGTTTAGTTTTGGGATTTAATTGGTTAAGGATGTGCAGTAGATAGTGCCACAAAAAAAAAGTTCGAATGCCCCCAGTTTGAAAGCTAATATTGGAAGATTTTCAAGGAAAAAAATTCTTTTTTTTTTCGGCCTCTAAATTCGATGCGATTTTGTTTTTTTTTCTTATATCTCCGCCATTTGACGTTCGATCAACAAGTATGATATATCGTTGTAAATGTCTTAACATGGGCTACATTTCATTCGTGGAAGTCATTTGTCTCAGATTTTTTTTCTACTAGTTGTATACATTATTTCAGCTTAAGCCACCCTAACCAGTGATGGCATTTTCGGTACATTTGTGCTTTTTTCGGTACATTTGCGTCCTGAAAAATCGTCTTCAGTACATTTGACAAGTTTTCAGTACATCCTTTTTTTGTTAGTAATTTTTGCAAGAATTTGTGATCAAAAGTCGTACGACCATTTTTTTTAAGTCAATTGAATGAAACCACAACATTGTAGTAGCTGGCAACACTTCGGAATAATTAGAAATACATAAATATTGAAATACTTCCGAATTAAATTTGAAGAGGTTTTAATAATGTAGTAGATGTTGCGGATGAAACTCATTGTAAGAGGGAAGTTTTACTGTGATACTGAAGAGTAATTGTTCGATTGAATCAGAACATATTTATGTTACAAATAACCAAAGAATGACTAGAAAGTCTGTTTTTTTGTAATTAAGTTAAGAGGCACTGCTCATGTTTCCATACCCAAAAATGACCTTTGGTTTTTTTTTTCTAGTAAAATATAGAAATTACACAGTTCAGTATTCACCCAGAAGCGATGATCTTTTTTTGTTTTTAGTGAAATATCAAAATTTGTACACATTTTACTCAAATATGGCAAAAAAGACAACAATTCCGAAAAAGTACATTTGAAGTCTCGATTCAGTACATTTCCACAAAACCCAAAAGCCATTACTGACCCTTACTTGACAAGAGTTTCAAATTATTGAAAGTGAAAAAGTTACAGCTAATCTAAAATTTCAGTGCAAATATTTAATATGAATAATAAGATCATCTTTCACTTAAGTCCTATAACTATGCAATGGTTTTTTCCAATCGACTTCTTCGAAGATCAACGTACGTTTATCTCATTTGATTTTGATCCGTACCAAATTTCATCAAAACCAATCTAGGTAGAAAGCATATACTTCGAAATAAAAATAAGTGTTTATGAATACTTAGAATTAATGGGCGCTAGACTGATCAAATAAGAACGTACGTGTTCTGCTTGTAGCAGTTACATATCCTTAGACCTTAAAACTAAGGTTGTGTGTATTTTGCAACTTTATGATCATCACATACGCTCCGTCCAAAATAAAACTTTACGATATTTACAATGTACTAGCAACCCGCTAATAAGGATTGGTAGATGAATGATTCAACGTCTTAATTATAGTGCGACGGACTAAATTCTTTGGATTTCGCAATGAATATAGTTGGATTTTTCCCATATATTTTAATTCAGCTAATAGATTTTGATAATCTGTAAAATTTTTTTGTATGTAAAGAGGAGTTTAAGACTATCACTTATAATCAGTATTGGTCAAACTTTGAAAAAGTGTTCTTCAAATATTGAAAAAGTATTATACTTACTTCAGAGAATGAAATAAAAAAGAAAAATGAATTTTGATAGTGAGATTTCGAAAAAAGCAAATTGCCAACAATGCGCGATGTTATTCAATATTTATAACATCTGAAATGTATTGAATCTGGGAACAGAAAATTAAATGTTTTTAAAGAGAAATTATTCAAAAACATAACTAGCTTGTGGGAACGCGCGAACATTCCAGCATTATCGATAACAACGATTCGCAGACACATTGAAGTAAATGAGTGGAATGAACTGTTCCTAATTTGTCGATGCAAGTGCAAAAATTTATGTCAGTGCGTCACCTGTCCGATCGATCAATGTGGACCAAGATTGATGTCACTTCAAGATGTGCAAATGATTAGTGTGGAAAGTGTTGAAGGATCGCAATCAACACGACCTGTGATGATGAAGAGGAATTTGAAAGAAATCGCATGGAACTATCACCGCCACCAGTCTAAATACAATTGAAGGTATCGGACGTCAGACTGCGAAATTACAGTTCGGCTTTAGATCGAAGTGACACGTCATCTCGCTTTGGATCCCTGCTTGCCATTATGCTTATTAAAGATTTGCAAATTGTGATTAATACGAAAGTGGAAAAAAATTTTCTTCAGATGTAACCAAACAATTTTCCATGTTCTTCGACGCCCTCATCATGGACAATAACAAAATTCAAAGGGAACGGCAAACATTCAGAGGAGAAGCCGAAGCAGCAGCCAATTATCATGGGTTGTTGACATGCATGTCTTTCGATGGTAAAAAAAGAGTCAACTCTGAAGAAACCAGGAAAATTAATTACTGAAGAACATGTGACATTAGTAAAAGAAACTCATTCGAAATGCATCAGCTATGTAACACCAACTGAAGGCACTGCTGTTGAAATTCAAAAAGCAATCGTTGATTTCTTGATCGACAATGATTACAATTTGGATAATTTAATTGCTGTCAGTTGCGATGGAACCAATGTCAACACTGGGTACAAAAATGGAGTAATTGCGCGCCTGAAACGGCTCTTACATAGGCCATTGCAGTGGTTTTTTGTGTGCCTTTTTCATTTTAACGAGTTGCCTTTGAAAGTTTGAAAGAACTATTATAAAAATTCCTCGGTAAGCAGCAGGAGCCAAGAATTTGGCCAGGAGAAATCGGAACAGCATTGCAGATTTGCCAAAATCTTCCTGTTGCACCAAATTTCGAAGCAATTGCCATGGGTGAAATGCCACGAAACGACCAGCTTTACTTGTTCCGTATGGGACTTGCCGTCAAATATGGTGAGTGCGATGAATAATTAGCTTAGAAATTTTGGAATAAATTTTAATACTTTTGGGATTACATATATGACTACACCAGAATTGTATTAAAATTCAATACTGTCTAGATATTAAAATTAATTTTTAATACAAATTTGTATTAAAATTTAATACTCGTTTTAATTAAAATTTAAAAGATTCCCTTTCAATACAAGGGTTGCATGATCATTTTAACGACATCAGCCAACGTAGTAGCATATGTTATAAAAAATAGTTTTAATGTTTGAACTGTATTAGAACTTAATACAAAATATATTACAACATTTTGTAATATATTCAAAAGTATTAAGTTTAATCAAAATTGTATTAAAAATCTTTGTAATACTTCGCTTGTATTAAAATTTATTCCAAGATTTCTAACCGTGTATTGGGTAGTACTGTTTATTAATAATGGGTTTCGAATTGTATCGGACACTATTCTTAAGTATCAAAAGACATCAGAAGTCATCAGTAATAAATGCAAAGCAAATACAATATACTAAAAATAGCTTCATTCCACACCAAACTGCAAGTATTTAAATCATACGTTTAATAAGTCTTACGTTGTACTTGCAAATTCTCGCAGCATTCCCTGACAAGCACACTGACGAATCGTACATGAATATTTATTAATCGCTGCATTAGATCTATTTTGAGAGCTTGGTGACTCCGGAAGACCCCAAATCACGAATTTCAATTAGTTACAAATCATACTCCTATTATAAAAATATGCTGGCAATGGATACGGGGCACGATCAGGATGGACGAAAGGTAAACTTGTCGATCAACGTTAGACAGAACTCATAGGTGGACAGCTGCAGAAGAAGACATAATCACTAGTATGTAGAAGGGATCTGAGGGTCAATGATATTGGATTGTATCGGAAATTGTTGATTTACTTTATTTCGTATAATGAGTGGGATGGTGTTAAAATATATTTCTTACTTTAAATGCAAATTAAAAAAATAGGTATCTAAATTTTAATTGAACAACCTTTAATATGAGTTCAAGATAGCCTTAGCTTCAAAAAAAACTATGGCTGAAAGATGTACTCAGCAGTCTTTAGACTACAGGGTAAAAACCCAATAAATTGACAATTTTTAAAAAACACGAAAAGTTTCATATATTTCTTACTTTAAATGCAAATTAAAAAAATAGCTATCTGAATTTCAATTGAACAACCTTTATTATGAGTTCAAGATAGCCTTAGCTTCAAGAAAAACTATGGCTGCAAGATGTACTCCAAAAAAAAACGAGGCCAGCTAAAAGGCCCAATCTGATGGATATGCACACATACATATGTGCAGTCTTGACTAATTTCAAATAAGGTGTTGTAAACTCTAAGTGCATTGTAACGGAATGGACAAATGGACTACACTTTGTTTTCCTTGCAAGGCGTGCTTAGTGGCTTAAAGTTAAATTTGTACCCATGTGGCGTAAGAAAGTTATAAATTTTCTGTATCACCCCAAAGAAATTTTTAGCAATTTCTATTTTTTGTAAGCTGTTATTTACAACTTAAGCCCTCGATCTTTAATATTCGATCTCTTATCGTAGCACTGGCAGCGCATGTTTATAAGAACGATTTTGTTCTTTTCTAACTCATTTGATATTGAGTTGGTAACTTCCAACGTGTGGGCTCACATTGGCACTCAAGTTGTGAAACTATTTGGTCACTGTCCCTTAAAATTTCTTAGCCAATTTTTCTGACACAGAGTTGCATTTAAATCGCAATAACACGGCAATAGTGAATGTATATTTTTTAAATTTGGCACCCCATGAGAGTGGCGCCCAGGGCATCTGCTTACTTTGCTCGCCCCTTCCGCTGGCTCAGTTGTATCTAACGGTGGATACTTTGCGGGGCTACGGGTTTGAAATAGAAATGGAACTCTACTGACTTAAAAATTTTATGATCATAAAAATATAAAATAAATAAAATAACATTCTAATGAGCCATAAAAAATATCATTTGAAACATAAGACCCCCAATCGACTTTTTTTTATGTGTATTAACACGGTGTAATCAAAAAAAAAAGGTACTCCTGATTCGTTTTTTCTAAAAACATTACACGGCCATTCTCATCTTAAGTTTTTGGAGGCCCTTATGCTTGAGGCCCAGGGCTATAGCCCAATGTAGCCCTACCTTAATCCACTGCTGCTTGTATCGGAGAAGTCTCCCCCTAAAAGTTTAATGAATTTTGTTGGAAGAGCTTTGCATCAAAATTACTTAATAAAAATGTATCTCAAATCAGGCAAAATGAATTTTCATGTTCAAGAATAACTTCTATTTCTAGTTTTGGATTAATCTTATTCAGTCTTATTTATCTTTTTACATAAGACTTTAAGTTAATCAAACTATTAGCCTTCAAGGCTATCAATATAAGTTTAATGTTTTAAGTTTAACTAATAAAAATCCTGTTCAAATTTAAGTAGCAATTTTCTGGTTTTTGGAAACATATTGTAATTTTTACTAAAAATATTTAAACCTTAGGAAGTAAAACAAGCACTAAGCTTTTGATTTGGAAGATTCTTAGTAAAACTTTGTTTGCGTGTAGTTTATTATTTCTTAAGAGCTTTTTGTTGAACTGTTTGCTTGATGTATTAACATCAGTTTCCGTTAAAAATGGCTTACCGGTCTACTAGGCGACCACGATAACCAAGTTGACCAGTCTTCCTACTTACCATCGCTGCTGTTTCATTGTACCATGTGCTCTGGTAGAACGTTGAATTGGGGTTATTTCAGTTAGCAAGCAAGCAGAAGCCTACAATGAATCTATTTACAGTGGAGTCCCGATAATTCGAACCCCGTTTTTATAATTAGGTGCAGTGAATTTATTTTTATGTAGTTTTACAAATTTTGCTTGAATTCAGAATAAAAAAAATGATAGTACAACAAAATTATCTATTGTTAAAAACATTTTTTTTTTCAAAGTAAGAACAAAACAAGTTAAACGAATAGTAATAATTATGCTATTTTAACACCTCCTCTCAATTATATAATTTTAATGAATTTCTAATTGCTGTAAAAAATGAAAAGTCCAACGATTTTGTAAATATGTCAGCAAGTTGTTGTTTTGTTGGTATATACTCCACTTTCAGATTTCCTTTCATAGCATGATCTCTAATGAAGTGGTGTTTTATGTCAATACGCTTTGAACGTTTACACTCCACATTATTTGACATTGCAATGCAGCCAACGTTATCTTCATGTATTACAATTGGCTCACTATCCGATAGAATTTATAAGTCTTGTAAAATACCCCGAGTTCATAATCCTTCAGAAGTTGCTTGGCATAACGCAACATACTCAGCCTCACTAGATGAAGTAGCCACTGTAGTCTGTTTTTTACTTGACCACGATATTGGACACCAAAACACAAAAAACACATACCCACTAGTAGACTTCCGGTCTATTAGACTAGATGCCCAATCTGCATCAGCAAATCCTGTTAATTTCTTATCTTCGGGTTTTGTACTGAAGATCAATTTTTGACTTTTCGTACCTTTTATATATCTTAAGATTCTTCGAAGTGTTGTCCAATGTATTTCACCGGGGTTTTGCTGAAATCTACCCATGTACCCCACGGCGTAGCAGATGCCAGGACGCACACAAAGCATAAGATACATTAAGCTCCCCAATAGCTCACGATATGGGTTTTTGGTTTCTTCATCTTCATTGCATTTCAGTTGCAATCCTTTCTCTATAGGGGTTCGAATATCGTTACATTCGCTCATTCCAAATTTTTGTAAAATCTTGTTAATACTTGATTCTTGAGATAATTTCATAACACCTTTCTCACGGTCTTATTCGATTTTTATACCTAGGCAGTGTTTTAACTCTCCGCAATCAGACATTTCGAAAATATGTGCCAACTACTTCTTTAAGTCTTCAATTTCGCATTTCTTGTCTCCAGCTATTAATAAATCATCTACGTATAATATCAATATCATTTTGCTATCTTGAGAGAATTTTGTATATAAGCAATAACCATGTTGCGATCGTCTATACCCAAACTTTATCAAATAAAAATTAAATTTTTCGTTCCAACAACGTGGACTTTGTTTTAACTCGTAGAGGGACTTATAAAACTTAAGTACTTTACCTGGAGCACTTTTCATACCACTTGGGATCTCCATGTAGATATCTTCCTTTAAATCTCCATGGAGGAATGCTGTCTCTACATCAAGTTGGTGAAAGAAAAACTTGTATGCAACTCCGACAGCTAAAATTATTTGTATGGTTGTCAATTTTGCAACCGGTGAGTATGTATCTTGATAGTCGATACCATATTGTTATAAGAAACCTTTAGCCACAAGCCGCGCTTTGTTGCGAATGGGATTTCCGTCAGCATCATGCTTTATAGAGAAAATCCACTTTGATTTAAATAATTTTGCCATATCCGGTCTCTTAACGAATTTCTAGTTAAGAATCTAGTTCAACTTCAACCGCTTTCATCCAATTGGTTTTATCTGGACAATCTTCGATTTCCGGAAATATTCTCCTCCGACGTTTTCGTCTCGTGACTTTCATTCGAAACGACATGGTCTACTTCTTCCCCCTCTTGATCGTTTCCGTTCACTACTAATGTGGAGGATAGCTTCTGCACTTCTTTGTTAGGATAATTGTTCTCGTTAAATTTAACGTCACGTGCCAATATGACTTTGCGTTCCTCTTTGCTCCATAATCGGTAACCATTGGGACAGTAACCGATCATCATATATGGCTTACTTTTTGCGTCAAGTTTCTTCCGCTTTTGATCCGGCACCCAGGCGTATGCCTGACATCCGAACACATGAAGTTTTCCAAGGTCAGGTTTCTGGCTAATCCACATCTCAGCCGGAGTTTTGTGAGTCTGCAGGACGTTTTTTGGGCTTCTGTTGAATAAGAGGGCTGGAACCTTTTCGACCAAAGTTCGATTGAATCTTTCGGCGACGCCATTTTGTTGAGGTGTGTACGCCATTGTTTCAAGGATTTGAATCCCTTTCTGCTTGCAAAACAGCATCATCTCGTAAGACTTATATTCTCGTCCTTGGTTCACAGTTAGCTCTGATATTTTTGTTCCAAATTGAGCTTCTGCAATTGCTTCAAATTCTTTAAATTTATCGAAAACTTCTGATTTCTTCTTTATTAGATATACCACTGAAAAGTGAGTATAATCATCGATGAATGAAACAAAGAATTTTGATCCATCCCAGGTAACTGACTTATGGGTCCGCAAATATCTGAATGTATATGCTCAAGAGGCCTTGTTGGTCGCATTCTTGTGCCAGTAAACGAATCACGGCATTGTTTGCTTTGTACACAAATTTCACAAAATTGCTTATGATTTACCTTCGATAATCAAGTTACCATGTTGCTGTGAACTAGTTTGCTGTATCCTTGATGGCTTAAGTGCCCCATTCACTCGTGCCACAGCATGCTTTCCTCAAATGTGCTCAAGCTTGCTATTGATTTCTTGATTCTGATTATAATCTCGAATAGGTTTCCGCATCGACTTGCTGTTGCTATAATTTGTCCATCTTTCTCCAATATTGCGGAATGTTTCTTGAAGTTCACGCTAATGCCAGCTTCTACCATTTTGCTTACTGAAATGAGATTCTCACGGAATAGTGGACTGTACAGAACATTCTTCAAATTTAAATGAATTCCAGTGTCACTTAATCCACTGATTTCTCCTACTTTTAACACTTCAATACACTCATCAGCCTTCGCTACATTGATGTATCGCGGATGCGATAACACTTCCAGTTTGCTAAACAAAAGTTCATCATTTACAAAATGATCTGTTGCTCCAGAATCCAATGCAAACATAATCTCGTTCTTCACAATAGATGGCATGTGCTGATAATCGTTGTCAGCCATAAAGCTTACACCACCATTGGTTTCTGCGGAATATTTTGCATCTTTCGAACGACAATCTTTCTTCATGTGGCCAAATTTTCCACATTTATGGCATTAAATCTGTTGTTTGTGTTGATCCGGTTTCCTGCTTTGAATCGATTTACATTCTTCTTGGTTGAAAAGGCCGTAACCTTTTGCACTGCTTCTTCTCCAAAACGATTTTTCTTCTTAGACTCCTCAGATAGCAGACGCGGCTTAACAGTTGTCAGTGTGAGATCTTCTTTTAAGTTCTCCATTGCTGTGACGACTGCATCGTATGACTCTGGGAGCTATAGAAACAGCTGAGAAACTAAATCGGCCTCTTCTGGTTTCGCACCAGCAGTTTTCAGCTGTCTCACCAATGAGTCGAATTTTAAAAGATGTTTACTCAAGTCCTCGCCTTCTCTTAACCTGAGATTTGCCAATTCTTTGCGCACAAGCGTCTGATTTTGTGGCGATTCCCGAGCAAATGTTGAAACTAACGAATCCCACATTTCTTTTGCTGTGCACTTATCTCTTATATACTCGAGATATTGATCGTGGACTAGGCTCGTGATGATGTCCTGAGCCTTTGCATCCTTCTTAGCGAAATCATTTGCACTAATTATTGTTGTTGTCGCTGCTACACTGCTAATTGATGTTGCACTGCTTTCCGTTGTAATTGGAGCTGGCCATAAAACAAATTCCAAACAAAACAAGTTAAACAAATAGTAATAATTATGCTATTTTAACACCCGTTAATTCAAAAATCTCAATAATTCTTAGCAAACTGTTGGTCCCTTGAAAAAATCGCTTTAATTCGTAAAAATTCCATGCATTTTTGTCCCCTCGATAATTTGTATTTTTTTTTTTTTTGCAATACAGACTGTGTAAACTCTTATAAATCGTAATTGGATTTGACAACCTCTTATAATTCGTAATGCAAAGCAAAATTCTATGGAACTGCAGTTTGAAAAAAAAAAATATTTATTATAGTAGGCAACTAAGGCTACGTTCATTTACTTTTATTGATGAAATTTTTTGTGATTTTCGTGGTCAGTTTGTTCGTTGCTTTACCAGTGGTGTGTGAAAAAGAGAGTGTGGCGTGAAAATGGCAAACAAACGTACTCATAAGACTTTATAAGTGTTGCAAAAGCAAGATATCATTTCAGCCATTGATAATGGAGCAAAAAATAATGATCGAAAAAATCGAAACCTCGTTAAATCGAAAACCCCTGTAATTCGTAAAAAATTACTGGTCCCTTGCGATTACGATTTATCGGGATTCAACTGTATAACAATTTACTTGTGTGTTTTAAGCATTTTGTGTCTATGATTGTGTGTGTTTGTATGTCCATCTGCTTTTACAGTCGCTTAAGGATGCCCAAGGGTAGCCATTTTGTGTGCTGGGATTTGCATTTTGAAACATGTTGCGGTTACTTTAATGCAGTAATTCTTTGTTTTTATCCTTTTTTCCGCTTTCGTTCCTTTGTTCATTTTCTCTTGCAGTAAATGGACTAAAGAAGCTTTAAGTTGTTTTTGCAAAATGGGTTGAAGAAAAATTCAACATCGCATATCTAAATTTTTTGTTATAATGAGACATATTACATGAGAATATAAAATTCGTTCCAAAAACATTTTTGAAGAAATTCGGTACCTCGACCACAGCAGAAGTTCACTTTTCGAGAACTGAGACTGAATACGCTTTAAATTGGTCAATCTTTTTATGCATGAGGAAAATTTGAAATCGTGAAACTATTTGCAAGAGCAATATTCAATGTTCGACCCAAGAACATAAGGCTATAATATGAATTCTTATCGTATCTAAGTGCAAACCACCAACGTTTGATAAGTAATTCATAATGGCTTCTTTGCGGGACATGAATGCTTAGAAGCCGAAAGGAATTTTTACGCATTACCTTGCAAAATAAACCTAAGTCCAAAAAATATAATTGGTTCAAAGTACATTTTAGTTAGGTTTGCCATTTGGTTTTTTTTTAAATAGATACTCAGTCAAATAATACTCACGAATAGAGCTTTGATACAAGCTTTACGAATGTATTCGAAATGGGTTAAGTTTTTGGGCGTGCGTTGGTCAATAACGTTTAGTATGACCCATAAGCATTTTGACTAATCCAAATAATTAAATTGTTTTTTAAGTACCTAAAACATGATGTTTTTTGTCTACATTGGAGGCCATGTATAGGATTCAAAGATAGTTAATCAGCTTACATTTTAACAAAATCATCATTTAGTACCATCCTTGCAATTTAAAATAAGCTTTTAAGTGGTGATCTATGATGCTTCCTTGCAAAGTTACAGCCATTTCAAGGTGACATGAATTTGAAACTCGTTGGCCAATATTGTTGTGTTGCAACCCTTTGTAGGGGATCAAATTCATGTCACTTTACAATGGCTATAACTTTGCAAGTAAACATCACAGATCACCACTTGAAAGCTAATTTTAAAGGACAAAGACGTTACTGAATGATGCTTTTGTTAAAAATAGACTGATCAACTTTATTTGAATCCTATACATTGCCTCGAAAGTAGACAAAAAACATTATGTTTTAGGTACTTAAACTTAAATATTTCAGAATTCTGACATGATGTACCAATTCTGATGTCAGATTCGGATTCAACGCAAAAAAATACTTTAAAAAATGAACATCAGCAGTCCAACAACATTCATCACCTATTTATTCACATACTTTTTTAATAAAATATAGTTTTTCCATACAATTTACATGTAAAACTAACAGGCTTCGGCGCCACCTTAAAAAATTGAGGTACAGAGCTGAATTTTCGTGAACTTTTTCTTCATATCATAAACTTTCTTTTCAAGCAACAGCACTTTACAAAAAAACAAAAAAAAACATTTTAATCACCATAGTGTCACATAGTTTCGAAGTGCTAACCTTAGATTCATGTGTTGTCTTTGAATATTATTAACTGAGCGTAGACACACTTTTTATAAACGAGGCAAAACTTTTCCTGCTTCGTTAGTGACTGGCAAATACATTGCTTGCAATATATTTTTCAGAACTTAAAATTGTTTTTCCTACTAACAAAGTCGCGTTCAGAATGAAATCAAAGTTTTTTGTAGGTAAATGCTCATTTTGATGCCTAAAACACATCTGCAAGCAAAAATGCTCACTTGGATGTCATTAATGTTAGCTTTCTTCAATTTTTTTTCCAACTGTTTGTTGAATAAATCTAGTCTGATCGTTTGAAAGAGAATTAGAACCATACGAGCCCAAATACCAAAATAATTTACTTAACTGGTTAGTCCGCGCAGGAACTGAGTTATACCTTGAACTGTTAGCATTTAGTGCTATATACATACATATGTGTCGTGTATCTAGAAGGTTATTTAAATTACGCCACGCATAACGGTCATACGATTTGCCTTAAGCATGAATTCGCTTACCGCCTTTGGCAGCTTCAAATTCGCAATAACATCAAGGGGGAAATTAATTTTGAATAAAGATTAAAATTGCTGTATTGAAAGAAAATGAATTGAAACGCAGGCAATGTACTTCCACGCCTACATAAATAAAGAATATTAAATTGGTTATAAGTTTTAAGAACAACACCTGAATAAAAACTAAATTTTTCATAAGCTAAAAACATAAGATGAAAAATATTTTTACCAAAAATATGCCAAATGCTATCACACACGCAGCATGTTCCGGCATAATTTCGCAATATTTATAACGTAACGTCAATTGCTGACCTAAGAACAAAAAAAAAAAAAAAAAAAAGAAAATGATAATGATAAAAAAAATCTACATAAGAGGGCAAAGAATTTACATATAAGTAATAAACAGTTGCGATAAAAAGATACACAAACCAGTGTTTGAAAAAAGGCAAGCGATTGATACACATAAGGAACAAAACAGCAGCTAATCGAGAATGTGAAATAAAAATTTCAATGTTAATGTGATAGATTTGACAAATACCAGTAAATATTTTAGGTTGCGAAGTGTCATATAATAATCACCGAAATGATGGTTTCGATCGCGAAAAAGGTCATATTTTGATGCCAACCGATATTTTGATAGGAAGAAACAGTCAGCGGGTAGCGACTTTTCAAAGTGATGCTTGGGTGAATCATAAAAATACTTATTACGTCATAAGACTATTTCACTTATCCACGTCACTTGCACCGGTATTTTGTAGTTACATACATATGGGATGTTCCATTTCAACCGGCACAGTGGTCTGCCCAAAATTGAGCGCAGCGGAAAAATATTTTTGAGGTGTCAAAATGTTAGTATGCGCACAAGCTTTCATATGTGCAAATCCGCCAAATTTGGCCTTTTAGCTGGCCTCGTTTTTTTTTTTTTTTTCTTTTTGGAGTACATCGTTCAGCCATAGTTTTTCTTGAACCTAAGGCTATCTTGAACTCATAATAAAGGTTGTTCAATTGAAATTCAGATAGCTATTTTTTTTATTTAACTTTATATGTAACATTTCATGTTGTTTTTAACTAAAATCCAATTTTAACTATGTCTCCCTTTGAATTTTAATTGTTCCTCCTTAAAAAAAAAAAAAAAAAATAAAAAAAAAAATTAAAAAAAAAATCGAAATTGTCATCTTACCTCGACCATTGCTTCGATTTTTTTTTTATTTTTTTGGAGCAGACTCTTCAAACATGGTTTTTCTTGAAGTTAAGACTATCAATAATTAATATTCAAGGATAGGGCTACCAAATGGCATACTTTAGTAGCAAATGTGCTACTTTTGCAAGGCTTTGCTATTTTGCTACTTTTCACTTGAAATGCACTACTTTTGGATGGTTTTGCTACTTTCGATGTTTGCATTGTAAAATAAAAGTTATTTCAAATATTCTTTTAATTTTGCTGGGTTTTTCGTAAGAAACGAGGACCTTTTTTTTCATTCCAAGTTTGGAATTTTTTGGCATACACTACTTTTGTAGGCAGGTGATCTGGTAGCCCTATTCAAGGAGCACCAATTAAAATTCAAAGGGAGACATAGTTAAAATTGGATTTTAGTCAATAACAACATGAAATGTTACATATTAAGTTAAATAAAAAAAATAGCTATCTGAATTTCAATTGAACAACCTTTATTATGAGTTCAAGATAGCCTTAGCTTCAATAAAAACTATGGCTGAACGATGTACTCCAAAAAAAAAAAACGAGGCCAGCTAAAAGGCCAAATTTGGCGGATTTGTGCATATGCGAACGGGTGATTTTGAATTTTTTTTTTTTTCAAGAAAATGGCGACCATAAAACGTCAAGCATCCATAATCATAATCGCTTAATTTTTTTTATTTTGTAGGAAGGCTCTGAAGAGAGGGAGTGCAGTGGTTACATATTTTTCAATAGTAGGTGGTGCCACTCCCCTAACGGAAAACACGTTGCCACGGCTAAGCTACTGGACCGATTTTAGTTCAATTTGGTTTGGAAATAGACTGAACCACAAGAAAAGTAATTAGAAGCTCTTAATTCTTAAATGGGGCATGGCATTACCCTTAATATGAAAAAACGCTGTTTTGGCTGAACCGCGTCATCGATTTTGATAAAATTTGGTATGGTGCTAGATTGAATCCTGAGTAAAGATATTCCTTTTGAGTGGGCGGTTCCACTCCTCTAATAAGAAAACGATCAATAACTGAATCGCCAAAAACTTACAGAAAAAAGAATAACTTATCAATACAAAGTGAAAACAACAGAAATAAAGTTTCTATGCTTTCTAGCTTAGAACCGATAACCTGCAATACAGATCTTCAAACTGAAACCGATTCCAATATTCCTATGCCGCAACCATTACCTGGTGTTTATGACATTAAAAAATGGTAAATAATTTAATTAATGAATTAAACGATGAAATTAGAATCATGATTTTCTTTTAGAAAAGTAGTTAAGTATTTAGAAACTATAAATAAAAGCCAAAAAAAGAACGAGCATACAGAGTTGTAGTAAAAGGTATCCATTATTCCATTTCAGTAGAAGAAATTTAAACTGAGCTCTCAAGTTAAGGGCATAAGGTTCAAAATATAATGAATATTAGAAGTAAAATAACAAAGATGCCGCTTCCAATGTTTTTTGTAGACTTAGAACCATTTCTTATTAACAAAGATGTTTATGGAATTAAATAAATTAACAATGCGATTGTTGAGGGCGTACACCCACGTCAAACATTTGACTTTGTGCAGTGTTATCAGTGCCAGGAATTTGGACACACCAATACTTATTGTAAAAAGCCTTTCAGATGTGTAAAATGTGGCTTAAACCACGCAACAAACTTATGTTCAAAGCCAAATAATATTCCTCCACGCATACAAGATCAGGCACAAACTCATTCTATCCAAGCAGCAGGTATTAAAATTGAATGCGGTGGCAGAGAAATTAATATTTTCTACATATGTATATTTTCCACCAAGATAAAATATTTCCTGCAAAGATTACTGTGAAATTTTTAACAAATTCGGATCAAGATTTATTTTTGGAGGAGATTTTAATGGTGGTGATCAAGACTAATAAATTCGAAGGGTAGAGAGTTATTGAATTGCATTGGTAAAAAAACACATTTAGAAATGAAACGATTGCTAGTAATGTAAATAGTCTTAATTATGAACAAAATAATGATCTTTGGAAAGCCGTAAAATATTTAAAACGACCGACTCAAAGAAAGACTCCTAGAAAAGGCCTGGATAACATTTGGTATAGGACGGACTAAAGTAAAGCCACGGCTTTTGCAGATCACCTTAAAATACATTTTCTTCACACGTATGCAACAACTCTGACGACACTGATGTATTACATTTTCTGGACTTACTGTGTCAAATGGCATAACCCATCAAGCATATAACTCCTAATGAAGTGAAAATGGCAACTACTACGTGACCACACCTGGTTATGATAAAATAGACGCAAAAGTGTTAAAATCATTGCCAATCAAATGTATAATTTTTCTTGCGCTAATTTAGAACTTCATATTACGGATAAGTTACTTTCCAACGTAGTGGAAATGCGCTGAAATGGTAATGATATCAAAGCCGAATAAGCCAGAAAATGACTGAAGCTCCTTTAGACCAATCAGTCTGTTAACAATATTCTCCAAAATATTTGAAAGAATATTTTTGAGTAGAATGCAGTTTATATTAAATAGAGAAAAAATAGTTCCCGATCACCAATTCGGCTTTCGTCACAAACACGGCACACCTGAACAATGCCACCTATACAGTTGATGAACCAAATGGTAATAGTTTCTTCTTTGAGAGAATTTCATCTTGGGAAATTTTTAAAATCATAAAATCGCTCAATGCGTCTAACTCTTGCGGAGTTAATGGAATCTCGAATTACTGTTTAAAAAATATTGCGCTTACTTCAGTTGATATTTTATCACATATTTTCAATAAAAGTATCTTAACTGGAACTTTTCCTGAAGTACTAAAATGTGCGATTGTCTTACCTTTATTTAAAAAAGGTAACCCTCAAGAAAAATGTAACTACCGACCGATTTCTCTGTTATCAGTTATTTCCAAGGTTTTTGAAAAAGCAATCAAGCAACGCGTTTGGAAATTTTTAAGCAAGAATGCGTTTTTGAGTCCAATGCAGTTTGGCTTTAGACAAACTTTGTCTACTGAAGACACTTTGCTAGCTTTTTGTTCTTATATCAACAAATCACTTGATGACAAAAAATGTTGTGCAGGTTTATTTGTGGATATTACAAAGGCTTTTGATATGGTCAACCATGCATTGCTTTTGGACAAAATCTATAATGCTGGTATAAGGGGTTTCGTCTATGATTGGCTTAAAAGTTTTTTGACGAATCGCTCTCAAAGGGTCAAAATTGCGGAGCAGCTTAGCAATTCCGTATACATTATTTTAGGTGTACCTCAAGGTTCTGTACTTGGTCCTATTCTTGATATACATATATCAACTCAATTTTTAAACAAAAAATTGCCGGAAAAGTAACTGCGTTCGCAGATGTCCTTGGCATTGCTTACGCCGCTGCAAATCCTCTAAAACTAGCTGTTGATATTAATAATGACCTTGAAGTGTTAAGGAATAGGTTTACAGCCCATTACATGATTGTTAGTAGCAAAACCAAAATAATGTTTCCTAGTCTTGCCACAAAGTCACTGCCAGATATCGATTTCGTTTTTCACTCCTCATTTTGTGCAAGGTTCAGTTATAATGATTCTCGTTTGTTCCACTCTAATGCAATCAGTTATAATGGTATTGTTCCTTGTGACATTAATTGTTTTCACATTGAAAAAGTTCGTCAATTTAATTGCCTCGGTGTCATAATTGATGATAATTTGAATTGGTCTGAGCATACTCGGTATCTTAAGACATATTTTCGTTCGACGCTACGATACTTTTATTATTTAAAAAAGTTTTGCTCATTTAAAACATTGAAAATGTTCTACTCCAACTTCCATTCAAAACTCCAATACGGAATATGTTGTTACGGTTGAGCTTATTAAAATAAATTACGGCATCTACTAATTTTACAAAAGTGTGTTGTTAAAAAGATATGTAAAAAAAACCGCCTGCATCAGTCAATGGTACTTTTTAGAATGCTAAAAATACTTCCTCTAAGGCACCTTTTCTATTGGAAAGTTTTGAAAATTTTTTTCGTAAGAAGTGGTTATCTTAACAGTAGGAATTCGCATAATTACAGTTTAAGAGCAAACCAAGGCTTAACAGTCAATGTTCCAACTTTTCGCACTACTAATTATCGTAACAGCTACTCTCTATTATCCTGTAGACTTTTTAATAAACTTCCGGAAACATTACGGTCACTGAGATCACTTCAAACTTTTCAGAAGGAGGTTAAGTTATGGCTTTTTGAAAAAGACCTAAGTGATATCGAGTCACTTTTGCAAAATCTTTTCTAATTCAGTAGCTTGCAGATACTTATATCTGATTTCTTGCGGCTTTTGCTTGCGTTCAGTTCATTTTTATTTGTAACTTTTCTCTAATTTTAAACTGTTATACCGTTAATTGCTTATTATTGTTATTCCTTTTATATTCTACCATATTTTTTGTTTTTTTCTCTTTTTTAAATATTAATTATAGTATTTTGAAGGATTTCTAGTATTTGTAATACCCCAGTTTCAATCCTTAATTTTTAAATAAAATGTAATTGTTTAATTATAAGTGGCATTTAACACTGCTTTATTATATTAAGAAGCAAGAAATGCCTCTACTATTCACTTAAATAAAATTGTGAATCCATATTGTAAAATTATATAAGATATGTGAATATGAAAAAATAAATAAAAGAAAACATATGTTTTTGAGAGAAAAACGTACTGCTCAGCAGTATTTGTCGACGTTCAACAGGCGTTTGATATCCTGGCTTGTTGTTTAAATTGAAGAAGCTGCTCCCTGCACTATTCTACTTAGTACTATGGTCGTAAGTAGGGGTGGCAATCCCGGGATCCCGGGATTTGCTCCAAATATAGGCTAAAGTAATCCAGGGATTACAAAGAGACAATCCCGGGATTTTCGGGATTAGAAAAAAATTTAATATTATACAGGGTGTTTTTTTTAGAGGTATAGAGCTTCGAATTGAAATAAAACACAAGAAAATCGTTTTAATGTCCATCAATTTGGCTTTATTGGAAGGATAATTTTATGCCATTAATGTTTAAATATGATTTCGGGCATGTGGCCGCCGCGGCTGGCTCGAATAAAGCCAATTCTATAGGTCCAATTTTGAACCACTTTTTCGAGCATATGGGGCCGTATGTCGGCAATAACGCCACGAATGTTGGCTTCCAAGTCCCCTAACGTTTCTGGTTTGTTGGCGTAGACGAGCGACTTCACATATCCCCAAAGAAAATAATCCAATGGTGTCAAATCACACGATCTTGGTGGCCAATTGACAGGTCCATTCCGCGAAATTATGCGCTCATCGAATGTTTCCTTCAATAAATTGATTGTGACGTACGCTGTGTGGCATGTAGCGCCGTCTTGTTGGAACCACAACTCATCCACACTCATGCCATCCAATTCGGGAACAAAATAGTCGGTTATCATGGCTCTATACCGGTCTCCATTAACGGTAACTGACTCTCCAGCATTATTTCGGAAGAAGTATGGCCCAATGACTCCACCAGCCCATAGAGCACACCAAACAGTCAGTTTTTGTGGATGTAATGGCGTTTCAAGGGTCTCATGTGGATTCTCTTCACTCCAAATGCGGCAATTTTGCTTGTTGACGTAGCCATTCAACCAAAAATGAGCCTCATCACTGAACAAAATTTTGCGATGAAAATCAGCATCGAGATCAATCTCATTTTCGGCCCATACACCAAAATCACGACGCATTGCATGGTCTCGCGGCTTTAATTCTTGCACAAGCTGGATCTTGTAAGGTCGCAAGCCAAGATCTTTGCGCAAAATCTTCCATAAAGTTGATGGACAAAGCTCCAATTGCTGCGCACGGTGGCGAATCGATTCATTCGGGTCCTCTTCAACATTTTGCTCTACAGCGGCAATTGTTTCTTCGGTGCGCACTGTTCGACGTCTCTGCGGATGCGTATTATCACATAGAGTAAACGTAGTGCGAAAACGACCCATGGTTAACCGAATTAATTGCTCTGATGGACGATTATGTCGACCATAAAATGGACGGAGCTTGCGGTAAACTTCGCGAACTGAACCATTATTTTCGAAATAAATTTGATCGATTTGCAAGCGTTGTTCTTTTGTCAACCTGTTCATGATGAAATGGCAAACCAAACTGAACATAAATGACATTAGAGTTGCCAGATTTGACCATAAAATGCCAGTTTTATTTCTATTCGAAAAACAAACCTCTAAAAAAAACACCCTGTATTAACACTCGAAGTGTTCTAAGTCAATTTTTAAGCAATTATTTTTTCTATTATTTTGCGTACTTATTCTTCAGTGTTACGCTGTGAAATAAAGTAATTTTAATTTTATATATAGATAAACCTCTCGTTTTTTTTTTTTGTAGTTCTGTATGCATTTACTAGAACTATCAATCCCGGGATTGATCCCGGGATTGAAAACTTCGATCCCGAAAATCCCGAAACTCAAAAAAGCTCCGGGATTGCCACCCCTAGTCGTAAGTACTTACATGAGAGATCATTTTATGTTAAAATTAAGCACAACACGTCAAGTATTCGTGCAATTAAAGCGGGAGTGTCTCAATGAAGCATCTAAGCGCTAATACTTTATACAATTTTCACCTCTGATATAACTTAAACAAACAATGTAACATTAGCGACATATGCAGATGACACTGCTATATTGGCTTGTCATGAGTCATCAACAGAAGAGTCTAATATTGCCCAAATAGAATTAGATAAAATTCAAATGTGGCTAAATCGTTGTAAATTGAAGGTTAATCCAGGAAAATCTGTTCATATCACTTTCGCACTGTCTCTTAATATCGAAATAATCCTAAGCATAAATGTGTTAGTGTTAAGTATCTCAGCAAATAAAAGCTAAACGCCAGCACTTAAATGTAAAAATCAAAAAGCTTTATTGGTTGCTGTGAGCTTAACCTCAATAATATATTACTAAAAGCTGTTTGGACATACGGGATTCAACTCTGGGGTACAACCAGTTATTCAAACCTAGAAATACTGTAGCGTTTTCAATCCAAATCCGTAAGGCTAATTACAAATGCACCGTGGTTTGTATGTAATAAGAATATTCACAAAGACGTTAATATTTCACTTATAAAAGATGAAATTAAAAGACTTAGATAAAATATCTTGACCGACTAAGTAACTATTTGAATCCATTAGCAATAGCTTTACTTGATGAAATCGAGGAAATTAGAAGACTGAAGAGGTTTCATGTACTCGATCTTCGTTTTAGGCAGTAGGCACTTATATCTTAAGATGTATATTAAACAACTACGTTGACATTGTTAAATGTAAATAGTGTATGTTACTGATTTCGCTGGAAATTCATAGCCTAGGTTAAGTGATAAATTGTAAACTCATTTGCTTACTATTCATAGAATAGATTGCAAATAAAATTAATCCAACCATGTACAGCGGTTCAAAATAGAAGTCGGACATACACGCAATTCAACTTCAAAGGAAAAGATATTGCTTCAGAATAACAAATTTTACTGTTTTGTGTCTTTATCTTAAGGTGTTTTAAATATACTTTGAAAAACTGCATTAACTAAAACTTAATAAGCTTCCATTTTTTTTAATAAAAATTAAAAACGAAATTTGAGACAAAAATCACACCAAAAAATAATTTGGACATCTAAAGTACCGCTCAAATGCTTTGTAACTGAAATTAGTTTTGAAGAAACATCAGACTATTTCAGTGAAACAATAACTTTGAGTTTAATTTTATGTTACTTTTATTAACTTCACTTATTGCTGATTTTTTAACAAAACAAAAATTTTATTCCGTTAGCTAACAACAACAAAAAGCTAAGGTAAACAAAGAAAGCGAAAATTCAAGCGCTCAAAACATGCGCAACTCAGCACAAAAAAAAACGTAATAAAATTTCCCACAACTCTTGTAAAGGAAAGTTTTGGCTTTAATGTACACATTACGAGATAAAAGAAAAAATTGATTTTTTTAAAATTTGTATCCAATTAAAAATAACTTCAAGAATATAAATATTTCCAAATACATCAATTTAGCTCTTTTATTACAAAGAAGAAACTCTTCAAAAGGAAGTAATACCAAGTTTTTGAAAATCCGTTCATAAATGCCAAAGTTATAGGCAATTTAGTGTAATTTGTCATAATTTCATTTTACCAATTTTTAAGTTTTTTCTTATTTATAGGCTTTTAATCCAGTAGAATTAGTCGTGAAAATGAAAAAAAAAAAAATAATTCGTTGCAGCACTCTGACAACTGAATATTGTTGAACAAGGATAAAAGAGTGTAAAAGAGGATAAAATAAAATAAATCGAACCGACAGCAGCTATTCGGGGTGGAATGGGTGCATTTTTACAGGTCGAACACAGTTTTTGACGATTTCTGACTAAATTGTACATCTTATCAAAAAAGTTTAAGAGAAAAGTTGCAGTAAATAAAAAGATCTACAACTTTTGCATTAATTATTTTCACCTTAACCTCAAAATTTTTCAAAAAAATGGCTGAAAACCGGTTTTTTGGCGTTTAATTTTTTTCTTTGACAAAAAAGTTTCCATGAAGCTGAAACTTGGGCAAAAGATACTTTTTAGTGTTACACAAAGGCAGTAATTTTTTCAGACGGAAATATTAAGAGGTTGTTGTTAAATTTAATTTTTAAGCCAAAAAAACCGAAATTTTCAAAAATTTTTTGTTAAAGTTTTACATCAGTTTTTCCTCTTGCAAAGGTTGAAAATATACTTAATTTGTAGCGATGACAAAACTTTTGCTCCTACACAGAACACTCCCTTATGCCCGGTGCTGTGCTCCCACGTTTTATTGACATTGAAAGCAAATGACCTTAAACTGTATGTAATTAAATGTGAATGATTTCATCGTTTACAAAAAAAGGTGGGGCTTACTTTTCAGTTTACTTGTCATCTTGAAAAAAATATACATAGCACGATTTTCCAAGAGTTTTGCCTATCTTCTATGCCTCACTTTTAACTATATTTTCTCTTTATTTTCAACTTTAAATATTTATATGACTTTTGTTTGGTTCCTTTGTTACTAAACGCTTGATGACGCTAATCGTTATAGCAATAGAAAATTTAAATAAGGTACATATGAGCAGCGAGAGAGACTACAGAGAATGTGAAGCATTGCATAAAAAGCATGACCACACAAGCAACAAAAACAACAACAAATTCAGACTTAATAAAAAACGTTAGATAATTCAAAAAGAAACTTGCGTAAAGATGCAAAAATTCGGAAAAGAATAATCCCTTTTTTGCTTCTTTAAATGCAACAGCCACTGTGAAGTCACAGTAAAGACAAAGTTGGTCGAAATAAATGAAAGCTTAACAACGCATACCTTTACGAGTATCGCTGTCATAATAGTTTTAATTGTTGTGATGTATAAAATATAAGGTTGTCATGAAAAGTTTAATAACAGATTTCTTTTAGGTTCGTTTGAATGTTCGACATTTTGGTCAAAGTAAATAATGCGAATAAAAACAATTATTCCATGTTTCTCCCGACGTTTCTTTGAGTGTTTTCCAACTTCTTCAGGGGTTTGATTGAATTTATAACACTAGCTTACAAAAAAAAGATCTGGTTTCTCATAGTCTTTTTTCTATGTATTTTGGGGCTTAGATTCCAAAAATGACAACTATTTTTTTTTTTTCTTAAAAATCGTTTTCGAGATATCTCCAAAAAAACACTAAATTTCAAGTGCTCCATTTGAATGAAAAAATCTTTCTTTTTCATATTTTTAAGATTAAAAATGAAAGACTATTCTTTTGAAAATATTTAAAGTATAATTTTGCGGAAATTGGGCAAAAAAATTAGAAGTATTCGAAAAAACAGTAAAAGGCTTGAAATAAAATTAAGCGAAAATACATACGTTTTTTATTTAAAAAGAAACGGAGGATAAAAGTAAAGAACCACACCATACACAATCGTATGTATTTTCGTTTAATTTTATTGCTGTTTTTTACTGTTTTTTTCGAATAACTTCTAAATTTTTTGTCCGATTTCCGCAAAATTATACTTAAATCTTTCATCTTAAAAATATGAAAAAGAAAGATTTTTCTTTCAAGTGGAGCAATAGAAATCTAGTGTTTTTTGAGCGCTTGTAATTCCATCAAATCTTATCCGATTCACACAAACAGCATACTGTTAGAAAGAAAATACAAATATCTTTTGAATGCTGAAAAGCGTTTTTAAGTCGAAAAAAAAATTAAGGAGATAAAGCTAAATAAATTAAAAAAGTGCAAAAAAGGGGTTTTTTTTGGGGATATCTCGAAAACGATTCTTAAGAAAAAAAAAAATAGTTACCATTTTTGGAATCTACGCCCTAAAATAGATAGAAAAAGTCTATGAGAAACCAGATCTCGAGATGAACGCCAAATTTGTAAACTAGTGTAATTTGTTTAAAAAAATTGTTATAAAACGTCGCTCACTTGTACAACGGCCCTAATTGACATTTTTTTAAAATCCAATTTATAACATATTCCTGAAGACCAACCTCACATACACCTTCACCCAAAAAATTGGAGAAAATTTAAAAAATGTCAATTAGGGCCGTTGTACAAGTGAGCGACGAAGAGAAGCATGATTTTCTTACTTGTTCTTTTTTTCTTACTTTACTTTTGTACGAATTTTAATGCAACATTGCCTAGACAATCACTAGACAATCAAATACAAAAATTAAACTTTAAAACAAGAAAAACATGTAACACTTTAAATGACGAAAGTGTATTTGGAGTTATGTGATGTTTGTTCTGCTTTTCGCTTATTGATTCAGTTTAAATCTAGTTTCCTTTTTTATGGAAATTCTATTGAAAGATGTAATGTTATTGTATTTTCAGTTCCTACTGTTTTATACTTGTTCTACTTTTCATGATGGTATATCACATTATCCGAACGCTATATATCACATTACCCGCCAATTTCATTAATGGGTGTCACTCGGCTTTTTTCCATTTTGTTGAACTAGCTTCAGATTGGTTTACGGTATAGAGCTCCGAAGTCGTAATATACTGCACAATGCATCAACAAACCATAATACATAAAAAAGTAGAAGTTATGCTATAAAATGTACGTGTAATTTAAAATAAAAAAATGCCTATATCACAATACCCGAAGTTACAGTACAACAACATGTTGTTGTTGCAATGGAATTTTGTCTTAAGTGTTTGTGAAAATTGTATTGAGCGTTAAGTTCGAATTATGTGCGAATATCGTGTTCTCAGTCTTTGTTACTTTGTGTAACAATTTACTTACTTACTTACTTAGATGGCCATAACAACCCGTTGTCAGGTTACGGCCGACCTCATTAGCTCTCGCCAGGCGCCTCTGTTTTGCGCGCGCCTTCTCCAATCGTTAATGCCAAGTGCGGTTAGGGCTTCCTCAGCTTGGTCTATGCACCGGAGGCATGGTCTCCCTCTTCGTCGTTGACCTTCCCTTCGAATACCTTTTTCACTGAAGCTTCTTTATCCATACGATGGACATGACCGAGCCAGCGTAGTCGCTGTATTGTTATACAGCTCGTGGTTCATTCGAATGCGATAGTCGTCGCCAACTCGAACAGGACCAAAGATTTTGCGGAGAACTTTCCTCTCGAACACCCCAAGAGCGGCTGCGTCTGTTGTCGAAACCACCCATGCCTCAGCGCCATAAAGAAGTACAGGTTGAATGAGCGTCTGGTAGAGTGTTAGCTTTGTCGATCGAGAGAGAGCTCTGCAACGTAATTGCTTACTGAGACCGTAGTAGCACCTATTAGCAATTGTTATTCTCCGCTTAATCTCCAGACTGACATCATTGTTGCTGGTTACGGCAGTGCCAAGGTAAGTGATTTCCTTGACAACTTCTAATTTACAGTTTCCCGCTGTAACATGAGAGTCTAGATCCCGTGCTCTCTTGTTGTTGTTAGTAGACATCATGTATTTCGTCTTGCCCTCGTTTACGGTCAAACCCACTTTGGCTGATTCCTTTTCAATAGCAGTGAAAGCAGCAGTAACATCTCTCTTACTCCGACCGATAATATCAATATCATCAGCGTACGCAAGGAGCTGAACACCTTTGAAGAAATGGTGCCATTATGATGCACACCGGCTTTTCGTACGATCCCCTCCATAATGAAATTGAAGAGATCGCACGAGAGCGGGTCGCCTTGCCTGAAACCTCGCTCGGTATTAAAAGTTCCGGAGAGGTCATTCCCTACCTTGACGGAGCTACACGTATTGCTCAACGTCATCCTGCAGAGCCTTATCAACTTTGCAGGGATGCCGAACTTAAACATTGTTGCGTATAGGCAATCCCGCACTGGGCTATCGAACGCAGCTTTATAATCGACGAAGAGATGGTGAGTGTCGATTTGATATTCATGGCTTTTCTCCAGGATTTGGCGTAGTGTAATAATCTGGTCTATGGTGGACTTACCAGGTCTAAAGCCACACTGATAGGATCCGATCAGCGTTTCTGTATACGGCTTCAATCTTTCACACAATACGCTCGAGAGGATCTTATATGCGATGGAAATAAGACTGATACCCCTGTAATTGGCGCAGTTGTGTAACAATTTACTTTTCGCTAAATGTGAAATTAACCCAACTCCAAAATATTTGTGAGAGTTGCCACCATTTTTAGAATGTCCCTCCTTATTGGGATTTTTGCCTTTGGCGTCATATATTTTATCAGATTGTCGATAAGTTTGGGAGGGAAGTTGCTTAGGTTTAAAATTTTCTTTGTATTTTCATTGTAATACGTCGCTGATATCTAAGGCTCTGTTAATTAAATTGTTGGCAATGTTTATTTTTAGTTTGAAAGGCTGTGTGAAGTAATAGTTAATAATTTGTCCTGATGTCGTTGGTTTTGCATATCAGTCGAATTTGATCTTATTGTCAAATCTGTGTAGTTTAGTATCAAAGTAGGGAAGACTATTTTTCTATTATGTTCATCGGGCTATTTTACTGAGCTTAACAATATTATGAATGATAAGCGAGTTTAACTCGTCGCGACATATAAGTAATGTTAAATTGTTTAAAAAACATCAATCATTCAACTTTTTCTTTTTTATTTCCGTTGCTGTTAAGGATCCATATATCAAGTTAATTTTTTTTTTGTTTTTATGCTTGAATGTTACAATTATCTTTTACATGGCATAAGGGCTTATAACGGGCACATTTTTGTGCTTCAAAACACGCAAACTGTTTTTTAATATTTCGGGCTTTTTTCGGCACACATTCCTTCTCAGAAGCCTCATCACTTCAAAGAACATACTGACTGCATGCTTTTAAGGAAATTTTTATGTTGTAGCGATCGACAAATACTTTGTTCATTTTGTATATATTTACTGGTGTCCCGGCAGACGTTGTTCTGCCCTTTCTGGTTAATGACGCTATGAGATTTACTTGGTTGAAGTCCCTGTCCCAGAAGATCTCATTAGCTTGATTGGAGAATAGGCAAGGATACCAAAAAATTACCACGCCAATGATCAAGCTCGTGGAAGCGCGGAAATTTGCAATTATTTGAATGAAGAAAAATTAACTACTTGATGTTTACAATTAAAAATTGATAATTACAATTCAAGCCTATAGCCTGTATCTATATTGAATTTTAAAAATAAAATTAAACACATATTTAAATTTGAGATATCAAAATTGACACTTTTAAAATTAACTTGAAAAACTGTAGGTTGAAGACAGATTATCATTATAAATGCAAATTTCAAACATATTTTTTAAAAATTAAATATTGGAAATGAAAGTACAAAATGCTGCTACTTTCATTATAATGAGATCATGTTAAAATGGTCAAAATATTAACTTTTCATATCTTTAATTGCATGCATAGTTACCATATCGCACTTGGAAAAAGGTAAGTTTTTCTCAATTAAAACCCACGAAAAGTAACAAAAATTTTGCTTTCGCAAAGTACTCTGTCCAAATGTGTAACGGTGTTTGGTGTTGCATGCAACTTAGTAAGTGCACAATGTCAACTATGCACACAAATATTAAGTCTTCAACGTACAGAAAATCACTAAAAATTTGCTTTTCACATTTTCAGTTGTTTTCTAAGGCTTAGCAATTTTTTCTAAAACAAAGTATTTACATCTCTGACAATCGCAACTCTACCACAGCGTTCGTTCCATTGTACTCATGCGATGGAATGTAAAAGCGAAACACTCCATTTTCCCAGTGAGATTTATTTTTGCCCCTAATATGCTACATTCATCATTTGTTGAAATATAAAAATGTTCAGTTTTTTCTCATATGGGAGGGGTGGCACCACTCATTATGAAAGTCCGTTTATAGTAGTTCGCAAGTTTATTTGCGACAGACGAGAAATTTTCGGTTTTTCTCACATCAGAGGCGTGGTGACGTCTAATTTTTCACCGAATCTTATAACTGCATGTACTTACTCAAGATTTACCAAGTCTCATTCGTCTGCGTCAAATAACAGGATAGGATATCACGAATTTGATTTTTTTCTTTATAAGGGGCATTATCGATTTTTTCCAAACTGAACTATGCTAAGAACTAAATGTTGCCCATCTGTGTCAAAAAGCTGCTGAGATATAAAAAATTAAGGTTATAAGAGGTGCCGCTCATTCTTTCATTGAATGAAATGCCCGTACCGTTTATACATATATGTATGTATAAAGTTTTATTCATGAGCGTCGAACAGATGAATTTTATTTTTCTCTTATCTGAAAGGGCGTGGCAATGCCCATTTTTCCCAAGCAAAACTATGCTAAGAACCTTACACAGATCACAAGAAACTTATGTACCGAATGCTATCCAGCTGTGACAAATAGTTGCTGATACAAAGAATTTCAAATTTTTCTCATATGAGAGGCTTTTAGTTTTGCCCGAGCTTTTAATATATGAACCAAGTTTCATTTATCTGCGTCGAATAGTTGATAAGGTATGATGAATTTAATTTTTTCTTATATGGGGAGGCGTGGCATCGCCCATCTTTTTCAATCCAAACTATGTCAAGAACATTGAGTTTATGTGCGACAGACGAACGGCGTTTAATTTTTATATATGTAGAGATTTAATTATTTATTTCATTCCAAAACAACTATAATTCTATTTTGGTTATACATCTAACCTATGTCGTGAGCATTGTCAAACCTATTGTTCTGTATCTTGTTTAACCTATTAACGCCGACGGGTGCGAAACCGCATCAAAAAATAGAGGTGTGTTTGAAAAGTCATAGAAAATGTTAGGGGGTTGATATCGCTTAGCCATCTTTTGATGTTGGTAATACATGGATGGGCCTATATATGCGTCCTGAACAGGTAAGTCATATAACGTCATCTACTTAATGATAACTGCATCGGCAGGTGATGGTTTTCCGGCATGTGAAAAAATAACCATTTTAACATAGAAAACACTCAGAAAAGCAAAAATTTATAGAATGTGTAATGATGAGGATCGGTAGCCCTTGGGCCTATGTATATCTCATAGAAATTTCTTTCTTTTTATTTCGTGAATTGGAAGCCATAATGGAAAATGAGTGGTCTGATGATGAGGAGCCGCAAAGACCAAAGACAATTATCGAACGTATTGGTGTACCAGACGACCACATATTCTGTGATGATGCTGGATCTACCGAAACTGATGGCGCCTTGGAAAGTACGCCGGAGACTTGTGGTACCACAGAAATGTATGTTGAGTATACGGACGCCGACAGTGACGACAATGTACCCTTATCAATTTGCTTTGAAGAAACGGGTTGTTTCACTTGGCCATGGTCAGACACAGTCTCACAAATTGATGGTTCGCAATTTGTTGGAACGACATTGATTGGTTTATATATTTAATTGCAGCCCATTACTGTGTTGTCCAATTACCTGCAAATCGAACGAAAGCATCGCGTGTGGCGTTATGAAAGAAAGCAACGTTAGATAGTAATGGTAGAGGAGCCAGACATTATTCATCAATACAGCAAACGAATTCGACGCGTTGATCTTTCGACAATGCAATGAATAATTACTGGATTTCTCTTCGTGGTTAAAAATACTTAGTATAGGCCATTAGTAACAAATGGTCTCAATGCTGCCATGGTCAATGCTTGGAAGCTGCGTAGCGCCATCCATAGCTACCAGCGCAAAAACGCATCGGCTAACAGGAATGGCTCCAAAAAGGAATTTAGGCAGATGTACCAATTCGATTTCCGCAACACTATGGCTGATCTCTTGCCGCAAAGTGAGGTAGTGCCACATCATCGTGGTCCCAAAACTAAAGACACACCCTCTCAAAAACGATTCGGACTGCAACAGTGAGAAGAAGACAAAACGCTTTCGTTGTCGCCTCTTTGCTTTTCACACCATCTACTATGTTTCTCTGCATGCCATGCCGGGAACCAGATATAACGAGCAACCTATCCATCCTTTTTTCTATATTTTGTCGAAAATTCTGAATTAATATACTCCGACATGTATTTATTATCTACTTTTTAAATAAATCTAATCTAAACTTTGACCTGAACCATTCATTTCTTTTATATTCCAAACATGTCATAACCACTCTTTCCACTATTAAAAATGTACTTACTAACGCCGACGGGTGCGAAAACGCACCACCCCCTACATGAGTTCTGAGTAGGGATAGGGGGATAATTTTTTGTGCGCGGAATGCGAGTGTCCCTAAGGCATCCTCCTCGCAGTTTCAACCCTGTATGTCCACGAATAAAGGAGCCAACGTTAATGGGTTAAGGTATAGATCTTAATTGCGCTCTCTAATCTTTTTCTTATTTTGTAATTGTTTAATTCGAAATTTGGAACAGGTCATTTTGTCATTGTAACTTTCGAAAATGAAGATAATTAATTTTGATGAACGGTCAAGCATAAAACTTGTAAAATCATTTAGTTTTGAATAATAAAGTTGAATTCAAAAAATTCTGCTGGCAGTATAAGAAAACATTCAATCCACTAAACACCTCTAGACTGGAAACCGACTCTGGTGGCAGCAAGGCTTATAAATTTAGCACCTTCAACACAAACAACGACGCTTCCTCGTCGGGTTTGGATCAGGTGGTGATAAAAACAATTCAACTATAATATATTGATATCGACCCCTGTGCGCGAAATGATCGTATGTGCCATTTCTTCGAAATTGACTTTTTGATGGAAATTTATTCTACACCACACAAAGCAAACCTGGCAAAATATTGTAGCTAAAGTTCTTTAGTTACGCCAAAAATTGACTGAATATTTTATCGTATGTCACAATAAATTTTTTGCTTGTGCGCGAAATGATCGTATGTACCATAAAAAATATTTTGTACATAATAGTCCTTGTTATAATCACAATTTTTTTTTTCAACTTAGAGTAGAATGTGAAGCGTAACTTAGAGTAAAATGTGAAGCGTAACTATTCCTTCCTTTAAATTACTTATATTTACTTATATTTGAAATTGAAAACATGCTTTTGTTAAGTATTACTTTAGTTAAATGTTATTTCATACCACTTAAAATCATTCAAAAAAAAAATGGAATTAATAAAAACATAATTTTTTCGAATAATTTCACAAAGACTTAAGATTACAAATAATTTTGTGTTTTATTTTGTATGTGTATGGTTTAACTCAATTGAGGTTTGTTAATAATATTAACCACGAATCTATTTAAATTGACAAGGAAATTGCAAAAATTTCAAATGGCATATTCACTTTTTCTTGGACAGCTCGTAATCCAAGCCCGAGAACACTCATTTAATTGGTCGATTCTATGACCATTCCTAGGACCTAACAATTAATATAACTTCCGTTAAAATTGGACCAACTTAAGTTTTCCATATATACTTGGCACAACATTTATCCAAGGCTCTGAAACAGTGCCAGATAGGCAGCCTGGCAACATTCACAGATCTTTACTCTATATCTACATTTGATGTCGTGTATATACAATTCTGAAAGCAAAAAAGTAATAACGAATCACAAAACATTATTTGAATTAATATTCAAGGTGGAACAATTAAAATTCAAAGGGAGACATAGTTGAAATTGCATTTAAAATTAAAAAACATGAAAAGTTACATCTACCTAAACTTGGATATAAAGTTACATTCAAATTACACTAGCCGACACCAAAAATTTTCCATGACATTTCTTAATTTTTTATGATGTAGTTAGGTCCCTAGAGTTCAAAAAAATTTTTGATAGATTTTTCTCACGGTTAGTTTTTTTAGTGTATTTTTAGGCTATAACTTATCCAAATATAAACCGATTTGGTTCAAATAAATAATGAAAAAAAGGTAATAAAACTAAAAAAAAATTTAAGTTTTTTTGGTTTAAAAATTAAATTTAACAACAACCTCTTAATATTTCCGTCTAAAAAAATTACTGCTTTTGTGTAACACTAAAAAGTATCTTTTACCCAAGTTTCAGCTTCAAAGAAACTTTTTTGTCAAAGAAAAAAATTAAAAACCGAAAAACCGGTTTTGAGCCATTTTTTCGAAAAATTATGAGGTTAAGGTGAAAATGGTTAACGCAAAAGTTGTAGATCTTTTTATTTCCTACAACTTTTACTTCTAACTTTTTTTGATAGGATGCACAATTTAACCACAAATCGTCAAAATCTGTGTTCGACCTCTAAAAATGCACCCCATTCCACCCCGGATAGCTGCTGTTGGTTTGATTTATTTTCTCCTCTCTAACAAGAGCTTGTTCAATAATACTCCGCTGTTAGAGTGCTGTAACGAATTATTTTTTTTTCTCATTTTCGCGACTAATTCTACTGGACTATAGATATAGCCTAAAAAATGAAAATCCAAAAAAAACTTACAGTGAGAAAAATCGATCAACATTTTTTTTGAGCTTAGGGGACCTAACTACATCATAAAAAATTAAGAAAGTTCATGGAACAAAAAAAAATGTCAAAAAAGTCGGCTAGTGTTATAAGTATTTCAATTTTAATTGTTCCACCTTGAATATTAATTCAAGATAAGTAGTTGAAAATTCAAGAAAAACCATGGATGAAGGGTGTGCTCCAAAAAAAAAAAAGAAACCACGACCGGCTTAAATGACACAATGTGAAAATGCAATCTCCTTGTTAAAAATATTGTAACACAAAAAAATAAACTGGAAATAAATTAATAAGCCGTCGCACAGTGGCGCCTTTTGCGATTTCGCGTTGCTAAAATCATAACTTCTGAACGGGTAAAGATATTTGAGTAAAGTTTTTTGATTTTGGTTGATAATTTCTGTAGATATGACATATATAAGATTCAGGTTTGAGGCTTAGCTATAAATACTTTTAAAAAGAGGTGAAATTCCAAATTTCAAAATTTTTGGTTTTTAGTGGTATGAATTCATAAAAAAAAATTTTTTTTTTGTATAAATTTTAGTGCGCTTTATTCAATTAATGAACTTTAAATAATTTAAAAATTTTTTAAATACTTTTTAAAAAAAAAAAAATTTTAATTTTTACTAATTCATTCATATGCATTTATTTTTTTTATCTCTTAACATAATTTATAAACAGTCTTTCTCAAAGGCTAGAAAAGTTTTAAAAAAAGGGTTACAGTAATAAATTAGGTTAAAAAATCAACAACAATTTACAATTATATAAAAATATCATCATTATTTTGGATATCTAAGAAACTTAAAACAGTACTACAGAATTTATCAGTCAGTTCTTTTCGTGACCTAACGTGCCTAAGTGATGAAATCAAAGGATCTGAAGATGCTGAAAATATATTGAACAAGTCCTAATTCTGTCGAATATGTGAAATTTTACATGTATTACTACATCTGTACTTCTCATAATCTTTGTTTTTAAACTCTTGGGCTTCTTCTGATAATTTTCCTATGGGTAAGGCTTGATAATTGATAATTTGTCCACTATGAGCTAAGGTATTATGGACAGAGGTGGTCAGTAATTTTTGGCTGTATTTATGTTCTAATATGTCTGCAGTTTCCTTGGTATACTTTTCAAATTTTTCTACTTTAACGGGTTCTCTATATGATAGTACGTATAAAATAACTTGTAATCTTTTTATCACGTCCTCATCGACTCCCGTTATTTCTGAAGTTATTTCTGGTTTCTCAAAAAAACGCCTTGCTGTGTTTCCGTCATATCTACTATAATACCCAATTTTTCTCGAAATTGATCTTGTATTATTTTTTTTCTTAACTTTTGGACTAAGTTATTGAGCCTTAAAATTTGACAAATACAGGTACAAAATATTGTGCTACAAGCATCAAACATAATACTTGTTCAGCGAAAAAATTTAACTACCTATTAAGATCCTTGTATGATATCTACCGTAATAAAACAGGTGTCTATAAAGTTGGCCTGCACAAGAGTTCAATGTTATCAGAAGTGCATCTACCTGAATTCTATTCAAAAATACATATTTATTATATTTGACATTACGAGTACTAGATATTTTTAAATTGCATTAAAAACTTAGATATAAATATCTGAGGCAAGTATTACTATTTCGCTATACAAAAGCGAATTTTCTTAAAAAGAGTGAAATGATTTGGAAAAAGTGACAAATCAAGCGTTTTGGAGGTGGGGTAAAGCCCATATTATATGGACAGAAATTTTCTAGGTACTAAAGAGTACATATGTAAAGACATATGCATCTATTTGCGTCAAATAGTTTTGGAAATAGGAAGAATAAATTAAGAAAAGGGCGTGGTAACGTCCATATTTACAATTTTTAATTTATTTTGAGTGATGTCTATATTCGCTAAAAACATTCTATCAAATTCAGATTAACAATTTCCAAGTCAAAATATCATAGACTGAAAATCGTCATCACACAAAAAATTCAATTTTATGCATATCATGTCACATAAGTAGCTATAACTTCTTACCTGGCAAATATTGGCAGATAAGACCTATATGATTTTTGTTGGCAGATATGTCAACTATAATTTCTCATTCACCAATCCTTGATTGACATTGATTTGTGGATTATAGGCAAAGGTAAATTTGAAAAACTATGCTAAAAACGACCTTTTTTGAAAAATTCATGAAAATTACTAACTAAAATTTTTTTTCTACATCTTGTGAAAATTATTTATTTAAAAATACCATTAATTCAGAGAGCGTACTACAAATTCCCATGTTTTTTCAAACTTTTGAAATTTTCCATTTTTGATATTGCGAAAAATGTAAAAAAATGCTATTTTAATGAACGATAAAAAGTTATCCAACTTTGAGCACCCATAAAAACCAAAATACTTGTCATAAATCAAAAAAGTTTTCGGTTTTAGAACCTTTGGTCAATTATCTTTTAAATAAAAAAAAAAAAGTTTCGAAAATAAGAAATCGAAAATTTGATTTTAGCAATCAGCCACTGTGCGTCGGTTTAAAAAAATCGTATTTTTTTTCCTTCAGTGTGTTATCGTAAGTGCCATTTTCTGCAAGCACACTTACGAAACGTTGTGAGCGAAATTATCGTATGTGCCAAAAAATGTTTTTTTCGAAAAACGTACATAGGAAAATTTCTGAGTTTAGTTATTAGAGTTAATTATAATTATTATATAAATATATTATATAAGTTTTACAAAAAACAGATTTTTAGCCCCCTTTGGGCGTATATGGGCGAAAAGTGGGTACCTAAAATTAATTTTTATTGTAAGATAGTATTATAGCACACCTAAATACGTAATACAAATGAGGTACACATTCTGGATTTTGATTACTTTTTTTTTTAAGGAATTTCTTTTGACGTATTTTTAGGTGTAATTTTGAGGTTATGTCAAAATCTGAGGGTGATGGAAAAATTCTGACCTCGGATTCGTGTTTTGGAGGCCAAAAAACATACCGTATGATACCTCACGTTCCAACTTCTTGATCTTTTTTTTTTTTTGTGGTCCTGTGTTATCTAAGCACATGGAAAATTTGGTATTGATATTGCCAGCCAAAGCGCAAAAAAGTTGAAAAAACCCTCTCCTGTAAAATTTGGTTTTTGGCACTTATAATCATTTCGCGCAAAGGGGTCGATATAATGATAAACAAAATATAAAAATAATATATAAATGAGTTTCTTGCTTCATTGGCGCCCAAAAAAGAAATTCAAACTATAAAAATTACAGCAGAAAATACAATAACGACCGAAAATTCTTCTTTAGCAGAAAATATTTGCTTTGGATCTGAGCCACTAGTTAACGGAGTGGTTATTGTTGCTATATTTGTTTTGCAAATACCATACATAGTTGTTGTGTAAAGTTGTCTTTTGCTGTGATCAGTGCAGTTGCTATTTAAGTTGCCAGTAAATAACGCATCACCTTCGTTTTCGTTTGCTTGGACCTATTAGATTTTGTTGTGTGCTCAGGCATCTCTAGTAATTTGCAGAAAATCGAATAAAACTTTGAACTAAGCTCTGATCACTCACCCTTAATTGTGGTGCACCAATCATCCCCTATAATTTTTCAAGGTAAGCCAAAAATTTTTACTTCACGAAGTGATATTTCATCATTTTCGTAGAAGCAGGTTCTATCTCAATTCCACAAGATACTTGCATAGCAGTCAATAGCTGTATCCCTTCGGAAAACATAAATCTAATTAGAGAAAAACGAGCATTGAGGAAACTATGGCAAAATACCCAGCAACCATATGACAAATTATTCTTAAACAGAGCTGCTAAATACTTAAAGACCAGGCTTAAATAGTTAAAAAACAACTCCGTTGAATCTTTTTTTATCTAATCTTAGTCCTTTTTTTCAAACTCTTCTCTTATTTATTGCATCTCCTTAAGTTGTAAAGACTAACAATAAGTTATAAACTCTTATTTCTAATTAAAAACTATGTATTACAAATTTTATACAAATTGGTATATGTATTATAATAAGTAATTCAAAGCTATGCGGGACTCTAAGACTTTAGCTGGTCTGAAAATACATATTACTAAGCACATCTTCTGTTCATTTCTGCAACTGTGGTAGGTACGTTGGAGCAATATCGCGGCGATATGTTCATGGTAACCAGTATATAGTTGCAGCTGTTGACAATTACGTATCCCCTGATTAATTTTCAGCCGAGACGAGCGAGGTGCCGGTCTGAGTTGGCGAGGTAGCAGAGACGGGCTAGGTCCCTGTGCACCATCATAGAGGTTACTAGTACCTCTATATGATTGTGACATGGTAGCCGAGACGAGCTAGGTTCCGGTCTATCATGTTGGGGAGAGCTAGTGCAACGAGGATAACTTTGAAGTGTCAGCCGAGATGAGCTAGATCCCGGTTTAGCACCCAAAAGCGTCCTAAAAGCACACTGTTCCAACACTCATGCTATCGCACTGTCCATTCATCGGGCAGCAGCCGAGACGGGCTAGGTCCCGGTCCAGTGCCCTCATAGGGAGATGAGCTGGATGGCAATATTTTATTTTTTTTATTATTATTATTAGAAAACAGTGCCCGAGAAGAGCTAGGTCCCGGTACAAACTGTTCTTTGCGTAGAATTTTAAATGCTGCTATCGTTGCATATGCACATGCTCAAATGGAAGTTTCAAGATCGATGCCAATAAGCGTGGAAGATATATTTATAATGGCTGGAAGGTCAGACCTTTTTAAAAGCAAATGTGCTGAAGTGTTGGCAAGTGGCGTAGCTAATGGATTGATGTGATTTTGCAGTTTTTGGAGGTATTTTCCTCTTATTCTTTCAAATTCTGCCTTAACCATAGGCATGTAGAGATCTCTATGAATATGCTCATTTATAATATACACTTCGAGCTGTTATGTACTACAGTTTTAATTAGAACAACAAAATTGGCTAAAAATCGCACAGAAATCAATGCGAAGTGCATCCATTGTATTGGAACTTACTTCCGCAACCGTTTTCAAGAGTCTTAGATTTTTCTAATTAATTTTTACTACTCGAATAATCAAATGACAACGGAGGTAATCGAAAACACAAAAAGTGCCACAAAATATCTCAAACGGCCAAAAGTTAGAAAGATTCCAATAAAAGGCCCCAGCAATTTATGGCATATGTCAGATAAGGATAAAGCAGAGGCATTTGCTACATACTTAAAAGAAGTGTTCAGGCCATTTTAATATATTGATGCTTCTGATGAGAGGGAAGTGATGCACTTTTTGTAAACTCCATATCAAATGAATCTTCCCATAAGGCGTGTTCTTTTATCAGAAGTGAAAGAGGAATTCGTAAAATGTAGCAATAAATAGAGCCCAGGTTACAATCAAATAGACCACACAACATTAAGATGTGGAACATTAAAATTAATTTAGATAAGTCTGTCCATGTTGCTTTTGCTCTTAGAAAAGGAGATTGTCCTCCTGTAAAAATTTTTAATACAACTATACCAGTTAGTGATCTTGTGAAATACCTTGGCATACACATAGATAGAATACTTACCTGAAAATACCATGTAAGAGCGAAAAGGGAGCAAATGAATCTGAGACTGAGACTGAGAAGCCTTTATTGGCTTCTGCGCAAGAAATCAGTACTGTCTTTGGAAAAAAAAATGGTAGTATACAAAACCATTATCAATCCCATTTGGACTTATAAGAAACAAATATGGGGAGCGGCAAGCAATTCAAATATTGAAATAATACTGCGGTTTCAATCAAAAGCTCGGTGGTTAATAGCCAAGGCACCTTGGTATGTGTCAAACTACACCATCCATAAAAACTTAAAAATATGCTTCGTGAAAGACAAAATAAAAAATTTCAGTAATAGATATAAAGCCAGATTACAATTCCATTTCAATCCTTTAGCAATGTCATTACTACAGACCCACTCAACAAACCGTCTTAGAAGAAAAACCATTTTAAATTTTTCAACTAGCATGTAAATAATAGGTACGTTAATACAAACTAGCATGTTATCATCTGACTTTAATATAAAAGAGTAATTAATTGTGTAAGTATTAAAGCTTTAGAATTCTTGTGACTAAAAACAGTGTCACTAAATGGAGTAACATCCACAAATTTGTTTGCATCTTATTGCTTAGCATCCTATTTACTTATTGTCTATAAATAAGAAGACAGAGTAGTAAATAACTTGAATAAAAAAATGATTTTGAAACATTTGGATGACTTAATAATCTGTTCTAAGAAATTTGAAGAGCACATTACAGAGTTATGTCAAACTTTCAAAAGAATTAAAGTTTTTGACCTACAACTCAATCGCGAAAAGTACCATTTTTGTAGACCAGAGCAAAATATTTAGGTTACATACTGACACCTAAGAAGCTGAAACTCGATCCAGAAAATACAGAGACAATTTTGGAACGAACTAGGCCGAATAACCTGAAACAATTAATTTAATTTTTCAAAAGTCCTCTTGGTATAGACGTTCTATACTAGGTTTTGCTGACATTTCAAAGCAGTTAATAAGGCTAACAAAGATGGTTATCCGAGCATCAGACAGCATTTGATGACCTTAAAAGCATCCTAGCTTCACCACTGTTGGGAATCAAATTATTCCAACATTAAATTAAGATACCAAATTCTTGTTAATATTTTAAAATTAAAATAAATTCAATTGTATTTACATTTTCAGTTGAGTGTAACATAGTTTTAAACAAATTGTTTATATTTATGCTGAGTTGCACTTATGTACTATGTTATCTTAGTAGAGCAACGACCGACTTAGTTTAAGAATTATTGCATGCTAAGCAATATTTCGTTTGTTTGTTTTTATATTGTAATTCTCAATTTTTAAATATGTTTGTTGTTGTTTAATAATAACTAGTATCGCCTGAGGTCGAAACTCGACCGTTAGCACAAAATTTTCATCTTGTAAGAATTTTGCTGGCCTATTATTAACAAAACGTTTTTGTTCATTGACTAAGATCTTATTTAGTTTTACTAATCACCTCAACTCACCTCACCTCACCTTTGGAATTACATTTAATTCACATTTAAGTGCAAAAGGAGACAGAATTAAATTTTCTATTAGTGCTGCATGATTTCTATTACGCGGTCTATTTGATTTTGACTCAAAAATTGTCCCTCCTTATCCCTTTACCGTTCAGTCCGACCCAATATCGTTCTTCTTCAAGGCACAACACAACCATATTTTTCGTTTATTTTTAAACAAAAAAAAGTTACATCGCAACTGTAACTCAAAATAAATCAGTAAATTCCGATTATCCGTGATGGTTGGGACCGAGCTCATTCCGGCTATTGGAATCACTATTTTATTTTATTCCTTATCAATTTTCAAAGTTGTAAGTGTATAATATGTATGCGAAATTAATGGACGACCCCTTACAGCACATGCGCGCATAAAAGTAACAAAAAATACTTTTCATTATTAAAAAACTAAACTAAAGAGCTATTTTTTATCATGTTGTTTATTCCTACCTCTTTCTCTTCCTTAGGGTGCAATCTATCTCCATATCAAATTTCATCAAAATCCATTAGTTTGCTGTGAAAAAGTTTTTTCCTATTGGAGGCACCGTGGCAATGGCACCAGGATTCAATCTATCCCTGTACCAAATTCTATCAAAATCGGTCTATTAGTTTAGCAGTGAAAACGATTTTTCTGTAAGGAGTTGTGCCACGCCCACTAAAAGAAGTCAAAGTTTAGAGAAATGTTTTAAAGCGTTCAATCTATATCCAAATTAAACTTCATCACAATCGGTCCATTAGCTTAGCCGTGGAGGCGTTTTTTCTTGCTAGGATCAGTGCCACGCCCACCAAACGAACTTACAGTTTTTAGGGTTGTTGAGGGATCAATTTGTATCCAAACTAAATTTAATCAGAATCTATCGAGTGGCACCGCCCACTCTAAACAAATATATTTACTTAAGGCTCAACTTATCTTCATATCAAATTTCATCAAAATCGGTGAGGCGGCTCAGCCGTGACAGCGTTTTTTCTCATTAGGCGTGAATGCGTTTTGTATGGGGGAATCATGTAAATATGTTCACTTTATTTTACCTGCCTTAACGGCAACATATACACCTGATTTTTTTTTCTGCACATCTATGGAACAGTACCTTTCCAATGATATAAGTATCATTCCCCTCTCTTTATAGTAAATACTCTAAAAGTGTACCACAAGATTCAATGTTCACGTATTAATATATAGATTATTGTTAAACATTTTATTTGTATATAAACTTGAATATTTCAATTTATAAATCAGATGCAACTTAAACTTCATTAAACCGTCTTTTGATTTGCTTCTCCTTTACACGATAACCTCAGGTTCAAGTGCTTGAAGTTATCACCACCCAATTCCACAAAAGAACACTAGCTTAGGTTCATGCGCCTAAACTAGAAATACACACATTTAGGCTAAACATACAATTAGACTAAACAACCACTAAAATTTTAATAGTTTGATGAAGGCAAACCATTTCTTATTTTTTTATTTTATTTATTTTACAAACTTTAATTTATTATTAAAGTTATAAGCTTGGAACCAAAAAAACTATGGCTACTGTGGCCTTCAGCTTATTTCAAGTTAATGTTTTAAAACAGGTTTCTTAAGATCTAGTTTTTACATATTTTATACATAACTACATACATAGATTAACTGTATTTTTTAAAGTTTATGGCATAAATTTGTGTTTTTGAGGTATGTAATAATTTGATGAATATTCTAGATAGTTGGATTTGAAAGGGATTGGATAGGCTCATGGTTACTGAAGATGAGGTTTCTATGAATGTGAAAAAAGTTACAATTCTTGAAGATGCGTTTGAAGGTTATTGTTTTATAGCTGCAGTATGGGCATCTAATGGATCATTAAGTGCAGGTGAGAAAGCTTGTTGTGTCCAAGGCAAACTCTTACCGGATTAACTAAGTAGTTCAAGTCTGGTGAAAAGAGCTTTATGATCAAATTTCACAAAAATAGTCGTATTTTGAGTATTTATTGACTTGTATAAAGTGTATGATTTTTCTAATGTGTGTTTTAGTATAAACAAATTTTTAGAAACTTCATTATGAGGTGACATATCTTAGAATGTTTCTAATCAGAGTAGGGTAAGGGTGATGGTTATATAAATATCTTATGGCATCCAAGGACTGTCAGTACTGCAGATTTTGAATTTTTATTTATTTTATTATTTTACCGGAAAATATGGTGCAGTAAGATGGTAAATGTCTTGTGATTAAGTTTCTATTTAATGTGGTTACACTAAAATTTATTGACTTGTGATCCATTTGTGTATAAAAAAATGTAATCTTTTAATTTTTTTTTTTAAGTTTGAGGAAAGCTTGTTGGAAAATTGCTGCGGTATGTTTCTGACTTATTAAATTTTCGGAGTGTTGTATTAATTGTGATTTTTTAGGTTCCATGCAGGCTTACTGCTGTTATTGCATTTAATGGGTATAAAAGGTAAGCCATTTCTTTTGCTAATTAATTTTACTTTAGAAATAACTGAAGGGATTTTATTTGGTATTCTATAATTTTTATAGTTGTGTACTACTCTATATAGCGGAGAATTGCTGTGGTTAAGTTTCCAATAGAAAAACTTTCTTGTATTCGATAGGAGATATACTTGTTTCAAAAAACATACTATTGATTGGTGTTGCTGGAGAAGCTCCCAAGTGATGCTCTCAAGGGTGAGTTAAATAAATTATCAAACATTGGTTTAAATCAGGGACCCAAAATAACTATTATTTTCTTTTTTCAGATTGAAAAAATTGCCCAATTTTAAAAATTATTTTTAAAAATTGATTTATAATTATTATGAATAAGAAATATTTTATTAGTTGTCAATAACTATTATTTTTCAATGGATTTTTTTACGTTGAGTCATAACTATTTTGAATAAGAAAAATTTTATATGTTGTCAATAACTATTATTTTTCAATGGATTTTTTTTTTACGTTTAGTCATAACTATTATGAATAAGAAATATTTTATTACTTAGTTGTCAATAACTATTATTTTCCAATTGATTCTTTAATAACTATTAATTTGGAAAAAATATTTTTTTACGTTGTTTTTTTTCGACTTCGACCTCTTTCCAAAGACTGGTGCAAACAAAATTTTGAAAATGGACCAAAATCGGGCACTTTTTGGTACCTTTTTTTTCGACTTCAACCTCTTTCCAAAGATTGGTGCAAACATAATTTCGAAAATGGATCAAAATCGGGCACTTTCTGGTACTTTTTTACGACTTCGACCTCTTTCCAACGATTGGTACAAAATTTTTCAAAACGGACCGAAATCGACCACTTTTTTAGTTGGGACCAACTCTGGTGATGGCCAAAGCCCATTGTCAACCTCTTTCCATCGATTTTTTGCAAAAAAAATTTCAAAAATGGACCTAAATAGAGCACTTTTAAGGATCGGTACCACTTCTAGTGATGGCCAATATCCTTTTTAGACCTCTTTTCATTGAATGAAGCAAAAAAAACTTCAAAAATGAGTAAAATCGCGTACATTTTTGAACCGATGACCACCTCTGGTGATGTCATAAAAACCACCTCCCCATCGATTGGTGCAAAAAGATTCACAAAAATGAAAATCTGTTGAACACTTTTGTCAAAACAACGTAAAAAAATATTTTTTCCAAATTAATAGTTATTGACAACTAATAAAATATCTCTTATGCATAATAGTTATGACTCAACGTAAAAAAAATCCATTGAAAAATAATAGTTATTGACAACTAATAAAATATTTCTTATTCATAATAGTTATGACTCAACGTAAAAAAAATCCATTGAAAAATAATAGTTATTGACAACTAATAAAATATTTCTTATTCATAATAATTATAAACCAATTTTTTGATATAAAACTTATAATAGTTATGTCCCTGGTTTAAATGAAACAATATCAATAATAAGAAACCAAATTATAAATTTTTAAGATAGGAGTCCAGAAATGACTCATTTATTCATGTAAAACTTTACCTTAACTTCTCTTTTTATACCTTTTACATTGGCTGTAACTAATGTAAACAATGCACACTAGTATAATTATAATAAGAGTGGTTATTACAATATTAAAACCATAATTTGCATTTTTATGGAACTTCAATTCCATAATTTCTTTAATATTTTGAAATTGGTTTATTTTTATTTCTTCGCTATCGTTACTGTCCATTAGACCAAATAACCATTTATAAGCGTTACCTGCAGCTTTAATAAGACGTGGATTCTTCCTATTAATACTGTTCGGCATGATAGTCCTAATTTGAGATTTAATGATCTAAGAATTTCCTTACCGTGTATGTCTAGTTCCTCAACGTTGGATTCAATTTATTTGATCAATTCTAAAATTTCAAATAGTTTAATAATATGTAGAGCCGAGCTCGTGAAGTTAACACTTTTCCTAATTGAACCGTACAATAGCCAACATTATCGTCCAAATGGTCAATTCGAAGTACTGCTGTGGTACACATTGCAATCAATAGCAATAGTGCAACGTTGTGCGTGTTGTTAATGGATTTCATCACCCTGATGTTTATATTTCCTCTTTACTTGTGTTTTGCAAACTTTCCTAAATTAGTTATCATTTGAAACTAGACCGATATTTTTTAAGCCTCTATACAGTGAGCGTCAAAAATAAGTAAACACATATTTTTCCGACAATTTTACCGATTTCACGCAATGACTTTCCATTTTTCTTCAAATCGATTATTATTTTGCGCATTTCAGTAGCTGTTTGCTTGCCCATGATAAAATTTTGTGTTTTAATTGACTTCTTTTCAATAATCCAAATAAATAACCAAAATAGCAAGCTTAAAATAACCACTCAGATTCACCTCAATAAACTACAAGACTCTATGAAAAAATTGGCGGTAGTTCGCCAAAGTTTAAAAAGAATTTAAAAGAAAGTGTTGCCAGTGTTTACTTTTTTTTGACGCGTAATAATTGATACTTTTTTGTTTTGTATGATTTTTTTCACAATCGTGTTTTTGTTTTGGTCAATGTTTATAACAAAATAAAATATCAGTTAATAGATGCTTCATTCCATATCATCACTTTTATTCAAGCCAAGGAATATATGAAAAATATGTGTTTACTTATTTTTGACGCTCACTGTATAAAGAAGAAATCCATGATCTCTGCGCAAGTAGAGCTTTGATGTGTCTTGTGTAACAGCTCAAATCCTTCGCTGTTTTCGCTACTTTCACCTCAATACACTATTATTTAAAATTGTCAATGCCACTACATTAAAAAAATATATGAGGAAAAAAAAAATTAGGTTTTAGTCCAAAATTATCAAAATTAAATTATTTTTTAAAGTAATACATGCACTGTTAGTTATAGGTAGTGACTAAATATTGAAGCAAAATATTGCTATTACTTACTTATAAAATACTTTGAAAATGTTTGGACCAAAAATCAAAATTTTATTTTTTTTTTCTCATTTATTTTTTTTTAATGGAAATTCATGTAGTGACACTGACAATTTCAAATTATTGTGTATAAAGGGGGCGTTCAAGTATTACGTAACGCAATTAGGGGGGAGGGGGGTCTTGCAAAACGTTACGATGCGTTACGGGGAAGGGGGGGGGGCTGTTCGAACAACGCGTTACATAACATTGTTTTTGAAGTGAAACTACTTTAGCGGGTGGTTATTTGAAATTAGTTGTGTATAATGAAACTCTTTCCTTATGTGTATGTTTATTAAATAGCTACAGCCAAAACATTTTATTAAAATGATAAAAGTTGACGGGATCTAGATAAGCTACAGCAATAAATGATACATCACATTAAAGCACTCAACGAGCAGAATGTCCTTAAACTATCATCTTCGAGATTGTTTAACCAAAACCTGAGATATAAGCGTGGAAAGATTTCCTACTTTTATCATTATTGGTGTAACTGTTCTAGATCCCATCAACTTTTATCATTTTAATAAAATATTTTCGTCTCATTTTTCGCCATTTTAACATATTTTAAACTTAAGCAAATGCTTATAACATTATGTGTGATTTTTTATGAAATAACAATATGAAAAAGTTAAGGTGTTATTTTCAGCCAGGCCGAAACTCACATACCCTACGCTGCACTGAAAGAACATATATTTTAATAAATGTTAAAAAGACGTTGAAGAGGTTGCATAATTCGAAAAAAGTGTGAAGTGCTTAAAAGGTTAACAGAGGTTGAAAAATGTTGAAAAAGTCCTAAATATATGCAAAATGTAAAAAAATGTTGAGAGAGGTTGAAAAAACTCCAAGTCGAACAAATAAAGGACAAAGAAATTTCATCACAATACCTTGCAGGGTTTACGAAATATGGTGGTATAAAGGTTAAAATTAAGGGCTGTGCCACGGAAATCTTTGGAAATTTGAAACCTAGCTTAATCCTAATTTAGTTCACATGTACACCAAATCACCAAGTTTCATCAAAATCGTTGCATTTTTTTCAAAATGGGATTGTGCAAATATACATAGAGTATGGGCGGTTGGCGTGTCCATAAACCGATTTCATCAATTTTTAATAGCAAGATGCCTGCAAGACGCTGATCAAGAATATATGTACTTTTCCATAACTCCCACGCCCCTTCTATATGTTACAAACGAAATGACAAAATGAATATACCCTCGGTGTAGGGTATAATAAAGAAAATAAACATCGTATGTATTTCCGGTACTTTTCGCAACATAATTATGATTTTTAGGTAAATATGGTCACTTGAGTGTTACGTAACGTTTAAGAGGGGGGGGGGGCGTAAAGGAAAACGTTACGGTGCGTTACATGGGGGAGGGGGGGTCAAAAATCTTCAAAAATTGCGTTACGTAATACTTGAACGCCCCCAAAGGTGAATGTAGTGAAAACCGCAAAGAATTTGAGGTGTTACGGTTAGTTTTTTTTTTATGCCTCCTTGTGTGTAAATAACGAAAATCGAAAAAAAATTTAAAAGAAAAATATTAATAAGAAAAAAAATTAAATTCACTTCATTTATTTGGCCGAATTATGAAAGGTGAAAATTTTACAGCTCTGGGGTAGCAACCTCAGAACTATTTTTTTCCTATATTTTTATATGAGGATATACTCGAATATGAATAAATTTTCGAGTGGATATTGCAAGTTACACCGAGGAACTATTTTATTTCCTTCCGGTTTTTCGGTCCTGATTCAAAAAAATACATGTGTTCAGTTGAACTTTTAATTTGGATTTTACTAAACAGTCAAATATTTCAATGAGTGATTCTAAGTGTTCCTCTATGCTTGAAGAGAAAACTTAAATGTCATCTATTGAGGCATATTTTATACATAAAAATAGTCTATTTTGGGAAAAAATTATTTATGTTTCGAATGACGGGATTTAGTTTATTTTTTTCTATATTATAGCTTGAGGAATAAAAATAATTGTCCCAACATTTGAGCTTCCTAGCTCAAACCTGAAAACTGCGCGGACAGAGTTTATGTCCAATTCCGTTGAAATTTAACGAAAAAACCGACTTACTAAATCGTAGAAAAAGTCTGCCTTAGGTGCCAAGATATAGCGTTTTGGGTTTTTTAGTTGAATGGGGGTCGCCACCCACTGTTGTACAGCCACACCCACATTTTTCGTGTGACTAAAAATGCGGAAAAAATACACCCAAAGGAGGTATTTTTATTTTTTTTTTTTAAATTTGCGGTCATTTATGCCTATATAATAGAGTCGGGTTTGAAGAAAATTCTCCCAAGACTTCAGCTTTCTAGATCAAACCTGCGAACGGCGCATTTTTTTGTTTCCTCGTAAAATTCGTATGAAAAACATAAAAGCAAAACAACGAAAAACAGATTTTTTTTTGTGTTTTAGTAAATTTTCTGATTTTCGTTGTTTTGCTTTTTTGTCTTTCATACGAATTGTACGAGGAAACAAATAAAATGTTATTTTATTGAGCTTACTGTTCAATATGTGTGTGCGTCAACACCAAAAAATCAAAACTTAAAGAGATAAATAAAAAGGAAAAAATGGGCTAAAGCTAGTTATACTAGTTTTATCCCCTGCTAGGAGGACTCATCAGTAACTTATCACCCAATTAGTAAGAGTGTGCAAGCCTACTATGTTTGCTTTTTCTTGCATAGATCTGTTGAGAACCCAAGCAATTTAATATTTTTGTTTGAATTCATGTTTTAACATGCGTCATAGCCGACAATGATATAACCGACCAAGCAATGAGGATAAAGCTGACAGTGAAATTCGACGCAAATTTTGTTTTTTTTTATCCTGCAATGTGGCTTCATAAAGAATTCATCGATCTTTCGGTTTTGTTGCTGTGTGGTCATCACGCAGTCAAGCGTTTTCGGCGGAAACTATGCGGTGCTGCAACGCAAATTTTATGTTCATAATTGAAGATGATTGCCAATGGCCATTGGATGACAATGAATGAGACGACGGATAATGATGACGATGATGGCTAGGCAAAACTTTATGCACTCAAATGTTAATTTTACATGAGCTTATAATCTTTTTCAATGGAACATGAAAAAACTTCAATTGCAAAGGTTTTCAGAGAACTTACAGTTAACTCCTAGAGTAAAATAGATTGAGGAAATGAAAAATAGTTAAATCAAACTGTATGTATTCAAAAAAAGGATTGTTTTGAAAGCGTTTGTGGCAAATTATCGAATGCACTTATTATTTCAAGCTTTATTTAACTTTTGCCTTAAACTACAAGTATTTGTAGACAAAAACTTAAGTAGTGTCAAGTGATTCAAATACTTCTAACAAAACATTTCATAAAATGTTTCTTCTAAATGATATAATTATTTACGACAAATTGTCAAAATATTTCAGTCAAAAAATTCAATTTATGGAAGTGTTTCGACAAACACTTACCTTTTGTCCCAAACACTTATTCAATTCAACAAACGATTTATCACTTATAAACTTGTCATGTTCATATTTTGCAGTGCTATGATTCGATATTACTTTTTTGTTACTTACATTGTACATATACGATATCAAATGCTTATAAATGTTTAGAAGCAAAGAACGATGACGATGTTGCCAGGCTGTAGTCCTATGTTATGTTAAGTTTTAATAACTTGTATAATAATTTTCAACTATCAATAATTGTATGTATGTAAAATATCACTGAACGAAAAATTAAACAGCTGTTAAAATTAAAACTATTTGTACAGAAAACATTCAATTTTCAAGTATTTTCAATTAACTAATTTTATTTGTCACATATAGTAAAAATGTTCGTGACGAAAATAACTTTGAATAAAATCAAAAGTTTTTGTGACAAACATTTTATTATTGCCCACAACAGTTTTCGCAAACACTTGAAGTAGTTCCATCTATATCATTTGTGGCAAACACTTTTTTTTTTTTGAGTGTACACGTTTAACAAAAAATATTAAACTAAATTGGATAAATCAAGAGCTTCCGGCTAACAATGGGAGATAGAGCTAATGCGATTGTATGCAATTCGTTTGTTTTTATTGACTAGAATAAATTGATTTTGTATATGAAAAGGAAATAAAATAAAAGGTCAGAGGCTCTAATGAAGTCTTAATTTTTAAATCGCTCCAAGTTTATTTGCATATTCTATATATTTGTTGTAAAAGAATCGAATTTTTCCTGAATGGTTGCACAATAGTATACCAAAAAAATTAATTTTTCCGCGCACCTCTGAAAGTACTGCGCCACCGCTGCACAGAGCGCAAATCTTGTTGAAATTAACTTTTTTAATTTTTAAATAAAAGCTAGCTAAAATGCCAATAAATCGTCCGAGTTCAAGTTTTGAACAACAGTTTTCGTTTTTTATTATTTTGACTTAAATGCCGAAAAAATGTCTTCCATTAAATTTGTGTTGGGTTTTATCTTAAATAAAAAAAAGCGAAAAATTTTTAAAATTTGGGCTGTGACGATTTGAATGCCTATGATAGCACTTTAAGACTATCTTGTGCCTTTTCATACATTTCATTAAAATTCTTATGTTGAATTTTTTTTTTAAACAGATTAAAATGTTACCCATCAAACAATAATTTATTTAAAAGTTTTTTTAATTTCTTAGTAGAAAGCCTTGAGTGAGTCTAAATACTACACCCGCGAGAATGGAATCTCCCAAATATAAAATTGAAGACTACTTCTAAAGACTAAAAATTATTTTTATTACGTTCAATTGATATTCAAAAAGCAAATTTAATTATTAATTAAACGATATTCAAAATCTATTGGCAATATTTCAAACAAAGCAAGAAGAATGAGAAGAATATTTTTTATCAAAGATAAGAGAGAGGAAAAAACAATGGATGATAGCAGGAGGTTAAAACTTTTAGAGATCACCAGATAAATATTTTAGAAGTTCTCGACTGATAACAAGTGCACTACCTATGCGTTTCAAATGAGTGGGTAACATATTCCATTGAAGTATCGCATAAACAAAGAAGTAACTAGAGGTTGATAGGTATTTACACCGTGGTAATATTAATTACGGATCCTTGCGAATCTTAAAATTTCAAAAATACAAGGCAAAGTAAATTTTACAATTTTTGATTTGAAGAAAGTGTCTCAGCCTTGTGGTATGAACAACATCTTCTACAAAATAATTCATTTTGCACTAAACGTTACTTTTTCATAATACCCATACAACAATGAAGAGATTTAAAAAAAAAATTATAAAAATCCATTACATATTGAGAAAATAACGACAATTTCAAAAAAAAACTCTGTTCAGAATTTTGTAATTTTAACATACAAAGTAACATACAAGTATTGGGCTTGTCCTTCATTTTTGGTTAAGCAATTATTAAATTTTTCGATTCGAATAAGTAGTGCAACTCCATCGACAAAAGCATCCTACTTTCAATAAAAAAGAATATAAATAAGCCTTTAGTTGTTTTTAAAAAGTGTATTAAAAAAACAAGCTATATTCCACGAGAAAAATTATATTTTAATGCTAAATGAATTTCTTAATTTTTTTCCAATTATAATTCAAAAACTTTGCAATTTATTTCTGTTCTAACCATCGCAAAAAAAAATCGTATTTAAAGTAAAATAAAATATAAATTAACATTATTTAATAAACATTTATTTGGATTTACAAAATTCATTGAAGAGACTTGTTTTATTCAAAGAAAAACAAATGTTATTTGCAGAAGGATTTTTTATTTTGCTCCAATTGAAATTGAAGATGCTGTAATTTATTTCTTTGCAGCTACAGTTTAGAAATTTGAAACAAAAATATATGCAGTTTGTACTAAGCACTTTGTAAAATTGGGCGGGATTAAAAACGGGGTGTGGCACCTCTCGTACATCAATACCACTTCATGTGGTATATCTTGGTACCTATGGCAGCTACAAGCTTAAAATTTAATATATGGAAGTATATTGTTTGCACTAAGCAACTCGAAGAATGTGCGCGTGGTTTGAAAACAGGGTGGAGTACTTATCTACAAATAAAGCACCAAAAACGCTAATTTTGGTACTTATAGCAGCTACAGTTTCGATATTCGGTACTTGTATCTATACCGTCTTCGCTTAATACCCTGCAAATGTGAGCGGCATTTAATTAAGGGGCGTGGTAGCCCTAATATAACAAAATCACTCAAAACGCTCTGATACAAAAAAATCGCTTAAACGCTATCTCGGAACTTATGGAAGCTATTAGCTTCAAATTTGGTATTGGGATGTAAATTGTTCAAATTCAGGCTCTCGAAATATGTGGGTCTTTTTTGCAAATAGGGTGTGACACTTCCCATACAACTAAAATATTTAAAACGCTATATCTTGGCACCAATAGTATTTTTTTTTACGTTTCAGTAAAAAGTCGTTAATTAAATTGGAAACAAACTGATTGCGGCGTTCACAGTTATGATCTAGAAAGCTGAAATTTTGGAAGTTTTCCTTTCGGGTCCAATGCTAAAACATAGGCTAATAGGACCGCAAATTTTTTTTAAAAAAAAAAAAAAACCCCCTTCGGGTGTATTTTGTCCGCATTTTCAGCTATGTACATAAAAAATGTGGATATGGTTTGACAACAGTGGGTGGCATCTCCCATACAAATAAGATACCTGAAATCTTATATCTTCGCACTTAAGGCAAACTTTTTCGACGTTTTAGTAAGTCTGTTTTTTTGTAAAATTTCATCTAAATAGGACATAAACTCTGCCCGCGCCGTTTACAGCTAAGAAACTCAAATGTTGGGACAATTATTTTTATTCCTCAAGCTATAATATAGGAAAAAATTAACAAAATTCCTCTCCCAAAGTTTGAAAAAAACACCCTAATGTATATCGGTCATTCCATCTATAATTTGCCTATTTTTACCCTGACATGTTTTGAATTGGCTTAAAATTTTTTGAATGATTAAGCCATTATCTAATAGATAAAAAAAAATTATATCAAATTTTTTCGTCCAATATTTTTGATAAAAAAATTAATTTCTTAACTCTGTTCAGAGCCGCTCGTAAATAACACAAAAAATTCATTATTGAATATAAACAAACACAATTCGAATTCGCTTTCATATTATTTTTAAGTAGCTGTGTACTAGTAGATGACAAAAAAAAATGCAAGTCTGGAAAAATTAACGCCTAAGCGTTATATATATGCTGAAAGAAAAAAAAATTTACGTTTCAAGGAAACATCGATTTCTCAAATACTCCAAAATCGATTTCAGTTTTTTTAGGCCCAAAATGTTCAGAGCATATAGGAGCAGGACCGGATTAAGAAATGTGCTGCCCCTAGGCAGTAGCAAAAATTACCGCCCACCTCCTCAAAACTTCGTAATTTTTTCGAAAAAATTATCTATTTTTTTCATTTTGATGTTTTGATGAGCAAAAAAAGATCCTCGTTGCTGAACAAAAAACACCTAGCAAAATGAAAAGTACATTGCAAAAGTTTTTCAATTATTTAAATGCAAAAAAATTTTCAAAGTTTCCGCCAATATTTGCCGCCCTAGGAACGTGCCTGCTCTGCCTGTAAGGTTACTCCAGCCCTGTATAGGAGTACCATCCCTTAAACTTTCAGTTATGTTTTTGCACCCTATTTGATTTGACAAGCATTTTAGTAAAGATTTATGAAACTTAAAAATAAAATTTGGATATTCCATTGATACTTTTGTTAATTTTTCGATGTTTTTTTGCAATTTTTATATGGGGTAAAACACACGAAAATGCCACCTGAAAAAAATTTTGTTTCCGATTTGGCTGAAATTTGGCATTATTGTAGTATCGATGTCCAACAATAAAAAAGCGTGTAGGATTTTGCCCTAATATTTTTTGTTGCTCAGATACGCGGCTATGAAATTCACGATTTTCATACTTTTCCAGAATTAGTGTTTTTTTCGAAAATTCATAGCTTACAGCAAACTTTATCAATTAATAATTGGTAAGCACACATTTTTAGGTCTTTATTTGTTAAAAAAAAAAAAATACTGATTTTGAAAAAAAAAATTTTTCACAAAAATTTTGCGAATTGAAAAATATTTTTGCATTTTTTTAAAAAAACCATATTTTGAATTTTTTTTTTTTTAAAAACCATATTTTAAATTTTTTTTTTTTAAAAAAACTTTGATTTATTCTGGACTTAATGCCGTAAAAATTTTTGTGCGAAAAAAATTATTTATATTTTTTTTTTTTGAATTCAAAAAAATTAAAGAGCTAAAATTTTGTAAATTGAAATGAATTTTTGATTTTTTTGGAAAAATACATTTCTGAATATTCTTTTGATTTTACATATTTAGGTTTTTACCTGTATTTTTCAAAAAAAAATACTGATTTTGAAAAAAAAAAAATTTTTTTCGCAAAATTTTTGAGAATTGAAAAATATTTTTGCATTTATTTTACAAAACCCATATTTCAAATTTTTTTTTTTTAAACTAGCTTTGATTAATTCTTCGCCTAATGCCGTAAAAATTTTTGTGGGAAAAAAATTATTTATATTTTTTTTTTTTAATTTTAAAATGAATTAAAGAGCTAAAATTTTGTAAGTTGAAATGAATTTTTGAATTTTTTTGAAAAATCCATTTCTGAATATTTTTTCGGTAAACTTCAGATTACAGCTTGATCCGCAAGCTTCAAAATGATATGCCATAACTTGAGGGCAAGTAGTTAATTAAATTGTTTGAACCGCTAAACGCACGATGTAATACGCGTTGAAAGGCTACTGGACTGATTTTAAATTTCAGTTTTAGTTTTTAGCAGGCTTTCGAACCCTGTAAATTTTGGGTGCGAGTACGTGTTCGGGTTCAATGCATTTAAATTAAGTGGGTCCGGGTTCGGGTTCAGGTTCAAATTTTTCCGAAAAAATAAAAAAATTAAACAATTTCATTTAATTTTTATTTTAGAATGTTATTTTATTTATTTTTGGAAAAAATTTTCATTTAAATGCACAGGTAGAATATTCTCTAGTGATTCTTCGTAAAGATGCACTCTTTGCGAAGCTGAAACGAGCTCCAACGCTGAAAAAGCACTCTCGACACTGACTTGAGTTGCTGGAACAGCTAATACAACCTGAGCAGCTTCACACAATAGAAGTGTATCAATTTTTTTTTTGTTACCAGAATTCTAAAATCTATTTGCTTTAGAAATCCTAGGATAAGTCTGCTTAATTTCGAATGCTTTGATGTTGAATTGTTTTTCTTGTTCTTTAGCAGCTCTTCTAGCATGCCTTCTCTTTCATCTTCGGAATAAGATACTACTACACTTGTGTCGTTTATATTTTCAGTTGTAAGTTCTATACTAGTTTGTGATACCGTTTCTGACTCTATACGTACATACATACATACATACATATATGCATAGCTGGGCACCGTTAATCAAATAGTTAACTTCGTTAATCGCTAATCCGTTACTAAAATAGTTAGCTTCGTTAAACGTTAATGCGTTACATTTCGGAAGATTTAACGCAAGTTAACGTTAATCGTTAATCCGTTAACAATTGCATTTTTTATATCGTTGCGTTATTGATCTTATAAAAGCTGTTGCTTTGGGTTCTAGAAGTTAACAGGTTAGAAAAAAAAAAAAAAAGACGAGCATAATTGGAGTGTGTAATTTAGTCCTCTGGCATAATGTGGATACAGAAGCGTACCTAGGGAATGGCAGTCTGAGCATATATCTTATTTTGCTAGGGTTTTTGTTTAACTAAAAGTGAGGACCTTCTTTTACTAAATTATAAAGAAGTGGAAGGTATGTATGATGATTTTGTAATTCAGTGTGAAATATCTTATTTTGCTACCGTTTTTGGAATCATTTTTTTCTTGTGTATGAAGGGCAAGTGAACTATTCTTCCCGGACGCCAAAAATATGCACGGTACGCCACTGTGTGCATATTCCCCTTCATGAACATTAATATGTTGAAGTTCTTGTCTGAAAGCGAGTCTCGTTTCGGCGTTAATATATCTTTGCCCGTGTAAAAAGATTTTCAACTGCAGCGCTTGAGGGTATAGCAGTATTATATTTAATAAACAGCTTTATGAATATCTGTTCCCTGAGGAATGCCGCATGGTTGAACATGCCACATTTTGACGAGATTTTGAGCTTTAGTCTTTAAAGATTTGTGGGTGTTAGGTTTTTCTTTAGGCTGAGTGAAAGAATTGAAAAAGTCTTCCTCATCATTGTCGTTGTTACTCGCGTTGTTGCCTCCGCCACTTAAACTATCTCTGTTCTGCGAACTTTTGGCAGCTTCTTGTCGTAACGCCTCTTCTACCTTTTTTTATGCATTTTTTTATTGTATCCACTCGACTACTGTCATACTTTTTCATCCATATCAACCGGAACGTATTTGTTGTCAGAACGTGTTTTTCGTGGCGCGGCGCGGAATGAGTGGTATCTTTTTGGTAAATAGTAGGTACTGGATTAACGATTGCCGGACTTGGTGAAATTTAACGGAAGTTAACAGGTCCGTTAACACTTTTTAAAGTTAACTTAAAAGTTAATCCGTTAGTGACAATGTTAACTTCGTTAATTATCGATTAACGGATTAACGAGTTAATGCCCAGCTATGCATATATGTGCATTTCCACCGAAATTGTCATTTTAGATGGCCACGTTGTTTTGGAGCACACTCTTCTACAATGATTTTTCTTGAAGTTGAGACTGTCTTGAATTAATATTAAAGGAGGAACAATCAAAATTCAGAGGGAGACACATTTAAAATTGCGAAGTAAAAAACATAAAAAGCAACATATGTATAAAGTTTTGTAATCTAATAAGCGTTAGAGCATATAAATAGTGGAATTCCAGCGAGTTGGACAGTCAAGCTTTGCTTTTTTTAAGCCTAATCTTTTCACCAAAGAATCACTGATAGACTCTCCAGGCTTCTTTCAGCACTTAGTAACATTAATATTAACTGTAGATGTTGTGTCATAAACTGCCAACTGGAAAATATGAGCTATGAACCTATGAATTACATATGTCGTTATATGAATTTGAAAAAAGTTCTAATGCTTTTTCATTTGCATTTAGTTCTTCATCTTCAACTTCTTCAAAATCAGGAAATACACATTCATTTTTCAGGAGTTCATTGAAAATTGTCAAAGTAAATAAAAACCAAAAACAACTAATAATAATCTTGCTTGGAGCACAAAAATTCTGTGAAATATGAGATATGAAATCTTAAAAAGTTCTGTAAAATATGTATGTAATTTGAATTTCTAAGCGCAATAAAAATTAAACCTGAGCCGAATTTTTGAATGGGTTTGGGTTCGGATTCGGGTTCACATAATTTAAGAAAAAACATAGTTCCGGAGCGGGTTTAGGGTTCGGTTCGGGTTCGGTTCGTGTTCGAAACCCTGGTTTTAAGGTTAACGGATCAAACATTTTAATTAACTACTTGCCCTCATGTTATGGCATATCATTTTGAAGCTTGCAGATCAAGCTAAAATCTGAAGTTCATCGAAAAAATATTCAGAAATGGATTTTTCAAAAAAAAATTATAATATATTAATTTATATTAAAATATATAAATAATTTCTTTCCCACAAAAATTTTTACGGCATTAAGCGTAGAATAAATCGAAGTTTGCTTAAAAAAAAAAAAAAATTTAATATGGGTTTTAAAAAAAAAAATGCAAAAATATTTTTCAATTTACAAAATTTTTGCGAAAAAAATTTTTTTTCAAAATCAGTATTTTTTTTGAAAAGTACATGCAAAAATCTAAAAATGTAAAAACAAAAAAATATTCAGAAATGTATTTTTCAAAAAAAATTCAAAAATTCATTTCAATTTACAAAATTTTAGCTGCTTAATTTTTTTTAATATTAAAAAAAAAATATAAATAATTTTTTTCCAACAAAAATTTTTACGGCATTAAGCGCAGAATAAAACAAAGTTTTTTTTTAAAAAAAAAATTTTAAAATATGGTTCTTTTTAAATAAAATGCAAAAATATTTTTCAATTCGCAATATTTTTGTGAAAAAAATTTTTTTTTTCAAAATCAGTATTTTTTTTTTAAAGTAAGTACAAGTAAAAACCTAAAAATGTATGTCTACCAATTATCTATTGTATAAAATTCATTTTTTGTCTGTCTGTCTGTCTGTCCGTCTGTCTGTCTCTTATGCACGCGGAAACTCTCCAGCCGATTTTGATGAAATTTTTACAGTATGTTAGTATCAATCGGGCGGGTGTCATAAGCTATAAAACTTTTATTAAGGGTGCATATTGAGGGTGGCCCTCATACTCAAATATTTTCAAAATAGCGATTTCTCAGGCAAATCGATTCTCATGAAATTTTCACCGTATGGCTTTTATGTTAAGGGGAACAGATTGGATGGTAAAAAATTTATTTATGGTGCATACTTAGGGTGGCCCTCATACAAATATATTTTTAAATATCATTTTCACGAAGAAAAATAAATCGATTAACACCGAATTTACACTACGTAACTCTTATGTTAAGAAGCATAGCTTAGGTCACAAAACTTTTATTTAGGGTGGCCCTCACACTAAAATATTTTTTAAATATCATATTCACAAATACAGTTTAGTCGATTCACACCAAATTTACACCACTTAGCTCTTTTGTTAAGAGGAATAGTTAAGGATACAAAACTTTTATTTAGGGTGGCCCTAATACAAAAATATTTTTTAAATATCATTTTCTCAAAGATTGCTTAATCGATTTTTTTGGACTTTACACCACATGGCTTTTATATTAAAAAGCACAGACAAGCTCAAAAAAGTTTTATTTAGGGTGCATATGTAGGGTGGCCCTCATACAAAAAATATTTTTAAATATCATTTTCTCGAAGACCGCTAAATCGATTCTCATGGAATTGACGCCATGTGATTTTTATATTAAGATGCACAGATAACGTCGTAAAAATTTTATTTAGAGTGCATACTTACTTGACAAATATCATTTTCACGAAGACCGCTTACTCGATTCTCATGGAATTTACACCAAGTGGTTTTTATATTAAGAGGCACTGCTTAGGTTGTAAACATTTTATTTTGGGTGCATACTAAGGGTGGTTCGATAAAAAAGAATTTTCACGCAGACTGCACATCGAAAATACACCACGGTTGAGGTGAAGCGATGCGCCTAGGGTAATGCTAGTTAGTTGATAAAGTTTGCTGTTAGCCATGGATGCGCATCCCATAGCTCAAATAGCTCTTTTAGCTCTTACAACAATAACAAAAAATATTGAGCTCATCTCGAGCTCTGTCCGTTATTCGAGCAAAATCATTTTGGTTCGCAATCACCACATGTATTTTGTATTCTTGTAATTTTTTCTTTAACACATCGACTCGTTCAACCCTTGCCGTTGCTTAAGTTAAATAATTTCGGTCCGCAAACAGCGCATGTATTTTGTTCCTGTAATTTTTTCTTCAAGCACTTCATTGTTTGTGTGATTTTGTTTTCAATTCATTTGCTTCTTCACCTTGAGATTTTTGTTTTTGTTTACATGCAATTAGCTTTCCGCCGCTATTTCAAAATTTTCGTCAATACTAGGAATTTTTTCGCAAAATATTTTTCATTTTTTTACCTTAATTGATGTTGTTGTAGCGGCCAGCTCGCGAACAAATTTTTGTGCGCATCCCTGCTGTAAGCTATGAATTTTCGAAAAAAAACACTTATTCTGGAAAAGTACGAAAATCGTGAATTTCATACCCGCGTATCTGAACAACAAATAATATTAGGGCAAAATCCTAAACGCACTTTTATTGCTGGACATCGATACTACAATAATGCAATAATATCAATAATAATAATAATAATTTCAGCCAAATCAGAGCCAAAAATTTTTTTAGGTGGCGTTTTCGTGTGTTTTACCCCATCAAATTTATCAAATTGTCTACGCTGCAGTTTCCCACAATGTTGTAGCGCAAGCCAATAGAAATACTTATGAGTGGCCGTACAGTGGGCCAAACATAACTATATGCACGTTTTATCGGTCTGAGTAGGCTGTGAAATGGTTGTTTTAATAAAATTTCATAGAATCATTGACTTAAGTAGGCTGTCATTTACACAAAATTTGTTTTTTTATTGAAGATTTTTTCCCCTCTAATTAAAAGAGGTGCATCTTGATCTCTCTTAGTGTTACCCTCTTTAAATGGGACAACCCAATTTTAAACCTGGTTGTTTGGGAAACTGTAAATTGGAACCTCTTTAATTGAGACAAAAATGTTGGACCTTTGTTGGTCCAGTTATCCAGGTTTCACTGTATATATTTATATGTATATGGGGCGTTTCATGTCAACCGCGACAGTGGTCTGCCCAAAATTGAGCGCAGCGGAAAAACGTTTTTAAGGTGTCAAAATGTTCGTATGGTCAAGAGCTTTCATATGAGAACGGGTGTTTTCGTATTTTTTTTTAAGGAAATGGCGACCATAAAACGGTGCCTACATTTAGATATCTATGTATAAGTAGACATTTGGTAAACAGTCATAATCATAATCGCTTAATTTTTTTATTTTGTAGAAAGGCTGTGAAGAGAGGAAGTACAGTGTATACTTTTTTTTTCAATAGTAGGTGGTGCCACGCCCCTGCACTATCACATTTTTCCATTATATCTACCATGCGACCATTCTTTTAAGGCAACTAAAAGTTTAAAAACATTAAGTCGCAGATTAATGAAACTGCACCGTTTCAAACTAAAAAAAAAAAATTTGATACTTCTGAAGCGAATGAAAAAGTTAATTTTTAATTTAAATAGGAGTTAATAATTTGTAGGTATTATGAGCTGGTCAGTTGAGTTAATTAATGCCTTGTATATACTTCAGCTCTCGAAAAGAAAATTTCATCTAATATTTTGATCAAATTCGATGATTCGTTTTGGCTTGCATCGCATCATCAATATCGTTGAAAAGAACTATTTAATTCTTACAAATAATCGAATTCCTGAAATTTTGAGCAACTTACCTTAAAAGCCGGACTTAGTCTTTATAATATAAACGTAGGGATATACTCTAAAGCCAAAATGAAAAAAAAACTTACTAAAAATTGATAAAAGTCCAAGGAGTTGACTGAAATTTTCAACACTTCTTCTATTGTATGTTTTTAACTCTCTAGCCAGTGGTAGCTTATTAGTGTTAGAGTAAGATCGGATATTGTGGGCTATTCTGGGAACTCGGGCCACTTTTTTCATCTCTTATTTATTATCGTGGGGCAACTCTGATTGTCTTCAAGCGTTAAAACGTAAATGACATATTTTTTAAGCTTCCTGTCTTTTGCTCTTAGTCTGAGTGCAGTTTCTCAGCATACGCTGTGAGCTGTAGTTGACTTTTTTTTTAGTACATTGAAGATTTCAAAATATTTTTTTAAAATAAATTTTTTTAAATTAGTCAAAGCTCTACTTTAACCGAATGACTATACCCCACGTAAAAAAAGTTATAAGTCAAATCGAAGGCGGGTAATGTGAAGTAGTAGCCCAAATACCAAAACAGTAGCTCATATTGCCCGATTAAGTATGTTTGGTTTTGCTTTTGTTAATTCATTATTGATTTTTTTTAAGGCATTTTTTGTTCATTTTATAACAAATAAAATATAAGATTACAAAAGTAAAGTTTTATTTAAGATAATTTGGCATAGTAGCCCAGATTACCCAACAGTTATCCCTAGTAGCAACAGTTGTTAAGGTAGTAGCGGCATTTCGCTTAAAAATGTTAATATTTTGTTTTATTATCAATAATAATAATTATAATAATTATGCTAAAATAATTGTTTGTATACGCTCCACGCATATATCCTATAACAATTTGCAGTTATTAAGCCAACCCTTCTACATATATACAATTCAATTAGTCGAAGGCGATGATTTTACATAAAATGATCATAAAAATCATAACCCTTTCAGGACCGAATTAAAATTGGAGGAAAAAAAATATTTCAGTTCAAGCTCTTATTATTATGATCACAAAGGCTAACTGATATCAATTTTTTATGTCCTTGGTATCCTGGATCTTCCTTACTGAAAACAGAACTGGCGGTAGGACAAAACCAAAGCAAATCACTGAAAGAAATAACAAAACAGTAATTTTGACAAGTGAAAGCAATGTTGCCTATACTGCCGTATTAAGCGAAAATGACGTATCTCAAAAAAAAAAAATATATCCGAGATTATTATGGCATCGGATAGCTTAAGTAATTACGCGTCTAATGATATACTCCAAATGTCGGTATCTTAGTTTTATCATATACAAAATGTACTAAGAAAATTTCTTCTATCTCAATTTTACCACAAATTACTAAGCGAAAAAAACGTATCTCAAAAATACGAAGGAAAAATATTATTATATTCGTATACGAATAAAAAAACTAAAAAAAAAACGGGAATTAAACGCAAAGCTTCCTTGACTGGATCATGTTGTCATTGTCGTTGCAAGTTCTTGTCATTACTTGTTTGTTTTCGTTTCGAAAAGAACGAAAAAACCATGTTCGTTTGGAGAAAACTATCTTCTTTTAAGGGTTGAGATTTCATAAGTAACAATCATGTATGCTTAGTTATTTAAATCTTTATTTTAGTATATATAGTATAGTTTCTAAAAATATAATTTGATTTAAGTTTTTATTTAATATTATCTGTATTTTATAAGATAGAAAATATTATATCTTTGTATGAAAGTTTATATGGCAAGATTAAAGTAAAAAGACGTATCTACATTTTTAAAGCTATAAATACTAAGCGAAAAAGACGTATCTCATGAAAAGCGTATAAACGCAGGGAATTTCGATATTTTGAGTAAGTCATAAATAAATAACATTAAAGTGATATTTAATTTGCCATAAATAAGTTAAAAAATTCGTAGAGAAAGTAAGAATAAAACGACATTTACAAAATATCAATTATCTCGAAACGAAATTTATTGAGATACATCTTTTTCGCTTAATACGGCAGTATAGGCCTATAGGCAACATTGGTCCTGAAAGGGATAATAATTGCTATTAAATCAATAACGATGATGGTAGCACAATCACCACAATAGAGCAGTCCAATACGTTGACGATGACGTTGGATGTTTGTTGGCAAACCAACGTACCAGCAAAGCAGCAAACATTAACCTGAAGGTGTATCGCAATTAACATAATGACCCACAAAAGCACAAGAAAGAAAAATTGTATTATAAAAGACAAAATACAAAAGGAAACCACTAAAGAAAGCCAAAAAGTATGCTATAAACAAAAGAGTAATTTTTTTATTGTGTGCTTCATGACGCTTACGTGTTGGCTTGGCCGGCTTTCTCTGTCCTTTGCCAACCACGCTTGACTACATTTAGTTTGTGCTTTTTGTCGTTGCTTTTCGATATAAGAATCAAATGAAAAAAAAAAAAAAAAAATCGAAAGAAAGAACAAAGCAGTAACGTAATAACTTTTATAGGATAGAATTCTTATAGAGGATTTGCTTTTAAGCAAATAAAGCATGGAAAAACTCCAACCGAACAAACCTAAGTAGATTTATGTTGACCTGTGTGAATGTGGTTTCTTATTTTGAACTTTTTTTATAGCGTCACACACTTGACTGAAAATATTGGATTTCTTGATTTTCTAAAGTAGCAGCGTTAGTTCACCTCGTCGGTTTTTGTTGTGTGACTTTACAAGTTTGGCCTCGTTTCTACTAAGAGAGGTCTTTTGCATTGTGGTTCGAAAAGCAGTCAATGGTATTCGCATTCAACAATATGTTAAACTCAGTTTTATATTGCTTTTAATGTCTTTTGTGTTCATTCTTCTTACGTGACACTGCTTTATTATTGAGATTTTTTATGTATGCATGTGTTGGCACCCAGTTGGCAAGGGCAGCATCTAACAGTGCTTCTAGAAGGCCTTCCTTGGTAACTATATGGCCTTCCACCCTCCTTTCAGAGGTTCTTTCTTTTTTATATGAAGTGTCCCAAGAAAACAGGCCTTCCTACGCAGGCTTTCTAAGACCGCTTGCCGTAGTAGGACTCTCAGAAGTACTTCGCAAAAATTAAATTTTAATACATCGTAAAGACTCTAAATATTGAATTTTTTTTTATCCGCGATATCTCAATTGTGTTGTTATTTTTTTAGTGCTTTTTTTTTTGATGTTTCTTAATTTACAATTTGACAAAGAATACACAAAACTATACCTCCTTAACATAACATAACATAACATAACATAACATAACATAACATAACATAACATAACATAACATAACATAACATAACATAACATAACATAACATAACATAACATAACATAACATAACATAACATAACATAACATAACATAACATAACATAACATAACATAACATAACATAACATAACATAACATAACATAACATAACATAACATAACATAACATAACATAACATAACATAACATAACATAACATAACATAACATAACATAACATAACATAACATAACATAACATAACATAACATAACATAACATAACATAACATAACATAACATAACATAACATAACATAACATAACATAACATAACATAACATAACATAACATAACATAACATAACATAACATAACATAACATAACATAACATAACATAACATAACATAACATAACATAACATAACATAACATAACATAACATAACATAACATAACATAACATAACATAACATAACATAACATAACATAACATAACATAACATAACATAACATAACATAACATAACATAACATAACATAACATAACATAACATAACATAACATAACATAACATAACATAACATAACATAACATAACATAACATAACATAACATAACATAACATAACATAACATAACATAACATAACATAACATAACATAACATAACATAACATAACATAACATAACATAACATAACATAACATAACATAACATAACATAACATAACATAACATAACATAACATAACATAACATAACATAACATAACATAACATAACATAACATAACATAACATAACATAACATAACATAACATAACATAACATAACATAACATAACATAACATAACATAACATAACATAACATAACATAACATAACATAACATAACATAACATAACATAACATAACATAACATAACATAACATAACATAACATAACATAACATAACATAACATAACATAACATAACATAACATAACATAACATAACATAACATAACATAACATAACATAACATAACATAACATAACATAACATAACATAACATAACATAACATAACATAACATAACATAACATAACATAACATAACATAACATAACATAACATAACATAACATAACATAACATAACATAACATAACATAACATAACATAACATAACATAACATAACATAACATAACATAACATAACATAACATAACATAACATAACATAACATAACATAACATAACATAACATAACATAACATAACATAACATAACATAACATAACATAACATAACATAACATAACATAACATAACATAACATAACATAACATAACATAACATAACATAACATAACATAACATAACATAACATAACATAACATAACATAACATAACATAACATAACATAACATAACATAACATAACATAACATAACATAACATAACATAACATAACATAACATAACATAACATAACATAACATAACATAACATAACATAACAGAAGACTAGGCTGGCAATATGCACAAATCTCTTAATTTCTAACCATGTGTCTACTTTTGATGTCGTATGTACAATGTATATGTATATGTACAATGCATATGACAAAAAAGTAATGCCGGATCATAAAACATTGCAATACATGAAATAAAAAAAGAAACAGGAAAACTTTAAAGTAAATGGGGTTCTTCTTCTTTGCCTTCTAATATCAGGCCTTATAGTAGTCTGTTGTGGGAAGGCATATTAAGCCTTCTGTGATTGTATTTTTATTTGCATGAAAATCTAGTTTTGAGAAGTCCTTATATAATCGCAGCAGTGCTAGCTGGTCTTCTCCGAGGCAGGCCTTGCTCATTTGCCTGCTGGGTATATACATATATTCGCATTCAATAAATATTGCAAAAGCTATGGCATACTTTTCGGCGCTGTCTGCAGTAATGATGTAAAAATTGCAAATACATATTTGGATTTATTTTTCTACACATATTTACATATCTTATTTTATTTTTACTGCACGTACAAAATACAAACAACGGAAATAGTAATATGAACATATAATCTTATGGGTCACATTGCTGGAAATTAGTTGGTAATAATAAAAATTGAGTATTGGTATTGCAGCAGATTACTAAGTTGCCACGAGTTCGCATTTGTCCTGTAGACTGTCTTGGCTAAAATGAGATACAGTAGTCCCCGCTTAATTGAATCACACTTAATTGAATTCCTCTTTTAATTGTTCGAATGGTTGTGTCATTATTAAACTCCCATAAGAAATGTATAGCATTTTTCTCGTTTGATTGAATCGCACTTATTTTAATTTCACCGAAATGTCTCTATGTATCTCAAAATATAGAAAATATAGAACAGACAATAATAACGAGCTTCTTCGAAAAGAAAACATGAGCCTCACATTCTAGTTACAGACTTAAAACAAAAAATTAAATGAATTGCATACTAGGTCTGTTCCGTAACTTTTGGAGCAGAAACTCGCAAGTTGCATAATTTGTGAGAATAACCAAAAAAATTCTACGAGAATAAGTTAAAGTAAAAAGTTGCAACTTCTAAAGAAAACAATAAAAAAACATTTTTAATTTTTCAATTTGCAACTTCAATTTTCAAATTCAAATTCAACTTTATTTTATTTTTGATTTTGATATCAATATTTTTTCTATTTTGTCAACATAACATTAAAACAATTACTACACGAAATTTGAGTAGCAGAAAATAGAAACGTTTGGACTAGAATAAATATTAATGGTATTCATCTAAACGCGCAAAAACCTCGCAAGCTGTGCAAGTTGTGCAGTTCTGCGCCGTCGCAAACGAACTGTCAAAAATCGTATGGAAAGTTTTTTGAACAAATTAGAAAAGTTTGCGCGACAATTTGGTAGCGTAGACTTGCACTGCTAATTTGTGCAAATGTGTCATAATTTTTTGAGACATCAAGTTGTCATTATTGTTATTTATACAAAGAAACAAAATGGCAGAGGTAACAAGCTACATTTTTATATTATTTAAAAAGCAAACATTTATTAATATTTAATTTATTTTATAACAGAAAGAATTCCAGAATTGTTAAATCGACTACAGCGATTTCTTTCAACAATTTATGTTTGTTTAATTATATACTTTTCTATTTGCTTAAGGTTAGTTATTATTGTAAAAATATTCAAGCTCTCTATTTAAAAATATTTATACTTCTAAGCTACCGGTACTGTTATTAAGGTTTTAAACTTTGTTGTGCCGGTTTTCGAAATAAATAAATAAATAATAAATTGAATTAATTAAGTTTTTTCGCTTGCTCTCGGCATTTTTATTTTTATATTTTGACAATTACAATCTGACATGCTCATGTCACAAATTGCAAAAAATATTAGAAGGGGCGTTCATGAAACACATCGCGCAAAATTGCCCACTTGCACAAATGGGATATCTGCGCGTTTATATGAATACCATTATTGTCACACTCTTTTGCAGTTTTTGTGTACAGGAACAAGAAATAGTAAAAAATAGCACAAATTACCAAAAATTTGTACGAATTTTCAAGTAATGAAACAGACCTACTATGTACCTTATTTTCCGTTATCAAATGTTTTTTTTATATTTTGGGTATTCATCTAAACACGCAAAACCCTCGCAAGCTGTGCAAGTTGTGCAGTTTAGCGCCGTCGCAAACGAACTGTCAAAAATTGTACGGAAAGTTTTTTGAACAAGCTAGAAAAGTTTGCTCGACACTTTGGTAGCGCAAACACTTTTTTTTCTGTACGATTCTTTCAGCAAAAATTTATTGCTTACACTTTTTGTATTTCTCACTCTATTTTCCCATACGATTCTCTCACAAAAAAATGACCTGCTCAACAACTGCCACAAATTGCACATAATATTCGAAGGGGCTTTCGTGAAACACTCCGCGCAAAATTGCCAAAATGGGGAACTTGCGCGTTTAGATGAATACCACTATAATGTTTTTTAATTTATTTTCTTTTTGTGGTTGATAAGAAGTGATATTTTCTGTTGTTTTTTTTTCTTTTTTTTTTTTTTGACGAAAAAAAATAGTCATTTTACACATCGAAGAGGCTGCTTTGCTTAATTAAACAAAAGTTCAAATAAGTGATATTTTCTTATTGAACAGTGGTGCAACTAAGCGGGATTTCTTTGATTGGATTTAGTGTAATTAAGCGGGAATTTGTTAGTTAAATTTCCCGGTTAGTTGAGCAAAAGTATGAACTAAGCGTGGATTACGGTATTAATACCGTCCTATATTTTCAAACACCTTAACCAGGTGGGTCAAAAACGTTATCCCATATTTTTATTTGTGTAGTCACAATTACCATATCTGATACATACAATGAACCAAATGTTATTGTACTTTCCTAGAAAATTCTTGTTTGTATATATTGTTTGTATTATATTAATATATTATCTAAGAAAATACCTAAGCAAAGACTCATATATTACGACAAACTTGATGATATATGACTGCACATTTAAGCAATTTGGTACACTCGTTGCTTAATTCAACCCTATCATTGACATTTGTCATTGCTGTGCCTGTTTGACATATATACCCAATGTGCCAAACGGATCCATTTCGAATTCGAGATGGACTCGCTTCTTCATATATTTTATCCGAAACGGATTCCGTTACGGATCCGAAAGAGATCGTTTTTTATATAATATTCGAGATGACTTGTTTATAATAAATGAAACTGATTCGAGACGGACTCGTTTTTGAAGTGAAAACTTCTTATGGCACGTTGTGCGGCTGAGGAAAAAAGTATAATTTCACGACACCGACCGTCATCGGGAAGACTTGGGAAACGAACTCGATTTTGGAATTTTGAAGACTTGGGAAACGAACTCGATATTGGAATTTTGAAGACTTTTGAAACGAACTCGATTTCAGAAGTTTGAAGACTTGGGAAACGAACTCGATTTCAAATTTGGAAGACTTGGGAAACGAACTTGATTTTGGAATTTTGAAGACTTGGGAAACGAACTCGATTTTAGAATTTCGAAGACTTTGGAAACGAATTCGATTTCAGAAATTTGAAGACTTGGGAAACGAACTCGATTTAAAATTTGGAAGACTTGGGAAACGAACTTGATTTTGGAATTTTGAAGACTTGGGAAACGAACTCGATTTTAAAATTTTGAAGACTTAGAAAATGAACTCGATTTCAAAAAATTTATAAAACGTTGCCTACTTTTAGGTGCTATTAATAATTTGCCCCTAAAAGTAGGCAACACTTTCTGACAAATTTCAAAAAGAACGCCAAATAGTAGGTAACGATTTTAAAAATTTCAGATAATGTGTCCTAATTTTAGGTGCTATTTTTGAAATTCGTCGGAAAGTGTTGCATACTTTGAAAGCGGCTCTCACACGATCAATATTACTGACAGTATTTACATTACTGTCAGTGTACCACTCACACGGTCAGTATTGTTTATTGTCAGTAATCAGTTTTTTTGACATTCGACTGGTGAAGGTGCGAACTATGCTCCGGCTACGTGACCGACAGCCGAAAATGGCATGCCACTTTTTGGGGCAGATTCCATCCAAACTTGCACCACGCCTCCAGCTAGGCATCGGACGACCATACCCTTGGACGCAATGTTCCATGCCACTGAATGAGGAACTTTTTCAAGTTTCTTTCAAGTTTCGCTGCCTCATCGTCTATCTGCCACAAAATGGGGCATGCCACGCCCCCTCCCAGGATTTTGCCGTCCCGTGCCTACTTGCACCCTCTGACCAACTTTCAGCCGGATCTGCCCCAAAAAGTGGCATGCCTCATCGTCTATCTGCCACAAAATAAGGCATGTCACGCCCCCTCCCAGGATTTTTCCGTCCCGTGCCTACTTGCACCCTCTGACCAACTTTCAGCCGGATCTGCCCCAAAAAGTGGCATGCCACTTTTTGGCCACTTTTCTGTGCAAATAATACTGATGAACTGTCAGTATTCACCTCACACCATCAGTATTAAGCGGCCCTCACACTGTCGGAAATATTGATCGTGTGAGGGCCGCTTTACTGTCAGTATTTAAAAACTTCGTCAGTAATATCCGATTTTTTCATCAGTCATCAGTATCGTTTTTCTATACTGACAGTACATCAGTACTCACCTCATACGATCAGTAATACTGTCAGTATGCAAAATCCTGTCAGTAATACTGATCGTGTGAGGGCCGCTTAAGGGTAAATTATTAATAGCGCCTAAAAGTAGGCAACGTTTTTTGAAAAAATTGGCTCATGAAAGTATGTAATTTTGTGAAAAAAATTTTTAAATTTGTAGCATACATATGTTGACTTCCGGTTAGTTGTTGCTCAGTAAGCAAATTTTTCTCTGCTAGCGCAGCCGAAAGCAGAGCCAGCAGCCCAAAGCAGAGAAAAATCTGAAATACCAGGCCACCTTGAACCAGCAGCAAGCAAATTTGGTTTTTTGAAAAACTTTAAAACGTTATATCTCGGCTATTACTAAACCGATTTAGACAAATGAGGTGTAATAGTTTTTTTTAAGAACAAGCAGATTTTTTTGAAGTCATTTGTATTATGATTAACTGTCACAAGATGGCGTTTTAAGCAGTTTGAATATTCTAACAGCCAGAACTCGGCAACGAATAAGCCGATTTTGATAAATGTGGTGTCATAGTGTCTGTTAGAAGAAACAGATTTTTATCTTAAGTTTAAGAAAAATTATGTTTAAGCTATTTAGTCACAGGTCCAGGTACTTTTTTCACCTGATTTTTTCTTATACTTACATAATTCGCAATGATGTGTCTTACTGCAATCAGAATAAATTTTTGTTTTTAAACATAAGGAGTACTTAGCTCAAATTTAATTATTCACAGTTGAGGCTACTGAGCCGAATATACTTCTTCCAGCAATTTTTGAAGTGAAAACTTCTTATGGCACGTTGTGCGGCTGAGTAAAAAAGTATAAACTCGTGACACCGACCGTCATCGGGATTCCCCGTCATGAATGCGATGGTAAAATTTTAATGTTCTATTGTTTCTTTTAAATAAAAAATATTCCAAGTGGAAGACAAAAAGCAAAGCATACACACTAACTGACACATTTAATTCTCATTCAACGATTGTTATGCTTACATGGTTGTTTCTTTCAATGTCCGCGTTGTTGCGTTGACAAATTGAGAATGAGAGCGAGAGTAAAATTTGAATACATATTCCGTTTTTGTCTTCCATTGCATTGCCATATAAAAAGAAAACGCACACATACCAATTAACGCACTAACTTGCCATTAAACGATTTGTTTTCACTTCTGTCGGCACTCCCGGAGTGCAACCCGCCGTTTTTTTTTTAATTAAAACGGAATCATACGTATTTGAGGTATGCGTGAATGCGCTTGCTGTTACGTCAGACCTTTGGATTTATTGACAACTCTAAATCAAGTTTGACATTATGCAGCACATTATTAACAGTATCACGAAACAGGACAATACAAAGAAATGAGTTAGCTTCGTTTGCTTATGATTTGTAATCCGCTGTGAACTCAACATACGATTTAAAGCGAGAACACAATTGGGGCAGCAAAATTTGTCAACATGAAAATTATAGAGAACTGCCCTGCTGGCGATTTAGAAATTGTTCTATTTTTTATCCGGTAGCAAAGCAGCAAAATATCAGTGTTGTAGTCAAGCTGCCGTGAATAAATATAATGTTTTTGTTAATTTTTTTAAATTTATCCTTCACTAATAATGAAGTTTATATCAAACATTTTCTTTTTGAATATAGAGAAAATTTTTATTTTGTCTAGTTTGCGTTTTGCTGCTGCTTTGCTGCTGCTGCTCCAATTGTGTTCTCGCTATTAGAACGACAACGACAACAAAAAAGACACGAAACGCACAAGCAAACAATAACAAAGCGCACATTGACGCCAGCGTCGTTAATTCTTTGAAGTGACGTTTGGTTTATTGCCTTTTTAAATATTGATTATTTTATGCTATATTTTGGTAATTTGTTAAAAAAAAAAGAGAAAGTGCGCAATAATTTGAAAGAAACAATACATAATTTTAAAGCTAAAAAACTAAGCTTTTTACACTTATAAAAATAAATACAGGTTATTAACACGTTTATTGAAAAAAATAACAGTTGTTTAAAAAATTTTTTTAAATATTTCAGTTAAATCATCACATCTCCAAAACTGTAGGTCAAATGTGAAAGGTCTTTGCAGCAATATTGTAGCTCGTTAAATTATCTTTCATACGATCCCCATAATTTGGATACAAGTCTAGGGGTTTCTAACTTAGATTGATTTTTACAAAAGCTATATCCGCAACTTTCAGAACTGTTTGAATGGAGTGTAAAAAGACATAAAAAACTAGATTTTATCTTAATTTCAACATAGTAATAAAATACAATGTATCTATACGAATGTATTTTCATTGGAGTTGACTGGATTTTAAAGAAATGTCAAAAACTAATACAGGTGTCCTAGGTGATTATATCTACTGTCAAAATTCAAATATATAGCTTACTTTGTTAACTATTTATTTCACTATATTGATTATTAAGGAAAAGTCATAAGCAAATATTGAGGTCGATTTGCGCGGATCAGGGATTGATTTTAGGACCATGGTTTCTAAGGGAAATTTTCTTAGAATTGTCCGTAGATTACGATTTTGCTATACCAGTTTTCGTTTTTTGTCTACCCATATAAATCAACCCACCCTAATGTACATACATATAACATATCTGTTTTTACACGATTTTTTCTGGAACGTATCTACCGTGTAAAAACAGAATTAGGTGTATAAATATAAAACTGTATTTCGTATCTACATAGGATACATTGAAGATAAAATAAAAGTTTTGATTACAACTTGAAAACTGTCTTTTGTGTTTCTGATCTATGAAATGTTTTGACGGATTCGTAACGGGTTCGAAACGGATCCGTATTGTGCACATTGGGTAGTTGTGGTTTATAATTTTGTTTCACTTTTTTCTGTTATGGCTCAATGTTGATTTTTTTTTCCTCATTAGGATTTGTGTTTTTGCTTATATTTTCAAATTTTAAATCATAATTTTGAATCTAGCATCGTTTTTTAGCTCATTTAATGTGAAAAATTTTCAGTGAAAGTTGGTTTTAAGTGAAAAAAAAAAAATGAAACAAACGTATCTCTTTGCATGATAATATTAATATTCTCGCGGATTGTGATAAAAGAAAGTCCTTATCAGACATTTCGAATAAATACGGGTTATCAAAGTCAACCATCTGCAGGAAGAGGAAGTGCAAATAAATTTGCAAATCAAAAAAAAGGTTAGGTTTAGTGACAGTTTGAGACAGAAAAAACTCAAATTTTCTTCATTTTTTTGGCCAAATTCCGAAAAATGAAAATTTTGCAGCTCTGGTAGCAACCCTAGGACTATTTTTTTTATTTATTTCAGGGACCCAAATTAACTATTATTTTCTTTTTTCAGATTGAAAAAATTGCCCAATTTTAAAAATTATTTTTAAAAATTGATTTATAATTATTATGAATAAGAAATATTTTATTAGTTGTCAATAACTATTATTTTTCAATGGATTTTTTTTACGTTGAGTCATAACTATTATGCATAAGAAATATGTTATTAGTTGTCAAGAGCCAGTGTACATCGTAATGGCACTATTTTCTACAAAAGTGTCCAGCTTCTTGCATATGCCGATGATATTGATATCATTGGACGTTGTAAGCGAGATGTTACTGCTGCGTTCTCTGCTATCGAAAAAGAGTCAGCGAAAGTGGGTTTGACGGTGAACGAGGGCAAAACAAAGTATATGCTGTCCAGAAACAGGGAGACGCGTCGTATTGGATCCTTTGTTACTGCGAACAACTATACTTTCGAAGTTGTCAAGGAATTCACCTATCTTGGCACCGCCGTGAACACTCAAAACGATGTCAGCCTGGAGATAAAGCGAAGACTAACTCTTGCTAATAGGTGTTACTATGGTCTCAGTAAGCAATTGAGTAGTAGAGACCTCTCTCGCCCGACAAAACTGACACTCTACAAGACGCTCATCTTACCCGTGCTACTTTACGGCGCAGAAGCATGGGCACAATTTGGGACTCGGAACCACCTTTGATGATGATCAAAATCTATTTTCGACCTGTATCCAACGACCGGTGCATTAAAAAAATTTCAAAAATGGACCAAAATCGGGCACTTTTTGGTACCTTTTTTTTCGACTTCGACCTCTTTCCAAAGATTAGTGCAAACAAAATTTCGAAAATGGACCAAAATCAGGCACTTTTTGGTACCCTTTTTTTCGACTTCGACCTCTTTCCAAAGATTGGTGCAAACAAAATTTCGAAAATGGACCAAAATCAGGCACTTTTTGGTACCCTTTTTTTCGACTTCGACCTCTTTCCAAAGATTAGTGCAAACAAAATTTCGAAAATGGACCAAAATCAGGCACTTTTTGGTACCTTTTTTTTCGACTTCGACCTCTTTCCAACGATTGGTACAAAATTTTTTTTTTAAAACAGACCAAAATCGAACACTTTTTTAGTTGGGACCAACTCTGGTGATGGCCAAAGCCCATTGTCAACCAAAACAGCGTAAAAAAATATTTTTTCCAAATTAATAGTTATTGACAACTAATAAAATATCTCTTATGCATAATAGTTATGACTCAACGTAAAAAAAATCCATTGAAAAATAATAGTTATTGACAACTAATAAAATATTTCTTATTCATAATAATTATAAACCAATTTTTTGACTTAAAACTTATAATAGTTATGTCCCTGATTTATTTTTTTAAATGAGGATGTATTCGAATTTGAATGAATTTTCGAAAATCAAGTGCTCTTGAAGTATTCTAGAACATGCCATTCATTTGAACATGTCTAATGTACATACATAAAAAAGGGATGAGTTCCATATACTTCAACCCTGTAACTAAATTTCTAAAAGATTTTGGTTAGTAAAAATACTTTTCTTTAAATTTTCAATCAAATAGTTTTTTTAATCGTGATAAAATCGAAGTAAATCGTGTAAAAATGAAATTAATTTTTTTTTCTAGATCTTGTTAAATCAAACCATGTAAAAAAAAGACATATTTTTAATAATTAGAAGACTAAATATAACTCTACGAGGGGCGTTTTTTATAAGCAAGAAAAAGATAATATCAGTTGATATTGGCTTTATTGTTTTTCAAAATACTCTCCATTAAGATCGATACACTTTTGCATCCATTTAAACCAATTTGAAAAGCATTCATGCCACTTTGAAGTTGGTATCTCAGAAACGTGCGTTTTGAAGGCTTCAACAGCATCTTCTGGTGTTGTAAACCGCTCGCCGCTCAGTTTATTCTTGACATACGGGAACAAAAAGAAATCGTTGGGGGCTAAGTCAGGACTGTACGGCGGATGGCCCATCAATTCAACGTTTTGAGTGCTCACATATGCATTTGTTTGAGCCGATGTGTGTGAACTCGCGTTATCATGATGAAGTATGCGATATGTTCATTCATTCCGAAGAAACAGGCAATAATTTGCTTCGAAGTGCTGCGAGCGCGAACAACTTTTGTAGGGTTTTGCTCATCTTGAAACACCCAAACAGTCGATTGCTGCTTTGTTTCGGGCTCATATGCATATATCCACGATTCGTCACCTGTGTAGATGTTATACACAGCTTTTGATGTACCACGATTGTATTTTTTAAACATTTCTTTTCACCAATCGATGCGAGCCTTTTTTTGAGTAATTGTTATATTATGTGGAATCCAACGTAAACAGATTTTTTTTACGGCCAAATGTTCATGCAAAATCTTGTTGATGCTAGTCATACTAATGCCCAATGTTGCCTCTATCTCACGGTATGTCACATGACGGTCTAGCATTATTAGAGTTTTCACAGCATCGATGTTTTCTGCCACAACCACTGATTTTGGGCGACCTTCACGATATTCATCACTGAGCGAACTACGGCCACGATTAAATTCTGAGTACCACCGAAACACAGTAGTCCTCGATGGTGCTTCGTCACCATATAAAGCAATTAATTCATCGACGCACTCTTGATGTAATAATTTACGCTGAAAGTTGTGATAAATAATAGCACGAAAATGTTCACGATTTAATTCCATTTTTTTACTGAAGCACAATTTTCAAATGAATGTAAGCAATACCAATTGCAATGATACGTCAAAACGTTCTGAGTACGTTTAGGCTATAAAATGTCAAACTTTCCAATGGAAGTGTCAGATTGCTAAATTTGACATTAGTATTGCCCGATCCCGAAATATAAATAGCAACCTACGTAATTGATTGTAAAAACTGGGGACAAAAGTAACGCAGTGGTAGTGTTAGTAACGTGGTAGTTGTTCATTCACTGTTTGTACTTTCTTAAAGAAGATCTAGCAGATTATTATTCTTAGCCCTTATTTAGTTACTGCAAACTAATTTTATAGTTATCTTATATTTTCCATTTTTTATTTTTCAGAAATAGGTTTGATCTCAATATAAAAATTTTTTAAGTGTTCTATTCAAAATGTCTTATTTTATTTGAAACAAAAAATACTAAAAAAATATTTAGAAAAGATTGTTTTTCAACATTAAATGTTTTAAAAAAATGAGCTTATTCAAGCGTCAACGATATTTTCGGCAATCTGAAGACAAAAATAAAGGAAAACATAAACAAACACAAAAGAAAATTAGCTTACTAATTTATTTTGAAGTGAAAACTTCTTATGGCACGTTGTGCGGCTGAGGAAAAAAGTATAAACTCGCGACACCGACCGTCATCGGGATTCCCCGTCATGAATCCGATAATAAAATTTGAATGTTCTTTGAAGACTTGGGAAACGAACTCGATTTTGGAATTTTGAAGACTACGGCATTAAGCGCAGAATAAATCAAAGTTTTTTTTAAAAAAAAAAAAAAAAATTTAAAATATGGTTTTTTTTAAAAAAAATGCAAAAATATTTTTCGATTCGCAAAATTTTTGTGAAAATTTTTTTTTTTTCAAAATCAATATTTTCTTTCGAAAAGTACAAGTAAAAACCTAAAATCGTAGGTATACCAATTATTAATTTATAGAGTTCGCTGTAAGCTATGAATTTTCGAAAAAAACACTTATTCTGAAAAAGTACAAAAATCGTGAACTTCATAGCCGCGTATCTCAACAACAAATAATACTAGGGCGAATTCCTGAACGCAGTTCTATTGCTGGACATCGATATTACAATAATGCCAAATTTCAGCCAAATCGGAGCCAAAAAATTTTTTCGCTGGCGTTTTCGCCACATATATAAAATGTGTTATAAAAAACTATTTTATTGCTGATGTTTTTTTAAAAACAGACTTACACCACTTTCAAAATAAACAGTTCATATGTTGAATTAGAGGATGGATTGGCTTTTGATTGATCAGAGTTGATCCATATTTCATTATGCAATGTAAGAATGATAAAACTCAAAAATCGATTTGGTACACTGGATATTCCAATGCTTAGTGTGTCCGTGACTAGTTGCTCAAACCTCACAGATATGAATAGAACAATAGATTTTCGTATGGCTAGCCATAATTTGCCACTCAAGGTCTTCTCAACTATCGCCTTACATTTATTACGGAAACGCTATGCAAATTTATAAGATAGCTTAACTTATTTATTTTTGGATTTCAAAAATTTGCTTTAAATCAACTAGAAAAATTTATCATTTTATCTGTCGAATCACATACATTATTTTGATTGAAGTCTTGAATGGGATCAAATCTTTCGTCAATGAACATGTGTCAGAGAGTTAATAGCAAATTTTCAAAAATTTAGATTTTACTTTTACTAGGTGGCAGCATGCCCGTGCGCAAGGGGGGGGCCTTGGGGGTTCAAACCCCCTCCATTGGGAATTTTCGCACATAGGTTTTTATTGACATTTGAATGAAAAATCAAAAAGACACAACAAATTTTTTTTTTTAAATGAAAGATAACTAAAATGCCTATAAATCGTCGGAGCCCGAGTTTTTAATTTTCGACAAGATTTGAGCTAACTAGCTATTTTTGAACGCAAAAAACATGATTATTGACCGCTGCGCGTCGCTAAGGCTGAGTACCACGAGCGTTTTTTTAATGCGCGTTTAAGCATAGCTCCGGCATCAATAAAATCAGCGTTTACAATGAAGATGCGTTTCCAAATGTCCATCAAATGCTTCGTGATATGGCAACTTTGCCTGTGACAACAGCAACAAAATAACGTTCCTTTTCAGCGCTACGTCATCCAAAGACATACCCCAGATCAACTTTGCCCGAAGATCGGCTAAAAGGCTTAGTCTTGCTAAATATACATCGCGATATCGAAATCAATGTGGAAAGAGTTTTGGACGAGTTTTTTCAAGTGTCTCGCAGAATCAGCTTCTTACGTATTGATAACTGAATATCGAATCATAACATAAACACATGTACAGTAGCGGTCAAAATAATAGCAGTGCGGTGTAATTTTTTGAATTGAAAGAAAATATTTCGAATAAATGATGTTTTACTTCTTCTTATTACTTGATAAGTGCACAAAATAAGCACATAACATTTAGTTCTAAAAAAATAATGGTACTTTCTAAGTTTGTTATTGTATTGGGTAATTTTTACTTTCGAGCGGTCAAAATAATAGTAGTGCTAAACTCCTTTTCTTCTCAAGACTAGTAGTCCATTGAAATGTTACATTGACCTTGCATTTTGTATAGGACAAGATTTTTTTTTGGTGTTGTGTGGAGGGGATCAGTGTGTGTAAGTCTCAGTTTTCGGGATTGAAAGCCCCCCCCATTTGGCCGCCATTTCAAAAAATGGGTGTAAATAATTTTTCCACGATATCTTAATATAACTTTTTTTCTATTGATTTAATTAAAAAATACTCCAGACGTTTTTTGTAGACCATTTTATTCCAAACAATTACCTATACTCATTTTTTAAATTTATTTTTATTGAGAAGCGTTAGGGCGGTTCAAATGGATCAAACCAAGAGGTGACTTGTACGTTATAGTGATTCAGACACAAAGAAAGTTTATAAAAATCGTTCTGCTTTTAGTATATTGTTCTATATGTCCTCCGAAATTAGAATGCCTTTTTTCAGAACTTTAAGTACATTCTAGAGGTCGATCAATCCGTCACAAGCATTCAAGACTATTGAATACGTAGTTATTGGTGTCAAAGATGATTAACGGCAAGAGACTAATTTTATTATCTCTATGTATGTGGTCTTTGAGCCGCTGATTACGAAAACCAAGGTCCCAAAATCCTAAGTTACTTGCAATACCCACAAAAATATAAAAAAAAACCCTATTAAAGGTATTTTTCACGATAATTTCAAAAATAATAGAAACACATCTTACGAAATTCGCCTTTATTAATAGTAATTTGTACATGTGGTTCGTTTATGTAAAATTTTATAATAAGAGATAATTCGAGAGGGCAGGGCCAGCCTTAGGTAGTGCACAACAACAACTCTACACAACACAAAAATCTTGTCCTATACAAAATGCAAGGTTCAGTCAAAATTTTGTAACATTTCAATGGACTAAAGGTATTTATTTACTTTTATTAAAAAAATTTGATCGTAACAAGTAAGTTCCATTATTTTTGTATAATACTCCAATGACTTTTTCAAGATTTTGCATTTAGTTGGCCGTGAAAAGAGTTCTACGACAGAGCAAAGTACAATTATTAAAAATTCCATTTCGCAAGGTATAACTTTTATGGAAATTTAAATTTTATCGTATGTTCTGCGAAAATGGTTTCGAATACGGACAAATACACAAATAAACGAAAAACACGAGAACGAATGCCTTCCATCTCCCCCCGGGACGTGAATTGTTCGATACGGCTTTCGATATCCAGCTGCGGAAATAAAGAAAGTGCTTAATAAAGCAGCGAGTGTAGAAACTGTTAAAAGAAGACTCAATTTGAGTGCCCAAAATCTACGAGGAGTTCCATTGTTAAAAAAAAAATACGTATCACAAAAAGATCGTACTTTGCGCACAGGTACTTGGAATGGCCGCTTGCAAAGCACATATGTATGTATTTAATTATAGTTAAATGTCTCAGTCATTCTTTTAATAACTACACACTTTATTTATTTTTTTGACGTTTTTGAACATTTTTTGGAACGAAATATCTCAAAAACTAGAGTAGATAGGATAATATTTGTTTAGAAAGACTAAAAATTTATAAAAAAGGTTCAAAAAATTTGAATAAATTTTTAGAACACTAATTTTTTTAATTAAAAAAGTTATGTCGGGAATTTCGATTTTAATGCGCATACATTCTTAGGATTGATTATAAATAATATTACAAAAAAAAAATGTTATGTTGAAAAAACATGGTGCGTGTCATCAGTAAAAAATTCATAGTTTCCAAAGTTATAGCGGGTATTTCGATATGAAAGCACATGCATTCTTAGGATTGATTGAGGAATGACATATAAAAAAATAAAAGAAAAACGGAAGGTGTATTGAAAATATTTTAAGAAAAATGTTGTTATATAAAAAAATGAATGTTTTAACAAATTTATTTAAATTTTTTTTAACTTTTTCAGAAAGTTATAGTCTTTCTTAACAAATGTGATTAAATGATTTTTTATCCTATCTACTATAGTTTTTGAGATATTTTGAATCAAAAAATGTTCAAAAACGTCAAAAAAAATAAATTGTGTAATTGTTAAAAGAATGACCGGTCTATATTAAAAGTAAATCGTTTTTTGATTTTTTTTATGAACATAATCTAACAAGTGAAAAACCCCCCCCCCCCCCCATGGATGATTCCTGCGCACGGGCCTGAGTGGCAGAGTTATGTACCTAGCGAATCGGTAATTTTCTATTTAGTAATAAATCTAAAAGTTGATCAAATACGTGCTCCAAAGATATAATGTTTGTTTAAAAAAAGTCTACTGGCGCTTACTGACGTTGAGTAACTTGTTATCTGTTGCTTCATCAAAATACATATCTGTTTTTTATTTAAAATAAGTAATTCCTTTCTCTATCCATACTCACTTAAGCTCTAAGTACGACAACCTAATTAATTTCAACTCGAAACTTTGTAATTTGCTGGCGAAGATACTAAGTAAACTTTTTAACGTCATTCTAACTAGCAACAACCAATTTAAGCTCTTCACACGCACATACACATACTCTCAAACATGAATACTTAAACAAACGTATTGTGGTGCGTGAATGTACGTACCATTGAGCGTAATCCTTTGCCAAGTCCGTGCTCTGGTTGTTTTTGTTGCCTTTCAAATCCACTTTTCGTGCTGCAAAGAGTCGTTTGGAAATTTTTTTTTCACAACTTAAAATTTTTTTATGATGTTTTATTATTCATTATTAAAAAAAAAAAACAACAAATTGTAATTTGAATCGATTTTTAAATAAGTTGTGTTGCGGATTTGCGTAAGAAAATTTTTTTATAGAAAGCGTTGAAGCTACGCAGGAGTGATTCAGAGAAAATGAATGTATCTAAAGGTGTGTGAAATTATTTTCGTATTCATTTTTAAGTTGAGCTGAATAACTGTTTCAAAGAAGATTTTTTGTTTTATATGTATTGACATATAGATCTAACACACTTAAGTTACATAAACTCAAACGATAACAAAAATTTCCTATAAACAATTTTTTCAAGTTAAAATTTTTTCATTTTTATTGAATTTATTTGATTGTCACGAAATTTCATTAGATTTGTTGTTTCATTATTTATCACTTCAAAGACTTTGAAAAACTTAGTTTCACTGACATATTTGTTATATGTTATATACTATGCTTCTTAATTATTTTTTGATTGATGTCCTAATAAATAGAACGTAATCTATTTAAGTAAGTAATTCTTGTCGCTTCATAATATATTTCTGACATGGGGCCGTTCATAAATTACGTAAGACAATTTCATGACATTTTTGACCCTTCCTCCCCCGAGTAAGATTTCGTAAGATTCTCACATTCTCTTTGTGCATTACAGTAGCTTTTTTCGAAGCAAAGTACTGGTCACAAATATTACAAACTCGATCAGCTAAGACGTTTGCAAGGGAAGGACAAAAAAAATCGTAAGGCATGATTTTGAACTGTGGATGTACTTTTGACCAATCGTAATTTAACGCTAAGCGAAGAAATAGAGGACAAAACTGATTGCTGTTTTGGTCTCCTGTTGAAGAAGGAATCGAAAGCGAATCTTCTTGTTGAAGAGGACAAGTGCAAGGGGGTGGTAAAGAACCGGGACAACATCAACAAAATTTCAAAGTCGACGTATCTGCGTGTAAATGCCTGAATAATAGCAAACTTGTGAGACGGTGTTACAAGTCGACCCTGCGTGTAAACAACATACATATATTTCATTACATAAACAGAAGAGAAGTTAGAGTCGATTACTTAAATCGATTGTAATCGATATTTCTGAATCTTTCGTGACTGTCGAAAATTCAAATATATTTCATTACTGCCACAAATGACGATGCGTTAATACAACTTTAATGTATGAATACGCATTTTAAATCTTACGTAAGATGATCATTCACCCCCTCCCCCCCCCCCTCTCGTAAGATGTAGTAAGAATCCGCCGACACCCCCCCCCCCCCCCCCTAAACGTCTTACGTAATTTATGAACGGCCCCTTATGCTTTGTACGTGTAGCAAGCTTAACTTTGAACTCTGTTGTGCTATTGTTGTTGCTGCTTAACGGATGAATCTTTGCTTGATTTTTAACCCTATTTGCACTGCTCTAAAAATTTTAAATTGCTTTCTTTTTTTTACGATTTCAAGATGGATTATTTTTCCTCTGAAAATTTGTTAGCTTGCTCTCTAGGAGATCAGTGCAAAAGCCAAAATATATTGAATTCTATGTTTTCCTTTTCAGGTCCCTGTGAACAGGTGTTTCATGCCTCTTGTGCAAACTTAGCAAAATCTATTACTGGTTTATTATGTTCTGTCCATTCGGGCCTGCAATGGTACTGTCCATCTTGCAGAGCCCTTTCCCCGTCGGTATTTTACGAAAAAATTAAGCAATTTGGGGAAAATCTTAACAATCTGGATAGTAATTTCAGAGATATTCTTAGCAATTATCTAGACTTAACTCCCCAAATTGAAAAAAGCCTTAATGAGGCTACTTCACCGGATGTTAGCTTGCAAAATAAAACTATTACCGAGGCCGCTATGGTTTTTGCTTCCACTCCTTCGATCTCCACTTTACCTAAACAAGCTATTTCCTTAAAAAAGAAAAGAAAGTCTAAAAAGAAATTAAATAAGAAATAAAATAAAAATCTGTGTAATGTGGGGAGGGTGGGCGGTGCGGCCGTCAGTCGTGACAAAACTCCCGTGGATTGCTCTCTAAATACCTCTTAACCCACTCCCAATTTTCCCGCTATAATCTCTAGTAACAATCTTCCATCTCCTTCCTCCACCATAAATAACACAGGTCAACAAATCGAAAAAAAAAATTTGGTGCCGAGATATAGTTAGTGGTTTTGTATTAAGTATGTACTGGCAACATCAAAAATATTTTTAATTTTTTTTTCCTACGTGCCATTTTTGATAAACGGTCACTTTTGAATATTCGCTGTAATTAGTAATTCCGTGTGCATGGTTTGCTATTTTATCGATAAATTTCTAAAAATAAATTGATTTTTATATCATGTCTTCATCGCGAAGAAGTTGTCTCATTGATCCAAATGTGTTTTGTTACCGCTGTGGTGAATGCACGGTGAAAAATTTCAGAAAACCTATAACAGATTTTATAAAAGCTATCTCCGCATCCGCTGAGATAGTGAGCGAATGTGTGCAGCGTGTCCTCCCTGGAAGTAAACTGGGTTGTGCGCAGGGTTTGGTACCCGCCACGTAAAAAAAACACTCCAATGAAGACTAAAAAAGCCTCGGAAAATGAACCCCTCAACGTTGACGACCACTGCAAACGAAAAAAGGACTATGATTTAAGGATATGCACCTGGAATATCCGGACCCTCAATAGGGAAGGTGCCTCTATCGAATTGGCGGATGCCCTCGGAAAAATTAAGGCTGACATCACCGCCATCCAGGAAATAAGATGGATAGGACAAGGTTGCTCTAAGCAAGCAAGTTGCGATATCTACTACAGCTGCCATGCGGAGAGGCGCGAATTGGGATGCGGATTCGTAGTAAGCAAGAGACTTCGCCACCATATCTCCAGGTTCACACCTGTGAGCGAAAGGTTGGCTACGATCCGCGTCAAGGCTCGATTTTTCAACATCAGCTTGATTTGCGCGCACGCCCCGACGGAGGAAAAGGACGATGCTGTCAAAGATGCCTTCTATGCGAGACTCGAGGAAGTATACGACCGCTGCCCGGCCCATGACGTTAAAATTGTACTCGGGGATTTCAACGGAAAGGTCGGAAGAGAAGGTATATTTGGCCCCACTGTCGGTCAGTTCAGCCTTCACGAGACCACCTCAAACAACGGTCTACGGCTGATCGACTTCGCCGCGGCGCGAAACATGGTAGTAAGTAGCACCAGATTTCAACACCTCGATATCCACAAGGCCACCTGGCTGTCCCCTGATCAGAAAACACGCAACCAAATCGATCATGTTGTGATCGACGGAAGGCATGCTTCGAGCGTGCTAGATATTCGTACGTTCCGGGGAGTCAATATTGACTCCGATCATTATCTTGTTGCAGCCAAGATACGCATGCGGCTGTGCAATGCAAAGGATGTACGCTCTGGTACGCAACGAAAGCTGGACGTCGCTAAGCTGCAATCACATCGGACGGCCGAAGCCTATTCCGCTCGCCTCTCAGAACTGCTCCTTCAACCTGACTCTCTACCCGATGATGCCGGTGGACTTTGGGCGCATATATCCCGCTCCATGCGCTCTGCCGCTGAGGAAGTCATTGGTTTCCGACGCCCACTTCCGCGAAATCAATGGTATGACCAGGAGTGTCGCGAAGCTACTGCAGTGAAAAACGCCGCCTACAAAAGAACCCTGCAGTCAGCAGCAACGCGAGCCGTGCACGAAAACTACCGGGAAAAGAAAAAGGATGAGAGGCGCCTTTTCAGACGCAAGAAACGAGAGCAGGAAAGGCACGAGCGTGAGAAACTCGAAGTGTTACGGGGCAGGAATGATGCTCGAAAATTTTACCAACAAGTCAAGCGTCTGACCCAAGGTTTCAAGCCCGGAGCATCAACCTGTAAAGATGAACATGGAAATCTGGTTACGGATACGCAGGGTGCACTGAGATTATGGAGGGAACACTTTTCCAAGCTGCTTGCTGGCGATGACTCCACCAATCCCGCCTTTGGAGAAATTAACCCGATGCCACCAATCAACGACGATGGTGTGAACGTACCACCACCTAGCCATGACGCGGTACGAGTTGTGATCCAACGACTTAAGAACAACAAAGCGGCTGGTGCCGATGGCCTGCCTGCTGAATTGTTCAAGACCGGCGGCGATGAGCTGATAGGGTGTATGCATCAACTCATCTGCAAAATATGGCTAGTAGAAAGCATGCCCGACGATTGGAATCTCAGTGTCCTTTGTCCTGTACTGAAGAAAGGTGACCCGACAATCTGCGCTAACTACCGGGGAATCAGTCTTCTTGCCATCTCTTACAAGGTCCTGTCGACTGTACTGTGTGAAAGACTTAAGCCGTTTGCCAACACACTGATTGGGCCTTATCAGTGCGGCTTTAGACCTGGTAAGTCCACCATAGACCAGATCTTCACACTACGTCAAATCCTGGAAAAAACCCACGAAAAACAGATCGATACCCATCATCTCTTTATCGATTTTAAAGCAGCTTTCGATAGCCCGATACGGGATTGCCTGTATGCCACCATGTCTGAGTTCGGTATACCTGCGAAGCTGGTGCGGCTTTGCAGAATGACGTTGAGCAACACAGCCAGCTCCGTCAGAGTAGGAAGGGACCTCTCCGAACCATTTGATACCGAACGAGGTTTCAGACAGGGCGATCCATTATCCTGCAACCTCTTCAACTTTGTGATGGAAGGGGTGTTGCGAAGAGCCAGTGTACATCGTAATGGCACTATTTTCTACAAAAGTGTCTAGCTCCTTGCGTATGCTGATGATATTGATATCATTGGACGTTGTAAGCGAGATGTTACTGCTGCGTTCTCTGCTATCGAAAAAGAGTCAGCGAAAGTGGGTTTGACGGTGAACGAGGGCAAAACAAAGTATATGCTGTCCACAAACAGGGAGACGCGGCGTATTGGATCCTCTGTTACTGCGAACAACTATACTTTTGAAGTTGTCAAGGAATTCACCTATCTTGGCACCGCCGTGAACACTCAAAACGATGTCAGCCTGGAGATAAAGCGAAGACTAACTCTTGCTAATAGGTGTTACTATGGTCTCAGTAAGCAATTGAGTATTAGAGACCTCTCTCGCCCGACAAAACTGACACTCTACAAGACGCTCATCTTACCCGTGCTACTTTACGGCGCAGAAGCATGGGTTGTGTCGCAGACTGATGCAGCCACGCTTGGGGTGTTTGAGAGAAAAATTCTTCGCAAAATCTTCGGTCCTGTTCACGTCGGCGACGACTACCGTATTCGAATGAACCACGAACTGTACGAGCTCTACGCTGACATTGACATAGTCAAGCGCATCACTATTCAACGTCTTCGCTGGCTGGGACATGTTGTGCGTATGGACGAAGAAGCTCCGGCGAAAAAGGTGTTTGATGCGGAAGCCGCTGGGCGACGACGAAGAGGAAGACCATGCCTCCGATGGAAAGACCAAACCGAGGAAACCCTATCCACGCTTGGTGTGACTGATTGGAGAAGGCGCGCGCAAAGCAGAGGCGCCTGGAGAGAGCTTTTGAGGTCGGCCGTAACCCGGTAACGGGTTGTTATGGCCACCCAAGTAAGTAAGTAAGTATCAAAATATATACCTAGGTCTTTGACTACATCGACACGACAAATATTTTTATCTTTTAGCTTACTTACTTACTTACTTACTTGGGTGGCCATAACAGGGGTGTTGCGAAGAGCCAGTGTACATCGTAATGGCACTATTTTCTACAAAAGTGTCCAGCTCCTTGCATATGCCGATGATATTGATATCATTGGACGTTGTAAGCGAGATGTTACTGCTGCGTTCTCTGCTATCGAAAAAGAGTCAGCGAAAGTGGGTTTATCTTTTAGCTTAAAATCAAATTCCACAATAGTTTTCTTCCCGGTAAAAATCATAGCTTGGCATTTATCAGTATTAAGATGTAAGTTATTCTTAGAACACCAAACTTCAAAGGATTTCAAGTCAGACTGAAGTGGAATAGTATCACCAACCCCCTTTACGTTCCTGTAAATTTTCATGTCATCTGCATATACTAACAGATGGGAGTTTTTAATAACATGTGTAACGTCATTAATTGCTAAAATTAACAGGAGCGGCCCCAGGTGGCTTCCTTGTGGAACACTTTATGCCGCGCTAAATGGGGAGGAAAACACTCTCCGAAATTTTATTTGATACGTACGATCAGATTAATAAGATTCAATCCAGCTGACAAAACTTAAGGGAAATCCAAGCTTCTTTAATTTAATCAAAATCAAAATCAAATTATGTGGTAATTTGTCAAATGCTTTACTGAAGTCAGTGTAATTGCAGTCAACTTGCCCACCAGAGTCCAAAGAGCTTAATGCAAAAGAAGTGAAATCAAGGAGGTTAGAAACTGTAAATCTGCCATTAACAAAACCATGCTGACGAGTTGTTATGACTTCACTACAGCACACCTTAACCTGGTCGTATATAATATGTTCAAAAATTTTCGGTATTGATGATAACTTAACCACGGGCCTGTAGTTTGAAACATCATTTTTACACCATTTCCTGAAAATGGGGCTAATGAATGCATTTTTCCAAAATTTAGGAAAATAGCTTTCTTGAATTGATCTATTAAATAAAATACTGAGGGGCTGACTCAGCACAGAGCCGCAGTTTACTAAAACTGTCGCAGGAATACCATCTGGCCCGGAGTTGAAGTCATCATCAACAGATGAAATATATATCTCTATGAGGTCAGGAGAGAAAGATATCTCATTAACCGAAATTAAAGGGTCGTTATCCATATATTCAAAATAGTTGATTTCAGGGCTAAATAAATCCGTAGAAAATGATTCATTAAACAAATTAGCAAACAACCCGGCTATAATTTGTGGGTCGCTAGTGAGCCCATCAACTGTTTTAAGCTCAGATGGAAACCCGTCAGATTTTTTTTTAGAATTAATCAAACCCCAAAAATTCTTGGGGTCATGAGGAATATTCAGCCTAATTTTATTCAAATATTCAGAATAAACTAGAGCTGACATATCTTTAAATTCAATAAACAGTCGCTGATAAGCAACAAGGTCATTTCGGTCCTGGCTACAAACGTATTTATTCCATGCCCTATTACGGCCATTGCGAATTTTTTCAAATCCTTTGTATACCAAGGGTACGAGGAATTATTAACGTACCTCTTTGTATATGGCACCGACAATGCTATGGCAGAAAAAAGTTCACCATACAAAAATTTAATGCAATCATCAAATGTGTTGTTATTAAAAAAAGTAAGCAAGTCGTCTAATTTATTTCTTAAATTTTCATTCAATTTTATAAAGTCAGCTTTCTTAAAATTAAATTCACAAATATTAATGGAAACTTTAATCTAATTGCTGAAAAAATCAAATACAACATTTAATAAATTTGCGTCAATTCTTATACAAAATTAACGACTCCTTAGAAAAAAATATTGAGATCGATTAGGAAATTCAGAGTATCACATACGTTCTGGTACAAGTACTTATATTCATATAAGGGTGAAAAACTTTTGGAGAGGGATTTTATTTATTTTTTCCTATATTATAGCTTGAGGAATAAAAATAATTGTCACAATATTTGAGCTTCCTAGCTCAAACCTGTAAACGGCGCGGACAGAGTTTACGTCCAATTTCGTTGAAATTTAACGAAAAAACTGACTAACTAAAACGTAGAAAGTCTGTCGTAGGTGCCAAGATATAGCGTTTTGGGATCTTAAGTTGAATGGGGACGCTACCAACTGTTGTAAAACCACGCCCACATTTTTCGTGTGACTAAAACTGCGGAAAAAATTCACCCGAAGGAGATATTTTTATTTTTTTTAAATTTGCGGACCTACTTACATATGTATATGTCTATATAATAGAATCGGGTGTGAAGAAAATTCTCCCAAAATTCCAGCTTTCTAAATCAAACCTGCGAACGGTGCATCCACTTTGTTTCCTATTACAATTCATATGAAAAACAAAAAAACAACAAAACGAAAAACGTTTTAGTTTGCGTTTTAGTAAAACAAAAAATTTCTTCCATATAAATTGTAATAGGAAACAAAGTGGATGTGCCGTTCGCAGGCTTGATCTAGGAAGCTGAATTTTTGGGAGTCGGGATGGGATCGGCGGTAACAAAATATTTGAGATGTTGCAGCTAGAAAATGGAATATCGGAAATTTTTACTTTTGTCCGGTCAATTGTCAATTTTTTTTATAAGAAAGAAAGAAGAAGAAGAAAAACAAATCACGGATTTGAATTCCCCGATCGATAGTTTTCCACTTTTTTGGAAAATTTTTTAACCTCTGTAACTTGCACCATTTTTAAATCAATATTTTGGAAAATGGGTTGTCTGCTTAAAACAGAGGGCGCTAACCCAGTTTTCAATCTTGAGCTTAACCCTAGTAATGGGCTTTGTCCAGACATACTTATAAGGCTACTGTTATCCGCTGACACATCGTGAAAAAATTAAAAAGTTTTAATTTTGAACCGCTCTAATGTACATATATGCATTTCCACACAAATTTTCACTTTAGCAGGCCATGATTCCGATTTGTTTTTTTTGAGCACACCCTTGTTCCACCTCGAATATTAATTCGAGATAGTTCAAGAAAAACCATGGTTGAAGGGTATGCCCAAAAAAAAAAAAAAAAATCGTAATCATGGACGGGCTAAAATTACAATTGCGCATGGTTTCGATTTTTTTTTTTTTTTTTTGAGCACACTCTTCAGCCTTGATGTTTCTACATATGTGCATATCCATCAGATTGGGCCTTTTAGCTGGCCTCGTTTTTTTTTTTTTTTTTTTTTGGAGTACATCTTCCAGCCATAGTTTTTCTTGAAGCTAAGGCTATCTTGAACTCATAATAAAGGTTGTTCAATTGAAATTCAGATAGCTATTTTTTTAATTTGCATTTAAAGATTCAAATATATGAAACTTTTCGTGTTTTTTAAAAATTGTCAATTTATTGGGTTTTTACGCTGTAGTCTAAAGACTGTTGAGTACATCTTTCAGCCATAGTTTTTTTTGATGCTAAGGCTGTCTTGAACTCATATTAAAGGTTGTTCAATTAAAATTTAGATACCTATTTTTTTAATTTGCATTTAAAGTAAGAAATAGGTGAAACTTTTCGTGTTTTTTAAAAACTGTCAATTTATTTGGTTTTTACGCTGTAGTCTAAAGACTGTACATCTTTCAGATATAGTTTTTTTTTGAAGCTAAGACTGTCTTGAACTCATAATAAAGGTTGTTCAATTGAACTTCAGATAGATATTTTTTTTATTTAACTTTATATGTAACATTTCTTGTTGTTTTTAACTAAAATCCAATTTTAACAATGTCTCCCTTAAAATTTTAATTGTTCCTCCTTGAATATTAATTAAAGATAGTCTTAGCTTCAAGAAAAACCATGTTTGAAGAGTCTCCTCAAAAAAAAAAAAAAATAAATAAATAAAATCGAAGCCATGGTCGAGGTAAGATGACAATTTCGATTTTATTTTTTATTTTTTTTTTTTTTGGAGCAGACTCTTCAAACATGGTTTTTCTCGAAGCTTAGACTATCTTTAATTAATATTCAAGGAGGAACAATTAAAATTCAAAGGGAGACATAGTTAAAATTGGATTTTAGTTAAAAACAACATGAAATGTTACATATAAAGTTAATTAAAAAAAATAGCTATCTGAATTTCAATTGAACAACCTTTATTATGAGTTCAAGATAGTCTTAGCATCAAAAAAAGCTATATCTGAAAGATGTACTCAACAGTCTTTAGACTACAGCGTAAAAACCCAATAAATTGACAATTTTTAAAAAACACGAAAAGTTTCACCTATTTCTTACTTTAAATGCAAATTAAAAAAATAGCTATCTGAATTTCAATTGAACAACCTTTATTATGAGTTCAAGATAGCCTTAGCTTCAAGAAAAACTATAGCTGGAAGATGTATCCAAAAAAAAAAAAAAAAAAAAAACGAGGCTAGCTAAAAGGCCCAATCTGATGGATATGCACATATGCGCATTTCCGCCAAAAAGCCAACCGTGACAGAAAAATTAAAAGTTAATATAAAAGCGTTACTATCTGATATTATCTAAGGAAAATATTCAAATTTTGTTAATTTAAACAATTTAAACCAGAATTCATTTATCACATTGAGCACACCACCTGCAAACTTGCATAAATGCAGTTTCTCTTTTTTTTTGTAATATTGAATAGTATTTATTTTGCAATAAATATTTAAGTGTGTAAGAGAAGTGATACATGATGATAGTCTTTCCGAAAAATCTCTCTTCCAACGTCAATTAGCTAAAAACAATGCAAAAACATCAAACCAATCTCTATTAACTGTAAAATTCTAATTTGCTTAAGTTCATGTTCTAAAGCAGGGGTGCACAAAGTGCGGCCCGCGGGCCGTATGCAGCCCTCTTACTGCTCGCAACTCACCAAATACCATTTTTACACACATCTGCAATTGAAATCAATAGATCTGCACTCCTGTGAAATATTAAGACAAAAATACAATGTTGATGGGAGGGATAAATTTTTTTAATGCTTGAATAAGGAGCAATATCCAGAGTTATATGATAGGGTGGCGTATTGTGAGCACAACTCCGGTATAATCACTCTGAATAAAAGCATGCAGACGTAAGCCTTGAAGGGTTATCTACAACTCAATTGACTCCAAACATTTCTAAAACTATAAAACAAAATTTAATGTTTACAAAAATCGATCGATTTTGTTTTGTTTTTGGCCCGCAGCAAAATTGTTAATTGATGACACAGGACCACAAAAAAAAAAAGGTCAAGAAGTTGGAACGTGAGGTATCATACGGTATATAGTTTGGCCTCCTAAACACGAATCCGAGGTCAGAATATTTCCATCACCCTCAGATTTCGACATAACCTCAAAATTACACCTAAAAATACGTTAAAAGAAAGTCCTTAAAAAAAAAATCAACCAAAATCCAGAATGTGGACCTTATTTATATTACGTATTTAGGTGTGCTATAATACTATCTTACAATAAAAATTAATTTTAGGTACCCACTTTTCCCCCATATACCCCCAAAGGGGGTTAAAAATCTGTTTTTTGTAAAATTTCAAAATGAATGCGTATTCCTATGTATTTTGGTAGACTTAAGCTGTTAATATAGATAAAAACTAATTTCAGCCACTTGGTCCCACCCAAAACCACCCAGTACCCCATTACACCCCCAAAAGTAAAAAATTTTTTTGTAGATTATGAGTTTTAGTGCACCAATATACCTGCGGATAAGCATCAATTTTGAATTTTTATAGGAAAAAATTTTTTGACTTAGTACTGAAAAAACTCGCTCAAGGGTGTGGCACCGCCCACAATATTTATAAACGTTATATAAAGAGAACTTACAACGTAATCGTTATGAAATTTAATGAGGTAGATATACTTCCTATAAAATCTCTTATAACAAAAATTTGGTTCAATAGTACCTGTAGGCGTGACACCTCCCATATAAGCAAAAAACGTTTATTGTTATAGATAGTGTGCTATGAGAGTAATCTTCATAAAATTTGGTCTATAGATGTCAGTTACTATAAGCTTTAAAAATAAATGAATTTTGACAGGATTGCATCAGTGGGCGTGGCACCTCCATTATAAACATAAATTTGTAAGCGCTGTTTTAAGTGAACTATTGCAGCAATTGCTATGAAATTTAATGTATGTATTTCTGTCGCATAGGGCATATCTGAATCAAAAGTGGCTGAAATAGCATCAGTAGGCGTGGCACCTCCCATACAAATAAAATACGGTAAGTGGCATATTTATCGAAATATGTGAGCAATCATACTAAAATTTGGTGTAAGAGGTTTGCTTATGGAAAGCTATTTCTGGATCAGAACCGGGCTGGATTGTACCAGTGAGTGTGTCACCGCCCTAAATTTTAAATTTAACTGCGGCACATATCGCAAACAATACAAGCTATTGTGCTGAAATTTAATATGAAGATGTCAATCACGAATATAGTTTATTGAACCAAAAGTGGGCGGAATTGGACAAGTGGGCGTGGCATATTTCTAATTTTTCATTTCTATTCGATTTTTTTCAACATTTTCCTTATTCTTTCGACTTTTTCAACCCTGTAACTTTTTCCAATATATCCTATATGTATTTGTTCGACTTTTTCAACTTTCTTCATTAATTTGTTTATTTTTTCGACTTTTTCATCCGTTTTGAATTTTTTCAAGTTGTTTCAACTTTTTTAGAGTTTTTCAACCTATCTCAACTTTTTTCAACATTTTGCATATATTTTCGACTTTTTCAACATTGTTCAACCTTTCTAATATTTCACATTTTTTTCGACTTATTCAACCTCTTCAACGCCTTTTTAACCTTTATTTAAAAGGTACTTTCAACGCAGTGTAGGGTATGTGAGTTTCGGCCTGGCCGAAGATAACACCTTAACTAGTTTTAATTACTGTATATATCTTAAATATTATTATTTATATAAATATTAAAGTAGTTTTGAAAAATTGCACAAGTGAACATAAACGAAAAAATATGTCCCGTTCGAATGGATTATTATGCCTTGTAAGAAAAAAATAAATAAGATTTTTCAATCAAACGAATTCTATTGAAAAGTTACATTATTTCATAACATTTTAAATTTGGTCGCATTAAAAAATGTTGCCAGGTTGCGCTGACTTTTGCTTTTCTATAGATGGCCATGAAAAACACTTCCGTTTTTTGTCCCGTTCGAATGGCTTTTTAATTGCCTCTATCTTGGAACTAGTAATACGTCTGGCATCAACTATACCACACAATATAGTGCTATCAAAGAGCTATTCCATAATGTAACAGAAAAAAATAAAAGTGTTTTACTTTGACTTTTATTCCAATATAAAATTTGAATTTTAATTGTTCCACCTTGAATATTAATTCAAGTTAATCTTAACTTTAAGAAAAAACTGTTTATAGGGTCTGCTCCAAAAAAAAAAAAATAAAAATCGAAACCACGGCAGGCTAAAATGACAATTTTTGTGGAAATGCACATAAATACAATTTTAACTCGTTTAATAATAGTAGAGTAACAGGAGACCGACCATAGTTCGGTTTTTCGTTTTCAGGTTGAAAATGTCGAAAAAATATGCAAAATTTTGCAAATTGTGAGAAAGGCTGATAAATTAAAAAAAAAAAAATATGGAAAATATGTATATGTTCAAAAAACTCAAAAGAGGTAAAAAAAAGTCGAAAAAATGTAAAAGTTTAGAAAAATTTGAAACAGGTGAAAAGTTGAGTGAGGTTTGAAAAGTATATTGTAGCGAAATTTGGTTTATGCTAGAAGACTCTTGAAATAAATACCAACGAAAGAAACTAAACGATATTAGCACCATCTAGCGCAAAATGCTAAAAATAATAAACCGAACAGACGCTGCAGTAAACAATAAAAAGTCAACAACCGAGAGAAATTATCGCCGTCGTACAACGTACAACGCCATCTAACATCTAGCATAATAGCTAGCTCAACGTCAGTGCGCCATGCTTGTAAATTGTGGATAGTAGTAGAATGCACGCTACAAAGTAGCACTGGTGGGTTGTAGATAATGGTAGAATATACGCCACTTAGAAGGTACTGGATTATTCGAGAGAGTGATGGCTGCAGTATAAAAAGGGTTGTCATCTGAGCTGAACAGACAGTTGAGTTAGAACAGCGAAGCAATAAGCAATAAAGTGAATACAGTGTGATCCGTAGTAGAACAAAACAGTTTTCTATACAATGTTAAATTAATATTAGAATTTGAACGTTAATAAAATAAACCATTTTATAACTAAATAAGTTTGTGTGTTTTTAATTGTTACACAATCCAGTGATCGAACTCAGAAAAGTGTGAGAGATCGAAATTATCGTCAAAGAGACAGAAATTTCGTAACAATTGGTGTCAGAAGTGGGATTGTGTAAAAAGAATTAACAATCAATTAAAAAAAAAAAAAATAAATAAATAAAAATGGTTAAGTTTGAAGATCTGAAAGTGGATCAACTGAAGAAGGAGTTGCAGCAGCTGAATCTGTAATCTACTGGCGGAAAGGTGGAGTTACAGAAACGCTTACGGCAGGCTCTTGAGGCTCAAGGTGCAAACCTGGAAGAGCATGAATTTTATAGTGATGTATCAGAATCAGCAGCGAAAGTGGAAGAAACTTCTGGACCAGCGGCAAGTGGTGAAGTTGTAGATATGTCAAAGTTCGAGAAAATGTTAATGGCGATGACGCAGGCAATGAGTCAAAATGCACTACAGATGAATAGCAATATCCAGGCCGTTCGGGAAGAAATTGGTCAGAACGCGCTGCAGATCCATGTGGTTCAGGAAAAAATAGACGAAAAGTTATGTCAAAATGCACTGCAAATAGACGAAAAGTTAAGTCAAAATGCACTGCAAATAGACCAAAAGTTAAGTCAGAACGCGACGCAGATCCACGCAATGAATCAAAACATTGAAGCTGTTCGAACGGAGGTTGCCAAAATGGTAGATGGCCTCGATGCAAAAATGACTGAATTACGAGATGACGTTGAATCATTCAAGGAAGAAGTTCAAAATAATCTTATTCGATGGAACAACGCCATTCAGTGTTTTCAAGCTCCTGTTCGAAACAACATCTGGTCACAAACTTTGGGATAACGAAAGCGCAGCTGCAGCGCTAATTGTGGCATTAAAAGGCGCAGCTGCAGAAGTATTGCAAACGGTTCCAGTGGCGGAGCAGAAAAATTACAAGGCGGTGATGGATGCCTTACAGCGAAAATATGGCAGTGACCACATGAAGCAGATTCACAGATTGGAGTTAAAAAGTCGTATCCAGAAATCTGGTGAGTCCTTGCAGGAGTATGCTGCGGATATTGAGCGATTGGCACACCTTTCCTATCCTGACGAGTTAAGTGTCGTAGCTGAAAAATTCAAAATAGAGGCGTTTGTTGACGGCATACGTGACTCAGAAACAAAACGCGAGACATTGAGAAGCCCGAAGACGACATTTAATGAAACAGTAACGGTTGCCCTCACGCAGGAGACGATTGCGTTGACATGCCGCCCATCACTGAAAACTCGTCGGATGGAGGTGGAGGCTGAAAAGAAAAATTCATCGTTCGCCAGCGGTAGCTTCAGCGGAAAATGCTACAATTGTGGTAAGCAGGGACACATGGCACGTGACTGCAAATCACGTCGTAAACGATCTGCATCACGTTCACCAAAAAGAAGACTTGGAAATAGGGTGAACGATGGCGAAAATGTTAGCGAGCAGCAGTCGTTAAACTAAAGAGAGTCAGTACAGCGGGGCGTGAGCTGACTCTTACAGATGATTGCCCCATAGTCTTGGTTTGGAAGCTCTGCCGAAATTCCAACAGCCTTACCATCGGTGGAAAAATCAACGGAAGACCATGTGAGCTTACTTTGGATACAGGCGCATCGCATTCAATTGTGAGGAAAGACTTATTTGAAAGACGACGAGTAACGCCGTTAAATGGGATCCAATTGAGAACAGCGACAGGAGAAATTGCGCAAATAGTAGGAAAAGTTACAGCAAGTATTCTCATCGGCAACAAAACTGTGGAACATGATTTTATTGTTGCAAACATCACCGATGAGGTTATCATTGGCGTGGAATTCATGATTCGACACGGGTTCACTTTGGATCTTAAGAAAAAAACGTTAAGGTATGCCAATGTAGAGTTGCCTTTAGACATTGGCTGTGGACAAAAATTAGCAATTGCAAGAGTCTACATAAGTGAGCGCTGTCGAATTGAACCCAATACCGAAGAAATTATTTGGGCCACAACAAATGAAGACTGTGGGACAAGCCATCTATGGGTAGTGGAAGCAGATAAGAAAAATTTTAAGAAAGACCTGATTATTGGAAAGACCCTAGTAAACACAAGAACAGACAGAAAAATACCGGTGCGAATTTTGAATCCAACAAATAAGCCGAAATGGATGCAAAAAGGTGAACTTATAGCGCAATGTGAGAAAGTTACAGCTGTGATAAATTGTGAAAATGACCAGCAGAACACACAAGGTACAACTTTAACAAAATCGTCGAAATGGACGAAGGAGTTGTCTGCTCAGAACAAAAACAAAGCAAAAAAGGTTTCTGCAAAAACATTGGCGGATATTTGCGTCCAAAGGAGAAATAATGGCCGAACATCAGTTGTCCAAACATCGCATTGATACAGGTGATTTTCAGCCGATTCGTCAACCTCCAAGGAGGCTAGCACTCGCTAAGAGAGAAGAAGTGACGGGCCTTATAGAAGATATGGCGCGAGAAAATGTCATTGCACCATCAGAAAGCCCATGGAGTTCACCGGTCGTACTTGTGAAGAAAAAGGATGGAAGTATGCGATTCTGTGTGGATTACAGAAAATTGAATGACGTCACTAAAAAAGACAGCAACCCGTTACCCAGAATCGATGATACACTGGATACGTTATCTGGAGCAACATGGTTTTCCACCCTGGACTTACAAAGTGGATATTGGCAGGTGGAAATAGATGAAAAAGACAAAGAGAAAACTGCCTTTAGTATTGGGAATGGTCTATGGCAGTTCAACGTCATGCCGTTTGGTCTTTGTAACGCTCCAGCTACTTTTGAACGGTTAATGGAACGAGTTCTCAAAGGACTACATTGGAAGACTTGTCTAGTGTATCTCGATGACATAATCATCATGGGTAAAGATTTTGATGACCACTTGAAAAATCTGGAGGAAGTGTTTGTGCGCTTGGAGGCAGCTGGACTAAAATTAAGTGCGAAAAAGTGCTCACTTTTCCAGCGTGAAGTCAAATATCTGGGGCACAAGGTTACGTCAGAAGGAATACACACAGATGAAGATAAAATAAAAGCTGTGAAAAATTGGCCACGTCCATCTAATCTTCATGAGTTGCGAAGTTTTCTGGGTCTATGCACTTATTACAGACGCTTTGTTCCTGGTTTCGCAAATGTTGCAGGCAGTCTACATGAGCTGACACAGAAAAATCGAAAATTCGAATGGAGTGGGGCACAGGAAACTGCATTCCAAAAGCTGAAAGAATTACTGTCTACAGCGCCAATACTCGCGTACCCAATACCCGGCAAAGAATTTGTATTGGACACCGATGCGAGTGGCCATGGTATTGGAGGAGTTTTGTCCCAAATCATCAATGGCCAAGAAAAAGTCGTCGCATATTTCAGCAAAATTCTGTCGAAACCTCAGAGGAATTATTGCGTAACTCGGAGAGAGTTACTGGCAGTAATGGAATGCGTGAAACACTTCCATAAGTACTTATATGGACAGCACTTTCTCCTGAGGACAGACCATGCGGCATTAAGATGGCTACTTCAATTCAAGGATCCTGAAGGTCAAATCGCACGGTGGATAGAACGCTTGCAGAGCTATGATTTCACCATAGAGCATCGCAAAGGAAGCCAGCATGGAAATGCGGATGCACTTTCCCGTCGTCCATGTAAAATTGAATGCGGTCATTGTTCGCGAACAGAAAATAAAGCTGGAACAATTGATGTGCGCATTTTGAACGTTTTGCCTGAAGAAAAGTGGACAAAAGAGGAGGTAAAACGGGACCAGCGCAATGATACAGATTTGGCAACTATAATTAAGTATAAGGAGCTGGGTAGGAAACCGGCGTGGCAAGAAATTTCAAATGAAAGCCAAATCTGTAAAGCATACTGGGCGCAATGGCAAAGTTTGGAGTTGAATGACGGTTGTCTCTACCGAATCTGGGAAAGCGAGGATGGTAAAACTCGCTCAAAACTGCTGGTTATTCCAAAGGCCAAATTTAAGGAAATAATCGAGGATTATCACAATGGATCGAGTGGTGGACATCTGGGCATAACGAAAACCACAGAGAAAATAAAGAAACGGTTTTATTGGGTAGGATGCCAAGAATCAGTTGCTGACTGGATCCGCCGTTGTGACCAATGTGCAATTGCTAAAGGACCAAGGCAACGCACTCGGGGAAAAATGCATCAGTATAACGTAGGAGCTCCCTTTGAGAGGATAGCCATGGATATAGCGGGACCTTTTCCAATCAGCAATACAGGAAATAAATACATCCTTGTGGTAATTGATTATTTCAGTAAGTGGCCAGAAATATATCCCATTCCCAATCAAGAAGCAAAAACAGTGGCAGACATTTTCATCAAAAATTGGTTTTGCCGATATGGAGCTCCACTTGAGTTGCATTCCGACCAAGGACGAAATTTTGAGTCGACACGTTTTAAGGAGGTTTGTGACATGCTTGGAATACAGAAGACACGCACCACAGCTTTGCATCCTCAGTCCGATGGCATGGTCGAAAGGTTCAACCGTACTCTAGAGGAACATTTAAAAAAGGTTGTCGATAAAGGACAAAAAGATTGGGATGAGCATCTACCAATGTTTCTGATGGCTTATCGGTCGGCAATACACGATACCACTACAGTTACGCCAGCAAAAGCCATTTTTGGTACGGACTTAAGGCTTCCAGCAGATTTGAAGTACGGAGTAAGCGTTGTCCCAGAAACGACCCATGCTGACGATTACATGTCGCGGAAAAGAGAAGAATTAGCAGATATACACGAGCTTATTAGAAGACGTACTCAATTGGCTAGCGACAAGATGAAAGCTCGGTATGACCTGCGAGCAAATACTGAAGGGTTCAAAGAAGGTCAACTAGTGCTGCTACATAACCCACAACGAAAACGAGGCTTGTCTCCTAAATTACAGACTCATTGGGAGGGACCTTACCGGATCGTCACAAGGATTAATGATGTTGTGTATCGAATCCAAAAATACCCCGGGAACAAAAGTAAATTAAAGGTAGTCCACATCGAAAGGCTGGCACCTTATACTAGGGACGGAGAGACTCTTGTTCGGGACGAACAAGTTTAAGCGGAGGGCAGTGTAGCGAAATTTGGTTTATGCTAGAAGACTCTTGAAATAAATACCAACGAAAGAAACTAAACGATATTAGCACCATCTAGCGCAAAATGCTAAAAATAATAAACCGAACAGACGCTGCAGTAAACAATAAAAAGTCAACAACCGAGAGAAATTATCGCCGTCGTACAACGTACAACGCCATCTAACATCTAGCATAATAGCTAGCTCAACGTCAGTGCGCCATGCTTGTAAATTGTGGATAGTAGTAGAATGCACGCTACAAAGTAGCACTGGTGGGTTGTAGATAATGGTAGAATATACGCCACTTAGAAGGTACTGGATTATTCGAGAGAGTGATGGCTGCAGTATAAAAAGGGTTGTCATCTGAGCTGAACAGACAGTTGAGTTAGAACAGCGAAGCAATAAGCAATAAAGTGAATACAGTGTGATCCGTAGTAGAACAAAACAGTTTTCTATACAGTGTTAAATTAATATTAGAATTTGAACGTTAATAAAATAAACCATTTTATAACTAAATAAGTTTGTGTGTTTTTAATTGTTACACAATCCAGTGATCGAACTCAGAAAAGTGTGAGAGATCGAAATTATCGCCAAAGAGACAGAAATTTCGTAACAATATATATTGTACAAAAAAAATTATCACATTTCTATTCTTCTCCTTTTAAAACTTTCGCAAATTTTGAAACAAGACATTCAATTTTGAATCAAGCATGTTTTTCCTTCTCAAAATTCAAATTTGAGTAAGAGAGGTAGCATAGTTAGTTTTTTATTTGAATTTGAAAATCAGTCTACGTTGCATCTGTGTGTTATAAGGCAATGCGCAAACAAATTGTAGGTTTTTGAGAAGGTAATGAACATTTTTATTTTAATTATATGAGCTTAAATCAAAGTTAAAGAACCAATTCTTAGAAGAACATCAATATTTTTCAAAAATAGGTGGAAAAAAATGTTTTAATAGCTTAAAAAAAGTGTACAATATATTGTATAAATTCCTACAATTTGGTCAATATATTGTACAAAATACGAGAAAGGTTGTTATTTTTTTCAAATATTCGATAAAAAAACTGTTATTGTCCTGTTTGTAAGAGTTTTTTTACAGAAATAATTTTGCAATGACTTTACGTAAAAAAGTTCTATAAGCATAGGAAATTAATGGCATCTTGGGCAGGATCGAAGTGCTAGATAAAGATTTTTAAGAAGAAGAATTTGGAAATGGGGAATAAACTGCCGACATCGATCCCGAAAATGAGATTCTTATAGATTCTAATATACGATGTACAAATAATAGGTGTATACAAGAGTATAAATCAAATCCTTTTGCTTTTGGCGTAATGGCGTAAATGCTTCAAAGAAAAACTTTTCTGTAAGATTTATGATAAAGGGAAGCCTAACCCTTGAGGTATCAAAAATTATGTTTTTTGTGGAAAATCTGGATTTCTGGGATTAAATCAAGGAAAGAAAACTCCGGTTGACTCAGAAAATTTGGTAAAAAACGGGTTATCAACAGCAATAGCTTTGCAGTTGAGTAAAAAATTGACAAATTTTGGTCATAATCTGTACTTCGACAACTTTTTTGACTCTTACAACTTGCTTTTAAACTTTCAATAAACTTTTTGAATCTAATTTTTGAGTTTTCATGCTTTTCAGGCTACTCTTAAAAAATTGTAATATTTATATTTTCGTTTTTCAATAAAAAAAATATTATAAATAAATAATGGTTTCTTAAACTTTACTCCTTTGCTGCGGTTTGGTCAATATATTGTACAAGTTTTCCTAAGGTCTATAGCCTTTCCAAAAAACTTTTTGCTATAATTTTTTGTAAAATTTTTTAATAAAACTTATATCTGTGAGAATAAGACAAAAAAAAATCGGAAATTTCTGATAGAGTAGGCTCTAGTAAGTCTTTAGTAGCCTAATTTTTGAAAAATATATTCTGAAACCGGGTCGAAAAGTCGAAAGAAAAAGTCAGGACCGCAAAAAAAGACTACGGAAGCTGATAATCGACTTTCAAAAACGATTAGTCTTAAAATCGCTTCAAAATAGCTGTAAAAATTAGAAAAGGGTTAGTTAGAAAAATGGAAATTTCTCCATTGACTGTGCGACGAAGGCACTATGACGCTGGTTTATCGACGATTGCATCCAAATAATATTTAGGCAACTGATAAGTAGAATGGCCTGGGGATGTTTTTCTTAATACCAAGTTGGACAACTAACCTTGACTTAAGAAACTATCAAAGAAGCTAAATAAAAAATCATCCTGAAAGAAAACTTGGAACCTTCTAATGAAGAGCATTTTTTGCCTGTGAACAACGTGATTTTTCAAGATGATTCTGCGCTTTGTCATCGAGCGCAATTTGTAAGAATTAGTGTTTTGGATATCCTTACTATGTACTTAATAATAATCCACATTTTTAATCTTTTTTTTCTTCGCCTTGTTTTACAGGTAAAGAATTAATTGAATAAACTTGCCATTTCAACTTCATCGTGGCCAGACAATAGTCTCGATCTGAACTCCATTGAGAATATTTGGGACATAACTAAGGTACAGGTAACAAGCCACAAGCCCAATTATTTACGTGAGTTAGACAGAATAATTCAAAATGTTTGGTTCGAAGGCATTTCGCAAGCCGTAGCGACTTATGGAGGGTCATAAAAGCGAAGGGAGGAACAACGAAATATTGATTGAAATAATCCTAAATGTTAGTTCTTAAAATAAATGATGTAAATATTTTAGAATTGCTTCCATAAAAATAAAATTTTATAACATTTTATCAAAAAACTGTTTTTATCAATAAAGCACATATTTCACTTTTTTGCTAAAAAAGATGTTTATGGTGTGGTTTTCTGACCTACAGCAAAATATTTTCAATAAAAATTATTTGCTTCTCTGATCCTTGCATCACTTTTTTGATTCGACAAAAAATTTAGATCCTAAAGGATTTTATTTAACTTTTTTTGTTTGTCCGGATACAAATAGTATGTACAATTTAAGCTCGTCTAATAATAAGTAGTAGTTATACAACGTAAAAATTCATGAAACTGCACTTTGTACAGCTCATGGGGAGAACCACTCATGACACATGACTCAAGTGTTAAGAGCGGCTGTCCAAATATAATTCATGGAATAGTCGGGGTTCAAATCCTAGTACAAATTAACCAAAACTGGTCAGATGAACACTAGTTTGCACTACAAATGTACCATTGATAAGAAGTTATTGAAGTGTACTCCTATAGTCAATATTGCTTGTAGCGATACTTTTCCTTATTCAAATAACTTTCCCACAAAAACCCTAAAAGACCACTAAGGGGCCGTTCAAGTATTACGTAACGCAATTTTCGAAGATTTTTGACCCCCCTCCCCCCTATGTAACGCGCCGTAACGTTTTCCTCTACCCCCCCCCCCCCCCCCCCCCCTTAAACGTTACGTAACACCCAAGTGACCATATTTACCTAAAAGTCACAATTATGTTGCGAAAAGTACCGGAAATACATGCGTATGTTGTTTATTTTCTTTATTATACCCTACACCGAGGGTATATTCACTTTGTCATTTTGTTTGTAACGCATAGAAGAGGGCGGTGGTAGGTATGAAAAAGTATATAGATATATTCTTGATCAGCGTCACCACCTGAGTTGATTTAGCTATGTCCGTCTGTCTGTCTGTTCAAATCAGGTTTACGAAAAATCAAGAAAGTTAACTGAATGAAATTAGCACACTCAGGTCAGACCTTCTTGCAGGCATCTTGCTATTGAAAATGGACGTAATCGGTTAATAGACACGCCTACCGCCCATACTCTATGTATATTTGCCCAATCCCATTTTGAAAAAAAATGCAGCGTTTTTGATGAAACTTGATGATTAGGTGTACATTTGAACTAAATTAAGATTAGGCTAGGTTTCAAGTTTCCAAAGATTCTTGTGGCACGGTCCTAAATTTTAACCTCTATACCACCATGTCTCGTAAACCGTGCAAGATATTGTGATATTTAAATATTTCTTTATTTTTTCGACTTTTTCATCGACTTTAAATTGCTTAGACTTTTTCAACCTCTCTCAACATTAACATTTTGCATATATTTACGACTTTTTCAACAGTTTTCAACCTCTTAAACATTTCACACTTTTTTCGAATTATTTAACCTCTTCAACGTCTTTTTTTACTGAAATATATGTACCTACTTTGAGTGCAGTGTAGGGTATGTGAGTTTCGGCCTGACTGAAGATAACTTGTTCATATTGTTATTTAATAAAAATCACACATAATGTAATAAACATTTGCTTAAGCTTAAAATATGTTAAAATGGCGAAAAATGAGACGAACATATTTTATTAAAATGATAAAAGTTGATGGGATCTAGAACAGCTACAGCAATAAATGAGAAAAATAGGAAATCTTTCCACGCTTACATCTCTGGTTTTGGTTAACCAATCTCGAAGATGATAGTTTTAGGACATTCTGCTTGATAAGTGCTTTAATTTAACATATTATTTATTGCTGTAAATTATCTAGATCCCATCAACTTTTATCATTTTAATAAAATGTTTTGGCTGTAGGTATTCAATAAACATAAACATTAAGAAAGAGTAGAGTTTCATTTCATTATACACACCTAATTTCAAATAACCACCCGCTAAAGTAGTTTCACTTCAAAAACAATGTTACGTAACGCGTTGTTCGAACCCCCCCCCTCCCCTGTAGCGCATCGTAACGTTTCACAAGACCCCCCCTCCCCCCTAATTGCGTTACGTAATACTTAAACGGCCCCTAACACACAAACTCATAAAATTATTTTTATTTAATAGCCAAAATAAATTAAATAATTCCAGGGAATTTTGATGCAACCAAATACTAATAAATAACTTGCACTTGAAAATCAAAATTTCGATAAGCAAATTCAACTACTCAAATTCAGACTTACTTTATTTTCATCCCCTTTAGCTTGTGCTGCTAAGCCTACTAATGCTTGGCACAAGCGTAAACACAACAACCACAAGAATGGTTTAACGAATGCACAAGTGCAAATGCTAGGGCTACCAGATGGCATACTTTAGTAGCAAATGTGCTACTTTTGCAAGGCTTTGCTACTTTGCTACTTTTCACTTGAAATGCACTACTTTCGATGTTTGCATTGTAAAATAAAAGTTATTTCAAATGTTATTTTAATTTTGCTGGGGTTTTTCGTAAGAAACGAGGACCTTTCTTTTTTTTTTTTTTTCCTCATCAAAAATATTTTTATGGTGGGACTAAAAAAGTTGTTGTTGTTGGCGTTTTGCATATGGGAAAATAAAAATATTCATTGACCAAATGTGTGAGAAAATGGAAATATGTGATCGACCAAAAATGAAATGGATTGGCGATCACCGAGAGAGACGAAAGATGAGGGAGGAGTTTTGGTAAATACTGGCAAATACCAGTAAGTAAAATACTGGCATAATTTAAATAATAAAATCAGAATTAATTTGACAGTTAAAAAATTAGTTCTTTAATATAAACCAAATAGCCTTTGTGGCTGCATACATGCAATAAAGCCTTTGTGGCTATGAAAATTTAAAGCCTTGCGGCTGCATAAAACGGCGGTTACGCCTGACTAATACAAAACTCATAGGCCAATACTTGAACTTCTAATAGGCCATAGCAGATCCACAGGCACAGCACCACACTTTTCTTATGTATTTTTTCCCGGTGAATTCGTAAGTGATTGTGATTTGTTTCATTTCTTCGACAATTTTTCACTTTAAAATCCATACCTCAAGCTGCTTAGATGTATTCAGTTTCATCATACTTGAAACCAAATTAAAAGTATTAAAATAACAAACAAACTTATATGATTGGATCTTTCATTGAATAATTGGTTCAAAACAAATACATTATGTTTGCGTAATGGCATCAAATCTACGCGTATGAATTAAAATTTGAAGTTTTTCAACGATTTTATTTTTCGTGGCCACAAAGCAAGCTGCTAAATTTAATTTTTTTAAAAATCTGGCGTGATTTAATCTATATCTATTGAACTGCTTATCTAATGAAAGATCCAATTATATACACTTGTTTGTCATTTTAATTCATTTAATTTGATATAAAAAATTAAACTGGATACTTCTAGCTCAACATATGAATTTTAAAGCAAAAAGTGGTCGAAAAAATCAAAACTCACAATATATGTTTCTTAAAAAAAAAAAATTACCTTCATATTCGAGCTTAACCACAAAAAAATACATAATAAAAGTGACCTCTTATCAGAGGTTCATGATAAAACATCTTTTTTTTAACGACTAAGCTCAATAAATTGTCGAAAAAATTAATATATTTGTGATTTGGATTCATTCAATCGCTCCTAACGTAGTTATTTTGCTGTCGATTTTCTTGATGATAAAGGTAGCAGTCAACGGCGCAGGCTACGTACAAATGATTGCACAGTTTTTGGTGCCCAAAAGAAGTCTGTTGCGATTGCAGAATATTCTGTTGCAACAGGACGCAGCTTGAGAATCATGCAGGCCCGTGCGCAGCAATCATCCATGGGGGGGGGGTTTTAACTCGGAAATTTCATATAAGATTATGTTCATAAAAAAAGTCAAAAAACGGTTTACTTTTATTACTCGCATAGACATTTAATTTTAATTAAATACTTACATATGAACAGATGTTTATATGTTATGATTCGATATTCAGTTATCATTACGTTATTAGCTAATTCTGCGAGGTACTTGAAAAAACTCGTGCAAAACTCATTCAACATTGATTTCGATATCGCAATGTAAATTTAGCGAAGCTAAGCCGTTCAGCCGATCTTCGGACATAGTTGATCTAAGGTATGCAGTGATGTACCGGTGAGCATAAACCCAATTTGCTCAGCATTTATTTGGGTTCTTATCGGGTTTTTGCTAAAATTGTTTTTGCTTAGTGTAAAAATGGACTTTTCCATTTTTTTTAAATCTTTTTTAGCGAAATATAATTGAACTAATTGGTCGCTGTATTGAACTTAAGAACTCTCAGATTTCTACCTACTATCAATGAAACAGCGATTTTACAGCGTCATTTCACATAGATCCTCGCAATGTGTGTACAAAGTGTTACGGTATCATCATGGTATTGTTTCCTGGGTATTGTAAAAGTCAAATTGAGTGGTCTTAATAACGAATTTGAGCAATCGGATTGCTTTCAGAGAAAAACTATCAGAACGCAAACACTTTGCATTCAAGCCAATTTACTTAGCAGCAAATGAATCTATGGACGCAAATGAATTTCTCCATGATAAAGTCATAAAAATGGGACTGGAAGAATATGATGTAATGGCTACATAGCGTGCTGGAAAACTCACATACATATCTTTCTTACAACTACAAATTGTACAAAGACATATGAGATGCACATACAGATGATAACTTCAGCAGATAAGTTTCTTCTGAATATTCAGATATTTCTGAAAATGAATGAGTAATTTTCATAAACATACGTATATTACTAACTAATTTCTTCTTATTTTTATTTAATAAAATGTACTTCTTTAACAAAATTCTGCAATTAAAATCAGTGTGCTTAGTGCTTCCAGCCATAAATACATAATAAAATTGAAAAAACTCAATTTGCTCGTGAAAATTCTGCTTTTGCTGAGCAAAAACGTTGGGTTTTTGCTCCGAAAATGAAAAAACCCGATTTGTTACATCACTGGAGGTATGTCTTACGACGACGTAGCGCTGAAAAGGAGTGTTCATTTGTTGCTGTTGTCACAGGCAAAGTTGCCATAACACGAAGCATTTAAGATTTATTTATTTATTACAGCCCTTATAGGCCTAATTTAATTGAACAATTTGTGTTCATATTCAATTCAATTCAATTCAATTCAATTCAATTTATTTGCAATTCGTATAACAAGAACTGTGTTCTTTTATAATACAAAGTTTAATTCTTTAAAGATAAATATAAAAATAAATAAAATACTACTTAAAATACTTAAATACTTTCAACTTAATTAAAACAGAGAAACAAAGAAAAAAAAAATAAGTAAAAGGTTTTGATTTAACAAAAATAAAGATTTAGAAAAATTATTAATAACAATATTAAATAGAGAGAGAACTGAATAAACTATTGTGAAAAGTAATCAAAGATGGTACACTTAAATTTTCTTATTCCGCAAATAGATTTGTAATGACATGGAAGAGAATTCCACAGTCTAATGGCATTAATGAAGAACAAACGAGAGGAGTTTAAATAGTTATATCTTGGTAAAATGAGCATATGACTCCTTTGGGAATGACTAAACTCTAGTTTTTCAAACAAGTAATATGGAGTTTTTAAATGTATGAGTTTATATAAAAATACACAGTTCCTGAAACTTAGATAAGTATTAATGTCACATCCTAGAATCCTTTTCTTATACTCAGACACATGATCATATTTGCGCAAGCCATACACATATCGTGTGGCATGATTAAAAGCAATCTGGAGTTTCAGTTGAGACTGTGAATCGTGCTTACTATATACTAATTCAGAGTATGTTATAATAGGGACAATCAGTTGTATAACGAGCTTACATTTGGTGTCAATGGGTGTAAAGTCAGCCGACATCCTTAGGTTACGTAAAATATAGTAAATTTTTCTGACCACACTGTTTACGTGATCAACACATGTCATCGAGGAGTTTAAGTGAAAACCAAGGCTAACTGTATTATAATTTAATTTTAATTTAGTTTTACCTATGAATAGATTAGGAATATCTTCCGAACAGATTTTATCTTTCGAAATCGGTAAAATGTAAGACTTGGCTGCATTAAGTTTAAGACAATTACTTATAGCCCAATTATTAATCGAGTCCAGATCCTCATTCAAACGACAACTTAAGTCCTCCAAGAGACCAGTTCGACTAGATAGATATAATTGTAAATCATCAGCATAGGCATGGATGGATGCATGCTTACAAGTGGAAAAAATGTCATTGACAAAAATAGTAAAGAGCAGCGGTCCAAGCACTGATCCCTGGGGTACCCCACTATAGACAAGTTTGTACGCCGAATACTTATTCCCAATTTTAACTCTTTGTGACCTGAACGACAGATAACTATGCAAGAGACAGACAGCATTGTCACAGAAACCATATATGTATTTCAACTTCTGACAAAGTAAAAAATGATTAACGTTGTCAAATGCTTTTGAGAAATCAAGCAGACAAAGAAGTGTTATAAGTCCATTATCATATGCAGGCCTTATATCTTCCATAATTTTGACAGTGGCAGTAGAACAACTGTGTCCAGTTCTAAAACCTGATTGAAGCGGAGATAAAAGATGGTTTACATTTAAATGATGAATTATTTGATTAGCCATAAGGGCTTCACTCACTTTAGACAAACAAGATAGTATACTGATTGGCCTGAATTCATTAGGTTCACTTGCGGTTTGTTTCTTTGCAACAGGCGTTACCAAAGCAACTTTCCAAGAGTGAGGAAACATGGAGGTAGTAAAACAATGATTTAAAATGTGCGTGAAAGGGCTGAGGATATGGGCTAGAACTAACTTTATAAATTTCAGAGATATCCCATCTTCACCAATGGTATTTGACTTTAATTTCATAAGACACTTCTCAACATCATCTTCAGTGACAGCTAAGAACTGAAAATTAAGCGGAGTAGAATCACCCGAGAAACTAAAGTTACAATCATCAGAAGCAACAGCATTAGATATAAAGAAATCGTTAAGGACATCAGGATCAACATTACATTCAGTGGTACATTTCTTTCTTATACCCAAGGCTTCCAAGTTCTTCCATAGAACTTTGGACGGAAGAGATGAATCTAATTTTGCAGAACAAAATTTTATTTTAGACTGCCTAGTTACCAAAACTGAGGTATTTCTGGCAATTCTAAAATGTTCCCAGTTTTCCGCCGTAGGATTCCTTTTCCACCGATTATGCAACTGATTTCGTTTTTTAATGGATTTCTGAACGCAAGAAGTGAACCAAGGACATGATTTATTTTTTACTGTGACAGATCGAACTGGAACATACTTATCAAAAAAGTTATTTACAGTACTGGTGAAATTTTCCAGCTTTTCATTAACAGTTTCTTTAAACCATACTTCATTCCACATAGTGTGGCAAAGCTCATTATTAAGGGCACATAAATCTATAGATTTAAAATCACGATAGGAAAATGTATTAGAACTTATATTACGAGACAAGTCAAGATTGAGTGTACAAAACAATAAGTCATGATCGGACAAGAAATAAATTTGATCAAATAACAACACAGATGATAGATCAGAAACAATAAAATAGTCAAGAAGACTAGGAGCAACATTATCTGAAAAACGATAAAAAATTTTGATTAATAATTATCTTATAGCTAGTGTTTTACAATAATCATATAACTTAGCTTTGAATTGGCTTGTATCATATTTTTTAATAATTTCTGGGAGCTCATTAAAGCATTTTAATCCTTTGTAAAATAGGCAATTTTTACCTGACTCCGTCCTGTACATACGTAAATTAAAATCATTTCTGTTTCTAATATTTCTGCTATGTATCTCATAATTAAATTGCAAATTTAATCTTAAATATTCTGGTAAATACCCATTTTTAATGTTGGGAAAAAATTTGTTGTTTAATGCTTAGCCAATTAAGACTATCAAGTATTTCTTTGACAGACGTATCATAACGTTTCTTTAGTATAAAACGCATTGCCTTATTTTACATTTTGTGTAGTTTAGCGGTTTGAAATCTTTCATAATGAAAAAAATTGTAGGACAATAAATAAAATGGGGCTCAATTATGGAGCGGTATACAATTACTTTATAAGGTTGGCTTAAATATTTGCAAGTTATTTTAATAAACCATATTTTTTTGCGAGTTTACCTACAGTGTAATCAATGTGATCATTAAATTTTAATTTATCATCAATTTGTATGCCCAGATATTTTATTTTTTGTACCCTTTCAATTTCTTCATTATTAATGTTTATTCTTTGATTAGTAGCACCTTGTTAAGAGCATATATTTAGTTTTATTAATATTCACTTTTAATTTATTGGCACACAACCATGAGTAAAGCAAATCTAAGTCTGATTGTAAATTGTTTCTAATTTCTTGTTCGTTTAGACCACATATCGAAATTAATGCGTCATCTGCAAATAATTTAATTGAACTATATTTTAGACAGGAAGTAATATCATTTATGTATATATTGAATAGAATTGGAGCCAAAACCGATCCTTGAGGCAAACCAACCTTAACAAGAACTTCCTCAGAAATTGTAGAACCAATTGCTGTGCACTGTTTACCGTAAGAAAACTATGGAACCAATTTAACTCCACGTCTTTAATACCAATAGTAGATAGTTTTTTAAGCATTATTTCTTTATCAATGGTTTCAAAAGCCCTCTTCAGGTCAATAAAAACAGAAATGATAGTATTTTTACTATTAAGTTGATCCTTCCATTCAGCTAAAACCGTATTTAATGCCGTTTCGCACGAATGTTTTTGTCTAAATCCGGACTGTTGTGCTATAAGTAATTTGTTGGTTTCTAAATATTGCACAAGTTGGTTTCTTACAATTGTTTCTAAAATTTTTTCATCGTTAGGTAACGTATTTATTGGCCGAAGTTCTTCGGCTTTGACAGTATTAGTAACTTTTTGAGTCGGAACTGTACCCGTATTTAAGCTTTTATTTATTATTTCACAATAAAAAAAGCCCATGTATGGCAGTATATCTTTCAAAACGCCCTCTGATAACTATTTCTTTCCAGCCTTTTTCGTTCGGAATTTGTTTACAATATTATCTTTATCACATATGGTAACTGGACTAAATTTTAAATGTATATTGATTTGATTTATGGCATTAAAATTATAGTGAACTGTTTCTATGTTGTTAACTATATCTACAACGCTGTCAACAAAGTATTTATTTAAGGCATTTGCAATTTCTAATTCATTTTTATGGGTATATCCGTTAATAATAATTTTTTTAAAGGATGATTTTTCTGCAACGATACTTATAGTCTTTTTTAAATAATTCCGCATCATCTTACTATCGTGACTATTACTTATAATTTTATGTTCCATATGTTTTACTTTTTTAATTTTCAAAAGCTTTTTATACCACTTTTTAACATTTCTATATTCTTCCCAGTCTCCCGAAATTTTTGCCAACTTATACAAATCAAATTTGTGTTTATTCAGATTGGCGAGCTCGGAATCGTACCATTTGTTAATAATTTTTAGTTTAACATCTTTTTCGTAGATTATATTGCTCATCACATTCAGTATTCCGCCATTAATCAAATTCACTTTACTTTCTAAATCAAAGTCATTAAAATTGGTAAAGTTACATAAACGCAACTGGTTTATTAGGGATTCACTATTGTAGCGTTCCCATGAAAGTATTTTTTTGGTAATCCTCATTTGAAATTCAGAGTTATTTTTGATCTTAAATATGATGGTTTCATGATCAGAAATCTGATGCTCTAATAGCTTTTTACATACTATATCATCAGAGTTTGCAAAAAGTAAATCAATTTTTGTCTCTGATGTGTCAGTTATACGCGTATTGAAATCTATTTTTTGATACGTAGAGTAAGATTTTAATAATTCGGATAATTGCGTGCTATAAGTAGTTGGATTATTGAAATTAATGTTGAAATCGCAAACGACAATGTTATTATCTGACCATTCACATGTATGACCTAGTACATCACCCAAATAATTAATAAAATTCGCATCACTTGAGATAGGTGAATGGTAAATCACTCCAATTAGCCATTTCGGATTAAAATGCTTTAATTTAATGAATAAGCACCATAAATTATTATAGTAGGTTTTATTGCATTTAATACTAAACTGAATAGAATTGTGAATATACATTAGGACACCACCTGTATGCCTACTATGCGAGTCACATCGTACTAATACATAAGTATTTATTTTCAGCTCTTGGTCTGTAATTTCACTTGTAGTACATGTTTCAGCACATAATACAATAGCTGGATTTTTGACTTCGATAAGTCTCTCAAGTTCATATTTATTAGACAATATACTACTGATATTTAAATATAAGCAACTTAAGTTCGCGTTAACTGGTTGCTATTTACGTTGTTTGGTTCTGTTTGCAAAATATTTTTTGAATGCTGGACATTCTTTGCTAAAAACATGGTGGTGAACATCAACATTCAGCAAGTTTTGCTGAACTAATTCAGAGCAATTAACTCATTTAACATCATTTGATGTACATTCTTTAGCAACATGACTCCTGCGCAACTTACAACTTATTCCCTTATTACATTTAGATGCGTGCGAGTTGGAACGCACGCTGATTTTATTGATGCCGGAACTATGCGGAACACGCATTGAAAAAACGCTCGTGTTACTTACCCTTAGCGACGCGCAGAGGTCCCAAATCGTGTTTTTTGGTTCAAAATAGCTAGAAAGCGCAAATCTTGTCGAAAATGAAAAACTCGGGCTCCGACGACTTAATGGCATTTTAGTTTTCTTTCATTTAAAAAAAAGTGTTGTAGTGTCTTTTTGATTTTTCATTCAAATTTCAATAAAAACCTATGTGCGAAATTTTCCAATGAAGGGGGACGGACCTGGAATCATGGAATGCATTGCAATTTTTTTCATGGCCACGTCATCTCCAAATACGGAGTTTTTAATTGGCCTTTCCGGTCACCGAATTAAACAGGTCCGGACTTTTTTCTGTGGGGCTATCTGAAGTCTAAAGTATACATGAACCAGCCAGCAACTTTAGATAAATTCAACCGAAACATCAGATCCAAAATCGCAAACATATCACAAGAATTGCTGCGTTATGTTATAGACAATACGAAAAAGAGGACCCAAATTTATCAGGGCTTAAATAGGGCCCATTTAATAGATATAACTTTTAAGACTTAATGTAAGAAGTTAGAATAAAATTTTGATTTATTGTTAGCACTTTGTATATTGATAAATACAATAAACAGTCATAAGCAAAACAAATCAGATAGTGACTTTTGGGACACCCTGTACATATCAACAATTTTTAATTTCACAAAAATCTAACTTAGAATAACAATACCTTAATTCAAAGTCCTCACTTGCATTCAAATAAATATTTTGTGTGCAATTTTTCATTGAAAAAAAAAAAAAAAATAAAAATACTCCTAGGGTTGCTACCAGAGCTGCAAAAGCATTCACCTTAACACACTATAATATGAAATTGCCAATGCCACCACATGAATTTCTATTGAAAAACAAATGAGAGAAATAAATAAAATTTGATTTAGGTCCAAAAATTTTCAAAGTATTTTATAAGCAAGTAATTACAATATTTAGCTTCAATAAGTCTAACTCACAGTGTGCATGTATTACTTAAGATACATGTATGTATATAAAAAAAAATTTATTTTGATAATTTTTGGACCAAAAATTTAATTTTTTTTTTCCTCATATTTTTTTGAATGTAGTGAAAACAACAAAGGATTTGAGCTGTTACACAAGAAACACCAAAGCTCTAATCGCGCAGGGACTATGGATTTTTTCCTTATATATGGGCTTACAAAATAGCGGTTAGTTTTTTTTTTCGATACTTCCTTATGTGTACATAAGAAAATCAAAAAAAAATATAAATAAGAAAAAAATCAAATTTTCTTAATTTTTTTAGCCAAATGCCGAAAAATTAAATTTTTTCAGCTCTGGTAGCAACCCTAGGAGTATTTTTTTTTTTTATTTTTTAAGATGAGGATATACTCGAATATGAATAATTTTTTGAAAATCGATTATCTCCGAAGAATTCTAGAACATGCCATTTGTTTGAACATGTCTAATATACATATATTTAAGTACACACATACATATAAAACAATAAGTTTCAAAACATAAGTTACGTACAAATGTCCCTTAATCAAATTTTATAAAATTAACACTGCAATGTTTGTTTGAAAGATTTAGGAACTAAACAAAACTAAAGTTCGAAATTACATAAATGTTTTATTGAATCTATATTGGTCGCATTCATCGGTAAGAAATTAAGGTTTGATTTTCTCTTATTGTTAACAAAAGTCTAATGCATTTTAAACATAAAGGAAACTATTTTTAAAAGGACCAGGCTAAAAACAAATACTACGAGGCTAAAAAGAGCTAAGATAAAAAAAAATCATTACTCATAAATACGAAAATAAACACAACACTTCAGCACAATGCAACTCTTGGTACTCAAGTCAAGGCTGTTGCAAAATACAAAAACAACAGGAACATTAACTACAATATAAATACTACCGGAGTAAAGCAGCGCAGAAAGTTAAAAAAATATATAATAATAAAGTTGAAAAAATGACAAAAGACCTCTGCAAACTACAACAGCAAATCCAACTAAAAACGACAACTGAACAAAAATGAATATGAACGACGACGAATGGCGTCATTTTGCATATTAAATGATATCCTAACAACAACACAAATACACAGGATATGCATTAGTAAGCAAATTGCCTTAAAAGGACGTCAGACAGACACAACTTGACGATTGTTGAATTCAACGGAATGCAATTGCAATTTAGTTTTTTCAGTTGCCGCAGGAAATGCAAGATAAATTTAGTTTTAATTGCCACAAACCAAACAAAGAGAGAGCGACACAATAACAGATGGACATATATGGCGAAATTCAGCAGATTGCTTAGATTTAAAAAAACGGAAATTTAAACAAGAATTAAGTAAATCAAAAAATTAGGATTTTTAAACTTCTCTTGCTAATTTACTGTCCGTTAAAATACAAATTTTGTAAAATTATTTATTATATTTGCTTTTGTTTTGATCATTATTCCACATATTTCTTTTGACTATGATAACTTCCAAAAACAAACATATCTAAAAATGAAATATTTAATAATATTTTCCAAGCAGCCAGACAGACCTATCCGAAGGGTCTAAAGTCCCCTCAGTCACGATAAAAGTTCGGCTGCAAGTCCGATTATGAAATCAACCCGAGTGCGAGTAAGAGAATTGGTTGAGTTTACCATAGTCTCTTGTGGCGTCTCTTTCGTTTATGCTCAGTCTTTGATCGTAAAGCATATATTTTAATATTTTACAAGAGACCAAATCCATCTCAAACCATGCACGCGGATTATTTCATGTTATGGAATTGGTTGCCGATTATATATGTTGTTTTTCAAAGGACCATATTTCCCCGATTTTATTAAAAAAATTTGCTTATGAAGTTATGGCCATTTTAAGTTATGCCCATTTTAGGCTGAAAATTGTTTCAAAAAAACGGCATTTCCATCTAAATCAAAATAATCAACTTTTGTTTTTTGATCCTTATAGAACTTCTTATTTTCTGTTAGAATCTTTAAAAAAAATTCAAAATAGTTGAAAATTGGCAGAGCTATAGCGCTTTTTATGAGAAAAAACAAAGCTAATTTTCTGAAAAATCCCACCTTTTTTTTCGCTTAAAATTTTATTTTGGTCTTGTACTAATATGTGCATATCCATCAGATTGGGCCTTTTAGCTGGCCTCGTTTTTTTTTTTTTTTTTTTTTTGGAGTACATCTTCCAGCCATAGTTTTTCTTGAAGCTAAGGCTATCTTGAACTCATAATAAAGGATGTTCAATTGAAATTCAGATAGCTATTTTTTTAATTTGCATTTAAAGTAAGAAATATATGAAACTTTTCGTGATTTTTAAAAATTGTCAATTTATTGGGTTTTTACGCTGTAGTCGAAAGACTCTTGAGTACATCTTTCAGCCATAGTTTTTTTTGAAGCTAAGGCTGTCTTGAACTCATATTGAAGGTTGTTCAATAAAAATGTAGATACCTATTTTTAAAATTTGCATTTAAAGTAAGAAATATGTGAAACTTTTCGTGTTTTTTAAAAATTGTCAATTTAATGGGTTTTTACGCTGTAGTCTAAAGACTGTTGAGTACATCTTTCAGCTATAGTTTTTTTTGAAGCTAAGGCGGATGCCCTCGGAAAAATTAAGGCTGACATCACCGCCATCCAGGAAATAAGATGGATAGGACAAGGTTGCTCTAAACAAGCAAGTTGCGATATCTACTACAGCTGCCATGCGGAGAGGCGCGAATTAGGATGCGGATTCGTAGTAAGCAAGAGACTTCGCCACCATATCTCCAGGTTCACACCTGTGAGCGAAAGGTTGGCTACGATCCGCGTCAAGGCTCGATTTTTCAACATCAGCTTGATTTGCGCGCACGCCCCGACGGAGGAAAAGGACGATGCTGTCAAAGATGCCTTCTATGCGAGACTCGAGGAAGTATACGACCGCTGCCCGGCCCATGACGTTAAAATTGTACTCGGGGATTTCAACGGAAAGGTCGGAAGAGAAGGTATATTTGGCCCCACTGTCGGTCAGTTCAGCCTTCACGAGACCACCTCAAACAACGGTCTACGGCTGATCGACTTCGCCGCGGCGCGAAACATGGTAATAAGTAGCACCAGATTTCAACACCTCGATATCCACAAGGCCACCTGGCTGTCCCCTGATCAGAAAACACGCAACCAAATCGATCATGTTGTGATCGACGGAAGGCATGCTTCGAGCGTGCTAGATGTTCGTACGTTCCGGGGAGTCAATATTGACTCCGATCATTATCTTGTTGCAGCCAAGATACGCATGCGGCTGTGCAATGCAAAGGATGTACGCTCTGGTACGCAACGAAAGCTGGACGTCGCTAAGCTGCAATCACATCGGACGGCCGAAGCCTATTCCGCTCGCCTCTCAGAACTGCTCCTTCAACCTGACTCTCTACCCGATGATGCCGGTGGACTTTGGGCGCATATATCCCGCTCCATGCGCTCTGCCGCTGAGGAAGTCATTGGTTTCCGACGCCCACTTCCGCGAAATCAATGGTATGACCAGGAGTGTCGCGAAGCTACTGCAGTGAAAAACGCCGCCTACAAAAGAACCCTGCAGTCAGCAGCAACGCGAGCCGTGCACGAAAACTACCGGGAAAAGAGAAAGGATGAGAGGCGCCTTTTCAGACGCAAGAAACGAGAGCAGGAAAGGCACGAGCGTGAGAAACTCGAAGTGTTACGGGGCAGGAATGATGCTCGAAAATTTTACCAACAAGTCAAGCGTCTGACCCAAGGTTTCAAGCCCGGAGCATCAACCTGTAAAGATGAACATGGAAATCTGGTTACGGATACGCAGGGTGCACTGAGATTATGGAGGGAACACTTTTCCAAGCTGCTTGCTGGCGATGACTCCACCAATCCCGCCTTTGGAGAAATTAACCCGATGCCACCAATCAACGACGATGGTGTGGACGTACCACCACCTAGCCATGACTCGGTACGAGTTGTGATCCAACGACTTAAGAACAACAAAGCGGCTGGTGCCGATGGCCTGCCTGCTGAATTGTTCAAGACCGGCGGCGATGAGCTGATAGGGTGTATGCATCAACTCATCTGCAAAATATGGCTAGTAGAAAGCATGCCCGACGATTGGAATCTCAGTGTCCTTTGTCCTGTACTGAAGAAAGGTGACCCGACAATCTGCGCTAACTACCGGGGAATCAGTCTTCTTGCCATCTCTTACAAGGTCCTGTCGACTGTACTGTGTGAAAGACTTAAGCCGTTTGCCAACACACTGATTGGGCCTTATCAGTGCGGCTTTAGACCTGGTAAGTCCACCATAGACCAGATCTTCACACTACGTCAAATCCTGGAAAAAACTCACGAAAAACAGATCGATACCCATCATCTCTTTATCGATTTTAAAGCAGCTTTCGATAGCCCGATACGGGATTGCCTGTATGCCATCATGTCTGAGTTCGGTATACCTGCGAAGCTGGTGCGGCTTTGCAGAATGACGTTGAGCAACACAGCCAGCTCCGTCAGAGTAGGAAGGGACCTCTCCGAACCATTTGATACCGAACGAGGTTTCAGACAGGGCGATCCATTATCCTGCAACCTCTTCAACTTTGTGATGGAAGGGGTGTTGCGAAGAGCCAGTGTACATCGTAATGGCACTATTTTCTACAAAAGTGTCCAGCTCCTTGCGTATGCTGATGATATTGATATCATTGGACGTTGTAAGCGAGATGTTACTGCTGCGTTCTCTGCTATCGAAAAAGAGTCAGCGAAAGTGGGTTTGACGGTGAACGAGGGCAAAACAAAGTATATGCTGTCCACAAACAGGGAGACGCGGCGTATTGGATCCTTTGTTACTGCGAACAACTATACTTTCGAAGTTGTCAAGGAATTCACCTATCTTGGCACCGCCGTGAACACTCAAAACGATGTCAGCCTGGAGATAAAGCGAAGACTAACTCTTGCTAATAGGTGTTACTATGGTCTCAGTAAGCAATTGAGTAGTAGAGACCTCTCTCGCCCGACAAAACTGACACTCTACAAGACGCTCATCTTACCCGTGCTACTTTACGGCGCAGAAGCATGGGTTGTGTCGCAGACTGATGCAGCCACGCTTGGGGTGTTTGAGAGAAAAATTCTTCGCAAAATCTTCGGTCCTGTTCACGTCGGCGACGACTACCGTATTCGAATGAACCACGAACTGTACGAGCTCTACGCTGACATTGACATAGTCAAGCGCATCACTATTCAACGTCTGCGCTGGCTGGGACATGTTGTGCGTATGGACGAAGAAGCTCCGGCGAAAAAGGTGTTTGATGCGGAAGCCGCTGGGCGACGACGAAGAGGAAGACCATGCCTCCGATGGAAAGACCAAGCCGAGGAAACCCTATCCACGCTTGGTGTGAATGATTGGAGAAGGCGTGCGCAAAGCAGAGGCGCCTGGAGAGAGCTTTTGAGGTCGGCCGTAACCCGGTAACGGGTTGTTATGGCCACCCAAGTAAGTAAGTAAGTAAGGCTGTCTTGAACTCATATTAAAGGTTGTTCAATTGAAATTCAGATAGCTATTTTTTTTATTTAACTTTATATGTAACATTTCATGTTGTTTTTAACTAAAATCCAATTTTAACTATGTCTCCCTTTGAATTTTAATTGTTCCTCCTTGAATATTAATTAAAGATAGTCTAAACTTCGAGAAAAACCATGTTTGAAGAGTCTGCTTCAAAAAAAAAAATAAAAAAAAAAATCGAAACTGTCATCTTACCTCGACCATGGCTTCGATTTGTTTTTTTATTTTTTGTTTTTTGGAGCAGACTCTTCAAACATGGTTTTTCTCGAAGTTAAGACTATCTTAAGAAAGAAATGATATGAGTTTAAAGCGCGCTTAGAAACATTTGAGGTGAGGAGAATTTTTTTTCAAAAAAAAATATTTAAATTTTTGTTTCAACCTTGCCAGCCATCTCTGATACTACTACTTTCAGCTTATTTTTAATAATAACATCATTTAGTACCGTTCTTTCTCTTTAAAATGAGATGTCTCTTTAAAATGTCAGAAATCTAAACAGTAATATTGACATATTTTGGAATGTGGCTGCATTACAAATTTGTACTTCTATTAAACTTAAAAACAAAAAATTTAAAAATACTCATAGTACCCTAACGTTCTTACTGGCTATAGTATGGCTACTCAGAAAAAAGTTTAGCTTTAATCCCAAGTAATTTTGAAAATTCTCGAAACAGTGCAGATTCGAAATGTCGTCCCTGATCAGTGGTAACGTGATATGGCACTCAATATCTTGACATCCAGCAATAACAGAATGCGGAAGCTACAGCTCAGCAGTTATTTCCTCAAGTGGTATAGCCTCTGTCCACCTAGTGAAACGGTCAATACAAGTTAGCACATACCTGTATCCCTTACATAATGGCAAAGGTCCAACAAGATCAATGCTGATATATTTGAAACGCTGTGCTGGAAGATCAAAATTACCAATAGGGCTTTTGGTGTGGCTATTAATTTTCGACTTTTGACATGCTACACAACATCTTGTCCACTTGCGTACATCCTTTGAAATTGATGGCCAAACAAAACGACTTCTAAGTAAATCCACCGTTGCCTGTATTCCTGGATGTGAAAGTCCATGAAGAGTATCGAAAAGTGATTTTCGAAAATCTGGCGTAATATAAGGTCGAATTTGCTTATTAGATACGTCAAAAAAAATCTCAACATCAACTTCTGGAATTTTAATTTTCTTCAAAGGAATCGCTGAATTTAAAACAGTTTTTAGCTCGGTGTCAACCTCTTGAGATTTAGCCAATGACTTGTAATCGAATGGTGATGGGAGTGTTATAGTATCTAATCTGGATAGAACATCAGCTACTATGTTATCTTTTCAATATACATGGCGTATGTCGACTGTATGCTGGCCAATAAAATCCAGATGTCTTAACTGTCTTGGTGATGCCTTTTCTGACTTTTGCTTATAAGCGTATATTAAGGGCTTATGATAAGTGAAAATAGCAAATTATCTTCCTTCCAAAAAATATTGAAAGTGTTTTAATGCAGAATAGGCAGACAAAAGTTCGCGATCATATGTACTATATTTTGCTTGTGTTTGGCTTAATTTTTTTGAATAAAAAGCAATAGGTTTCCACTCATCTTCAATTTGTTGTTGCAAAACTCCACCCATTCCTGTATCAGATGCATCAACCCAAAGAGATGTGCTGCATTTAATGATGGAAATGTCGAAAGTCTTGCATTTGCTAACTGGTCTTTACACCTTTTGAAAGCTTGATAAGTTCTTGCGTCCATTGAATTTTGGTATTTTCACTTTTTTTGTTGCCAGAGTACAATGCATGAAGTTTTGATTGATGTTGAGCAGCTTGAGGTATGAAACGACGATAAAAATTTAGCATATCAAGAAAACTTCGCAGATCTTTTGTAGTTTCAGGTGTCTTGTAGTCTTGAATAACTTTAACACGAGATGGCAATGGTTTCAGACCATTGATAGTTACTAAATATCCAAGAAAACTTGTCTCCGACACTCCAAAAACAGATTTAGATAGCTTGATATTCACTCCAAATTTCCTGAAGCGCTCAAAAAAAAGTTGTACAAGTTGATTGTGTTCCTCAAGATTACTATATGCCATGAGTATATAGTCTATATATGCACAACAAAAATCCAGGCCTCTGATGACTTGATTGATGAATCTCTGAAACGATTGTGCGGCATTACACAATTCGAATGTCATGCATGGAAACTCAAACAATTCAATCGGTGTTATAATCGCAGTCTTCTCAAATTCAGCTTTCTCAACAGGAATTTTATGATAAGCCTTAACTAGATCCACTTTGCCAAAACTAGTTTTACCGCTTAACACAAATCCAAAATCATGGATATGAGGTACTGAGTAGTAACAGCATTAAATCTTCGATAATCCCCACACGGACGCCATTCCCCATATGATTTTGGTACGAGATGCAAGGGACTTGCCCAGAATCTTTTTGATGGACGGTAAATCCCCTGTTTAAGCATAATATCAAACTCACGTTTTACTATTAGTAACTTCTCAGGAGATAATCGACGAGCCTTTGCAAAAACTGGAGATGGTGATGTGTCACCGAGTGTTTGATTGAGGTTTCCGGTTTATGTGGTATGATTAAATCCTCGAATTCCTTCAATAAATTATTGAACTCAGAATTCTCGAATATTGATCACGTCGGGGTCACCAATGAAACGCTTTACTAGTATAAATAAGAATGCGTCTTCTTTTTTATGAAATTCAATATAGATATCTTTTTATCTAATACGTTATTCAAAAATCTAATTATTTTTATTTTTTAATTTTTTTGGAAATCAAAGTTTTCATCAAAACATACTTAAAAATATTTTTATAATTAAAAACAAGTTTTTTAACATAATGTAGAAATTGATCAATATTATACTAAATCACTACAAGGGGTATTCCCCAATTTTTTTTTTCTTAAGACCACCCTAATATACATACATATTGATGGAGCTAAAGAAGTATATACTTCAGTCGTGTGGTCTAAAGCACATTCGTTTTTTTTTTTGTTCTTATACTTAAATCAAAATTGTGGTTTATTTACTTAAAAATTAGCTAATAATAAAGAATTAACACAATTTTCTACAAGTACATGGATTTTCTCTTCAAACATCCTTTCGTGATATGGCTCCAACTGTCTCAATTTTGCCCGCAAAGTGACCCCACATAAAAATATTTTTCTCTCAACGCTAGGTACGCCACTGCCGATATTCACAAAATTATAATACTTCTGTAACACCTGTGTAAGGCGACAAACTGGCGGCGTTAATAATGGCAAAATCAAACAAGTTTGCTTATTATGTTTAGTATTTAATAGTTAAATTCACTTTGATTGATATTATTACAAATATTTCTTGTACAGTTAAATTCTATTGTTTCTTATTTTTAATGTGTTTAATTATGTATACGGCTACGGCTATGTTATGTTTTGTTCTGTTCTGTTATGTTCTGTTATTCGATTGTATTTTTATGTGCGTTCGTGGTGGCTAACTTTCGGCAACTGGCTTCTATTCGAAAACGACGACTGCATAAATGTAATAGATGCACAGGGTGCCTCAACAACCTGTAATAATAATTCAGGAAATAGTAATTTCAGAAATAGTGATTTCTAAAAAGAAAACAATAATCACAGCAATACTAATAATAAATGCTATTTTATTCAGCTTACTGTTCGATATTTTGTTGGTGTGTCAACACCAAAGAAATTCCACTTAATGAAGATAAATAAAACAGAAAAATGGACTAAAGTTAGTTATTCTAGTTTCATCCTCTGCTAGGAGGACTTATCAGTAACTTTAAAGCCGATTAGTATGTATGAGTGTGCAAGCCCAAAATGTTCCTTTTTTTGCATAGATCTGTTGAGAACCCAAGCACAAATTCAAACAAAGAAAGCTTATCATTGTTATTGTAACTCCCATGATATTACACATTTTCTTGCAGGCGCTTCAGTACAAGCTGAATTGACGAGCCAAAACGAAATGTAATTTTTTTGGTGTTGACACTAGAGGTCTGCACGGATACCAAAAATTTACTCGTTTCAGTACTCGTTTACTTTTCTGTTACTCCAATTACAAGTACACATTTCCACTGAGTACCATAGCGTAAAGTAAAAAAAGTTGAATAAGCTTCGTGTATGTATACGCACAACAAAACTGAAGGTAATGAATCGAACTGAATGACGTGCTTTATTGTTTTATTTATTCGATGAAAGTGAGGAAGAGAGAATTCATTTGTGCACCAAGGCGTTGCCAGAATATTTACATGCTTTTTTTTTATTTATTTATCTGAAAAATAAAATAAAACGAATGTCCGGGATTATATTAATTTTTTAACATCATTGTGGATCTGTTTAAAATACTTTTTGGTAGTTTTATCTTTAGAATGATGCTAGAAAAATGACTATAACTACTTACTGCCCTATATTTACATTTACAAAGTTCAAAGTTTTTTTAGTATAATTTATTACTCACAACGATAAATTAAAAATTGTTGAATATTTGGCAATCCTATTATGTGAGAATGAAGAACTAAAGAAGAAAAATAAACAAATACACATAGTGAATATAATACAGTTGCTGTCACATTCTAACTTATTGTAAGACTCAAAAATGTGTATCATAAAAACTTTGTAATTAGTTTAAGTCAGTCGTTAAAATAAATTTGAACTGCCAACAAAGGTTATGGGCCCAGGCGAAATAAGTTTGTACCAAATTGAAAAATTAGACTACGACAACTACGATGGTTGGAAAGTCCTGATGAAGTCAGTGTTGATTCATTGTGACCAATGGGGTTATATAAATTGTGACAAAAATCGACCAACTGAAGCGGCAGAGCTGGCCGTTTGGAAAGCAGGCGACGGAAAGGCATTGGCAACTTTAATTTTGTGAGTTAAACCAATCCAGTTAGGACACATTAAAAATGCTGTGACTTCAAAGGAGGCATAAACTAAGCTGGTAGCAGTATATTCACCAAGTGGACCTGCCAGGAAAGTAACCATTTTTAAATCTTTGCTAAATTTAAAGATGAGTGAAGACGGCTCCATGTCAGAGCACCTTAACAAATTTTTTGATCTGTTCGAAAAATTATCCGAGATGGATTTGAAGTTGCAGGACGAATTATTGGCCATTATGATTCTATCGAGTCTACCAAAGTCCTATGAAAATTACATCATTGCTATTGAGACAAGGGACAAATTGCCTGATACATCTACATTGAAATCAAAATTGTTGGAGGAAGATAAAAGGAGACAAGGTGACCTTCAAGTTACACAGTCTAGCGGTGTCGCATTCTACGCAGGTAGATTGCAAAGTCAGCGAAATTTACAGCAGCAACAACAACAGCAGCAGCAACAACAACAACAACAACAACAACAACAGCAGCAGCATCATCGATCACCACCACATCGGCAAAATCGCGTGAAATGCTACAAGTGCAACAAGCGTGGACATTGCGCTTCGTCGTGTCGATCCAACAATAACAATACCAGCAGGCAGAGCTTTAACTGTGCATTATTACAGTTTTCTCATTACCAACAACACTTAAATGAAAAGGTTTGGGTTTTAGACAGTGGAGCAACAAGTCACAGGTGTTGTGATAAAAAGGTATTTACTGAGCTAAAAGATGATAAAGAAAAGGTGGAATTAGCTGGAGACAAATTTATTTTTTCTGAAGGTATTGGTATTGTGCGGTTAGAAACAGAGAGTAGTAACATTTTTTTACATAATGTGCTTTATGTACCGAACTTAAAAGCAAATTTTTTATCGGTAAATAAATTAACGGAAAATAAATGCAAAGTAGAATTCGAAAAAAATTTCGCTAAAATAAAAACGTTGAACGGTTATGAAATCATGCACGTAATGAAAACTAGTGATTTGTTCACTTATAATACTTCCAAAATTGAATTATTCGCGGCAACAACTACTATTTGTGAACATTTAACTGAATGGCATCGTAGATATGGACATTTGAATACGAAAAGTATTAAAACTTTGTTTTAAAAATGATATGGTTCGCGGTATGAAAATTAAAAATTTTGATTGTGAAGTTTGCTTGAAGGGAAAGATTAGTGCCCTACCATTTCCTAAAAGTTCAATTAAACTGAGCAAAGACGTTTTAGAGATTATTCATAGCGGGCCTATGAGTGTACAATCGATAAACGGCGCGAAGTACTTTGTATCGTTTGTAGATGATTACAGCCGGAAAACATGTATTTATTTCATAAAACAAAAGAGCGAAGTTTTCGAAAAATATAAGCTATTTAAAGCATTGGTAGAACGCGAGACCGGGAAGACGATTAAAATTTTTCATTCGGGCAATGGTTGCGAATACGTAAACGGAGATTTCAATAATTTTCTAAACAAAGAGGGGATCAAGCGACAGCTCACAGTAACCTATACGCCTCAGCAAAACGGTATCGCGGAACGCTTGAACCGAACTTTAACGGAAATGAGTCGGTGTATGCTAATTGATTCGAACTTGCCAGAGTTTCTATGGGCTGAAGCAATACAGAACGCGGTATACTTACGCAATCGCTCGCCTACAAAAATATTAGGAAATGTCACTCCGTATGAAGCATGGTTCAGAAGAAAACCAAGTGTTGCGCATTTAGAAGTTTTTGGCAGAAAGGGTGTAGTATTAGATAAAACGCCTAGAAGATCGAAATTTTCCACTAAAGGCAGAGAATGTTTTATGGTAGGCTACGCAACCGAAGCAAAAGGCTATAGGCTCTATGATCCAGATAAAAGAACGGTGATAATAGCACGCGATGTTCGATTTTTAAAAAATAATCCAGTTGTTAATGTCCAAACAGATTGTAATGTAATTAGTAGCAATGTTAGTTTACGTTTAATTAAAAAAGAAGAATCTGGCACACGAAATTCGCATATTGATAAAGAAGAGGCTACTGTTAGTACAAGAAATGTAGAGATTGAAGGCGAATATGGGATCGACGATAATAATGATCATGAGTATGATATGGAGACTTTTGCTGCCACTAAAGATCCAGAGGATAACGTGATTGAAGACAACGAGGTTTTTGCTGAAAATATTCCTAGAAACCAAGAGAATGGAGTAGAGACGATTGCTTCTAGAGATACAGGAACGTCTGATATACGAAGAATTTTAAGACCCAGAAAACAATCCAATAAGAATTATATGAGCGTAAATAAGCATTCAGATATAGCTATCCCAAAAAATGTATCAGAGGCTCTAACAGGGGATCACTCTCAAAGCTGGAAAGATTCGAAGAACTCGGAATATCGAGCACTTTTAAAAAATAAGACGAGGGAGCTGACTGATATACCAAAAGGGCAGAAGGCAATAGCTTGTAAGTGGGTTTTCGGAGTCAAGCGTAACAAAGATGGCGAAATTGAGCGGTTCAAATCGCGATTAGTTGCTAAAGGATGTTGTCAGCAGTATGGTGTTAACTACACCGATACTTTTTCCCCAGTTTGTCGTCTAGCAACAGTTCGTATGATTTTTGCAATCGCAGTTGAATGGGAGATGTATCTACATCAAATGGATGTCTGTACCGCATATTTAAATAGTGACTTGTCTGAGGAAGTGTACATGAGGCAACCAGAAAGATGCGTGGATGAGCAGTACCCAGAACGTGTACTTAAGCTGAAAAAGGCAATCTACGGCCTAAAACAATCCGGAAGAGAATGGAATGCAAAGATGGACAGTATACTTCGGCAAATAGGATTTGTACCCTGTCAAAATGAACCGTGCTTATATTGGCAAAATAGAAATGGTAATATATGTCTTATTGTTACTTATGTCGATGATCTACTTATAGCAAGCCGTGAAAAAAGTGACCTGTTAGATATAAAATCCAGCATTTCTGGCCAACTTGATTGTGTGGACAAAGGTTCAGTCCAACATTTTTTGGGGATGAGAATCCAGCGCGAAGGTGACTGTGGAGCGATCACTGTCGACCAAGAGCAATACATAAAAAAACTTCTTCGAGATCGAAAAATGGAAAATTGTCGACCTGCGACCACTCCATTAGATGCTGGTTTTAAAATTGCGTGTACAAATTCAAGCTGTACAACAATAGACACTACGAGCTACCAATCAGCGATCGGGGAGTTGATGTATGTGGCCCTGTGTACCAGACCTGACATTATTCATTCTGTATCCAAGTTATCGCAGCGAAATAAAAATCCAAATTCAGAACATGCAGCTGCAATAAAGCATATTCTACGATATTTTTCTTGAACGATAGAAAAGAAATTGCACTATCGCGCTTCAGGTAAAGCAGTGGTGGGCTACGCAGACGCAGATTGGGGCGGTAACACGATTGACCGCAAGTCGTATACAGGTTGCGCATTTTTCTTAGGATCATGTATTTTTTGTTGGGAGTCCAAAAAGCAGGATGTTGTTGCTTTAAGTACTACAGAGGCCGAGTACATGGCTCTCACAGCCGCTGCAAAGGAGGCGATATATCTTCAAAATCTATTGAAGGAGATTAAGTTTATCAAAGGCGACGACGGAATCGTAATATACGGTGACAACCTAAGCGCACAACAGCTTGCAAAAAATCCTGTATATCATAATAGATGCAAGCATATAGATATAAGGTATCATTTTATTAGAAATACAGTCAAAAATAACAAAGTTATATTAAAATATGTTGCAACTGATCAAACGTTAGCTGATATTTTTACAAAAAATTTGGCAAAGAATAAGCACACAATAATTGTAAAATCATTAGGATTGAAATAACGAATCAAATGAATATGAAGTATTAATGAAGTAAGCAATTTACAATTATTGTATTAAGATATTTTACAATTCAAAACTTAGTACATGAAATATTTGAAATAATTTTTTTTGTTTGAACTTTAAGCTTGTATCATATTTAATTTTTTTTCGCATAATAGTTTTGAGAAAGGGTTTTGAATATTTGGCAATCCTATTATGTGAGAATGAAGAACTAAAGAAGAAAAATAAACAAATACACATAGTGAATATAATACAGTTGCTGTCACATTCTAACTTATTGTAAGACTCAAAAATGTGTATCATAAAAACTTTGTAATTAGTTTAAGTCAGTCGTTAAAATAAATTTGAACTGCCAAAAAAAATGTTAGTTCAGTCCATATAAAATAAATAACAAAACATATAAATAAACATCGTTCATAAATAAATCACATACGCATATTGATTTCGGTCAATTTAGTTAAAATAACTCCACACTTTTTTTTTGAATTATTTGAAAATTTTTTGTAACGAAATATCTCAAAAACTATAGGATACATAATAAAAAACCCGGCATCTTTTTCGTTTTCAAAAACTGTTTTTATAATATAACATAAATTTATTTAGAAAACAAAGACCTCACTCGCCTGCACACATCAAATTATCACTGATCCTCACTAAACATTCTTACGCATGTTAAAGTGCATTACTGCGTAGTACAAAATATCAAATGCGTAGTAATCGCGGCACTCGTTTTACTCGCAGCATTCATGCATATTATCCATACACATGAAGCATTCATCTACGTACAGTTGATTACGAGTAAGAAGAGAAATTTATAATGATGGTAACAGTAACACAAGCAAACGCTATGTATACGCATTCAAATCAATAAAATTGACTTCTGTAACAGTTTCGTAACCCAGCCGGCAAATGAGCAAGGCCTTACTCGGAGAAGGCCTGCTAGCACTGCTGCGATTATATAAGGACTTCTCAAAACTAGATTTTCATGCAAATAAAAATACAATCACAGAAGGCATAATATGTCTTCCCACAGGAGACGTGCTATCAGGCCTGATATTAGAAGGCAAAGAAGAAGGACTCCATTTACTTTAGCGCTTTTCTGTTTCTTTTTTATTTCATATATTGCAATGTTTTATGATTCGGCATTACTTTTTTGTCATATGAATTGTATATAAACGACATGAAAAGTAGACACATGGTTAGAAATTAAGAGAAGTGTGCATATTGCCAGGCTAGTCTTCTGTTGTTTCATGATATGTTAAGGAGGTAGAGTTATGTGTATTCTTTGTCAAATTGGAAATTAAGAAACATCACAAAAAAAAAATTATTAAAAAATATCAACGCAAGTGAGATGGTGCGGATAGAAAAAAAACAAAACAATTAATATTACGATGTATTAAAATTAAATTTTTGCCAAGTACTTCTGAGAGTCCTTCTACGGTAAGCGGTCTTAGAAAGCCTGCTTAGGAAGGCCTGTTTTCTTCGGCCATTTCATATAAAAAAGAAAGTACGTTTGAAAGGAGGGTGGAAGGCCTTATACTTACCAAGGAAGGCCTTCTAGAAGCACTGTTAGCTCCTGCCCTTGCCTATTGGGAAGTTAATGATTATACTTATGCAGATCTCTAGTTGACACACAAACACATTATATAGAACAGTAAGTTCAATAAAATAATATTTATAAATTACTGTCTATTCTGAAAAACCAGAAACAAATAATAGTAATAATTGACGAAATAATTATCGATAATGATAACAATAATAATAGTGCGGAAAACAAAAATGACCAGGTGACAGTAACTGCAACATTAATTTACAAAACACTTAAATAATTATGTCATACTAAAATGTTGCAATAACAATGAAAACTTAAATTTTTAATAGACACAGGGGTGGACGTTTCAATTAGTAAAATTAAAAATTAACAAAACATTATTACCAGAAATACATCAATATTAATTATCAGGCTTAGCCAATGAAGCAATACAATGCAAGCCGCAATAAATCTTAATTTAATATTTGAAGAATACCACATTCAACACCATTTTTATATCGTTGATAACGATTTTCCAATCGCAGCTGATAGAATGATATGGAGCGAAATTTTAGAAAAATACATGTTTAAACCCGATTTTGAAACATTTGCAATAAATTTCATAATAAATGAAAAAAATGTATTTTATCGATAATTTCAAAAACATTACATCAAACGAGTATGTATTATAATACTAGTCAAAATGTCCCGTATAATATTAAAATCAACAAATACAGCATTGTTTTAAATAAAAAAAATAGCTAATGGAATATATTTACGAAATACTTTGATACTACATAGCAAGAGTCGTCTCTTATATCAAATTGTTATATATGACTGATAAAGATATAGTTTTAGACAAGCTACCTTGCGAAACAAAACCTTTAAAAAATTATTATATTTTTACCAGCGTCGAAACCAACTCACCAAACAATGAAGGACCCAAAGGACTTTTAAATAATTTATTCGCTGTTTGTAGTGGACCGGAAGCAGAACAATAGCTAATAGAAAATGTAAGAAATTATCATGACATATTTCATTTGCCGGGAGAACAATAAAGCGTCATGAATTTTTATGCCCAAAAGATTCAAATAACAGACTCGAAACCTGTTTACATAAGAAATTATAGATTACCCAAAACACAAATTAAAAAAATTAATGAACAGGTTGGACAACTGTTGACTGACAACATTATTAACCCTTTGAGACCATATGCTTTTGAAATGTGATCCAATGAAATAAAAGCATGAGTATGTTACTTTGGGCTGCCAAAATAATTTATAATTGAACTAAGAACAGTGGCTTTATACTTACTTACTTACTTGGGTGGCCATAACAACCCGTTACCGGGTTACGGCCGACCTCAAAAGCTCTCTCCAGGCGCCTCTGCTTTGCGCACGCCTTCTCCAATCATTCACACCAAGCGTGGATAGGGTTTCCTCGGCTTGGTCTTTCCATCGGAGGCATGGTCTTCCTCTTCGTCGTCGCCCAGCGGCTTCCGCATCAAACACCTTTTTCGCCGGAGCTTCTTCGTCCATACGCACAACATGTCCCAGCCAGCGCAGACGTTGAATAGTGATGCGCTTGACTATGTCAATGTCAGCGTAGAGCTCGTACAGTTCGTGGTTCATTCGAATACGGTAGTCGTCGCCGACGTGAACAGGACCGAAGATTTTGCGAAGAATTTTTCTCTCAAACACCCCAAGCGTGGCTGCATCAGTCTGCGACACAACCCATGCTTCTGCGCCGTAAAGTAGCACGGGTAAGATGAGCGTCTTGTAGAGTGTCAGTTTTGTCGGGCGAGAGAGGTCTCTACTACTCAATTGCTTACTGAGACCATAGTAACACCTATTAGCAAGAGTTAGTCTTCGCTTTATCTCCAGGCTGACATCGTTTTGAGTGTTCACGGCGGTGCCAAGATAGGTGAATTCCTTGACAACTTCGAAAGTATAGTTGTTCGCAGTAACAAAGGATCCAATACGCCGCGTCTCCCTGTTTGTGGACAGCATATACTTTGTTTTGCCCTCGTTCACCGTCAAACCCACTTTCGCTGACTCTTTTTCGATAGCAGAGAACGCAGCAGTAACATCTCGCTTACAACGTCCAATGATATCAATATCATCAGCATACGCAAGGAGCTGGACACTTTTGTAGAAAATAGTGCCATTACGATGTACACTGGCTCTTCGCAACACCCCTTCCATCACAAAGTTGAAGAGGTTGCAGGATAATGGATCGCCCTGTCTGTAACCTCGTTCGGTATCAAATGGTTCGGAGAGGTCCCTTCCTACTCTGACGGAGCTGGCTGTGTTGCTCAACGTCATTCTGCAAAGCCGCACCAGCTTCGCAGGTATACCGAACTCAGACATGATGGCATACAGGCAATCCCGTATCGGGCTATCGAAAGCTGCTTTAAAATCGATAAAGAGATGATGGGTATCGATCTGTTTTTCGTGAGTTTTTTCCAGGATTTGACGTAGTGTGAAGATCTGGTCTATGGTGGACTTACCAGGTCTAAAGCCGCACTGATAAGGCCCAATCAGTGTGTTGGCAAACGGCTTAAGTCTTTCACACAGTACAGTCGACAGGACCTTGTAAGAGATGGCAAGAAGACTGATTCCCCGGTAGTTAGCGCAGATTGTCGGGTCACCTTTCTTCAGTACAGGACAAAGGACACTGAGATTCCAATCGTCGGGCATGCTTTCTACTAGCCATATTTTGCAGATGAGTTGATGCATACACCCTATCAGCTCATCGCCGCCGGTCTTGAACAATTCAGCAGGCAGGCCATCGGCACCAGCCGCTTTGTTGTTCTTAAGTCGTTGGATCACAACTCGTACCGCGTCATGGCTAGGTGGTGGTACGTCCACACCATCGTCGTTGATTGGTGGCATCGGGTTAATTTCTCCAAAGGCGGGATTGGTGGAGTCATCGCCAGCAAGCAGCTTGGAAAAATGTTCCCTCCATAATCTCAGTGCACCCTGCGTATCCGTAACCAGATTTCCATGTTCATCTTTACAGGTTGATGCTCCGGGCTTGAAACCTTGGGTCAGACGCTTGACTTGTTGGTAAAATTTTCGAGTGGCTTTATAAGCCATTATAATCCAATTTTATTTCGAATTAACGTTAAAGGAGCCCAATTTATTTGAAGATTATTTTCTATTGTTACATGAATTAACATCTTATTTCACACTATATATATATAATATATATATATAATATATATATATAATTTACTTTTGTGTCGAATTTAAGTTAAAAATTTTCAAAAGTAGACATTTTTGCTTGGTAAACCTTTTTTTAAATAATGTTCAAAAAATAAACTTTAGTCGTGTTTTGCCTGGCTAAAATCGAAGATGCTTTAGATAAATTGGAAAGAGCTAAATATTTTTCAACGTTGGACATAACTAGATCTTTTCACCAAATAAACTTAGAGTAGACTTTTTGAATCTAAAGTGTTATCCTTTGCCATCTTATAACGACAAATGAGATAAAAACAGACCCATCAAAAGATAAACTTATTGGAAACTACTCAGTCCCAACATATGCCGACGAAACTAGAAGGTTCGTAGCCTTCTGTTACTTTATTCGACGATTTATACTTAGCTGTGTAGGAGTAGCGAAAAGTTTAAACTCGCTTTAAAAAAATCAAAGGATTTGAATGCGGAAAAGATTGTCAAGACACTTTTGCCACTTTAAAATGAAACTGATAAATCCATCCATTTTACAATGCCCGGCTTTCAACAAAATATTTATCTTGCCTACTGATGCGTCAAACTATGCTCTTGGGGCAGTTTTATCGCAAGGCAAAACTGGCGCAGACTTACCCATTTCTTGCGCTAGAAAATAACTATTAACATGATTTGAATAAGCCAGTGATAGAGAAAGAAATTAGTATTAGCAATTCATTAGGCTATCAATTTTCAAGATCATACCTCAATGATAGAAAACTTGTCATAACTGACCGCAGACCCTGAGTATTAATATTTTCGCGTAAAAAACCGCCTATGCAATAACAATTTTGAAATCTAATATATAAAAGAATAGGTGGTAAGCTATAAGACTTTTTTTTAGGGTGCATATTTAGGGTGGCCCTCACACAAATTTTTTTTTATAATAGCATTTTCAGAAACTCCACTGCATCGATTCACATGGAATTTACATCATGTAGCTTTTATATTAAGAGAAATGGTTTAGCTCATAAAACTTCTATTTAGGGTGCATATTTAGGGTGGCCCTCATACAAATTTTTTTTTATAATAGCATTTTCACAAACACCACTCTATCGTTTCACATGAAACTTACACCACAAGTTTTTTATATTAATAGACATAGTTAAGTCTATAACACTTTTATTAAGGCTGCATATTTAGGCTAGCCGTCATAAAAGAATATTTTTAAGAAAGTTGATTTTTGCGACTGATTATTTTTATTATAATTAAACATTATGAACTTACAGTCATTTTAGCAAAGACCAATATTGTAAATTTTACTTATTGATCAATGCTATTTTTTATTCAACAAACATGACAAAGATAACAAATGGAACAATTTAACCTGGTAATTGGTGACATATGTTTCGGCTATATCAAACATTTTGGTTGCAGGCAGAAATACCTGAAAAATATCCTGGACTGTGGAGAATTGCGAGAAAGCTTTTGATAGCGTTCCTCTCGTCATATCTTGTCGAAAAAAGTTTTAGTGTCGTTACAAACCTTTTAACAAAAAAAAGTAGTAGATTGAATATCACGGAACGGGGATATTTGCAGTTATTCCTAACAAAACTGATGCCTCACATTAAAATTATGACTATTTTGTGATAAAAATTTGATTATATTACGACTGCTATCATAATACACAACACAAAAAAATATAATTTTTTTCTGTTTCTTTTTACCACTCCGAATGGGGAGTTTTCTAAATGAAATAATTGAGGACTGATTGGTTCCTTGTGCTGTGAGTAGATGTCAAAAGAGTAAAGTTGGATGGAATCACTTTTTTGATTGGCCAACTTTACTTTTTTAACATCTACACTCTCACATCCACTCACAGCACAATCAATTAATTAGTAAACCAATCAATTCTCACTTTTTTTTCGAAAACTATTATTTCGTGGTTGGAACTCAGCCGAAACGCAAATTTCCATCTTCACATTTCTTGTCGAGTTTTGGGAATATGGTAGAAACGTAGCTTCAGGGGGTCCACCAGAACCAGCTAAATTTTGAAAGTGGTCTATGAGAAAAAAAAGTTTGGGAACCTCTGATTTAAGGGGAAAAGTGAAATTAAAATTCAAGAATGTTCATTCGCGGAGCAAGGAGAACTTTAAAAGAGCGACAGCCAAGATCTGGATGAAATTTTGCACTCTTTCATCCAAAAACTGGTGGATTCAATGCCACGACGAATGTAATCTGTAATAGATCATACAAGTGACCATAACAATTATTGGAATCGAAAAATGTCAATTTTAATTAAAATTTTATGAACTATAGTTCGAATTGCAAAACCTGTATACGAGTACTTAATTTTGTGACATGAATTTTGCTTTAACTTAGGTTTTTATAAGTTCTTTTTGTTTTTTGTTTCAAAAATATTAAAATTTATGTTCGTTATTAGTTAGTAAGATTGCTATCTATCCCCACTCATTAAAATTATTTCTTTAAAGTTTTTATTTTCTTTAAAAATTGCCAATATTTCGTTCAAATCATTTTTGTGAGTAACTGTATGCATAGGACCTTGTGAATTTACTCTGAACTGAGTATTTTTTTTTTTATTATTTTAATTTTTAGTCGACTGAATGTTATTAATTAATTTGAAATTTTTAATCGAACTTTACAGTCAATTGCAGTAACCAATGTTCTTGTGAAATTTCACAAATCGGTTAATGCTTTATAAACAAACATGACAAAGACAACAAATGGAACAATTTAACCTGGTAATTGGTGACATATGTTTCGGCTATTACCACATATATACACATATTCATATGTATATACATAGCCTCATCAGACCAGATTTTGGTTAATTTGTAATGTGATTCGAACCCATGACTATTCCATGAATTATATGTGGGCAGCCGCTCATACCACTGAGCCATGGAGGTTTTGCTGAACGACATGTACAAAGTGCACATTTCTATGCATTTTTAGCGCCATCTTTTGTATTTTTATTGTCATTTCTCGTTTGCCGCATAGCTTTTGTTAAACCGTCGGTTTAAAGACATTGCTATGATGTAGCTTTTTTTTATTATTTCGAATTTCGGGCTTCCGCCACTTGTTTTTCGAAGACGTATTCTTCCAGTCTTAGAAATTTTTAATTTGTTTTAGTGGACTGAGTATCATTAATTAATTGAATTTTAATATGAATATGAAACTTCACATGAATATTGGTTACTGCACTTGACTGTAAATTCAATTAAAATTCAATTAAATAATTCAAGATATACATATGTATTTGAAATGTACCCGTTCACCAAATTTCATCACAATATCTTGCACGGCTTATGAGATATGGTGGCATAAAAGTTAAAATTTAAGGTACCACGCTCCTGTAGGAAACTTTGAAAACTTGAAACCTAGCCTAATCCTAATCTTGTTCACATGCTCATCAAATCACCAATTTTCATCAAAATCGCTGCAACTTTTTCCAAAGTTGGCCTGGGTAAATATATATAGAGTATGGGCGGTAGACGTGTCCGTGAACCGATTTCGCCCATTTTCAATAGCAAGATGCCTGCAAAAATATGTGACATGTGTGTGAAAGTTTCATTCAATTAGCTTTCTTGGTTTTCCCGTAAACCTGATTTCAACAGACAGACATACGGACATCACTAAATCAACTCATGTGGTGACACTGATCAATAATATATACACTTTTCCATACCTGCCACGCCTCCTTCTATGTGTTACAAACGGAATGACAAAGTGAATATACCCTCGGTGTAGGGTATAAAAAGGAATACATATGGAAAAATATGAGTTAAATGATTAAAGTGTACATATTAAACTGCAAACTTATACATATACAAAAGAAAAGTTTACTATGGCAGACCCACCAGAAACTATTTTCTGTATTGACGACTCAGTGCGATTTAGCAAAAAGGGTAGTAGCATATCCGATGGAGACAAAGTATGCTTAGACTGTAGCACAAACTTTCAGTTTAAATTTCGGACATTCTAAATTTTTAAAATCAGATAAGGGTACAGAGTTTACCAATATTAAATAATTTCATAGCACTCCAATTCACCATCAAACTTTAGACTCTGCAGAGCGAAATCATAGAGTACTGCATGAATTTTTATTAAATTTTTGTAATCATGTGTGAGATTATTTGATCTCTTTGTGTAGATAAGAGCTGTTAAAAATAAGAACTTTTTGATTTTCTCACGATGTGTCAGCGGATTACAGTAGCCTTATATGTCTGGGCAAGGCCCATTACTAGGATTAAGGTTAATATTGAAAACTGGATTAGCGCCCTCTGTTTTAAGTAAACAACCCATTTTCCAAAATATTGATTTAAAAAATGGTGACAGTATGAAATTTTCCATGGCATGGTTTTCGGGAAATTTTCGATCTGGGGATTCAAATCCGTGATTTTTTTTTCTTCTTCTTCTTTCTTTCTTATAAAAAAAACTGACAATTGACCGGACAAAAGTAAAAAAAAAACGAGTGTGCTTTAGACCACACAACTGAAGTATATACTTCTTTAGCTCAACAGACATGTATGTACATATGCACCTAATTCTGTTTTTACATGGTAGATACGTTCCAGAAAAAACCGTGTAAAAAAAGACATGAAGTTTGTATCTAAATACATAGAAAAAAAGGGGATTAGTTCCATAACCTTCAACCCTGTAACTAAATTTCTAAAAGATTATAGTAAGTAAAAATTATTCTTTAAGTTTTCAATCAAGTAGCTTTTTTTAATCGTGTTAAGTTGAATGAAATCATGTAAAAACGGAATTAATTTTTTTTTTCTAGACCGTGTTAAATCAATACCGTGTAAAAAAAAGACCGTGTATAAACAGAATTAGGCTGGTTCAAAATCGTATGGGAAAATGAAAAGTCGTTAAAATTCCGGTGCTTAGGCTTGAAAACATATCTTGCGCCAAAATTTCACTTCAATCGAACCATGGGAAGGCTTGTCAGTGGGTCGATTTGAGTGATTCTTGTGCATTTTCGAGATGATTTAAAGCATAATTGCTTTTATTAAAAACAAATGTCAACAAGGGGGTATATTTATCGATATAATTTTTTATGGACTCATTATGATATGAAATATGTGCAAAAACTATAAATCAGAAAATTGGCACAACTTTGAGTATTGATTCATTGATAAGAATGTGAAAAATGCTAAAAAATCTGATATATGTCAACTTTGATCGCCCAAAACCATATCTATTTTATATTTTTCTACCACGGCACTAAACGCAATCGATCCAACATCCTCTTATACATGGAAAACAAAATGTCAAAGATTTTTTGTGCCAACGATGCGATCTGGAGAAATTATTGATTAAAAAAGCAACAAATTGATTATAAGAAAATAAAGATTTTTAATTCTTTTTTGTTCAAGAAACGCTAAACAGATAGCGAAGGGCGAAGATCAGTTTCAAAAATCACTCAAAGTGGTCGTTGAAAACCGAAAAAAAATCTCCAAAATGAACAAATGCGAAATACTAACGTTTCTTGAACAAAACTGAATTAAATATCTTTATTTTCTTTAAATTAATTTGTTGCTTTTTTTAATCAATAATTTCTCCAGATCGCATCGTTGCACATACTGGTATTTGAATAATTTAGCCGGCCAAGAGTAATTTTTCTAAACTCAAAGTTGGAAGATAAAAAATATGTATACAATGCAGCCAGATATATTTGTGGCTCAACCTTACTGTTCGTTTGCTGTCATTCCCAACCAGTAACAGTCAAAATCAGTCCAAATTCGAGCGTCAAAAAAGTACTTTTAAATATTTTTTGCTTTTACATATTATAATAGTGTTACTTTACATATAATAATAAATATTTGTTACTTATTGAAACTTACAAAAGCTATGGATTTTGAAACTGCAGGTAATTGCCTTTATGTTGGATATAAAAATATTATAGAATATTGTGATTATAAAGGTTTTCTTGTGACTTAGAAGAAATCTGCTGAAATTGCAGTTTTAACATAAAAAAAATAAATTTTAACATAAAAAAATAAATTTTAACTAGGGGTTTACTTACATACATATCAGGATTCGTCCGGGCATTTATTTTTATTTTGTCGAAAACTTATATATTTGTACAATCTATAATCAATAAAAACAAAGTCCGAAATGCTCCGATTTCTCAACTTCAGCGATTTTAAGTTCAGTACTTTAAGAAATAGATATTTCTTCTTTTTTCTCATTAGGGGCGGTGACACGCCCAATAAAGAAGCAAAAAAATTTTTAAAACCCTTCCTCAGGATTCATTCTATCTCCATACCAAATTTCATCAAAATCGGTCCATTAGCTTAGACGTGGAAACGTGTTTTTTTTACGGCCGCTAGTTTGGCCCCTAGAAGCAGTCTCTTTTATAATCCTAATTATAAATTTTCATAGAACATAGACAGAAATCACTGCTTTATCATTACACACCAGCAAACAAACATTTAGAATCAATTTTCATTTCAAAATAATTTTGGCCAGCCAATTGAGTTAAATACCTGTATGTGCGTTGGTACAAAAAATCTTTGACATTTTGTTTTCCATGTATAAGAGGATGTCCGATCGATTGCGTTTAGTGCCGTGGTAGAAAAATATAAAATAGGCATGGTTTTGGTCGATCAAAGTGGACATATGTCAGTTTTTTTTATCATTTTTCACATTCTTATCAATGTGTTGTATAGCTGCATAAAAATAATAGTTCATAAGTTGTGACATTTGATTATAAAACCAAATTGAATTAATTTGTTTTCTCATTTGCATTCTCTTTTATGATTCCATAATCCATAAGGTGGCAACTCGTCTCGTTGACATATCAACTTTTTATTTTTGACAGAAAAACCTTTTTGGGTCTCTCTTTGTGGGGCCCTTTTTTTTGTCTTCGTCTCGATAAGTTTGTCAAGAGGAGTTGCGATCTTTGATTTATAAAAAGTAACTTAAATTAATATACTTAGTTTTAGAGTAAATATTTTGAAATAAAGAATTGAAGTCAATCCTGAGGTTTTCTTTTGGAAAGAGGAATCGCAACCGTGTATTCATCAAACCGCAGCAAGAATCCTAGAATTCAGCTCACGTCAGCCATTTCGACGTTGCGCAAACACAATGATTTAATACTCAAATTTTTCTGGTTTACAGTTTTTGCACATATTTCACATCATACTGAGTCCATACAAAATTATAGCTACAAATATACCACCATGTTGACATTTTTTTTAAATAAAAGCAATTATGCTTTAAATCATCTCGAAAATGCACAAAAATCACACAAATCAACCCACTGACACGCTTTCCCATGGTCCGATTGAGGTGAAATTTTGGCACAAGAGCTTCACGGTATCAAGATATATTTTCAGGTCCGAGCACCAAAAATCGGAAAATGTTTGCAATTGGAACCACCCTACTATACATACATATGTTTATATACGACCTCGCTCAATGCAACCTTCGATGAACGCAACTCCTTGATTATTGCAACACCTCAGTTATAAACATTGTTGACTCTGTTAACGCAACTTTGAAAAAAAGCAGTACTCAATTATCGCAACTTGAATTTTTTAATTTTTGATCTAATTTACTATGACTTATTTGATTTTGAATTGCTTCTTTAAATGTTACTGCTATTCCTCAGAACAAATATGTGTATATATGTATGTATGTACAATATTTAAGAAATACGTGTACATTTATTTCGTGCATATTCAGTTTAAATAAATTTATTTTGCGACCGTTGCCAGTTGTTTAAACTGACTATTAAACGAAAAAGTGAAATTCTCGAAAAAATTCGAAAAGGAAAATCTGTTAAGTCAATATGTCAAGAATACAAAGGCTATTTATGGCCGCCGTTCCATACAAACCCATACACTGTTCGAGGTTTCTACGAAAATCTATGGGTATGGGCACCGCATGTTTTGAGATGGATTCAATAATAGTTGGATAGTTTGCATATATTTATATGGCTGAGTTCAACACCAATGAAATCTCCAATGTTTTTGCCACATGATATCTCCAGTTTTTGGTAACCTCGAGTCAATACATACTACCAAAACTGGATTTTTCAAAAACACATCCATATCTGTTGGTGCTACGAAAAACATTTTAATGGATATATAGAAATTAAGATTACAAAATTCATTTTATAAAACTTTTTTTCTTACTTTTTGAACCAATGCAAATATAGATTACTTATATGTAATTAAATTTGCAGTATTTAATACTTCTTTCGTTGTCACTTTTGATAATTTTAAAGACTTGTTTTAGATAAGCCAACTCATGCAACTGAGGCATGCATTTATTTAAACACCTTTCCACTCTAAGCGGTTTTTTTTAATATTTTTTTATTGTGGTATTATTTTTCTTTTTGGTTGAAGGATTCTTTGCCTTTTATAAAGTTTTATCACAATTGGGATTAAAAATATATTTTATTTTATATTTTTCCCATTTTTTATATTTTACTTCCTTTTTTAAGACTAAACTTTATACTTTTCACTTAATTCCTTGCTAATTACCGCAACATTCACCAATACACGCACACACTATTAAGACTATTTTTGTCAGCAAACTAAAGCACTGCATACTTAAGTGCGTTAGTCACTCTGAGTAAAACGTTTATGTTTTTCTCCCATTTTCTAAATTTTCTTTCTCTTTTTTTTAAATTTTCTATTTGTTGAATTTTTTATTCCATTTGATTTAAAAGTTATAACTCCACACGATTCACTCGTTGCCTTTCACATTCTTGAAACGTGAATTGTGCGAATATCAAAAAGAACAACCGCTAAGTTCGAGCTTAAGCAACAGACTGTTGTCGTTGGTAAGTGCAGGCAGAAACTTCCTGGAAGCAAACGAAGAACCGTACGAATTTCGTCATTACGAATTGACGAAGTGGAGAGCGAAACAGCAAAAAGCGCAAAACTTTATGTGTGTTGGCATAACGCAGGATGACAAAGCTTTTACAGGATTTTTAGTTCTTTCAATTCTGCAAAGGCTTAGTCGGACAGTATGTGAAGCATGCTTTATTAAAAAGAAAAGAGCAGAAAAAGCTTTTTGAGAGTAATTTGACTTCTGCTGTAAAGGTAACCATAAAATTATGGCATATGAAAGTGATTAACGTACATCCATATAGTATATAAAAATTCACCAATATGAAACTTGAAAACAAGGTTTTATCTCTGTTTTGTTTCAAAGTTAAGTTTTTATAATTTCGTAATTATACAGGCGCACAAATTATCAATACAGATATCACAACACGAACGTTAGAAAGATTTATGTGTGCGAAACGAAACCTCATTTTCTGTTTTTAATGTTCACGTCAGCACTTTGAGATATCCTTCCTTAAGAGTGAGAAAACTCTATTTTAGGAATACATCTATGTATATTAGAAATGTTCAAAAAAATGTCATGTTCTAGAATACTTCAAGAACACTCGATTTTCGAAAATTTATTCATATTCGAGTATTTCCTCATTTAAAAAAATAAATAAAAAAGTAATCCTATAGCTGCTACCAGAACCGCAAAATTTTAATTGTTCGGATTTGGCCAAAAAAATTATGAAAATTTGATTTTTTTCTTATTAATAATATTTTTTTTAAATATTTTTTCTATTTTCCTTATGTACACATAAGGAAGTATCGAAAAAAAACTTACCGCTTTTTTTAAGCCTGAAAAAAACTGTGATCTCTCCGCGAGTAGAGCTTTGGTGTTTCTTGTGACACAGCTCAAATACTTTGGTGTTTTTACTGCATTCACCTTAATGCACTATAATTTGAAATTGTCAATGGCATTACATGAATTTCCGTTTCGAAACTGTCTAGTCAAATAATCTTTACCATGATGCTGCTATGGAAATCTAAAGAGTTTAATGTGCCACCAATTAATATTGATATTATGAGCTCAAATTGCAACATCATTTTTCATTCGTGTATCTATAGCTACTAAGCCTGTTTGAAATAGAAAAGTAAACAAATGAATCACCCTAATGTGGATACCTCTAATATTTTTTATTATCGATTCTCGACTTCGCCAATGCTCTTCGATCTTAATCGGTATTAACCCATGTATTTTTCAAATGGCTGTAACTTTGCGAGGAAACATCACAGACTACCACTTGAAAGCTCATTTTAAAGAGCAAGAACGGTACTAAATGATGCTATTATTAAAAATAAGCTAAAAGTAGTAGCATCACAGATGGCTTGGCAAGGTTGAAACAAAAATTTAAATATTTTTTTTTGGAAAGAAAATTCTCCTCACCTCAAATGTCTTTAAGCGCGCATTAAACTCATATCATCTCTTTCTTGTACAAGTCCAAAAAAAAATTTTAAGTGAAAAATAGGTGGAATTTTCAGAAAATTAACTTTGTTTTTTTCATAAAAAGCGCTATAACTCTGACAGTTTTCAACCATTTTGAATTTTTTTTAAAGATTCCAACAGAATAAAGTTAATTATTTTGATTTGGATAGAAATGCCGCTTTTTTGAAACAATTTTCAGCCTAAAATGGGCATAACTTAAAATGGTCATAACTTCGTAAACAATTTTTTTTAAACAAATCGGGGAAATATGGATCAACTTATATCCTTTGAAAAACAACATTCCGTAACATGAATTAATCCGAATGCATGGTTTGAAATGGATTTGGGCTAGTCAATATTTTTATAATTGTTAGATACTATTCGATACAATTCTATCATTATCAACTACTGTGATATTTGTCGATACTAAAGGATGCGATTTCATATAAGGGGTAAAATTTGACAAGCGCATTAGGTGAACATTTGTTATGCTCCGATCTTGTTGAAATTTTAATCATTTGTAGTCCTAGTAAAAATCAATAAAATTTTGGGAGAATTTTGCTCCAACGTTATTATTTTCCAAAATACAGAGGTGTAAAGTTTTTTCAACGTCTTCTTTCTTTCAAAATCTCAGCTTTCTAGATCAAACCTGTGTTCAGTTTGTTTCCTATTAGAATTCATATGGATGCAATTTTTTTTTACTAAAACGCATAAAAAATTCTGTCTTTCGTTTTTTTGCTTTTTCGTTTTTCATATGAATTGTAATAGGAAACAACCTGATTGCGCCGTTCGAAGGTTTGATCTAGGAAGCTGAAATTTTGGAAGATTTTTCCTCAAACCCGATTCTATAATATAGGATCGCAAAGTGTAAAACAAAAAAAAAACATCATACAACCAAAATACCTAAAACACTATTTCTTGGCACCCAAGGCAGACTTTTTCTACGTTTTAGTAAGTCGGTTTTTTCGCAAAATTTTAACGAAGCCGAACATAAGCTTTGTCCTCGCCGCATACAAGTTTGAACTATGAAGCTCAAATATTGGGCCAATTATATATTTTTATTCCTCTAGCTAAAACATAGGCAGAAAAAAAAAATAAAATCCATCTACAAAATTTCCAAAATAAACACCATTATAGAGTAACTTCGGGTATTGTGATATGGTCGGGTAATGTGATATGCCATCATATTTCCTTAAATAATTAACTCTCGACAATAATTTTTTTGTCAACATATCAGTAACGGAAAAAGATACGTGCTGCAAGGTTTTGTGCGGTCTCTTTCACTGTTTTTGGACTCAGTGTGGTGAAATTGATTTGACCACAAGTCGAGATATTATTTATGTGCATTTCATGCGTGAATAAAGCCCAAAATAAATGTTCAGATTGGCTTACGCTATAGAGCTCCGAAGTCGTAAAAAACCTTAATACATAAAGAAGTAGAAGCTATACTATAAAAGTTACGTGTAATTTAAAATACAAAAATACCCATATCACAATATCCGAAGTTACTATATACATATAAATTATTATAAAAAAACATGAGAAATATAACATCTTGGAAATCCATGACAAAAGAAGATAAAGCGAAAAACATTAAGACACCAAACTTTATCACCTTAAATAATTAAATCGTGAATATAAATCGTTGAATTTTTCGTGCTTAAAGTCCTGTGTATTTCTTCTACGACTTCAATTAACTTCTTTTTTTAAATTTTGATCGCAAATTGAGGAATTTTAATAATGAACATGTGTTGAGTCAAATATTTACAGTGAATATCAACCTAAGCACGAAGTGCAGTAATTATATCTTTTATCAATTTATTGGAAAATAAAACATTGTTGCAATAAAGACAAGGGAAAGTCAACACAAAACATAGGAACCGCACAATTTTTTACTGCAACAAAGTTTAATCACTTTTTCACTATAAATGCTAATCGATATACGCAGTGGCGGATACAAGGGGGGAGGCTATGGGAGCTGAAGCACCCCCTGGGAGTGATAAAAAAATATTTTGATTCAAGAACGTTCATGGAGGATCGAACAAATCAAAGGAGTTCAGACTTTGATATCTGAAAAGCAACTCTTAGCATTTTATACTCATTTGTTTCAGTCACTCTCTGAATTTGTGACCAGGCAAATCACGTGATATTTCTGAAGCTCGTAACATGCTAGGTACAATTTCATCAGTATCAAATTTTTTCTCGAATTCATCTGAAATAGTACAACTATTGACAGATAAAATTTCCGAACGGAGTCCAGAAACATAAAAATCGTTTAAAAGCATTGTGTGCGACTAAATACGTTGATTCTTTCAGCGAATTATTACTGTTAACTCTTAAACATTACAAGACTTAGAACGAAGCAAGTCACCGAAGCGTCTTCATAAGCGGTCCAACTTTCAGCTTCGATAGCACGCTCCGATTTCTTAGTATCGTTGCATATTCTAAAAATTTTTAATATTCAAGCAAATTATCAACCAGTTTTCACAGATGCGAAAAAATTAAACGTCGTATGATGATATTTTTAATGAAGCATCTTCAATCGCTGCTGAGTTAAACACTTCATTGATTCTTCCCCGCTCGTAAATAAATAAATAATAAAAAAAAATATATACCCAGCACTGAGTGTATATTCACTTTGAAACAATATGAACAATTTTATCCTTCATCATTTATTTTTAGTTTACTTCAAAAAAACTTTATTTCCGAAATGTATGTATGTCCTCTTTGTTTTGTTTTTTAAACTCTCAAAATAAATATTAGAATTTCTGCGGCCATTCGATCATGGGGAAGCGTTTTTTTTTATTTTTTTCTAAGTTAAAAAAAAATTTTTTTTTTTCAAATTCCGTGTTCCGACGCAATTTGACCAACAAATATTCTTAGATTTATCTATTTAGTATTAGATATGCAGCGATTTTAATGGAACTTGGTGATTTGGTGCGCATGTGAACAAAATTAGGATTTGGTTATTTTTTGAGTTTTCAAAGTCTCTCACAGGGGCGTGGATATCCCACAATATTTATAAACGTTATATGAAGAGAACTAACAACGTAGTCGATATGAAATTTAACAAGGCAGATGTACTTGCTATCAGGTATCTTCTTACAAAAATTGTTCGCAATAGTGGGCGTGGCGATTCTCATACAAGTGAGTACGTTAAGTGGCATATCTATCGAAATATCTGAGCAATCATACTAAAATTTCATGTAAGAGGTTTGCTTATGGAAAGCTATTTCTGGATTAAAATCGAACTGGATTGTACCAGGGTGTGTGTCACCGCCATAAATTTTAAGGTTAATTACGGAAGATATTGCAAATTATACAAGCTATTGTGCTAAAATTCAGTAAGCGGATGTTGATCACGAATAAAATTTATTTAATAACCAAAACTAGGCGGAATTGAAGAAGTGGACTTGGGATATTTCGAATTTTTAATTTTTGTTCGATTTTTTTCAACATTTTCCATATTACTTTAACTTTTTTAAATACATGTATCCCACAAGAATTTGTTCGTCTTTTTTAACTTCTTTCAACTGTATTCGTCATTTTCTTTATTTTTTCAACTTTTTCATCGATTTTGAATTGTTTCAACATTTTTAACCTTTTCAATTCCTTGAGAGTTTTTCAACCTCTTTCAATATTTTTTCGACTTCTTCAATTTTTCAACATTTTTCAGCATTTTCCATATTTTTTCGACTTTTTTAATTTATTTCAACAGTCTTTTGCAACTGTTTCAATACTTTTCAAACTTTTTCAATATTTTTACATTTTTTCTTGACTCATTCAAGTTCTTCAACGTCTTTTGAACATTTATTTAAAAGTTACTTGTTACTTGCAGTGTTAGGTATGTGAGTTTTAGAATGGCCAAATATTACTAGTTTTAATTTATTTTTATTTCACATTTCCTTCTCAAATGTTTCAGAGCTGCAATATTCTTTCCTTATTTGGATCGTATAATTTCATTTTACCCTTAGAGCGTTCTCAAAAGTCCAAGCCTAAATTTAATAGTACTTTGGATTTATCATTTTTGATAAATATAAGACAATAAAATACCTTTAACGAATTAGTTCCTTCTTCAATTTCATAGTCAATGGCCTATATACGGCATTGAATGAAAATATGGAAATGACCTCTTTTTATTGATATACTTAATATGTACTTAAAATATTTGTTAAAAAAATAGATTTTCATCTTGAATATTAAAAACATAAAAAAGAAAGGTTTTTGAACTTAAATGGAGCAATTGGAATTTGGTGACTTTTTTGAAAAGACCAAAAAAGTCACTTTTTTGGACTTTGACCGCTTGTAACTCCATCAAATCCTATCCGATCCGAACAGCAAACCGTTAGATAGAAGATAAAATTATTTTTTGAATAGTGTGCAACTGATTTAGGTCGAAAAAAAATTGATAGAAATATGACCAAATAAATGAAAAAAGTGCGGAAAAATGCGTTTTTTTGGGAATATCTCGAAAGCGATTCTTAAGAAAAAAAAATGGCTGTCATTTTTGGAATTTACGCCCCAAAATATATAGAAAAAGTTTATGAGAAATCAGATCTTTTTTTGTAAGGTAGTGTTATCAAAATCAAAAAAAATGAAATCGTTCTTCCAATGCATCACAATTCTACTGCAAGTATTTGCCACAATTCCAGCAGAACAAAGTTTTTCTGTGTTAAAATGATTGAAATCGTATTTAAGGTCTGCAATGACAGAAGATCGCTTGAAAGGTTTTGCTTTGGAAAATAATCAAGAAATTGAAATTGTTGAATTATTTTGCCAGAAGAAACTTCGCCTTCTTGAATCCATTGACAGGACTACTGATTAGATTGTTGTAATATGCCAAAAAATATAAAAATTGCTCGTTGAAAAATTCAATCAATGTGTATTTTCATTTAAAAAAATGTCAGCCCTCCCTGAAGAAAATCCTAGATCCGCCACTGGATATAAGCGAAAGTAATGTATGGGTGTGCTTACACTTAAATGCGTGATGGCAAGCCAACCACGTGCATTGAAACTCGCCCAGTAAAAATTTTAATCGCTGAAAACTCATGTTTCAAACAGTAAGCCAATGGTTTCAATATTGCATGAGCTCATTTTGTGATATCAAGCGATTATTTATTTGGGAGAAAGTGATTCGCGTCTCAGTGACGAGAGCCTCAAACGATCATTATAAAAGTAAGGAAACTTCAATAAATGTGCTAAAATGTCATAGATGGCGTTGCTTGATTAATTAGGGAACTAAAACTGTTACATACTCTCTTCTCTACATATGTATATAAAAATTAAACGCCACGGTACACAGTGATTTGCGTCAGAATGAAATATCTTAAAAAATAGAAATAATCATTGAAGAACAAAAAATTGATTAAGCTATTTATTAAGCTATTGATTAAATATAGAAATATATAATAAAAAAATTTAAATACAAATATTCGTATTTAACCGATTTCAAAATTACTTAGTACGAACGAATATTTTTTATATGATGAGTTGAAAGAAAATTATACTCCAGCTACGCTCACCTCGCACAAAAAACTTTTGTTTTAGATTTCACAACTTGCAACTTTCTCGTGACATGGCGTCTTAACGGTTTTAAATGTAGTTTCGAATTATTATCATTATATTATAATCTTTACCTTTTTAAAAATATTTAACAGATTAATTATTTCTTCATCTACAGTGGCTCACATCTTATTGTATGTAGTGCATACTTTTAACTTCAGCGCTCTACAATTCTAGACAAAATGGAATATGAAAAGTGGTTTGACATCGAAGCAGCAAGTTTTTTAGTAGTATCTGGCGGGATATTACGCCATTCAATTGAAAGTGCCTCTTTTATGCGTTTTTTGTTTGAAATGTTGTAGATTCAGACACTTTTTTTCAAAATCGTCCATAAATTTACAATCACACTTAGATCTGGCGACTATGCTGGAGGTGCCATCAAATTCGGGCACTTATATATTTACCAGTATTGAACTATGCCCGCTCTGTGTTTTGGGTCTTTATGTTGGTAAAACCGTAAATTTATCTGTATGCCCAGATTTTCGGCACTCTGTAGCAAACTGTCATTTAAAACCTGAAGACACATATCCATACTAGCTATATGGAGATTATTAATATTTGTTTTTCGATACGCTGGGACCGTTTATTTTGTGAGGTTTGATAAAAAAATGCTGGAGCCAAAAAATTATGGAGATAGAAGGAAGGTAAATGGCGTCTCATCAAGGTCAAAGTTGAAAAATTTGGGAGATTTCCAGATAAATCAGCCCATAGCTGCTCAGGAGTAGCCCATAGAGCTGTAGGTTGTAGGACCGACCCTCAATCATTTTTCATGCCGAACATTTTTTTCAAACAAACTTACCCCCTTTCTCCAACCTTTTGCGGGGTTCCCATACAAAACTGATGTTTTATGAAATTTACTCCCAACGTTCCCAATGCTACCAGGGTGCTCCTAGATGATTAAAGTCTATGCCCAACCCCTATTAATTTATTCTTCCCAACATTTCTTCAGAATATACCAACCTCCTATCTCCACCCCTTAAGGGGTTCACCATACAAAATTGAAGTTCTTACGGAATTTGGCTGACTATTCGTACCTTTCCTTTGCTTTCAGTGTGTCCTAAGAGGATTCATTTGTATTAAAAGAAGTGTTCGAAATCAAATTTGGTAAAACGTCTGGCCCAGGAGTGTTTATACTTTCACGTTTCAAAAATGATTGGGAAAATGTAAAAAACAAAATCTTCAGCCCTGGCATTGAGGACGATGTAGTCGCTGCCAAATCACCTGCTCATTTTCAACTTCAAATAATGACATTTTGTTTGGCTCAACTGAATGAAAAACATCCCAGAGTATATTACAAGGGGTTCTTGAAAATCGTTCTCTTGTTCCTTGGCGAAAACATTCCCAATTACCGTGTCAGACCACCAGGAGTCATCAGTTATGCTCGATGGATGGCAAAGGCCATATACTGCAACAAAATATTTTTATTTCGAAAGCATTTTTGCTTGACTGAAAAAGAACTAAGTGATGCTTTAAGTGGAAGCTTAGTTTGGCAGCAGCAGAGCTATAGAACCCCTAATCAAGATTTTTAATTTTTGAATAAGCCTGCTGGGTATGCTCCAATTGAACAGATTAGGTCACATAAATTTATGGCGAAATTCTGCGGAAATCTTTGGTATCTCAGTGGCGAAGCTGTGGCTCTTGCTTTATTCGATCGAAGCGTCTCTTACGACATCAAACGGAAAATGACTGAAGCAATTCGTGCGTTTGATATGGGTAAAGAGGAAAGCACAGACATAGTTTCTGAGGAGGAGAGTGAGACATTATCTAATGAAAAGAGTGAGGATAACGGGCAAGACATTTATAAAAAACCTGAAAATTACTTACATCAATGCGTTAAAAGAGTAAAATTGGATTGGAAACAATTGAATAAGGAACTGAACTCAAAAGACTTAAGCCATTTCGTCACGTCTGAAACATCAAACTTTTTTAAACGCTTCGAATTGCCGACAGACTTCATTTCTACCGAAACAGAAACTTGGGTAGAGCCTGAAAACTACCAGCAAGCGGAAGAGATCGTGTCTAAATTACATGTAGTCAATGATGTTGCCGAAAGAAGTATAAAATTAATAAATGAATATAACAACGTCGTGTGTCGAAATGAAAAAGAAAAACAATTTTCAATTAATATGATTCAACGAAAGGAACAATAATAAAACCATTTCTTATTGAACGTTAATACAAGTTTACATTTCTTTAAAAAACAAAGGTCGCTATTTTTTTGAAAAAGTATTTATTAGGTTAATTTGTTCCAAAGTGGTTTTCACGTTTTTTTTTGTTTAGGAAAACTATATAAGGAAGAGCAGAAAGGGGGTAAGTTGTTAAAAAAATTAAAAGTAGGTGTGAAAAATTAATGGGGATTGGTAATAGCATGCAACCATTTAGTAGCGCCTTGGAGAGTTGGAAGGAGCTAAATTGCGTAAGAAATTCAATTTGGGGAACCCCTTAAGGGGTGAAGATGGGGGGTTAGTATATTGTGAAGAAATGTTGGAAAGAATAAATTAATAGGAGTTGGGCATAAACTTGAATCATCTAGGGGCACCCTGGTAGCATTGGGAGTAAATTTCAGAAAAACATCACTTTTGTATGGGAACCCCACAAAGAGTTGGAAAGACGGGGTAAATATGTTTGAAAAAAATGTTGGGGATGAAAAATTAATGTGTGTCGGTAATACAAAAGAATCCACTCAGGACACACTGGAAGCGGTGGAAAGGTAGGAGTATTCAGCCAAATTTCATAAGGAATTCAATTTTGTATGGGAAACCCCTAAAGGGGCGGAGATAGGAGTATAGCATGTTCTGCAGAAATGTTGGGAAGAATAAATTAATAGGAGCTGGCCATAAACTTGAATCCTGGCACCCTGGCAGCATTGAGAACGTTGGGAGTAAATTTCATAAAAACATAATTTTTGTATGGGAACCCCCATACAAAACTACAACTTTGCTAAAGACACAAAAACAATATTCATAACGGTTGACTGAGAAATTGCCGTGTGAAAATATTCAAAAAATTCTAAAAATCCAGTTTGAACGATTTTTTTCACAAAATCAGAAAATCCTTATATGAGCCAACTTGACAAAAGTAATAATGCAGAAGTTCTAGTTTTTACAAGTACTTTCACCGGCAAGTCTCATAAATGTGTACCAAAATCATGTGTTGCACAGTGTAATGAAGTATAAAAGTTTTTCATTTGCCTCGATTATTATGTGGGGCAGTTGCCTGACCCTGACGCTTGAAAATTTGTATCAGAGTTACCTATTTTCATAGGTTCCTCCTGGTTCGAATGATACTGCCTATTTTGGCTTGATCGCTAATTGTTTTGTGAACGATTGTTATTTTGGTTGCTTTGACGTGATCTTTGTGAGTTACTATTTTGGTTATTAATGAAATAGTTATTTCTATAATTAGTATTGCTGTGGTTAGAATTTTTGTTATTATTGAAATAATTACTGTTTCTGTTGTTAAAATTTTGGTTACTATCACTGTTTCCATAATAAGTATACCTGTAGTTAGAATTTTCGTTATTATTGGAAATTTTTTTCTTTCAAATTACAGATGAGTTGCTGTTCTCGTTGCTAGTATTGCTCAAATTTTATCTTTAAAATTGAACAATTACATGCTGAGTTTCTTTGTGGACACTTTTTTTGAGATGTGGTCCCGTGTGGTGTGAAGATTCAATTTAGTTAAAATGATAAACACCAAAAATTTACTTTTAATATTCTATTTATTGACTTAACTTCAAAATTTTAGCGATAAAGAACAACTGCAACTTAATTATTTTATTACCAACCCAAAGAGCCGTGGATTTCTGCGTATAGGTTTTATGTAATGTTAGCAAAATTTGGCTGACGAAATAATGCAAAGCAAATTGTAAAAACAATGCAAACCGATTATACACTGTAACATAATTCTTTGGAGTTTGCTTACTTTAATTTTTTTTCCCAAAATTTTTGAAAAATTCATTGCTCGCCAAATCATTACCCACTTGAAATCGCACAAATTATTAAAAGAGAACTAATCTGGCTTGAGAGCGAACCATAGCTGTTCGACGGCAATTCTGAAAATTATTGAGAGTATTAGGCGAAAATACGACAGGGGTGAAATCACCATTTTGGTATTACTAGATTTCTCTAAGGCTTTCGATACGCTAAATTTTGATGTTTTCTTGATAAAGTTACATAAGTATTTTGGTATCGACACGTACGCAATTGAGTTTATGAAAAGATATTTAAATTAGAGATTCCAACGTATTAAACTTAATGGTAATTCGTCTGCGTTAGAAATGATAAAATCTGGCTCTATACTAGGTCCCATACTGTTTTCCATGTTCATAAATGACATCGTTAGTTGCTGTAAAGATGCTTCAATACATCTGTACGCATATGATGCACAGATATATCTTTCTAGACCAATAGGATTAACTGAGGATCTTATCTTTCGAATGAATGAATATTTAAGTAGAATTTCCGCTTGGCAAAAAATAATAACCTTAAACTTAATGCGTCTAAGACCCAAGCTCTTCCTATTTCTCATTGCCTTTATAGAAAAAAAACGCTACCGTCTATTGCACTAGATAGCACTGCTATCAAATATGAAGATTGTGTAACGAGTCCCGGTTTTAAGGTAAATCGTTGGCTAATCGTACGTCAAAATGTATAATTTAATCAGAATGCTTTGGGCCTCAACAAGTTTTATTCCTAAAGCTATCAAAATAAAACTGCTTAAGTTTATGCTCGTCCCAATTTTAGCTTAATGTGCTTTAGTCTATGGCAATCTAAACTTAAACTCCAACTTACTATTAATAATGCTGCGAGATATGTTTTTCTGAAACGGAAATTCGACCCTATCTCAGCCTTCTCCAAACAGCTAATAAACTGTGATATATCTGCCTTCTATAAAAAGATAAATTTATTATTCGTCTTTAAGCTCATCCAGACTTGTGTACCTGAATATTTGTATAGAGAACTTTGTTTAGTCCAGTCATCGAAAACGCGAAATCTAACCACACCTTCGCATAACTATACTGCTTATAAGCTTATTTTATCATTATATTACCTTACGTTTGTATTCGATGTACTACACAAAGTGGTGGTATGTAGTGGTTCCTTGGAATTATGTTGCTAGTTATTTGGCACAATGGTCTTATAGTTATGCGACTTTATTCACCGACCGCATATTTCACGTGCAGATATACTCGTAAAATTTCATGGCTATGAATGCTTACATCAAAACAGTGCAACTACGTTCTGCAACAATTGCAAAACTTTTATCAATATTGTCGACACTTATAAATACTTGGGAAAACATCTTATATTAAAGGAAGTTAAGGAAAACATCCTATATGATGCGACAAACAAGTTACTGTAGCAATTACGCTGTATTCAAACAAGCATATTTGGCACTGGCGGATTCATATCTCCGACCTGGCATTGCTGCATGGGCTATATAACACATTGCAGACAACTACATGAATCTCAAAACTACGTACTTCAAATTTTGGCAAAAGATCTCAAATTTTCTTGGATTTTGCGGTATTGTTCGCCACTGAAATCTTTTTTGTGGCATATATGGGTAAACGCAAGCCATTCAACTTCATAAATTTTTGTTTTTGCAATAGTTTTGCGCCAAACTGTAAAAGGGTTCGACTATAGGTGCAAACATCATGCCTAGAAATCGGATTAAATATTAAATAGGCACAAACTGGCAGATTGGATGTTTTACAATCACAATGATTTAAAGATTAGATTCTAAATAATTAATAAAAATAAAAACTGGAACAGATCCAAGCATATCTCACTATATCGGCTCCTGCAAACAAAACAGTAAGGCACTTGAACCACACAATCACATTTTATAATTCTTACACAGCTTCTAAGCTAACATATTAAATCACAGGCCATCAACATATTTTTAGTGAATAAGTACAAATCTTCCAACTATAAAACCACTTTTTGATTTGATGTCACTTCACTTGATGATTAACTATAAATATTTTTTTTTCCTCCACATAAGCGCGCCAAAAACTTTCTAATATATTTTCACTTTAATAGCTCACAGCTGTGCAAATATGGAAAGCAAAATATAAAGAAAATTACTTAAATGCTCACTCATCGATTGAAAAAGAAAATTTAACATATTCGCATATTAAAATTTGTAATTGAATGACGCCACAGCAGCCATTTCGACCACTGTGTGATGGTCCGAACTAATTTAAGAACATTTTAGAATCTTTCCTTATAAACTAGCCCAATAAGTTTGTTTTGCAAATATGGTGCACAATCATTTAAGCAGAAGGAGAAGGTGTCAAGGACTGTCTCGGAGTCCCGCGGGTTGATATAAAATAATTATATTGAAAATATGACTACTTGTTAGCTAATATCGAATCTTGGACATATGTAGAGTTTTCAATGTACAGTCTTTTTTTTTTTTTAATTTTAGGGGAAAAAGAGCTCGTTGACTTTGTTTCGTAAAAAGCTTCAGCTATTGAAAAAAATGTTTTTCCTGTTCGTAACGACCTAGATAACTAATGCTTATCATTAGATAAATAGAGATAACAATAACACGCATATCAATCTATTTCATGCGATGAAATTTTCCGACACAAATACTTTGAAATAAAATGACACAAACGACTTCCCAACAATAGCCTGCATGTTTACTTAGCAATTAAAATTTATTTGCTGCTGTTGTTGTTGTTGACAATTACCATAAGAACAAAAAACAAATCATTAATTACTAAACAACAGAATATAATGCAACATGGCGTATGCGTAACGTAAAATTGCATTAATAATTAAATAACACGCACCATGGCAAATGCCAAAGAAAATAATAAACACAGCATTATAAAAAGTTACAGTAGTAGAAGTGGTAGTCACTGTAACAGTTGAAACATAACGATTTATTTAAGTTAATTTAAGCAGAATTTGAGATTTTTTTATTTTAATTTTATTTGTAGAAAAAAACGTTCTTATGATCAAATTTTTGCGCCAACAGGAAGGTGCAGAAAAAAGATAAAACTGAGAAAAATACCATGAAGTATGTGCATTAAAAAATTCTGAAGTAGTTACATAAACTTTCACGATGTTTTAGTTACCTGTAATGCCTATGCTGCGTGGTGATGAGGTCTTGTATTACATTTTATGCTGCCGCACGGCATAATTGCACAAATACAAAAAGTAATTTCATGCCTTTAAAATATTCAAAAGGGGTCATTTTGAACCTCACACTTACAGGCAATTTGTTTGTGTGTACAGTGCATTTGTTTGTTGTGCGCTCGTTTGTTGCGCGCTAAGAGGATTAATTCTGAATTCTGAACTTTTACTACCTTTTGTTATATTTTCCAACACATTTACTTCGTTTTAATATCTTCGTTGTGTTTTGCTTTCATCTTTTTTACTTTGATATTATATCACGCGCTATATTTATTTTTCTTTAATGCACGCAACAAATTTGACAAAAATCACCTTTGAAAATTGCCATATAAGGAAAAATATGATATGTGTAGCAATCTTTAATGCAGACGTTACTTCAGCAGGAGGCTCGTAAAAGTGTTGTAAAATTTCATAGAAACTAATATTAGAACTGTCAATAAATAACTGTAAACCAAAAGAAACCGAGCAGTTATTAAACTAAAAGTAAACTTTATTGCGCCTCTTACTAACGAAGTAAAAAGAGTTAACGCTCACTTGTGAAAGTCCTCCTGTTCTATGTCACCGGTTGTTTGTGTCAGCAATTGCTCATATATCGAATTCGGGGACTGGTGTGGAAAATTAGCAATTACAAGTATTTTATTACAGCAAGCCACACAAAATAAGCAATAGCAGAAAACAAATAGAGCAAAATAATAAAAGCTTATTCATCTTACTAACTATCTACTAATGAACTTTAAATGACAAGTTGAGTTACAACAAACACTTGAATTTGGAATTATTTGGGATGTTTATCAAAGTAGAAATGCATCAAAAGGAAAAAATCCTTAGAGCTTTTTTTTAATTCCATATTTACTGTTTTTTAGTAATATTATCTAGTATAGTTAATATGTGTATAACGTACATATGAGATTTAAGAAAACATCCGATTGCGCTCAAATTAACACGTTAAAGAACCTAAAAAGACAGTATCACAGCCCAAATTTCAGCTTCCTAGATATTCGGGGTCTTGAGTACTGTTAGGTCAAATTTCGAAAAAAATGCAGTTTTTGCGAAAATAGCCAAATTCGATGTTTGATATCTCTGGGCCTGGTCAACCATTTTCACTATATGGTATCTCATTTAAAAGCGAATAAATAGATAAACATAATAAGATCGGTCTTTAGTATTATGAATAAAACTACGATTAAGTACACCGCTTCCAAAGTAGTCATATTTTACTAAGACGTATTTAACTTAATCGGGTCGCAAAAAAAGGTCTTAAGGTCTAGAGGTCTAAATTTTTAGGTATAAAAGATGGCATAACAAAAAAATATTAATATCCACATCTTTAAATATAGATTTGAGGGCTTTTATAACAAATTTTTTTAAACCGGACTAAACACGATTATTTTCAGGTCTAAATTTGGTTCTATCTCTAGACCTGAACCACCTAGGAAGCTGAAATTTAGACTATAGTGCTATCTATTAAAGTATTTTGACGTGTTAAAATAAATTTTAAATTTCATACGTATGTTATGCATATGTAATATCGTTAAAAAACAGTAAATAGTTATGGAATTAAAAAAAAAAGCTCTAAGGATTTTTTCTTATATTTTTCATATATCGACTCTAAATTACATCCCAAATAATCCCAAATTACACTTTTATTAAAAGATGGTTAAAACTTATTTACATAAGTTTACTCCTCTTACTAATGGCATAAGAAAGTAAGCAATAGGTCGAATTAAGCTATTTCATGTATTAACTAAAGTGAAAGTCCATATCTGATCCGATGGGCAAGAAGCACAGTTTTTCACATTTTATATGAACCAATTGCTCAAGACGTTCAACAAGTCTCACTGGAATATACATGCATATGTTTCTGACCAGAAAACACTCTTCCAGAACCCTTTGGCCGTCCTCTTTTTCTTTTAACAACGATTGCGTCAACTTCTGATACGTTTGCATCCTTAATAGGTTCATCAGCAACATCTAAGTTAGCGCCCGTACCAACAACAGCTTCATCGTTAACAACAGCAGCAGCTTCATCATCAGCATCCGTAGCTTCAGGTTCAATAGAAAAATTACCAACTTCTGTATCTGCAGAAAAGTAATCTTCGCTATCTCCAGACCCACAAGCCGTGGCTTGCCTTTTCGATTTCATAATTTCGAAAAATGTGACAACTCTGGCAATCATCATTGATCTATTCTGCCTGTTGTACAATCTGCATGCCTTGGATTCTTTAGCATAACCAATTAATGTTAACTTCTCACATTTTGGTCGGAACTTAGATCGTCCAGGGTGTTTGTTTAATTCAACTACTTCACAACTAAACACCTTCAGATGAGACACCGACGGCTTACGTTTGAACCAACATTGATATGGCGTTTTGTCTTTGAGCTGATGGTTGAGCTCTATTTCGCAAATATGCAGCAGTATTAATCGCTTCTGTCCATAAATTTTGCAGCGATGACGCATCCACAAACATGCACCTTGCCATTTCCACGAGAGTTCTATTTGCTCTCTCAGCAATTCCATTTTGTTGGGGAGTGTAAGTAACAGTTGTCTGGTACATTATGCCCTTGCACTTCAAAAAATTATTAAATTCAGTATTAATATACTCACGGCCATTATCGCATCGAAGTTTCTTGATTTTACAGCCCGTGTGCGTCTCTACATTTCTAAAATATTATTGTGCTTTAAAAAATACACTGTAATGGATCTTGAATAATCATCGATAAATGTGATGAAGTATCGAGACAATTTACAACAACGAAGAACTTAAGACTTGTGGGAACGATTGGAATGGCTTACTGCTGATTTTGCACAATGCACACATCATACACGAAAAATCAGATTCTTTCATTAAGTCCATACCGCGGCACATTTCTTTGTTTTTTAACAAATTTAAATCGAGTATATTATATGTCAATATCTTTTGTGTCATAGTTCACAATTTGTTTTTTCAATGCTTCATAATACATTTTTTTGTTTCATTACATTCAACTGAAAAAATGCCAGCTTTTAAAAATGCCACTAAAACTGTCTGGTTTTTTTGATTTTTGCGACTTGCATAAGCCGCACTTTAACGTCTTTTCAATTTATTTTCCGACTGACAGAAAATTTGCATTAAGCTCTGGCACAAACAAAACTTCACTCAATATGGGCATTTCCGCCAAAAGGCCAACCGGTTAAAACCAGTTCAAAACGGTTGAACCACAAATTAACTGCCATAACAGGTTGCGAAGAGATGGAGGGACATGTATACTTTTTTTCCAATGTTAGGCGGTGCCATGCCCCTAACGGGGAAAAACGTTTCCACGGGTGAACTAATGAACTCTAAGTCCTTAAAGTGGGCGTGGCACCACCTCTAATTGGAAAAAATGTAGCCACGACTGAGTCGCTGCACCAATTCTGATCAAATTTGGTATGGGGAAAAACTGATTCATGAGAAGAAAAATTTGTTTTTAGTAGGGCGGTGTCACGCCCTTACATGAAAAACAGTTTAATAGCAAAAAGCCAATTTTATATTCTTTTAAGAAAAATATCTACTCCTTCCTCTTTTCTTGGTTAAATCTGATCTCACTAATTAATTTGATAAATATAAACATTATTTTTTTTTTAGTTACTGTAGGTACTTATATGTACATATGTGCAGATCCGCCGTAATTGGCCTATTAGCTGGCCTCGTTTTATTTTTGGAGTACATTCTTCAGCCATAGTTTTTCTTGAAGCTAAGGTTGTCTTGAATCAATATTGGAGGTTGTTCAATTAATATTCAGATAGCTATTTTTTATATTTAACTTTATATGTAACTTTTCATGTTTTTTTTTTTAACTTGAATGCAATTTTAACTATGTCTCTCTTTGAATTTTAATTGTTCCTTCTTGAATATTAATTAAATATAGGCTTAACTTCAAGAAAAAGCATAATTGAAGAGTGTGCTCAAAAAAAAAAAAAAAAGTCGAGCTAAGATGGCATTTTCGATTTTTTTTTATTTTTTTTTTTGCAGCAGACTCTTCAAACATGGTTTTTCTTGAAGTTAAGCCTATCTTTAATTAATATTCAAGGAGGAACAATAAAAATTCAAAGGGAGACATAGTTAAAATTGCATTTAAGTTAAAAAAAACATGAAAAGTTACATACAAAGTTAAATATAAAAAATAACTATCTGAATTTTAACTGAACAACCTTGAATATTATTTCAACACAGCCTTAGCTTTAAGAAAAACCATGGTTGAAGAGGCCAGCTAAAAGGCCAATTCCTGCGGATTTGCACATATGTATATCTTAAATATTATTATTATGTATATTGAATATATATATATATATTGAATATATTGAAGACGTTTTGAAATATTGCCCAAGTGAACCAAAATGGAAAAATATGTCCCGTTCGAATGGATATTATGCCTTGTAAGAAAAAAAGTAAGTAATATTTTTCAATCAAACGAAATCTATTAAAAACTTATATTATTCCATAACATTTTAATATTAGTCGCATTTAAAAATTTTGCCAGGCTTCGCTGACTTCTGATTTTCTATAGATGGCCATGAAAAGCACACCGTTTTTGTCCCGTTCGAATGGGTTTTTTATTGCCTCTATCTTGGAACCAGTACTACGTCTGACATAAACTTTATCACTAAATATAGTGCTACCAAAAGCCTATTCTTTGAAATAACAGAAGAAAATAAAAGTGTATTACTTTGACTTTTATTTTACTTTAAAATTGTACTTCCGTTCCGTTCAACATGAGAGAAATGCCCATATAATCATTTTGTCAACGCTGTTTCTCAAATGTACCATACCAATACCGCGAGTAAAGACAATTTTATCAATTGCCAATGTAACTCTCTGATGATGATCTTTCATAGATACATAGATTCATGTATAAAATTTGATTTTTTACGACACATATGCGACGACGCACCACTGTCTAAAATCCATTGCTTTTCATGTGTACCCGTGCCAATATGTAATTTTTTACCACAATCGTAGCATTTGACGTTTCTTTTTTCGCGTATTTCCTTTGCGTACAGTCCTACGACGAAACTGCGAACACTTGAGCACTACACGAAGCTATTTTTCACTTCGACGATCTCCTTCTTCTAAAATTTTTATTTTTAACGTTTTAATTTTTGGCAAAGCGTCGCGATTTTCCATAGCAACAATGAAATTTTCCAATTCATCAGGCAAGCTACAAGGCAACATAACGCAAAGAAGTTCTTCGGAAACTTCTAGACCGACTTCTTTTAGATTATCCGCGACTGTATAAAAATTATTTATTTGTGCAGCATATTTTTGACCACTTTAACAACGAAACCGAACTAATTGTTTAAACAAACTCACCATCCGCGCTGGACCACTCGCTTGGAAAATGGCATTTAAATTTTTCCATGTCTCACTTGCACTTTTGGAATTTTTTATATGAATAAGTTCTGATGGCTTTACACTCAAAATTATCGTAACCAAAGCTTTTTAGTCACACACTTTCCACTTATTTTTCTTATCTTCCGTGTTAGTGTCAGCAGGAGCAACTCCTTCAATAGCTGATGACAAGTCTAGCGCGATCAATAGACCAAATTTCGTAATTTTCACTATTTAGCTTTTTAATTTGTGCCATTGAACTAGCTATTTTTTCTTAGTTTTTAAGATTTCTCGAATTGACGTACAATTTTACAACCGTTTTTGTATTCCAACGCACAAAACCCAAAAAAACGGACACAGTTGATTTTTACGCAGTCAATACTGAGCATGGGTCCATAACCTTTGTCAAGCTTTATTGATAATCAACTGAACAACTGTTAAAATGAGAATACAATTCAAAGTGTTAAGTGAACATGATACCATCAAATTACCTTATTCCAAAAATCTTCTGTATGTAATTAATACTCCTTGGCATATTTTAATATCTTGTTTTTATTTTTAAGGCTTGTAAGTGGTTTTATTCATGGAATTCTCCCATAATAATCGTACTGGTGTAATGTATGGCGAATAATATTCAGGCAAACATATTTTCCAGTGCGATTTCTGAAACAAATTTCAAGTTCTCGTGCTATTTTGAAAGTATATAAAGCGAAAAGAGCTCATTTTATGTCTTTTATGTCCTTGACCTTCTTTGCTTTTATTGGCCAACCTAAACTCGTCACGGAGCCTCTTGATTATGTCGTGGACAATAGATTTAATTTTTCCAATCAATTCGGCAATTTTTCTTACAGTTTTACCTTTATAAGGTCACTTAACTACTAATTGCCTAATTTTTATTGTAGATTGCTTCCCATTTGAAGCTATTTTAAATATTTTCTTTATTTATTTAATAACTTGTAATTAAAATTATACTTACTTACTTACTTAGATGGCCATAACAACCCGTTGTCAGGTTACGGCCGACCTCATTAGCTCTCGCCAGGCGCCTCTGTTTTGCGCGCGCCTTCTCCAATCGTTAATGCCAAGCGCGGTTAGGGCTTCCTCAGCTTGGTCTATCCACCGGAGGCATGGTCTCCCTCTTCGTCGTTGACCGGGGACCTTACCTTCGAATACCTTTTTCGCTGGAGCTTCTTCATCCATACGATGGACATGACCCAGCCAGCGTAGTCGCTGTATTGTTATACGCTTAACTATGTCAATGTCGGCGTAGAGCTCATACAGCTCGTGGTTCATTCGAATGCGATAGTCGTCGCCAACTCGAACAGGACCAAAGATTTTGCGGAGAACTTTCCTCTCGAACACCCCAAGAGCGGCTGCGTCTGTTGTTGAAACCACCCATGCCTCAGCGCCATAAAGAAGCACAGGTAGAATGAGCGTCTTGTAGAGTGTTAGCTTTGTCGATCGAGAGAGAGCTCTGCAACGTAATTGCTTACTGAGACCGTAGTAGCACCTATTAGCAATTGTTATTCTCCGCTTAATCTCCAGACTGACATCGTTATTGCTGGTTACGGCAGTGCCAAGGTAAATGAATTCCTTGACAACTTCTAATTTACAGTTGCCCGCTGTAACATGAGAGTCTAGATCCCGTGCTCTCTTGTTGTTGTTAGTAGACATCATGTATTTCGTCTTGCCGTCGTTTACCATCAAACCCACTTTGGCTGATTCCTTTTCAATAGCAGTGAAAGCAGCAGTTACATCTCTCTTACTCCGACCGATAATATCAATATCATCAGCGTACGCAAGGAGCTGAACACCTTTGAAGAAAATGGTGCCATTATGATGCACACCGGCTTTTCGTACGATCCCCTCCATAATGAAATTGAAGAGATCGCACGAGAGCGGGTCGCCTTGTCTGAAACCTTGCTCGGTATTAAAAGTTCCGGAGAGGTCATTCCCTACCTTGACGGAGCTACACGTATTGCTCAACGTCATCCTGCAGAGCCTTATCAACATTGCAGGTATACCGAACTCAGACATTGTTGCGTATAGGCAATCCCGCACTGGGCTATCGAACGCAGCTTTATAATCGACGAAGATGGTGAGTGTCGATTTGATATTCATGAGTTTTCTCCAGGATTTTGCGTAGTGTAAAAATCTGGTCTATGGTGGATTTACCAGGTCTAAAGCCACACTGATAGGATCCGATCAGTGTTTCTGTATACGACTTCAATCTTTTACACAATACGCTCGAGAGGATCTTATATGCGATGGAAATTAGACTGATACCCCTGTAGTTGGCGCAGATTGTCGGGTCTCCTTTCTTTATTACAGGACAAAGTACGCTGAGATTCCAATCATCGGGCATGCTTTCCGCTAGCCATGTTTTGCTGATGAGTTGATGCATGCACCTAATCAATTCATCGCCACCAGCTTTAAACAACTCAGCTGGCAGGCCATCAGCACCCGCTGCTTTGTTGTTTTTGAGTCGCTTGATAGCAGCTCGAACCTCTTCATGGCTAGGTGATGGTACTTCCACTGCGTTATCATCGATTGGTGGTATCGTACTGCATTCTCTCTGGGCGGAATTGGTGGAATCATCGCCCGTAAGCAAGTTGGAGAAATGCTGCCTCCATAACCTCAGTACACTCTGTGTATCTGTAACCAGATTTCCATTTTCGTCTCTACGAGTGGATGCTCCGGGCTTGAAACCTTGAGTTAGACGCTTAACTTGTTGATAGAATTTTCGTGCATCCTTCTTGCCCTGGTACACCTCAAGTTCCTCACGCTCACGCTTTTCCTGCTCCTTCCTTTTTTCGCGGTAGTTTTCTCGCACGGCTCGCGTTGCGGCTGACTGCAGCATCTTCTTGTATGCGGCGTTTTTTTCAGCAGTCGCATCGCGACACTCCTGGTCATACCATTGGTTTCGAGGTTGTGGGCGTCGAAAACCAATGACTTCCTCGGCAGCAGCGCGCATGGAGTGGGAGATGTGTGTCCAAAGTCCACCGGCGTCGTCGGTTCCAGAGGTTGGTTCGTTGAGCTTAACCGAGAGTTGAGCGGAGTACGCCTCGGCAGTCCGTTGTGATTGCAGCTTGGTAGCGTCCAGCTTTCGTTGCATGCCCGTGCGTACATTCTTCGCATTGCATAGCCGCATGCGGATCTTAGCTGCAACAAGATAGTGGTCGGAGTCAATGTTGACCCCCCGAAATGTACGCACATCCAGAACGCTTGAAGCGTGCCTTCCGTCGATCACAACATGATCAATTTGATTTTTCGTTTTTTGATCCGGGGATAGCCAGGTGGCCTTGTGAATGTCGAGGTGTTGAAATCTGGTACTACTAACTACCATGTTTTGCGCCGCGGCGAAGTCGATCAGTCTCAGACCGTTGTTTGAAGTGATCTCGTGGAGACTGAACTGACCGACTGTAGCGCCAAAGATGCCTTCTCTTCCGACCTTCGCGTTAAAATCGCCGAGGACTATTGTTACATCGTGGGTCGGACAACGGTCATACACGTCCTCTAGGCTCGCGTAGAAATCATCCTTGGTGGCATCGTCCTTTTCCTCCGTCGGGGCGTGCGCGCAAATTAGGGTTATGTTGAAGAATTTTGCCTTGATACGGATCGTAGCCAACCTTTCGTTTATTGGCGTGAACCGGGAAACTAGGTGGCGTAATTTTCGACTTACAACGAATCCGCAACCAAATTCGCGCTTCTCCGCATGGCCGCTGTAGTAGATATCACAGTTCGTTCGTTTAGAGCAGCCTTGTCCTTTCCATCGCATCTCCTGGATGGTGGTGATGTCAGCCTTTATTTTTACGAGGGTTTCCGCCAGTTGGATAGTTGCACCTTCCCTATGGAGGGTCCGGACATTCCAGGTGCATATCCGTAAATCATTGTCCGTTTTTCGTTTGCAGTGGTCGTCATCGTAGTGGGGGCTATTATCCGAGGCTGATTTGGTTTTCATTGGAAATTATGATAATGTGTGGTGAGACCCAAACCCTACTCACACATTCCAAGTTTTAAGTCTAGGAGAGACTCGCCTTCTCACAACTAGCTCACCCCCGGACGGGTGTCCAAGGGATCTCCAGAGGATACTTGGCCAAAAAGGCCGGAAGTTTGTGAGCTGCTTGAACTGCTTGCAAAAGAATCATCCCTGGCCACTCCCAAGTGAGTGGCAATCAGGAACTTTTCCCACTTACGTGGACTTCTACAAGCAGCTCCATTATAAGCTAATATAAAAAGCAATGGCATCAGAGGCCTTCAGCTGATTTACAAATTACAAAAGATTTGAAGAAGTTATTTTAAGTACATAAGTTGCGATTATGATTTAAATGATATAAAAGATTAAGAAAATATTTACAAAATTTATATTGTGTATGTACATAGGTATGTTTAAGCGTTAAATTAGATGATACACGTTACAAGATTTTAAGAATATGATAATTTTTTTAAAAGATTCTGGGTTAGGATTGGACAGAAGTGACAACGGATCGGAATTGGGAAAAATTTTTTTTCTATTGAGTATAAAAGCGGGACATTCGGTTAATAAGTGGGTAATAGTTATTAGTGTAGAGAAGATGCAGTAGTGGCGAAAAATGGGAGAGTTTTTATCTATGTAATGTAAGTGAGTCAAACGGGTATGACCTAACCTTAACCGTTCAAATTTAACTAAATCAGTTCTATTAATATAACTATCATGAAATTTCAAAAAATGGCTTGTATTTATTTTGGTTTGGTTTATGCCCTGATACCATTGTGATGTAAGAGGCCATAACATGGTTTGCTGAGTTTGTAGTATTGATTTTATATGTTTGAGTACATCATTAACATTGTTGTTAGCTGAAAGTAGAAGTGGAGATTTTGATGCAAATTTTGCAGCTTGGTCCGCAAATTCGTTGCCTGGTATACTTACATGACCAGGGATCCATATGATTATTATTAGGATAGAGGTCGGTAAGTAAGTTTTTGATTGTTTGGGGGTAAAAGCTATTGTTGTCTGGGTTGGATATTGCATCAACGGCTGAAAGGGAATCTGTACATATTGCGTATTTACCTATTATTGTCGAGAAGTGCTTTATGGCTTTAAAGATGGCGATTATTTCGGCAAAAAAAATTGTGGAGTAGTGAGGAAGAATAGCGGTTTCGATTACTGCATTTATAGTTGTTATACTGTAACTAGTTGTATTATCATCTTTCGAACTATCAGTATAGATCATAGTACGGTTTTTAAGCTTATCTTGAATTTTTAAAAATGCAGTTTGAAAAATTGAAGGAGGAGTAGTCGATTTTGAATAAATTCGGAGAGATGAGTTCAGGGTTGAAGAATTAAAAAGCCACGTAGGATTCTTTGGTGGTAAATTTGTTTCGGGCTTAAATGGGATATCGTGTTCTGCACATAACGAAATGCATCTGTGAATCACTGATAAGATTTTAGGAGTTTGTTTGAAAGTAACTTTCTTTATAATCGGAGCTAGAGGGGTATCAGAACTTAAGAGTAATGCTTTGCAAAGTTTGATTGTAGAAAAGTCTCTTCTGTTTTCAATAGTCTTACACTCAGAAAAAAAAGTTGTGATTCCAACAATTTTATACTTTGGCCCAACAATTTCCATAGGTTAAAATGAACTCAATAACTTAAATTCTTATATTAACAATAAAAATGTTAGCCGTAAAGTAAGAACTTTTCTTTTTGGCTTAAATATAAAAATTGTCAATACTTCGGAAAAATAAATTGTTGTCTCAAGAACGAGTTGTTGATTAAAAAACCAACAATTTGAATTATTGTGGCAAGATTGTGTTGTTAATAAAGATTGTAAAAATAGTTGTTGCTTCAAATATTAAAAGTGTTGCATTTGAAAAAATTTAAATTCTTATATTAAAAACTAGTCACCTTTCTTTAAAAATAAAGTAGTTGACATAAATATATTGAAATAGATTTTTCAACTTATTAAGTTAAAGCATCAAAATGAGAAAGAAATTGTTGAATAAATAGGAACTAGTAACTTTTATGTAGTGTAAATTAAAATTTATTAAAACTTGATTTAAGGAGGGGGTAGGGTTTTGGCGCTACATTTTTGGCATAAGTTTAAAAATGTTTTTCAGCGATATGGTAAAAGTAAATTTATTTATGAAGCTAAATTTTTAACTTACCTTTAAAACATCCATTCCTCAAAAAAAAAAAAATTAAAAAAGCTATGTGAAAAGAAATCGCCAAAACTTCTAGTTTTGAAATAATGTTTTTTATTTTTGGAATCTTTTCAGCACCGATGATTTCATAAATATATTCCTGTAAAAAAATCCACAAATATTTGCTTTTCTGAGTATAGTCTAAATTAAAAACAAAACAAGTCTTAATGACTAAATCTATAGCATGAAGCAATGTCGAAACTTTATAGCGGATTCCCTCCAAATAAACATAAAATTCTTTTAATTCTTTTTTGGCTGCAACTTTAGCTTTTCAGAGACAGCTTGAAGTTTGAGTTCATCTTCCTTATGTTTAAAATTGTTAAGGCTTACCAAATGAACAAACATACATATCTTTCTGGGCATCAGAAATGGACGGTTTACATTTTTTTTTATTCTTGGCGGTACGCTCATGTAATAAAGTGAAGAAGAAAAAGTGTCTTGAATCTAAAAAAGAATGTTATCAGTGAGCTTATCATAATATAATTAAAAAGTTATAATTACCGGCACAAATTTCAGGAGAAATAATTTTTTTATACATCGCTAAAAACATTTTCTCATTTATTGTAGATGGGAAAAAATGTTTGTTTATTGTTTTTTCGAAGTTGTCAAACTTTTCAAAAAGTTTATTTGCTTTCCCCGGTTGTATTTTTTGAAAATCTATATTTATAAGCTTTTCGCCATTTGAATCTTTGTAGCGTGGCCATGCTGTCAAAAAAGATGATAGAGGATATTTTTCTTCCACCATTCTTTTTGAAGAAGTTTCTTCCCACATATAATTTATATTTTCAGGACAGTTATGAAACAGAAATAATTTTTTCTTCAAAAAATTTTCCTGCAGAAGAGTTTGATCTGCTTCGGAAATATTGTCTTCGCTTTTTTAATTGTCAGTAGCGGTTTCTGTTTTTTTTTGTCCGACAGATGAAGAACTTTTTCTTTTGCGTGTGTAACCAACATTATAGTACCTGTCAAAAATTTTTCCTGACGGTTGCTTTCCTTTCTCGTGGATCATAATATGTGCGTTCGTCTTCACTAGGAAATAGTTGAACGATTTCCTTAGCCACTTTTTGCATAACAGTTGGGCACATTTTTATTCCATAATATTGAAAGTGGTCGACAACGCATCTAGTTATGGTGGTCTGATCGGTGCTAGTTAAATTTGCTGTTTCCTGATAGCTCTTTATTATATCGTTTCCAGAAACAGTTTTCAACAAAATGTCGTTTATTTCAAACTCGGTATCCGCGTTTGAATTTGCTTTGAGCCCTGTCTGAGGACTGACAATTGATGAGGAGCTGGCGCGCACAGCATCCGAAGAAATCCATTGGGACACCATTGAAAGTGTTTTGTCACTCTGGCAGCACGGTACTAAATCACACTCAAGAAAATAAGAGAGAAGGATATGAAATCATTTGCAATAAATTATTACATTTATTTGAAATATAGGTGGCTTACGATTGTAGACCATACGTGCAATGAAGCTTTTCTGAAATTATTGCTTACGTATCAGAGAACGTCATTGAGGGTTTTGAGCCACTACCAAAAATATGAGACGTGAGTGTGCCTTTTGCATGCAAACAGTGAGTGTGAATGCTTGAAATCTGTAATAAAATGCATTTTTATTACTTTTTTATCCATAATTCGGACCGCATCAAGTCCAGACTTTGTATAAATTGACATTGCGCGACCTATAAATTACCTTTAAAAAAATTTTAAAAAATCACATCTCATCTTTTTGACACGCTCTCTCTGATTTTTGGGCTTAATCCTCAAATTTCCAAAAATAAGTATTCCATAAATGTAAATATGGTAGGTACTTACATGATTAGCTTCCCTCCACTTGTTTAGTCCATATCGGAACTTGATCTTGCCCACCATCATCTCCCTTTTATTGAAAATTTCCTCAATTTCATGGGAATTCATAATTTTCAAAAGTTCCTGTGAATCTATGTGGCATTCGTCTAATGCCCTTATACCGTCCCAGGATATTTCCCAAATTATATACAGCTCAAGGGTTGGAGCATCAATAAAATTTACAATAACTTCACTTACACTTTCCATTTCACTTTTTTTTTTCAATTTATAAAACGAACCAACTCGATCAGAGCTAACTACGCAATAAAATTTTTTTTCCATAAATTTTGCTCAAGCGACAAATTTACAGTTAGTATTCCAAAACTTTAAGAATAAATTGTTGTGGCAAGAATTTTATTTCTTAGCCCGAGAATTAGTTTTTGAAATCAAAAACATTCACATTTTTCATTGTTATGCCAACTGTTTTTATTCTTGATAATAATTGTAAGCTCAAGAATTTATTGTTGAATTAACAATTGCATTTTTAAAGGTCAATACGATCACAGAAATATTTAAGACAAAAATTTTATTTTTGGGCCAACAATTTTCCGTTTTTAAAAATGTTTAAGAAAAATAAAATAGTTTTCATAAGAACTTTATTTTTAAATTGATAGTTCGATTCTTAAAAAATCAAAAACGAGTTTTTGCTGGAAGAAATTTTTGTTAAATCAACAATTTTTAGCTCACAATTTTTCAAGAATGTAAAAATTCTTCGGATAACAATGTTTTTTTTTCTGAGTGTAGAGTTCGATTCGAAAAGAATATTATTAATTGGGGTTGTTCTGAAAGCTCCCAAAGCCATTCGGAGTGAAGAATTGAGCAGAGATTTTAATCTATTGAGAACAGATTTAGGACAGCAGCCGTAAAGGAATAAACTGTAATCTATTCTGGAAATTATTATTGCGTTAATAACTGAAATTAGTGTATGAGAGTTGCAGTTGAACTTATGGTTCGATAGACATTTTATTATGTTGAGTTTGGTTGATAACTTATGATATAAATGGTCGATATGTTTATTCCATCTATAACTTTTATTAAAGATGACATCCAGTATTTTTAAGTTTTACCGAAAACCTACCAAAATCGTTTGTAACCTACCAACATTTTTCGATTTAAAAAAAAAAACACCCATTTTACAGCATTGAATGCGTTTATTAACATTTGATGCTGCTTAAAATATGCTTGTATGCAGGGCCTGATTTAGACTTCTGACAGCCCTAGGCTAACTATGAATATGCGCCCCCGGCCCATCCTGCTCCTGCCCAGACTACAAATATTTCAGTTTCTATAGTAAAAGCTATCGCTTCGAATTCAAAAGCATAAAAGTTGTAATTAATACTGTAATTATTATAGAAAAGTTTTGAGACTGAATAATACAAATACAATTTTTTTCTGCAGATATGTAGATGTTTGCTTTTAGAAGTAGATAGCTCAGTCCCGGAGTAATTACACCATGAAGTAATATCACTGACAAGATCACTGATGTCAACTTGAGGACTATTGGATTTGCTGAATTTTTTCAAAATGTGAAAATCGTCAGCGTAGGTGCAAAAATCGAATTGTTTATGGGACAAAATAATATTACTCAATTTGTTATAAGCAATAAGAAAAAGAATTACTGAAATGGGTGATCCTTGAGGAATCCCGTTGAAAATTGGACGAGTTTTTGAATAATGTTCACCAATTCGGGTTTTAATTTCTCTCTTAGTCATGAAATTTATTACATATTTAATGATTTTGGGTCCAAGGTTCCATTCAATTAACTGGTTTATGATGGTGTGCACTCCAATTTTCTCAAAAGCTTTTTCAAAGTCAATAGATATTATGGATAAATGGTTTTTCTTTGACAGGCAGTCAGCAATTTGATAATCTAAATAAATTAGAGAATCAGTTACAGACTTACCTTTTCTAAAAACCATTTGTCGACTATTGAGAAGTTTACCAGAAGTGACAAACCACCATAGTCGATTTGCAATTATTTTATCCAAAACTTTAGAGCAGCATGGATTAAATTTTAAATATATTTGAGTTTGATCCCCTACAATCAAGATGAAATAAATTTGTAGCCGGTTGGTTAATATTGTTTGGTCAATATGGTTTGGTCGTAGGGGACCAAATTCATGTCACATTCAAATGGCTGTAACTTTGCGACGAAACATCGTAGATAACTGTTTAAAATCTTATTTGAAAGACGAAGATAGCTGAACTAATTGTTTTGAATCCCATACATGTCCTCAAAAGTAGACAAAAAACCTAATTTTTAACTACTTAACCTCAAATATTTTAGAACTCTGATGTAATGGGTCAATTTTTAGGCCAAACTCAAATTCATCGCTAAAAAATACTTTGGAAAAATATCTTTAAAAATTGATTACCCAAATAAGTATAACTCATTTAAGCTGGAGTTGAGCTTGAGTTTTGGCCTTTTTGCGAGGGTTATTCATTTTTCTATTACTCTGGTCTTCTGATAATAAATACTAGAACATCGGGACTGGTCAAAATTTCGTCGTCTGTTTTCGGTCTGCAATGCTGAAGAACATTAGACTAAGAAAAAAAATTTATTCCTCAAGTTTACCTCACTTAAGCCCAAAGTGGCGCTGTTTTTCGATGATTTCTGACAGTTTTTTGATGCTACCAATATACTCACAAATGTACATATGATAAAACAACTATCACCATCGTGTTCAACAGACCCGAAAATATAAGAATCAATACCAACAGCCCGTATCTCATGAGGAATTGTGTTTTGGGAAGAGTTATAATCACTCGCAAACAAAATGAATGAAATAAATTCATAAATCGGACATTAGCGACCCCTAAATATCAATATGTTTTAGTAAAATTTTCAGTGAGTTATTTTTTTACATAACACTAACTACTTTTCATATAACCAACATCAAAATCGAAAACTCGATTTTTTTGGTCACTCTAATGTATAGTGGCTCCATCGAATGATCGGAAAAGACTTTGTTGGACTCTAAATTTAAGAACAAGCATGGAAACTATGTTGTTTTTTCGCTTTTATTTATACTTCATATGGATTTTTCAAAAAAAAATTAATTTCAATTTACAAAATTTTAGATATTTAATTTTTTTTAAAATTAAAAAAAAAAATATAAATAATTTTTTTCCCACGAAAACTTTTACGGCACTAAGCGCAAAATAAAAAAAAAAAAATTTTAAAACATAGGTTTTTTTAAAAAAAAATGCAAAAATATTTTTCAATTCGCAAAATTTTTGCGATAAATTTTTTTTTTTCAAAATCAGTAATTTTTTTGAAAAGTACAAGTAAAAACCTAAAAACGCAAAATCAGAAAAATATTCAGAAATGGATTTTTCCAAAAAAATTTAAAAATTCATTTCAATTTACAAAATTTTAGCTCTTTAATTTTTTTTAAAACTAAAAAAAAATATAAATTATCAAACCCTAAAACTATTATTTAGGGTGCTTACTTAGAGTGGCCATCGCAAAAAATATTTTTTAAGTATCATTTCTCAAAGACCGCTTAGTCGATTCTCATAGAATTTACTCCACATGGCTTTTATATAAAAAGGCACAGATTAGGCCGTAAAAATTTTATTAAGGGCGCATACTTAGGGTGTCCCTCATACAAAAGTATCTTTTAAAATTAATTTTCACAAAGACCGATCAAATCTCAACGACAATTTGATGCAGATGAATGAGAATTGGTACATACTCGTACAGCCTGTCAAGTAATTGTTTGCAAAATAATTTGTGAAATGCATTTTTCACATTCATATTCAATAAAAATAAAAAATGTGTATATTTTTCGGAAATTTTTTTTTGTACTCAATTCTCTTACTCATTCCTCATTAGAAAACATTAAAAAAATTATTTAACATATTCAAAAACAAAAGTTTATGGAACAAAAATAAAAACACTTGCCATTTCATGATGTCAAATAAATCTTTGAAAAATGCAAGAAACATAACACTTCACAGTGGGTATTATACTCTTCTACTGCAGGAACAATGGGGTATTAGAGAGACGTAATTTCCTGCGGCGAAGCAAAAACCATGCCATATTATCACGATGGTCCTAATAAAGATTGACGAAAATCGAACACAGCGCTGCACTAGAAGAGTATGACACTGTGAAGTGTGAAAAGTTGCCCGTGATGGTATGGGGATACATACGAGTGTCATGGGAAGGCGTTGGTGAACTGAAACTTTCTGCCGATATCATGACGAAGGAGTTTCACTTAAGCACTCTTCAAAACGAATTGAAAAAAAGTGCTCATAATTTCGGCTTCATCGACACTTATAAGGCCGAAAAGTTAAGATACAAAGTGTATCAGGGCAATAATCTTAAGCCCAAATAGGTCTTATGCCGGATCTGGGTGTTGTATTATTGCAGTAAGTGATAGGCCCAAGGGGCCGATATGAACAGCATCGAAAATTAATGGGCTTACTGAAAAAAAAAAAGTTGCAAAACGGGTTCCAACAAATAAAAACGCTCAAATAAGAGTTATTAAAAAGGAAATGACAAAAATATGCCGGAAACATATGATTTACAAAAACTTATAGCATCTATTCCAAGAAGGATACAAGCCGTGATTGATATTCGTGGTGGACACATCAAGCTTTGAAGTTTTTCTTATGAGTTGATTAATTTCTTCATATGTTCCTTGCATTTTGCAAAGAATTATTTGACACCATGAAATCGTGTCCATGTCATGAAATTGTTCCATTAACTTTTGTTTTTGATTATATCAAATAATTTTTTTGTTGTTTTCTAATGAAGAATTAGTGAGAAAACTGAGTACAAAAAAAAATTTAAAAAAAAATATGTACATTTATTATTTTTATTCAATATAAAAGTGGAAATTGTGTTTCATAATTTATTTTGCAAACAATTACTTGACAGACTGTATATAAATATATATATTTCACAAGCGTTTTAAATACAAAAATTGGCTCTTTAAAGATCAACAGTACTTTACTTTTACGAATTTATTTAGAACGATGTTGATCAGGTCACGAGTGCTTCCAAAAAGAACGAGAAACTCATTAGGAAAGTTTGATTTTGGCTTCGAAATGGTTTGCATAGCGGATATAAAGAGAGCTGGTTACAACGGCATAGTTGCGTGTTTGTTATTCGCAAATAGTTGGATATTTACAATTTGGCCAGAGCTAACGACAACGCAACCACCTACGCACTATACTGGGATAACACTGGTCAACACTAGTTTTGGTGTCGAGAATCTGTAATTTTTTTTAACTAGGGACCTTATATCGATTACATTATTAGCAAAAATGTTGATATCCTACGTGTAGTTTTCAAGATATTGCCTTGTAAAAAAAAGTTTACATGAAAAACAACTTACATTATTTAAATAAAACTTTATTTTTTGCGTATTTCGTGAATGAGGTGTGGTAGGGACTATCACGTTGCATCCCCCAGCAATAGTCAGCCATCATATGGCGATACGATCGGCCTTGGTATCTTTCTTCCATAGTTTTTAGTCCTGGTGAAACCGCTCCCCCTGTTATTCGCTATAGGATCCAAGATTTTCTGGGAATTGGTCGAGATGACTGTGAAGATAGTTCACTTTGATGGACAATTTACATCCTAAGTTATTAAAGGGCTCTAGCATGTCATTTACAATTTCAGAGTAGTTACTCATTCGTTCGCTTTCGTTCGTCAAGAGTAGACGTGTTTTATTTTTCCTAGTGATTTTCTATATTTTCCTTTGTATTAATGGATGATTTTTGCGGCAAGTGCAATCGAAGTTTTGCTAGAGGCGAAATACAAATTGTGCCGTGCAGTGGATACTGTAAAAAAGTATTTCACCGTGGATGCTGTGAGGGTCAGCTTACGGAATATGACCTCAGACTACTGAAGCAGAATCGTAATCTGAGTTATTTTTGTTGCGACTGTATTGGTGTTCCTGCGAAATTGGTTAGGGGCCATGAATCTCTGTTGGAAGCGCATAAGCTAAGCTTGGAGAAATTAACATATGTCTTCGAGGTGCAAATTAAAGCTCTGACTGAGCAATTACTGGATGCAAGAAAATGTTTAGTGGATAAAATAAATAAACAAGAAATCGACTTTGCATTACAATTCTCAAATCTGTCTTCTGATGTCTCTGCGCTCAAACAATTAATTTGTGTAAACAATAACAATTTTGGCGCGGTTGTTGCTGCTAATAATTCTCTTAGTGACTCTTCAGAAATTTCAATAATTTCTAATTTAGTGAGTGAAGTTCGTGAGCTGAAAACTGCATTAACGCCAAATAAACGCAATAACAATAAAAAGTTAAAAAATAAAAACAATGCTCCTGATGCTGTTGGAGTTTTTTCATCTGATTGTATGGTTTCTGCTGCTCTTCTTCTTCTTCTAAAACCGGTTTTGAGTGCAATAAGGCATTGAACTCAGTTAATTCTGAACAAGTGTTGGTGGGTGGTGAGCATGTCGCTCTCTCTGGATCTTCGTCGAATAAAACTTTGGTTGTTGTTGAGGATGCTGATGCTGCTGATGCTGATGCTGTTGATGCTGTTGTCGTTGCTGGTCTACGATCTTCGCCGAATATTTCTGTTAATTCTGCTTCGCTTGTAGCTGAGAAAAATGCATTTGTACCTGTGCCATTGCCTTCGTCTATAGTTTCAAATGATTCTCCTTCTCATGAGAACAATGATAGTCAGTGGAGCAAAGTGATAAGTAAAAAAAGAAATAAACGTGCATTTGTTGTTGGCAAAAATAATAATAATGACCTTGCAGTGACTGACCGTAAGAGATGGGTTCATCTCTCTTCGTTTAAACCTTCTGTCTCTGAAGCTGATATTATTGAATATGTAATTAAGCATTTAAAAATTGAGAGAAATAGTATTTCTTGTTTTAAACTAATTAAAAAAGATGCCAAAAATGATGAACTAAGTCATGTAAATTTTAAATTGGGAGTTGATGCGGTGTTCTATGAAAAAATCATAGATCCGAATTTGTGGCCTATTGCTGTTAAAGTAAAGGATTTTCAGTTTTTTCCAAAAGTGGTAACTCAAACGAAAATCACGTAATGAATTCTATTAGTAACTATCCACTAAAAATTTATTACCAAAATGTTTCTGGCCTCAGAACTAAATCAAATTCAATGTTTGCTTGTACTTCCGAATGTGATTACGATATAATTATACTATCTGAAACCTGGCTCAATGAAAAGTTTTATAGTGAAGAGTATTTTGATCCTCGTCTGTATAACATTTATAGAAAAGATCGTAACATTAATGCAACTGGTTGTCTTCGTGGTGGTGGCGTTTTAATTGCGGTCAATCGTAGTTTTACTTCTTCATCAGAGTTATTAGTAAATGCTGATGTGCTCTTGGACCAGTTATGTGTGGTGATAAAGGGTTTATCTGAAACTCTCTACATCACTGTTTCCTATGTGCCACTTAACAGTATCCTGGACTTGTACAAATGTCATGTTGATAATATATCAGCATTAGTTGCTTCTTTTCCTAATGATAAATGCCAATTGATGGTTTTTGGTGATTTTAATCTGTGTGGAATTTCCTGGTCTCAACTGCCTGGTGCTAATTATCTCTCTGCATCTAATGTTAACAGTATTACTGAAATGTATGTTATTGATACATTTTCTGAGCTTGAACTTATTCAAATTAATAATTGCTTTAATGGTTTAAATAGGTTATTGGATTTGGTTTTTATTTCCAGTAATATTAATTATAACATGTATGTTTCTCCTTTTCCATTATCAGTTCTAACTCTGCATCATGTTCCTCTAGAACTTGAGTTTTCATTTTACAAATATCTAAGTTTTTCTAACAAAGTTCATACTTTTCATTTCAATTTTAAAATTTGTAATTTTAACTTAGTAAAAACTGCTTTTAGTAATATTGACTGGGATAGTGAGTTCCTCCACTTAGACACCTTGTCCTGTTTTAATTCTTTTAAGAATCTTGTTTCGTCTGTTTGTAATAAATATGTTCCTAAGGTGAAGGATTGTGTTTTTAAGTTGCCTTGGTATTCGAATGGCTTAAAAAAACTTAAAAAATTACGTACGAAATATTATAAAAAGTATTTAATTACCAAGTTAGATTCCTATTTTCTAAAATACAGACACTTTATGCGTGAATTTAATTTTTTAAATAAATACCTTTATAACCAATATGTTTCTAAATTTGAAGTTAATATAAAGTCAAACCCGAAATCTTTTTGGCGATATATTAAATCTAAAAAAGGTTGCTCTAACATTCCTGCTTTGATGTATTTTGGTGATAAATTATCTAATGATGCACTAGGTACAGCAAACCTTTTTGCTGATTTTTTTAAATCAAACTATGAATTACCTATTAATAATAATACTCAAGTACCTGTTAATGTGGATCCTGTGTTAGATTTTGGGTCCCTTTCTTTAACTCTTGATGATGTTTTAAAAGGTATTAATGGCCTTAAATCTTCGACTCGTCTTGATGATGATGGATTATGTTCTTTTTTCATCAAGGTGTGTGCGGAAATTTAGCCTATCCCTTAATGGTAATTTTTAATAATTCTCTGCAAACGGGTGTATTTCTGGCTTGTTGGAAAGTTGCCGTTATTACTCCTATTCATAAGGGTGGTTGCAAAAATAATGTGGCAAATTATAGGCCTATCTCTAAACTAAATGTTGTCTCCAAGCTATTTGAGTCCATTGTAAAAGATAAACTCTTCTTTGCTATCAAACATTTTATTTCGCCTTACCAGCATGGCTTTGTCTCGGGGCGTTCAACTATTTCAAATTTAGTTCTGTTTTCAGAATATTGCTTATCAGCGTTTCAGCAGGGTTGTCAAGTAGATGTTATCTATACTGACTTCTCAAAAGCGTTTGATAAAATATCGCACTCCCTTTTAATTAAAAAATGCAAAGCATTGGGCTTTCATTCCAGTTTTTTGTATTGGTTAAAATCATACCTACATAATCGCCAATGTGTAGTAGTTTTTGATAATGTAAGGTCTTTTATTTTTTACGCTACTTCAGGTGTTCCTCAAGGTAGCATTCTGGGTCCTTTGTTGTTCGTCATTTTTATTAATGATATTACTTCCTTATTTGTTCATTGTAAATGTTTGCTTTATGCTGATGATCTCAAAATCTTTTTAAAAATTAAAAATGAATCTGATCCTGCTCTCCTTCAGTGTGAACTAAATAAACTTTATAATTGGTGTAAAGTGAACTGTCTTTTTCTTAATCTTAATAAATGTGTTTTCATGTCTTTCTCTAAGACCATTCGTTCTGTCTCTTCTTCTTATCATATTTCTAATACTACACTTATGTCCGTCTGTCAGTATAAGGATCTTGGTGTTATTTTCGATTCTAATTTCAATTTTCGGTCTCATTTGGACTATATTATTCCAAAGGCTTATGCGATGCTTGCCTTTATAAGGCGGAATGGCTCCTCTTTCAGGGATCCGTACACGCTTAAAGTTTTATTCAATAGTCTTGTTCGGTCTAGATTAGAATATGCATCAGTCATTTGGAATCCCTATTATGTAATGCATATTGCCAGGCTTGAAAGAGTGCAAAAATCTTTTACTAGGTTTGCTTTACGTTCTTTAAACTTTGAAACTGTTCTTCCACCATATGATGCGCGCTGTCTTTTGCTAGGCTTAAAATCCTTGGAAAATAGAAGAAAAATTTTGTCATTACTTTTCTTATCTGACATTGTTTCGGGTGGAGTTGACTGTCCTGCACTTCTTAGTATGATACAGTTTAATATCCCACGTAGAGCTCTTAGATACTGTGAAACTTTTTATTTAAATACGGTTCGCACTAATTATGCTGCTAATGCACCTATCTTTAGAACTTTAAAGTTGTTTAATGACATCACTCAAGTTCATAATTTAGATTTTACTGTATCCAAAAATATGTTGAGGGTGATGCTTAATAATATTCTTTAAGTATTTTAGTGTTAATTTTAAATTTTGTTATTCTAGTCTGTAAGAACGCATTGTTCATAGATGTAATTATAGAAATAAATAAAAAAATAAATAAATAAAAAATAAATAATTTCCGACAAAGTTTATTTTGCTTTCCAACCTCCATCGTCTCATGTGCGACCCAATCTCTATTTACCCAGTGTTGATGCTCGGCACGACTGTCCCACAGACAATAAAAGCATGGATATTTGGTGTTTCCACTTTGCTAATAAGAAGTCAACCATTTTTAGATCAACACAAATACTCCATTGGTGTTCACTGTATTTAATTTTGTCTAGCACAAGTGAAATATTTTGATATTTTTCTTTTAGTTTTGTTGAGTGAGCAATAGGAACTGAACCAAATTTGTTGCCATTGTGTAGAAGAACACACTTTAGACTTCGTTGTTTGATATCTCTGGGCCTAGTCAACCATTTTCACTAGATGGTGTCTCATTTAAAAGCGAATAGGTAGACAAACACAATAAGATCGGTATTTAGTATTATGATTAAAACTACGATTTAGGATACTATTTTCAAAACTGGAATTTTTACAAAGTCCTATTTAACTAAAAATCTAAAATATTGCGTAAGGGGTCATATGGGACAGCATTGCCGCCCAAAAGTCTGTTGCCTAGTGTCCAGCAAGTAAACCGTTTGGTCAGTTTATGATAAAACACATACTTTCGCATACGCTGCTGAAGGTGATCGAATGATCAATTTCGGTGGAGGAATTAATTAACCACATCAGTTTTAGTGACCAAGAACATTATTCTATTGGGAATGGTGAAAAGATCGTGATTTTACATGGACGCTGATCTTCTTCTAAGCGCGATAAAGGAGATCTCAAGCTGGATAGGACATAATCAAGGTTGTATCAAAGATTACAGCATTGTTTGTGGAACCAGGTTTATTAAATAACCAATATTCTAATACGATATCACTTAAATTGCTTAAATTTTGCGGAAAAGAGCAAAATTAAATTTAATAACTAAATCTTCAAATGGACATAGACATTTCTATATGAAAAGAATAAAATAACCTTAAAAAGACAAATTCAATAGTCGGAACTTACATAAAATAAATTTTTTGCTTAAATTGAAGCTAGCATTTTTTTTTTTTTGTTCGAATGATGAATTGAAAACTTTAAGTTAAGTAGTGCCTAGCATACATATCGTCACCTCAGAGTGTAAGTGTCCTATCAGAAAAAAAATGAAACTGAGAAAACAGCGTTTTAAAGTTATCTACTCTGCGATTTGTTATTTAAGGATTATTAATGTTTTTTTTTATTATTTTGCTTCTCTGTAATTCCCTATACGGTATTTGAAATAAATTTATTGAAACTTACCTTTGATTTTTCTGTAATTAAAATTGTCCGGATTTGTATGATTTAGGACATTTGCATTCTAAAACTCCACATAAAAGGTATATTACGTTTGATCCAAAACACACAAAAAGTCTTCTTTTTTTATTCGTGAACATGTTTTATGAGTGGCATTTATGGGGCCAGTCTGTATCTTCGATTTTGGGTAAAAACCAGGTTTTAACTTTATTTTGCTATGAATATGGACCTATAACTTGAAATTATCAATACCACTACATGAGTTTCCAAACACCAAAGCTCTACTTGCGGAGAGACCACAGTTTTCTAGAAGTATTCTAGAATATGTCATGTATTTGAACATGTTTACTATACATACAATGTACAGCTAAATAATAGAGCGAGAATGATGGCAGTGATGCAGCAGTGGCGTTTCTTTTGCTGCGACTATGAAATATTTTTTTTAATGGACACCAAAATTGTGTGTCCAACGACATCCGCTACAACGCTTATTTCAATTATCAGCCATACTTAAACTATCCATTAGAAAAAAAAAATAATTGGGAGGAAATAACCATGAAAATGCAACGCTACCTCCAGGACTATTATTAATACATACGGTAAGACCCACAACAAGGCAATAAGTTTGGTTATTATCAAAAAAATTACCGACTCAAAAGTCGTACAATTTTTAAGAGCAAGCGGTGGCATCAGAGACTTTGTTCTGCAGGCAACTATAAAGTTGGAAATAATCAAATAATCTGTATTTTCGAAAACATTCGTGATATCTAGGAACCATGCGAAGGCATATTGATGTGAATGAAAATGTATCGCCACATACGGTCCTTTGCTAATTTTTTTCTACATATTGAATTTGAATTCTATCATTTTATAAAACTGACACCTGAGGTCGTTCGTTATAACTATAATTTTAGTTTATCTGATTTCGCTCATTTAAACAACACTATTTTGGATGTTGATTGGGAGTCTCTTTTGGAGAATACTGATACTATTAATTGCTTTAAGACTTTCATAAATAAGATAAACAATATCTGCCTTAATAACATTCCTCAATTTCGGCGTAATAATTACAAAGTTTCTTGGCATAATAGAGCTTTAAAAAAGCGAAAAAACTTAAGAAATAAATTTCATAGCAAATACAAAGCTACAAGTAACTTCGTATTTAAAAGTAAATATTTACTTTATTCAAGAGAGTACAATTTTCTTGAAACATAATTGTATGAAAATCATATACGTAATTATGAAAAAAACATTAAATCAAACCCTAAGACTTTCTGGCGTGTTATTAAATCCAAAAAATTATCTGGAAGCATTCCGACAGCTTTATATTTTAAAAATAAGGTAGTTAATTCCACTGATGCTGCTGCTAATTTATTTGCTGAATTTTTTAAAAGAAACATGGACACTAATACGGAGTTCAACTGTGATCATATTTTTGATGTTAATTCTTCTATTAATTTTGGATCCCTTCATTTGAATAATGATGATATTATTAATGGTATTTTAAGCCTAAAGTCTTCCACTCAGACTGATAATGATGGTATTTCTGCTCGTTTTCTTAAAGAATGTTTATCATCATTAGTGTTTCCACTTAAACTAATTTTCAACAAATCACTAGCTGAAGGAAACTTTATTAATGACTGGAAAATAGCTTTTATTACGCCAGTTCATAAAAAAGGTAGTAAAAGTGATGTGTCTAACTATAGACCCATTTCTAAATTGACAAACATTTCTAAGCTTTTTGAAAGTGTCGTAAAAAATAAAGTTTTCTTTGTTGTTAAAAGTTTTTTGTGCTTAAGTCAACATGGTTTTATTCCAGGCCGTTCAACTGTCTCGAATTTGGCTATTTTTACAGAGGATTGTATTTCTGCTCTGCGTGTTGGTTCACAAGTAGATGCAATTTACACGGACTTCTCTAAAGCCTTTGATAAAGTTTCTCATAAAATTCTATTAAGTAAACTTTGTCAAATTGGTTTTCACTCAGTATTTCTTAAGTGGATTAAATCTTACTTAGCCAATAGAGTCTGTTACGTGGTTGTCGATAACTATAAATCTCAACCATATTTGGTAACATCTGGTGTACCGCAAGGTAGTATATTAGGACCGTTGCTATTTATACTATTTATTTATGACATTAGTAATTGTTTTACTACATCGAAATATCTTTTATATGCTGATGATCTCAAAATTTACTCAGCCATTAATAACTATGTTGATTTTGCAAACTTACAGTCTGAGTTAAATAATTTGTATTTATGGTGTCAAAAAAACAAATTGCATTTCAACATTGATAAATGTTTCCATATAACTTTTCATAAAACGAATAACATAATTGACTACATATAAGTATCATTTTGCTAGTACACAATTAAAAAGAGAGAGTGAAATTACTGACTTGGGTGTCATTTTTGATGAAAAGATCACTTTCATCAGCCATTATGATTTCATTATTTCCAAATCCTATGCCATCTTAGCTTTTGTTAGAAGAAATAGTTCAGAATTTTCTGACCCATATACTTTAAAATTGCTTTATACATCGTTAGTTCGATCTAAATTAGAATATGCTGCCTTTACAAGTCAAGATGTTTGCTGTTAAATCTTAAGTCCCTCGAAATAAGAAGAACGATTTTATCTTTATTATTTATCTATGATATCATAAATAGTTATATTGATAGTCCAATCCTGTTAGAATCCATTTCAATCAACATACCTGTAAGGAATCTACGTTGTAACGAACTGTTTCATGTTGGTTTGGCCAGAACAAATTATGCTGCAAATGCTCCTGTTGCTAGAGCCCTTGCTGAATTTAATTCAATAAATTTTGTTTATGGCTTGGACTTTAATTTTTCTAAAAATGTATTTAAGTCCATACTAAATTCTGTTTACACTTAGTTATAGTAATTATGTTCATTAAATTGTTATTGTAGTCTGTAAGAATTCTGTTCTATATAAATAAATAAAAATGAAATGACACATCTTTTTCCACAAAAGTTTTCAATTACATAGTTAATATTTGATCACAGATGAATGCACTGGTATAAAAAACTGTACGCATTATATTTATCTCATTTTTCTATCGCGTTTATAAATTTCTGATGGACAGTATCACTTTATTACTGGCGTTACCTTTTTGTTTGACATTAGCTGACTCCTTTTTGGTTCACATTAGTTGGCTATGTTGTGTTCGAAGGCGTTTATTTGGTAAAGGAGTGTAAAACGAATATAATATCCAAAGCTTTTAGTTTCTCTAGCACTTCAAGTAACTTACATATTTGAAGGTGAGGTTGTTCAATTTTGCATGAACGTTTTCCGCATTGCAGACAAATCTACTTCAATTTGTTGGCCATATCATATGTAACAGCTGTTTGTTGAAACATTTTTTCTACATGTGGGAAAAACTTAACAGCTCAGACATTTCATTCAAAATAGTACTGGATTTTGAGGAAAAAGGAATAGTTTTGGTAGAAAATGAAGGAGCCTTATTCCGTTCGAAAGTGAGAACCCTTATAGTCTTTCCTTCTTTATAGTGTTTCCTTCTTATAAGCAGCTATTACAATAAATTTGTAATTCTATCTATGAAAAGTAATATCTTAATCCACAATACTAATACTTTTAGAAAAAAAAAAACCCAAAAACGAAGGTACATGTAGCATTTTATTGAAAAAAGTACACGTTGGTTATTATTCATCAAGCAAAAACAACACAAACATCAATGGTAAGTATAGGAACAACAAAATAATTTAAAACACATGACAAAAAGCAACAGAGTACTATTTTTTGACATTGTATCAGTTGTTTTTTATTTATTATACATAGTATTGTTGTTTTTATTTGTCTCTCCTTGAAACAGTAACAGCACCACTATCACCCACCACCACATATTGCACTTCTTTCGCATTCTGCTTCAGCTGCCTGTCGTTCGGCCGGTCGTTCTATACTCACGGCCAATGTGCTTTCGTATTTTAATATGTTGATCCCTAAAAACAGGCAACGTGTTTTTGTCACTTACGTTCTTTTCGCTTCTATGCAACACATTCAACACCACAAGGCCTGCTCCCTCTACGTCGTGGTAGAAAAAAGTATGGAAGGACATATTGAAGCCTAAGTCGGGCAACCACCACAGTCGATTATTGAACAAGGATACGTTCAATGCCATGAACACCTGCCGACGACCATAAGAGGCGTGAGCTGAGAGCAAAGAGAGAGTGCTGCGCCGATGTATATGACGCAGCGGCCGATGAAAACGCAGCAAATGTGAATTTATTTTTAATGAAGACGAAGCTCCAATATATGAACCAACCTGTTACAACAAGGTAAGCAGCAGATGGTCGTTTATCATTTGTAACAGGTAGTTCTTTCTCTTTTGGCTATGTGGTAGATAACTAGTAAAAAACTTAGAGAGAGCTTTCGTAAATATGAGACAAAAAGCTTTCAGATGTTCTTTTTAATTTCGCTTTCTGAGGATACTAAAACTTGCTATAAAAAGGGATAGAAGAACCATTATTATTTAACTAATAGTCTTAGGAAAAATACCAAAAAAACGATGACCACTGCATATTTTCTATAAAAATAAGTAATTTTTAAGCTAGAATTTATGAATGTATCATATTAATTATTAATTGCATCGAACTTCAGAAATTAAATTTTTTGTTTTTCAAAATGACATATATGTACACGGTTAGAAATCTTGGAATATATTTTAATACAAGCGAAGTATTACAAAGATTTTTAATACAATTTTGATTACATTTAATACTTTTGAATATATTACAAAATTGTGTAAGATATTTTGTATTAAATTTTAATACAGTTCAAACATTAAAACGATATTTTATAGCAGTTGGAAACAATTTGATGCTATTGCAAGTATGTATTACATTTGATTTTTAAACCATATTGTATTATATTTAATACTTTTGTTATTAAATTAAAAAAAAATATATGTCGTGTCCACTGGGATTCGAACATATTTCCCTTTCAATACAATGGTTGCATGAGCAGTTTAACGACATCAGCCAACGTAGTATCATATTTTGGTTGGCTAAAAGTATATTTAAATTATCAATTGACAACAACGTAAAATAAAAGTTCAATTTCATTTTGACGAAAAAGTGAGTAATTGAGTTTTAGTCATTCACAAAAATGATGACAGTAGCTGAGTTGGTAAAGATATTTTGAACAGTGGAATGCCGTAGGACGACGACCTTGGTTCTGACCGGTGACACTTGTAAAAAATTTCAGTTCTCTTTAAAGTTTTAAGAACCCAACACAAATAAATATACATTTACCAATTTAATTAATACAAAAGCAGCAGATGTCGCAAAAATAGTTTTTTAAATCTTAATAAAAACGAGTATTAAATTTACAAATTTGTATTATGAGTTTTAATATCTAGGCAGTGTTGAATTTTAATACAATTCTGGTGTAGTCATATATGTAAGCCCAAAAGTATTAAAATTTATTCCAAAATTTCTTACCGTGTAGTAATGAATACCCAATTTATGAAATTTTGCAGGAGATCAAAACACCATAACCTGTCGATTATATAATGATCAGAGTCAATTGTAGGCAGTAGCAGTACTAATGGGAGGAGGAAAGGCACAACCGCCCCGGTTGCAATTTTTTGGGGTTGGCAAAATGGTCCTCGGAATGCATTTTAAATAATAATAAATCAAAAATTTTTACAACTTCAAAATTTTGTGAAAACTTCAAAGTTTTTTGTACAGATGGGGATGCAGATTGTTCATCGTCCCTCCGCCACTAATGGTAGGCGTTGTGTTAGATACAATTAATCAATATTACACTTACGCAATACAAGTTATTGAATAATTAAAAGGCCAAGCCAAAATCATTTGGTTTACGAAAGATGACCCTTTTTCTTTTTATTTTCAGAGTTGATATTTATTATAATGACCATTGTACGACCTCCACAGCCTGCGTTATTCAGTAAACCAACATTTTTTTAACTTAACATCAACAATTTGGGAGCAACTTATTTTATTACTTTAAGTCAAATCTTTTTACAATATTTAACCCTTCGTTGCATACTGATGCAGATATGCATCATACATTTAAATTGCTCGCATGTTGTAACGTATAAAAATTTTATTTGAACATTCATTTTTTATTAGTTGTACGATGTATAAGCAACGTTTATATAGATATTATATAGTTTTAGTCGTTGTCGTTTTGAAGGAATCGGAAGTCACAGTCATTTACATCAAAGTATTGTAAAGTCGCAAAAACTGATCTTAAATTTTACTGAGAAAAGTAATGAAAAAGTGAAATTATATTTGAAAGTAATTTTTTTTTGTGTAAGTAATATCACAAAAAGCAATTTTTATTTAAAATAAGAACTACTTTTCGTACGAAATCTGTTCTATTCGTGCATTTCATACATGATGCAAATCTGCAACACTATGCGTTTACGTGAAAAAAATTTCATAACGTTTATGAATGGCTAACTTTCTGTCTGATACAGATCTGGTGAAGGTTTTGGTAGCTTGGAGCGACAATGTAGATGATTTTGATATCGGACAATAGGATGAAATTGCCAATAAAGGCGATTACGAAAATCACGGAATTACTATCATAAGAAGGATGATGATATCCTCAGAAATAACTAAATATCTTGTGAATGATCTGAAAGCTGATGTTCGTTATTCAGGTGCCCAATGTATGGCATTATTGTGGTCCTGCTGTAGGTAAAACAACAATATCGAATAGGTACACTGGTCGTAAATGTGTATAAAAACATTCAAGGATTTCTTCATTTTAACTGACATAATGCAGTGGTACCAAGAGTACATCCAACTCATGAGGGGCTGCATAAGATTCGACCTGTTTTGATCCACTTCATAAATAAATTTTTGTCCATTCCAAGAAAAGAGTGTCTACCTCTGGTTGTGTTACAAAAAATCGCAGTAATCTAAATCAATATATGCCAGCTCAACCTGGAGTTACAAAAAATCTGTAATAAGTGGAATATCCGGATTTACTTATAATTTCGAAACATGTACCAAAAAAAAATTGGATGAAATCTTACTCAGCGGCTCAGGACTTCCATACTCCAATATATTCAACACCAATTTCATGCCGGCCTTTGGCTGCAGTTCACTATAATACGTCCGAGACCGGCTTTGCTAGCCGCAGTAATTGCACACACAAGTTAGTGAAGAATGCTATTATCAAGCTCAAAATAAATAAAAAGGAAGTCCGAGCGCGCTCTAAGTGTATAGACTTGCTCAAAATAATCCCTCGGATAACATACTTCAAGGCCATCGGTCATGTGTTGCATTTTTGGAATAATTTCCAAATATGCATTCTTTTACATTAAGCAATTATTTTATTTTTTTAGAATAATAAAATTCCTTCTTAATGCATGGCGTTGCAGATATGCACCATGTCGAAAACACCTATTTTTCTGGAAAACTAAGGTCCGAATTTTTTTTTAATAATGTTTTCAATGATTGGTTTGAGGAATGTGATTCAAAAAAGTTTTTTGCTTTTGAAACTAGAAAATCTTGCAACGAAGGGTTAACAATTGGCCTCCAATTTCAGCAAAACCAGAATATGATTACCCCTATTTTACACTCTGTTTACATATTAAATTTCGTATAATTTATGACAGCTCGACCAATTTTGAATGCCACCATATATTATTAACAAAAGTGATAGAAAACATAAACTACGTGACGGTGCTAGTCGCAAGGACATAAATTTATATCCGAATATTCCTTGCATGTATCTAAAAATTGCAATGTTAAAAAACAAAAAAAAAAAATAGACAAATGGATGGATGAAGCAACGCTAAAAAAATTGTGAAACAACACTGACATGAAGGTGTTATTACACAAGGCTAATTTTAGAGTTTGTTTATTTATATGAAGAAGAGCAAAGAGCATATACCCATAGGTCATAGAATTTTTACGTTTAAAAAAAAAATGTTTATTCTGCGATTGTCAAGCAATTTATTTAAAACCAATGCCAAAAGACTGCAATATGTTATTATACCGATTGTCACCAATCCTGCAAAAATGCATTAACATCCCATTTTATCGTTTTTCTAAGAGTGGCTAGATATGTATTTAATTAGTCTGAGGTGTTATTGGAAGAATTGCTCTTGTCAGCCCTCCCCTACTTGATTAAAACGTATTCGTTACAAATATTTCGTTTCGAAAATAAACGCATTGGCTTGTATGTAACAGTCAAAATCTATCTATACTATTTATATAAAATTGCTTAAATGGAAATGGTTTGTAACGCCAAACCGCAAAATATACTGAACCGATTTTAATAGTTTATGTCTTAAAACAACATATTTGCACTAAAAAAGGTTATTGTATACTTATTTCTATGATTTTTTTGAGTTAAAAATGCTATTTTTTCTTTTTTATTAGGATTAAGTTTTTTGCAAAACCTCACACAATAATTGTCGTTCGATTTGTCGTCGCTTAATTGAAGAAGAGGCTCAGCCGAGACAGCGTTTTTTCTCATTAAGGGCGGTGTCACGCCGCATTTAACTCATTTCCGGCCGAGAAAAATTTTTTTTGTCGAAAATGTAATTCCTTCCATTGACTGTCTATTATGAGCCTATATAGCTTTTAAAAGTAAAAAAAATAAAAATATCTTTCGTCCTTTATCCTGTAGGAGGTGGTCGAAAAATCGACCAATGGCTGTTACCGGTAACAAAAAAGGAAAAAATTGGAATTAATTTTTTTTTTTAAATAAACCTTTTTTGCTAATTTTTTAAAAGGAATTACATTATTAAAAGTACAGCTTTAATTTTTTATAGACAGAATACAAAAAATAGATGAACATTGCAGCGAATCTACATAGTAACCGTGTGCTTATAGCAATGCTTGCAGTGACAATGTTTTCCATGCGGTGCTTGTTGTACTAAATGCCCATTCCCATGTTGCCTTTCTGAAGGGTGACCGTATTCAGAATCGTTATCCGAGGTAACTTCTTGAGTCAGCAAGTAGCATGTAACTTCACTTCGAAATTCAAGTTTTCACATAACTTTTAAAGATTTATGTCAAGCTATAAGGAAATATGGTATATTTTCTAGGCGTTTACAAGAGCGGTATTCGAGCATGGATGAAGAGTGGTCACCACCATTTCTTACCGCATATAGAAATTCTGTAGTTAGCGGCAGCATTATCGTGTAGATCAATGCTACACATGTATTAATGATGTGTGTAGATTAAATGCGATTAAGTTACTAGTACTCAGTTATGTCTTTTTTGTCCAGCGGTCGCAACGGCTAGCTGTTTGAATTGGGGTCACATTTTCAAAATTTGTAGCTTAGGTAACATCTGCGGTGTCCGACTATCTAACTAGAAAATCTTAATTTTTCTTACCAAATCTATAATCAATTACATAATTCTCTCAGTATAGTGCTTTGAAGAAATTCGTCAATTTGTCTGATACTAAACCGAACTATTTTTTGCATTTGTGCGAAATTTCGTTTTACTGCCAGAAATAATTATTTCATTATAGCGAAGTGAAGTTTTCGCATCCATGGAATGTGCCAGACTTCTTGTCGAAATTCGTCAATTTTTTGTTCAGAGCTTGTCTAAGTTTTTCCTAATATTTTTAAAAATTTGGTAACACTACATTTAATAACTCTCTCAATATAGATTTCAATATTTTTTACTTGTATGGATCGTAGGCGTGTCCTTGAACCGATTTCACCCTTTTACAATCCCAAGAAGCTTCTTTGAAGGTGTGGCGTGTGTTACAAATTTCATTTGATTAGTTTGTTTGATTTTCTCGTATTCGTGATTTCCACAGCCAGACAGACGGATACTGCTAGATCGACTCAAGTGGTGACGCTGATCAAGGATATATATACTTTTCTATACCTTCTACTCCGCCATTTACGCTTTGCAAATAGAATGGCAATCCTTCTGAGTACGAAGCGTGTAATCCTCTCTCAAAATTTGCAACTAACCTTACTTGAACAAAATAAACATGATGTACTGAATCTTGCTATTTTGATATTCATAACAGCCATTGGTCGATTTTTCGACCACTTGATTTCTCATTAAAATTCAGTATAACTAACCTCATATCAATTAATGAAATTAAACTGATTTATTAAGAAAGAACTTTTGTGAACAGAACTGCATTTAAACTTTTTCATTTTGAAGCTATTTATATTTAAAAAAAAAAGTTTTAAAAAGTGTCTAAAAAAAGGACTTTTTAAATATATTTTTTTCAGTGTATAGAAATAAAACAGTAATCATGAAATAACGTTTTCACAAAACTATAAGTATCAAAGTTTATTTTAATAAAAAAGAAAGAGGAAGAAAGCATTTCCTTTTTTTAAAAAAAAATAATTTCTGCGACTAAAATTTATTGGTCGAAAAATCGACCAGTGGCCGAAAATGAGTTAAGAATAAAAAGCTTCTAATTACCTTTCTTATTGTTCGGTCTATCTTCTTATTAGTTTAGTCGTGGCAACGTTTTTTCCCGTTAGGGGCGTGGCACTACCTACCATTAAAAAAAAAAAACATTGCACTCCCTCTCTTCACAGCCTTTCCTCCAAAAAAAAAAACTTAAGTGATTATGATTATGGCTGTTTACCAACTGCCTATTTATACACACATACATAGACTTCCGGCCTTTTGGGCATGTATCCTCTGGAGATCCCTTGGACACCCGTCCGGGGGTTAGCTAGTTGTGAGAAGGCGAGTCTCTCCTAGACTTAAAACTTGGAATGTGTGCGTAGGTTTTGGTTCCCACCACACATTATCATCATTTCCAATGAAAACCAAAACAGCCTCGGATAATAGCCCCCACTACGATGACGACCACTGCAAACGAAAAACGGACAATGATTTACGGATATGCACTTGGAATGTCCGGACCCTCCATAGGGAAGGTGCAACTACCCAATTGGCGGAAGCCCTCGTAAAAATAAAGGCTGACATCACCGCCATCCAGGAGATGCGATGGAAAGGAAAAGGCTGCTCTAAACGGACGAACTGTGATATCTTCTACAGCGGCCATGCGGAGAGGCGCAAATTTGGTTGCGGATTCGTTGTATGTCGAAAAGTACGGCACCTAGTTTCCCGGTTCATGCCAATAACCGAAAGGTTGGCTACGATCCGTATCAAGGCAAAATTCTTCAACATAAGCCTAATTTTCGCGCACGCCCCGACGGAGGAAAAGGACGATGCCACCACCGATGACTTCTACGCAAGCCTAGAGGACGTGTATGACCGTTGTCCGACCCACGATGTAAAAATAGTCCTCGACGATTTTAACGCGAAGGTCGGAAGAGAAAGCATCTTTGGCGCTACAGTCGGTCAGTTCAGTCTCCACGAGACCACTTCAAACAACGGTCTGAGACTGATCGACTTCGCCGCGGCGCGAAACATGGTAGTTAGTAGCACCAGATTTCAACACCTCGAAATTCACAAGGCCACCTGGCTGTCCCCGGATCAAAAAACGAAAAACCAAATTGATCATGTTGTGATCGACGGAAGGCACGCTTCAAGCATTCTGGATGTGCGTACATTTCGGGGGGTCAACATTGACTCCGACCACTATCTTGTTGCAGCTAAGATCCGCATGCTGCTATGCAATGCGAAGAATGTACGCACGGCCATGCAACGAAAGCTGGACGTCGCCAAGCTGCAATCACAACGGACTGCCGAGGCGTACTCCGCTCAACTCTCGCTTAAGCTAAACCAACCAACCTCTGGAACCGACGACGCCGGTGGACTTTGGACACACATCTCCCACTCCATGCGCGCTGCTGCCGAAGAGGTCAATGGTTTCCGACGCCCACAACCTCGAAACCAATGGTATGCCCAGGAGTGTCGCGATGCGACTGCTGCGAAAAACGCCGCATACAAGAAGACGCTGCAGTCAGCCGCAACGCAAGCCGTGCGAGAAAACTACCGCGAAAAGAGGAAGGAAGAGAGGCGCATTTTTAGACGTAAAAAAAGGGAGCAGGAAAAGCGTGAGCGTGAGGAACTTGAGGTGTACCAGGGCAAGAAGGATGCACGAAAATTCTATCAACAAGTTTAGCGTCTAACTCAAGGTTTCAAGCCCGGAGCATCCACTTGTAGAGACGAAAATGGAAATCTGGTTACAGATACACAGAGTGTACTGAGGTTATGGAGGCAGCATTTCTCCAACTTGCTTACGGGCGATGATCCCACCAATTCCGCCCAGAGAGAATGCAGTACGATACCACCAATCGATGATAACGCAGTGGAAGTACCATCACCTAGCCATGAAGAGGATCGAGTTGCTATCCAGCGACTCAAAAACAACAAAGCAGCGGGTGCTGACGGTGGCGATGAATTGATAAGGTGCATGCATCAACTCATCAGCAAAATATGGCTAGCGGGAAGCATGCCCGACGATTGGAATCTAAGCGTGCTTTATCCTGTAATAAAGAAAGGAGACCCGACAATCTGCGCCAACTACAGGGGTATCAGTCTTACTTCCATCGCATTTGCAGTCATAATATATGTAGCGAGTAGTCGTGTTTTTTCTAGTGTCCGCAATCTAACACTTTTTAATAAGGATAAATTTCTCCGAATTTGATCATTTTTGAAACGCGTTGCGGTTAAATATCACTATAACGATTTCCTGATATCTAAGTGAATTTGCAATCAATTTCTGCAATTGAATTATTGAATTTAATTTTTGTCTTTGATTCAAAATTAATACTTGCATCAAACATGTCACTACCTAAAAGCGCTAGAAGTACTTTGAACTCCAATAAGCAACATTCAACTCCAACTGCATCTGCTGGACCTTCTGTCAAACGCATTGATGAGTCATCGCCCGCAACAATGTCATTGTACTCCGACGCAACTTTAAATGCAAAATTAACATTTTTTAGGAAGAGCATCGTTGAGGAACTGACGACTGTATTGAGAACGTCTGAAGATCGAGTCTTGGAGAGGCTAGCAGAGATGTCAGCTGAGATAGCTAATTTCAAAAACACAATTAAAAATGTGATTGTAAAAGTGGCTGCAGTTGAAAAGGCTTGCTGTGAAATTAGTGTGATCAAGAGCGAAGTGCCTCAACTTCACTAAATGAAGAAATAATCGAACTCAGAAAGCAAGTGGACAAGTATGAAAATGATGTTGTTGCTACTGATGTTATCATACACGGAATCCCAGTCTCCCAACATGAGAGCTTACCAACTTTATTTGAGAAAATTTGCACTACGATTACGTGTGATATGCCTATGCTGCGAGATGTTTTTAGGCTTCGAGCTAACGTAAGCAACAACAACAACCCTCCAATAATTGTCAAACTCACGTCTGCATTTGAGCGTACTAAATTATTTAAGGCTGTTGCTGCTTTTTGCAAGTTAAAAAAAAAGACAACTTACGCTTAATGATATTGAGTGTGGTGCATGGTGTAATAACCAAGGTGGCGTACTTAAAAACGAAATTCTCAAAAGTTTGGGTTTCTTGTCCTTCATTGTCTTGTTTCGTAATATTTTTTTGACACTTCGGTGTTTTGATTAATTGGCCCGTTCAGCAACTTCAGTATTTTTGAAGCGCTTTAAACAACTTTTTACTGAGAGGTATTTGTGTTCAGTTTCAAAATTCTGATGCGAACAAAAAACTACGCTAAATAATGTAGCAGGCTTTAATATGATAGCAATATGGTAAGTCTTTTTTGTTTTTGCAATAACAACCACATCGACTAAGTTTTTAAGATTTAATGTAGTTTGCAGCTATCGTTCAGAAAATGTTCAAGACCTTACGCCTAAGCGCTGCAATTTATCAAAGCGTTTAAGTTTTCTGAATGGGCAATTGAAATGTTATGAATGTCAAAACTATAGCAAATAGGATGACAGATGATTGAAAATCGAGGCTCTCCCTAATTACTCCACCTTGGTTATTACACCATGGTGTGGTGAAGCGCAAAAATTTTTTATGCATGAGAGTTTGACTAAAACTAGCCGTGCTGTAATGCAGTATGCAGGCAAAAAGAAACTTGAAAAACGTCTCTTTGCTGTGTTTTCAATACGTGGAAAAATATTCGTGAAGAAGAGTCGTGAGAGTGATGCAGTGCTTGTATGTAATAGAGAAGGTGTGGATAGCGTAGCTGGAACTGCAAATTAGGGTGACTTCAATTTTTATAATTTTAAAATGTTATATTATTTTTTATTTCATTAGCATTATTTTTATTTCTCATTATTATTATTTTATTTATGCTTCATTTATTCCTTCATTTAATTCTTTTCAAAGGTTTTCTCTTTCTTTTGATTTTTCTTATTTTCTTTTTAAACTTTGATATGTTTGAAGCTCGTTTTTATTATTTTTGCTTTAATGAAACTTTATGATGTTTCTACTGGTGCTAATGAGAATTATAAGGCTATTGTTCATGTGCTTTAATGCTAGGAGCCTGAATTCGATTGTGCCAAATACATTTTTGAAAACTCTCCTGTAGATGTTGTGTGTGTGAGTGAAACCTGGTTCAAGAGTGGGGTTCCTGATGCTCGGTATGATTGGAATGGGTTTAAGCTTTTTAGAAGTGATAGGTGTGACAGAAGGGGTGGTGGGGTTGCAATTTATGTTAAGTCTGATCTGAATGCTAGGTTTGTTAATGCGAGTGATAGTGTTTGTGAGTTTTTGAATGTTGAGATACTTGATAATTGTACCAAGGTTCTAGTTTCTTGTGTCTATAACCCCCATAGAAGCCACAGCTTAGAGCCCTTTTTTTCTGACCTTAGTGACAGATTAATTAATCATGATTTTTTTATTATATCGGGTGATTTCAAAGTGAATCTACTGCTGAATGATTGCTTAGCTGAAAGTTTTGTTGATAATTTTACTTCGTGTGGATTAAAATTAATAAATTCTATTTTACCTACTCGATTTGCTAATGACTGTGATGCTAGTCTCCTCGATGTTTTTCTCATATCAGATATCTCTCTTTTGAATAAGTATGATCAATTATCTTTCTTATCTGACCATGACTGAATTTTTTGCTATTTAAATTTTAAATTTGGTCGAACCCCCCCCCTTTTTGTTTTTCTTATCGTGACTATAAGTCTATTAACATGAGGGCGTTGAGTGCTGAGTTGTCGCAAATATGCTGGAACGACTGCTGGTTTCATGACTCATTTGATGACAAGCTACAGCTCTTTATGAGCAAAGTAGAATATCTTTTTAATCATCATGTACCCGTTCGTACTGTGAGTGTTACTAATTCTAATTGTCCTTGGTTCACTAATCGTGCACTGACTGCAATTAGAAGAAGGAACAAACTGCAGTCTAAATGGAGAATGAACCGCACAAGTACAAACTGGCAGTACTTTCGTAGGGCACGTAATGCACCAACGTCAATACTTCGAGAGTACAAACGAATTTTTTTTGGGTCCAAGCTAATACGAATCTTTCGTCTAAAAAATTGTGGCAAAATATTCGTAAATACAAAATATTTACAAAAAATTCTAGTAAAGTATGGTCACCATTTTATAATATTCATATAAATAGAATTGAAAGAATTCAAAAAAATTTTATTCGTTTTGCTCTCAATGGCTTAAATTGGATTGACCCTTTAAACCTTCCTCCTTATGTGGATCGTTTAAAGTTATTACATATGCAGTCTTTGAGCTCGCGTAGAAATATTGCGGATATACTTTATCTGCATCAACTTGTAACTGGGTCTCTTGCTGCACCAGAGCTTCTTAACTATATTCATTTTAATAGTAATCGGAGGAGTACTCGTAACTCTTATCAGTTATTTTACCAACCGGTTAGTAGAACTAATTATATGGCTACAGCTCCTTTTAATCGCATGACAACTCTTATTAATAATTGCGAAGTTTATAACATTAGCTTGTCAAAAGGTCAACTCAAGCTTAGACTGAAAACTAACTGTAGCTAAATTTGTAGCTTAATGGTGGTGTGAATTTTTTTGTTTGTGTTGTCCGAGCCCCACAGCATGCTGGGTAAATTTTTTCTAACATTTATGCCTTGGACCACGTAAATTTATACATATAATTATTTTAATATATATATGTCTATTTTTACATGGTGTGAGTGGGTATGTTGAGAAAGTGCGATAAAGCTAAGAAAACATTATAAAATAAATAACAAATTAATGTGCATGATAATTTTTTCTATTCCATTTTTTATTGAATAAGCTTTTTACTTGGTATAAAGCTTCAATGCTAAATAGCTAAGAAGGCTATAATAGCTGTAGTAGCTAAACTCTATTATTATTATTATTATTAAATGTAGCTTAGACCCTAGAAAACTTAAGGATTTTTACGTGAATAGTTGCAACCACAGTCCCTCTGCGTTAATGTCTAATGAGGCATTACCCGCATTTGAAAGGTTCTCTCGGGCTAACCCATTTTACTTTTCAGCTGTAGCTGAAGACCAAGTAGCTAAGTGCGTATTAAAAGTAAGTTCTAATGCAGTGGGGATTGATGGGATGCCTATTAAATTCATTAAAATTATTTTGCCGCATATACTATCACCATTAACTCATATTTTGAACCATTGTCTTACTTGTTATCGATTTCCGGGCATGTGCAAGGTTGCGTCAATTATTCCTATTCCTAAAAACTCGACTGCCTCTACACCTAATGACTTTAGGCCTATTAGTATTTTACGTGCGTTAGCTAAAGTTTGTGAACGCATCATGTTTGAACAGATCACTCTTTATCTTAATCAGCACTCTCTTTTATCCCCATTTCAGTTTGGCTTTCGAGTTGGGCATACATAGCTGCTTGACTGCAGTAATGAAAGTTGTAGATGATATTCGAGCATACTATGACCAAAATCTTTTGACACTTCTTTGCTGTCTCGATTTTTCAAAAGCCTTTGATTCCGTGAACCACAATCTTCTTTGCAGTAAAATGAGGCACTTTTTCAATTTTAGCGACAGCGCAGTCGGATTATTGGCTAACTACTTAGGGAAAAGATTTCAGAGGGTTGTACTTAGTTGGGAATTCCTTTTCTTCTCTCAGAGCAGTTAGTATAGGAGTTCCTCAGGGTTCTATTTTAGGTCCACTTTTGTTTTCTATGTTTATAAATGATATTTTTTTAGTTTGCAAATATGCAACAATTCATGCCTATGCTGATGACGTTCAGCTTTACCTCTCAAGTCCGATTGGACTAGTTGAAGACCTGACCTATTGACTAAATAATGACCACTTTTCCTTAATCAAATGGGTTATAGATAACTTGCTTTCAATTAATCCTACAAAGTCTAAGGTTCTACCAATTGCAAGAAGTGGATTAAGCTTAGTGGGGATTCCGCCTTTGTTCATCGGCTCTTCAAACCTTGAATTTGTATGTAAAATTAAAAACCTTGGTTTTATTTTAAATTCTAGTTTGACATGCTCTGGTCAAATAAATAGTATTGTGGGAAAAATTTATGGTACCTTACGTTATTTGCGCACTTCTATGGAATTTACCCCCGTTGAAACCATGCACAGGCTTATTTTGATTTTAATAATTCCTCATATTTTATATTTTAATGTTGTTTACAGTAAGCTAGATTCACAGTCCCAGCATAAAATAAATGTTGCCTTTAATAACGCGGCCAGATACGTATGGTATATGATGTTCGACAGTTCGATCATATCTCTGAGAGAAGTAAAAAGATATTGGGCTGCAGCTTAATAGATTACATGGATATTCGAAATTTGATATTTTTAAACAAACTCATCCACTTTCAAACTCCTGAGTATTTGTTTACTAAGCTACTGTTTTGCCAATCCACAAGATCGCTGCATCTACTTATTCCAAGGTACAATTACCTCAATACTAGTCGATACTTTTTCATTAGCACTATTAGGTTATGGAACTCTTTGCCTGCTGACTTAAAACGAATTAGAATTGGTAGCAGCTTCAAACATGCAATTTATAATTATTTCAAAAATAATACCTAAATCTTTTACTGAATTTTAATAACTTCCTTTATGATGGCTATTTTGACTTTTTTTAACTTTTTTTTTTTTTTTTCCTTTCTCCTGTCCTTTTACTATTTCAGTCCCTTTATTTCTACTTTATTATATAAGATTCAACTTTGTATTATTGCTATAACAGTTAAGTAATTAAAATTAAAATTTATTTTATAGGATGAATTTATGTTTTATAAATAATTAAATTATTATTATTTCTATGCCATTCATGTACTAAAAAAGATTAAGTCTTAATGTACAACAAATCATACAAATAAATAAATAAGATCCTCTCGAGCGTATTGTGTGAAAGATTGAAGTCGTATACAGAAACTCTGATCGGATCCTATCAGTGTGGCTTTAGACCTGGTAAATCCACCATAGACCAGATTTTTACACTACGCCAAATCCTGGAGAAAACCCATGAATATCAAATCGACACTCACCATCTCTTCGTCGATTATAAAGCTGCGTTCGATAGCCCAGTGCGGGATTGCCTATACGCAACAATGTCTGAGTTCGGTATACCTGCAAAGTTAATACGGCTCTGCAGGATGACGTTGAGTAATACGTGTAGCTCCGTCAAGGTAGGGAATGACCTCTCCGGAACTTTTAATACCGAGCGAGGTTTCAGACAAGGCGACCCGCTCTCGTGCAATCTCTTCAATTTCATTATGTAGGTAATCGTACGAAAAGCCGGTGTGCATCATAATGGCACCATTTTCTTCAAAAGTGTTCAGCTCCTTGCGTACGCTGATGATATTGATATTATCGGTCGGAGTAAGAGAGATGTTACTGCTGCTTTCACTGCTATTGAAAAGGAATCAGCCATAATGGGTTTGACGGTAAACGAGGGCAAGACGAAATACATAATGTCTACTAACAACAACAGGAGAGCACGGGATCTAGACTCTCATGTTACAGCGGGCAACTGTAAATTAGAAGTTGTCAAGGAATTCATTTACCTAGGCACTGCCGTAACCAGCAACAATGATGTCAGTCTATAGATTAAGCGGAGAATAACAATTGCTAATAGGTGCTACTACGGTCTCAGTAAGCAATTACGTTGCAGAGCTCTCTCTCGATCGACAAAGCTAACACTCTACAAGACGCTCATTCTACCTGTGCTTCTTTATGGCGCTGAGGCATGGGTGGTTTCGACAACAGACGCAGCTGCTCTTGGGGTGTTCGAGAGGAAAGTTCTCCGCAAAATCTTTGGTCCTGTTCGAGTTGGCGACGAATATCGCATTCGAATGAACCACGAGCTGTATGAGCTCTACGCCGACATTGACATAGTTAAGCGTATAACAATACAGCGACTACGCTGGCTGGGTCATGTCCATCGTATGGATAAAGAAGCTCCAGCGAAAAAGGTATTCGAAGGGAAGGTCCCCGGTCAACGACGAAGAGGGAGACCATGCCTCCGGTGGATAGACCAAGCTGAGGAAGCCCTAACCACGCTTGGCATTAACGATTGGAGAAGGCGCGCGCAAAACAGAGGCGTCTGGCGAGAGCTAATGAGGTCGGCCGTAACCTGACAACGGGTTGTTATGGCCATCTAAGTAAGTACATAGATATCTATATGTAGGCGTCGTTTTATGGCCGCCATTTTGCTAAAAATAAAAAATTCGAAAGCAGCCGTTCTTATATAAAAGCTCTTGAGCATACGAATATTTTGACACCTTAAAAACGTTTTTCCGCTACGCTTAATTTTGGGCAGATCACTGTACCGGTTAACATGGAACGTCCCATATATACAGTTACTCACAAAATTGAGTATACACCAGGGATGATATTGGCATACTTTTAAAAGGGCCAAAATTCGAACTAAAATAGGGCTTTTCTGACATAAATAGGGCTTTTGTAAATCAAATCGTATATAACCATTTATATTATAACCAATTTTTTTCTTTTTATAAAATTTATTTTGTTGTTTAAATTTAATTGTAAACATAAATTTTACACATGAACACTTAAACGCTTAAGATTTTTTTGTATATACATATCGCTCATTTTCTTCAATAACGTTATAACCCAAATACGTAGAAATTCAGTTAAATGCTTGCCCTGAAATATCTGAATTTTTGACTTATGACGTTATTGAAGAAAATGAGCGATATATCAAAGAACTAACTATGGTGAGATCGATTTTTAGAAACTTCTTCAAAAGGAAATGCAGAAACAAACGATATATTTGCAGATTTAGCACATCAAATTTAACCTACTACTCAGGTCAACAAATCGAAAAAAAAATGTTGGTGCCGAGATATACTTAGAGGTTTAGTATTAAGTATGTACTGGAAACATTAAAAATATTTTTTGTTTCCTACGTGTCATTTTTGATTAACCGTCAGTTGTGAATATTCGCTGTAATCTACAGATTTCTATAAAAAAAATTGATTTTCATATCATGTCTTCATCGCGAAGAAGTTGTCTCAATGATCCAAATGTGTTTTGTTACATTTGATTTTATAAAAAGTGCTTATTTTGTTTACATTAAGTCAAAAAATTATGGATGAATGCAAGTCGTAGATACCAAAAATTGTTTGTAAAATGTGCTATGAACACTAGATAGTATCACAAAAAAAGGTTCGAATGTCCACCCCCAGTTTGAGAGCTAATATTGAAAGATTTTTAAGGAAAAAATATCGTTGTAAATATCTCAACATGGACTACATTTTAATCATAGAAGTCATTTGTCTCAGATTTTTTTCTCGACTAGTTGTATACATTATCTCAGCTTTTACCACCCTAACGTGCCAAAGGCACATCACAAAGTTAAGGTCCGTACCAAGTCATAAAATTCATACCTACAAAGGTTTCTCAAATTATTCCAGACTTAGATTCTGCTAGAAGACCTTTACCACATTCAGAGGAAGTACCTGTTCCAGCATATTGTTTCATTCGTAAATGATCATTTGAAGAATTCATTAATAAAGTGAGTAGCGACAGCGACTTAGAAGGAATACCATCTACAGAGCCAAAACTTTTTACCCAAGAAAAATTAAATGATTTGATAAGGGATCTTGAACTTTCTAAAGAATCTGCAGAGGTTTTGGCTTTTAGATTAAAAGAAAAAATCTTGTTGGCGTCAGGTACAAAAGTGAAGTTCTATCGAGCTAGAGAGCAAGACTTGCTACCATTTCTTCAATCGGAAAATGATATTGTTTTTAATGTATAAGGCCTTATTCTCGAAATGGGTCTTTCAAAATACCATTAAAATGAATGGAGTCTCTTTATAGACAGCTCTAAACATAGTCGTTTGATCGTTTGTTGAAGTTACTAAAAACTTTCTCGAAAATTACAAGTCAAATAACTGCTCTGAAATTGTAAATGACATGCTAGAGCACTTTAATAACTTAGTATGTAATATGTCCATCAAAGTGCACTACCTTCACAGTCATCTTGACCAATTCCCAGAAAATCTTGGATACTATAGTGAAAAACAAGGGGTGTGGTTTCACCAGGACCTAAACACTGTGGAAAGATACCAAGGCCGATAGGATCGCCATATGAAGGCTGACTATTGCAAGGTGATGAACGTGATAGTCCCTACTACACCTCATTCACGAAAGTCGCAAAAAAAGAAAGTTTTTATTTAAATAATGTAAGTTGTTTTTCATGCAAACCTTTTTTTTACAAGGCAAAATCTAGAAAACTACACGTAGGATATCAACATTTTTGCTAACAATGTATTTAAAATAAGGTCCTTAGCTAAATTAAAAGTACAGCTACTCGGCACCAAAACTAGTGTTTATTTATTTATTTATCCATTGTACAAATAAAATTTCTCTTTTCCGGATGTACAAGCTAAGTAAATTATAATTATTTCATTTATATATTAGAAATTAAAATCAAAATTGCAATTAAAATTAAAAAAGAAAGAAAAAAAAAACATTCTAAATTATAAATAAAAATAATGTATAAGATAAATTAATCAAATTCAAAAACTTTATATAGGAGCATATGAGTTCTTGCGCAAAATTGAAAGTAGTAGGAAATGTGCTGTTAAAGAAAAGAAAAAAGGAGTAATAGCCAAAGGAAGAACTTAAAGATCACCAGCGAAATGCTTTAATAGCTCACGTCTGAAAACATTTGTGCTACTTATTTGTTTTAAATGAGTGGGTAACATATTCCATTGGAGTATCGAATGTACAAAAAAATGCCAAGAGGTTATTAGATATTTGTGCCGTGGTACTATTAGTTGCAAATTTTTTTGGGTTTTGGCAAATCTTAAAAGTTCAAAAAGATAACCTGGTTCCTTACTGTATATTATTTTATGTAGTTGTGTTGACCAATATTATAAATCAAATAAAACTTTTTTCATATAAAAAAAATCTCTGGTTTTTGATTTGAAATAATTTTGAAGTTTAAAAAGTCGAAAGCCATCGTATTATTCAAGGGTCCACTAAAATTTTTTAGGAGAAAAAAAAACACTTAAATTTTATCCCAGTAGACAAACACTTATCCCAGTAAGCTTTCCTTTGAAAAAATAAAAATTGTGATTATTTTTCGGCAGAATTTTGCAAAAGGGCCAAAATTTAATAAAAAGGGCCACGGGGCTTTTGAAAATTAAAAGGGCACAAAAAAGCCCTAAAAGCCCCCAAATATCATCCCTGGTATACACCTTAATTTGAAAGAAATATTGGCAATTTTCAAGGAAATTAAAAATGTTTAGTAAATAATTTTAAAGCATGGGGATAGATACCAATCTGACGAACTAATAACGAATATAAATTTTTATATTTTTGAGACATAACACGAAAAGATTTCATAAAAACGTAAATTAGAGCAAAATTCATGTCACAAAATAAAGCGTACAGTTCATTAAAATGAAGTATATAGTTCATTAAATTTTAATTAAAAAAGATATTCTTTGATTCAAATAATTGGTAGGACCACTTGCTGCATCTGTTACAGATTAAATTCGTCGTGGCATAGAATCCACCAGTTTTTGGGTGAAAGAGTGCGAAAGCTCTTCTCAGATCTTGGCTATCGCTCTCTTTAAGTCCTCCTTGCTCAACGAATAAAAATTTTTCAATTTTATTTTCACTTCTCCCCATAAATGCTCAATTGGGTTCCTTTCCAACGATTGTTCTTGTGTTTTAAGTTGGTCTGGAGAGTTTTATAGCAGCCAATCTTGCCATATGTGCGCCGTGTGCTTTGGATCATTATTCTATTGAAACTAAAACCCGGACGGAAGCTTAAGTTTTGCGGCACTCTGTCGCAAATTTCGTCTTAAAATATCCAAGTAACTTTCTTTGGTCATAATTGAGTCTATAAATTCCATGGATCCGACGCCGCTAGCTGTCGTAGATCACCACAGCATAACTGACCCTTCACCATGTTTGACTGTGGCTACTCAATTATTAGTTTGCAGCGAAGAATTAGTCTTTTTTCATATAGTTGATATTCCATCTGATGAATAAAGATTAATTTTTGCCTCGTCCGTGAATATCACCCTTTTCTAAAAGCTCGGTGGCTTGTTTAAAGGCATCTAAGCAAACTCCAAAACTTTTTTTTTAATTATAAAAAAAATTAAATTCTTTTTGTGTGCAATTTATCCGTCCAAATTATTTTTTCGCAGTACTCGATGAACTGTTTTTGTGGATATCGGCTTCCTCATAACTTTGGAAACTCCTGCTGTCGATTTTGGCACACTAGCCTTTGCATATTTTTGCAATTTCCGCATTATAATTCGCTCATCACATTTTGATAGGAGTTTTTTCTGCCTCTATCTATAGAATTCATCAATGTACTTTCGTATCTCCACTTGTTTATAATATTTTGTTTAAAGGCATCTAAGCAAACTCCAAAACTTTTTTTTTAATTATAAAAAAAATTAAATTCTTTTTGTGTGCAATTTATCCGTCCAAATTATTTTTTCGCAGTACTCGATGAACTGTTTTTGTGGATATCGGCTTCCTCATAACTTTGGAAACTCCTGCTGTCGATTTTGGCACACTAGCCTTTGCATATTTTTGCAATTTCCGCATTATAATTCGCTCATCACATTTTGATAGGAGTTTTTTCTGCCTCTATCTATAGAATTCATCAATGTACTTTCGTATCTCCACTTGTTTATAATATTTTGAACTGTATAATTAGGTCTTCTAATAATTTAACCAATTTCGCGATACGATTTTCCTTTACAATATCATCTCATCACCAATTATCTTATTGCAAAAGTTGTATCTTTCTAGTGTTCACCATTGCGAAACTAACGCGAGATATCTCGGGTTTGAAATAAGAAAATGATATGCGGCTTACGGCATTCTTTTAAGCAAATAACAATATATAAAAAGTGATGTAACACGGGATCGGCGGCAAAATAATATGGTATTATTTTGCAACTTTAAAGTACAAAACCGGAATTTTTTCATTTTATTCCGGTCAATTTTCAATTTTTATACAAGAAAAAAAGAAGAAGAAAAAAACTATTCACGGATTCAAATTTTTCTCTCAATAAAAACTGTTGGAAATAAAAAAAAATTTGAATCACCTTAAGATGCAAATTTGTTGACTCCGATTTGAAAAAAATCTTGTCTGTTAGTTTAGAAAAATGCAGATATCTTGGTTTCGAAATAAGTTAATGATATGCGGTTTCGGCATTCTGTTAAGCAAATAACAGACATTAAAAATTATGTACCATAGGATCGGCGGTAAGATAATATTTGAGGTGTCGAAACTAGCAAGTGGAAAATCGGTACATTTTAATTTTGCCTGGTCAATTGTCAATTTTTTTTTATAAGATAGAGAGAAGAAGATAAACAAATCACGGATTTCAATTCCCCGATCGATAGTTTCCCACTTTTTTGGAAAATTTTATAACCTCTGTAACTTACACCATTTTTTATATCGATATTTTGGAAAATGGGCTGTCTGCTTAAAACAGAGGGCGGTAACCCAGTTTACAATATTAAGCTTAACCCTAGTAATGGGCTTTGTCCAGACATATAAGGCTACTGTAATTCGCGGACACATCGTGAAAAAATCAAAAAGTTTTTATTTTGATCCGCTCTAATGTACATATTATGTATGTGTTTAATTACAATTAAATGTCTCTATTAAAAGTAAACTGCTTTTTGACTTTTTGTATTAACATAATCTTACATGAAATGTCCGAGTTAAACCCCCCCCCCCCCAAGGATGATTCCTGCACACGAGCCAGAAATAAAGCCTTAACTTGTGAGTTGTTAGACTTACGGTCTTTTTGGTCGATACAAAAAATTTTTGAATTACAATATAATTTCCCGATGTTTCGGCGCACATTGTCGCTATCCTCAGGGAAATTTATGAAAAACAGTCCGTAAAACCTCAACAACACTCATAAAACTCAAAAATTGGGCCAACTCTATATCCACAAAACTTTAATTTTTCTAAATAATTTCAAAAAGACTTAAGATCGCAAATAATTTTGTGGTTCAATTTATTTCCAACTAGCTGATGCCCGCGACTTTGTACGCGTAGCGTGTAAATTTCAACATATCAAATATAACATAACTTAAATTTTATTTTGACGGTGTCAAATCAATGAAAAAGACAGAATTTACTTTAAATTGTTGGACTCCATACGAGTACTCATGAACAATTCAAATATATAAGTTAACATCAGTTGCTACATAAGAACATTGACCGGCCAAAATGCTTACGCTGTACACTGGGGTAATTGGTATTGATCTGTGCGCTTAATTCAAACAGAGTATTTGGTAGTGTTATAACTATGTATTTTAGTTAATCTATATCTATACTATTTATATAAAATTGCTTATATGAAAATGGTTTGTAACGCCAAACCGCAAAATATACTGAACCGAATTTATTAATTTATGTTTTAAGACAACATATTTGCATTAAAAAAGGTTATTGTATACTTATTTCTATCAGGGACCCAAAATAACTATTATTTTCTTTTTTCAGATTGAAAAAATTGCCCAATTTTAATAATTATTTTTAAAAATTGGTTTATAACTATTATGAATAAGAGATATTTTATTAGTTGTCAATAACTATTATTTTTCAATGGATTTTTTTTACGTTGAGTCATAACTATTATGCATAAGAGATATTTTATTAGTTGTCAATAACTATTAATTTGGAAAAAATATTTTTTTTACGTTGTTTTGAAAAAAGTGTTCAACAGATTTTCATTTTTGTGAATCCTTTTGCACCAATCGATGGGGAGGTGATTTTTATGACATCACCAGAGGTGGTCATCGGTTCGAAAATGTACGCGATTTTGACTCATTTTTGAAGTTTTTTTTGCTTCAATCAATGAAAAGAGGTCTAAAAAGGATATTGGCCATCACTAGAAGTGGAACCGATCCTTAAAAGTGCTCTATTTAGGTCCATTTTCGAAAATTTTTTTGCAAAAAATCGATGGAAAGAGGTTGACAATGGGCTTTGGCCATCACCAGAGTTGGTCCCAACTAAAAAGTGGTCGATTTTGGTCCGTTTTGAAAAAAAAATTTTGTACCAATCGTTGGAAAGAGGTCGAAGTCAAAAAAAAGGTACCAAAAAGTGCCCGATTTTGGTCCATTTTCGAAATTTTGTTTGCACCAATCTTTGGAAAGAGGCCGAAAATAGATTTTGGTCATCATCAAAGGTGGTTTCGAGTCCCAAAATGTGCCCGATTTTGGTCCATTTTCAAAATTTTGTTTACACCAATCTTTGGAAAGAGCTCGAAGTCGAAAAAAAAGGTACCAAAAAGTGCCCGATTTTGGTCCATTTTCGAAATTTTGTTTGCACCAATCTTTGGAAAGAGGCCGAAAATAGATTTTGGTCATCATCAAAGGTGGTTTCGAGTCCCAAAATGTGCCCGATTTTGGTCCATTTTCAAAATTTTGTTTACACCAATCTTTGGAAAGAGCTCGAAGTCGAAAAAAAAGGTACCAAAAAGTGCCCGATTTTGGTCCATTTTCGAAATTTTGTTTGCACCAATCTTTGGAAAGAGGCCGAAAATAGATTTTGGTCATCATCAAAGGTGGTTTCGAGTCCCAAAATGTGCCCGATTTTGATCCATTTTCGAAATTTTGTTTGCACCAGTCGTTAAATAGAGGTCGAATATGAATTTTGGACCTCATTTGAGGCGGCTCCGGACCCTGGAAAGGACCGTTTTTGACCCATTTTCGAAAAAAACTTATTTTTTCTGTAATAAATGGGAAAGGGTCGAAAATGGATTTTGGACATCACTTAGAGTGGCTCCTGAGTAGTCCGGCCCCGAGAAAGAACCGTTTTTGACCCATTTTCGGAAAAATTTTTTTTTTTCTGTAAATAATGTGAAAACGTCGAATATAAATATTTGACATCATTTAGGGTGGCTCCGGGCCCTGGAAAGGACCGCTTTCGATAATTTTGGTAGTTTTCAAGTTCCGGAGCTTCTCTAAAAGATATCCAAAACGCATTTTCAACCTTTCATAATCGATTGGAGCAGTAAAAAATTTTAGGGTGGTTCATAAAAAATTTTTTTTTTGCTCCAATGCATAGATAAAGCTCGAAAATGACTATTGTCGACATTTCCCTATCGATTCGAACAAAAAAAAAAATTTTTATGAACCACCCTAAAATTTTTTATTGCTCCAATCGATTATGAAAGGTTGAAAATGCGTTTTGGATAACTTTAGAGTAGCTCCGGAATTTGAAAACTACCAAAATTATCGAAAGCGGTCCTTTCCAGGGCCCGGAGCCACCCTAAATGATGTCAAATATTTATATTCGACGTTTTCACATTATTTACAGAAAAAAAAAATTTTTCCGAAAATGGGTCAAAAACGGTTCTTTCTCGGGGCCGGACTACTCAGGAGCCACTCTAAGTGATGTCCAAAATCCATTTTCGACCCTTTCCCATTTATTACAGAAAAAATAAGTTTTTTTCGAAAATGGGTCAAAAACGGTCCTTTCCAGGGTCCGGAGCCGCCTCAAATGAGGTCCAAAATTCATATTCGACCTCTATTTAACGACTGGTGCAAACAAAATTTCGAAAATGGATCAAAATCGGGCACATTTTGGGACTCGAAACCACCTTTGATGATGACCAAAATCTATTTTCGGCCTCTTTCCAAAGATTGGTGCAAACAAAATTTCGAAAATGGACCAAAATCGGGCACTTTTTGGTACCTTTTTTTTCGACTTCGAGCTCTTTCCAAAGATTGGTGTAGACAAAATTTTGAAAATGGACCAAAATCGGGCACATTTTGGGACTCGAAACCACCTTTGATGATGACCAAAATCTATTTTCGGCCTCTTTCCAAAGATTGGTGCAAACAAAATTTCGAAAATGGACCAAAATCGGGCACTTTTTGGTACCTTTTTTTTGACTTCGACCTCTTTCCAACGATTGGTACAAAATTTTTTTTTCAAAACGGACCAAAATCGACCACTTTTTAGTTGGGACCAACTCTGGTGATGGCCAAAGCCCATTGTCAACCTCTTTCCATCGATTTTTTTGCAAAAAAAATTTCGAAAATGGACCTAAATAGAGCACTTTTAAGGATCGGTTCCACTTCTAGTGATGGCCAATATCCTTTTTAGACCTCTTTTCATTGATTGAAGCAAAAAAAACTTCAAAAATGAGTCAAAATCGCGTACATTTTCGAACCGATGACCACCTCTGGTGATGTCATAAAAACCACCTCCCCATCGATTGGTGCAAAAAGATTCACAAAAATGAAAATCTGTTGAACACTTTTTTCAAAACAACGTAAAAAAATATTTTTTCCAAATTAATAGTTATTGACAACTAATAAAATATTTCTTATTCATAATAGTTATGACTCAACGTAAAAAAGAATCCATTGAAAAATAATAGTTATTGACAACTAATAAAATATTTCTTATTCATAATAATTATGACTCAACGTAAAAAAAATCCATTGAAAAATAATAGTTATTGACAACTAATAAAATATCTCTTATGCATAATAGTTATGACTCAATGTAAAAAAAATCCATTGAAAAATAATAGTTATTGACAACTAATAAAATATCTCTTATTCATAATAGTTATGACTCAACGTAAAAAAGAATCCATTGAAAAATAATAGTTATTGACAACTAATAAAATATCTCTTATTCATAATAGTTATAAACCAATTTTTTGACATAAATCTTATAATAGTTATGTCCCTGATTTCTATTATTTTTTTAAGTTAAAAATGCTATTTTTTAGGATAAATTTTTTTGCAAAACCTCACACAATAATTGTCGTTGCTTATGCTGCTTCTTGAATTCTGTGTTGTTATTTTTGTTTTCATTTGTATCGTTTGGCTTCGAAGCAGGCGCGGATCCAAGGGGGGGGGTCACGGGGGTCATGACCCCCCCCAAAACAGCCCGCATTTCAAAAAATAGAGTTGAAACAATATTTTGCAAACCGAAAAACAAAAAAAAAACAAACGAACAAAACCTAGTTTTTGCAAACTTAAAAACCTGAAACTAACCAAACGACCAAAATTAACTTATTTTTTTGCACTCTGAAAAAATTGGAATCAAAAAATGACTAAATCAACAAATTTGATTAATTTTCTTAAACAAGACTGACTTTTTTATTATTTTTTCTATATTTGGATTGTAGCTTTACTTTATATACTATCACCTGTTTACAATCTGTTTACAAGTTCCAACTAAAAGCATCATTTATAAAACAAAATCCAATCTTCTATTTTGTTTCGTAAATCTGTTAATGATCGCATCGATGTCCAATGAAAACTCGAAATAAAAATATTCATCAGCTAAGACATTTCTTAGTTTTAAGAGTACATTTTTTATATAAAAAAGTTTATAATTTTATATAAACAATAAATATATATATACATGTAATGAATTTTCGAGTAAAACAAATTGGACAAGTTTTTCATTTTTCATTTCATTTCTTTATTAAGCCTTTGGATTACATTTCCTTACAGACTAGAAGAGTCTTTAGACCAGGGGTCGGCAAAACACAATGTGTGTGATGTACTTCAGCTCAATTGAGCTATGAAAAATCAAATTTTGCCGACCCCTGCTTTAGACATCGAAAAATCAAATTCATTTATGGATGACAATCTATTGAATAATGAGAGAGCTCTTAATATAGGCTCATTCTGAGCCTGATAATTAGTTTTATGTTTTTTTATGAGGAATAAATCAAAATGACGCAACTGTCTAGGTGGGATATAAAAACCAATTAACTGAAGTAACTCCGGACATTCAATATTACTATTAACTATATCATAAATGCAAATCTAGAAAAAGTTTTCTGAATTCGTTCAATTCTAGCACAATGATTTGCATAAAACGGATTCCAAACAAAAGAGGCATATTCCAATCTAGATCTTACAAATGCAAAGTAAAGGCTCTTAATGGTATGTGGATCCATAAAATCAGAGCTGTGCCTACGAACAAAAGCCAACATTGCATAAGCTTTAGGGATGATAAAATTCAAATGCTCAATAAATGTAAACTTAGCATCGAAAACTACGCCTAAGTCCTTTATAAGATTGATTGACTTAAGAAGTTTACCCTGAATTGAGAAATAACAATCGAGTATATTTGATTTTGCAAATGTGCAGGGAAAGCATTTCCCAATATTTAAAGGTAACTGATTAATGGACTTGTAACGTATTTCGTATGGAGTAGACGTGTTTTTTAAGTGTCCGCAATTCAACGCTTTTTACTGAGGAAGAAATTGACCGTTTCAAATTATTCGTGTAGAATTTTATATATACTGATTTCTGTTTCCATCTTAATTTGCTTCGTTGCTTTGTCAAGCTTTTGCATTACCTAAATTGTTGAAATTATTTGTGCAGTATTATAATTTCATTTGAGAAAAAATGTCGGAGTTGCAAACAAAAGGCGCCAGAACTACAGTCAATTCTCGTAAGCAACTTGTATTGCCGATTACCCCGAGTGGAGCATCCAACTCAGGCTCTGAGAAGTCTACGCCTAAAACAGTGCCTGTATACTCCGATGCTACTCTTGAGGCTAAGCTGTTATCTTTCAGGGAGAGCATCGTAGGACAGATGAATGCTACAATGAAAGCTACTGAAGAAAGAATTTTGGAAAGACTTGGTGAGATAACTGCTGAGTTGACTAATATTAAAACAACTATCAAGGGTGTATTAGTGAGAGTGGCTGCTGTTGAAGCTGTCTGCAGTGAAATTAATGATCTGAAAACTGATTTAAGCGACCTTAAGCAAAAAATAAATATTCAAAACACTGATGTTGTTGCAACTGCCCTTAATGCTGAAATCACTGAGCTGAAAAAATTGGTTGACAAGCATGAGAATGATGTTGTTGCTTCGGACGTGATAATGTTTGGAATTCCCTTTTCACAAAACGAGAACCTGCGTGCATTGTTCACTAAAACTTGTAATGCGGTTGGTTGTGATGTTCCAGTGTTACGAGACATATTTAGACTTCGACCTAGCAATAACAACAATCCCGCAATAATTGTAAAACTCTCTTCGTCTTTTGAGCGAAACAACTTGTTCAAAGCTGTTGCAGCATGTTGTAAGCTGAAGAAGAGGCAGCTTATGCTTAGTGATATTGAGTGTGGTGGTGAGCAAAAGTTCTATCTTCATGAGAGCTTAACCAAACATAATCGTGCCGTACTGCTTTATGCGAGCCAAAAGAAACGAATATTTGCTGTGTTCTCTGTTCGTGGGAAGGTGTATGTGAGGGTTAATCGTGAGAGCGAAGCTGTATTGGTATGCAGTAAAGACGGTGTTGATTGCGTCGCTGGACCTGCAGTTTAGGGTGATTTGAAAATTATCAAAAGGAAATGCTTAAACATTTTTTTTCATTTTTGCATATTTTCTATTTAGCATTTATGCTTAATTTTAGTATTATTTTTTTAAGATATTTATATATATTATTAGGTTTTATTTCTTTTTTGCTATTTATGTCTTTTATTTTTATTAGTTACGTTTCGTTTGAAGCGGCGGTTTGCTGTTCTTGCCCAATTGAATTTGCCTAATCTTTCTAATGGTGTTAGTGAAGGTTATAAAACTCTGGTGAATGTGCTTTGTAAGCAATATAAAGGATTGAATGTGATACACTTCAATGCAAGAAGTTTAAATGGTGTGAAGCTTGATTGTGCCAAGTATATTTTCGAAAACTCTTCTGTTGATGTTATTTGTGTTACTGAGACCTGGTTTAAGAGTGGTGTACCTGATTCCCAGTATGATTTTTTTGGATTTAATTTGTACAGAAATGATAGGTGTGATAAAAGGGGTGGCGGAGTTGCGATTTATTGTAAATCTAGCCTGAATTCTAGGTTTGTTAGTCAAAGTTATGGTGTTATTGGTTTTTGTGAGCATTTAAATGTAGAAATTTTTGATAGTAGTACTAACATTTTAATATCTTGTGTCTACAACCCTCATAGGAACCACAGTCTTGAACCCTTTTTTGATGACCTCAGCTTAAAGCTCACTGATTATGACTTCTTAATTGTTTCTGGTGATTTCAACGTTAATTTACTCATTGCAGATGCCATAACTGATTGTTTTAGTCACAGATTCACGTCATGTGGGCTAAAATTAGTAAATTCATGTTTACCTACTCGTTACTCTAATAATTGTGAACCAAGTCTTTTGGATGTTTTTATTGTGTCTGATATTTCCATTTTGTTAAAATATGATCAATTATCCTTTCTGTCTGACCATGATCTAATCTATTGTTGCCTGAATATTGATATAGGTCAAGTCCCTCCTCTTGTAAGCTTTTCATACCGTGACTACAATGCAATAGATATGAATGCAATGAATTCTGTACTGTCTGGGATGTGCTGGAATGATTGCTGGTTTCAAAGCTCTGTTGATGATAAGCTTGAACTTTTTACAAGCAAAGTAAAATATGCTTTTGACCGCTTTGTACCTTTACGTTCTGTCAATGCTATTAATTCTAGTTGTCCATGGTTTACGTTTCGTGTTCTGAATGCCCTTAGGAAAAGGAATAAACTTCAATCCAAATGGAGAGCTATTCGCACAGTAGCAAACTGGGAAGAGTTTAGAAGGGCTCGGAATGTAGCTAACCTTATTATTAGGCAGGAAAAAAGAAATTTCTTCAAATCTAAACTTAACCCAAACTTAACGTCGAGGCAGTTGTGGCAGAATATTCGGAAATATAAAGTCTACACTAAAAACATGAAGGAAACTAATTTGGACCCTGAGGTACTTAACGACCATTTCTTAGTAGGTAGTCCACTGAGACGAGTATCTGATGTGATTTTATGTGAATCTGAAATGCCATCTCTTGACAATCTATTCTGTTTTGCTGCTGTCAATGAAGAAAAAGTGGCAAGAAGTGTTTTGGGAATTGATTCTAATGCTGTAGGAAGCGATGGCATTCCTATTAAATTTATAAAAATAATTTTGCCTCATATTTTGTCTTCTTTCACTCATATTATTAATTTTTGTCTTACTTGCTCCTGTTTTCCTAATAGTTGGAAAATCGCTACTGTTATCCCAATTGCTAAATCGTCCGTTGCTTCTTTGCCCAGTGATTTTAGGCCCATTAGTATTTTACATGCCTTAGGAAAAGTATGTGAACGAATTATCTATGATCAAATCAACTCACACATCAACCAATATGATCTCTTATCTTCTCTTCAGTCTGGTTTCAGGGAAGGTCATAGCTGTTCGACTGCAATAGTGAAAGTTATTGATGATATTCGCTCCTATTATGACCAGGATCTCCTAACACTTCTTTGCCTCCTCGATTTTTCCAAAGCTTCTGATTCAGTCGACCATTCCTTACTTTGCTTAAAATTAAAGTCTTTTTTTAATTTTAGTGATAGTGCAGTTAGTATGTTGGCAAACTATTTGGGAAGTCGATTTCAGAAGGTTGTAGTTGGGAATATATCATCATCTCTTAGACCAGTTAATATAGGAGTTCCACAGGGTTCCATTTTGGGCCCTTTACTATTCTCCATGTTTCTTAATGATGTCTTCTCAGTTTGCAAACATGCTACTGTACACGCTTATGCTGATGATATTCAGCTCTATTTATCACGACCAATTGGGCTTGTAGAAGACCTGTCCTATAGACTTAACCTCGACTTGTTTTCTATAAACAAATGGGCTAGTGAAAATTTTCTTTTTATTAACCCTTCCAAATCTAAAGTTCTGCCTATAGCAAGAAGTGATTTAAGTCTGGTGGGGATTCCTCAGTTGTCCATTGGGTCTTCTAATTTAGAATTTGTAAATAAAGTAAGAAACCTTGGATTCATTTTAAATTCTAAATTGACATGTACCGATCATGTGAATAACATTGTTAGTAAGATTTATGGTACCTTGCGTCAGTTACGTGTATCTAGTAACTTTACTCCTACTGATATCAGGCGTAGACTTGTACTGCAGCTAATAATGCCGCACATATTGTATAGTAATTCTGTTTACAGTAGGCTTGACTCACAGTCCTTACACAAGCTTACTGTTGCATTTAATAATGCTGTCAGATATGTTTTTGGTTTAAGACGTTTTGACCACATTTCGGAGAGAAGTAGGAGCATTCTAGGTTGTAGCCTAAATGTTTACTTGGATATACGCAATATTACTTTTTTGCATAAGCTCATTCATTCCCGAACTCCTGCATATCTGTTCAACAAATTACAATTTTGCCAATCAACAAGGTCGTTATGTCTAATTGTTCCTAGATACAACTACCTTAATTCATCCAGATATTTCTTTATTAGCACCATTAGGCTGTGGAACTCTTTACCAGCTGATGTTAAACATATTAGAGCGAACCTCAACTTCAAACGAACTATTTGTAACTATTTTAGTTCCAATATTTGAACTATTTTTAGTATTTTATTAGCTTTCTTCTATTCTCTATCAATTCTTTTTATTGTGTTTATACTCTTTTTTGATTTTTTATTATTGAGTTATTAGCTTATAAATAGTATTTAAATATTTAATTGGCTTTTCATTTTAATATGTATTTTAACTCATTTTTTAATGTGTAACATCATTGATGTACTATAAAAGACTAAGTCTTATTGTGCAACACAATTTTGAATTATAAATAAATAAAATATGTGCATCGTAAATTTCATCAGAATTATTTGGCGGGATATACGAGGCACAAATATATAAAGAGCCTGATGAGCCAGAAATGGAGACACTTAATTGTTCGTACAAACTGTCCGCATTCTGAAGGATGCAAGCTGTTGTACAGAAAAAACGTTTGATGGCAATTAGAACACCACCTCCTCGACTACAACCTGTTTTTATAGCGTCACGTTCCTTTCTGTATACTTGATATATATTTGTATCAAAGAATTCTCCATCGAAAAATTCATCATTTAGCCAGGTCTCAACAAATACGATGACATCAAAATCTCCAGCCGCGGTATAATAATAAATGGAATTGGATTTAGTTCTGATCCCAGACATATTTTGGAAATAAATCCGAAATTGTGAAGTTTTACCTAACTGATAGTTAGGCTGAGCGGATGAATATTTAGTAAAATTAGCTAAGTTATTGCATTGATGTTAAGTTTTTTATATAATAAAATATTCGACTCAGCATAAGCACGTCCGCACCTTTTGAATTCACGACTAGGAGTGAATTCTGGCTTAGTTTTTATTCATTGAAGAAATTCGGCTTGCTTTGTTTATTTGGTTATTCTTGTTATTTTTGATTTTTTTCTATCCTGTGACCCCCCCCAGAAAAAAATTCTAGATCCGCGCCTGCTTCGAAGTTCAAAGAACAACTCTCCTTGAGTTTTTTTTTTTTACTTTTGATGAGAGAGTTCGATGTTAATTGCTTTTTACAGTTAAACTGTAATTTGATGTTTTTATAAAATTTATTTATTTTGTAAAAAGGCTAAAAACGATTGAAAATTTTTTTTTTTTTTTAAATGAAACAATAAATTATATTAATAATTAATTTTATTATCGCGCCGACGTTTCGAGAACAAACAAATAATTAAATTAATTGTTTCATTTAAAAAAAAAATCTTTTTCAATCATTTTTAGCCTTATTAAAAAATAAAGAATTTTAATTAGAACGATTTCATCAGAAAATAATTTATTTTAGTTTTTGCCTGTCCGTCTATCTGTTTGTTTTTATGGACGCGGATTTTGATGAAAATTTTACAGTATGTTAGTATCGATCACGCGGGTTTCATAGAATATAAGACTTTTATTAAGGTGGCCCACAAACAAAAATATTTTTAAAATAGAACTTTCACTAAGTCCGGTAAATGGAATCACACCAAATTTACACCACATGGAATTTACAGCACGAGTCTTTTATAGTAAGAGGCATAAGTAGGCTATAAGACTTTAATTAAGGGTGCATATTTAGGTTGGCCCTAATACAAAAACATTTTTAAAATATTATTTTCTCGAAGACCGCTTATTCGATTTTCATGGAACTTACACCACATGGCTTTTATATTAAGTGGCAAAATTTAGGCCGCACACATTTTATTTAAGGTGCGTACTTTGGGTGGCCCTTATACAAAATAACTTTTTAAATAGAATTTACATGAAAATTTAGTAATTGCGGCCTATAGAAGGTTTTTACAAAGTTTGATTTAAAAAATGGGCGATGACACGCCCTTCCAAATCAAGTTCATCATATATCACCAACTACTGAACGCAGATGAATGGGACTTGGTACATAAACATGTATATAATATGTAGGTACGGGCAAAAGTAAGTTCCAAAGGAAAAAATTATCGCCCCACATAACAACGTCTGCCAGGTAAAAGAATAAGGACAAAAGTTAGTTTCACTGCGAAAATGGGCTGTTTCGCTTTTACATTCCATCACATGCGTTCATACAACATCGCCCCACGCATCGAAAAGGGCAGAACAACGTCTGCCGGGACAGCTACTTACATATATATTAAGTAGTAAAAAACTATTGCAATTTATAATACTTCAGTACATTTTTTTTTTGTGATCAAAAATACAAAATACGCACTGAGGATTCTCATACAAATTTCAATATTTATTTAATCTTAAAAAATCACTAAAATTGGTTATTTTCTTCTATTGCAAATTTATTATCATCATGATCACTACCATCATCATCATCATCATGTTCACCTTCGCCTTCATTTTCGCTTACATCATTATCATTGCCAACATTATAATCATTTAAATCATCACCTTCTTCTTTCGCTATTATTAACAACTACAATGCTTCTGTTGGCATGTGCTTGACTTTTTTCTGCGGCAATTTAGTTTTACTGGATATTATAGGATCAGAACTGATAATAAGCCAATTCAAAATGTCTTCGTTTGTTATTTCTCTGCTGCATTTTCGGGAAAAATGTTCCCTGAAAGCCTTAAAATCTTTATTTCTGGCTTTCTGAGATTTTTCAAATAATTGACCGGTAGGCAATAATGCATGGGCAATGACATCTGGACCGTGAATGAAATATTTATGCAGTGTTTTTGGCATATTACACCAAAGATAATGCTTGACAAAACATTTTGCACAATTAAAAGCAAAATTTTGAAACTTTTCTGTGTCAATTCGATGGCCACTAGATACAACAATTAAAATATTGTTCATATTTTTTACAACAATTAAAATATTGTTCATATTTTTTATCAAATTGATGTCGATTTTGGTAATGGTCGCTGACATGACACATGACACACGGCATTTTGGAAGAAACAGTGCAGTGCAGTGTTGCCATCATTCGATACTTAAGTATGTTCACAATCAGCCCAATTTTATCTATGAATTCTTTTTGTATGCGAGACTTAGTTTGAGCTACTAAAAATTTCTCACTTTCTGAATGAGCCTGCCACTTCTTTATTGGCAGTTTGTATGCTATATGCAGCAGGCACTCAAACAATTTTATCCAGCCATGAAGCACAGACAACCCAAATTGTAAATTTTCGGTGTTTATAACTCTATTAACCATATCATCAATTTTATTGAAATCTTTAGAAGTGGCCCCACACAAGTAGCATTTTTGTGTTGATTTCGTGTCAGTTAAAGCATACTTTCCCGGTAATCATTGTTAAACTTGTTAAAATGCTGGAAAAGTGCGCAACGTTCGCGCAACTTTTTTTTTGATAGAATGTTACTAGAATATCTATATATTACGTTAATGAAAACAGTTTTGCCCGACCTCCGAGGTCTCACAACTATATGTCCATGATTAGGGCCAAAATATGATAATTTTTAAGCTTACGCAAAAAAACAAAATATAGTACAGGGTGTTTTTTTAGAGGTATAGAGCTTCGAATTGAAATAAAACACAAGAAAATCGTTTTAATGTCCATCAATTTGGCTTTATTGGAAGGATAATTTTATGCCATTATTGTTTAAATATGATTTCGGGCATGTGGCCGCCGCGGCTGGCTCGAATAAAGCCAATTCTACAGGTCCAATTTTGAACCACTTTTTCGAGCATATGGGGCCGTATGTCGGCAATAACGCCACGAATGTTGGCTTCCAAGTCCCCTAACGTTTCTGGTTTGTTGGCGTAGACGAGCGACTTCACATATCCCCAAAGAAAATAATCCAATGGTGTCAAATCACACGATATTGGTGGCCAATTGACAGGACCATTCCGCGAAATTATGCGCTCATCGAATGTTTCCTTCAATAAATTGATTGTGACGTGCGCTGTGTGGCATGTAGCGCCGTCTTGTTGGAACCACAACTCATCCACATTCATGCCATCCAATTCGGGAACAAAATAGTCGGTTATCATGGCTCTATACCGGTCTCCATTAACGGTAACTGACTCTCCAGCATTATTTCGGAAGAAGTATGGCCCAATGACTCCACCAGCCCATAGAGCACACCAAACAGTCAGTTTTTGTGGATGTAATGGCGTCTCAAGGGTCTCATGTGGATTCTCTTCACTCCAAATGCGGCAATTTTGCTTGTTGACGTAGCCATTCAACCAAAAATGAGCCTCATCACTGAACAAAATTTTGCGATGAAAATCAGCATCGAGATCAATCTCATTTTCGGCCCATACACTAAAATCACGACGCATTGCATGGTCTCGCTGCTTTAATTCTTGCACAAGCTGGATCTTGTAAGGTCGCAAGCTAAGATCTTTGCGCAAAATCTTCCATAAAGTTGATGGACAAAGCTCCAATTGCTGTGCACGGTGGCGAATCGATTCATTCGGGTCCTCTTCAACATTTTGCTCTACAGCGGCAATTGTTTCTTCGGTGCGCACTGTTCGACGTCTCTGCGGATGCGTATTATCACATAGAGTAAACGTAGTGCGAAAACGACCCATGGTTAACCGAATTAATTGCTCTGATGGACGATTATGTCGACCATAAAATGGACGGAGCTTTCGGTAAACTTCGCGAACTGAACCATTATTTTCGAAATAAATTTGCACGATTTGCAAGCGTTGTTCTTTTGTCAACCTGTTCATGATGAAATGGCAAACTAAACTGAACATAAGTGACATTAGAGTTGCCAGATTTGACCATAAAATGCCAGTTTTATCTCTATTCGAAAAACAAATCTCTAAAAAAAACACCTAGTATTTTTAAGCATTTTTTAACAAAACAAAATACACACTATATTACTAAAACACCTGAGCAAGAAGACCCATCATCATTTTAAAGTTTATTCGCCAATTCAGAAAGAAAAATCGTTTTAAAGTAATGAAAAAATCGCACTTATCACTGTGCTCACACAAAATGAAAAGAAATGCAAACTTTCAGAGTGTATTGCGAGAATACGGTAAACTATTTTGCAAAAATTCTTTCACCCAGTGATGGAGAATTTTATATTTTTTAACCCGGTGTCAAAAACATATATGTACCTTGAGTTTTCATTTTTGAATTAATTCTCGAAACTTTCACGAATTACCCCAGAGTGCGCTGCTGTCAACATCCGCTTTAAATAAAATATCATATAACATAAAAAGAACAAGCGCAGTGTCAGCAGATTGCGCGAGTGCGGATGACTTGGGTTTAAGTTTGTATTAATTTTAGTCTTAAGTTCTAAGCAGAATTCAAGCTAAGCACATACGTGCAAAATAAATATTGAAATAATCAAATACAATAAAAGTTTTTTATAATTTGCATATTCCAAATTCAAAAATATTAGGGTTGTGCAAAATATATCGATCATCGATATTTGCGATATTTTTTTCGACGACTATGAGTGATATTTTTTTATTTGATATATCGATGTTCGATTTTGTTTTTCGACTATCGAATTCGATATTTTTCTTTAAATCCAATATCCAATTGAAAAAGCACTCGCGTGGTTCTAGCCTAACGAGTTGATTACATTAATCCCCGCTTAATTAAACATTCCAAAATGTTCGCACTTTTGCTCAATTAACCAGGACATTCAATTAACAAAATCCAACTTAATTACACTTAAATCTAATTAAAGAAATCCCGCTTAGTTGCACTATTCTGCCGTACTAAGCGAAAAAGACGTATCTCAAAAAAAAAAAAAAATATCCGAGATTGCTATGGCATCAGTTAGCTTAAGAAATTACGCGTCTAATGAAATGCTCCAAATGCCGGTATCTTAGTTCAATCATATAAAAAATGTACTAAGAAAATTTCCTCTATCTCAATTTTATCACAACATACTAAGCGAATTAGACGTATCTCAGAAATACGAAGGAAAAATATTATTAAAAAAATAACGGGAAATAAACGCAAAGCTTCCTTGACTGGATCACGTTGTCATTGTCGTTGCAAGTTCTTGTCATTACATGTTTGTTTTCGTTTCGAAAAGAACGTTTCGTTTGGAGAAAACTCCCTGCTTTTAAGGCTTGAGATTTCATAAGTAACAATCATGTATGCTTTATTTTATAAATCTTTATTTTAGTACACATAGTACAGAAGATATCAAAAACTTTGATGGTCACTTATTCAAAACCAAACTATATAATTACGTTAAAACTATAGAGATTAGATAAATTGCATTGAGCTACATGTTTCAAAACTTAAGTAGAATTTACTTTAATTTTATTGTATTTTTAAGTAATATGCAATGTTGTATGTTATTCATATTTATAAATATTGTCACATTATCTTTAGTTTTTTAAAGCTAAGCTCATTTTAGCCGTAATAAATAAATAAATAAATAAATAGTTTCTAAAAATATAATTTGATTTTAGTTTTTATTAAATATTATCTGTATTTTATAAGATAGAAAATATTATATCTTTTGTATGAAAGTTTATATGGCAAGATTAAAGTAAAAAGACGTATCTACATTTTTAAAGCTATAAATACTAAGCGAAAAAGACGTATCTCATGAAAAGCTTATAAACGCAGGGAATTTCGATATTTTGAGTAAGTCATTAATAAATAACCTTAAAATGATATTTAAGTTGCCATAAATAAGTTAAAAAATTCGTAGAGAAAGTAAGAATAAAACGACATTTACAAAATATCAATAATCTCGAAACGAAATTTTTTGAGATACGTCTTTTTCGCTTAGTACGGCAGTATTGTTCAATAAGAAAAATACCCCTTAATTGAACTTTTGTTTAGTTAAGCAAAACAGCAACATACTTCCATGGGTAAAAAAAACTATTTATTTTCGTCAACAAAAAAAAAAAAATAAAATGTTAGTTCTTAAAAAACCCAAAAGAAAATAAATTTAAAAATATAATGAGGGTATTCCTCTAAACGCGAAAACTCGAAAAGCGCGAAAACTCGAAAGTTTTCGAGCTTGCTTTCAGGAACACCCCTATCAATACAAACTCGTAAACGATTGAGCAATTGCAATTTGACAGTTTGATCAGTGTTACCGCTGCCATGAAGAAAAATGTATCACACCAAAACGAAAAAATATGTAGAATTAAGTTAATAAATAACAAAACACAAATAGGTAAACAAACAAAAATTCTGAGAATTGCGCTTTTATATATTTAAAAATCATTCTGTTAAGTTTATGTGCCAATTTCTAAAGAAACTTCAAACTGGCAGCAAATTATTTCGACATACGGCAACACTGATTTATTTTCCAACTTTTCGAGGCCACTTGCTCAACTAATTAGCCTCAAAAGTTGAGCAAACTTTTCTTCATACAAATTATTTTCGAGACTCGAAAATGTGCTCAGTTTTCGCAGTTTACGCAGTTTTCGAGGATTTTTCGTGTTTTCAGGAATACCCTCAATATAAAAAACATTTGATAACAGAAAATAAGGTACATATCGTTACCTTAATATAGAAAGGCCCTAACTAACATTTTTTTCAAAATCGAGATTTTTATAGATTTCAATAGGTCACCCACTAATACACCATTGACAAAAAAATGTGTGTTCTACGATTGAAAACAAGTAAATAAAAAAAGCCATTACTCACTTTAACTCACAAAAACTTTAATTTTTATTAAGTTTTTTTGTTCTCCTGTAAAATAATAAAAATGTAAGACAGGGTCTTTCTATATTAAGGTAACGATATGTACTTAGTAGGTCTGTCCCATTATTTGAAAATTCGTAAAAATTTTTGATAATTTGTGCCATTTTTTACTATTTTTTGTTCCTGTACAAAAAAAAATTGCAGAAGAGTGTGACAATAATAATTCTTGTCCCTACCAAATATTTCTATTTTCTGCTACTCTTAGTGTAGTGCTTTTCAAGCTCATGCTTTGACAGTAAATGAGAAATATTTTCAATCAACAAAATAAATGATAGAAAAAGTATTGATATCAAATAAAATAAAGTTGAATTTAAAAATTGAAAAATTATAAGTGTGTTTATGACGTTTTTTTTAGAAGTTGTAAATTTTTACTTTTAACGTATTCCCGTAGATTTTTCTATGCTTATTCTCACAAATTGCGGGTTTCTGCTCCAAAAGTTACGGAGCAGAACTAGTATGTAACTCATTTAAATTTTTGCCTTGTTTTCCTTTCGAAGAAGCTCGTTATTATTGTCTGTTGTGCACATTTTGTCTTTTGAGAGACAACGAGAGTGCACCTATGCTCTAATTCTTTCGAAAATGTGTCTTCATTGAGAAAATACAGCTACTAAGGTTCAATCGCTGTTAGAAGCTTTTTCGCTGGAATGAGCTTATAAGAAACTTCTTTCCCTTCTAAATCTGATTGATTCGAGGTCAAATCTGCTATAACGGTCTTTGCAATTTCTTTATCGGTCAAGAGTCCATAGCATGGTTCGCCAAAAACAGCTGTTTGACACATCGAAACAAATGTGTAGCCAATTATTATTTTTATTGGCATTTTTAAATAATGCCACTTTTTTTAAGACAATAAAGCGGGATTTTTTATAAGAATTTTTATATCACTGTAATTTGTTTTTTTATACATTTAACCGGGAAATTCAAATAAGCGGAATTCAATTATACGGGAAAAACGCTGTACATTTCTTATGGGAGTTTAGTAATGACATAACGCTTCGGACAATTAAGAGGGAAATTCAATTAAGTGCGATTCAATTAAGCGGGGACTACTGTATCTTGTCAAACTCAAATAAATGCATTCGTGAAAAGCTGCAGCAACTCTGTAAAGAACAAAAGATGACAAAACTTCTGAAAATGCGCGCTTTTACTTGATGCAACTAACATGATTATTGCATCATCCTAGTATACATACTTACTTGACGAAAGCGTCAGTATGGCATGATACATATGTGCATTAGACATGTTCAAAAAAAAGTCATGTTCTAGAATAGTTCAAGAACACTCGTTTTTCGAAAATTTATTCATATTCGAGTGTTTCCTCTTTTGAAAAAATAAAAAATATTAATCCTATAGCTGCTACCAGAGCTGCAAAATTTTCGTTTTTTTGGAATTTGGCCAGAAAAACGATGAAAATTTGATTTTTTTCTTATTTATAATATTTTTTTTTAAAATATTTTTTCAATTTTCCTTATATACACAAAAGGAAGTATCGAAAAAAAAATTAACCGCTATTTTTTATGGGCCACTTCTCAACCCCAAATGCTAATTTTTTCACGAAACTTTATTATGTATTTAGATAGTGGTTTATGCTAGAAATTGAACTGTGATATTATTTTATTTTTAATATTTTTGTTTTGTTGTTGTTATACGCAATTGAAATTCGGGTACCAAATTTTTTCAAAAACTTATAACTTTTGAACGAGTTTGACGATTTTTATAAACTAGCTATCCCGGCAGACGTTGTTCTGCCCTTACCGGTAGGTGGCGCGAAGCTGTATGAACTCATGCTATGGAATGTAAAAGCGAATCAGCCCATTTTTAAGGCGAAATCAACTTCTGTCCCTACTCCTTTACATAAAGTACCTTACTGCTAGGTGGTGCGATGAGTTTAATTTATTATAGTTTTTGCGTTTTATATTATTACCAAGTCTCAATCATCTGCATCAAAAAATTGCTGATATACATATACAAAGTGTTGTTTTATTCGCATTTTCTCATTGAAACTTCTTTTTTCCCATACTTTTAATATATGTATGTATCTAGTCTCATTCATCTGCATCACAAATTTTGGTATTTTCTTATATGGAAAGTTCTGGAACTGCACGGTCTAAGCTGTACCTCTTAATATAAAAGATACTTGTTGTAACTTCCATGTGAATCGATGCAGTGGTCTTTGTGAAAATGCTATTTCAAAAATATTTTTGTATGAGGACTAAATAAAAGTTTTGTAGGCTTAACTATCGGTGGATGGAGCTGCTTGTAGAAGTCCACGTAAGTGGGTAAAGTTCCTGATCGCCACTCACTTGGGAGTGGCCAGGGATGATTCTTTTGCAAGCAGCTCACAAACTTCCGGCCTTTTTGGCCAAGTATCCTCTGGAGATCCCTTGGACACCCGTCCGGGGGTGAGCTAGTTGTGAGAAGGCGAGTCTCTCCTAGACTTAAAACTTGGAATGTGTGCATAGGGTTTGGGTCCCACCACACATTATCATCATTTCCAATGAAAACCAAATCAGCCTCGGATAATAGCCCCCACTACGATGACGACCACTGCAAACGAAAAACGGACAATGATTTACGGATATGCACCTGGAATGTCCGGACCCTCCATAGGGAAGGTGCAACTATCCAACTGGCGAAAGCACTCGTAAAAATGAAGGCTGACATCACCGCCATCCAGGAGATGCGATGGAAAGGACAAGGCTGCTCTAAACGGACGAACTGTGATATCTACTACAGCGGCCATGCGGAGAGGCGCGAATTTGGTTGCGGATTCGTTGTATGTCGAAAATTACGCCACCTAGTTTCTCGGTTCACGCCAATAAACAAAAGGTTGGCTACGATCCGTATCAAGGCAAAATTCTTCAACATAAGTCTAATTTACGCGCACGCCCCGACGGAGGAAAAGGACGATGCCACCAAGGATGATTTCTACGCGAGCCTAGAGGACGTGTATGACCGTTGTCCGACCCACGATGTAAAAATAGTCCTCGGCGATTTTAACGCGAATGTCGGAAGAGAAGGCATCTTTGCCGCTACAGTCGGTCAGTTCAGTCTCCACGAGACCACTTCAAACAACGGTCTGAGACTGATCGACTTCGCCGCGGCGCGAAACATGGTAGTTAGTAGCACCAGATTTCAACACCTCGAAATTCACAAGGCCACCTGGCTGTCCCCGGATCAAAAAACGAAAAACCAAATTGATGAAGCTGTGATCGACGGAAGGCACGCTTGAAGCGTTCTGGATATGCATACATTTCGGGGGGTCAACACTGACTCCAAGCACTATCTTGTTGCAGCTAAGATCCGCATGCGGCTATGCAATGCGAAGAATGTACGCACGGTCATGCAACGAAAGCTGGACGTTGCCAAGCTGCAATCACAACGGACTGCCGAGGCGTACTCCGCTCAACTCTCGGTTAAGCTCAACCAACCAACCTCTGGAACCGACGACGCCGGTGGACTTTGGACACACATCTCACACTCCATGCGCGCTGCTGCCGAGGAAGTCATTGGTTTTCGATGCCCACAACCTCGAAACCAATGGTATGACCAGGAGTGTCGCGATGCGACTGCTGAAAAAAACGCCGCATACAAGAAGACGCTGCAGTCAGCCGCAACGCGAGCCGTGCGAGAAAACCACCGCGAAAAGAGGAAGGAAGAGAGGCGCATTTTCAGACGTAAAAAAAGGGAGCAGGAAAAGCGTGAGCATGAGGAACTTGAGGTGTACCAGGGCAAGAAGAATGCACGAAAATTCTTTCAACAAGTTAAGCATCTAACTCAAGGTTTCAAGCCCGGAGCATCCACTTGTAGAAACGAAAATGGAAATCTGGTTACAGATACACAGAATGTACTGAGGTTATGGAGGCAGCATTTCTCCAACTTGCTTACGGGCGAAGATTCCACCAATTCCGCCCAGAGAGAATGCAGTACGATACCACCAATCGATGATAACGCAGTGGAAGTATCATTACCTAGCCATGAAAAGGTTCGAGTTGCTATCCAGCGACTCAAAAACAACAAAGCAGCGGGTGCTGACGGCCTGCCAGCTGAGTTGTTTAAAGCTGGTGGCGATGAATTGATAAGGTGCATGCATCAACTCATCAGCAAAATATGGCTAGCAGAAAGCATGCCTGACGATTGGAATCTCAGCGTGCTTTGTCCTGTAACTACAGGAGTACAGGCTTATTTCCATCGCATATAAGATCCTCTCGAGCGTATTGTGTGAAAGATTGAAGTCGTATACAGAAACTATGATCGGATCCTATCAGTGTGGCTTTAGATCTGGTAAATCCACCATAGACCAGATTTTTACACTACGCCAAATCCTGGAGAAAACCCATGAATATCAAATCGACACTCACCATCTCTTCGTCGATTATAAAGCTGCGTTCGATAGCCCAGTGCGGGATTGCCTATACGCAACAATGTCTGAGTTCGGTATACCTGCAAAGTTGATAAGGCTCTGCAGGATGACGTTGAGCAATACGTGTAGCTCCGTCAAGGTAGGGAATCACCTCTCCGGAACTTTTAATACCGAGCGAGGTTTCAGACAAGGCGACCCGCTCTCGTGCAATCTCTTCAATTTCATTATGTAGGGGATCGTACGAAAAGCCGGTGTGCATCATAATGGCACCATTTTCTTCAAAGGTGTTCAGCCCCTTGCGTACGCTGATGATATTGATATTATCGGTCGGAGTAAGAGAGATGTTACTGCTGCTTTCACTGCTATTGAAAAGGAATCAGCCAAAGTGGGTTTGACGGTAAACGAGTGCAAGACGAAATACATGATGTCTACTAACAACAACAAGAGAGTGCGGGATCCAGACTCTCATGTTACAGCGGGCAACTGCAAATTAGAAGTTGTCAAGGAATTCATTTACCTTGGCTTTGCCGTAACCAGCAACAATGATGTCAGTCTGGAGATTCAACGGAGAATAACAATTGCTAATAGATGCTACTACGGTCTCAGTAAGCAATTACGTTGCAGAGCTCTCTCTCTCTCGATCGACAAAGCTAACACTCTACAAGACGCTCATTCTACCTGTGCTTCTTTATGGCGCTGAGGCATGGGTGGTTTCGACAACAGACGCAGCCGCTCTTGGGGTGTTCGAGAGGAAAGTTCTCCGCAAAATCTTTGGTCTTGTTCGAGTTGGCGACGACTATCGCATTCGAATGAACCACGAGCTGTATAAGCTCTACGCCGACATTGACATAGTTAAGTGTATAACAATACAGCGACTACGCTGGCTGGGTCATGTCCATCGTATAGATGAAGAAGCTCCAGCGAAAAAGGTATTCGAAGGGAAGGTCCCTGGTCAGCGACGAAGAGGGAGACCATGCCTCCGGTGGATAGACCAAGCTGAGGAAGCCCTAACCGCGCTTGGTATTAACGATTGGAGAAGGCGTGCGCAAAACAGAGGCGCCTGGCGAGAGCTAATGAGGTCGGCCGTAACCTGACAACGGGTTGTTATGGCCATCTAAGTAAGTAAGTAAGATATCACAGCAAACAACAGTAGAAAGTGAAAATATGACTTTACAGTGGAAATAGAAAAGATTGGCTAACCGGGGTAGAAAATTTATTTATTGAAATTTTGTATACCGAGTGCATACTTTCTTTATTGATTGACTGTACAATCCCCAAATGGGAGAATTTGGGGGTGAAATGGGTGATAGCGTTGAATTGGGTAGTTGAAGGAGCTTCTCATCATCATATTCGGTCTCAGCGCATCAAAATACATGAGAATAGGGGGATATTTGAAAGTTTTACGATAAATAAGTTTTTTACACCGAAATGGGAGAATTTGGGGGTGAAATGGGTGATAGCGTTGAATTGGGTAGTTGAAGGAGCTTCTCATCATCATATTCGGTCTAAGCGCATCAAAATACATGAGATTAGGGGGATATTTGAAAGTTTTACGATAATAAAATTTTTTACCACGAAATGGGGGAATTTGGGGGTGAAATGGGTGATAGCGTTAATTTGGGTAGTTGAAGGAGCTTCTCATCATCATATTCGGTCTCAGCGCATCAAAATACATGAGAATAGGGGGATATTTGAAAGTTTTACGATAAATAAATTTTTTACCCCGAAATGGGGGAATTCGGGGGTGAAATGGGTGATAGCGTTGAATTTGGGTAGTTGAAGGAGCTTCTCATAATAAAATCTAGTTTCAGCGCATCAAAATACTTGAAAATAGAGGAAAATTTTAAGTGTTTACGTTAAATCTCATTTTGCCCATTTTTTGAGCATTTTTTGAGATTATGTACAAAACCAGAGGTAAATCGGTAATTCTGACCCCGGATTCGGATTCAGCGCTCAAAACTACGTAAAGATATACCGGTCAGGTCCTTTGACTCGGACATTTTTTTTTTTGTGTGGCTTCACAAATTTGTTTTCCCACCTATCACATAAGATTGTAGGTGATTACAAAACTTTTTATATTAATTGGATAACATACAATAAATAAGTCATCATTCTCATAAAAAAAACTGATTTTATATAATTCCATGTTATTGTCATATTTTGCTAGATAATAGTTTTTTGTCAAAATATATATGTACATAAAAAAAGTGATAAAATTTTGTACAGTTAGAAATGGTTGTATTGTGATACCTGTACTACTTATAATATTTGGAGATGATACTGCCAATTTTTGTGCTGTAATAATTTGCAGTGTAATACAAAACTTTGATTTGCATCTTGTATGGTTATCTTTTTCCGTATTGCCCATGTTGCTCCTTTATAACTTGTTGTTGGTATCAGAACAGAGTTCAAAAGTGTAGCCAATATGAAATCTTTAGAATCTAAAGTAAAATGAACTTAATTAATAAATTGTAGTTACATACATAAGTATTATGGAAGTCAATTTTACTAACAACCTTAATATGTCCCATTTTTTTTAAATAACTTAGCTTTTGTGGGAGTTGCACCTGTGCAAAAGACTTTTACAACAGTCATGGAGAATATTTTCGGAATAGTAATTTTGTATGACTTTTTTGAAATGATCCCATTGGGCAAATAATAGATGATATTTCCCCTCAAATAAAAACGTAAAATCTATTTTGATCTGCAGATAATAAGAAAAACATAACAAAAGCTACAAACTGAAATTGCTTTTTTTGAAATAAAATATAAATCCTCCACGCGAATAATTTCAATCTGAACTTAGCCGTCAACGCCATGTTTTCTATTGGCTCACTGATATATTTTTTAGAAAGAACCTAACTTTTATGTAGAAGTACTGCCGCTATCGAAGCCGGTGTTGGACAATCGCGGTACAATTGAAACTAAAATGTTCAAGTATCGATATCTCGAAATTCAAGCGAGATATTGATTTTTTATATATAACATTTTCGATTTATTTTGACGTCTTCTATAAAAAACTATCGTCAGAGCGCGGCAATGGGTAAAACAAGAAATAAAAAAAGGGCAGGACTGCATTAACGTTACAGGCAGAGTAGGCAAGTTCTTAGGGCGGCAAATATTGGCGGAAACTTTGAAAAATTGAGTTCACCATGGAAGAAGAGAGAGAGGGAAATATTCCATTTTTAGATCTTATGTTGAATAGAGTGAATGGAAAGATCGACATTGGTATTTACCACAAGGATTCCAGCACAATGAAATATATCCCATCTGTATGATACACCAATTCAACATAACCCTCTAACCGACTTTTTTTTAAAAACTAAAAAAAAATAGTCGGATAATTTTTTCTAAACTAATTACTTATATCCCAATGATCTTAAAAAACCCATCAGAAACGTAATTATTTATTTGGTGCAACAGCCAGGTGAAAAAAGATAAAGAGTGCCTCAGGGCACTGTTGCGGACTTAGGTCAAAAAAAAGTCAGGTATACGTTCTTATTTATTATGTTTTTATTGAAAAAAGTTATAAAACTTAGGAATATATTATAAGAATCTATTTTATTTTCTATGATGATAATCACTAAAACAGTTTTTTGTATTTGAGCAGCACAAAAGCAGGCTACATTTTGAGCAAACACATTGTGCTTGTGATTTTTTGCATAGCACCATTTTTTGCCACTTTCTTTACCTAACCAGATTGAAAAGTGGCCGGTATTGTCGTAGCGGACGTCATTAACTGGATGCTTCGCTTTTTCACCAACCGTTGAACTACCTCGTTGTGCATCTTGTGAAGTCGCTAAACGTGATGAGCTTAGGCATAATAAGCATAAAGTAAATAATTTGATTCCCCATTTGTGGGGCTAATTTGGCATGTACTGGCGAAGATGATGCCGCAATTTCGTGCTGCACATTTGCTCGTCGACACACAATCGAGCATGTTTAGGCACGGAATCAAATCGCTTATTGAGTTCGTTGGCCACAATTCGAATGCGAAACAACGAGCCATAACCAGGTTCAACTTTCTTCATTCTCTCGAAAAGATAAATATTTTTTTATTTGCTCAAATCGTTTGCGATTCATCGAGTTTTGAATCGATGCGAATGCATTCCTGCCCCAGTAGCTATCTTAATTTGGATACCGATAAACTGACATGTATAGCAAGATTCCTATATAAAGATATAGTTCATCAATTTCTAAATTGAACATGGTGTTGATGTTTTCCGTGAAAGCTGCTCGATTTGTTTCCATTACAATTATTTTCACTATTTCTGTTGTGAAAAAATAACAGAAAATTTCCATTGGTGTCTTCAATTCTTTTATGTCTGATGGTAGTGATGAATCTCCTCGGAAAGCTACTTAATTGATATGTAGTTTCATCAACCGTTGCCGCCATGTCATCTTCGAAAAATCTTTAGCATCTTTTTTTATTGATGCAACACCTATAAAACATTCAATTATATTTTTGAAGCAACTTGGTACTTCCCAAATCTTACCTACTCAAATGAAGCCACCAGCAGAAGGCACATATATTGAACCAGTACTTTCCATCAATGGTAACGGAGAGTGCAGTCTTTTCTGCTGCTATAGTCACTGATTCGTTTTCCATAATTGATTTTAATTTTGATGATCCCGAAGGTGCGTCAAGTTCATTGTTCACTGAACCGTTCACTTCATTGCAAGCAAACGAATCATTATTTTGAATGTTTCTGAAGCCTTCTTCGTTTTCCGGGCTGATTTCATTTGGTATATAATTTTGATCATACTCTTCATCGTCACTACTGAAGTCTACTTCTTCGGCTATTGATTCCATAAGTTCAAACGACTGAGCATCGGTCAATTCGTTTAGTCTGATCGGTCTATTTGCCATTTCTATACGATTTTATGAAAGGAATAGAAAAACAGCGACAAAAAATGAAAAAACATAGCAAATTGTGACAAACAATGAAATGGAATGAGACGATAAATTTACACTGGAGCCTGCAACAGTGCCCTGAGGCACGCTTCACTTTTTAGGTTCTCAGCACAAATTTTTCTTTTTTTTCACATTCACCAACATATAATTTGAAAGTAGACAACCTTACCTTGTTAATAAAATTTATTTCAATTTGATCAGAAAACTAGAAACCGCCATAAATTTTTTTCGAGAATTAAAATTTCGCGCACAAAATTTCACGTGCTGACAGTTTGATTTTTCACACACAACTATTAACAGAAACGAAACGAAACGTGAAATGGGCGCGAATCTTTAAAGCAAAGGTCACTAGATATGTTTAAATAAAAATTAAATTTAACTATCGAAAAAATTTGAACTTTGCGAAGGGTGCCTTGAGGCACTCTTACCGGTTAGAGGGATAAGCTAGCGGCTTTTCATTCAACGGTGCACAGATTGGTTAAATTACCACTATAAATCACAAATTTCAACAAAGAATACGAACACATTAAAACTATTTCCCTAAAAAACGGATATAAAGTAGATTTGGTCGACAAAATAATTATACAACATTCTAAGAACGTAATGCGGTCTAAAATGACAACCCTATATGCACAAACACAGGCAATAAATAAGGACGATGAGACTAAACGGGTTGCCTTGCAATTTGTACCAGAAATAACTAACAAATTGAAATCAGTGTTTAAGAAACACAATATTACAATGGTATTAAAAACAACAACAACTGTAAACAAAAATATTACGGCCAAACGCGAAGAGGGATTGGGAAGCGTTTTAAAGAACATGTCAGCTATGTACATTGAAAAATCAGCCGAAGAAATCAGCTTTTGCAGATCATGTTCTAAATAATTCACATTGGAGTTTTTCAATAGAAAATGTTATTTTAAAAAAACATGTTAATGATTATAATAAATTGGATGCTTATGAAAGCATTTACATACAAAAAGATATAAATGCTATAAATTGAAATATTATTTCAAATTTATTTGTTTTTTTTTTTGCAGTTCAGATTAATTTAAATTGAATTTTGTCATAATAATTATTGAAATTAACTATTTTTTAAAAATTTTTGAAACACCCCTTTTCTTATTTTTTGTTTTACCCATTGTCAATCATGATGTATGTATGTAAGGTTTTTTTAACATATGGGGCATTTCAGAGGAAGCGGACAATGCAAAAAAAATGAGATTTAGAAATTTGTTCACATTCGGCTTAGTTGTACTTCCAGAAGGTGTAAAGACATAATTTTTTTTTATATAAGGCCTAGTTGTCAAGTGGACTTCCAAAAATTGACGTAATATGAATAATGGATTTTTCGGAAGCAGTTTTTCGAACTTAACAAATATGAAATATTGTGGTTTCAATAGGAAATTTACTGCTCTTTTCAATTATGAAATCGGATTGGAAATTTGATTTTTTTTTCTTGTGGAAAACCGGAAGTGAACATTTGATATCAGAATTGAAATAATTTCGACATATTTTATTTTTTTATTTTAACTTTATATTAAAGCATAAGATATACCGGTAATATACTAAAAAATTTTTAACGTGATCTACATTAGTTTACTATATATATGAGTTTAAGTGCATACATGCCGCACTTTTTATGGGACGTGGCACTTTCTTAAGTACTTTAATTTATATATCTCCTTAACTAATAACGATTACGTTAAAGTTTTTTTTGTGAAAGATCTACATATATACTTAAGGCTTTTTTTAAAAAATAAAATATTTAAAAAATATTATGTCGAAGTTACTGTAAATTTGATATAAAGTATTCATTCGGAAATATTCATGTTTGAGCACTCAAAATGTCGCATTCATGATTTTATTCATGTATGAATTTTCTTAAAATTTTTTTCATTTCCCTATTTTCAGGAATGCAATCTTAAAACTCGTTCTTTTTTGCACCGCAATCGTATGTGAGTATCTGTTTTTTTATCAACAACGAGTAGCATTCCTAAGTGATAGAATGCAAGTCAACAATTTTTCAATCTATCAGTTATGATAGATATCATAATTACGATAGATATCATAAATGATGGATTGAACATGTACAAATTTTCTGTCGCTCACATATTGTATCAAAAAAGTTTGTGATACTCGCGTGGACATTTTGGGAAGTTTTTAAAAATATGGGTAAGTAAGTAATGCCCAAAATCCATTTTCGACCTTTCTCCAATAATTACACAAAAAAAAATTTTTCCGAAAATGGGTCAAAAACGGTCCTTCCACGGTCCAGACCCACCCTAAGTGATGTCCAAAATCCATTTTTAACCTTTCCCTATTAATTACACAGAAAAAAAAAATTCCGAAAATGGGTCAAAAACGGTCCTTCCATGGTCTGGACCCACACTAAATGATGTCCAAAATTTATTTTCGACTTTTCCCCATATTTTTAAAAATATCCCAAAATGTTCCACGCGAGTATCACAATTTTTTTGATACAATCTGTGAGCGACAGAAAATGTGTATATATGAATCTATCATGAAGTGTATTTCATTTATCATATCTATCATAAATCTATCATTTATCATGTCTATCATAAATGATAGATTGAAAAATTATTGACTTCTACTCGTTCATGATGGGCTAGTGAAAAGAAAAGGATGCATACATTCGTATACGATAGATGACAAAAAATAATTTCTAACAGTTCATGTGTGCGATCGATTGGAAATGTTTGCATATTATCATACATGAATATGATAGATTCAGCAAAATTAAAATGTACACGTTCATATTCGCGAGCGATCATGAATGAATATTTCCGAACTCTGATTTTTACTTCCAGTTTTCCATACATAAAAAAATTTAAAATTCAAATTTGACTAAAAAATTAAAAATAGCATCCTTTTTACTTGTTAAATCAATATTGTTTATATTTTATTATAAATTCCTTGATTCCAATAACGGCGTTCAAAAATTACGGTCCATAAGCTTCGCCAATTCATCAGAAGCCCATAACTCGGCAAATAAGCCTCATACGAAAAAAAAATTATGTGTACACATATAAACAAATTTCACGACCTCACTTTATTTTCATTGCACGCTTCGCCTGAAATGTCCCATACGTATGTAATTTTGTTCGCTGTTCCCTTGGATTTCTTTGTTTATGTGATTCTGTTTTCAATCGTGTTGCAGAAGATGACCAGCAAGCTGGTCGAAATGCATCCAAATTTAATTAACAAAATAAAATAAAAGTTTTTTAAAATTTTTGCATAATCAAAATAAGGTGTTTTATGATTTTATATAAGAATGGCAGTGTATTTTGTCATATTAATTTAGTTTCCTTGCTAATTTTTAAGAAAGTTTCATTTTTTGCCATAAAAATTTGGTATCCGTTTTTTTTTTTTCACATGCCGTCTTAGACCTAGTGATTAAACTATTCTTATTTTATTTATTAATTTGTTCTAAATAATGATTTGTTTCAATTAAAACAAGAAAATTGAAGAAATATAAGTTCAAAATTTCTTCATATTATTTACCCCCAAAGAAAAAATTCTGGTTGCAAAAAAATAGCATAATTTGAAACATATACAAGCAAACAACATGAATATAATTTTGTCATTTTCAACTGAATTTTTCTGCCCAAAAAATACTAACAAAATTGCAAATAACGCCATCGGTTGTAAATTACAAAAAAGCCACAACAAATACACGCATTTTTTAGGATTTGTTCGACTGAATTTTACTGAAGAAAAATCAACAACAAAATTAACGTGTGATCAGTTGCAAATTCGAGGAAGTCAAAACAAAAATCATGCTTTTGGATTTGCTGGTTGCCTGGTAGCAATAGAAATGAATTTTCTCAAATGTAAAATAAGTATAATTATATAATGCAAATAAAAATGGCGGAAGGAATTATTACTTAGTGAGTAATTATCAGGATTTTCCTCCTTTTTAAATCACAATTAATATAGAAGTTATTGTTTGATTGCCGAAAGGTTCCCCCTTTTTTTTAATTTTCAATTCATATAGCATTTATTTTCATTTACTTATTGTCAAAAAACTTCTCTATTAATTTAAATCAATAAAATAGAAAATCTTAATATAATAGAAAATGGCATATAATTCTGTGACAAAAGTACATAAATTATTTCAATTTATGTGTAATTTTTTTTTTTTTTTTAAGCATAACCCAACGCTCAAGGGATGCCCCCTATAAATGCAATACACCGTGTTGGTTTTAAGAAAAGGAGAAAGGCTAGTGGGAAGGGGGATAGATGGAATAGTGTCGGTGAACATTCATCTTGAACTTACCGATATCACAACTGCCGGGGAAGACAGACGTAGGCAAGCTGTTCCACAAATTGATAGTTCAGCCAAAGGAAGTATTATCACGAAAGTGTGATGTCCTGTTGAATGCCGACGTCACGCAAAAGGGATGGGACGCCCGAGTGCTGCGAGAGGAAATCCTGGCTGAAGGAATCAGTTCATGAATCTCTAAAGAAATTATCAACTCGATAATTTATTAGGAGTAAACCGCCTTTCCTTTCACTTCGCCTGTTTTTTGAAGAACATATAAAGATTGTTTAATAAAAACAACTCTACATTCTTATTTTCCGAATGTACATTTCGGTGTATTTAGCACCATCATCAGCGGAATTTTTTATTGTTGAAACTAAACACAAAAATACAACATTAATTATCAGTTTTTAACATATTAAGAACTTTTATACATACAATTGTTGAAAATTAACAGCACATTATTACAGCAAGAAATTATTAAACTCAATTAAAATAAAATACTTCGCAAACATACCAAAGTGAAAAAACGAATATTTGTAAAACTTCAAAATCAAAAGCTACCATAAAGAGCTTTCATAGCAACTTTTCAAACATTTTCTAAAGTTCTTCCTAAACAATTAAAAAGAGATGACCGGAACGGAGCATCCATTGTATTCATCGCAATGTTATTGTTTTTGTGCATATAAATGCTTTCATATGCATCCAAACTTTCTTCTCTTGTGATGTGCTTTATTAATTTTAAATTATTTTTTGTTATGCTGTGTTCATTTTCTAATGCATGTAGAGCGACAGCTGATTTATTGGGTCTCTCGTATTTGATGTGTGACATATGTTCGTTAAATCTGGTTTTTATGTTTCTTTTTGTCTGTCCAACATATTTTTGTTGACAATGGGTGCAACTGACCTCATATATGCCTGATTTTTTATTGTTTTCTGTTTTGTCTTTCGTTGTTCCTAGTTTGTATTTAAGCTTATTGTTTGATGCAAAAACTAAATCGATGTTGTGTTTTTTTAAAACCTTTTTTAATTTGTTTGTTATTGTAGGTGCGAAGTGTATTTTAATGCGTTTCATAGTTTCTGTTTCTTTAATTGTAGTTAAAGAAGTCAAATTTTGTTTTCTAATTTTTTTGGATTGTTTTTCAACCATCCTCGTTATCATTTCTCTGTCATAGCCATTCAGCTCAGCAACATATTTTATGTAGTTTAGTTCTTCCATGTAATTTTGAACATTAAGTGGCAATTTGCACAACCTAAACACCATGCTATTGAAAGCTGCTATTTTATATTGAAATGGACAAAAAGAATCTCTTGGGATATACCGTGGGATGTTTGTAGGCTTTCTGTAAATTTCGAAAGATAATCTATTAGATGTCAATCTAGTAATCAATAAATCCAAAAACGGTAATTTTCCTTCCTTCTCCAATTCCGACGTGAATTTTATTGATGGGTACTTGGAATTTAGAATCGTTAAGACTTCATTGACTTTGTTTTTTTGAACCACAGCAAAAATGTCGTCAACATATCTGAACCAAATTCTTGGCAAAAACTTTTCTAATTTTAATTCACTTTCAAATGATGACATAAACAATTCAGCTAAAAACGGTGAGAGTGAATTACCCATCGCTGTACCTTGAATTATTTTAAAAAATTCATTTGCAAACTGGAAACAATTGTGGTTCATGCATAATTTAGCAGCTTCTAAGAAAATTTCTTTCTTTTTACAATCATCTTCATTTTTATTCAACCAAACCTTTAATAACTTTAAAGTTTTTTCTATTGGGATACTCCTAATAAATTATCGAGTTGATAATTTCTTTATACAACCTGCTTCGCGGTACTGCCTATAATTTTTGTTAGTTTTTATTTATTAAAAAATTTTGACTAATAACCAATTCATGAATCTCTCTAGACCACATCCCATTAAAATACATATAGAAAAGGGTTAAACACCTTACGTTACGCCGATGGTGAAGGGAATCGATAGAGGCGATGACAGATTCATCATCTATTAATATCATCACACGTCGCTGAACACGATCCAGCAGCTCCATGGTGGTTTTTGGAGCCTCGGCCCAAATGAGTGAATTGTACTCTAGTATGGGTCTAATATAAGTGAAGTGAACAGTACGAATATCAACTGGAGTGAAGTATTTCTTACACCGTTTCAAACAACCAATACACTTGGCTGCTTCTTTCTTATAGGTTGGGAACCCCTGAATGGATATCAAAATTATGGCAGTCATAAGAAAGAAACTTAAAAATTTAGCCCATAATTTTGGAGATATGACGATTTTTCTGAAATTTTGACGAATTTTTTTTAAAAAAACCGTTATTTTTTCCAAAAAATGTGTTATTGACCTACAATTTTTTTAGCATGGTAAGATAGTTTAATTTATTCCCTTTAAAATGATGAGTAGGTTGTTGTAAATTTTTTAATATTTACCACCTTTTTGAAAAGTTTATTTAATGAATTCTTATGGAAACTATGTTTTTATAATCAAAAACAATGAAAAACAAAATTTTTACAAAAGCTATATCTGCAACTACCGATGGCTATATATCCGGAACTAGATCCGAGCGACACTTTTTAATTTTGCTATTTTTATTTTTACGACTTGGACAAGTCAGACAACTGAACATTTCAAAAGAGAATCACTTATACATGGATGGGAGCAAATGGCAATTTGTTTATCTTTCGTACCGCTACTATAGACATGGGCATAGACCGAAAAAAACTTTGACCTAAGGCCAAAAATGTTACAAAAATCAAAGATAAATGTCTCCGGCATTTGCGATATCACAAAGTCCAAGAAGAATATTATTGCTGAATTGCTAGTGGAGCCAAGGTCAGTATTTAAGAGCAAAGAGAAACCCTTTACATTGACATTAGCTCATTCGTTAATTATTCCCAAAATTAAGGGAAAACTTCCTAATCTGGCAGCACTGCTTACAACTAGGCAACAACGTCGGTATGTGAATGTGTTGCTGCAGTTTATGATGCTGGGATAGTTGTTGTTTTTCTATTGCAGCATTGTTATTTTATTTTGTTTTTTTATAGCGTCTATCGAACGACTTGTCAGTTGTTATTCGTAAGTTAGTATTAGTTTAAAATAGATATTTTTTTTTGTTTAGTAGTAGTTAAATTTTTGTTTTTCTATTTTTTAGTGGTTTTATTTTTTTATTTAGCAGAGGTTGGCACTACTAAAGGCTTTAAATTTGTTTGTTTATGAATACTAATTGTTTCAGGATAGTTATAAAATACTCGCGGTCACAACATTAAAACATAACGAAAAAAAAAAAAACATCGAAACAAAACGCAACAGAACAATGAAGGGGACCGCGCGATATGCCATTTAATTGAACTTTCAAACGTTTGTGGCTTTCAGCTCGGAAGCACGAGAAGGTAAGTTTTCGACATTAATAAAAGCTAAAGTCGAGTACCCTAGATCCCCAATTTGCGTTGTTTCGATTTGCGTCTCATTTCTCCGGTCCTCCGGTGTACTTATTTCGATTTAATTTCTATGCGATTTTCTTATATGTATATATCTAGACCTAAATAGTAGCTAAATATGAAGGCGAAATTGTGCTCAGAATTAATGAAAAATTTGCCTTAACTCAACCTTAACTCAATTTTTCTTAACTGGACTTAAGCTTTTATTGCTTTTTGCCACAGAATTGCTTTTGCAAATTTTTCTAATTCAATACATTTGCAGCTGCAGACTCAGACAAAAATGTGGTCATGGTTTTAATGTTTACTAATTCAATTTTAAGAAAGCTAACTTTTTAAAATTATATGAGAATTTAACGAATAGACTAGATGATTTATTTATTTATTCCAATAGTAATACATTCGATGACTGCATTAAATTTCTCTATAGCGAACTTTTTTCATCTTTTTGAACCTTATTCATTATTATTCAAAGATTTTTAACTCTATCAATATTTTCCATGTTTCTTCGACCTATTGAAGCTCTTTCAACTTTTTCAAATTTTTCGACATTTTCAACCTCTTTCAACTTCTTCCATTAGCTTCCATGATTTTTCAATTTTTCAGCGATTTGCATCTGTTTCAACATTTTTCAAAGTTTCCCATAATTTATAGACTTTTAAGCTTCAATCAACTTTTTGGAACTTTATTGAACGTTTTTATTCAAGTCACACAACATTTTTCAACATCTTTCAACATTTTGCCAGCATTTTCCATACTACTTATTTTAACTTATTTAACCTCATTCGAATTTTTCTTCTATATATTATACTAGCATCAACCGTGGTGTATTATATATTATATATTATATATTATATATTATATATTATATATTATATATTATATATTATATATTATATATTATATATTATATATTATATATTATATATTATATATTATATATTATATATTATATATTATATATTATATATTATATATTATATATTATATATTATATATTATATATTATATATTATATATTATATATTATATATTATATATTATATATTATATATTATATATTATATATTATATATTATATATTATATATTATATATTATATATTATATATTATATATTATATATTATATATTATATATTATATATTATATATTATATATTATATATTATATATTATATATTATATATTATATATTATATATTATATATTATATATTATATATTATATATTATATTGTGAAGACGAAAGTCGGCTGGACCTTGTTTTCGTCCACAACCAACAGCAGCGGTAACAGAACTGAATTTCTTTTATTTTTATCCATGTTTATTTATTATTTTTTTTATATACCTGAAGTATTATATACCAGTTTTTTACATCTTATTAAAGTTTAAAAGCCATGAAGGCACCTAAATTAAGATGTTGTTATTAATTATTAAGTATTAAATTAAGAATAGTAGTAAGGAAATGAAATTGTATGAAGTCGCACGAGCATCGGACCTAAGTTGCATCGAACACCCAGGTGGCAACCTAAGTCAGTAGTGTCAGCGCATCAGCGATGTCAACGTACCAGCGATGTCATCGATCAGCTGTTACAGCCACGAAATGGTGAAAACAAACAGAGCTAAGTGAAATAAAAGCGGTTGTACAGCCAAAAATCGAGACAGTCTTGGAGAACCGCCGGCGAGGACAGTCAGCCAACAGCAGCCGAAGCAGTAGTAGCAGGGAAGCAGAGACAGCAACACCAGCAGCGTGAACCCCAGGTACTTTTGTTATTTTCCGTAAATCGTAGCTTTGAAGTAGTGAGTAGAGTAAGGGGGTAGTGACTGAATAGGCACTATAGGGACCGCTGTGAGCATTGAGTCTGTGGCCTACAAGTGTACGCGCTGCTGTATCAGTACATGCGTGGCCTAGGAACCAACACACATGCGGCGGGCTAGAACTTGAGGTTCCACAGTGCTTTCGCTCTCCCGTATTCGTTAGCCACGGTGGAACTGAAAGATCGGCCGTGTATTGAAATTGGTGGTAGAAAGAGCGTAAAAGCCGTCGTGAGCGTCGGATTTTTGGTTTGTGAGTGTGTGCGCTCCCGTATCCGCACACTCGTGGCCTGAAAGCCGACGCGCATACGGCCAGTTGAGATTGGTGGTAGAAAGAGCGTAAAAGCCGTCGTGAGCGTCGGATTTTGGTTTGTGAGTGTGTGCGCTCCCGTATCCGCACACTCGTGGCCTGAAGGCCGACACGCATACGGCCAGTTGAGATTGGTGGTAGGAAGAGCGTAGAAGCCGTCGTGAGCGTCGGATTTTGGTTTGTGAGTGTGTGCGCTCCCGTATCCGCACACTCGTGGCCTGAAAGCCGACACGCATACGGCCAGTTGAGATTGGTGGTAGGAAGAGCGTAGAAGCCGTCGTGAACGTCGGATTTTGGGTTGTGGGTGTGTGCGCTCCCGTATCCGCACGCTCGTGACCTGAAAGCCGAAACGCGTGCGGCCAGTTGAAATTTAGTGGTAGAAGGAACGTAGAAGCCGTCGTGAGCGTCGGATTTAGGTCTTCTACGAGTGTATGCGCTCCCGTATCCGTACATTCGTGGCCTAAAACCCGACCCGCACGAAGACAAGCTAGACTCAGCGTTCCCCCCCCCCCCCTCATGGTGTCTGGGCCCCCCGTTAGGCTATGAGTAAGCTGGGAAACAGTATAGAATAGAATAGAGCACCGCATAGGCAGGGAAATCAGTCACGCTCCTCTCATGAACCTCACTACGACGACGGGACGACGAAGCACGACAACGGAAGCACGCTGACATGGTAACTGTATCAATTTAGCTATTAAATTTTGTTATTATTATATACTTATATATATATATGTATCACTGAATTAACTGGAAAGAAGTAAAAATAAATATTTAAACTAAATTAACTGTGCGATCCCCTCAACTTATTAAAGAGCCATCCCTTGCAAAATACAAATTTTTTGTGACCGAACCACTGGACTCCGGCGAGTCAAGACCCCCCAGCCGTAGGTTCGTTACAATGGCGCCCGAGCAGGGACCTTGGCTTCTTTAAAAAGGGGTAATAAAACCACAATAATATATATATTTAATAATTTTATCCCAGCACCAGCAGCGTCAATCCCAGCGTGAATCTCAGCGCATATATATCAGCGAAGATTTCAGCATTAACTTCAGCAACTTGCATACAACAGCAGTACTAGCAGCGAGAAAAAAAAAACAAACCAACAAGGAAAATTGTGTGGTGCGCCAGCGGCGGAAAGTTTAGAATAAATTGTGAAAAAAAAAAACAAACAGTGAAAAAAAAATAACAACAGTGAAAAAAAAAGGAAAAGGGAAAAAAAAAAAAGGAAACAGTGAAAAGAAACAGACAGTGAAAAACATTAGCAGTGGAAAAAAAAAAAATCGCTCAGACACAGTGCCCGGTGAAAATTTCCCTAAAAAGAAAATAGTATTAAAAAAAAAAAAAAAAATCATAGACATCAATCAGTGACAGTTTAAAAAAAAAAAAAACTTAAAAAAAAAAAAAAAAAAAAAAAAACATTGGTAGTGAAAATGGTGAACGTGTCGTGGATCCACGGTTTGAAGAAAGAGGAACTCACAACTTACTGTGAAGAGTTTGGCGTTGATACTCAAGGCACCATGGACGATATGCGGAAGCGGTTAAAGGGTTTTTTATCGGACGAAACTCATTCGACAGCTCAATTAAAGCGGCTTGAAGAGCTGCAGTCGCTGCACAAACGCGCAACATCACCAAACCCAGGGACGGGTCAACTTAAAGTTTCACTCACCGGAGATACACTGGAAACACACGATATAGGTGTCCAGCTCACACAAGAACAGAGTTCGAAGATGCCCTACAACACGTTGCCCCAGCTTGTAATACCGCCTTCAAGCGGCCCCGCGGCGCTCGGTACCACAGTAATGGAACAGGTGCGAAAATGGGGATTGAAGTATGACGGGGTGAAAGAACCGCTAATGTTCGTGGAACGGGTCGAAGAGTTAGCAGAAGCATACGGAATCAATATTGATTATGTCCCTAGGACGATGCCAGAACTGTTGCGTGAGAAAGCGTTAGCTTGGTATAGGAATAACTACCAACAGTGGGCGTCATGGCACGATTTCAAAATAAGTTTCCTAAAATTCTTTTTACCTCCAAGGTATCTGGAAAATTTGGAAGACGCCATAAGGGAACGACTTCAAAAGCCCCGTGAGACTTTTAAGGAATACGTGCTGGCCTTACAAACAATGATGCGGCATGCTCACTTTACAGAAGAGCGCCAAATCGAGCGTATTTTTCGGAATTGCTCGGCGGAGTACCAATGGTACATTAAGAGGAAGGATTTCACTTCATTAGCCGACCTAATTTCATTAGCAGACGACCTAGAGTGTATTCGGCAGCGGGAACCGGAGAGACCAACTGTAGCCAGTAACCGAGCCGAACGACATCGGATGATGCTGCCAACTAACGAAGATCGGATCGACGTCCGAACCGCCTGCCGACGCTGCGGGCAGGATGGCCATTTTGAAAGAGAGTGCCGAGCACCACAGAAACTATTTTGTTGGGTTTGTGGCCGATTAGGGATCAGAACCATCAGCTGCTGCCGTTCAGCGGGAAACGAACGAGGAGGCCGCCCAGAACGAGGGGAGGCGGACGCTCCGGTAGTATCCCCTCAGCAAAAGTAGTACAGATAACCCCCGACCGCAGACGAGTGTTCGCCAACTTATCGGTTGGCGGAGAGAGGGTGTCGGCCACAATCGACACCGGGGCGACGGTGAGTTTCATACGTAAATCCTTTGCGGCCAGGTTGCGTGGAAAGTCTACCCAGGTCCCATACCGAGGCGAAGTCGTGCTGGCCGATGGATCAAGTCGAAAATTAGATGGTGCAATCCAGACCGAGGTAAAATATGGGGATCACCTGGGAAAGTTCAAGTTCATCATTATGCCCGACGCTATAGAGGATCTGGTGCTTGGACTCGACTTTCTAGCACAGAGCGCCGCCACCATCACCATCGGAGGAGACACGCTCAACTTGGGCGAACCTCAGTGGAATCATGACCACCGCTTGCCGTCAAGGAATTTCAGAGCATCACGGAGACGACATACAAGAGCCCAGCCAGGCCGACAACAAGAAACCCACCTAAGCTTGAAGCACATTCAAAAACCATATGCCCAATCGCGTACACAAACGAATTCTCAACCACCATGTCCGGACTCAGAAGAAAATCAGAAGCAGAGCGGTCAACAACAACAGAAACCTCAGTCTAGTCACCGCCGCAGATCACGTCGACGTCAGCGCCGAAACCTACCGCAGACTAAGACGACAATTTTATCAGCTGAACCTACTAAAGCCATCGGGGCAGAGGCTCTAGCCCTCGCAGAAGCGAAGCCAACAGTTCCAATACCAGGGCAGCATGGAGATGAACAGGTAATTAAAGATTTTCTTGCAGATGAACTCCAAAAATTTGAAGGTCTACAAGGCGTCACACAGCTTACCGCGCACCGGATTGTCATGAAGGATGACAGGCCGGTCAAGCAAAGATATATTCCGCGGAATCCGGCAATGCAAACGATTATCGACGAGGAGATCAACAAACTACTGTCTAAAGGATGCATTGAACCATCTCACAGCCCGTACAGTGCACCCATCGTGCTTGTGCGGAAAAAGACCGGAGCTTGGCGGCTGTGTATTGACTACCGTCAGTTGAATAGTAGATCGGTGCCAGACGCGTATCCGCTTCCCCGAATTACGCACATTTTGGACCGCCTGCGCAACGCCAAATACGTCAGCAGCCTTGACCTCAAGGATGGATACTGGCAGATCCCGATGGAGGCAGCAAGTAAGCAGTATACCGCTTTTACGGTTCCGGGGCGTGGACTCTACCAGTGGAAGGTCATGCCTTTTGGCCTCCATTCAGCCCCAGCAACTTTTCAGCGGGCCCTCGATAGTGTCATTGGCGCGGAGATGGAGCCGGTTGCATTCGCCTACTTAGACGATATTGTTGTCACTGGAGCTACCCTAGAGGAACACTTACACAACTTGCGCGAAGTATTTCGGCGATTGCGGGCCGCAAATTTGCGGATAAATCCGGAAAAATGTGAGTTTTTCAAGACCCAGATTAAATATCTCGGTCATGTGGTAAGCGGCGAAGGGATCCAAACGGACCCGGACAAGGTAGCCGCAATCCGCGATTTAGACCCACCACAGAGCGTGCGCGGAGTGCGACGCTTCCTCGGGATAGCTTCTTGGTATCGCCGTTTTGTTCCCGATTTTGCATCGGTGGTTCAACCCCTGACATCATTGTTAAAAAAGGGTAAACACTGGAAGTGGGGTCAGGAACAGCAAAACGCGTTCGAGATCCTCAAACAAAAACTTACAGAAGCGCCGGTGCTAGCTTGCCCGGACTTTAATCAGACCTTTAGCCTGCAGACCGATGCCAGTGATTTGGGCCTCGGAGCAGTTCTGACGCAGTCCTGTGATGGAGGGGAGCGGGTGATCGCCTATGCAAGCCGAAGCCTGAACAACGCAGAGAAAAATTATTCGCCTACCGAAAAGGAATGCCTGGCTATCGTATGGGGCATCCGTAAAATGCGTCCCTATCTAGAGGGGTATCAGTTCGTGGTAATCACTGACCACCTTTCGCTGAAGTGGCTGAACTCTATTGAAAGCCCCACAGGCCGCATAGCGCGTTGGGCCCTGGAATTACAGCAGTACCAGTTCACAATACAATATCGCAAAGGTAAACAAAATGTGGTGGCAGACGCCCTCTCACGACAACCCCAGGAGACGCTAAGAGTTGCCACGGTCAGTAATATTGCAGATGGCGATTGTCTCTGGTTACGGAAGAAAAAGAGTGAGGTACGGCAACGACCCGAGAAATTTCCCGACTACACCGAGACCGGAGGCCAGCTATACCGGCACCTGCCAGGTCATCCCACTGACGAAGACTGCGCCCAGTGGAAACTCTGTGTGGCTACCCCTCTACGGAAGAGAGTACTTGAGGAGAACCACGACAGCGCCAGCGCTGGGCATTTGGGGATCCGGAAGACGATTGCCCGCATAGCGAACAGGTATTACTGGCCCGGGATGTTTCGAGACATCAGTCGGTATGTAAGGGGCTGTGAGTCGTGTCAACGTTACAAGCCCAGTCAACAGGCTCCGGCAGGAGAAATGTTGATCACTATCCCCGAAGAACCATGGGCCACAATCTGTGCAGACTTCGTAGGACCCTTGCCCCGATCAACTCACGGCAACTCGATGCTGCTAGTTTTCTTTGACCGGTTTTCGAAGTGGACCGAACTGATACCACTACGAAAAGCTACCGCAGAAGGTGTGGTAAAGGCATTCCGTGAGAGAATACTGGCGCGGTATGGGGTACCGAAAGTGCTCATCACGGATAATGGCACACAGTTTACTAGCCGAATTTTGAGGGCCTACCTTGAAGAGATAGGGGTCCAGCAACGGTTTACCGCACCCTACACGCCACAGGAGAATCCCACAGAAAGAGTCAACAGAACGATAAAAATAATGATAGCACAGTTGGCTAATAACCACCATAAAACCTGGGATGACAACCTGCCGGAGATATCCTTGGCGATCAACACTAGCGTATCAGAAACTACAGGGTACAGCCCCGCCTTCCTGACCCAGGGTCGACAGCCACGGCTGCCCAAGGCGCTGTACGATGAAGTCACCCCAGGCACGGGAGAGACAAGGCAAGAACCCAAGCCAGGAGCAGTACGCGTGAAGGAGGTATTCGACATTGTAAAGATCAACTTGTCAAAGGCCGCCCAAAACCAGGCTCGTCATTACAATCTTCGCCGACGTCCATGGAAGCCCACAATCGGTCAGTTGGTGTGGGTCCGAGAACACCCCCAGTCAAAGGCGATTGAAAGTTTTGCGGGCAAACTTGCCCCGAAATATTCCGGCCCATACTCTGTGGTTGGGTTTACCTGCCCCGTAATAGTTCAATTAAAAAGGGACGGTGACAAGCGAACCCGGACCGCGCACCTGAGCGAGCTCAAAACTTTCCATCCACAGTAGGCGAGAAAAATTAACTTTATTTTATTTTTTTTTTCTCATTTACAGTCGAACTCCAACAATGACCAGCGCACCCAGGCCCGGTTATACCATTGATCACGAAAAGTTTAGGCGGCTCCATCACACAGCGAACAACCAAGGACGGCGAACGAAGACACTGGATTTTCCATTCGAAATAAATCGGGCAAGACAAGGGTTGGCTCCAGGACCAAAAAACCGCGGAAGAAAGAAACACCCAATAGTAGAGGAACGGCAAGAAAAATGTGCTCGGGCAAAGTTTCAGTCATCACAGAGTCCCAAACGATCCCCGGAAAGAGCGCGAAGATCTTGGGAGGCATCCGCTACAACAAGTCAACAACAGCGAGCGGGCCGTAGGAAGACTAGTATGACACCGCCAAGAGAAACCCCATCAATGCGAGCACGACCATCAGCAGCGCAGCTACGAGGAAATTCTGCAAGACCAACCCATGCGCCCGTTAGTCCTCCACAAACTTCTGGACGCCAGTGCTCATCTGGAAAACCGGTCAAAAAGTCAGAGGCGCAGGCACACAGGGAACGGAACAAACGAAGGGGTCCAACCCCTCCACCACGTCACCAAGGCAGGCACGAAATGGGCCAGTCAAAACCAGTGCCGAGACCAACACGTCCGTGCTCCAGTACCCCACAACCGTCCAGTCGTCAACGGTCATCTGAAAAGCCTGTCGAGAAGCCAAAGACTCATTCACACGGAGAGCGAGACAAACGCAGAAGACCTCCTCCAACACCGCATCGCCCACACAGGTCACGTTCAACGGAACGCAAAACGGTCCCACCACAACCATCGCCGGCTCGGCCGTCCACCAGCCCTCTACAAACGTCTCGAGAACACCGCCCTCCGGGATCCAACTGCGCTCAGGCGGCCAGCTATCCGAACAACGCCCAAGGCTCAGTAAACTGTCCCGAGGGCGAGGACGCAGAGTGGCTCGGCGTTCTGGAAGAAATGGACGCCATATGGAGTCTAGAGGGAACTGAGAATCTGTGGGGCCTAGAAAAGAGACCACCTTCTCCTAGTTCAGCCATATCCTCTACAGCAACGGTTCATTCGGCGGAAAGCGATAACGGACAGCGGCTGCCCAGCCCAAAAAGACGCGCAGGGTGGGCGATTTTTATGGAGACGCAGACCGAGTTCAGAAGCAAGGGTTTTCGACGATGGGAAAGAACAACCAAGATGATAGTCCAGGTCCCAGCGACGGGCGGAGATGAACTGGAAAACGCGCAACACGTTGAAGCACTCCCCACTAGTAACCCAACAACCGCTCCCGGCCAATCCGACCCAACGTCAGAAGAAAAGGAACGCGTTACCACCAATGATAGCGAAGAGGAGTCGGGCGAGGATCGAACAACATGCCGCCACGGACCTACCACTGCTTCAGTAATCGATCCAGAGGAACCAGCCCTCTGGTATAGTAATGGAGAACCTGACGTGCCTATGGTTCCTCTAGAACAGAGTCAACTCGACGCTGCGTTCATCGCCGCATTACGGCAAGAAGTCTCCACATTGGAGATGGGCAAACGGTTCGGAGTAATACGGAGCATCAACGGCAGGAGAGTCCGACTTCTCGGAAACCGTGATGGCACCCTTTGGGTCCGCGAACTCCATCCTCCCCCGAAGTGAGGGGGTAGTGTGAAGACGAAAGTCGGCTGGACCTTGTTTTCGTCCACAACCAACAGCAGCGGTAACAGAACTGAATTTCTTTTATTTTTATCCATGTTTATTTATTATTTTTTTTATATACCTGAAGTATTATATACCAGTTTTTTACATCTTATTAAAGTTTAAAAGCCATGAAGGCACCTAAATTAAGATGTTGTTATTAATTATTAAGTATTAAATTAAGAATAGTAGTAAGGAAATGAAATTGTATGAAGTCGCACGAGCATCGGACCTAAGTTGCATCGAACACCCAGGTGGCAACCTAAGTCAGTAGTGTCAGCGCATCAGCGATGTCAACGTACCAGCGATGTCATCGATCAGCTGTTACAGCCACGAAATGGTGAAAACAAACAGAGCTAAGTGAAATAAAAGCGGTTGTACAGCCAAAAATCGAGACAGTCTTGGAGAACCGCCGGCGAGGACAGTCAGCCAACAGCAGCCGAAGCAGTAGTAGCAGCGTAGCAGGGAAGCAGAGACAGCAACACCAGCAGCGTGAACCCCAGGTACTTTTGTTATTTTCCGTAAATCGTAGCTTTGAAGTAGTGAGTAGAGTAAGGGGGTAGTGACTGAATAGGCACTATAGGGACCGCTGTGAGCATTGAGTCTGTGGCCTACAAGTGTACGCGCTGCTGTATCAGTACATGCGTGGCCTAGGAACCAACACACATGCGGCGGGCTAGAACTTGAGGTTCCACAGTGCTTTCGCTCTCCCGTATTCGTTAGCCACGGTGGAACTGAAAGATCGGCCGTGTATTGAAATTGGTGGTAGAAAGAGCGTAAAAGCCGTCGTGAGCGTCGGATTTTTGGTTTGTGAGTGTGTGCGCTCCCGTATCCGCACACTCGTGGCCTGAAAGCCGACGCGCATACGGCCAGTTGAGATTGGTGGTAGAAAGAGCGTAAAAGCCGTCGTGAGCGTCGGATTTTGGTTTGTGAGTGTGTGCGCTCCCGTATCCGCACACTCGTGGCCTGAAGGCCGACACGCATACGGCCAGTTGAGATTGGTGGTAGGAAGAGCGTAGAAGCCGTCGTGAGCGTCGGATTTTGGTTTGTGAGTGTGTGCGCTCCCGTATCCGCACACTCGTGGCCTGAAAGCCGACACGCATACGGCCAGTTGAGATTGGTGGTAGGAAGAGCGTAGAAGCCGTCGTGAACGTCGGATTTTGGGTTGTGGGTGTGTGCGCTCCCGTATCCGCACGCTCGTGACCTGAAAGCCGAAACGCGTGCGGCCAGTTGAAATTTAGTGGTAGAAGGAACGTAGAAGCCGTCGTGAGCGTCGGATTTAGGTCTTCTACGAGTGTATGCGCTCCCGTATCCGTACATTCGTGGCCTAAAACCCGACCCGCACGAAGACAAGCTAGACTCAGCGTTCCCCCCCCCCCCCCTCATGGTGTCTGGGCCCCCCGTTAGGCTATGAGTAAGCTGGGAAACAGTATAGAATAGAATAGAGCACCGCATAGGCAGGGAAATCAGTCACGCTCCTCTCATGAACCTCACTACGACGACGGGACGACGAAGCACGACAACGGAAGCACGCTGACATGGTAACTGTATCAATTTAGCTATTAAATTTTGTTATTATTATATACTTATATATATATATGTATCACTGAATTAACTGGAAAGAAGTAAAAATAAATATTTAAACTAAATTAACTGTGCGATCCCCTCAACTTATTAAAGAGCCATCCCTTGCAAAATACAAATTTTTTGTGACCGAACCACTGGACTCCGGCGAGACAAGACCCCCCAGCCGTAGGTTCGTTACAATATATTATATATTATATATTATATATTATATATTATATATTATATATTATATATTATATATTATATATTATATATTATATATTATATATTATATATTATATATTATATATTATATATTATATATTATATATTATATATTATATATTATATATTATATATTATATATTATATATTATATATTATATATTATATATTATATATTATATATTATATATTATATATTATATATTATATATTATATATTATATATTATATATTATATATTATATATTATATATTATATATTATATATTATATATTATATATTATATATTATATATTATATATTATATATTATATATTATATATTATATATTATATATTATATATTATATATTATATATTATATATTATATATTATATATTATATATTATATATTATATATTATATATTATATATTATATATTATATATTATATATTATATATTATATATTATATATTATATATTATATATTATATATTATATATTATATATTATATATTATATATTATATATTATATATTATATATTATATATTATATGTTGAACGACTAGTTTGTCGTCAAATGAACGAAAACGAAATTATAAATCCTGAGCTCCGAATAGAATTAAGAAACACAAGTGTTCAGCTTCAGGCTTATTTTGCAACTACTTTATTTTCTGAACTTCATGTTCCTTATTCACTAATATTTACTTATGTACTAATTTTTGAGCTATGTTATTAAAGTACGGTAATTCAAAACTTAAGCTAAGGTTGTTTGAAAACCAAAAGAAATAGTTACACCAATTCAATGAAGTACGGATAAAAATAACAAATATCTTAATAAAAATTTTAAATAAGTGAAATGACTGCACATTATATATTATACAGTGGTGTGCCATATTATTAGACCCATTATGGAAATTTCCATATAACAACAGTTATATTGCTATAAGTTTTAATATGGCCATGTAAGTGGTATTCAATCATTTAATTATTAATTATGGAATGATAACATACAAAATGAAACATATTTACTTGATCTAAAGCATTTAATTATATTAGAAAAGAAATAAATTCAAAAAAGAGTCTATTGTTTATGAAAAATCAACATTTTGCGTTTCGTCCATTTGATGCGATGAGAGCTGCTTTTCTCTAATGTATGCTATCTGCGCAAATGTTTACCACTTCCTGAATATGTGGACTACGATACCCGACGTCAATCAGATTCACTATTGTATACTGTTTTGTTGTTATTGCCGTTTAACTGCACGCAGAGAAAAAACATGGTTGAGCATTGTCGCAGCAATTGCTTAATAGTTGATAAAGTCATACAATTGTTTCCACAATCAAATACTTATTAGCTTTTACCACTATATTATCCCTATAATAAATGCCTGATTTTATAATAACCTGATTGTTCTATAAAAAAATTATAATATGGTTGCTTTGGAAAAGCCTAACATTATCAGAGAAACCATTTAATAATTTTCGCTATATTACCCTTTTGTATCACCAAAATATTTTATGTTTTTTTTTATATGGTTTGTAATGTTTTATTTTATTAACGTTCAAATTCTAATATTAATTTAACACTGCATAGAAAACTGTTTTACTTTACTACGGATCACACTGTATTCACTTTATTGCTTTTAATTCAAGTGTTCCACTTCACTGTTGAAATACTACTGTGTCACTCAGCTCAGATGACAACCCTTTTATACTGCAGTCATCACTCTCTCGAATAATCCAGTACCTTCTAAGTGGCGTATATTCTACCATTATCTACAACCCACCAGTGCTACTTTGTAGCGTGCATTCTACCACTATCCACAATTCACCAGCATGGCGCACTGACGTTGAACTCACAATTATCCAGAATGTTAGATGCTAGATGGCGTTGTACGTTGTATGAATTTCACAATCTAGATGTCTCTATGTTATTGACTTTAATAGTGTACTGCAGCGTCTGTTCGGTTTATTATTTTTACACCATTACGCTAGATGGTGTATGCTAGCTAGTATCGTTTAGTTTCTTTCGTTGGTATTTATTTCAAGAGTCTTCTAGCATAAACCAAATTTCGCTACAATATTATATATTATAATATTACATATATATGTGGGATTTCACTTTACGATTCCTTTAATAAAACGTTTGAGTTTTTTCTTTTTATTTTATATTTATTTCAGTTTTCTAGTTTTTCGGTTTTAGTTTTACAGGTTTTTCTAATTTTCTTTACACGAGTTATATCTTTACGATTATTCCTTTTCTAGTGTTGCTCGTTGACTCAACGTCTTTTCTTTTTTGTCTCGTCCAGTATCTTAGCGTCTCGTTAAGTTTCTAGTATTTTCTAAGTTTTCGTCCAGTCAGTGTTGCGTACATACTTTTGTTGATACAAAAGTGTTTCTTTTAGTAAGTTTGTCCACTCCTTGTGTTCTTGTCAGTCTGTTCGTTTTGCCCTAATCCCACATTCGGCCATCCTGATGCATCATTCGTCCCGAATGTATTCGGATTCCACTTCTTCATATTTTCAGCCACTTTGAAGCTCTTGATGGGGCCTTCGCCAGCGCCAACTTTTTCAACCGCATATCTTCCGTGTCTCAGTTTTTCCACGATCTTATACGGCCCTAAGAACTTTGCTTTTAATTTTAAGCCGGTACCGAATTGCGTACGCTTTATGGCCACAAGTTCGTTTACTTCGTAAAAAGCCTCTGGTACCTAATAATGTTGCGTTCTCCATTTAGTTCATCTACAGAAGCTTCGTTGATTAATCGTCTCATATCCGTATTTTCTCGAATGCGCATCTGCAAACCGGTTAGAATCCTGAACGGGGAAAATTTTGTACTACGAGGCGGTGTATTGTTTATAGTACGCTGCACTTGGTCTATATGTTTATACCAGTTTTTCGGTTGCTCATTGCAAAGTTTTGTTAGCATTGACATTACTATCTTGTGGATGCGTTCGACTTGTCCATTTCCGCGTGGCACACCCGTAGCAATCAACAAATGCTGGATTTCTTCCTTTTCACAATATTCCTTGAAAGCGTGCGAGGTAAAAGCGTTCCCCCTATCGGAAATTATTCTGGCAGGATTTCCGAAGATTGCTGACTGTCTCTGTAGCCGGTCTACTACTTCATTTGTTCTGGTGCTTTTCGTTGGATAAAGCCAAACGAATTTTGTGAATGCATCGACGACTACAAGTATATGATTGTACTGCTTATGTGTCTCTTCCATTGGCCCGACGTGGTCGATATGGTAGGTCCCTAGTGGTTTGTCAGTCTTATCGAGAGGATTGAGCAAACCTTCCTTTCGTCCTGCTTTATTCTCGGCCATAATGCACTCAATACAACTTTTAACAACATTTGCAACTTTATCGGCGATATTCGGAATGTAGTACGTTTTTTCAATCAAATCTTGCGTTTTCTTTCTGGAGAAATGTCCCTGTCGGTGTGCGATCTTAATAATTTCGCCCTCCATCGCGGATGGTACCACAATCAGTTCCTTATTGGGATCTTTGAATAGTATATCATATTTGATGAAGTAATCGTCATATAGCTCCTTTCCAAGTACTTTCCTGACCGCCTTGATCCATTCATCTCGTAGCTGTGCTTCTCTAATGCGATGCTTAAGTGAATCTTCTATTAATAAGCAGGTTACACGGCTTAGTGCGTCGACATGTTTCATTTTTGTTCCAGAACGGTGCTCAATTTCATAGTCAAATTCTTGCAAAAACATTGCCCATTTTGATATTCTAGTTGGAACATCGTTTTTCATCATTGTCATCGTGAAAGCATTGCAGTCGGTAACAATCTTTACTTTTGTACCTAAAACGTATACACGCCATTTTTTCTGAGCTTCTACAATCGCCAACACTTCCAGTTCATACGAATGGTATTTTTGTTCCGCAGGTGAAGTTTTTCTGCTCATATATTGTATTGGATGAAATTTCTGGTCTTCTGAGTCTCTTTGCAAAAGTACTCCTCCGTACCCATACATGCTTGCGTCGGTATGGATCTCAGTTGATGCTTTTGGATCATACAAACGTAAAACAGGTGCATTGACCAATGCTGTTTTTAATTGGTGAAACGCTGCGACTTCTTCCTCTTCCATTTTGAAATGAGCATTTTTAGTTAACAGGTCTGACAGCGGTTTCGCTATAGTTGCGTATCTCTTGATAAATCTTCTAAAGTAGGATGTCAAGCCTAAAAATCGTTGAAGCGATTGTTTGTCTTTTGGCACTGCATACTCACTCACAGCTCTCGTTTTTTCTACCGATGGCTTTATCATGGAATCCTCTATGACGTAACCCAAAAACGTAACTTTTCTTTGTAGAAACTGGCATTTTTCCCACTTTTTTAATTTCTCGATGCCTTCACTCACGTCTTTTGAAGGAATGATAATGTCGTCCATGTATACTACAATGGTACCATTTTGTATTAATTCTCGGAAAATTGCGAAAATGTACCGACAGAAAACAGCAGGTGAATTGGAAATTCCAAATGGTACGTACGAAAACTCATACTGACCATTATGTGTCACGAATGATGTAAATTTTTGAGATCCTGACTCCAGCGCCACATGAAAAAATCCATTGCACAAATCTAAAGTGGTGTAAACTTTTGCGCTTTGTAGTCGTTGCAGCACGTCATCAATCAGCATCATTGGGAAATTATCGCGAATAATTTTTTCGTTCAATCTACGATAGTCACAGCAAAGTCTTTTCGTGCCATCCTTTTTAGATGCCAATACAACTGGCGAAGCATACTCCGACGAACTGGATTTGATGATCCCTTCGTCCAACCATGCTTGGACTTGTTTCTGAACAGCTTCTTGATCTACTAATGGTAACCTCCTTGGTCTGCTATAGACTGGAACATCATCGGACAAAATTATTTTCATCTCTATCGGTGACGACAACGGTTTAACTGGATGATAGTTTTCAATCAATTCGTCCACCAGCACTCTGGTTTCATAATCCAGATCAGATTTATTTTTAATTGATTTGTAACGGAAATCATCGTCTGTTGATGCAAGACAAATGGCTTCGTATTCGTTAACTAAATCGTCTATTTTAGAGTATCCTTTGATAAGTGAGCTTTCACCAGACAGAAAATTCAGACTATCTTCTTCATCTTCAACTCTGACATGTCCCAATCTGACACAGTCGAGTACACATTCCTCTACTCCAATGTCTTCAACATTTGCCTCACTTTGACCGTCTCCGCTTGCTTTCTCGATCTCGACTACAGTTTGTGTCTTTTCCTCAAAAATAACTCCTTCTGATGTAAGTTTTAGATCTACATGCTCTAAAACGTCGTTACCGATGAGTGCAGAGTTAAAAATGTCACGTTCGCGTACAACATGAAATTTTATATTGAGATTTATGTTATCTATTTCTACTGGCGCAACGAAATATCCAATTGTTGTTATTTCTTTTTGTCCAATACCCACTAGCCTTCGCTTTTCGGGAATCAAATCAACATCTCCCATCATCATGAAAGTGTCGTATCTTATGGCACTTATGTCACTTCCAGTGTCTATTATGGCAGAAAAATTGAAATTATTAATATCAAAATCTTTAAATATTCTGTTGCTAGATTTTGGTGAATCAGTCAACGAGTGCACGTTATTTTTCTCATGTTTCACGTTTTCTACTGACATTTAAAACATTTAGGGCCAGACACATTGCAATTTCTTGGCAGGTGATTTTTGTCACCACACTTGAAACATCTTCTTTCAAAACTTTGTGCCGGTTGACGTGCTTGAATAGACCTTTGTAACTGAGGTTGGAATTCTTTCGAGTTTAATGACTGCGAAAAAGAATCACAAACCTTTTCATACACTTTTAGCTTAAGTTTCAACTCATCCAATGTCTGCGCCTGGTATAAAATGCTTTTGTTGAATTTCGTATCCGGTATACCATCAATAAAATATTCAATTAGGCTTTCTTCATCCAAATTGATTGCAGCTCCTATTTCCATCAAACTGTAGAGATACTCTCTGTAATTTTCTGTCTGCTTCTTTCGTCGATTACGTAGCATTCGGTGGACTTCTATTGATGACAGTTTAGTTCCGAATTCCTTAATAAGTGATCTCTTCAAAGAGTCCCAATCACGGATGTTGGACTGGCTTCTGACAAAAATCTTTGCAGCTCCTCTTAGCAACTGCTTTGCGCATATAAATCTTTGTAATTCGTCCCAATTTACTATAAGAGCATTTTCTTCAAATTCTTGCACCCATGCACACACATCAGGACACCCCGCTCCATCGAACGATTTTAGTGAATCTTCTATGTCTCGCAAGGTGAACGCAGCATTACGAACAGCCATAGTGGTTGGTGCTAAAGCTGAACTAGCATCACCGTAGTCGGAGGCTTCATCGTTATCATCTCGCGAAAGTTGAAAATGGTCAAGAAGTCTGTCCTGCAAAACGTGTTTTGTCCTGTTATTGATAATTGTAGTTCTGTCAATTTTGTCTTCAACTCTGCCACTGTCAATCTTAAAATACTGTCCACGTCCATGTCGCAACGCTAAAGTTATTTTAAATATTAAGATACAAAAATGTTGAATACAAAAAATGCTTAAAAGTACGTAAATATGAAAATAGTATTTAATAGTTATTTATGTATTCGAATAAAAACAATAGTGCAATAACTAATTCAATTTAATTTTCAATACAAAAAAACTTTGATTTCTTTGTACTTTAGTTACTTTCAATTTTATTTTAATACTCCTTCAATTTGATTCTCAATTACTCTTATTTCTCTTTAAAACACGTTTGTTAAATATTTTTAAGCAAATCAAAATAAATTATTTCGCAAAATATCAAATCGGCATACATACATGTATGTATGTATACAATGAATGCAAAAACATTCATTTCTGCTGCTTACGATCGCAAAATACTATCGTCAATATTTCGGGGTTGTTTTTAATTTTCCTCTCTGTCTCGTTGTTGTTGCAACTTAATTCAACTTCGTGCATCGCTGTTCGTAAAAAGGAATCAAAATTCTTCGTAACTCTGCTTCTACTGCTGGCATATATTTCTGCTATTGCGGCTTCATGCTGACTTATTTTTTCGTATAATTTATATGAACTTTCATATAATAATAGATTTGCTTATTTTCAGTTTGTTTTAAGCAAAAATCAATTTTTAACTGGGTGTTGATGCACACCAAGGTTCACTTCACTTATCCCGGTTGAGCCCCCAAATTGTGGGGTTTCACTTTACGATTCCTTTAATAAAACGTTTGAGTTTTTTCTTTCTATTTTACATTTATTTCAGTTTTCTAGTTTTTCGGTTTTAGTTTTACAGGTTTTTCTAATTTTCTTTACACGAGTTATATCTTTACGATTATTCCTTTTCTAGTGTTGCTCGTTGACTCAACGTCTTTTCTTTTTTGTCTCGTCCAGTATCTTAGCGTCTCGTTAAGTTTCTAGTATTTTCTAAGTTTTCGTCCAGTCAGTGTTGCGTACATACTTTTGTTGATACAAAAGTGTTTCTTTTAGTAAGTTTGTCCACTCCTTGTGTTCTTGTCAGTCTGTTCGTTTTGCCCTAATCCCACATATATTATGTATTATAAATTATGTATTGTAATATTATATATTATGTATTATAAATTATATATTATATATGTAATATGTATATATGCGCACCTCGGAGCAACGCCGTCAATCTTTGATGACGAACTTGAACAGGTATAGGTTAAGAAATAGGGAACTCGACCAAATACGAAACTCGCAATTATTAACGGTTCGCCGAGAAAATGTTGCTTTCCGACAAGCTTAAAAAGTGCGTGACTCAATTGCACATTCAACGCAGCGACTTGCATTAGCTTTCGAGAAATGAAACAAGAACGTGACGCTGTGACTCACTTTGTTCGACGAAAGAATCAACAGTATCGGGAAACGGAAAGAGAACGTGACGCTGTGGCTCACAATATTCGACGGGATTTTTATCAATATCGAGAAGCAGAACGAAAACGTGACGCCATTGCTCATTTGATTCGACGAGATGATGATCAATATCGGGAATCGGAACGATAACGTTATGCTGTGGTTCACAATATTCGACGGGATGTTTATAAATATCGGGAAGCGGAACGAGAACGTGACGCCATAGCTCACTTTATTCAACGAAACGAAGATCAATATCGTAAAACGGAACGAGAACGTGACGCTGTTGCTCACAAGACTCGACGAGACAATGATCAATATCGTGAAGCAGAAAGAGGACGTGACGCCATAGCTCATTTCATTCGACGAGACGATGATCAATATAGGGAAACGGAACAAGAACATAACATTGTCGCTCACAAGATTCGTCGAGACGATGATCAATATCGTGAAGTGGAACGAGGACGTTAAGCCATAGCTCACTGTATTCGACGAAGTGACGATCAATATCGGGAAACAGAAAAAAAGCGTGACGCTTTGGCTCACTCGGCTCGACGTTACAATTTGCGGTGCCGCATAGCTGAACAACAAAGAGATACAATAGCTCATACGAAAAAAAAGAGCCCACGAAGATTATCGTGAAACTGAACGCCAACACGACGCATTATCACATACTAGTTCCCGAAAAGAGAAACAATTTAGGGCAACAGAAAGAGTAAAGGACGCAAAACAAAGACGAACAGCTAAACTAAATCAGAAGTATAGAGAAGTAGAGCAACTTTGAAATACTTCTCAACGCAGTAAAACTCGACTTCAAGCGAGAATACATGCACAAAATTTACATAAGATGGTCATTGTCCGGGTTCGTCTGCATAGATGTAATGCTTTAAATCGTGCTATGGAGAGCTCCAGACAGTCTCAAAGAAATATGTCCTTCCGAGAAAACTTAACCCCCAAAGCAAGATCTCAATACTTGCAAAGCGAAAATTTTCGTCACAAAACTGACATGATGACAGAATATAATTCTTCAGTAAAGAGTGGACCTACTGAAATTTGTTTTTGCTGTGGTGGGCTATGGCTTCCACACCAGGTCAGAATTTTAAGCAATAACATTATTTTGTCAAGAAATTCCAATTTAGATGAGGTATTTTTTCTTTCGACTAAATTCCCTTCAAGCTCCCAGGACTATAAATTTTGCAACACATGCCATAAGGTTATCAAAACTGGAAAAGTACCAACAATTTTTCTCTGTAAGGAACTTAATTTTCCTGAATTACCTGACGTACTGAAGTCTTTAACACTCTTGGAAGAACGATTTGTAGCTCAAAGAATTCCCTTTATGCGCATTATCTCATTAGGGTTTAACAGACAGAGTGCAATAAGGAGAGCAATAGTCAATGTACCAATTTGTCTAAATAGAACAGTTACTGTGCTGCCACGAGCTTTCGACGATGCCGAGGTAATTCAAGTGCATCTAAAAAGGCGCCTTGAGTACAATCATAGTTTCATAACCGAAACTATTAGGCCTTCCAGAATCCTACTTGCTGATATCTCGTTCAAACGGAATTTTATGTAAAACACTACAGATAACGGAAAATCGGATTGACAACGTAGGAAATGGAGAGAAAGTTCCTTTTGTTGCTGATACTGCAGATATGCAGATTGTAAGCCAATTAGTTGGGTTGAGATCAACTGAGGAAGAAACTCCAGAAGAATTAAATCAGGGAGGGCAAGAAACACTTCTTGACAATGTCCCAATAGAAACGTCCCTATTGATACAATTGCAATAACTCCGGGTGAGGGACAAATACCTTTGGACATGATTTTGGATGAAGACTCTGAAGAGCTATCTTACCCTACTATATACTGGTTATTGAACTGTGAAACTGAACGCACGTACTTTTTACTGCTCTTCAAAAATTCGTCATAATTAAAAATGAATTGTGTAATTTGTAATCAAAAAGTAGAACGCAGTGATAGTTTAAAAATCACTTGCAGTGATTGTTCAAATTTAAGTAAAAATGAAATTATTTATATGAACAATGAAAATATAAAGTACCGATGCGAAAGTGCAATGAACTCCGTCGTTAATCATCGCAACAACAAATAATACCTACACGGTTCAAAATTTAGGTTCAATTTTTCAACCGTTCTCAAAATTGTTTGGTTGAAAACAATATTTTTGTTTTTTTTCTTCAAGTTTTCAACTTTTAAGTGTAATTTTTCATCCTCTACTAGTTGAAATTGATACATATTTACTGATTTCAACCTGAAAGATGAATATTTCGACGCCTAAGTCAATTTTTAGTTAAATTTTTATACTTATTTGGTTGAAAATTTTCAAATTCAAATAAATTCAACTCCGAAGTTGATTTTTTGAACCAAAAGTATAAAAACTAAACTTCATGGATGAAAAAGTTTTACTTTTTGGTTGAAAAATTGTTATCCACTTTATTTGACAATTTTTCAACATTAGAAAATATTTTCAACTTCTGACGTTCTGACGTCTGTTTTTTATATAGAACTAAAAAGTTTCAAGTTTCTTTAGTTTAATAAATAGTATTTAATAAAAATATTAATGGAATCCAACGGAAGGTTAGTGAAAGTGAATTTCGCCAGCGAATTCAAGATACGTGGTCATGCAAAAGACACGTCAATCAGGAGATTTTACTTCTGAAGCTGCCTTAGGTTCGGGTATGTGTACTCTTTCACAATTTGTTTTGAATATTCTTAAATGTAAGTACATCCATATCTACATACATTAGAGTGACAAAAAAAAATCGAGTTTTCGATTTCTATGTGAAAAGTAGTTAGTGTTATGTCAAAAATTGAAGCCTTGAAAATTTTATTAAAATATATTGATATTTAGAGGTAGCTAGTGTCCGATTTGTGAATTAAAATCTTATTTTTTATTTGCGAGTGATTATAGCTCTGCCCAAAAGACAATTCCGCATGAGATACGGGCTGTTGGAATTGATTCATATATTTTAGGGTCTGCTGAACACGATGGTGATGGTTGCTTTGCTATAAATATTTCTTAGTCTAATATTCTTGAACATTATTGTCCGAAAACAGACTAAGAGATTCTGGCTAGTCCAGTATATCTTATCAGAACACCAGAGTAAAAGAAAAATGAAAAATCCTCGAAAACAGGCCAAAATTCAAGCTTAAGGTAAATTTGAGTAAAACATTTTTTAAAGTTTGTTTTCCGAAGAAATTTTTTTCACCGAATCCGAATTTGGCCTCAAAATTGACACATCATGTCAGAATTCAGAAATATTTGAGGTTAAGTACTTAAAAAATTAGGGTTTTTGTTTACTTTTGAGGCCATGTAAATATAGGATTCAAAAAAAATTGTTCAGTTTAATTTTAATAAAACCATCATTTAGTACCGATCTTCCTCTTTAAAATTAGCTTTTATATGGTCATCTAGCTTGCGAATTTTCAACTCATTGCGTTGATAAATTCAACTTTGAAAACAATATTTTTGTCTTCTTTGAGGAACTTTTTCAACTATTTCGGATGAAAAAGTAAACTTTTCTGCAAATTTTCAACTCACTGCGTTGAATAATTCAACTTTAAAAGCAATATTTTCATCATTCTGGGGAACTTTTTCAACTATTTCGGACGAAAAAGAAAACTTTTGTGTGAATTTTCAACTTACTGCGTTGAATAATTCAACTTGAAAACAAATTTTTTATCTTTCTGTGGAGCTTTTTCAACTATTTCGGATGAAAATGTATACTTTTGTGGAAGTTTTCAACTCACTGAGTTGAATGATTCAACTTTGAAGGCAACTTTTTCAACTATTTTGGATGAAATAGAAATTTTTCGATAGAATTTTCAACTCAATGCGTTGAATACTTCAACTTTGAAAGCAATATTTTCATCTTTTTGAGCTACTTTTTCAACTACTTCGGACGAAAGATCCTGTTTTTATTTGCATTTTCAACCGAAAAGGTTTAAATTATCGACGGATGAAGTTGTAAATGCCTTATGTATAACGTTTTTAAACTAAATAAGACAAAAATTTCCACTTTTTTGGAAAGAATGTATATGTCAACTTGAACAGTTGAAAAACTATACTTAAATTTTGAAACGTGTATGAGTCACACGTCTCAAGAGAACGAGCGTAGCCACCATAACATTGTAACTCCAAACCAAACAACAGAAATAAATACAAATGCAGCAACATCTCAACAGCCAAATACATCAAACCCGACAACATTACACAAGTTTGAACAACAAAAAACAATTTTATCTCATACCGCAACACAACAACTAAAACCAGTAAGCCTAAACCAAAATAGACGAGACGGAACATAACCAGTAAGTTCGAGTGTATGCAAAAAGAATATATACATGAAGAGAAAGATTGTCAAAGGTTTCGGACTTATGTAGCTGGCTGTTACGTCCAAAGTTAAGAATCAGTATGTACATTAGGGTGATTCAAATTTTTTTTTTTTTGTTTTTTTTAAGGTGCTGTTGCTTAAAAAGTAAGTTTATGATAAGAAGAAAAAGTTCACGAAATTTCAGCTCTGTAACTCAATTTTATAAGGTGGCGCCGGAGCCTGTTATTTTTACATGTAAATTGTATGGAAAAATTATTTTTTACAAAAAAGGTATCTAAATGAATAGGTGATTAGTGTTGTTGAGCTGAAAAGGGTCGTTTTTCGACGTAATTTTTTACGCTGAATCCGAATCTGGCCTCAGAATTGACCCATCATGTCGGAATCCTGATATATTTGAGGCTAAGTAACTCAAACATGATGTTTTTGTCTACTTTCGAGGCCATGTATAGGATTCAAAAAAAGTTGATCAGCTTATTTTTAACAAAAGCATCATTTAGTACCATCCTTGCCCTTTAAAATGAGATTTCAAGTGGTAATCTGTGATGTTTCCTTGCAAAGTTATAGCCATTTTAAAGTGACATGAATTGGATCCCCTACAAAGGGTTGCAACCCAACAATATTAGCCATCGGGTTTCAAATTCATGTCACCTTGAAATGGCTGCAACTTTGCAAGGAAGCATCACAGATCACCACTTGAAAGCTCATTTTAAAGGGCAAAGATGGTACTAAATGATGCTTTTATTAAAAATAAGCTGATCAACTTTCTTTGAATCCTATGCATGGCCTCGAAAGTAGACAAAAAACATCATGTTTGAGGTACTTAGCCTCAAATATTTCAGGATTCCGATATGATGGGTCAATTCCGAGGCCAGATTCGGATTCAGCGTAAAAAATTACGTCGAAAAACGACCCTTTTCAGCTCAACAACACTAATCACCTATTCATTTAGATACCTTTTTTGTAAAAAATAATTTTTCCATACAATTTACATGTAAAACTAACAGGCTCCGGCGCCACCTTATAAAATTGAGTTAAAGAGCTGAATTTTCGTGAACTTTTTCTTCATATCATAAACTTACTTTTTAAGCAACAGCACCTTAAAAAAAAACAAAAAAAAAAAAATTTGAATCACCCTAATGTACATATATATAAATACGGATTTAAGAATCAGTTTTTCTTCAGTTTTGAAACACGAAACTGCAGACCACCATAGAAACCAAAAATAGAAACTGAATGAAACGAAATTTCTTATTGCTGTTTGTTTTCATTTTCGTTGTTCTTCAATTTCTGATTTTGTTTCTGATTTCTTATTTTGTTTTCATATGGCTGATTATTATTTTATTAGTATTATTTAACAATAAAAATGCTAAATATTTAATTGAAATCACTTTCAAAACTTTGTCAAACACTTGGAAATTACTAGTTCTGTTAATTTAAAAAAATGCAGATATCTCGGGTTCGAAATAAGAAAATGATATGCGTTTACGGCATTCTGTTAAGCAAATAACAGTACATTAAAAATGATGTAACACGGGATCGGCAGCAAAATAATATGGGGTGATTTTGCAACTTTAAAATACAATATCGGAATTTTTTCATTTTTTTCCGGTCAATTTTCAATTTTTTTGTAAGAAAAAAAGAAGAAGAAGAAAAACTAATCATGGGTTCGAATTCCCCGATTGATAATAACTGTTTGAAATAAGAAAAAAAAATTGAATCACCTTAATATGTAAATTTGTCGACTCCGATTCGAAAAAAATCAGGTCTGTTAATTTAGAAAAATAGAGATATCTTTGTTTTGAAATAAGATAATGATATGCGGTTTCGGCATTCATTTAAAGGAATATCAGTTCATTAAAAATAATGTTCCGTGGGATCAGCGGTCACATAATATTTGAGGTGTTGGAGCTAGAAAGTGGAAAATCGGTACTTTTTTACTTTTGTCCGGTCAATTGTCAATTTTTTTGTAAGAAACGAAGAAGAAGAAGAAAAACCAATCACGGATTTGAATTCCCCGATCGATTGTTTCCCGAAAACCATACCCACTTTGTTGAAAAATTTTATAACCTCTACAACTTGCAGCATTTTTTAAATCAAGATTTTTGAAAATGGGTTGTTTACTTAAAACAGAGGGCGCTAATCCAGTTTTCAATATTAACCTTAATCCTAGTAATGGGGCTTGTCCAGACATATAAGGCTATTGTAATCCGCTGACACATCGTGAAAAAATCAAAAAGTTTTTTTTTTGAACCGCTCTACTATACGTGCACAGATACAATAGATTAAATGCATTAAATTAATTGGTACAGAAAGTCCGTAGAGAATAATTGGTAAATTCTTAAGGGCCAACTAAACCATGCACGCTTTGACTGCAGTCAACTTATGCAAGTGTGCGAATACACACAAATCGTATATCAAAACTACAACGTACTTAACAAAAAGTTTCGTTCAATTTCCACAAATGTCACTTCCTTAAGGAAAGAGCGAAACTGAACGCACTTTCTGTACGGAATCAGATGTTTATGCATTGTACACATAAGAAAAATTTTTGCAATGGAACTTGAAGTGGAAAATAGTTTTGTTTTTTAAATTAATAGAAAATGTGAAAGAGAAGATAATTAAACAGTAAAATAGACGCATTTTATTGTAATCAAAATGTAAAGGAAAGGGCTTGGAGTGCAGTTGCAGAAATATGCATTTTAATGTACACACACACAATACAAACAGCAATTTGATTTACAATTCAGTGATGCCACGCGCTGCATTAGCCAATACTTTTCCCCACAATCTACACGCATAGTACAAAATGAGCAATTTTGTTTTCTTATTTTTTTCTTAAATTAGTAAAAACAATATCTGGATTACATATTTATTGCTTTAAGTATTTAAATAAATGGCATTGAATAACATTTTGTGAATGAATTCAATTTATTTAGGAAATATAAGAAATAAATTTTTTAATATTTCATACGCTTGCAACTATGGCTACATCGCTTCTTAAGTTCAACGAAGTACAACATAGCCACTAAAAAGTCTTCTCTGAGTTTCTTAAGCATTTGACAGGCTTTTCGTTCAAATTTGACAGTAGGTTACGCTAGGCGATGCATGGGTTAATTTTTGCCTTTAGAATCCTTGAACCTTGAAACCTTAAATACATAACGGTGTTTTACTTATTGAATAAGAATAAAAATCGGATATTCTTTTGTAACATACTCTTTAACATGTGAAATAGATGAGCTTTTAATTATAAGCGTCGTATCCTAGTTGGTATGCGCTTGCCTTGTACCCTGTGGTTCGAAGTTCGAATCCCGGCACAGCATATATATTTTTTTTATTTTCAATAAGACATAAGTATAGACATTTTAATAATTGCTTGGATAATTTAAATTTTTTTATTTTCAATAAGTCAAAATTATAGACATTTTAATAATTACATACATAATTTCAATTTAGAAATTGATTTCCCAATTGCAACGAAGCTTAAAGCATTTCATTAGTTGCATTAGTTTTTGCGATCTTAAAATAAGGGATGATTTTCATTTATATGCAAAACATAAAGGTAAACAAAAGATAACAATAGCATATATGTTTACGTAGGTGTTAGCTTCTTTAATACAGTAGTTTTCCGATTTAACGAACATAATAATTGTCAGGCCAATTCGTTAAATCGATTTTTTCGTTAAACCAAGTACTAAAATCAAATGGCCTATTCTTTTTATAAGAGTGACTTAAGTGACTAGAAGTCACATTTCCCTATTTTCTAGCAGAATGTACAATATGAGTTTCAACAAACTTTTAGAATATCGTACATTTACTTTACTACATAAGATCGTTTTCACTAAACAGCCTTCATACTTGTTTCGTAGATTAACTTTCTCCAGATCTAGCAGATCAAGTACGATACTTCAATTTCGTCACACCTGCTTGGCTTCCGAAAGACAGTTCTTTATATTCTCCATTCGTCTTTGGAACGCTCTTCTCATAAACTTAAGGTCCATGAGTAGCCCAGTGCAATTCAAAACAAGTTAAGGTGTTATTTTCGGCGACGCCGAAACTCACATACCCTACACTGCACTGAAAGTACCTTTTCATCAAATGTTAAGAAGACGTTGAAGAGGTTGAATAAGTCGAAAAAAATGTGAAATGTTAGAAAGGTTGACAGAGGTTGAAAAATGTTGAAAAGTCGTAAATATATGCAAAATGTTGAAAAAAGTTGAGAGAGGTTGAAAAACTCTAAAAAAAATGAAAGAGGTTGAAAAAATTTGAAACCATTCAAAATTGATGAAAAAGTCGAAAAAATAAAGAAACTTATGAAGAAAGTTGAAAGAGATTGACAAAGTCGAACAAATACATATAGAATATATTGTAAAAAGTTAAAGGGTTGAAAAAGTCGAAAGAATATGGAAAATGTTGAAAAAATCGAATAAAAATGAAAAATTTGAAATATGCCACGCCCACTTCTCCAATTCCGCCCACTTTTGGTTCAACAAATTATATTTGTGATCGACATCCTCATATAAAATTTCAGCACAATAGCTTGTATAGTTTGCGATATATGCTGCAGTTTAATTTAAAATTTAGTGCGGTGACACACCCACTGGTACAATCCAGCCCGGTTTTGATCCAGAAATAGCTTTTCATAAGTAAACCCCTAACACCAAATTTTAGTATGATTGCTCACATATTACGATTAATATGCCACTTACCGTATTTTATTTGTATGGGAGGTGCCACGCCCACTGGTGCTATTTCAGCCACTTTTGATTCAGATATACTCTATAGCAACCGAACCACTTTCATTAAATTTCATAGCAATTGCTGCAATAGTTTACTTAAGACAGCGCTTACTAATTTATGTTAATATGGGAGGTGCCACGCCCACTGATACAATTCTGTCAAAACTAATTTATTTTTAAAGCCTATAGTAACTGACATCTAAACACCAAATTTTATGAAGATTACTTTCTTAGTACACTATTTATAACAATAAACAGTTTTTGCTTATATGGGAGGTGCCACGCCCCCAGGTACTATTGTATCAAATTTTTGTAATAAAACCCCTCACAGCAAGTATATCTACCTCATTAAATTTCATCACGATTACGTTGTTCGTTCTCTTAATATAACGTTTATAAATATTGTGGGCGGTGCCACGCCCTTCAACGAGTTTTTTCAATAAAGAGGCTGAGCATGTATTGATGACAGCTTTAAGCGGCATCATCTCCAAGATTTTTATGAAAATCGTTTGTGCCAATTTTGAGATATATGGAATCAATATTTTTAGCAGTTGAAAAGTGCCACGCCCACTTTTATCTCAACTCAAGATATATTTGATATGTATCCGTTAACCAAATTTCATAACAATATCTTGCACGGCTTACGAAATATGGTGGTATAAAGGTTAAAATTTAGGGCTGTGCCACGCCCCTGTAGGAAGCTTTGAAAACTTGAAACCTAACCTAATCCTAATCTTGTTCACATGTGCATCAAATCACCAATTTTCATCAAAATCGCTGCAACGTTTTTCAAAATTGACCTGGGTATATTTGCATAGGGTATGGGCGGTAGGCGTGTCAGTTAACCGATTTCGCCCATTTTCAATAGCAAGATGCCTGCAAGAAGATGTGACCTGTGTGTGATAGTTTGATTCAATTAGCTTTCTTGGTTTTCCCGTAAAACTGATTTCAACAGACACCCAGACAGACAGACAGACGGACATCGCTAAATCGACTCAGGTGGTGACGCTGATCAAGAATATACAGTGGCTCACAGCTTATTTGATGCAGTTCATAAAAAAACAAAGAAACTCCTGTCTGCAAATAACTACAGGAAATTTTGAAAATCTTTAAATGCAGTTTTACTAGTCACATTTTTTAAAAACATAATGCGTAAAAAAAATTAAAAAAGCAAAATTACATGTTACGCGGGAAGGGGGAAAACGCAACGCACAGTCAAAATGCAGATCACAGCTTATTTGATGCAGTAACTTCAACGTGAACTGGCGCCAATTTGGCGTGAAGTAAAACGGTACTTTTTTTCGTTTTCTTTTTGCGGATATTTTCTAATTGTTTACGCAAAATATTAGTTTGATCAAGCAAGTCAAGGTAACAACAAGTGTCTTTTTTTCAAAATGGGTCGACGAACGACAATTATGCAGCGTGAGTTGGTCATTACACATTTTAAAAATGACCATTCCCAGCAAAAAATTGCTGAAATGGTTAACTTAAGTCATTCCACAGTTCAGCATATTATTGAGCGTTTTTTGCATGAAAACAGACTGCAAGATAAGGGCAGAAAAGCACCGAATAAAATCTTTAATGAGTCTGATGAGCGATTTATAGTGAGGAAAATTCAAAAAAATCCGAAGCTATCTGCCCCAAAATTAGCGGACGAAGTGCGTAAAGAGTTTGGAAAAGAATGCAGCGCTGAAACCATCCGACGTGTGCTTAGAAAACATGACTATAATGGTCGAGTAGCTCGCAAGAAGCCATTCATTAGCATGAAAAATCGACAAAGCCGGCTGAAATTCGCTACTGAGCATGTTTCTAAAGATTTAGACTTCTGGAGGACAGTAATTTTTTCTGACGAATCTAAATTTAATTTAAAGGCAGGGATTGTTCAGACCTGGCTAATTTGGAAATGTCCACACTTGATGCCACCACCGGCACAGTCACCTGACTTGAACGTCATTGAAAATTTATGGTCTTTGTTGGAAGATAAAATTCGAAACCACACCATATCTAACAAAAACGATTTAAAAAAGGCATTGCAGGAAGAATGGAGTCAAATCACCCCAGAAACCACCCAAAAGTTAGTGGAATCTATGCAAAACAGACTGAAGGCTGTTCTAAACCAAAAGGGCTACCACACCAAATACTAATTTTTTAGAAATAAGCAAAAAAATATACTAATTTTAAGTTTTGACTGAACTGTATCAAATAAGCTGTGACCTGAATTTTACCTGTGCTTTTAAGTTTTTTTAATTTAGTTGTTAAACAAACTTTTAAAATTAATAAAACACATACCTTAAATAAAATGCTCAAATGATTAAAATTGCGTTTACAATTTTTCAATAACCTTTCCAGTTTCAAAGATATAGTGATTCGAACTTTAAAAAAGGTACTGCATCAAATAAGCTGTGAGCCACTGTATATACTTTTCCATACCTGCCACGCACCCTTCGATGTGTTACAAACGGAGAGACAAAGTGAATATACCCACGGTGTAGGGTATAAAAAAAAACTTAACATCTGTGTTGCAATAGTTTTTAAAATCTTTAATTTTTAAAATTTTTGATATTTAATACATAAAAGCAGTTTCATAAATTAAATATTAAAATTTAAATTTTTTTTTATATAATTAGTATACAGTATGTCACATAAGTATTTTGCGTATTATTTTTCTAGCATTAATATGTAGTTTTTAACTCATTAAAAACAGAATTTCCTAAAAACAACTAAATCATGGATCTATATGTCTAGGTGACAGCTCGGAAATGCTTTTGAATTAAGATCGAAAAAAAAATATTGTTCCGTTATCTAGTTGCAGCTAGAAAAGTATTTTGCGCTGCGAAATTCGAGCTCACAAAAGTATTTTGCTTTTTTAAAAGTTCCGTTAATTTACGGTTTTTTTTATTAAATTCGCCGAACTTTTTCATTTTATGCGCATTACCATTGCAATAAGTATTATTTGCAGTCATTTCTTTTGTGATTGCGGAGCTGAAATAGTCAAGAATGCCTAAAGGTAAAGAATTAACTTGTGCTGAGAAAAAAATCATTTTATATCTTCACAATGACGGTAAATCAACAAAATATATTTGTGAAATGTTCGATCGTTGTCGCCAAACGATACAAAGTGTTATACAACGCGCACAGGAACGCGGAATCGTCGACAATAAAGCCCGCTGTGGTCGTCCTAAGTCACTGTCGTCAAAAGATGCAAGGCGAATTCTTAAAGAAAACCGAGAAAACCCACATCTATCAGCACCAAAAATTAACGACAAACTAAGAACAACTGTCCACAAACGTGTGTGCAACGAAACGGTCCGAAGGGTCCTCAGAGCGAATAATATTAATGGTCGCGTGGCAAGAAAGAAGCCTCTTATTTCGCAAATCAACAGAGAAAAAAGATTTATATTCGCTACCACCTACAAAAACAAAACAATCGATTTTTGGCAAAAGGTTATATTTAGCGACGAAAGCAAATATAACATTTTCGGATCTGATGGACGACGAATGGTGTGGCGTAAGCCAAATAAGGCCTTAAATATAAGGAACGTAAAACCAACAATTAAACATGGTGGAGGTTCCGTGATGGTGTGGGGTTGCATGTCTGCTCTTGGAGTTGGAAATCTAAAATTGATTGATGGCATTATGGACAAACATGTATATTTGTCCATTCTACAAGAAAATTTAGATGCCAGTGCTGAAAAAATGGGCTTCCAAAAAAAACAATTCTATTTTCAGCAAGACAACGACCCCAAACATACAGCGTGGGATGTCAAAATGTGGCTCTTATACAACACCAAATATTTTCCGACACCACCTCAAAGCCCCGACTTAAACCCGATAGAACATATTTGGGCTTATCTGGAGGAAAAAGTCAGAGAACACCAGATTTCATCGAAAAATACACTCAAACAAGTGCTGCAAGAAGAATGGCATAAAATACCAGTCGAAACATGCCGAAAATTAGTAGAATCCATGCCAAGACGTTTGGAAGCTGTTTGGAACAACAAAGGCTACCATACAAAGTATAAAAAAATGCCGTCTCAGTTACATAAACAGAAAACAAAATAAAATTTTAAGAAGCAAAATACTTTTGTGTCCTAAAAAAAAAATCTCAGTTACATAAACAGAAAACAAAATAAAATTTTAAGAAGCAAAATACTTTTGTGACCTTAAAAAAAAATTACACTTTTATATTTTATTTAGTTTTAAGTTAATAAGAAATGTATCTTGAGTTTTGATGAAGTACTATAAAAGTTTGGGTACCTCTTAATATATACTGAGCAATAAAATTATAATTTTTTATAGCAAAAATCAATATAGCGAGTATTTAATTTAAATTTCATATTATTTTCCATAGGCAAAATACTTATGTGACATACTGTAAATAGTATTTTGTAATCCAAGTTTCTAATATATTTAGTTACACTTTTACTTTAATTTAATTTAAATTATTTTAATTCTTTATATTTAAGTAATGAAAGAAAAAAATGTTTGATGCCACTTGTTGTTAGCGTATTAATATAAGATATTTGTCTTGATACGCTAACAAATCAATAGTCCATGGCATGTTTTGGATTGATAATGCTCCAAAAGTTGACTTAACAGACCGAGAATCTTTTTCACACACAATAAGTTTTATTGACAGGTTTATAACATCTGAAAGTTATTTGCCAGACGTTGAGAATTTTATCTCCTATCAAGAGCCTGCTGTGGGTATATAGTTAATTACATAAATAAATCTAATCAAGGGGTATCCAGACTCCTACGAGAAGCAATGAATGAAATAAGTGCTGGAAATTATAACATTAAGCTAAAACTTCAGCACATTGACAACAAATTTGTTTCAGGAACAGAAATATCGGCACAGGAAGCATCATATCATATTCTTGGATTGCATATGTCAGAATGTAGTAAAGCAGAAATATTTATAAATACATCCCATCCAGATAAAAGAGTAAAAATGGTGAAGTCGAAAAAAGATTTAGAACGATTACCAGATGATTCAGTAGATATATTCGTTTCAAATCTTCTTGACCACTATAAACAAAGACCAGATGCTTAAGAAACTCTTTGCTTATTTGACTTTGGAGCTCTTTATCGTTATTCTAAATCTTCTCATGAAAGCTCTCGAACAGATCATGAAGAATACAATGATGAAAATTTTCAGGTTGAGGAAGAAGTGCTGGTTGGCAGGACATTCCGCCTAAAAGACAATTCCGGATTTATACGAAAACGAACTAAGCCATGCATAATTCGCTTCAGCAGATTTAATGTAGACACTGCTAGAGAAGACTGTTTCAGAGAAATTGTAATGTTGTACTTTCCTTGGCGTAATCCCGACTAGAAAATGTCGTTAGGCGAAAATTAGGTCCTCATTGGTTTTGCCTAACCAGACGTTAGGGCCAAGTTTGGAAAACTAACGATAACCTAATTTGGATTGTAACGGTGTGCCCCAAATTTTCCCAAATAGGATTGTTCAACGCCTACCTCATTACGTGCCCATTGGTTTTGCCTAACCAGAACGTTAGGGCCAAGTGTGGAACGCGAACGACAACCTAATTTGGATTGTAACGGTGTGCCCCAAATTTTCCTAAATAGGATTGTTCAACGCCTACCTCATTAGGCTCTCATTGGGCTTTTGCACGTTCTGGTTAGGCAATCCCAATGCGTACCTAATTTACGCCCAACGAGATTTTCTAATTGCTTCCGCACTTGGTTCTAAATAAGTACATATGTACATGCATACATATCACACACATTCTACTAAAGAGTCACAACTCAAAATTTTAGAATTTTCAGAAAACTAACGAAGTGCTTGCTTCATGAAAAAAATGCAAGGAGCTTTTTTATAGAAAATTTTATGATCTTTCCAATAAGCTAGGTCCCGTATTTTTAACATTTTTTTTCACGAGATATAGAGACAAATGTCTTGTCAAGCATTTTTCCCCATACAAATCGTATGGAAAACAAAAAAGCTCGATGAGCCACCAGTAAATATCAATATTATGAGCTATAATTTCACCAGAATTTTTTTTTCGTGTGCCTGCAACTTTTGAACCTGTTTCAAGCAAAAAAAAAAAATTTGAATCACCCTAATGTACATACTCTCCGACACAACTAAAAATAGGAAACTTTTGCATATTGTAGCTTAGTTTCCATTGCAACATGAAGAGAGATATTTCTTTTTTGACAGCAAATTGCATCAAAAAATGAACTTATCTCTTTTATGCTGGTAGATACATATGTGTGTGATGAACTGTTTTATGAAGTAAACTCAAAAATTACGAATTTTGAGTTGTGCCTCTTTAGTAGAATGTGTGCGATATGTATATAAAATCGACACATTTATTGTGTTTACATTTGTTTATTTAATTATTTTCCATTAATAATATAATTAATATAAAATTAATATATAATTAGTATAAAATAATTGTTTCTTAGCATAACGCAAAAAATAGTTACAAAATGGTTTCTATCTATCGACCATTTTTGTTACTTTACAGGAGAATAAGACATTAAAGTGAGTCATGACTTTTTTATTTGCTTGTAATTACTTTATTTTCAATCGTAGCACACACACTTTTTTATTAATGGTGTATTAGTGGTTGACCTACCGAAATCTACAAAAAAGAACTTGATTTTCAAATGTTAGTTAGGGCCTTTCTATATTAAGGTAACGATATTGAATAGACAAAACTTAGGAAACTTAAGCGCGACAAATTTAGACGTTCATAATTTAAGTGTCCTTTTTATTGCGTGCAGCACGGCCACCGTCCCAATCCATGCAGTGGTGAAGTATGGATGCCAATGGTTGAACGATATCGCATTCGCTTATCACATCATCGCTGGACTTTGAAAAAGTTTTAATGAGTGCATCTGAAAAAAAATTACTATCGCTCTTACAAATGCAACATTTTTAAATAAATTGTACCTCTTATAGTTTTATAAATGTATGTTGTCCATGTTCTCTATTTCATAACTAACTTTTGTCGTACCCAAAAAAGTTTTGGAACATTTTGGCAATGTTGGATACTTGCGTCTCAAAATAGAGAATAACGCCTCCAGTCGAGTATGGGGTATTGGAGGATCCTGTGTCGCCCATTTTCGCAAATCGTGTAAGTTTTTCAGATCCTGTGATTCATTTTAATTTATTGAATTTGTATTTATTAAGTGAATGTACTTACGGAGTTTTCCTCCTCATCGGATATTTCTTCAGATTCGAAAGTTTCAGCACTTTCTAGCTGACCCTCCTCTGTTTTCTGAGGGGGAGGTTTTTTTATTTGATTTAATTAATTTGCACTTGTTAAGTGTACTTACGGTATCTTCCTCATCGAATATTTGCGTGGATTCGGGAGTGTCAACACTCTGTCGTTGATCCTCCTCCATCTTCTGCACGGATGCATTTCCAAATTCAAAATTGGTACCACTTTCAAGCGAGTCTTCATAATTTTCACTGATTTCGAGAGCACTGATTTCGCGCGATATCATTAAATTACGGCGAGCTGCGCGAAACCTTTGAATTCGTATTCTACCATTTTCGCGTTTGATAAAAGATTTTACTTTTTTTTTCACTTAATTGAAAATTGTTTTTAATCAATTTTTTCTAAAGTTTTCAAAACTTATTTTTTTGACTGATTATTTGTATGATATATGACACAAAAGTCGAAACAACAAATAAAAAAATACATGAGCAAGAGTTATTAATACATACATGTATTTCGACACTTTGTTAGTACTTCTCTGTATAAGAAAGAAAACTCGAGTGTATAAGATTACAGAATGGGATGTACGGGAAAGATACTGAGATATTTTGGTGAAACTGACGAACCAGGGTTGCCTTGCAAAAGCCTGTCCCGATGCCCAAAAATGGTCGAATTTGCCTTAAAATATATGTCAAATGATAGAACTCGAAGATACCTAAATAGAATATGCAGGGTTGCATTGTTGAATCCTGTCCCCAACATGGGTTGCTACCGGTTTTCTGGTCAATTTTCATTAATGAAGATAACAGCTTGATATGTGTTCCAAACGATAAAGCTCGAAGAGCCTAAATAGAACATATAGGGTTGCCTTGTCAAATCCTGTCCCAAACATGTACTGCCAACCATTTAAGAAAAATTGGCCCTAAAATCGAGTGGCAACCCATGTTTAAGACCGTATCCGACAAGGCAACTCTATATATTCAATTTAGGCTTTTCGAGCTCAATCGTTTGACACACTTTTTAAGCATTAATATATATTAATAAAAATTGACCCATTAGTTTAACCAATTTGGCTCACTATCTTTCCCATTACCATGCTGTAATCTTATACACTCAACTTTTCTACAGCGGGTTCTTGGGCTAATTGTAAAAAAGTCTCAATGAAATTGAAATTGAATTGACAGAAAATAACATGTTCAAAATTTGCTCTTGGTTCCAATTTATACGAAGCAAGGGAACCAAACAAGATAGTCGGCGACTGCCCGTACCAGCGAATTGTAGTAATGTTACCTTTTGTAAGTTCAGTTTTATCTGCGGTTATTTCTTACAGTTCAGGAGTACATTCGAACTTAGTCACGACTACCACATTACTTATTCCCCAGATTTACTGAATTCAGGCGTTCCTTAGGTTATTACAATGACTAAGCCTTTAGGCAAACCAAACATAGGCATGCCGCAGTAGGGCCTAATCAGGTAGTTGATAGGTAAAACTAATTTAGGAATGCCATACAATTTCCTAATTAGGCTGATAGTACACATTCCTAATTTTGGCTAGCCTAAATATTTCCCAGTTAGGGCCTAAAGTATATTTAGGCATGCCTAAGAAAAATTCTAGTCGGGTATGAGCTGGAAAATTTTATTGAAAATGTAACGAATTTATCGATGCACCCTGTTTGCTATGGCTAAAAAAAAAAATATGCTCTACTGTTCTTGCAAAGCGGTAAAAGCACGCGACTCAAACGCTTTTCTTTTTTTTGTTGTTTTGCTAAGCTATTTTTTTTGTTACAAGACAATAAAATGTATGTATGCATATACGTAGGTATACTAAGCGAAAGAAACAAAAAATCCGTAAATACATGGCGTGAGTGGGTGACGAACGGCAACAGGCAGTAAGCCGACCGCTGAGTGGCAACAGGTTGCCAAAAACGCATCGTACAGTCAGTTGCCGAAAAAATTTGATGAGGGTGAGGGTCGTCGTGCTGAGGAAAAATCAGCTTATAAAATTGCTTTGTTTCATATGTTTTAACTTTACTTAAATATTACTGCAAATAATTAAATAACTAAATTTTGAATTAAAAAGTAAAAGATGATAAATTTTTGTGAGCAAATTATAAAAGAAACATTTTAAAATGACAAAACGGAGAGTTGCCGAAAATTATTCAACGTGCGCGGTCGAATCTGCAAACCAAAAAAACAAATTAAGGCAGTGGCCGAAAAATTGTATAACCGTGCGGCAGTAAAAAAAGGAAGTTGCTAAAACAAATTTGGATACGCGTCGGTTGCTCGCGGTCCGAAAAGAAAAAATTGAACGGCAACGGCAGTAAATGTAATTGTGGAAAATCGGAAAACGTTAAAATTAATTAATTTTGCAACAATCTAGTACAGGGAAGGGCACTTAGTGCCTCAATTTCCTCACATTGCTCTAACCGTTATTCGACGCACAACCAAGCGAAAAAAAAATTCCCAGAACTTCAACGCTATCGAAGCACAAAATTCGCAGAATTTCAACGCTATCGAGGCACAAAATTCGCAGAATTTCAATCGAGGCACAGCGTTGACTTGAATTCAAATGAAAACAAAAACAAAACACAAAGGCATAAATGACGGCGCCGCATTGTGTCTTGACGAATGTAGCAATTGTTTTTGTTTGTAGTGTAATTTGTTTTTTTTTTGTGCTAATGGCAATTTTGGAAATGAAAGTAAAAAAAACTTTAAAATTTCCTTTGTTGTTGCTTGATGTTGTTGTTTTCCTCTTTGGTTATATTTTTGTGCCCACCGCTGATCTAGTATATTGTACATTAAACAAAGTAAAGTGAAAAACAGCAGACAGAGTGACAAAAGAAAAATTCATGACGACGAAGGCGAAAAATAAATGTTTAAAATTAAAAAAAAAATTTTAATAAGGAAACGATAATACAACTTGTGCGTATACGTTGACGAAAATATTTGACACATTCTAAAGAAAATTTAAAGTAAAAACCTGACTTTCAAAATGTGCTTAATATGAATTGTGGCGCAGCTCTACAAAGTAGCGGCTGCCAAGTGTTGGCATGACGTCGACGTCGTGAAAATTTTTGTGCAAAAAGTAAAAAAAAAATTGCAGTGAAAAAGTGGATGAAGAGTAGACGAAGCACCTACTAAAATTGAAGAAAAATAAAGACTACATTAAAATACACCAATTAAGGTTAAATAATATAGCTCTTAATGTTTAAATATAATATATACAATAACAAAAGTGCATTTTTCCCCACAAAGTCAACTATTGTGAGCTGACTCAAAATTAATATTTTGGATAGTGTGTAGTGCTACGGTTTGATTTGCCATAAAATGCAAAATACAACAAACAAACTGAATTTAACTACTATTAGCCAAATCAACATACAGTGAAAAAAAAGCAAATCAAAAACTACAAAAATAAAACTGAAATTTCTCAAACTAAATGAAAAACGATACAAAACGAAAAAAAATTAAAAATTCGTAATAAAAATAACATTGTAATAAAAATAAAAAAACAAAAGTAGCCAGCATCCAGCCAGCCTCAACGCCAGCATCAATGCCTGCAACAGCAACAACATCGCAGCAGCTACCAGCAAAGGGGTACCCCCAGAAATATAAGTACATATGTATATAATTTATTTTAAATAATATGTGTTTAATTAACATTTTAATATTATTATAATTAATACAACAATTGGTTTTAGTTATTACAATTATTGCTATCATTATTCTAACTATAATTAACATTTACGTCATATAGTTGTACCATCAGCCAAAAGCCCAATACTTATAAATACAAAAATTGTGTTTTTGAAAAAATTTTTATCAACGGCCAAAAGCCCAATACTTATAACCAACATTAACGTTTATAATTATTACTAGTATATACGTTATTCATCGGTTAAAACAAAAAAAAAAGAAGCGAAAACAGACAAAAGAAAAATGAAATTAAAATTAACTAAATTTAACCAAAATAAAATATTTTTTTTTTTAAACATGAAGATTTGCTAGGTTAATAATTTTAGGGGAGATGGCAGGGTGGAGATCCGACGATGATGCAGATGAAAGAAAACAATGTAAACGTAACATAAGTAGTAGGGACCTGTGGGATTTTGCTCCCCGTTTGTAAATTTTTCCGAGATATTTCCGGAATTTAGTTTTTTTTTCTATGCGTATGCCTAGATGCGGCTTTGGGAAACTGCGGCTTTAGCCGGGATGTCTGAGTGCTTGGCACTAAAGATTCGCGAGTTCGTTCCGTTAGCATGCCGCGCGTAACAAAAACGATAATGAAGCAACGAGCAATGCTGCTAAAGAGCTAATCGAGTTAAATCGGAAGAAATATGATAAATTTTAAAATAGAGAACTGTAACAGATATTAGAGCGATTGAACGAAGAATCTAGTGACCAGATAGTACAAGAAGATGATAATTTCGATGAGTTTAAACCTATGATCATCCCTGAAATATGTTCACAATTCAATGTTTTCAACCTTAATGAAGTTGGAGAAGTGCCTGAGATTGACCGAGAGCCTTTACAACTCATAAAACTTCCACCTCTTATTGACCTTAACCAAATTTTGTTGTTTACTAGACCTTTGAACCGTAATCAACGTATTTTTCTGCAACATTTGCTCCAAAACGTTGACAATAATCCTTCTTCTTACAATTTTGTTGAAGGAGGCGCTGGAGTCGGTAAAAGTAGGTTGATATCAGCAATTTACCATTGCATAACATATCGCCTAAATAGTAAGCCAAGAACAAACCCGACAACAGTAAAAGTATAACTATGCGCATCTACTGGAAAAGCTGCTTTCGGTATTGGCGGATCTACGCTACATGCAATGTTTCCTCTTCCAATAAATCAATCTTGCAGTAAAATAAGGCCTTTAAGCAACGATGCCGTCAATAGTATTTTGGTAAAACTAATGGATTTACAACTTATAATTATTGACGAAATTTCAGTGGTTGGAACTAAAATGTTTGGATATTTAGATGCTCGTTTGAAGCAAATATTTAAGATTGGTGGTGTTTAGTGATTTTCATCAGTTACCTCCTGTTGGTGATAGGTGGATATTTCATCCAAATTTGAGTGATACGTATAGTGTTATTGCAGGTTCACTTTTATGGGATCAATTTAAATATTTTGAATTGACTAAAATTATGCGCCAACGAGAAGACAGAACATTTTTAATTGCATTCAACAATATGGCAACCGGAAAGAGGACATTTCTTTGCTTAAAAGTCGAGTATTAACTACAAGAGATGAAATACCTCGTGAAGCAATACATCTTTTTTTATCCAATGACGAAACGAATGCATTTAATAAAATGTTAAAATGCTTTTCTCTCTCCGAAGCAAATAGGCAAAATATTTTAAGGTTCGTGGAAAAATTAAAGACTTCCGAAACTCAAGGTCTGTGTTACGAACTGCTACTAAAAACAACAGCCAAATACATGATGACTGTGAATGTGGATAAAGGCGATGGTCAATGGTGCAACTGGTGAAATTATATCCATTGATGTTTGTAGACAGCGGGAATCACTATTAACTTTATGGATAATTTTTCCATATGCAAGGCGTAAGAGACCCCATCGAACGCAACCACTGTGGACACCAATTGAAAAAACAATGAGAGCATTTCAGTTCAGACGAAATGAGCAAATTTCAATCGAAAGAACGCAATTTCCAATTGTACCAGCTGAAGGAATAACAGTTCATAAAAGCCAAGGAGGAACTTATTCACAAATTGGTGTTCATTTACAAAGCAGGATTAGTCGTGCAGCTCTTTATGTGGCTTGCAGTAGAGCAACAAGCGCACCAGGGCTTTATCTTATTGGAGCTTTGTACCTCCCAAGACTTTTTCTGAATCCGATGTTGTTCAAATAGAAATGAATATGCTTCGCTCGGAAAAGCTTTTAAAGCCATATTTCTATTTTATGTTAAATCGGATTTCATTTATACAAATTTTTTACCAAAATATACAAAGTCACCGATACCCTTTTACTGATATCAAACTTGCTCTGTTTTGTAGAAACATGGACCCTATCCGGTGAAACTTATAACATTCCTTCATACACAGTTTTACATAGGTTAGACAGCCATCATAATAATCGCAAACATAGAGGTATTATTATATATGGGAAAACTGTTATGGCATTTCAATCAGTTTTTGAAAGAAAATACACCAACCAACCAAAATAATCAACCGTACCTTTGAGCTTTTAAATTTAAGAACTATTGCGTTATTGTTCTTTACAGGAATCAAAATTATACTGGATCTCTCTTAAGGATGTTTCTATTCGAAGCCATTGAAGAGTTAAAAGCGCTGAACGACGGATGTTTTTCAAAAAATATTATAACAGTAGGAGATTGTAACATTTGCCAAAGAACAACTGACACTTTGCTCAAAAATAGGTTAGTGAGGGAGGGTTTCTCCGATCTTTTAGATAAAAATATCCCGACAACAATGGGGGGAACACATACTGACTGCGCTGTCTCCAACATACGGTCAAACGAGGTCTCTGCAGTCGTATATGAAACTATATACAGATATTATAAATATAATATGAGCATATCTCTGTTTCTTTTATAAAATATTAGTTACGACACTAAAATGAGCTAAGACTCTACTACGACCGAAAAGTAAAATATCTATAATTATATATGTATGGAATGAAATAATGCTTTTTTTATTATTTTTATTAAGCTTTACTATTGAAATATAAATCTTCTACGACGGAATAGTTAAGTTATAAATTTTAGGTAATTTTATAATTTTTTTTTTAGTTTCACATAAGTATATTTTCCCGAAACTTGATTTTTCAATCTTATTTAATTACATAATAAATAAAATAATATCAGCCAAATAATAACATATGTTTATTCAAGTAGTTTAATCTGGAAATATACTGTTAATTTTGCAATTTAATAAAAAATTATACTATTTGGCTGAAAACATAATTATAACATACTATAAAAATAATTTGGATATAAGTAACAATTATATAAATATAAACTCAGAGTCATAAGTGAACAAGCAAACAGTAAAAAAATATTTGTTAGAATATATTTTAAAAAGTTATAAATTTATTAAATTCAGTTTTAGTTTTTCTTATACAATATTTGATGAACAACGCTTACAGCAAATTTCTTTGGACGTGTTCGCAAAACAGCCGAGATAACGGCACTTTTGTTCTTGAGTGTAGCAAAACAAATGATCAAAAGTCTACAAACACTTTTAATAACTAGTCGGATAGCTGCGACGCTGAAGAACTTCCACCAAATGCCTCTTCATCGAGGCGTATGCAATCGTCTGAGGGCATTATACAGTAACCAAAGCCGCACAATTTCGGCAGTGTGCTTGAGATCATTGTCGTGTTGAAAATAAACTCCAGATTGCCCGTACCATTGGCTGCCATACAACCCCAAACCATCACCGCACCACCACCATGTTTTACCGTTGGGTAAAGATTACATTTGTTGTATGCTTCACCTGGCTTACGCCATACTAATTTTCGTCCTTTTATACCGAAAATGCAATACTTCGATTCATCGGAGAAAAGCACATTGTTCCAGAACTCTTCATGCATATTTATATATTTGTTTGCAATGGCAATGCGCTTTTTTCGATTGATTGAAAAAATAAATGGCTTCTTTCTTGCTACTATATAGCGTTATCTAGCCCGTCTCAAAATTCTGCGTGCAGTAAATACGGCAATAGTTTTTCCAAATTTTCCTGTATATCACATGCAATTTCAAACGTGGATTTTTTTCACTGATTTTAATATTGAACGACTTTCGCGATGCGTGAGCTTCGGTGGACTACATTTTGGGAATTATTTCATCACTTAGTTCACCAAAATAAGCAACTCAGTAACATTGAAAAAATGCAATATTTGAAAACTAATCTGCGTGTGGAAGCGGCACGACTTCTAAATCATCATCCTTCAACATCGGCTAGTTATGAAACTTCAATCGAATTATTAATAAAAAGGTTTAGAAATCCTGCAGCACTCTTCAATAATCACATAGGAAGATTGCCGAATTTGAGGTCGGTAAGGGCAGACTATGGCTCGGATCTCAAGTGCTTGGTGGACACCACCAAAGAAATTCTTCACGGCATACAGAATTTGGGTGTTGATGTCACATCCTGGGATCCATTAGTTATACAACTTTTACTACCAAAACTAGACACCGGGGCCAGGCGAGCCTACTAGCAGCAGCGAAGTACATCCACCGACATCCCTGGATTAAATGAATGTCTCGATTTCATCGAAGCCAGAATTCGAGGTCTAGAAAATATTCACGAAAAAAGAGAAACTCAGGCCAAGATTCCAACACGAACAACAAGCTATCTGACCGCAATTTCTGGAGAGCGATGCACGATTTGCAGCGAGAGTCACTCCTTATCCAAATGCTCTCAGTTTCTTAACATGGAAATCATTAAAAGACAAAAATATGTTCAAAATCACCAATTATGTGTCAACTGTTTCAAAAAGGATACATTGTTAAGGACTGCACTAGCAAGCACAGACATAATATTCTTCTACACACACAATATGAGGGAGCGAAGCAATCATCCACAGAAGTAGCTGCTGCCACTACTGCCAATCCAACAGTAACAGTACTATTAGGCACTGCAATCTTACACGCACAAGGCAACGGATTTCTTCGGTCGATAAGATCGCTGATAGATTCTGGTTCACATGCATGCTTGATCACCGAAGATCTTGTGCGGAAATTAAACATCCCATCCATCAGTTGTGAAAATCAGATAAGCGGAATCAATGGTCATTCAACAGAAACCATGTTCAAAGTTTCACTAACGGTCCAGTCAGTATACAATTCAAAAAATAGGTGTGAAATTGATGCCGTGGTGATGCCAAAGATTACATCAGTGATGCCCAGTGCAGAAGTTAGTGAAGGCAAGTGGCCACACATTCGTCATTTGCAGCTAGCGGATCCATGGTATTTTAAGCCAAGGGACATTGAGTTACTTCTTGGAGCCAACATGTTCCCTGAAATAATGACGGAAGGACTCATAAGGGACCCATGCCAAACACCACTCGCACAAAATACTATTTTTGGGTGTACCCTTTCCGGCCCGGTGGCTCTTACAGGTTCAAAACACCCACATATCGCAGCAACTAATATCGTAACTTGCCTCACTGTGGAAGGAGTTGACGAAACTCTCAGACAATTTTGGCAGTTAGAAGATGTTCCAACAGCAAATTTACAAACGGCTGAAGAGAAGGAGTGTGAGAAACATTTTAAACTCACCCATTCAAGAGACAGCACTGGACGATATATCGTAAGATTACCTCTTTATCAACCCCGAACAGTATTGGGGGACTCTAGACGAGCAGCAATGACAAGATTTTTGTCACTCGAATAGAGATTTGCCAGAAAAAATGTTCTTCGTTTGGAATACATCAAATTTATGGAAGAGTGTTCCAGACTAGGCCATATGAAAGAAGCACCATCAAACACTTCCAACACCAAATATTATTTACCACATCACGCAGTCATCAAACAAGACAGTGCTTCGACTAAGCTTCGTGTTGTTTTTGACGCGTCAACAAAGATGGTAGGTCCAACTCTGCAAATGGACATACTTCTACTACTAAAGCGTTGGCGAATGTTCGCAGTGGTTTTCACGACAGACGTGGAAAAAATGTACCGACAAATATGGGTACATCCCGAGGACAGAAATCCGCAACGAATACTTTGGAGGGAAGATCCATCAAAACCAATTAAGGAGTATGTGCTCAATACGGTCACCTACGAAACGTCATCAGCACCATTTCTCGCAATCAAGACGTCAGAAGATCACGAAAACGAATTTTCGTTAAGAAGCCAAACACTAAAGCAATGTTTTTACGTAGACGATTGCTTAGCAGGAGCAGAAACGTTAAAAGAGTGTTTAGAAAAGTAACAACAGCTAATTGAACTCTTAGATAAGGGAGGTCTAAAATTAATAAAGTGGACCTCAAATAATCTGCAGATGCTACAAACGTTACCAGAGGAAGATGAAGAGTACAAATTAGATCTGGACTTAGAGCACATCCAAACTGTCAAAATATTAGGGCTAAGTCGGTGCCCACCAACGAAAATTTCGAATTCATCATCAACATGAACTCATTTAACTCCAAGAACACCAAAAGAGCCATTCTAAGCGACGCAGCAAAACTATTTGATCCACTCGGTTGGTTTTCACCTGTAACCATAAGGGTAATGATAGAAAAACTCTGGTTACTAGGCATCGGATGGGACGACGTGGTTCCAAGAGTGATTCAACAAGAATGGGAAGAATTCAAGTTAAGACTAACATCAATATCGAAAATAAGAATTTCAAAATGGACACAGTACTCCAAAGATGCAGAAGTCGAGCTACATGGATTTGCTTACGCATCCGAAGCGGCATATTCAGCTCTGCGCCGTAGCTCTTTTAGTAAAATTAATCGGATACATCCAAACAAACCAAATAACAAATAGTAATAACATCTTTGCCTGGACAGATTCAAAAATTGTACTTAATTGGATCAAGCAACATCCAGTAAAATGGACTACATTTGTGGCAAACCGAGTCTCATACATACAAGAGACATTTAAAGGACAAACTTAATATGTTCCTGGCAAAGAAAATCCTGCAGATGTACCTTCCAGAGGACAACTTGGAGATGAACTAGTCAGCAACGAACTTTGGTGGCGCGGCCCAAGGTGATTAGCGCAGCATAAGGATTTATGTCTCAATGATACTGAGTTACTGACTATAAGTCACCTTCTTGAGACCCGCAAGAAATTGACATGTGCGTCAATTCAGGATACACCCAAGGATGACTTCAAACTCATAGATGGGTTCTCATCATTCAAGAGATTGCTTCGAATTACAGCGTATTGTTTGCGATTTGCCAACAACATAAAAAGTAAGACAGGAAACAGAAAAGTTGACCAGCTCACCACTGAAGAGATTGAGAACGCATAATAGATTATCATTCAACAAGAGCAGCAACGATCCTTCCATGAAGACCGAAGACGGTTACAAAATAGCATGCAGCTCAGCAAATCTAGCAACCTAAGGTCTTTGTAGGCAGGCTTAAACAATCCTCATTGCAAATGAAATACCCAGCCATCTTACCTTCATCTAGTACCCTCACCAACCTTATCATTCATCAGGCACATATGGAGACCCTACATGGAGGAGTTAAGCTGACACTCAATCAAGTTCGCAACAAATTTTGGATTATTCGCGGAACCAACGCTGTCAAGGCATGTGTTAATAAGTGCCTAAAATGTTGTCGATACAAGGCGAGGATACAAACTCAATTGATGGATCAGTTACTCACACCACAAGTGCAATACTCAAGGCCCTTCACCCATTGCGGTATCGATTATGCTGAACCATTCCAACTCAAAAGATCATATCTCCGAGGTATTCGTACATACAAGGGATACATAGCTCTGTTTGTATGCTTATCAACAAAGGCCGTTCATATTGAGATTGTTTCAGATCTCACAGCGGAAGGATTTCCAGCTGCACTAAAACGAATGATGAGTCGACTGGGTGCTATAAGTCACATCTATAGTGACAATGGCACAAACTTTGTAGGAGCAAACAATCTTATTCAGAAGGCAAAATTACAGCAACAATTAGTAGACGATGATATAACGTGGCACCTTATTCCACCTAGATCACCGCATTTTGGCGGTATCTGGGAGTCAGGAGTGAAGTCTGTTAAATATCACTTGGTTCGTGTTGTTGGAGATCAAGTTCTAACATATGAAGAGATCAACACGGTTTAAGTGTAAATAAAAGGATGCCTAAATTCGAGACCATTATTTCCATCTTCTGACAACATAGAAGAATTAGATGCACTGACCCCGGGTCATTTCCTCATAGGATCAACCATATTGACTCCAACAGACGATACACTTTTGGAACGAAATAGTGGTAGTCTTAAAAGATGGAAATTGGTACAAAAGATTCAAGAAGACGTCTGCAAAAGATGGCAACGAGAGTACGTGCGTGGCACGCTTCAACGGATGCCCATGTGGACAAAGGAACAACCCAATATAGAGGTCGAACAACTAGTGCTCTTAAAAGACGAATCAACAAATCGCTCCGGTTGGCCAATGGGCAGAATTGTACAACTGCATAACGGAGACGACAATCTGGAGCGAGTGGTCACCGTTAAAACCACCAAGGGTATAGTAAAACGGTCCATCCAAATGAGGACAACTTAGCCAAAGAGACCCTGATCAAATCCGTAAGAAACAATTAACTGCCTCAAAAGTTATCTCCAGTCAGTTCTCAGTTGCCGTACGACAGATTCCATAAAACTTTGGACGCTGCTCTGTTCACACGAATGTCGGTACAGCTCAAAAAGCGTTTGGCAGAACCACCAATTAGCTACTTTCTATTCTACTGCTAACTGAACTAACTAGAGCTTACCAGCTGCGGAGTTGTTTCCTTGTTGAGATCACCAACCGACTGCGTCCCTACTGCTGGTGTACTACCGCTTTTATAGCCACTTCTGCTGCGTAGTGTAGAGATTGAACAGCTGTTTTTGAAGTCTCCACAAACAGCTGTTCCCTAAGTGTTGCCGTCTACTTACTAAATGTTACACAATTTTCTTAGCATAATTATTTTTTTAATGCGTAAAATTAATTTATTTATTATTGATAGCGATAATACAAAAAAATAAATAATTCATAGTTTAAATAATTTCAATTCATTTCTTTTTTTTTAAAAAATAAAAAAATATAATTTTAAGAAAGTATAATAACAAAAAAATATACTCTGCGTGATTTTGTGGCCGGAAACGCGGGTACCAACCTTCGGAACCTTCACACTTCTACCTGACTTCGAACGAAGACTCTTGCGAAGCCGGCTTTGTTCATCCGGATATCGAACAGTAACCCGTTTATTTTCTTTAACTGTCCCAGCCTTTTACGTAGTGGTAGCGCGTCGATGAAGGAACGCAATTTTTTGATGGTGTCGTCATCGAATGGGTTTAAGTCCACATTGGCAAGCTGGTCTTGCTCCGTGTCATTTGCTTGAATGTCGCCATCGAATGGGCTTAAGTCCACAATTGCGAGCTGGTCTGGCTCAGTGTCACTTGCGGTTAGGATTTGGCTAGTTTCACCTCTGACCTCCTGTGGTGGCTCCACGCGCGGCTTTGACTTTGTCGTGGCGCCAATCAACTCTTTTGGGTCCAGCGGATCTGGCGCTGTCGCTGGACTCGCTGTCGCTACTGCTCGAGTCGCTTCTGCTAGAATCAATGCTGCTAGAGTCGCTGTTGCTGGATTTGCTGCAGCTAGAGTCGCAGCTGCTGGAGTTGCTACTGTCATCATCATTTCCCTGGGGATCTGGGTCACACTGCTTTAGGGCTGCTTTGGTCATGCAGGTAACCACAATTTTTGGTAACGTTCGTTTTGACAGAATTTCGATAGTGGTAGCGGCGGTATCTCTGGTTTCTAGCATACTTGTCGTGGCGGTTGCCGCATTACCGTTGGGAGTGAAACTCCGTCATCCCTTCAAGAGTACCTTCCTCCTCGAGCACGCCCAAGCAAAAGACGTCATCCTCTTCGTAGGGGATATCATTATGCGTACCGCTGTCTTCTTGTGCCGGCTCTGGTATTTGTGGACTATCAGGTGTTGTTGGAGGGGTTTGCTGTCGCAACGGTGAAGCTCTGGCTGGTTGATTTTCTTTTGGCGCGGTGGCGGGCGATGTATTGGTGGCTGTGTTTCGTCTGCTGCCCTGCAAAGCTCTCTACAACTTTGGACAGGGGATGTTGTCGGACTAGCAACAGTTGCCCCACTGTCAGTTTCCACTGTCTTTTCCGTAGGTTATAGTGTCTTGCTTGATCTTTGGCAGCTTTAGACAAGTTATGTTTCACGATCTTGAACACTTTTCGAATTGCAGCAGCTCTATATTCGGTGCTCAGTGCTGGTGTTCCCGTGCCTTTGGTGACTTCGCCATACAGTGCTCTTGGTATGCCGGGGTGTATCCTGTGCTCTCTGATTGGCTGGTATTGATGGCCAGAGTTACTTCTGGTAGCTGTTCGTCCCTGGACTTCTGGTGGTTGCCCACAAGCTGTGCTATCATCGTCTTGACCGTTCGGTTGACTAGTTCTGCAGGATTTTTGTGGGGTATATGGTGCGGTAAATCTCTGCTGCAGTGTGACCATTGAGGAAAATTAAAAAGGGCCAAAAAAGGTCCATATTTGTGTAAAAAAGGGCCAACTGGTTGTTGTTGTTGGTAAAGATAGTAAAAATGCAAATTGTTGTTGTATTTTTATGGTTTTTAGTTTCGGCGTGCCATGCAAGATGGTTTTTCTTATTCATCAACAGTTGCTTGGACACAAAACACATCGGGAGCTGAGTTTCTTTGTCCTTTTGCAACCATTTATAAATATCTTCCCAATTATGTTGATATTTCCGATCTCTTCGTTTTTTCCTGTTACAGGTAACATTTACTGATTCCTCCGGAGTATCATCTGCATTAAAAGACTCTTGCAATGGCAAAGAAGATTCAAGATCAAGTGTTTTTGATTGTTTTGATTGACTATTGGTGATGATTTAATAATGATCCTAAAAATTTTAACATGTAATCAAACCTAACATCTAAAACACTTTTTACTCGCCTAATTATACGTTTTTCAAGTTTTATCAAGTCGTTGAAATTCAGTAAATATTTTAATTAATTCTTGCAAATTTTGGCGCGAGCAACAGCTGATAGTTGTCTATATGAGAAACAGCGTTGCCATCACAATCGTTAAATCATGATAACATATTCTTTTACAATTAAGGCTGTGACACAGAGGCGGATTTTTATTTTCAATATACATATGTCAATAAAAAAAATTGCAGACGATTAAAAAGCATAAATGATGAAAAAGGGTCAAATAACGGCAATTTTAAAATAGTACGGGCCACGCAAACAGATTGTAAAATAGAGTACAAAATGGCACTTTAGTGTACACAACGGTCACACTGCTCTGTTGCAACCCCATTTCCTGGAAATATTTCTTGACGATCCGACTAGTAAACTGCGAACCCGTCGGCAGTGGCTCTGCATAGTTGGACTAACTCAGTCCACTTGGAGAATTTATCAAAAAAAAAACCAGCATCATGTTGTTCCCATGCTTTGATCGAAGCAGGTGGCTGATGGAATCCGCACACATTGCCTATTGCTCATCTGGGATTAACGTTAGCATCTCCCCTGCGGGAGGCTAACGGCCAGGAACGCTTTAGATCGTTTCCTAAGGTCGTCTACGGTTCCTGACACCTCGAGATTAAATTCCTCGCAGTACGCTATTAACTCTTCCTTTTTTAGAGTGTGACCCCAAGACACGGTTAGAATTTTTCTTGTTGTTATTTTTTCCCCCACTTGTCACTTTGTTGTTTTTTTTTCTTTTGTTTTTTTTACACTTTCAGTTTTCACTTTTTCAATGTTTTTTTTTCAGACTTTGTTTGGGCTTTTTTTTCAAGGGTTGCCCCTTTTTGAGTTTCTTCTTTTGAGTCACTGTTTATTATTATTTACTGATATTTTTTCTTTCTTTTATTTTATTTCCGCACTTAAGGGCGTTCAACAAGGGCCGCCTCTTTTGTTGTGTTTTTTTTTGTTTTTTCAAAAAAAACTTTCCTTGTCTTTGCTTCTAGCTTAGCTTATTCGTTTTTTTTTTCGATCACGATATACACACTATGTTCGGTCCTTGCAAAGATATCACGATTACTATTAGTTACGCCACGTACCGCACTAGTAATCGGATATATATTATTTTTGTTTCTTTAAACCGTTTTGCCAGCCAAGGTCTCTGCTCGGGCGCCATTGTAACGAACCTCGCGCCGAGGTTTTAACTCGTCGGTGTCCAAGGTTCGGCTAAAAAAAATTATAGTTTTGCAGGTGGCTAACGAGAATTTGTTTTGACAAAAATAATTAACATATGTTACAAAATCTGTGTGCCAAACACTAAAACTCAAATTTTTAGTTTTACAAAGTTTATTCAGCGTCAGCTACTTGCTGAGCGCTTTTAAAAAATCCTAAAAATAGTGATGTTTAACATTTTTTAAGAACAGAAATTATGAAATTTTAGTACCACTCACCTTTGTCTGGCAATCACGAATTAAATGTACATTAGAATGAATTTAAAACGAGGCTAAGGAAGAAAAATCATGTCAAGTCAAAAACCGCGAAATGTCAGATCAAGGTTTTGCAGCGTTGCATTTATTTCGGCAACATTCTCCCCCCCCCCCCTCTCGCAGGCTACCCCCTTGTCGGTTGTGTCATCTCTGCCGATATCGAGTACGGCCAACTTTACGTCAGGGCGCTCTAGAATACTCTGTGCTGTCTTCACTTTAACCCTTTTAACTTGACCATCCTTCGTTGAAGTCGTCTCCACGACCACGCCTTTTAGCCATGCGTTTCTTTTGGAACTTTCATCAACTATCAGCACAACATTCCCTACAGCTATCGATTCACTCGGCTGAATCACTTACCACGACGAGATGGAGTTGGAAGCAACTCACGCACCCAACGGTGTCAAAATTGACACATCTTCAGGTCAATTTTTTCCGCTTCACAAAACGGCATCGCACGGTTAGCAGTACCCAACAAAAAATGATTCGGAGTTATTGCCTCCTGATCTTCACTATCAAGCGAGAAAAAATATCAGTGGACACGAATTTACAATTGTTTTACACCTCAAGTATTGCAGTTCGTTAATTTTCGTCTGTAAAACCTGAGACAGCGAAATTTTGTGCAGGACCGTCTTAATTGTTCTTATCAGGCACTCCCACACTCTTCCCATATGAGGTGCTGCCGGCGGATTGAATTTCCAATCGATTTCCTGAAAAGCTAGCTCGCGTTAAATACCCGAGGTGTTAACATTTTCTAGCTCCTTCTTAAAAAAGTTTTCGGCTGCATGGAAATTTGTCGCGTTATCGCTGTAAATGAAAGCAGGCTCTCCTCGTCTGGCGATGAAATTTTTCAGGCACATTAGGCACGAGTCTGTGCTGAGGCTGTGGGCGATCTCTATGTGAACTGCCCTCACAGTCAGGCAGGTTATTATGACGCTCCACCTTTTCACTGTTTTGCGATTTCTGACAACCAACATCGGTCCGAAATAGTCAATGTCAACGTGTGTGAATGGAAGCCATTTGTGGCGCTTGAGGCATGGCCGACGAGATTTTGCATGTGTTGCAGTTGCGACGCACTTATTTAAATAAAGGATGTAATTTCGGTATAAAATATAGTTGGCAAACTTCATTTAAAGCGGTTTCATGTTGAGCATGGTAAAAGCGTTTATGAAAATGCGCAAATATGATATACGATACTCTGTGCTTTGACGGTAGGAAAATGAAATCAATTTGTGGCTTACACTCACCGATAAAGTTGCTCGCTCTGTTTTTGACTCGTATGAGCTCATCGTTGTCCATGTACACTTGCAACTTATACAAAGGGCTGCTTTTTGCCACTGCTCTCCCGATGTTTAGAGTCCACCAGTCTTCAAGTGCTTCTTTCTGCACAACTCTATATCAGGGTTTAAATTGCTGCAGCAATTTCTTATACTTTGCTTTCTGCTGATCATTGCAACAAAAAAGTTCTGCTGCGAAATACTGTGCTGCGAAATGCTAATTGCTTTTTCGGCAGCATGCTGCACAAAAGTATTTCCTGAAATGCTGCGAAACTGGCCTAAAAAATGCTGATTCCCATTTGCTGCACATTTGTGTTTGTAAACGTATAACAAAAAAAATTCAAAGGAAAAAACGTACCAATGTTGTCTTTTGGTGCTTTTGGGGTAATATACAGCAATATATGGGCAAATAAATTTAAAAATTTGCCCTAAAATGATTCTGAATTTTTGTTTTTGGTATTACATAAATAAATGTAATTTTTTCTTTCTTAAGTTAATCAGGAGTGAAAAAAAGTAGCGTTCACATTTACAATGTTTTTATTTCGCTTCAGAAATCCAGTCTATCCATCCACATTTTATTTTATTTTAAAGATTACATTAAATTTTTTCGGTTCCTAGCAAAAAAGAAAACATAAAATTCATTTCATTCAAATTATGTCTTTTAATTCATTTAAAATAACTATAAATTAACAAAATGTCCTTTGAACTTTACAAAATATCACATGGTATTTTACTTACATATTTATATTGTGTAAATGCAAAAAAATATCAAAATAATAAAAAGTAAATTCAGTCGTTTTAAAAAATATTAAGTAAATAATAAAAAAATTATTGAGCTTCGAATAGAGGACTAAGACTTTGCATGGCGCCATCTAGAAAGCTTTTGTTTAGTTTTATCAATAGTATATCTTCAAGAATATCATGTTTGAGTTGAGATCTTAAGTCTGAAAGAATTAACTTAAGAGCAGAAAAAGCTCTTTCTACAGTAACTTGTGTTGGCGGAATACCAAAACACACTTGAGCAAGTGCATACAATTCAGAGTCTGAATGTTTTTTAGTTTTCCAATACTCAAAAACATTTGTAGTGCTGTCGCAAAAAGGTGGAGAGAAAAGTGAAATTTTAGTCTTCAAACTAACATTTTCCCCGTACGTTATACTTTTTCCTTGCAAAAGGTACTTATTTAAAAGATGATTTTCTTCATTGATATGGAAAATAGATGGCTGAGTTTCTACTGGATTCCAAGTGTAATTTTTTTGATTTTCGGAGTTGTACTTTTGGGGATTTACTTTTTTTAGTTGCTCCCATATTCTGAGCAAAAAATTTGTAGCATTCAGCCTTTGCGCCTGGCTTAAGCGATGGAATCTAGGATCAAGATATAAACAAGATTTGAACCCTTCGTTGTCCAATAGCTTAATTTCTCGTTTTTCAATAGATTGTAGAAGAATTTTTGCCATACTTTTGATGAAAATGGTTTCTTGACAGTGATTATCTTCTTGTGAAGTTGATATTTCTTCAGTTTGTAACTTACATTTTATCCAACATATATAAAAGTCTCCGTAATTTAATTGTTCCTCCTGAAACTTTATAACGGTTTTCTGAAGTGGAGCAAAAACTTTTACATATGCTTCAATGAAACTCCACAGGCTTTCATTTAAAATAAAATTATCATCTTCTGACTTGTTAAGTACACTAATGTCATTGCTAACATAATTTCTGACATTTCTGAGGTCGTCCAACATTTTGTAAGTTGATCCCCAACGCGTAGCACAGTCCAGACCAGGTATTTTTAATTTATTCATTTGGAAAATATTCCTAAAGCCGTTAGATGATTTTTTCAAAAATTTGGTGAAATTACGGCATTGCAACAAATAACTCTTAACTGTTGGATCTTTTGTTACGTCAAGAGCACAAAGTTGGGTAGTGTGAGCTGCACATCTACAATGTTGAAGAACTCCAATTTTTAATGCGCTCTCATCGAACTCATCGTACGACTGAACATTATTGAAGTATTCTTCGTTTCTTTCTTCTTCATTCCATTCTTCTTGAAGTATTTGATCTTCACTCAATAATTTTGACGCTTTGATCATATTGGCACCATTGTCAGATGTCACGGACACTACTTGGTCTAATGTTATATTAAAGATGTTTAAAATTTCAAGTACCCGATCTGCTAATTTCCTTGAAGAAGATCCCATTACACCATGTATTTCACATATACTGAGGAATCGAGATTCAATATTATCAGCATTTGTAAATTGTGCACTTACTGCAAAAACAGTTCTACCTAATCTTGATGCACTGTCTATTTTAAGAGATACAAGTTTCCCCAATAATTCTAATTTGATTGTATTTTTAATATTCTTGGCGACCAGAGAAACAGTACTTTTGCAATTGGATGCATTTAGCTTAAACTTTTTGCCATGTAAGACACTTAGTCCGTCGCATATCGGATCTACAATGGATCGTAAATTTGAGGAATTCAAAACATTAAACGGTAAACCATCTTCTGTTACAAGTCCCACATATGCACGAAAAAGTTCTTGTTTAGTTAATTGTACTTTTATTAACTTGGTGGGTGTTGCCTTGTTGTTACTAAAACTTAATGGGATGTATGCATCTTCTTCTGTGAATACTACTTTATGAATCTTTTCCAAGTGCGCCCTTAAGTTATTCGTTCTGTCACTTTTCATAATATTGATACACGCCTTGCATTTAGCGATGCTTGAATTGACTTCATAATATTCCAAAATGTTTGCTCTCTTAACACGCATTCTACAAAACGTAAGAACATAAAATATATGTATATAAATGTTTTGTATGTTCATATGAATATTTTATTAAATTTTAAATTAATTCCCAAAAATACCCCAATCTACTGCTTAAAATAAAGAAGAGACAACACTGAGCTCGTACGATACAGCCGCTGCAACTGCGCAGTATTCTCAACGACTATATTAGCATTTCATACACAAACGAAAAAAACACTATATAAATAAAAAAATACAAGTAACAAACACACAGAATTTATTTTTTTTATCTCATATTATTATTTATTGTTAGTAAGAAACTTAAATTATTGGAAAAACTCGCAAACAGCACGAACAAAAAAGAACACAACTTACAAAAAAATGCACACGACAAGATCCGTGTTGTCATCGTTAGAAAAAGCAACATTTGTAGAAGGTTCTGTATAAGCGAAAATTATACATAAGGAAGAAAGTAACAAAAACATTCTATGACAACACTAAGCATGATCGGTTATTTCTTGTCGGCTTACTTCGTATCAAAACATGTATGCATACAGTAATCCCTTGAACTACTCTTTCTCTTTCTCTTTTAACGCACTATTCTTCGTGAAATACATATGCACATAGAATTTGATGAATTAACTTTGCACATAAAATTTTGTGAATCTCCTTAAATTCGTATAATTTTTGTGGTGAGTAACGGTGTAACAGATTAAAAAGTTATGTTTTGTTAAAAATTAATACATTTTAATAACTTTAATTATTCATTAATAATCTCTCACCGTCTTACCTAACATTTTACTTTTTTGGTTTTGGTACTCAACCTAACTAATGCGATGTGAGTCTAAAACAATACGGTTTTTACTTGAATCTTATATCGGCGTTTTACGAGAACTGACTGTAATTGAAATATATTGAATAGCATTTCCAGCAAGCAAAATTAGCTCAGCATTCCGCTCAACAAGCATTCAGCAGAATTCAACAGCGTAGTATTTTAGAAATTCAGCATCAGCAACAGTTTGGTTTGCCTTCCCATTATTTTTGCTTTGCTGACTGCAGTCAGCAAAAAAAGGCAAGTTTAATTTTTTGCTGACTTAGCTTTCAAACCCTGCTCTATATATTAAATGCTTAGCACGTACAATGCGTTGAGCTGTCAAAATCAGACTTACAGAATTTCCGTTTTGCGGCGACATTTCAATTTCTCAACGTATAGTAGCCACTTTGCTACAGTTCGATACAACTTCATCCAGGACGAAAAGTATTCAAAATTGAAAGATGGCTCCATCTGTTGATGAAATGAAAATTTTGCGCGAATTTCACTTGTGTCCGTTTGGCCTAAGTCCTCTTCAGCTGGCCACATATTTTTGCTTTGAAGTAAAAATTGAGGACCTTCAATCTATCGCTGAACAAATTCAGGACCCTGTTTTATTTTTGTAGCAATGTCTGCGGTATTTAATTTCGTTGGTACCCATCTCCACTCTTCAACGGATAACATCTCTTGAATTTCAGCAATACGAAACATAACGAATTGCTGAAATTGTCGTGGATCACCACGTAACCATTTGAGTACAGTTTTCGAGTCACTCCAGATAAAGCGCTTTTTAATATTAATTTTGTGAGCTTCGCGTAGAGAATGCGTAAGTCGTGTGCCAATTACTGCGGCTTGCAGCTCCATTCGTGGAATTGAAATTGGTCGCATCGGATTGACTTTAGTTTTGGCGGCACTATCTTCAAGCTGACTCCATTTTTATCAGTGATTCGGAAGTATGTAACAGCTGCGTAAGTATACTCACTCGCATCCACGAATGTGTGAATTTGTATTTCATATGAGCCCTCTGCCATATATGGTGAGTAGCAGCGGGGACAGAAATGTTGGTGAACATTGGCCTACACGTAGCCCAATTTAGCCAGTTGCCCATTAGGACAGGTGTCAGTGGCTGATCCCAATCAATACCGCTTCTCCAGATGTCTTGAATGAGTATTTTTGAATATGACGTAGACATGCCGCTAGCCCTAGTAAATTGAATATGGACATTCAATATTGCAATATTTCCCTCTTAGTAGGAATAACTTCATCAGTAAAAACGTTGCGGCGGAAGCGTACGAACTTTAAAACATATTAAAAACAATCTTACTTGGGGTTCCAGTACATGCCGAGAATTTTTTCAATCGGAAGTGTATCGGTGTTATTATCAAATGATTTACTAACCTGTTCGCTTTTTTCATTAAGGGCAGCCAAAACTTCTGGAGCATTGCTCGTCCAACTTCTCATGTGAAATCCACCTTTCGCATGTATATCACGCACTGCCTTTGCCAACGATATGGCCTCTTCAACCGAATGTGCTGAGTATAAAATCGTCCACAAAGTGATTATTTGTGATTGCGTATACCGCTCGCGGCTCTTCACCTACTGGTGTATTTAAATCATTATTTATCATGAGTTATATATCATGAGTTTCTTCCACCAAAGTTCGGTGAAACATTTCCTCAAACAGCTATGCTTCCTATTCGAAAATTTTACAAAATATTTATAAGTGGCTGCAGCATATCAGGGCCCTTCAATAAGAAATCGTTCAGTGACAACCCTTCGGATTTGGCTGCAGCATCCCAGACCAGCCTGAGCTTTTCCGGTTTTACCGGGTTAGGTTAGGTTATCACGGGAGATGACAATTGTTATCATAACTTAGGCTGCAATTGGGCCCAATGTATATCCTGTTAATAACTTCGTTATCAACCTATTCAAACCATTTCGAAATTTTTATAAACCTCAAAATGGATTTTGGACACTTTTTTAGCGATGTCTTCAAGAGAGTCGAATAAGTGGCATTCGAATACCTTAAACTGCCGATTTATCAGCGCTGGGCATTCACAGAGTTAATAAAAAACCGACTCTTCGACGTTCGGATCTTTACAGCTTCTACAAAGATCCCCTACATCAGAAAGCCCTATTCTTGCGGCATGTTTGCCTATAAAATAGTATTCTGTAATGACACCGACAAAGATTCTCAGAGTTTGTTTGTATAATGAAAGCACTTTTCGCGTTCTATTAGTATCATAAAAAGGCCAGATTGCCCTCGACGTACAACATGTTGTCATGTTAGACCATCTCATATTAGCCCACTTTATACATTTTGAGCCAATTTTAAGGCTAGTGGTTTCATAATATAAGGTTTCATAATACAAGTTCATCTGCAGTTTCGTTGCCAATGATGTCGCTATGTCCAGGAACCCAACATATTGTTAAGTTGTATTTCCCGCCTATTTCACATAGTGATTTCCTGCAATCTAGGACCAAACGAGATTTGATTATATTAGAGCCGAGGGCCTTAATGGCTGCTTGGATATCGACGTATGTAACAAAACTGTCACTACGTTAAAAAATTTTTGATTTAATAATTTGGCATGCCTTCCAGACAGCTAAAACTTTCGTTTGAAATACGCTACAGTAACAGGGTAAAGAAAAAGATTCACTAGTGCTTAAGTCACAGGTAAAAATTCCAGCCCCAGTACCAGAATCCATTTTTGAACCGTCAGTGTATATTTCTTTGGAATTCGAAATAGGAGCTCAGCTCTTTCTTTCAGGTATTTTCACTTGAAAGTTGGCTGAGAACATAAAAGTGGGGGTGATATAATCAGTCCCACTTTGAATGTCACAGCCAGGAAATTGAGCAAGAACGCTCTAATGGCCATAGGAATTCGATTTTCAAAAACCACATTCTCTCAGTCTAACAGCACTTTTTGCTGCAATCCCTTTACTGAAAATGTCAAGAGGCTCTAAGTGGAGTAAAGTGTCGAGAGCAGCAGACGGAGTAGTATTTACTGCTCCACTTACTCCAATGCCTGCCATTCCTTGAATTTTTGATAAGATTGCCAAATAAGTTTGCTTGTCTAAAGCCTTCCACCATACAAGAATTCCATATGTCAGAATTGGTCTGATGATGGCTTTATACATCCACATAACTATTTTTGGCTTAAGGCCCCAAGATTTGTTAAACATCCTCTTACATGTATAAAATGCAACACATGCTTTTCGTGCCCTTTCTTCTATATTTAGCTTCCAAAACAATTTCCTATCAAGTATTACGCCTAAGTATTTAGCACTCTCTTGAGGAATCAAACAAATGTCATTAAGAATTGGGAGCTTAAAGCTTGGCACTTTGTGTTTATTTGTAAAGACGACAAGATCCGTTTTCTGGGGATTAATGCTTAGTCCACATTTCGTGGTTCATAAATTTATGTTTTTAATGGCTTGGGACATAATGTCACTTAAAATATTTAAGTCTTTAACAGACACAAGCAAAAGAAGAACATCAGCGTACGCTACCACTTTATCACCTTGTCGACTAATGATTCGAAGCAAATCGTCTACAACAACAATCCAAAGTAATGGGGATAAGACACCACCCTGTGATGTTCCTATTGATACAGATCTAATGAGTGAACTTCCTCCTAGTTCAGACCAAATTGTCCTGTTCAGGAGCATGTTTTTAACTGTTAATTGAACACACCCTTCTGTTCCAATGCGGCTTAGTGCCGTAGTCATGAAGAATATTGTTGAAAGCTCCTTCTATATCAATAAAGGTAGCAAGTGTAAATTCTTTATGGAGACGAGATTTTTCAATAACAGTCACAGCTTCATGTAGAGCTGTTTCCGTTGATTTCCCCTTAATATATGCATGCTGATCGTTAGATATACCATAAGCCACTGCTTTGTCACGCAAATGGTAATCCAATAATCTTTCAAAAGTTTTTAATAGAAATGAAGATAAACTGATAGGTCTAAAATCCTTTGCTAGATTTTCCTGCTTTCGGAATAAAATAAACTTCACGTTTTTCCATTCTAAGGGCAGGAAGCGTAAAACGAGATAACTCCTATAAATAACCTTCAACCAACTGGCGCCATCGAGCCCTGGAGATTTATAGGGTGCAAAAGAACTAATAGCTAATCTAACTTTTTCGTCAGATACAATACTTGATGCTAAATTCCAGTCTTCGATCTCATTTTTGTTTAACGAAACACTAGGGAAGTTTTGAAAACCCGAAGAGATTTCTGGAAAATGAGTATTGAAAAGCAAATTTAGTGTGTCTTTCGAGGACTCAGTCCATAGCCCATTTGAACATTTCAAGCAGGTTAAGGGAAAGATTCCTTAGTAAGAATTTTCCTGAGTCTTCCCGACTGGTTGATACACTCTATAGAATTACAAAGATCACGCCAGGATGTACGTTTCGCAATTCTGACAGTTTTCTTAAAAAGTCTTAAATGTAATCTGTAAACTGCCCAGTCTTCAGCAAAGCCGCTTTTGCGGGCAACGTTAAATAGCATTCTTGCGGTGGTACAACTTATATGGACATTTTCATTCCACCAGGGTGGCAACTTCTGTTTTGAGGTTCTACGCAGGCAAGGCTTTTCAAAAGCTGAACGATGTTTTGTTGTAAGGTCGCTCACGACCCTGTTAATAGATTCTGAGCTTTCCAGCTTCTCCATTTTCGGAGGAACTAGGCCTTTAGAAAGAATAAATGCAAATTTCGATCACTTTGTTTTCAAAGGATTTCGAAATTTGGCTACTTCGATTTTAAATCGACAAATAGAAAAAGTATTACAACTAGGTCGTCAGTGCATAAGTAAGGTAAGAGAGAAATATTTATGTTCGAAATTTCAAGCATAGATTTTTCTTATAAAAAGTAGGCCGAAAGAGTTAGTTGTAGATTTTATTTCTTATCCGATATGTGTACTTGATCTATAAGAAATATTAATGATTTGTATCCAACAGTCGCGACACTGGAGCCAGTTAAAAATCACGAAAAATCAACAAAATACATGTATTTCAGCACCGTATAATTTTCGCGTATATGTAGGGGAGAAGTGGGGGTTGTGGGCACCGGGGGGTTGTGGGCACCCCTCCGTATCTTTTCACAAAATGAAGATTGAGTTTCGTTGGTAATGTCATTCGCAATGGTAATTATCCTATGTATGATTCATGCCAAATATCAAAGTAAAAGGACGCGTTTGCTTTTGGAAATGAACGAATTGGTTTTTTTTGGGCTTTGAAAAGGTGGTGAAGTTTTTTTCAAACATTTTCAATAGTGTATCAATCAAAGTGGATCGATTGGAAAGGCAAGTGTAATGTATTTTTATTTAGTCGAAGTATTATGCTGAATGGAACAATATCGATTTGAACCAAAAAATTTATGCATAAACATTTTTTCATTACTTTTTAAAATGTCTGCTAAAGTTGGTTGTGGGCACAAAAATTGGGTGGGTTGTGGGCACCCGGTTTTTTCCACGAAATCACAAAAAATTCCACCAAAAAATATGAACGGTGAACGTAGCCTACTATGATTGATATTGTTTTTTAAACTTTAGTTCCATAGAATTTTGTTTTGTTTGAAATTTTTGCCACGCCAATTGACCGCAGCCAACTCCATCAATTGTAGCATCTGCGATCGAGCTTTTCATTTGAAATGTGCGGGCAAGCTATTATACATGTCAAAATTGTATTTCCGACGATGAATAAATCCTATGCAGGCTTTGAGATTAATAAACTGTCATTTTGTTCATATTAGTTGTGGTTTTTTTTTCATATTTTTCTATTTTAGCATTTTTTCTAAGGGTGCCCACAACCCCCCCTAAAAAAAATTTTTTCTCAAAATGACGATTTTACGAAAGTCCATGTAAAATTTTTTTGCATGACGGAATCGGGTATGTTTCTTTATAATTAGTTAGCTTAGGTGTCTAGCTTTACACAGATACCCATATGTCCAAATAATATGCACTAGGTCGGTAATTATAAGCCGAAAACAAAACTATGCCCACAACCCCCACTTCTCCCCTACTACTAATTGTGTGAATTTATATTCATTGCACAAATACTAACATCTCTTAGCTTAAAGATGCCATCTCAAGTGTGTCTATATCTAAAACAGAAAAATTTTTACAGCTAAAAATATTGAAGCCTAAAAATGACGTTTTTCATATGCTTCAATTCGGCCTGGCGGGGACTGACGCATCCGAAAATTAAAAGCCCTTGGATTTCCTTTCTTGGAACCCTAACGAAGATTCTCGCAAAGTTTGTACAAAATCTAAGCTAAGCCAGCTTTACCTATTAGACGTTTTCATCTTGAATGACTCATATTGAACTGTATTACAGAAAAACAGTTTTTTTTTTCTTTCCAATCGATGGGGAAAGGTTGAAAAAGGATTTGGACACCACTTAGGGTGGGTCCGGACCGTGGAAAAGACCGTTTATGACCGATTTTCTTAACATTTTTTGGGTGGCACCGTGTTGGACCCGTTTTCGGATTTTTTTTTTCTGTAATTAATGGGGAAAGGTCGAAAATGGACTTTGAAAATCATTTACTGTGGCTCCGGACCCTGGAAGGACCGTTTTTGACCCATTTTCGGGAATTTTTTTTTCTGTAATTAATGGGGAAAGTTCGAAAACGGATTTTGGACACCATTTAAGGTGGCTTCGGACCCTGGAAACGACCGCTTTCGACCCATTTTCGGAAAAAGATTTTTTTCTTTTCCATGGTCCGGAGCCACCCTGAGTGAAGCAGCATTGAGTAAAATTAAATGCATGCGTAAACACCCAATTTTTATAAGACCTAAAAGTATGCCACACTTTATGTTCAAATTCGCTCATTTCCGTAACATATCGCACACATTTAGCTAAAGAGGCACAACTCAAAATTTTCGAATTTTCAGAAAACGCAAAAAACTGTTTTGAGCTTGTGAACTATTTTTCATAAATAAAGTGTGGATCATTTAGATGCAGATACTAACAGGATATGGTTGGAAGCCACGTCGCGATCACAACAGCTTGAGCTCTCCGACACTAAAAATAGGATACTTTTGCATATTGTAGCCTAATTTCTATTGCAACATTAAGAAAGACATAACTGCTTTTAGACATCAAAGTATAGCAAAAAACGAACTAATCTCTTTTGTGTTGATAGATATGTGTATGATGAACAGTTTTAACAGTAAACTCGAAAATGGCAAATTTTGAGTTGTGACTCTTTAGCTAAATGTGTGCGATATTTAGTTCGCTCATTTTCGTAACGCATTGACCAGCTAAGCCTTATTTACTTCAAAAGGGTGTTAATTTTACTTGGGTTTGTGCACCCCAACAAGCAAGGCCATATTGTAGTTTGGAGTGTAAATAGTAAATGGACGTAAGCTATTTTCTATTACAAAATTTATTTAAATGATAAATTTGTTTAGTAGCCGATAACAAATATTTCTTTTAAGTATTTGTAAGATTAACCCAGGACATCTTCCAGTCAAGCAACAAACCAAGATATTTGTACGTCTCAACCCGCTCAATAGGAAAACATTTGGCTGAACAGCTCCTTTCTTCAAAATAAGTTTAGGGAGACAGAGCAGACTTGCAGGAAATCTTGTTTATTAAATATTTATCAAGTCCCGAAGAGTGGAATATAGAATTACAAAAATAACTATCCTTACCTGATATATCGAAATATGTATATTAGGGTGATTCAAATTTTTTTTTTTTTGTTTTTTTTAAGGTGCTGTTGCTTAAAAAGTAAGTTTATGATAAGAAGAAAAAGTTCACGAAATTTCAGCTCTGTAACTCAATTTTATAAGGTGGCGCCGGAGCCTGTTATTTTTACATGTAAATTGTATGGAAAAATTATTTTTTACAAAAAAGGTATCTAAATGAATAGGTGATTAGTGTTGTTGAGCTGAAAAGGGTCGTTTTTCGACGTAATTTTTTACGCTGAATCCGAATTTGGCCTCAGAATTGACCCATCATGTCGGAATCCTGATATATTTGAGGCTAAGTACCTCAAACATGATGTTTTTGTCTACTTTCGAGGCCATGTATAGGATTCAAAAAAAGTTGATCAGCTTATTTTTAACAAAAGCATCATTTAGTACCATCCTTGCCCTTTAAAATGAGATTTCAAGTGGTAATCTGTGATGTTTCCTTGCAAAGTTATAGCCATTTTAAAGTGACATGAATTGGATCCCCTACAAAGGGTTGCAACCCAACAATATTAGCCATCGGGTTTCAAATTCATGTCACCTTGAAATGGCTTTAACTTTGCAAGGAAGCATCACAGATCACCACTTGAAAGCTCATTTTAAAGGGCAAGGATGGCACTAAATGATGCTTTTGTTAAAAATAAGCTGATCAACTTTCTTTGAATCCTATGCATGGCCTCGAAAGTAGACAAAAAACATCATGTTTGAGGTACTTAGCCTCAAATATTTCAGGATTCCGATATGATGGGTCAAATCCGAGGCCAGATTCGGATTCAGCGTAAAAAATTACGTCGAAAAACGACCCTTTTCAGCTCAACAACACTAATCACCTATTCATTTAGATACCTTTTTTGTAAAAAATAATTTTTCCATACAATTTACATGTAAAACTAACAGGCTCCGGCGCCACCTTATAAAATTGAGTTACAGAGCTGAATTTTCCTGAACTTTTTCTTCATATCATAAACTTACTTTTTAAGCAACAGCACCTTAAAAAAAACAAAAAAAAAAAAAATTTGAATCACCCTAATGTATATACATTAGTTTAGTTTAAGCACTAAGAACAAGCTTGTGAGTGAAAAACTAGTGTCTAATGATGCAAAGCTCATGATTGATATTCACAACTAATCTATGAGGAGAATCAGTCGTATATGTAAATGCCATATCATCAGCAAAAGCTATCTGGAGAAATTAAGGGAAAGCATGGAGTTGATGAAAATAAGAAATAAACTCAGGCTTAGCACTGAGCCTTGTAAAACACCGCAATTTATATTCAAACAATCACTATATTTACCTTCTAGTTTAACTGTATAAGTTCCATTAGATAAGTACGACACGAACCAGGAATATAAAGAGCCTCTAAGGCCACATTTGTATAAAAGTATTAGATGGTCAACAGTGTCAAATGCTTTTGTCATATAAATGAACATGGATGTGGTCAACTTTTTTTTTGTATTAAGTCAGAGTAAATATTGTTGCAAAAATTTAGAAGAGCGTCTTCAGTTGCCAATCCTTTACGAAAGCCGAATTGGCAGACACTAAATAATTTGTATTTCTTTAAAAGCATAAGTATTCTATTTTGAATGGCTTTTTAAAAAAATTTTGAAAAAACTGGAAGCAAAGAGATGGGCCTACAGTTATTGAGGAGAGACGTATCTCCCTTTTTAAAAAGAGGAATAGCCACAGCTTTTTTAAGATCCCCTGGAAAAATATCCATGAAAAAACTTCTATTATATATATCACATAGGACATCAACGATTAAAGGCAATACTTTTTACAAATGTACTGGAGAAGCTGTTTTCAGTACACGAGTTAGAATTTTTTAAGTTTTTAATTATTTCATACGACGATGTAGGCTCAAAAAAAAAACATTCGTAAAAAAATTGTTTTTCGTGTTAGCAGTCACAGGACAAGTTAAGATGGCCAATATCCGATACAACATCACAACCTATTCTCATAAAAAATTCATTGAACGCGTTAGCTTTCGCATTCGAGTCTGATACAAGTATGACAGTTCCATTTCCATTTAATTCAATAAATTGACTACTGTGGCAGCTTTTATTTAGTAAATTGTTAACAATTTACACATTAGCAAATTCATTAGAGTAAAATTTGTTTCTACAAATTTCAGTTTCAGATAAGTAAGTAAGATTCGCCTACCCTTTCCTTATCACCGCGATGTGGACTTGTTGATATCTTTGTTCAAGTGACAAGAAAGAATTAGAAAATTTGATGAGCGTACACACCATCAAATTGTTTGTTAAACCTGTTAAGTCTGCTCGCCGATATTTACATGTAGCACTTGCAACTTCGTTCGGATCGCCAGAAAAGCGGGCAACGAAGCGCTCGTCAAGAAATGTGTGATATCAAAGAGATTACAAAAGCAATTGCATTAAAATGTAGAAGTTTTGATTTGTTTATTACTGAAATTCTTAACTGATCAACGCAAGAAATAGAACATAGTAGGCTTGCAGCTACTATACTTTGGCTAACAAAGCTTACTGATGATATGACGTAGCGGTCATTGAAACTAGTATAAGCAGTTCATTGCCCATTTTAATGCTTTTTGCGCTTGTAATTTTTTTGTTGTTTCTTGCACTAAAAGTACTGAACAAGAAGCTCTGTACAAAAATATTAATATGCCATTTTATTTATTTTTTATATAGTATAAATGACCACGGTGGGCTTTAACCAACTTTAAATGACAAGTTGAGTTACAACAAAAACTTGAATGTGGAATTATTTGGGATGTTAATCAAAGTAGAAATGCATCAAAAGGAAAAAAATCCTTACATTTTTTTTTTAAATTCCATATTTACTGTCTTTTAGTAATATTATCTAGTATAATATGTGTATAACGTACGTATGAAATTTAAAAACATCCGATTGTGCTCAAATTTTGACAAGTTAAAGAACCTAAAAAGACAGTCTCATATCCCAAATTTCAGCTCCTTAGGTATTCGGGATCTTGAGTACTGTTAGGTCGAATTTCGAAAAAAAAAAACAATTTTTGCGAAAATAGCCAAATTTAATGTTTTATATCTCCGGGCCTGGTCAACCGTTTTTTTCTATATGGTATCTTATTTAAAAGTGAATAGATAGAAAAACATAATAAGATCGGGTTTTAATATTATGAATAAAACTACGATTTAGGACACCATTTTCAAAACTTTAATTTAATTTTTTTAAAATCATAAAAGATGACTTAACAAAAAAAAACTCATATCCATAACTTTAAATTTGAATTTGTCGGCTTTTAGAACTAAAATTTTTGAAACGGGCTAAAAACGGCTATTTCCAGGCCAAAATATGACTATTTCTCAGGATCCCGACCACCTAGAGAACTGAAATTCGAGCTGTGGTGCCATCTATAAAGGTTCTTTGACGTATCAAAATTTGAACAAAATCGGGTGTTTTTTAAATTTCGTTCGTATGTTATACATATGTATGTCATATCATTAAAAAACAGTAAATATGAAATTAAAATAAAAACTCTAAGGATTTCTTTTGTTTTAGCTTATATCAACTCTAACTTACATCCTTAACAATCCCCAATTAAAGTTTTTGTTGTAACTCACACTTTTATTAAAAGTTGGTTAAAGCCCACCGTGTGCCATTTTAGTTGGAAGAAAGCTGTGCTAAAATTTTCATTAGAAATACTGAAGCTGGCCCTGGAAAATGAATAATGTTGATAGTATCTCAAGATGGGAAAATGTTTATGGGCCATTCCATCTATATTTTGCCTATTTATACCCTGATGTGTTTAAATTGGCTGAAAATTTTTTGAGTGGTTAAGGCATTATCTAATATATAGAAAAATATTATATCAAACTTTTCCGATCAATAGTTTTGATAAAAAAATTAATTTCTTAACTCTGTTCAGAGCCGCTCGTAAATAACACAAAAACTTGAATGATGAATATAAACAAACAAACACAATTCAAATTCGGTTTCATATTATTTTTAGGTAGCTGTGTACTAGAAGTTGACAAAAAAACTGCAATTCTGGAAAAATTAACGCCCAAGCGTTATATATACACTGAAAGAAAAAAAAAAATTACGTTTCAGGAAAACATCGATTTCTTAAATGCTCCAAAATCGATTTCAGCTTTTTTAGGCTCAAAATGTTCAAGACATATAGGAGTACCATCCCTTAAGCTTTCATCTATGTTTTTGCACCCCATTTGATTTGACAAGCATTTTAGTAAAGATTTATGAAACTTAAAAATAAAGTTTGGATATTCCATTGATACTTTTGTTAATTTTTCGATGTTTTTTTGTAACTTTTATAATACTTTCAAACTTCCAAAGTTTTCAGCTTTTTTCAGTTTTTAAAAGTTTTTCAATTTTTTTAAGTTTTCTATTTTTTTGAAAATTTCAAAAATTTAAGAAATATTAAAAATTTTAGAAATGGAAAAATTTTAAAAATTGGCATAAATTGAAAAAAGTTAAGTTTTTCAAAATGCTTAGAACATATAGGAGTACTATCCCTTAAACTTTCATTCATGTTTTCGCACCCTATTTGATTTGACAAGCATTTTAGTAAAGATTTATGAAACTTAAAAATAAAATTTGGATATTCCATTGATACTTTTGTTAATTTTTCGATGTTTTTTGCAAATTTTATAATATTTTCAAAGCTTCGAAATCTTCAGCTTATTTCAGTTTTCAAAAGTTTTTCAAATTTTTTAAGTTTTCTATTTTTTTGAAAATTTCAAAAATTTATGAAATATTAAAAATGGAAAAATTTCAAAAATTGGATATCGAAGAGCCTAAATAGAATATATAGGGTTGCCTTGTCGCATCCTGTCCCAAACATGGGTTGCCACTCATTCAAGAAAAGTTGCCCCAAAAAACGGGTGTCAACCAATGTTTAGGACATGATTCGACAAGGCAACCCTATATATTCTATTTAGGCTCTTCGATATCTATCATTTGGCACAAATTTCAAGCTATTATCTTCATTAATGAAAATTGACCAAAAAAGCCGGTGAAAATCATGTTTGGGACAGGATTCGACAATGAAATCCCATGTATTATATTTAGGTCTCTTCGAGTTCTATCATTTGGCATACATTTCGAGCTGTTATGTACTACTGTTTTAGTTAGAGAAACAAAATTGGCTAAAATTCGTGCATTTTTGACTATCGGGACAGGCTTTGGCAAGGCAACCCTAGATATTCTATTTAGGTTCATTGAGCTCTATCATTTGGCATACATCTCATCCTGTAATCTTATACACTCGACTTTTCTACAGCAAAAACACCCTAGTGTGTGCACTCACGTTGAACGTACAAAACAGGCAATATTAACGAGCTTCTTTGAAAGGAAAAAATGAGCCTCACATTCAATCCGTAGACTTACAAAACAAAAATTTAAATGAATTGCATACTAGGCCTGTTCCGTTACTTTTGGAGCAGAAACTCGCAAGTTGCACAATTTGTGAGAAGAAGCAAAAAAAAAATTCTACGGGAATACGTTTAAATACTTATCTACGAATTTTCAAGTAATGGCAAATAATGGAACAGACTTACTTTCACCTTATTTTCCTTATATTATATTTTTAATTTATGCTCTTTCGTTTTTGTTAAGAAATGATATTTTTTTTTTTTTTGACGGAAATAAATAGTTTTTTTTACCCATGAAAGTAGCTGTTTTGCTTAATTAAACAAAAGTTCAATTAAATGGTATTTTTCTTATTGTACAATAGTGCAACTAAGCGGGATTTCTTTAATTGGATTTTAGTGTAATTAGGCGGGATTTTGTTAATTGAATTTCCCGGTTAATTGAGCAAAAGTGCGAACATTTTGGAATGTTTAATTAAGCGGGGATTAATGTATCCAAATTTTATTTTTAAGTTTCATAAATCTTTACTTAAATGCTTGTCAAATCAAATAGAGTGCAAAAACATAAATAAAAGTTTAAGGGATGGTACTCCTATATGTTCTGAACATTTTGAGCCTAAAAAAGCTGAAATCGATTTTGGAGTATTTGAGAAATCGATGTTTTCCTGAAACGTATTTTTTTTTTTTCTTTCAGTGTATATATAACGCCTAGGCGTTACATTTTTCCAGAATTGCAGTTTTTTTTTTGTCATCCACTAGTACACAACTACCTAAAAATAATATGAAAGCGAATTTGAATTGTGTTTGTTTGTTTATATTCATCATTCAAGTTTTTGTGTTATTTACGAGCGGCTCTGAACAGAGTTAAGAAATTAATTTTTTTATCAAAACTATTGGTCGGAAAGTTTGATATAATATTTTTCTATATATTAAATAATGCCTTAACCACTCGAAAAATTTTCAGCCAATTTAAAACACGTCAGGGTATAGGCAAATTATTGATGGAATGACCCTTATGCAAATGGTTTCTTAAGCAAATAAATGAAGATTTTCTTTTGATGAATTAACGTTGTTTTATATTTACTGATTTTCTTATTAAATGTGGGCATTTCCCTGATGTCGAACGCGACCGTCGCACAATGAATGGATTTGTATGAAACAGCGGCCATAAATAGTAATAATTGCGCTAGACTCTTGAAATTTGGTACAGATGTTTTTAAGGTAAAGGGAACAAAAATTGGTGATTTTTAAAAAATCGGTCAACGTACACGCCTACCTCCCATACAAAGGTGGGATGTGTTTGTGATTTTTTTTCAAAATTGGTATCAATTTTCATAAATTTGGCAATGCTGATTTCAAAAATGTTATAACTTTTTCAGTGTCTCTTATAGTTTTAAAGTTATTAGAGAAAAACCAAAAAACGGTGGCCATAAACAGTAAGAGTCTTGAAATTTGGCACAGACGTTTTTTAGGTTAAATCAACAAAAATTTATGAATATGAAAAAAATCGGTCCACGTACACGCCTATCGCCTATACAAAGGTGGGATATGATTGAGACTTGTTCTTCGAAATTAGTATCAATTTACAATAATTTGGCAATGCTGATTTCAAAAATGTTACAAATTGTGCGATATCTTTTATAGTTTTCAAGTTATTAAATAAAAACTGAAAATTCAATAAAAAACCTAATTTGAAAAATAAATAAAAAATAGCAATGTTTTTTTTAAAATTTATTTTAATCGTCATCTTCATAGACTTCATGCATTTCTTGTGCCTCTGGTGATAACTCTTTATATTTTTTATCTCGCTTTATTCGAATTTGGCTGATAAGAGGATCAGAAGAAATCAGCAAATAATGAAAAACATCTTCGTTGTTTGCTACTCTAGAGCAACACCTGCTGTTGTGCAACTTCGCGTTTTTAAAAGCTTTATTTGATATTTTCTGAGCTTCTTCAGAAAGACGTCCAATTGGAAATTCTAGTTCTTGCATAATTTGACTTCCATGCATTAGAACTTTGTGCACGGAAGGAGGCATGTTGTACCAATTGTAGTCCTTTTTATAAAGTTCCACAGTTTTTTGGGTATATTTGTGAAAGCTTTCGAGGTTTATAACTTCTCCGGAAGCCAAAACTTGTAAAATATTCTACTATGTTTGTTTTGATAAAATAACTGTAAAATATTAATAGCAAAAGCAATATTCGGTCGCAATGACTTTTGAAACACTGTACTGTACTTTAGTTTCTAATGAAAACATATGTTTTTTCTGAACATATATTAAAGACATTAAAAACATAAAATAAATTTATTGGAAAATATAGAATAATGACTATCATAATTAAGGACACAAGAATTTAAAATAAATTTTTTTGGAAATATATTACGATAATAATTATGACAAAAATGTTCATAATCAGACCACCATCCATATATGCACTACGCTATATTTAGTTCTAGAAAGCGAAAGCAAAGAGGGATGAAAAAAGAAAAAACGGCCTTAACCAGTTCCCCTCTATTTGAGGGAACTCCTACCTAATTTCAAGCAACTTCCTTCACAATGTAAGCTTTTACAATTTATAAAATTGTTGCATTGCAAAATGCGAAGATACACAAATATTTTTTCTTTCAAATATTGCAATAGAAAAAAGTTCATTAAAACAAAAGTTATGAATTTTTTTTTTGCTAACCATACCTTCGCACATAATATATAAAAAAATTTTTTAAATCTGGAGATATCCTTTTTTTTGCTGTTAAATATTGCGAAATTTTTGAATTATGACTTTTTCAGCCCTAATTTTTAAAAAATAAGCATAATTCACACATAGAATATAAGACTTCAAACAAACAATTTTTAAATAGTACAATTTAGGAACTTTTTGCCAGTATGCAATTTTGGTAAATTTCGATACAAACAAATTAGTGAAAGCATTTATTTATTTTGTTCCTTCTAAAACTTCATTAGGAAAAACCTGATAAAAAAGAAGTTATGAATATGAGTAGCTTTTTTTTTTTTGCTAACCATACCTTCGCACATAATATACAAAAAAAAATTTTTAAATCTGGAGATATACTTTTTTGTTTTTTTCTGTTAAAGTCTTAAAATTTTTCTCTTTTACCATTTTTCTTTCTAATTTTTGAAAATTCCGCAAAATTCATATAAGGCCGATAACAGAAAACTACACTAATTTTTATATAGTAAAAACAAAGTCCGCCCATTTGCTACATTACTGCATTTTGTTTCAAGCAAGTTAACTAGAGCACCCTATCTAACAGTTACTTATATAAAAAAATAACGTGTGCGGAATGAAATCCGAACACATTTTGCACGTGCTGTACAAAATGATCGTGATATTTGCAATAACAATTTCCATTTCGGAGGAATAACTGTATATTTTACTGATCATTTGGCATTAAAATTATAGCGATATTTTTAAATTCAGTCGTCAAAATGTCATTAAAATCCAAACAAAAACAAAAGTGCGATATTTAACCATTTTAAAAACATGGGATTTAAAAAAACGACTGTTTATCGAATAATAGGACTATTTAGGAATAAGGAAAGCAACGCGCTCAACTGAAACCAGATATTGTTGGTCGCAAATGAAAATCTTACCGCCAATTAGGAAAAAAGTACGGAGTGAATCAAAAAACTATTAAAACGTATATAGAATCCATGGATGTTCAACTAAAAAAAAGAAAATTAAAGCCAGCTACTACGGACAAGCAGTTAAAACTAATCAAAACTAGGCTCCGCGCGCTTTCTGGAAAATACTTTGCAACGTCTTCTTGTTATATTTGTATGATGGACGACGAGAGTTACTTCACAGTGAATGGTAGCGAATGGCAGCCAAAAGATTATTTCGAGTCTGCAAACCACAAAGCACCTGACGAAGTGAAATATATTGCGAAAACAAAGTTTCCAGGCAAGGTATTGCTGTGGTTGGCAATTAGCGAGCGTGGCATCAGCGATCCATTATTTTTCAAAGGTGGCTTAGTAGTTTCAGCGCAGACTTATGCAGAAAAATGTATATCTGTACTTGAAAAGTTTATCCAAAAATATCATCGACGTGATAAAACTATTTTTTGGCCAGACTTAGCATCTTCCCATTATGCAAAGTCTACTTTAACTGAGTTAAAGGCACGAGGTATTGAATTTGTACCCAAAAACTTTAATCCCCCAAACGTGCCGCAACTGCGGCCAATCGATACATTTTGGGCCAAATTGAAGAGAAATCTTTACAGCAAGGGATACACAGAAAAAAAAAACCGACTGCCTCATTCAAAAAATAAAAAACAGCTCAACGAAATGGACACAAAAGGAATCCGGGAGTCAATGCAAAAATTACCCCAAAAAATATGGAAAGCTGATCGCAATGGCACTAACTTTTTTTTTGTAAATTTACCATAAGTATTAAAGTCCAAAAATATATTTTCATTTTTTAAAAAAAATATCATTAAACATTTTATTATTTCCAATAAACATTTGATCGGATTTCATTCCGCATACGTTAGAAAATTTTTGGAGTACAAAGTTCAACTTTGAGCTCACAATCCAAATCAAATTTAAAATTTTTTTAGTTTTTTTTTTTCATCCTCTAAGTATTATCTGACGATTGTACTTCAAAATTTTTCAATTCCAAGCACTTTCAAATTTTTCCAATTTATGGCCACAAAATTCCACTGTGCGTCGTACACTTTTAAAGTGAAATAAAAGTCAAAGTAAAACACTTTTATTTTCTTCTGTAACTTTAAAGAATAGTCCTTCGGTAGCACTATATTAAGTAATAAAGTTGATGCCAGACGTTATACTAGATCCAAGATGGAGGCATTAAAAAGCAATTCGAACGAGATGAAGAACGGAAGTATTTTCCATGGCCATATAGATATAGATAGAAAAGTAGAAGGCAGGCGAAACCTGCCAACATTTTTTATGCGACTAATTTTAATATTTTATGGAATAATATAATTTTTTATTAGATTTCGTTCGATTGAAAAATTTTATTAATTTTTTTCTTACAAGGCATAATATTATTCGAACGTGTCATTGCGAATGTTACATATTTTTCCATTATGATTCTTACTTACTTACTTAGATGGCCATAACAACCCGTTGTCAGGTTACGGCCGACCTCATTAGCTCTCGCCAGGCGCCTCTGTTTTGCGCGCGCCTTCTCCAATCGTTAATGCCAAGCGCGGTTAGGGCTTCCTCAGCTTGGTCTATCCACCGGAGGCATGGTCTCCCTCTTCGTCGTTGACCGGGGACCTTCCCTTCGAATACCTTTTTCGCTGGAGCTTCTTTATCCATACGATGGACATGACCCAGCCAGCGTAGTCGCTGTATTGTTATACGCTTAACTATGTCAATGTCGGCGTAGAGCTTATACAGCTCGTGGTTCATTCGAATGCGATAGTCGTCGCCAACTCGAACAGGACCAAAGATTTTGCGGAGAACTTTCCTCTCGAACACCCCAAGAGCGGCTGCGTCTGTTGTCGAAACCACCCATGCCTCAGCGCCATAAAGAAGCACAGGTAGAATGAGCGTCTTGTAGAGTGTTAGCTTTGTCGATCGAGAGAGAGCTCTGCAACGTAATTGCTTACTGAGACCGTAGTAGCACCTATTAGCAATTGTTATTCTCCGCTTAATCTCCAGACTGACATCATTGTTGCTGGTTACGGCAGTGCCAAGGTAGATGAATTCCTTGACAACTTCTAATTTACAGTTGCTTGCTGTAACATGAGAGTCTAGATCCCGTGCTCTCTTGTTGTTGTTAGTAGACATCATGTATTTCGTCTTGCCCTCGTTTACCGTCAAACCCACTTTGGCTGATTCCTTTTCAATAGCAGTGAAAGCAGCAGTAACATCTCTCTTACTCCGACCGATAATATCAATATCATCAGCGTACGCAAGGAGCTGAACACCTTCGAAGAAAATGGTGCCATTATGATGCACACCGGCTTTTCGTACGATCCCCTCCATAATGAAATTGAAGAGATCGCACGAGAGCGGGTCGCCTTGTCTGAAACCTCGCTCGGTATTAAAAGTTCCGGAGAGGTCATTCCCTACCTTGACGGAGCTAAACGTATTGCTCAACGTCATCCTGCAGAGCCTTATCAATTTTGCAGGTATACCGAACTCAGACATTGTTGCGTATAGGCAATCCCGCACTGGGCTATCGAACGCAGCTTTATAATCGACGAAGAGATGGTGAGTGTCGATTTGATATTCATGGGTTTTCTCCAGGATTTTGCGTAGTGTAAAAATCTGGTCTATGGTGGACTTACCGGGTCTAAAGCCACACTGATAGGATCCGATCAGCGTTTCTGTATACGGCTTCAATCTTTCACACAATACTCTCGAGAGGATCTTATATGCGATGGAAATAAGACTGATACCCCTGTAGTTGGCGCAGATTGTCGGGTCTCCTTTCTTTATTACAGGACAAAGCACGCTGAGATTCCAATCGTCGGGCATGCTTTCCGCTAGCCATATTTTGCTGATGAGTTGATGCATGCACCTTATCAATTCATCGCCACCAGCTTTAAACAACTCAGCTGGCAGGCCGTCAGCACCCGCTGCTTTGTTGTTTTTGAGTCGCTGGATAGCAACTCGAACCTCTTCATGGCTAGGTGATGGTACTTCCACTGCGTTATCATCGATTGGTGGTATCGTACTGCATTCTCTCTGGGCGGAATTGGTGGGATCATCGCCCGTAAGCAAGTTGGAGAAATGCTGCCTCCATAACCTCAGTACACTCTGTGTATCTGTAACCAGATTTATATTTTCGTCTCTACAAGTGGATGCTCCGGGCTTGAAACCTTGAGTTAGACGCTAAACTTGTTGATAGAATTTTCGTGCATCCTTCTTGCCCTGGTACACCTCAAGTTCCTCACGCTCACGCTTTTCCTGCTCCCTTTTTTTACGTCTAAAAATGCGCCTCTCTTCCTTCCTCTTTTCGCGGTAGTTTTCTCGCACGGCTTGCGTTGCGGCTGACTGCAGCGTCTTCTTGTATGCGGCGTTTTTTTCAGCAGTCGCATCGCGACACTCCTGGTCATACCATTGGTTTCGAGGTTGTGGGCGTCGAAAACCAATGACTTCCTCGGCAGCAGCACGCATGAAGTGGGAGATGTGTGTCCAAAGTCCACCGGCGTCGTCGGTTCCAGAGGTTGGTTGGTTGAGCTTAACCGAGAGTTGAGCGGCAGTCCGTTGTGATTGCAGCTTGGCGACGTCCAGCTTTCGTTGCATGCCCTTGCGTACATTCTTCGCATTGCATAGCCGCATGCGGATCTTAGCTGCAACAAGATAGTGGTCGGAGTCAATGTTGACCCCCCGAAATGTACGCACATCCAGAATGCTTGAAGCGTGCCTTCCGTCGATCACAACATGATCAATTTGGTTTTTCGTTTTTTGTTTCGGGGATAGCCAGGTGGCCTTGTGAATGTCGAAGTGTTGAGATCTAGTACTACTAACTACCATGTTTCGCGCCGCGGCGAAGTCGATCAGTCTCAGACCGTTGTTTGAAGTGGTCTCGTGGAGACTGAACTGACCGACTGTAGCGCCAAAGATGCCTTCTCTTCCGACCTTCGCGTTAAAATCGCCGAGGACTATTTTTACATCGTGGGTCGGACAACGGTCATACACGTCCTCTAGGCTCGCGTAGAAATCATCCTTGGTGGCATCGTCCTTTTCCTCCGTCGGGGCGTGCGCGCAAATTAGGCTTATGTTGAAGAATTTTGCCTTGATACGGATCGTAGCCAGCCTTTCGTTTATTGGCGTGAACCGGGAAACTAGGTGGCGTAATTTTCGACTTACAACGAATCCGCAACCAAATTTGCGCCTCTCCGCATGGCCGCTGTAGTAGATATCACAGTTCGTCCGTTTAGAGCAGCCTTGTCCTTTCCATCGCATCTCCTGGATGGCGGTGATGTCAGCCTTTATTTTTACGAGGGCTTCCGCCAGTTGGATAGTTGCACCTTCCCTATGGAGGGTCCGGACATTCCAGGTGCATATCCGTAAATCATTGTCCGTTTTTCGTTTGCAGTGGTCGTCATCGTAGTGGGGGCTATTATCCGAGGCTGATTTGGTTTTCATTGGAAATGATGATAATGTGTGGTGAGACCCAAACCCTACGCACACATTCCAAGTTTTAAGTCTAGGAGAGACCCGCCTTCTCACAACTAGCTCACCCCCGGACGGGTGTCCAAGGGATCTCCAGAGGATACTTGGCCAAAAAAGGCCGTAAGTTTGTGAGCTGCTTGAACTGCTTGCAAAAGAATCATCTCTGGCCACTCCCAAGTGAGTGGCGATCAGGACTTTCCCCACTTACGTGGACTTCTACAAGCAGCCCCATTGCCCATCCATTATGGTTCGCTTGGACAATTTTTCATTAAGATTTTAATAGTTATATAAATAATAATATTTAAGATCTATATAGTTATTAAAAAACAAACTTAATATATATATCGTTACCTTAATATAGAAAGGTTCTAGGTTTGGTTAGGTTAGGGTGGCGGCTTTTTCAGAGCCTCACACAGACCACAGGGGTCCATAGTGTTACCACTAACTCTCTGCTACAGCCTTATTAGTAAATTCTGGTCCTTTCATTGTGGTGCTCGTCCAACATGAAGGTGCCTGTTTTTGCAGCGAATCTTCTGATTTCACTCAAATGGACTTTAGTTAGTTCCTTCAGGGATATATAGAATGGCTGCCCAAAGTATTTTAACCTATAACTTGCCAAAGCAGGGCAAAAGCAAAAAAGGTGTTCTATGGTTTCCTCTTCATCGGGTTCATGACAGTTTCTACACCAGTTATTGGACACTGCACCCAGCCTGAAAGCATGATGCCCAATGAGGCAGTGGCCAGTCACAACCCTGGTCAATAAACTGCATCCACTCCGAGTTAAGGATAACAAATATTTAGTGTCCTTTCTATGGAAACTGGGCCAAAAATGTTTGGTTACCTTGCTCGTGGAAGAAAAAGTCCACCTCGTATCCGCTACTGAGAGTAGTTCTCTGCCTTTTAATAAGTAGTACTGTTGAAGAGGTAATGAAAATTTCATGAGTTCTGAATTTGACTGAGCACCCTGCTTTGCTAGTAAATCTGCCATTTTATTTCCTACAATGTCTCAATGCCCAGGTATCCACTGAAGAAATACAGAATTCTCTTCACTTAGTGTACACAAGGCATTAAAACACTCTAGGACTAATTTCGACTCAATGGAATACGATTGTAGAGCTGTTAAAGCGGCCTGACTGTCAACGTAGAAATGAAATTTTCTGTTATAAGCACCTTCTTTAAAGTAGACTTTATAAATTGCAGCAATTACAGCCTGAAAAATGCTACACTCTGTCGGCAGATAGAATGATTGGCTTGTTTTGCAGTCTGAGACGTAAACACTTGCACCCACACCTTCATTCATTTCAGAGCCATCTGAATATATGTTTATTACGTCTGTTGGGTCCTCACCCTTTGATTTCCAGAATTCTCTTGAAGGAAACGTAACCAAAAATTTCCAGTCAATGTATAACGTGGGGGTCATGTAGTCGGTGGTAACATTTAGGATAGCACCTACGTTGCTATGACCAATTTGTCGGTATTTTAAACACCCCGATTCTTTGAGCCTGAGTATAGTTTTATAAGCTACTCCCTTTGCAAAAAGATCAATAGGCAGTAAATGTAGTATAACGTTTAAAGATTCTGCAGAAGTTGTACTAAGCGCCCCTGTTATGCCAATACACATGAGACGCTGTAGACGTTCAAAAAGCTTAAATGTTGATTTCACTTTAATAGCTGTCCACCAGACATGAACTCCGTAAAGTAAAACTGGTCTTACTATCGCAGTGAAGATCCAGAGGGTGAATTTGGGATCCAATCCCCATGTTGCACCATAGAATTTTTTGCTCGCATAGAAGGCATTGTGTGCTTTCTTAATGCGTTCCCTAACATTCGGTTTCCAATTTAATTTACGATCTAGAATAATACCCAAAAATTTTACCTCATTAGATAATGGAATAGTGTTGTTGTCACTAGTTATATTTCTGAACTTAGAAATTTTATATATCCTCGTGAAGAGCACTAGCTCTGTTTTTTTTTGGATTTATATTCAGCCCGCTACTTGTAGCCCAACTCTTTAAAACTAAAAGAGCGCTCTCAAGTAGTTCGCTTAGTACATTTAAAAATTTTTCCTAATTACCACGTCATCATGCTACTTACTACTTCAACACCTCTCTGCTGAAGCGTATGTAGTATGGGATTAATTATCAGTAGCCATAGTAATGGATATAGAACACCACCTTGTGAAGTACCTCTTTTTACATACTTTTGAGATCTAGTGTGTCCCCATTCTGCTATGATTGTGCGGTTATTTAAAAGAGTTTCTATCCATTGACGAATATGGATATCGATGTCTGATTTTGTTAGAGCTTAGAAAGGCCCTAACTAACATTTTTTTCAAAATCGAGATTTTTATAGATTTCGGTAGGTCACCCACTAATACACCATTGACAAAATAAATGTGTTTGCTACGATTGAAAATAAATCAATTACAAGCAAATGTGTTGTGTTTTTTTTTTCGCACTAAGAGTACTGAACAGAAGGCTCAGTAAAAAATAATTTAAAAATTATGATCTGTTCTATAAACACAAACAAAAAAATTACCTTCGGTGAGCTTGCCGATTTTACATATTAACACTTGCACCTTCGTTCGTATCGCCAAATAAGCTTTCAAGATTACAAGAATAATTGCATATGAAAACGGAGATGTAGTTTTTGGCGTGCTATGTTTATATTGCTGCGATGATTCTTAAATGGTCAACGCAAGAAGTAAGATATAGTATGCTAGTAGACTATTAAATTTCGGCGAACAAAGCTTACTGATGATGATGACGTAGCGGTCATCGAAACTAGTATAAGCTGCTGGTTTGCCCAAAAGAAATGATTTGTTTCTTTTTATGCATTTTGCGCTGTAATTTTTTTGTGTTTTTTTTCGCACTAACAGTACTGAACAGAAGCCTCAGTAAAAAATAATTTGAAAAAAAAGCCATTACTCACTTTGACTCAGAAAAACTTTATTTTTTATTAAGTTTTTCCGTTCTCCTGTAAAATAATAAAAATGTAAGATATGGCCTTTCTATATTAAGGTAACGACACATTATCGAATTAGTTGGCGAGATCAATTTTAACAAAGGAAATGAGAAACAGTAAATATTTTTCTCAAAAGAATATGAAACTTTTCTTTTTGCTTCTGAAACGTTTTTTCCTGTAAAGCGCGTGACACCGGCCCACTAAAAACAAATTTTTCTTGGGAATCAGTTTTTCCCCATACCAAAATTGGTGTAGCGACTCAATTGTTGCTGCGTTTTTTCCTATTAGGAGCGGTGCCACGCCCACTCAATCATTTAGAGTCACTACTAACCTTTTTTATGGTACAATCTATCTCCTAATCAAATTTCATTAAAATCGGCTTATTAGATTAGCCGTGGAAACGTATTGTTACGAAATTTCTGTCCCTTTGACGATAATTTCGATCTCTCACACTTTTCTGAGTTCGATCACTGGATTGTGTAACAATTAAAAACACACAAACTTATTTAGTTATAAAATGGTTTATTTTATTAACGTTCAAATTCTAATATTAATTTAACACTGTATAGAAAACTGTTTTTGTTCTACTACGGATCACACTGTATTCACTTTATTGCTTATTGCTTCGCTGTTCTAACTCAAACTGTTCTGCTTCGCTGGTTTAATTCTACTGTGTGTTCAGCTCAGATGACAACCCTTTTTATACTGCAGTCATCACTCTCTCGAATAATCCAGTACCTTCTAAGTGGCGTACATTCTACCATTATCTACAACCCACCAGTGCTACTTTGTAGCGTGCATTCTACTACTATCCACATTTCACCACAATACATGGTACACTGACGTTGAGCTAGCTATTATGCTAGATGTTAGATGGCGTTGTACGTTGTGCGACGGCGATAATTTCTCTCGGTTGTTGACTTTTTATTGTTTACTGCAGCGTCTGTTCGGTTTATTATTTTTAGTACAAAAACTGCACTTTGCGCTAGATGGTGCTAATATCGTTTAGTTTCTTTCGTTGGTATTTATTTCAAGAGTCTTCTAGCATAAACCAAATTTCGCTACACTGCCCTCCGCTTAAACTTGTTCGTCCCGAACAAGAGTCTCTCCGTCCCTAGTATAAGGTGCCAGCCTTTCGATGTGGACTACCTTTAATTTACTTTTGTTCCCGGGGTATTTTTGAATTCGATACACAACATCATCAATCCTTGTGACGATCCGGTAAGGTCCATCCCAGTGAGTCCGAAACTTAGGAGACAAGCCTCGTTTCCGTTGTGGGTTGTGTAGCAGCACTAGTTGACTTTTCTTGAAGCCTTCAGTATTTGCTCGCAGGTCACACCGAGCTTCCATCTTGTCGCGATCTTTATCACGCTCTTTCTCACGTTCCTTTTTGCGCGATTTAGAACGACGTCTAGAAGATTTCTCCCGACTTCGAGAACGTTCTCGGCGTGACTGCTCTCGTTCTCGCTCTTTCTCATGTTTGCGTTCTTTTTCTCTTCTTCTGCGCTCACGATCTTTATCTGGCCGTTCTGGATCCTCCTTTTCAACTTTATCTCTTTCAGCGCGCTCTCTAACCTCCTCTCGTTCTCTTTCACGTTCCCGCTTTCGTTCTCCGTCGCGTTCTTCACGCCGTTCGCGATCACGCTCGCGATCTCTTTCACGTTCCCTTTCACACTCTCGTTCACGATCACCACGATCCCGATCACTGCGCTGGTCCCATCTTACCTCTTCTTCAGGCAAAACGTTCAAACGGCGCACATCAATTGTTCCAGCTTTATTTTCCGTTCCTGAACATTCAATTTTACATAGACGACGGAAAAATGCATCCGCATTTTCATGCTGGCTTTCTTTGCGATGTGGTAGTCGTTTCTCGGGCTCCCTCTCCGGAATCGAACCCTGATTCCACGTACGCGCCTGCTGCCCGCTACCATTTTCGCCATCGTCCACCCTATTTTCAATTCTTCTTTTTGCTGAATGTGATGCAGATCGTTTACGACGTGATTCGCAGTCACGTGCCATGTGTCCGTGCTTACCACAGTTGTAGCATTTTCCGCTGAAACTACTGCTGGCGAACGATGAACTTTTCTTTTCAGAATCCACCTCCTTCCGATTTTCAATTTTTCCTCTTGGTGAACGTGATGCAGATCGTGATTTGCAGTCACGTGCCATGTGTCCCTGCTTACCACAGTTGTAGCATTTTCTGCTGAAGCTACCGCTGGCGAACGATGAATTTTTCTTTTCAGCCTCCACCTCCATCCGACGAGTTTTCAGTGATGGGCGGCATGTTAACGCAATCGTCTCCTGCGTGAGGGCAACCGTTACTGTTTCATTAAATGTCGTCTTCGGGCTCCTCATTGTCTCGCGTTTTGTTTCTGAGTCACGTATGCCGTCAATAAACGCCTCTATTTTGAATTTTTCAGCTACGACACTTAACTCGTCAGGATAGGAAAGGTGTGCCAATCGCTCAATATCCGCAGCATACTCCTGCAAGGACTCACCAGATTTCTGGATACGACTTTTTAACTCCAATCTGTGAATCTGCTTCATGTGGTCACTGCCATATTTTCGCTGTAAGGCATCCATCACCGCCTTGTAATTTTTCTGCTCCGCCACTGGAACTGTTTGCAATACTTCTGCAGCTGCGCCTTTTAATGCCACAATTAGCGCTGCAGCTGCGCTTTCGTTATCCCAACGATTGTGACCAGATGTTGTTTCGAATTGGAGCTTGAAAACACTAAATGGCGTTGTTCCATCGTACGAGGGTGCCTTAAGCCTCTCTGCGCTGATTTCTCTTATCACTTGAGTGGTTGGTTCGCTTATTTCCAACTGTTGAATCCTTTTATTAACGTCTTTAAAATTATTTTGAACTTCTTCCATTTTGTGCACCTCCGTTCGAACAGCCTCAGTGTTTTGATTCACTGCGTGGATCTGCGTCGCGTTCTGACTTAAGCTCTGATCAATTTCTTCCCAAACCGCCTGGATCTGCAGCGCGTGCTGACTTAAGCTCTGAACAATTTTTTTATGACAGGCCTGGATATTGCTATTCATCGCCATTAACATTTTCTCGATCTTTGACATATCTACAACTTCACCACTTGCCGCTGGTCCAGAAGTTTCTTCCACTTTCGCTGCTGATTCTGATACATCACTATAAAATTCATGCTCTTCTAGGTTTACACCTTGAGCCTCAAGAGCCTGCCGTAAGCGTTTCTGTAACTCCACCTTTCCGCCAGTAGATTGCAGATTCAGCTGCTGCAACTCCTTCTTCAGTTGACCCACTTTCAGATCTTCAAACTTAACCATTTTTATTTATTTTTTTTTTTTGATTGTTAATTCTTTTTACACAATCCCACTTCTGACACCAATTGTTACGAAATTTCTGTCCCTTTGACGATAATTTCGATCTCTCACACTTTTCTGAGTTCGATCACTGGATTGTGTAACAATTAAAAACACACAAACTTATTTAGTTATAAAATGGTTTATTTTATTAACGTTCAAATTCTAATATTAATTTAACACTGTATAGAAAACTGTTTTTGTTCTACTACGGATCACACTGTATTCACTTTATTGCTTATTGCTTCGCTGTTCTAACTCAAACTGTTCTGCTTCGCTGGTTTAATTCTACTGTGTGTTCAGCTCAGATGACAACCCTTTTTATACTGCAGTCATCACTCTCTCGAATAATCCAGTACCTTCTAAGTGGCGTACATTCTACCATTATCTACAACCCACCAGTGCTACTTTGTAGCGTGCATTCTACTACTATCCACATTTCACCACAATACATGGCACACTGACGTTGAGCTAGCTATTATGCTAGATGTTAGATGGCGTTGTACGTTGTGCGACGGCGATAATTTCTCTCGGTTGTTGACTTTTTATTGTTTACTGCAGCCAGTGTTGCCACTGAGAAATTTATTTTCCTACCAACATTTTCTCGAAAACCTACCAAAGTCGTTTGTAACCTACCAAAACTGTACAAATTAAAAAAAAATCTTTTTGCAGCATTGAATTCGTTTATTAACATTTAATACTGTTTAAAATACATATTCTTGTATGTCGTCGTTTAAAATGCTTAACCGCATATAGCACAAATTTTCTGTTGCTAAATCGTTCACATCATCGGGCAAGTGTGAGCAAAAAGTTACCACATGACACATGCAGCGTACAATTAAGCGATGAACGTTAGAAGAAAGAAAAATAGTAATTAAAAATTATTTTGAAGGCAAAACCGATCGCAAAGTTACAAATTTTGCCAGCGGTTCACGGTATTATTAAATGATATAAAGAGGACAAAAGGATTTCAAATAAACAACGAACGGTGGCAAAAAAAAACGTTTTGCTCGATAGACGAAAAATGTACCATCCGAGAAATTTTTAAAAATCCATTCATATCATTAGGGATGCCAACACTCAGGGTTTCGCCCGGAGACTCAGGGTTTTGAGTATGATTTCCGGGTCTCCGGGTTCAAAGTCAATCCCTCCGGGTTGAATATCAAATTCTGATAAATTCAAAGAAAAAAAAAACGAAAAAAACACAAACTATAAAATAACACAGGGCAAAATTGATTTTTTTGCCTTACTTATCCGAAGGTTTTGACGCGCTGAACTCGAATCCAAGCTTAGAATTTCTCAAATAGCTCCGGTTTTCGAGATATTCTAACCTAAAAGTGCGAAAATCACGATTTTTCGAGATATCTTGGGCAAATTTATATGGAAATATATTTTTTTTTATGAATCCATTAATGAGTTTTGAAAGAACTACTCTTCCTCTTGAAAACTCACTCGGAATTATATCGATATCTTTTTTGCTTTTCAAAGTATCCTAAATTGAAAATTATTATATAATTATTATTATATAGGTTGCAACTAAACAATTGAGCCTCCACCGTGTTTGACAGTGTTGGTTACATACTTTTCAAAGGCATCATTCTAAGCACGCCATATTTTTGGGGGCCTCTTCGCTCCGAAAATTTTGAATTTGCTCTCATCGGTATAAAGTATGTTTTCATAAAAAGATAGAGCCTTATTTTTGTACATTTTAGCAACATCCATACGCTTACTCTGATTTACCTTGGACCTGTATGGCTTCTTGCGTGGTATCCTTTCATGTAAGCCATTTTTGTGAATCGGTCTCCTGACTGTACTCGTACTTACTGGATTGCCTGATGTGTGCGTTATGTTCTCTGAAAATTTAACTGCACTTGAAGCTGCATATGCCTTTACTTCTCTTACTACAGCTCTAACTTCAGTACCACTAAGCCGCTTTGGGCATCCAGATTTCGTTAAATCTTCAACCTGATGCTGTTTGGCGTATTTATCAACTATTTTTTATTGTTCAGTGGTTCCTTCCCACGAATTCACGCAAAGATTTGACTTTTTCTTTTAAATCTAATATAATTTTCCGAATATCAGCCGATGTTTGCTTTCCCATAGTGAGATTAACTTCCTTTATACCTTTTTAGTTATTATTAATAAGTACAAATCAACTTAAAATTATTTTTAGTGAAGTAAAACATTTGATCAGTACAAATTTTTCACAAAAAACTTTAGTTTCCTCCCCGAAATATAAAAAATCTAAGTAAGTATTACAACTGTTTACTTTTTTTTTGACGCTTAAAATCTGATGCATTTTCACATTTGAAAGATTTGAGCAATGTTGTCACTTGTTTTGATTTCATGTTTTATAATAGTATATCTCTAAAGGTATAGTAGTAAACTCTGCAATATTACTTACTATCGTAAGTCAATAATAAGTTTGTAATAACATAATTTAAGGATGAAGAATTGGTGTTTACTTTTTTTTGACGCTCACTGTAGATTTCAAGCATTTTTAGATTGGACTAAAAATATATTTTTCATTGGAAAATGCACAAGCGACTTAAAACAAAATAAATGTTCTTGTGGATTTATACCTGATCGTTTACAAAATTGCATGTTTGATCAACATAATGACAGAAAGCTGACGGTACCAGAGCCTTTTACTGAATTGACTGAGCAAGAACCAACATTGGCGTCAGCTAGTCACGATACAATACCATACCTGAGCAATTGGATCTGGTCGTTGGCGAATTCAACCAATCTATCGAACATGTAGATGAAGTGTTTATTCCACAGAGGCGATATAACAAAAACTACAGAGCTTTGCTATATTGTGCGATAGATTTGGAGTCTCTGACAGAGTAGCGTCGTGCTTAGCAACAGCTGTGTTCAAAGATATTGATTTTAGAGATGAAAATGGCGAGGTTGTTGTTATGAATAACTCGAAAGTGGCCAGGGAGAAATTTAAGTGTAGGGAAGAAGTACTTCGTAAACTACGCAATGTTATTAATGCTGTAGTTCAGCATAATTCGTATTTTGCGCATTCTGAAAACGTCTTATTAACAATGCTGTACGGTGACCGCAAGAACATACTCAAGAGAGAGATACAAAAATTTTATACTGTCGTGAAAATAATGATACATCAGAACTTTGATGTTAAGAAAAACCGTGCACAAATTTTGATTGTACGGACTAATATAATCGACCTAGACGATAACAGTATTTTATCTGAGCCGCCTTTTACTAAAAGCATTTCATATGACTATTTAATAGAATATTTAAAATCTGACGATCCACCAATTAAAATCCAAAAATTAATTCTCATATTCAAGGCACAGAGAAGTTTGTTCAAATTTTAACAACTGTATCACGACGTGTTGCTAATAAAAACCGTAAAAAATATGTCAGTGACGGTTGAAAGTCGCAAAAAAAGTTCCTCGGTCAGTAAGCAAACAAGATCTAACACTATGGGTGTCAAACTTAACAGTAAATTATTGTAAGATTTTCATTTTTGAATAAATTAATGCTTTCTATTATCTTTCGACTTTATTCTTTCCGCACTCCACTATCCATTATCAAAAAAAAAAAAAAAAAAAATATTAACATGGTACATACAGAAAGGATACAAACAACCTTTCCAACGACATCAAAATGGCCGACCTAGCCCAATTTTGCTGATAGTAGGAAATACAGTGTAATTGTTCCCATAACAGTGCCAATATATGTATGTAAGAACTGTACAAAACCTATTTGTAAAAATGCGGAAGCTCAAAATTGATTTTAGACCTATAGTTTCTTTATCAAAGTTGTTCAGAATTGTCCGTATAATATTTTCCTGCATTACCTTTTGATAACTTTTTCCCGCCCGAACAAATCGACCCGCCTTACTATACATATCTCCGAAACAAGATCTGACATACATATGTACATATGTATTTACAAAAATATATAGCCATAAACATATACACAAATTGGCCGCAATCTGACGATGGTTTTCGATAGAACAGATATTGAAAATTTTAAATAAAAAAAAAGCGATATCTCGATTAGCTTTCAAGATAACTTTTATATAATAAAAAGAAATCCGAGAGAAAAACGAAGTGTTGGATTCAATGAAATCTAGCGTTAATCTATATCTATACTATTTATATAAAATTGCTTATATGGAAATGGTTTGTAACGCCAAACCGCAAAATATACTGAACCGATTTTAATAATTTATGTTTTAAAACAACATATTTGCACTAAAAAAGGTTATTGTATACTTATTTCTATGATTTTTATACCCTACACCAGACCTTGAAACTTTTATACTTTTATTCAAAAAGTTTTCAAAATAAAAGTTTCTTAAAACTTTTTTGTTATAAAAGTTTTTATAAACTTTCTTCAAAAACTTTTATTGAATAAAAGTTTTTCCAAAAAACTTTTTCAAAAAGTTTTTACATAAAAGTTTTTTCAAAAAACTTTTATAAAAAACTTTTTCATAAGAGTTTTTCTGAAAAACTTTTAAAAAAAACTTTTATTAATAAAAGTTTTTTTTAAAAGTTTTTTTTGACTTTTATTAATAAAAGTTTTTTTTAAAAGTTTTTTTTAACTTATATTTTTAACAGTCACATGCAAAGAGTTTTTTGTGACTTTTATTTTTCAAAAGGCGAAAATAAAAGTTTTTTTTGTATGAAAGAACGAGGAAAATCCAAAAAAAATATCTTGGATCACTAAGCAAAAAATTTCAAAGGAGAAAACTTAGGATTATTGATAATAAAGTCCAAAGGAAAATACTTAAGATGTTTCTGAAAAGAAAGAAATTTATGATAATTATGCACTTATAATTTTTAGAAAAAGTGTGCTTAACGCATCAATGGGAAAAGGCCGAAAATGGATTTTGGGAGTACAGGGGAGGTTCCTGACCCTCCAAAGAGGTGTTTTGGACCCATATTTCGAAAAAAATTTTATTGCACGAATCGATGGGAAAAGGCCGAAAATGGATTTTGGAAGTGACAAGTGAGGTCCCCGACCCTCCTAAATGGGATTTTTGGACCCATTTTCGAAAAAAATTTTATTGCACGAATCGATGGGAAAAGGCCGAAAATGGATTTTGGAAGTGACAAGTGAGGTCCCCGACCCTCCTAAATGGGATTTTTGGACCCATTTTCGAAAAAAATTTTATTGCACGAATCGATGGGAAAAGGCCGAAAATGGATTTTGGAAGTGACAAGTGAGGTCCCCGACCCTCCTAAATGGGATTTTTGGACCCATTTTCGAAAAAAATTTTATTGCACGAATCGATGGGAAAAGGCCGAAAATGGATTTTGGAAGTGACAAGTGAGGTCCCCGACCCTCCTAAATGGGATTTTTGGACCCATTTTTGAAAAAAATTTTATTGCACGAATCGATGGGAAAAGGCCGAAAATGGATTTTGGAAGTGACAAGTGAGGTCTCCGACTCTCCTAAATGGGTTTTTTGGACCCAATTTTCGAAAAAAAATTTTATAACACGAGTAATATTTTTTTCGAAAAATGGCTCCAAAAACCCTTTTAGGATGGTCGGGGACCTCACTTGTCACTTCCAAAATCCATTTTCGGCCTTTTCCCATCGATTCGTGCAATAAAATTTTTTTCGAAAATGGGTCCAAAAATCCCATTTAGGAGGGTCGGGGACCTCACTTGTCACTTCCAAAATCCATTTTCGGCCTTTTCCCATCGATTCGTGCAATAAAATTTTTTTCGAAAATGGGTCCAAAAATCCCATTTAGGAGGGTCGGGGACCTCACTTGTCACTTCCAAAATCCATTTTCGGCCTTTTCCCATCGATTCGTGCAATAAAATTTTTTTCGAAAATGGGTCCAAAAATCCCATTTAGGAGGGTCGGGGACCTCACTTGTCACTTCCAAAATCCATTTTCGGCCTTTTCCCATCGATTCGTGCAATAAAATTTTTTTCGAAATATGGGTCCAAAACACCTCTTTGGAGGGTCAGGAACCTCCCCTGTACTCCCAAAATCCATTTTCGGCCTTTTCCCATTGATGCGTTAAGCACACTTTTTCTAAAAATTATAAGTGCATAATTATCATAAATTTCTTTCTTTTCAGAAACATCTTAAGTATTTTCCTTTGGACTTTATTATCAATAATCCTAAGTTTTCTCCTTTGAAATTTTTTGCTTAGTGATCCAAGATATTTTTTTTGGATTTTCCTCGTTCTTTCATACAAAAAAAACTTTTATTTTCGCCTTTTGAAAAATAAAAGTCAAAAAAAACTCTTTGCATGTGACTGTTAAAAATATAAGTTAAAAAAAACTTTTAAAAAAAACTTTTATTAATAAAAGTCAAAAAAAACTTTTAAAAAAAACTTTTATTAATAAAAGTTTTTTTAAAAAGTTTTTTTTGACTTTTTGAAATAAAAGTTAAAAAAAACTTTTACTTTTATTTTCGGATATAAAAGTTTTAAGGAAACTTTTACTTTTATTTCACAAAAATAAAAGTTTAAAGTTTACTTTTACCTAAAAAAAAACTTTTATAAAAGTTTATTTCAAGCTCTGCCCTACACCGAGGGTATATTTACTTTGTCTCTCCGTTTGTAACACATCGAAGGGGGCGTGACAGGTATGGAAAAGTATATATATTCTTGATCAGCGTCACCACCTGAGTCGATTTAGCGATGTCCGTCTGTCTGTCTTTCCGTCTGTTGAAATCAGTTTTACGGGAAAACCAAGAAAGCTAATTGAATGAAACTTTCACACACAGGTCACATCTTCTTGCAGGCATCTTGCTTTTGAAAATGGGCGAAATCGAAATTGGCTTCGAAGTTCAAAGGACAGCTCTGCCGTACTAAGCGAAAAAGACGTATCTCAAAAAAATTCATTTCGAGATAATTGATGTTTTGTTTATGTCAATTTGTTGAAATACCTGTAAAATTGAGATAGAGGAAATTTTCTAAGTAGATTTTTTTATATGATTGAACTAAGATGCCGACATTTGGAGTATTTCATTAGACGCGTAATTTCTTAAGCTATCCGATGCCATAAGAATCTCGGATATTTTTTTTTTTTTGAGATACGTCTTTTTCGCTTAGTACGAGCTCTCCTCGAGGTTTTTTTATTTACTTTTGAGAGAGTACGATAGTAATAAATTTTTGTAAAAAGTGTACATTGCTTTTTACAGTTAAACTGCAATTTGTTGTTTTTATAAAATTTAGTTTTTGCCTGTCCATCTGTTTGTTTTTTATGGACGCGGAAACTATCCGGCAGATTTTAATGAAAATTTTACAGTATGTTAAGACAAGACTTTTATTAAGGGTGAATATTTAGGTTGGCCCACAAACAAGAATTTTCACTAATTCCGGTAAATCAACTGACACCGAATTTACACCACATGGAATTTACAGCACGTGTCTTTTATAATAAGAGGCATAAATGCATATTTAGGTTTGCCGTAATACAAAAACATTTTTAAAATATTATTTTCTCGAAGTTCTCTCATGGAACTTACACCACATGGCTTTTATATTGAGTGGCACAACTTAGACCGTACACATTTTATTTAGGATGCATACTTTGGGTGGCCCTTAGAAAAAATAACTTTTTAAATAATTTCATAATTGTGGCCTATAAAAGGTTTTTACAAAGTTTGGTTATATCACCAACTACTGGAAGCAGATGAATGGGGCTTAGTACATAAACATGTATATAAAAGGTACGGGCAAAAGTAAGCTTCAAAGGAAAAAATTATCGCCTCACATAACAACGTCTGCCAGGCCTGCTATATATTTGTAAAAGAATAGGGACAAAAGTTAGTTTCACTGGGAAAATGGGCGGTTTCGCTTTTACATTCCATCGCATGTGTTCATACAACATCGCCCCACACATCGAAAAGGGCATAACAACGTCTGCCGGGACAGCTAGTATTAAATAATTTTACTTATGTTTTTAAGAAAATTCAAATAAAAACTTAAATAAAAGTCCACTTATTGAATCTCCGGGTTATACATCAGTCCGTGTTGGCAACCCTACATATCATCTACTCAAAAACTTACTGTAATGGTAAAACTAATATTCATTAAGAAGTCCATGCCGTTCGAAAAGTTCTCCGGAAAAATAATTTTAATGGCTGAGTCGCACAGGATAAGCCATGCATCAACAAAACAATTTCGCTTGAATTTCGCAAAAGAGCACATTTTAAAATATTCTCCTTTTGGAGCATGGTAAACACACCCTAAGTGGTCGGGGTTCTGAAAAAGAGCCATATTTTAGCCTGACAATAACCGTATACTTACAGTCCGTTTTTGAAATGCTTTTTATTAAAGCCCACAAATTCAAATTTATTATTCCGGAAATATTTTTTCTAATTATGTACATAAAAAAAGTTTAGTTCTTAGAACTTAAGACCTTTTTTAGCGGCCCGATTTTGATCACAGCTGCGATCAAAAAAATTATGTTATTAATAGCGCTAGTAACTTTTGTTTCTAATACGCCGGGTGCATTTAGATGTGCGATCAGTCGCAACACTATTTCGTCACATTGTACATGCATATGCGTATTCCCTAAACGTAATTTGTATGCAAGAAAACAGAGACCATACCCACTTGTTGAAGATAGGGTTGGTAAAAGCTTATTTCCAGATGTAAATATTTGCTTCCTGATTCGAAAAACTTCACGAAGAAATTTCAATTTTCGATTTTCATAAAAATTTATCCTAAATCCTACCATAATCAGATTTAACCTACCAACCTACCAAGAGGAAAAAAACCTACCCGAGTTGGTAGGAAACTACCAAAAACGGCAACGCTGACTGCAGCGTCTGTTCGGTTTATTATTTTTAGTACAAAAACTGCACTTTGCGCTAGATGGTGCTAATATCGTTTAGTTTCTTTCGTTGGTATTTATTTCAAGAGTCTTCTAGCATAAACCAAATTTCGCTACAGTATTTTACTGTTAGTTGCCTGGTGCCACCGCCTACTATTCGAAACAAAATTATGTTGTGCACTGGCTTTTTTCCCAACTTTGCCAAAAAAAAAAAAATTATGTGATCATGTTGTGTTATGGCAGTTAATAAGTGGTTTAACCATTTTGCAATACACTTAGTATGTTTGCTTCAAACAGCTCCAAAAATTAAAAATTTTTATTTTATTGTTTTTTTTTTTAATATATGAATTGTTTAAATTTTAAATATGAATTTTAAAGTGAAAAGAGGTCGAAAAAATTAAAAAAAACACACAATATCTAGAAAACTGTACCATTCAAAAATTCATTTTCGAATTCAGCGAAACCAAAACAAAAAACTGATTAGACTCAACAAATTGTTGAAAAATTTATACATTTTATTCATTTGCGTATCAGCTCTACGTGCATGTAGAAAAACAATTTTTTTAAATTTTCTTTCTAGTTTTTCAGATGTAAAATTTGATTTTTTTTAAAAGAAACTGGACTGTTTTCATTGATATCTTTTGAACCGCTAACTTAATGAAACATGCATTTATACATGTTAATTTGCCATATTATTATCTTTAATCTCATACTAAGAACGAAGAAATTGGACATTTGTAGCTCAAGATATGAAATTTTAAGTGAAAGGAGGTCGAACTCAGCAGGAAAAAGTTCATAAGAAGAGTGAAGTGTAATGCATTCAATCCATCCTGCTTCATCAAATTTTTCAAGATAGAAACAAAAGCTAAATAAAATGTTTGTTAAAACATACAATTTTATATCAGAATTTCAATATCTTGTGCCCTCTCCGCGCTGATGCCCTAGGCCTGTGCCTAGTGTGCCTTACTATAAATCCTGCACTGATCACCATGTATCACGTATCTTACAGACTTAAATATTTAAGGCAATAAACTATTCAATATTACAAAAAAGAGAAACTGCATTTGCGCAAATTTGCAGGTGGTTTGCTCACCGTGGTAAATGAAGTCTGGTGTAAATTGTTTAAATTAACAAAATTTGAATGTTTTTCTCAGACAATATCAAATAGTAACGCTTTTATAATAACTTTTAATTTTTCTGTCACGGTTGATCATTCTGCGGAAATGCCCATATGCACCTCGCCCGGGTACCTAAAATGTTTTGACTCCATCATTGTTATTGCAATAGACTTGGTTTTTATTAGTAATGTATCTTTGTTAGTAATGTAAGTACGGGGATTATAATCTCTGGAAGCTAACGATATGAAAACCAGCCGCGAAACGCCGGTGCACTATCGCAAATAAGTCAGGAAACTTCTAAGTCATCGATACTTTTAGTATCATAGGTACTTTAGTGACTTCCATACTTTCAATCGTTAATTCCTTTGATATTCAAGCCACATTAAAAACAAAAAAAGTTTCTTCGGTTCATCAAGCCATCATGAATATATTGCCAGTGTCTAAGCAAAGGTAATTAAGAACTTGATTTTAAAATAAACTTCAAGTTCAAAAATAGTTGAAATCTGAATCTTAATTCGATATATGTATGTACATAAATTGTACAATGTTATTCCACTGTGGCAGAATAAAACGGCAGTAAATAGAAATCAAAGCGCACAGGTGGGTGTGGGATTTTTACGGTTACGGTTACCAATACCATTGAAATATAAGAAATAGGATCCACACTATAATACTCACCACATGGTCTAAACATTATTGGAGAAAGTCTTTTAAGTATTTTTAAACTCTGCAATTGAGAAAAATTTCCCCTTCTCAAAACTCACCACACTCAGAGTATAAGCTTCATTGAATATAAAAGCGTGCCAACGCCACACTTGCTCTCTGACGTAGTTGGCAAGTCATAAGACACTGAAAACGTAAGTGTAGCTTAAAAAACAACGAAAAAAAAAAGATCGCGTTCAAAGACGGATATTAAAAAGCAGGTTTCCTTTGTGTTTTTGTTGCATAGAAGGTGTTTTTTTTTTTTAAAAAAAAGAAGAATTTCACCACAAAGTGTTCGCTTGCGCAGTGTAGATCTATTGCATTCACTCTCGCGATCTAGAAATCTCTTTTTTCGCGAGTACAAGCTCTCCAATACAAACGCATTCTTTTTTTCCGTTTTGGTTTGAAGAGCTTTTTACGACTGCGTCAACTGGCGTTTATTTCTGTTGATCTCATACGTTTTCGTATTAAAGTTTTCTCAACTTTGCAACTTGTAATAAAAGAAGAAAAACTTTTTAAAAAGTTTGTCAAAGTTTGAGAAATTTTTTGGTGCGCAGAAACAGTGTTAATGGAACTTTGATACCGATCGGAAGGACATTTGTAACAGCGCGCATGTACTGATATAACTTTTTTTGTAGTTTTTTGTAAAGACATTTTTGATTCTTGTGCGTTTTTTTTTTTTTTTTGAAAAATAAAACGTTATTTTTTAGTTTTTATAAAAACAGTTTTAAAAAATTATGGCAAAACTCTTTGTAGTTTTTGCCGTTATAGCAGTTGCAGTTACAATAGGTGAGTTGGAAAGTTTTGAAAATATAAAATAAAATATTCATAAGCATAAATTCCACAAACATGCTTAAAGGGAGGGTAACGTTAATTCGTACAAAAACAGGCACATTTTTGTGAATTTTTTTCGACAACACAGTTAAAATCTATTTATTAAAACCAATGGTAGATCAAAGTTTAACGTTTGAAGAATATTTTGAAAAATTTTCAGGTAGAAATATTGAAAACTACGGCAATGGCAGCATTTTTTTGGAAGCGTATGGATAATCTCAAATAAAAAAAAAATTTCGTTAGATAATCGATTTCCCCAGGTAACGCTGGATGGTTTTTTGAAATTTCAATTTTTCAATTTATGGGAACACTTTGAAGTGAAAAACGCGATTTTCGCAAAAAAAAATCGGATAATTTGTTATTATAAAATAATAAATATTGACAAATTTGAAAAAAACTCTCCAGCGTTACCTCGTAAATTATGTACAGAAAAAGTGTTCAAAATTTCAAAAGAATCGATGCAGTAGTTTTTAAGATCGACTTTGAAAACGCGAGTTGTGGGAAAAACGCTTTAAAGTTTTAAACGTGCGCTGAGTCATGTATGAGGCACGGTTACGTAAACTGCTGTATCTTTGTTGTTTTTGCTCCGATCCGTCTCAAATTTTCACAGAATATTCTTGAAAGGTTTTTCATTTAGATAAAAAAATAAAAAAAAGTGAAAAAAATACGTTAAATACGTTACCCTGTCCTTAAGCTGCATGTACATAGGCGAAAAAAGTAAGTGACTGATGAAGACACACTCACAACTGCAGTTTGAAACTTTAAATTAAGGACTTGCTCCGACTTTTATGTTTCTATTTGAACTTAAATAATATAATTTGAAAAAAAAAGTTTCAATTCAGCTTACACTTTGAAGATATATGTACATACATATGCATATGCAGACGAAAATCAGTCACTCACTTGTTTCGTCATACATGGAACGAGGATTAACTTAAAATAAATAATATTTGATGGCATATCGGGTGCCGGACTTGAATTCAGACCCGAAATTCATAACAAATACATAAAAGTTTGCTGATTCAAATAAAAAAAAAACTCTATTTCAGAAAAAATATGGGATTGAAACAAAAAATAAAACTTTTATGTATACAAACCAAACCAAAATATTCCCATGGTTTTGGGTTAGTAAATCCAAAATTTGGTGTCTTAGCTAGAAAATAGCTAGGTAATGAAAGTTTTCCCAAAAGTAAGGCATGGCTTGCACAAACTAAGTCGCTAAGAAGTCTACTCAGCTGTGACAAAAACTACTTACTTCACAATTCCTGCATATGTACATAATGTAGCACAAAAAAGTCTAAATACCCCTCTCGAAATGCTAGTTTTGTAAAATCAGGAAGAGCAATGTGAATAAAATTTGTGTCACATGATTAATTACAAACAATGAATCAATTTTATTGAGCAGATATCGATATCAATTAAACATTTAGTGACAAAAACTAGTAAAATTCATTTTTTTAAACACAAAAAAGTATACATGCATTAAAAAACATTTCATTATAACCTATTTAACACATATAATATGAACAAAATTAGTATCTTGTTGGGCCACCCTTAGTTTGTAAAGTGGCGTTCAATCGGTTTTTCAAAGAAAACACCAACGTTTTGGTACTTTCTGTAAGTATACGGTTCAATTCTTCAGTTAACGCGTTCGAAATTTAACATTTATTTACACTGTAAGTGATGGTTTTAGGTACTTGGATATCATACGTAGCAATCTCAAGGCATCAGCAATCATGCTGGGTCGTTGTACAGGGTGGTACTTTCAGCAACACAATGACCCGAAACATACCGCGGGCGTTGTTAAGGCATGGCTCATATATACTGTGCTCTAACAACTCATTCACCACCTCAGTCGCCAGACTTGAATCCCATAGATCATCTATGGGATGATTTGAGCCGCAGAATTCCAAAAAGAACCATTCAAAATAAGCAGGATCTCAAAAACGCGTTAACTGAAGAATGGAACCGTATACCTCCAGAAAATACCAAAATGTTGGTGTTTTCTTTGAAAAACCGATTGAACGCCACTTTACAAACTAAGGGTGGCCCAACAATATACTAATTTTGTTCATATTATATGTGTTAACCTATTTAACATTTAATTTATAATGAAATGTTTTTTAATGTATGTATACTTTTTTGTGTTTAAAAAAATGAATTTTACTAGTTTTTGTCACTAAATGTTTAATTGATATTGATAACTGCTCAATAAATTTGATTCATTGTTTGTAATTAATCATGTGACACAAATTTTATTCACATTGCTCTTCCAGATTTTACAAAACTAGCATTTCGAGAGGGGTATTTAGACAGAAAACTCACAAAAAAAATCTATTAAAATCATGTTCCAAAATGTTTGTAATGTTCTACGCTCAAGCAGTATTAGAGCGTTACAAGGAAGAGCGTGTCAACTAAAATAATGCTTTGCAGCAATCGAACGCGAAAGTATTGAATGCTTTTCAATAATTCGTTGTGTAGGTGTCATTTTTGTTGGCAATAAAAGTTTTATTTACCTTCCCGAATTTCAATTCATTCAAAAAACTGAATGGAATTATTGACTCAAACCAGTATATACCTAGTGAAATATATGTACATTGGCTCACATCAAAAGTCGAGCAAGTGTTCGCAAAAAGTTACAATTCGATTTTAACCCTTGTGTCAATACTTACTTTGTATACCTTTAAGTCTACAATTGGGTACGTTTGTACCTTAGTTTATTTACATTAATATAGGTCGAATTTCTTAGCATAAATTTTAAAATGTTATATTTATTCATTGAATCCAATTCATATTTGTTATTTTAAAAGGATAAAAAAAAATTTAATCAGAAATTGAAATTTCGAAATAATTTAAAATGGTATGTAAAGGAAAAAGTTAAAAAATGTATCAAACGTGCTCATATTTAGCATGTTGGCATTTGAAACATTCGTATTGATGTCGGCTTTATCAATCCACATAACTGGTTTATGGCAATCAAAACAGTTCTACCGAGTTTTCCACTTGACCTAGTCTTGGTCCCCAAACGAGCAGCTCATGTAACACTGTGATCAGAACTTATGAAACGGGAAATATGACAATTTTAAAGAACTTTTTCATTTTCATGTCGAAAAAAGTACATTCGGCATCTAAAAACAACATTTCAACTCTCCATTCAGTACATTTCCACAAAACCCAAATGTTATCACTGGCCACAACTAGTAATCCGATATAACTATCAAATTCTGTCGATGTGAGTGGCTGCCAAACCTATAGTGTCGCAATTCAAGCTTTCCGAATATACATAACTGTATTAATTTTCAATTTCTCAGTCATTATTTAATTTATGCAGGTTGCTGAGACAATTTTCACATTCTTACAAGTTAAATAAATTTTTCGCACTTAAATTAATTTTTTTTTCTTAAAAAAAAGTTAAAAATGCCTTGGGGTACAAATGTATCCAAGTGTAGATCAACGTAGTAAATTTATAAAATGCACGCCCACACCCCACTGGATGTAGGTACATACTTCTATATTATTGCATTATATTTAGTATACTACCATGGAGGATAACCTAAAATATGAAAACGCTGGGAGCATGAGTTATATAGAAAATTGCTGTTCAAAGTTTGAAAAGGATACGTTTGTATTCAAGTGTAGACACAAGGGTTAAGTATTACAAAAAATTTTTTTCCAAAAAGTAAAAGAATGCAGCATTTATTAGTTAATGTATGTATGAAGAGAAAAGTTTATATGTTAGGTTAATGTATTATTTTGTAGTTAGTTTACGTATAGACATAAGCTGTCATATTCTTTGACAAAAAATTCGGTAAAATTATTTAGAGTTTTTCTTAATGTTTTTTCATACCAGCGTAGTGAAAAAAAAGCAAAAATAATTTTATTTTGATAAAAAAAATGTATATACAGCTTATGTAAGTATGTTACCCGCTTATAAATATTTTAAAATACATTTTAATTGCTATATTAAAATCTTACATACATATCTACAGTTTATTTTCTACAAAAAACCTTCCCTAAGGTGGTTTTATTAAAATATGCATTATGTAGTTATACAATTTATGTTTCTTTTTTTTTTGTTGTGGTTATTTTTTTTTTAACAGAATGCAGTATTTATTTTGTTAAAAACTGAATTGATTAACATGAAATTAAAAAGGTACAATCTGTATAATTATGTGCATATAAAGTTACATCGTATGTGTATGTTAAAAATGTGTTAATGTGTTTTCTGAATATATTAACATTTGGATTTAAATATAATTAAAAAGCTTTAATTTTTTATGAAAGTATCAATTTAATAATTAATCCTTAGCGATGCAGCCATAACATTAGTAATACCTTGTCGAATGTACTAATTGTCGTTAACATTACCTACATACATACACCTCGCACATTTCATTTTAAGAAATTGAATTTTGAAATTCATGAACTAGAAACACAAATTTTTAAGCCATGAAGAATTTTAACCTTAATTGATTTTCTAGAGCGGTAGAACAAATTGAAAACAAAAAAGAACATTTAAATAAAGTTTGGATCCAAGTATTTTATTTAAAAGATTATGTTGTGACATTTATTGTTTAAAATCATTTTAGACATACTATACATATGTCTACCACAATAAGCTATTGTGATAAGAAACTAGAAAATAACAAAATTCAAAATCATGCTAATTTTACCAGTGAAAGTGTAAATCCATATGTGAAAAAGTGATAGTTTTTGATAAACTCCACACGATTTCATTCTGAGATTTCGGGAGAAAATAGTGTTAGTTGAAAGTTGAGATACCATACGGTATGCACTTTGGTGTGCTTAAAACGAATCCGGGGTCAGAATATACCCATCACTCTTAGATTTTGACATAACCTCAAAATCACACTTTAAGATACGTTAGTAAGAAAGTCCCTCAAAAAAATAATAATAAAAACCCAGAAGGTATACCTTATTTATGTAAGTATATAGGTGTGCTGAATTCAAACACTCTACTAACTCCACAACAAAACTGATGTAGTAGCAATTGTCTGAGCGCAGATTTTTTATCATGCAGTACTCGACAAAGTAATTGCACTTTTGGTTTTGGTACTGCACTATAAACTTAGCCTCACGCAACTGTTTTGGCGCCTGTATACAAGTTTTCTTAGCGCTCAAGTGTTTTTTTACTAAATATCAAACACTGAATCTAAATGTTTTGGAATTCGAAAGATAATAATTTTTAATCCAAATCTTAAATACCTAATAATAATAGTTGGACAAAATTAATCATAAATAAATTTTGATTTGGTTTAAACATATTAAATAAAATGAATATGAATATTGCTTCATATGCGAAAGAATTTTCGTTTTAGAAACTTCCCTTACGCGCCTCGTATGCAGCGAATGCATTAATGATGTCATCAAATTTGATAATGTCAGCAATTTCGTATTTAATTGAAATTGTTGTCAAGCCATTCCAACGTTCAAACAAATTTTGTTTCGCTTCGGTTTTGACAAAAAAAAAATTTTTTTTTTTTGTTTGAGTATATTCGATGCTGCTCTTTTGTCCTAATATCAAATGTTCGCGCCTTTTTGATGTGGCACCCGTGTGTAGGAAAGGTCCTGACTACATCCATTAGTGTTGGGATACTATATGTAGTATACTGCATAATATAAAGCTTGGAAGAGCTATAAAAAGGCATAATGTAAAAATTTAAAGCGTTATAACCTACAGGACAACTGTATTGCACAACATAAAATAACAAAAAGTTATATAACTAAATATGTATTCAATTTTGTTCAATATTACACCACTTAAAATATTGCAAAGTATAAAACCACAAAAATATTGCATGGTATAAAATGAAATAAAATAAATTTACCCAATTTAAAATATTGATAGCTGCATTTCAGTCTTAGTGAGTGCACAAAGGGTTAAAGCCTTCATAAAATCAACTGATTTTACTTGTTTTTATTAATAAAACTTCACTTATGTAAACAAGTTTTGTCGTTGTTTTGTATTATATCTTCAACTTTATTTTAGTTCCCTCACTTTTACGCAATCTCGAAGTAAACCAGTTTTAATTTTTCAACTATTAATTTATTTTTAATTTTTGTGCAAAAACAAAACTATGCAAAATATTTTGCTTATAACGTGGCGACTTTTTGAAAAATAAAAAATTTCGCAATTTTGACAAACGTCGCGTTGTAACACATGCAGCAGCAGCGGCATACAATAATCTTTATTTGTATATTTAATTTTATATATATTCTCTTTGGCCTGAAATTATGCAGAAGGCAAAAAAAAAAAAAAAAACAGCACAAGACCTTCGACATTTCGCATTTTATCATGTGTTTTTTACAAGCTTTAGCCAAAATGATAAAACCTTAAAAATAGCGAATCAATGTCTTCGATGAAATCTGCAATACTGCATACACGCAGCTGTAAGAAAAGGTGAGCTGGGCAATGAGTTGAGTTCGACATTATACAATATACCATTTCTGTTTTCAGCAGGTTTGTAATGCCTGATTGCCCACTTTTGGTGCATATTTTTTTTTTTGAGCCAATAACTTGTTGCATAAAAATCAATTTAAGTTATACATATTGAAACGACGCAAGTAAATTTTTGTATTTTCTTTGACAACCTTGATTTCAAGATATTGGCCATAGTTTCACGTGTAACTAAAAACCATAAAAACCAGTTAAGGGCGAAGTCGCTCAGTGTAGAGAAACAACTTTCAGTTTTGCTGCATATTTTAAGATTGCATTGTTTTTATTATACGAAAATAGGGTACATATCCGGATGCATATTATCATATTATTTAGCTTTTGTGTAAATTCCGGAAAAATTGTATTTACAGATCGTAGCAATTCAATGGTCTGTAAACCTCTTAAAGCCTTACCCTTTACTATTACAATGATCTTAATGTCTTGTGGAGGCACGTTGCTCTAAGTTAATTTTCTTCAAGACAGGCGCATCGATGGTCAAAGCTCTTCATTATATTTGGCATGAGGGGCTCTAAGACCACTGCCAACTGCCAGTTTCTGTTTTCCGTATTTTGGTTAGAAGCTTGTTCCTCCAAAGGCAGTAGCTCGTTGTGGTATACTTACTTTTCTGTTTCCACCCATGTTTGGAAAGTAGCCAATATTCATACTTTTCTATTTCCAACCATACTTTTGAAGATGGTTGGAGAAATGTTAAGAAGATTATATCAAATCCGTAATAAAAAATTTGGAACAACGAGGAAACCGTAGAAAAAAGTGTGATCCTTCTGTAGAAAATTTGAATACTCGATTAGAGCATGCCCTTTTCTTCCTGCATTATTTGTATAAATTCATGTTTTTAAGCTATATAAGTAGAACTTATGCATATATATTAGGTGCTTATTTTGAAAAGTGTTTTTTTTTTTTGGCTAGGTTATATAGCCCAAGAGCCGGCTGTAGAAAAGTCGAGTGTATAAGATTACACCATGAGACCTATGCCAAGTGATAGAGCTCGATGAGTCTAAATAGAATATCTAGGGTTGCCGGGCTTATTTTCGAAAATACGGGTTTTTGAAAATCACAAGTTCTAAAAATACATGGATTTTCGGACGCTTTTATTTCAAAATGCACGCGTCATGTAGAAAAACCGTCAAGGCATAAAAGTTAGCATTTGACGTCTACTTTCATATTATTGTATTGAAAATTTTCTTCTTTTAAGTTATAAGCAAAAATTTTGCAATTTAAAACTTAAAATCGAAAATTTTCTAATTTGGGTATATTTAATTTTTTTGATTTTTTTTAGAGAAAAAAAAATCCTAGCAATCATTTTGCAATTTATTTCAATTTGGAAGAGTACTGGTTCTCTAGATATGAATTTTTCTGAAATTGCAAATCGAGCTTAACAGCAAACGAAACGAATGAATGCACGACAGTTGCAGTGTTGCCGAAGTAGCACAGTTGGATGCCAAGTAGCACAATTGCAAATGTTGCCCTTACCTCTATAATTTTTTATTTTTCTTCTTAACCCTTAGCGGTGCCACTTTAATTTTATAACAATCTGGCACATTGGGGTCGTTCACGACCCCACGTTGAAAAAAAATTTATAAAAAAATGAATTTTCAATTCCAGACTTTATGAAATTCAATGATTATTAGGGATATTTTTCAAAAAATTTTTGTGCTACATAAGGCTAAACTTGAGTATTTATTAGCTCTAAAACTGATTTTAAGATTTCCGTGTGGTCGTTCACGACAAGCGTACAATTAAGCGATGAACGTTAGAAGAAAGAAAAGTTACAAATTTTTTTAGATAGATTATTAAATGATATAAAGAGGACAAAAGGACTTCAAGTAAACAACGTACTGTGGCAAAAAACGTTTAGCTCGAGAGACGAAAAATGGACCATCCGAGAAATTTTTAAAAATCCATTCATATCTACTCAAAAACTTACTGTACCTAATGGTAAAAGTAATTTTCTTTAAGAAGTCCATGCCGTTCGAAAAGTTCTCCGGCAAAAAAATTTTAATTTCCGAGTCGCACAGGATAAGCCATGCATCAACAAAAAAATTTCGCAAAAGAGCACATTTTAATATACTATATTCTCATTTTGAAGCATAGTTAACACACCCTAAGTGGTCGGGGTTCTGAAAAAGAGCCATACTTTGGCCTGACTATAGCCGTTTACCTACAGTCCGTTTTTAAAATGCTATTTATTAAAGCCCACAAATTCAAATTTATTATTACGGAAATATTTTTTTTTATTAGGTCATCTTATGTACATAAAAAAAGTTTAGTTCTTAGAACTTAAGACCTATTTTAGCGACCCGATTTTGATCACAGCTGTGATCAAAAAAGTTATGTTATTAATAGTGCTTGTAACTTTTGTTTCTAATACTGCGGGTCTGAGCACACATGCAACAATTTAAGGTTTGCGCACGATGAAACTAGTGCACACATTGTTACTTGTTAATTGTTCAGATTCAAAAAATTCAAAAAAATTTTAATCAAATTGGTTTTGGTAAATATGTACAAATGTGCATGCTACTTTTTTTACTCTTTCGTCAATTTATGGCTTCACCACGAGCTGCGAAATAAAAGTGCGTGAAAAAATTTCCAAAATATTTAACGAAAATAAAAATTAGACTTTCAAATTAATTGCTAGAAAAGCTAAAATTTCGCGGAATACCGTTTCGCGTGCTATTAAAACCTATAATGAACGTCTGACCGTGAAATCAAGGAAGTAGAAAAAATAAAGGTTTTGATAATCCTAATGCTGCTAAGAAAGTGATAGCTTCTTTTAAGAAAAATCCCAATATATCGGGAAAAAAAGTAGCTGAGAAAGTCCAATGCTCTGAGGCTTTTGTCAGAAAAGTTAAAAAGGAGGAAGGGCTTAAGTCATTTAAAGTCCAGAAAGTTCCGGACAGAAATTCCAAAAAGAACGTCAAGGCAAAAATGCGAGCCAAAATACTTTACCCCGAATACATTAAAAAATTTAGCTGCGCGTTTAGCGGCTCAAACATTTTAATTAAGTACTTGCCCTCATGTTATGGCATATCATTTTGAAGATTGCGTATCAAGCTGTAATCTGAAGTTCACCGAAAAAATATTCGGAAATAGATTTTCAAAACAAATTCAAAAATTCATTTCAATTTAAAAAATTATAGCTGTTTGATTTTTTGTTAAAATTAAAAAAAAAATATAAATAATTTTTTCCCCCAAATTTATACGGCATTAAGCGCAGAATAAATCAAAGTTTTGTTTAGAAAAGAAAAGTCTTAAAATATGGGTTTAAAAAAAAATGCAAAAATATTTTTCAATTCGCAAAATTTTTGCGAAACAATTTTTTTTTTAAAATCAGTATTTTTTTGAAAAGTACAAGTAAAAACCTAAAAATGTAAAAACAAAAAAATATTCAGAAATGGATTTTTCAAAAAAATTCAAAAATTCATTTCAATTTTCAAAATTTTAGCTCTTTAATTTTTTAAGATTAAAAAAAATATAAATAATTTTTTCCATATGAAAAATTTTACGGAATTATGCGCAGAATAAATCAAAGTTTTGTTTAAAAAAAAAAATTTATAATATGGGTTTAAAAAAAAAAAAATGCAAAAATATTTTTCAATTCGCAAAGTTTTGCGAAACAATTTTTTTTTTTCAAAATCAGTATTTTTTTTGAAAAGTATTTTTCAAAAAATAATTCAAAAATTCATTTCAATTTTCAAAATTTTAGCTCCTTAATTTTTTTTAAAATTAAAAAATAAAATATAAATAATTTTTTCCCCACAAGAAATTTTACGGAATTGTGCGCAGAATAAATCAAATTTTTTTTTAAATTAAAAACAAAAATTTTAAAAAATGTTTTTAAAAAAAATGCAAAAATAATTTTAAATTTGCAAAATTTTTGCGAAAAAATTTTTTTTTTCAAAAACAGTATTTTTTTTATAAAAGTACAACTAAAAACCTAAAATCGAAAGTACAGTGAACCCCGGTTAAGTACCTCAACTCAAGATGTCAGGCTTTTGAGGTAATTAAGCGGGAAAGGTACTTAAAAAAATCCCGCAAGAGTACCTCAAGGTACTTAAAAACTCCCGCTTAAGTACCTCAAGGTACTTAAGAATATCCCGCTTAGATACCTCAAGGTACTTAAAAATAACCCGTTTAAGAACCTTAATGCACTAAGGACAATCTCATGGAAGTGTCTAAATTTTCTTATATATATGTACATACATATATAACTTGCTCAAATCGGTTTTATTAATCAAATTTTATTGAACAAAAATTAAAAATTTCATACATTTGATACATATGTACATTAAAATTAACGGTAAACAAATCTGATAGCATTTAAGATCATATACAATGTATGTATGTTTGTGCATGGATTGCATTTTATTATGAGATCACTCTTTAAAAAAAACATATTTTTTAATTACTAACTAGAAGTTAATGATTTCATTGAAAAATTAAAGAAAAGAAGAAAAAAACACAAAACGATGTGGTAAACAAATTTAACTGCGATACTATATTTCCACCATTCATCGCATTTTAAGAAACCGCAAAGGAGTAGAGGCGGCGGCAACAAAAAATAATTTAATTTAGTTTAATGTTTAAAAAAAAAAATTGTAATTTTTTTCTGATAACTATTTTGAAATTTGCTCTTGAAAAAATTTTCCTCCAAAACCTCAAGCTATTCACTGTCCATACTATTAGAATCCAAAAAATTTTTAATAATGTTAAGTGCATCAATCATCATTCATCATCACATTTTTTGTATGGAAAAATCGAATTTTGGGACTAAAAATTATCTATAACAGAAAAAAATTTTTAAATTTTTTAACGTTAAATTTTTTGCAAGAACGCAATCTTTATTTTTCAAGCAAATTCAGGTTCCATTCTGTGAAAAAATAAAAGTTATGAGCAAAAAACACGTTTTTTTTTAGCCAAAAAGAACCTTCATGAGAATCAAAAGCGCTCCATTGGTTTTTCTCGGAACGAAAAAAAAAATTACGCAGATATCTTTTTTAAGGGTCCTTTTAACTTTTGAGTCGGTGTCTGGCTGAATCTTTTTTTCGACCCGGTGTAAGGGACATAAAAGGGGAAAATAATATGTAATTTTCACATTAAAGCGCAAATTTAAGAGGCATTTAAGCGGGAGTGGTACTTAAGCGAGAGGTACTTAAAAGAGGGAATCTGTATGTATATTTTCAGATAAGTGTTAGATGCAGCAAATTTCTGGTACTTAAACGGGAATGGTACTTAAAGGGGGAGGTATTAAAACGGGGTTTGCTATACAAATTATTAATTGATAGAGTTTGCTGTAAGCTATGAATTTTCGAAAAAAACACTTATTCTGAAAAAGTACAAAAATCGTGAATTTCATACCCGCGTATCTAAACAACAAATAATGCTATGGCGGATTCCTGAACGCAGTTCTATTGCTGGACATCGATATTACAATAACGCCAAATTTCAGCCAAATCGGAGCCAAAAAATTTTTTTGCTGAAAAAATATGAAATATGAAAAAGAAAGATTTTTGGATTTAAACGGAGCAATTGAAATTTTGTGACTTTTTTTGGACTTTGATCGATTGTAACTCCATCAAATCTTATCCTATTCTCATGAGCAGCAAACAGTTAAGCAGAAGATAAAATTATTTTTTGAATAATGTGCAACTGATTTAGGTCGAGAAAAAATTGATAGAAATATGACCAATTAAATGAGAAAAGTGCAGAAAAATCGGTTTTTTGGGGATATTTCAAAAGCGATTCTTAAGGAAAAAAAAATATTATATATTTCTGGTAATTTAGCAAATAGTTTTGTCAACTGACAGCTAGCAGCTGTTATGTAATTCGCTGTAAAGTCGGTTTCTAGAACACCACCAAAATCAAATTTACTCGATTTCAAATTCACTTTCATTTCAGTCGGATTGTGGAATATGCCTGATTGTATTGTTTAATTGTCAACTTGCTTAAGATTAAAAACAAAAAGTGAAGAATTTGATGATTTAAATAAGAATCAAATAATAGTAACTGTGCAACTTGTGCATAGTAAATTAAATTATTATAATCATTTTGACAGTTAAAAGCAAAAAATGTGTATCTCAATAGGTTTATTCCACTGTTATTGTTGCAACATAACCTATTTGCATAACTCCGCCTATGATTTGCACGTCAGCTTAAATAGACGTTGTGTTGCTATGTTCGTTTCAATTTTTATTTCGTTTAGAAATACGAGTTTTCGATTTCGCCTGAATTATTTTTCGATTATCTTAAACTGGTTTTTTAACATCGCACAGTGGTGAAAAATAGATTTTTTTTTGATTAAAATCAACTGTTTAGTTATAATAATAAGCCAATAGAAACAAATTTCTTTTAATTCTTCCTCTGTAAATTCATCATTAATTTGTGTGACCGGATGTTTTTTTAGAACCTTCATTCAAAGTGGCGGATTTAAGTTGGCGGAGAAAAAAATAAGAAATGTTCCAATCTGTGAGAAATTGTCACACAGAAGTTTTATGGGCCCATAATTACAAATTTGATGTTAGTTTAGTAAAACTCAAAATGGCGGATACAATACGGGGACCTAAAAACTAAAATTTCTTAATTGGATTGGAACAGTTTGCATTTAGTTCTCCGCCATTTTAAATTAAGTGCAAAAAAATTCGGCTGCGCGGATTAATTCAAAGACAAAAAATTGTTTCGATCAGTTCATTATTATAGTCAGCAAGTTTATTTTAACAAAAAAATGTCACTTATTCGCCACTGTACGTCGTATATTGCGGCTTAGTGTCACCGTTAAATGTCAAAAGTTTTAATGTGATGTCCATCAGACAAAATTGCGCACACTCTGCACTTTTGTTCACGTGGGCGCCGATTTTTAACAAAGATACATACGTAAGTCAAAGTTCTATGTCACCGATATAAATAGTTCCTTTTTTCAGGCCAAAGCGCAAAACTTACATTTTCTAAACAAAGCCTCTAATTTTCAAGGCTATAACTAAAGTAAGTTTCTTCGTTTGCGTTTTTGGAACTAATCATAATATAATATTTTATTTTTAACTATTCAGTACTGAAAGCGCAAAAAACACATAAAAATTACAAGCGCACCTGCACCTGCGCAATGCATTTAATAGAAAAAATGGGCACCTAACAGCATCAGTAAGCTTTGTTAGCCGACGTTTAAGGATTACCAAGCATACTATGTTTTACTTTTTTGCATTGCCCAGTTAAGAATTATAGCAACGTACAAAGACAGTTCTCCAAAACTCTAAATTTTTTTCCTCGCATGCATTTGTTTTTGTAACTCTTGCGCTTGTAATTTTTTGTGTTCTTTGCACTTACAGTACTGAACAAGAAGCTCAATAAAAAATATAATAATAAAGTAGTTTCACAGACCTTATAAGATCAAATTTGCAAGGCTTAAACTAAATTGATTTCTGATTATTTTTACAGAAGCTAAACTGATCACAGAAACGATAAGGGTGTATCTTCAATAAAATGCGTTTCGAGATAATAGATGTTTTGTTTATGTCAATTTGTTGAAATACCTGTAAAATTAAGATAGAGAAAATTATCTTATGAGTTTTTTTTATATGCTTGAACTAAGATACCGGCATTTGATGCGTAATTTCTTTAACTACCCGATGCTATAAGAATCACGAATATGAATTTTTTTGAGTTACGCCTCTGAGGGCAGTATAGCTGTTTAAAAATTATTTCTTTCATAACTTATTTAACTGCAGTCATATGTACATTAGGGTGTTTATTTTGAAAATTTTGAAGATGTATTTTATTGTTTTTGGCTTGTGTAAGTAAAACTATCGATTTTCTGAAATTTCGTTCTCCTGGCTACAAAAGCAAACTTTTTAGCCATAAAAATTGGCTTAAATATTGAACTTTTTTTTTAAACAAAATTAAACAAAAAAGCATTAGTACACACTGTGTATCGTGATCAGAACTAAAAATATATTTCCTCTTCTAAAGCCATTAGCAATGACCGGATAATATGTGTCAACAGCATATTATCTGGAGTGTTAGTTTGAAAAATTATAATTATTATAAAATAATCTCCGAAGTTATTGTATCAAAAATATTTCCTTATATGTTCAGCCCCTTCGAATAATGTTTTTTATATTGCTATTTTCCAGCTTCTGCATCATCAGATCGTCACAAGCGGCAAGCGACAACAGAAGAGCCAAAAAAGGAAGAATCCTTTGAAAAAGAGCTTTGCAAAGATAAAGATGCCGGTGAATGGTTCCGCTTGGTAGCTGGTGATGGTGATAACTGCCGTGATGTTATTCAGTGTACCTCTTCGGTGAGTTCGAAATGAAGATAAGCTTTGCCAAGTTAAATAAATTTGCTAATACTTATCAAACAAGATGTAAAGCTTAGTGCGATCACCGTATGCATGCATATTAGAACGGTTCAAATTAAAAACTTTTTGATTTTTTCAAGAAGGTTAATACTGAAAACTGGATTAGCGCCCTCTGTTTTAAGTAGACAACCTATTTTTAAAAATATTGATTTAAAAAATGGTACATGCAACAACAAAGTGGGTATAGTTTTCGGGTCGGGGAATTCGAATCCGTGATTAGTTTTTCTTCTTGTTCTTTCTTTCTTATAGAAAAATTGAAAATTGACCGGACAAAAGTAAAAAAGGACCGATTTTCCACTTTCTAGTTGCAACACCTCAAATATTATTCTGCCGCCTATCCGTAGTACATCATTTTTAATGTACTGTTATTTGCTTAAAATAATGCCGAAAGAGTATGTCATTTTCAATATCAACCTTAATCCTAGTAATGGGCTTTGTCCAGACATATAAAGCTATTGTAATCTGCTGACACATCATGAAAAAATCAAAAAGTTTTTATTTTGAACGGCTCTAATGCATATGTATCACTAATTAAATAGATTTTATACATTTTTTTTAAATAACATAACATAGCATACATAACCTTTACATAAAACAGTTTGACGTTTATCTTAAAATGTGAGTTAAATTTGCTTATGAAAAGCAAGGTCCCTGTAATGGGTGCCAAAATATATGCTGCAAAATTATTGCTAGCTTCTCTAACAGGAATATTGGACGTATTTTCTAGGAAAAAAGATTTTTGCGCCGCTCTGTCCTATTAGCTCTATCTTAGGCCGCTGAGCGTAAATAATTTGCAAGCTATTTGTATGTATATACATATTAGCGATGCCAATCCCGGGATCCCGGCCTTTTTTGAGGCCGAAAATCCCGGGATCGGTACCATTGAATCCCGGGATTAATTAAATAAGTGTAATTCATTATTGGATCATGAATTCAAAGTTTTAAAAGATGTAGTAAATGTACTTCAACCCATTAAAGTAATTATTGAAGCCATATGTGCTCATGATAGGACATAGCATTAAATTTCATGCTAGATGAAATCAATCAAAATAAATCTCCTTTTTGCAATCTTTTATTTTATCAAATTATAGAGAGAATCAAGCAAAGAAGAACTGTTTTATCTGACATTTCATTTATATTTAATGAATCCTGACAATATTTATAAGCTTAAGTTTGACTTTTCTAAAGCCCCATCACTAACAATTATAAAGAAACAGTTATATGATATATTGTTCAAATTAAAAAACGAGACTAACTCCAAAATCGATGATATCGATAACACTGAAATAAGAAATTTAAATCCACCAGCAAGTTAAAAAGAAAAATTACGTTTTGTTTTAAATAACACTACCCGAAATTCCTTTGATAGGACAAGTTATTCCTTAGTCGATGCTCTAAATAAAGCAATAGATATATTTTGTAATGGTGGGGACAGGGGCTTCTATTTACAAAAAGATTTTAACTTCCTGGCAACAATTGAGCCGACAAGTGTTAAAGGAAAGTGCTTCTCATCCTCCACGTTTAGAGGATGATACACTGAATGCTTTAATATTTTTAGGGTCATATTTTAAAAAAGAATGGGAAGGTTTTATATCCAATTGAATTTTATAAAAATATTTCCTCATAATGAAAAGACTTCATTACTCTAACGTTTAATAATATATGTATTTATAAAAATGTGTGATACCTAACAAATAATTATATTTTGTAATGTTAATTTCTTATTTTTTTAACTGAAGTTTTTAGTATTTATACTTATTTTTTTAAATAAATAGAATTGCCACGTTATAAATAGTCAAATTATTTTAGCTTTTTCCGACGTATAGGTAAATTTATATTGATAACTTTTAGAATTCTTAAATCCAGGGACTGTCCCGGGATCCCGGGATCGCATTTTCAAATCTCGAAAATCCCGGGATCAAAAAAATCCCGAAAATTGGCATCCCTAGTACATATGTATGTATACTTACTTTGATCATATTTTAGGCTTTTGCAAAATACATCAATGTATCGAAATCACGATATTTTTTTTCGATCGATAATCGATATTTATCGACGATATTTTTATTTCGATGTATCAAAAATAGATATTTTGTTTCGAGTATCGAATTTCGATATTTTTTGTTTGAAGATAGCTCTGTATTTAATTGAATTCATCACATCATCGGGGCGTGACACTCGATATCTTCAATAACAAATTAATTCCCGGCACACGTGTCCACTAATATAACTCAAAGAATACGTAAAAAAATTTGGAGCGATTTAAAGATGTGGCGGTCAGAAACTGTTCGGTTTGTATAAGAACGTCTCATATATTAAAAGCTTAAATTTCCGTAGTTATGGTGATTTTAATTAATTTAGTTGATACATAAAAAATTAATTATGTATGTAATTATGAAAAGGATAATATATTAAAAATACTCGCATTGAAATTCCTAAAAATTACTCCAAAGACTCATCTAAATCGCTCGAATCAGAAGTGTCATCGTTTGTCATTTAAAACAATGACATCGTGTCTGGACTTAACTCGCTATACTTATTTTTAGGCGTTTTGCTTACTTCCTTTGACATTTGGCCAATATGTATAATGCGGATTTTTATTACACTGCTTCCATGGTAAAGCACTTTGTGCGCTGTCGGTAGCATATAGTACCAAGGATATAATTCTAAATATAGGTACAGCGTAACCAGCTGATATTTTTGGAAAACATCCACATTGATTTGAAAGCCAGAGTTTAAACATTGAAGTAAGGTGCGAAAACAAACAATTAGTTCCAAATTTATTCCAGTTATTTCAGCTGTTGTTTCCGCTTTTTTGAAAAAAACGCCATGCAGTATTACTATCATTAGAATATCGATAGTAGCCCCGTTTGCGACTTGAATCTGCCTGAAATCAGTAATCGTTTTTCACAAACTGTCTCCTTATTTTCACCACGAACTTGCTACTTTTGTATGCCTGATTGAAAATTGTTGTATGGGTGCCGCACCTAGGCGCAGGATTTTTGTATGTATTCTATTAGTAATGGATTAATTGTCATCATAGATAGTACTATAAACTATTCTAAACAATTTTTTTATTGATAACAAAAGATTTTATTTTTAAATAGTCACAGTTAAATAAGGTTTTTGCTGTGTATAACAAATTATTTGCTATCCACAATCCTGCTCAGATTATATATGATTTCATTCAAGAAAACTTTGAAGATAATTTTTTCAAAAAAAATAAAAACTTTGACTCTTTCACAATGCATTTACAAGGCTTTAAAGTTTTCACGCAATTATGAGCGAACTTATAATTTTTTTGATGCTTCCTTTCAAAGTACCGTTATTTTAAGTATTGCCATACAGTCCAAAAAAAATAGTGCGCTTTTAACATAATTGGGGAGTTTTTGATATTCATTAAATTAAAACGCTTAACCTTCAAAATGTAGTCACCCGACCTCCCTTTACCCCTCCACCTACTACCGACCGACGGGTCCACCATTTAGGCATTTACCAAAATTAAACTTTTCGTTTGAAAATCACAATAAGTATTTCTGAAACTTCATAAACTAAGGAAGTATCATTTAATTCTTCACTCTCCTTATCACAATCCTTACAGCATTCCTTACTGCCTACAATAGATATTTTTCGCTCTTTTTCAAACATCATAGCCTTCTCCTAATATTGCTTTTAATTTTCTAAAAATTGTATTTTAATGTCTCAAAATATAAAAATTTTACCACGATTGTGGAATTTGATACCATGGCGACAGTGAACTTATTGCCAACTATCTAACCAGTAGTATTAAAAACCCGGGTTGAAGCGTCTAACCGAGTTATCTCTACCCTTGTTTTATGTTAGAGAACTTAAGTCGAGTAGAAACTTGTGCAAAGGCGCGACTAGATGTCACCCTGATAAAATTAAATAAGCGAGAAAGTGAAAATGCAAAAAAGGTGCTAAATTTAAAACTAAAAGAATATCAATGTATAAAAAGGTATAACTTATTTAACTATACTCACTTACACGGTGCTTATGCGCGGTGGAATATAACTGGTTAGAAACGTAGCAAAAATATAGAATATGATATCGACAAATGAAAATGTCACCTTACTGTTGCGACGCGGCTACAAACTCCTGCCGAAAATTGTTACAAGCCAGAAAACCCAAAATTTCACTTTCATTCCATTAATTACACAAAATTTTCTTTTACAGGGTCTCCAAGCCATTCGCTGTCCTGCTGGTTTATTCTTCGACATTGAAAAGCAGACATGCGACTGGAAAGAGGCTGTCAAAAATTGCAAGTTCAAAAATAAGGAACGTCGTGTCAAACCTTTGCTACATACCGATGAACCTTTGTGTCAGGATGGTTTCTTGGCTTGCGGTGATGGCAATTGCATTGAACGTGGTCTTTTCTGTAACGGCGAAAAGGATTGTGGGGATGGTTCCGATGAAAATACATGTGGTAAGTGCTGTATTTTTTTTAAATATTCGGTATAAAATAATTGGAAAACATAGTAAAATACATATAATTAGCAGTTTGTTGTAATATACTTAGTATCTATTGCAAAGACATTAAGTTATTTCTTTTTATTATTTTACTTAAGATACCTTAACTAATCTAACAACCAGCTAAGCAGTCAAACAACCAACTTGTGGCTATTTAGCATATCACCTTATGTCAATATAACTTTGCATATTTCTCGAGCAGGTAAAAATGTTAAAAGTACACGTATGGTATGAACTCACAACAGCAAGATCGAAATATATTAGAGTTACGTTTAAGATACCAACAAAACTGCTTCCAGCTATCGTCTGTCTGTCAGAGTCTGTTGGACTTGTTCGAATGTTGTTGTTTGTCTACTTATATTGTGCTATTTTTACCGCTAACAATAAATGTAAATATGGCAAAGAAAAAACTGAAACGATAGTGAAAAATTCCAACTATGAAATATAAAATTAAAAAAAATTCGAAGAGATGAAATCAAGTTTACGCAAATGAAAAGAAGAGTAAAAATGTTTGGTTTGTGGCTTGAGGGTAAAATTGTTTGTGTGTTGAATAGAAAATGAAAAGATTAGTAAAAAGTGAGTCTGTGGATTAAACAAAAAATTATAATATTTGAGTTCAGCTATCGTACAGTGCTAAAGACGATTTTTGAATTTATTTAAATAAAAATATAAGTAAATACTAAGCTATAGAAGTTCATATTTCAGTTCAGTGCAAATCGAAAATCTTTAAGAGTCCCTAAAAAAAGTAACTTAACTGTTGACTTTTCCAACACCATCACTTTTAATGAATATTTTAACAAATTGAAAACCAATAAACTATCTTTGAAAAGTATTAAGTGGCAAATGCAGGCTTTCGCGAGAATTATCCTTCCTAAAGAAAACTATTGTGTGCGAACCTCTTAATCAGAAAGGTCTCCTCTTGTACAACCTGTGGCCTTGATTGCTTGTTTAAATATTTAGTATTCTCATAAACCTTATAAATGTTGTTCGTATTAGCCAAGACCCGTCCAATCGCCGGCTATTTCAAAAATTTTTTATATGCTTACCAGGTTCCCGACTTTGATATGAAATTTCGGGCTTGGTCGGTTCGATCCCAGTCAATTGGTAGCCCTGAGTGCAAGAGTCGATTACCCTCAAGGAGTTATGTAACCTAAAAATTAATCTAAGACATATCCTTACTAGGAGGTGTTGTATAAGCATATAACAATGTAACAAAAGGGTAAACGCTTACCTCCAATGGCATGCCTATGTTAAAATAATGCATTATATCGAGAAAATTGTTTTCATCGATTACTCTATCGATTACATGTAAGCGAAGTTTTTGTTGGTTGTAACGCGTTTTCGTGATTTTTTCCACTGCTTCGTGCTTCACAAAAAAAGCTGTAATATTGGGTTAAAAATACCCGTCATGACAAAATATGGTAAACCAAGCAAATCAACCGGTTCGATGACATAATAACTTGTAAATATTTTTCGCATGGTTTTTTTATTTCGTGCTGTCTTTTTCTTTCATTTTCATTGTTCCGTATCTTTTATTTCCTTTTCAATCAATAAAAATAAACAAATGAAATGTGAATTAAAAATTCAACAAAAGTATTTTATGTGCATTTCACCGCGGCAACGAAATCACTGATTTACCAAAACGGAAAAAAATGTTAATTTTAAAAAAAATGCGCTTGGTTGGATGATCATTTTTTAACCATAAAATTGCCATTGTTTTATAAATCCTACATTTGAGAAATGAACAATTCTTTTGTACAAGAACTGGCTCATTCCTCAAAAAAATTGTACTAATACAATTTATAAGCATTGCTTCTTATTATTGTTGATATATTTGTATATAAAAAATGTGGCCAAGAAATGTTACTAAACAAACAATGTTATTAAACACTGTGGCCAAAAAATGTTGCAAACAATGTTGGTGACATTGCTATTAAAAATATCTCATCACTTTATTATTGAACAATATTGATAAACATTGTTGCTAGCAATGTAGGTAAACATTCTTGCAATGAGATTTTGTCAATTATTTTTAATAGCAATGTCGTCTGAGAAAATTTTAAATAATATAGTTAAATACTGTTGCACAAAAATATTCCCAAACATTGTAGCTAAACATTTTTCTTAACTAACTATTGCTAACTATTGTTATTCAACCTTGTTGCTAAACCATCAAGAACAATGCATACATTGTTTGCAATAATTGTTGCTAAATTATGATACTTAAGATTGGTGGTAATTAATGTGGCTAACTGTAACGCTAAGGCATTTTGCTAAAACATTGTCATGAAATACTTTTACTTCAAACGGTAACGAAAAATTGAGAATGGTCACATATGCTGAAAGGTATTGCTAAATATTTCTTCCCCAATTTTTTTTAAAATATTATCAAAGATTGTTATGAAATCATTGGAAAATGCACTTTATATTGCCTTCTGCTGAAAACTATAGTATTTTGGAAAATTTTCTAGTTTAACTCATTGCAAAGTTAAGATTATCTCTCAAGAATAGTGTCGTTGATAAAACATATTATGTTCAAATTTATTGACAGAAGTATTGTGCAAGAGAGTAGCTCTCTTACTGGCTTAGACGATTTTTGCCAGCGATATTGTACAAAGCTTTAAGGTTAAGCCTTAGAGAATAAAAAAGTCCGAAAACAAATAGCATATTTCACTCAAAACCGCTTCAAAAAATTGAGACTAAATAAAAAAAATCTCAAAAATTTCTGAAGTAATAGCGATATCATATTTTGCGCGTTATTTTCAAAAACAAAATTATATATCCGTCGTGGAACAGCTTTTACATAGAAAGATAGCCGTGTTTTTTTCGCCAAGTTGATATCTATATGCGAAAAGCGACCAAGTTGCTAAGTTTCCTACTCGTTTCAAATTGCTTTTTTAACCGCCTGACATTTTAAGCAAAATAAAATCCGTGAAATATCTGTTCTTCTTTTTATTTCAAAACGCATCTATTGTAATTCCTGGATAATTTTTTTTAAACAATGTGTGAAAAATCGTCCAAAGTATTTTAATTGAAAAAACAATTCAAAATCAAGTCAAAAATCATGGAAATTGCTAGATTTTACTCGTATACCGTATAAAAATGTTTAAATAAAATTATGTCCCTTAAATATATCTATGAAGGGTCAAATTCATAGTGCAAAAAATACCCATAAGTGTCATTAGAACCCGTCAACAACTTCTACATTTCATCGCCAAGTATAGTTTAATTTTTTTTATTTGTGAGGTAATGTCGAAATTATAGTAAATTTTCTTTGTATTTTTAAGCGATTATTAACTTGATTTCAGGCGATTTCCACGAGATAACAGGTGACTTTTCATTTTTTATCTGAGTCCAATTGAATTTTTTTTAAAAATAATTTTGTCTATATTCCGACTTCAGATGATGTCTTTCTCTTAGCTAAAACAGTTGCCGGGTTCATTCACTTTGAGCTTTTATCGTTGATACATTTACATATGGGGCATTTTAGGCGAAGCGGACAATGCAAAAAAAAAAATGAGATTTAGAAGTTTGTAAATATTCGGTTTTATTGCTCTTCTAGAAGGTGTAAACACTTAATTTTTTTTTTATATAAGGCTTAGTTTTCAAGTTGTGGACTCCCAAAAATTGACGAAATATGAAAAATGGATTTTTCGGAAGCCGTTTTTCGAACTTAACAAAATTTCAATAAAATATGAAACATTATGGTTGTAATAGGAAATTTACTACTCTTTTCAATTATGAAATCATATTGAAAATTTTATTTTTTTTTCTTGTAGGAAACCGGAAGTGAACATTTCATTTCAGAATTGAAATAACTTCGACATATTTTATTTTTTTTATTTTAAATTTAAAATAAAGCGTAAAATATACCGGTAATATGCTAAGAATTTTTTAACGTGATCTACATTAGTTTACGAGATATATGAATTGAAGTGCATACGTGCCGCACTTTATATGGGACGTGGCACTTTCTTAAGTACTTTAATTTATATATCTCCTTAACTAATAACGATCACGTTAAAATTTTTTTTGTGAAACATTTATGTTCTTAAGGCTTTTTTTTAAAAATAAAATATTTACAAAATATTATGTCGAAGTTACTGAAAATTTGATATAAAATTTTTACTTCCAGTTTTCCATACTTACAAAAAAATTGGAATTTCGAACTTAACTAAAAAATTAAAAAGAGCATCCTTTTTACTAGTTCAATCAATATTTTTTATATTTTATCATAAATTCTTTGATTCCAATAACAGCGTTCAAAAATGACGGTCATTAAACTTCGCCAATTCTTCAGAAGCCCATAACTCGGCAATTAAGCCTCATACGAAAAAAAAAATATGTGTACAGATTTATGTCTACTAGATGTATAACTTATCGGAGTATAAACAAATTTCACGACCTCACTTTATTTTCATTGCCCGCTTCACGTGAAATGCCCGATATATGAAACCCAATTTCTTAGCATTGCATTTTACGAGATAACAATCCATAATCAACTCCACCACACTATTATTTTCCACTGTTGAAATTGAATTTCGATTACTGAAAGCCCATAAATACCACAATTACGACAATTAGGTGCTTCAGAATATTCAAAACCTTTAACGGCTTAAAATATTTGAGGTTGATGCGCCATGCTCTTCTAAAAGTTTTATCATGATACATTCAGATTAAATTATTAAATGTCATTTCATATGATTTGCCGACTTGGATCTAGTCTAAGGAAGCCTTTCGAAGCGATAATATTTTTGATACTTAGAAATTATCCGATGGATTCATGAGCATTGCAGAGGTTGCCTGATGCGACACCTTATGTTACATTTGCGAATTCAAAAATACATCTTCTCTTTAGTGACCATCCATTAGGTGAGCCAAAATAGCTGGGGATCCCGCCAGAACTCACAAAGTCTCACCAAGGTGAGGGGGGTCCGAATTTAAAAAAAAAAAAAACCTCACATAATTAATGAACGGCCCCTTATATAAAGTGTTTCGAAAGTGACTTGTGTAAATGTTTGGTTAGTTATTGAAATTTTAAGAACATTGGGAGGGAAAAAACGTCTTGCACTATCACGGTATAGCCCTGATTACATTTATTCTTATTCGGACTGTTTCGTTGCTGTTTTACGTAGCTGATAAAATCGTTTGTTCATAAAATATGTGACCGTTTCAACAAACTTTAAGTCTAATGAACTTACAAGCATATAAAAAAAATACATTAATAATAACATATTCTACTTGTACAAAAGATCTTTCGTTATGTGATCTCGATTGTCCACAGACTTAAAGAAAGATTTTTTCAACACATTAATTAGAAATTTTATTAGTTTTAATTTGACATCCTTTGATGCTAAAATTTACACAGCTCGTAAAGCAATTAGCACACACAAGTACAAATACCTAATGGACTTTTTTTTTCTTCTTAGTTAGTTATAAAACTAAAATTTTTCTATAAGCCAAAAAACTAAAAGATAATGCCAGAAGCTGAAAAACTTGTATTGATTTTCGTTGTTGCTCGTGTTGTCCAGCATTTGACGCATCGCACTCAAAGAATTTTGTAAATAACTTAAGATCATAATTTAACTTTTGTTGTTTTTATTCAAATTTATTTTTGTTTACTCATCGTATCTTACCGCACACATTTGAAAACCAGTACGTAATAAAAACGAGCTTTAAACTATCAATTTCGATAAGTTTTTCCAATTTATGTAGAATTAACTTCTTTTGTCTTGTTGCTTTTTCGACAATAAATTAAGTACTTTAGCTGCTCAGGAAACTTTTTAAGAGTTTTAAGAGTTTTTTTTTTATTTTTTTGATTTAGTTCTTCATAAGTTCATAAGATTGTTCGTTCTAAGACCAAGGTTAACTTTATTTAAAACAAGATTTTTATTATTATTTAATTTAACTCAAATATTATATAAATATTTTAATAGTTTTCAAAGTTGAAATTCAATTATTGCTAATACACACAACTTATTTTACATATGTATGTATATGTGTGCTAAAAGTGCTTTGTGTACTTGAAAATAAAGTCCTAAGATTACAAAATCCACAAATGAAAAATAGTGTTGATCAATAAGCTATTGTTTTTCAGATATACGAGGCTAAATATATGTGTCAGAGACTCCCAGTTCTATCCCACTTCACGTATTTGTTTTCGTGATTTTCATTTTTTCAGCATATCTGGAGATCAGTTTTCTTCAATTACCTCGGTGTAATGCAATCTGAGTTAATTTTAAAAGGACAAACGGTACATAGGGAACAATATTTAGGCGTCATGATGCGTTTGCTTGAGAACGTCTGCCAAAAACGGCAATATTTATGAAAGAACAATTCATGAACATAGATCAGCGTACAAAAAATGTGTGAAGGGCTGTATCAAGATTTGCAAGCCTAATTCAAAGGCGACATAATAAATGTTGATGAATAAATAATTTTGTTTTGTTTCCGGATACTTTTTACCCAGAATTTATTTTCTACATTAAAATCATGAATTATCACTCTGTCATTTTAAAACCCATCGGTATAATATTTTACTGGTCAGATCCACCTCTGACGTAATTTTCACATATTATTAATAGCAACTTCGTATGGGGAAACTCACATGTAGGTTAATGACATGATGATAGTGAACTAATTTTTTAAATTGTATGACACAGACCAAGTAGCACACGTTGCAAGTTTTTGGCTTATAAGGCGCTTTTATAGATAAAATCATTGCTGCATTGCTTTTCTTGCTACAAGGAATTGATAGGAATGTGCTGCAATATACTTTAGCATTTCACATATCTTTACAATAGGAAAAATGCGAAAAATAGCCCTATGGCTATACCAGAAATTTTTTATTAATTAAAATGTCTTAGAACTATAACAAAAGCGCTATAAAGACCTTTTGAAAATTAGTATTATTATGATTGTGTTTGTTAATTATATAAATATGTATAACAAGTACTTAAGTTTGAATGGATAATTATTTACTGCTCAACTTTATTATCTAAAAAATAAGAATAGAAATTTTGATAAAATTACATAAATTCTGAAAAAGCAATCTTCCACATCTAACAATTATGTGGGAATAACATTTTTTGAACTAGCTTCTTCTGAAACTCTGAGATATTGAATACGCCTCAAAGTTTTTTCATTACAAAAAAAACTTTTTAAATTTCAAATTTCTTCTTTCGCAATAATCTAACATTTTCTAAATTTTAAAAGCGTCAAAAAATAGTTCCAGAGTTAAAGTTTTTATTTAAAAATTATTTGTTTAGCATTTTTCATTATTCGAATAGACTTTCTTTATCGAATAACGAATAAATACATAGATACTTTTATCCAAAAAAAAGTTGTTCCAATAACATTTTGTAAATCAAAATTTAACGATACCTACCAGTACCATTTGTGTTGTTCAATCGATGAAAAAGGATCAGAAAATAGTTTTGGAAGGGAGGGTACACGGTCTTTTTTAGGAAAAATATTTTATTGCTCCATTATAGAAGCCACAAAATGGATTTTTGCCCAATTTATGAATACATTTTTATTGGGCTTATTATAGACCTATTTAAAGAAAAAATATATTACTCTCCTCTTTCTAAAATTCATTTTGAATTTCTTAGTCAAATTTGACCTTTTTCAATCGATTTTTGTATTTATTTTGTATTTGTTATTGTGATAATTAATGAATATGAAGGGCCGTCGAGAGAAAATCCTGGCCCGGTAGTAACCATGCACGGGCCCCTCCTCCCGTCACAAAAAAAGTTTCACTTCAAAAATAGTATAATAGTATTTAATTAATACATGTAACTATGTATTTTGAAAATTGGTTTTGTAAACTTGACAGTAGATTCGGGATATCCTTCTTTATTCAAAGACAAAAAATTTTTTTCACTCACTCTAAACGGCGAAAATTAAGCAGAAAAAAACCGAAAGGACTGAGCCAATGTTTGCACCCGTTGAGTTGCAACGTGTAAGTGACGATTCTTGAATAGCGATTTTAAGAATTTACGAGCCCCTTCGAAGAAAAGCGGGCCGGGGGGAATCATCCCATTACCCCACCCCCTGTCGTCGGCCCTGTGAATATATAAATATTTTATTCGTTCCTAAGATTAGAGATATATTTTGGAAGGTTCCAGATTTGATGTTTAATGAATTTTATTAATGACAAAACCTAGTTTTTACCTAAAATCGAAAATACAGAGTGACCCCATAAAAAAAAGAAATTTTGCATTTTATCATGAAAAAGTTTTAAAATACAGATTATCCTGCGTTATTGACACAAAACATTGTAGAAACAGTGAACAAAAAGAATAATAAAAAACTGGAAGACAGAAGGCAGAGTGGCCAAGTGGTTAGGACTGTTAACTCATAGCTCACAGTGCGTGGGTTCGTCAGTAAAAATGCTTTTTTTCTAAAAGCAGGACAAAGTGGTTTTAAATTTTAAAAGCAGGTTTTAGAGTAACATTTTTTTTCATTGATATGAAAAAAAAAATATTTGCATTTACGAGTATCGAACCCACACACTGTGAGCTATGAGTTAGTGTTGTTAGATTTTTAAGTAGGTTAATCATCTTTATATTAAATATTATTAAAAATTAACGCTTTAATACTTTAAATTTCTTGTTACAAAGTTGGAGGAAACAATTTGCAAGAAACGTCAAAAAATTTCCCTCAAAAATTATTGCCGCTAACTCATTTTTCAGAGAATTTTTTCTCATTTCCAAAAAAATCGTCTACGATTACTAATCAGAGAACTGGAAAAAAAATTCGAGGGATTGCTTATTTATGATAGGGGTATAAGAAACGTCACAAAAAATAACTGCATATTAGGTTTTAATGTAAGCGATGACAATAGTAAAGTTAAAAAAATACTAAACAGTCCCGATGACGTAACAAAATAAAAGCACAATTGACACGGAACCACAAAAAGTTGAAAACATAATAAAATTATTAAGAAACGTTTCAAATTAAATCAAAATGGCTATTGACACATTGTAGAAAGTTTTCTGAAATAGAAATGAAGATTTCTGAAATGTAATTGAAGCTTTGTAAGATTTCATATGAACCATTTCTGAAAGGTTTACGAATCCTTACATGTCGAGTAAGTGTGTACTACATTTTTTCTGTGAAATGAACCTTAAACATATTATACAGCTCCGTGCAAATAATTAGGGACACTAGTTTTGAATTTATATAAAGACATATGCAATTTGAAATACTCAACAAATTCCGTAGTATCAATACTTTTTAAAAAAATTAACTTTGATGCTTTAAAAATACAACATAAGCAATACTTTTTTTTACCGTTGTTCTTACCATCTTCGTTTGCGGACTTATGCGGATATTTTTTAGACTTACAGACAGTAAGGGTATCTTCTCGAGCAGTTGTTATGCAGCTTTTTTGCTTTCGTTGCACGTTTCCTATAGTCGAATATTTTTTTAAACACTGCCTACCATGCTTTTGGAAACTTCTAAGGCATCTGCAATTTGTCGACAAGAGCTTCCATCTTGATCCATCAGTAGCATGATTTTTCGTGTGCTGACGTCACAAAATTGTATTCTAACTATTTTAAACGACCAAAAATAACATCTATAATTACTAGTAACCATAAACAATATATAACAAACCTCTTCTTAATTTTTTGAATTAATAAAAGTTATATGTATTTTGTCACTGCCCCTAATTTGTTGCACGATCTACTACTTAACAAAATATTGAATGTCTTCACTTCACAAGAAGCTATGCACAGAGCATAGCAGCTTACAATACGTTTGTCAAACAGCATGCCGCCAAGGTATAGGAAACGTGCCAACAAGGATTGATTTTGTGATAAAAAATGACATCTGATACTATAATTCATATTCTCTGAACTAAAAAGTTAACATAAGATTTTCATTGACACGAGTCCCTCTTGGCAAGACTTTTTCGGACCCCCTCCCCCTATTTTGACTCACGTAATTTATGAACATTCCCTTTTGTCATTTGGCATGGCAGAATTAATTTTCTAAAGCACGAAATAGGTGAAGATTTTTTGGTTGAGAACACGTATTACATGTTAACCATAAATCGGTGCTGGACAACGGTATTGAACCAATCTATTGCCTTGCGATACACTGTTGGATCAAACAGATAAGATAAATAGAATGACGACCATTCGAACATGTGAAATTTGTTGAAATTATCACTTTACACGTACAATATCTGTTTTAAAAGAATTTAAGTTTTACTTACTTACTTACTTGGGTGGCCATAACAACCCGTTACCGGGTTACGGCCGACCTCAAAAGCTCTCTCCAGGCGCCTCTGCTTTGCGCACGCCTTCTCCAATCATTCACACCAAGCGTGGATAGGGTTTCCTCGGCTTGGTCTTTCCATCGGAGGCATGGTCTTCCTCTTCGTCGTCGCCCAGCGGCTTCCGCATCAAACACCTTTTTCGCCGGAGCTTCTTCGTCCATACGCACAACATGTCCCAGCCAGCGCAGACGTTGAATAGTGATGCGCTTGACTATGTCAATGTCAGCGTAGAGCTCGTACAGTTCGTGGTTCATTCGAATACGGTAGTCGTCGCCGACGTGAACAGGACCGAAGATTTTGCGAAGAATTTTTCTCTCAAACACCCCAAGCGTGGCTGCATCAGTCTGCGACACAACCCATGCTTCTGCGCCGTAAAGTAGCACGGGTAAGATGAGCGTCTTGTAGAGTGTCAGTTTTGTCGGGCGAGAGAGGTCTCTACTACTCAATTGCTTACTGAGACCATAGTAACACCTATTAGCAAGAGTTAGTCTTCGCTTTATCTCCAGGCTGACATCGTTTTGAGTGTTCACAGCGGTGCCAAGATAGGTGAATTCCTTGACAACTTCGAAAGTATAGTTGTTCGCAGTAACAAAGGATCCAATACGCCGCGTCTCCCTGTTTGTGGACAGCATATACTTTGTTTTGCCCTCGTTCACCGTCAAACCCACTTTCGCTGACTCTTTTTCGATAGCAGAGAACGCAGCAGTAACATCTCGCTTACAACGTCCAATGATATCAATATCATCGGCATATGCAAGGAGCTGGACACTTTTGTAGAAAATAGTGCCATTACGATGTACACTGGCTCTTCGCAACACCCCTTCCATCACAAAGTTGAAGAGGTTGCAGGATAATGGATCGCCCTGTCTGAAACCTCGTTCGGTATCAAATGGTTCGGAGAGGTCCCTTCCTACTCTAACGGAGCTGGCTGTGTTGCTCAACGTCATTCTGCAAAGCCGCACCAGCTTCGCAGGTATACCGAACTCAGACATGGTGGCATACAGGCAATCCCGTATCGGGCTATCGAAAGCTGCTTTAAAATCGATAAAGAGATGATGGGTATCGATCTGTTTTTCGTGGGTTTTTTCCAGGATTTGACGTAGTGTGAAGATCTGGTCTATGGTGGACTTACCAGGTCTAAAGCCGCACTGATAAGGCCCAATCAGTGTGTTGGCAAACGGCTTAAGTCTTTCACACAGTACAGTCGACAGGACCTTGTAAGAGATGGCAAGAAGACTAATTCCCCGGTAGTTAGCGCAGATTGTCGGGTCACCTTTCTTCAGTACAGGACAAAGGACACTGAGATTCCAATCGTCGGGCATGCTTTGAACTAGCCATATTTTGCAGATGAGTTGATGCATACACCCTATCAGCTCATCGCCGCCGGTCTTGAACAATTCAGCAGGCAGGCCATCGGCACCAGCCGCTTTGTTGTTCTTAAGTCGTTGGATTACAACTCGTACCTCGTCATGGCTAGGTGGTGGTACCTCCACACCATCGTCGTTGATTGGTGGCATCGGGTTAGTTTCTCCAAAGGCGGGATTGGTGGAGTCATCGCCAGCAAGCAGCTTGGAAAAGTGTTCCCTCCATAATCTCAGTGCACCCTGCGTATCCGTAACCAGATTTCCATGTTCATCTTTACAGGTTGATGCTCCGGGCTTGAAACCTTGGGTCAGACGCTTGACTTGTTGGTAAAATTTTCGAGCATCAATTTAAGTTTTAGCCAAATGAAATTTAACTATCAAATTCTAGCTCAAATTGACATATTCTGATATCATAGAGGAACAGAAACTCGTATTAGACATTTCCGTTCTTATTGATTCCCTTGGGACACATCTTTTTTTGGGAGGCACCAGACCCATTTTTTCAAAAATCCCTTTTCTTAGCTAAACTGTGCATTCATAACTTAACGTCCTCATATGGTTCCATTTAATTTGTGGTTAGGTTTTAACCCTACAGAACCGTTCAGAGACATCGGTGAAAATTTCTAATACGGTATTTTTTAAATGCTGTATCCTAGAAACCAACATAACAATGGACGCGTGAACGGTTCAAAGCATTAACCTATGAAATACCAACAATTAAGGTACCATCTCATAACTCTGAAGCACAGGAATAGAAATTGCCGTGTTTAAATAAACTATTTCTTTAGAAAAGTAGCATGCTTGAGATATTTATTTTTGTTTATCAACTTTCATTATATATTACCATGATTCCTTCACAACAAACATTACTTCATATTGCCACCTTTCAAGCAACATTGGAAAAATCACAAAAACCATAACTTTCCAAAATGATTGATTTATATACTTACATAGTAGCATACTTATTTAACGCAACAGTGTTGCCGCTCTTATTTGCTAATTACTATTAATCTCATACGCAAATATGGACGAACAACGCTTGCCAACCAAAGTAAAAGTTCAACAACAAAAATGTTGCTGATGCCACGCTTGGGCGCTCGTATAAAAACATTTTAACAAGTGCAAGGTGAAAAAACAAAAATATAGAGAAGAAAAAATTCAAATACATATACCAAATTTCGTGCAGTAACGTCGCAATTCTATTTCACATTTTCCCATATAGTATGTATGTAGGCAGATCAGTTATAACAATTTCAAAGTATTTGCAATATTTTCAGCAACACAAATTGAATGCAGGCAATTTGTATCTCCCTTTCAAATGTCAACACTTTGCGAGCAACTCAGCGCATTGCGAAACAAACAATAGATTTTCATACCGACCAACCTTATACGATAAAAATGGAAAAGAAAAATTAAAAAAACTAAAATTTCAAGTCACGTTAGCTAAAAAGCCGTTCGAGTTTTCTACATTACGTCGACTTTGAAAGAATTCCGCTTTTTATTACAGCAAAGATGGTGCTCATTAACGTGAGGTGTGCCATACCAAACCACTTTTAGTGTTTTCTTTCGCACACAATTCTCTAAAATTCAAATCAATTCAGGAATTTTAAATGATGCAGCACATCGTCGCAACAAGCTTTGAAGACGTGCTGCATTATTTAATTAATTTGAGGCCAATAGAAAACAGAGCCATTCACTTTATTTATAGGCAATATACACATGTACATATGTATCAACAAAGCCAATAGAGCATGTGGTTGGATCAGTGATGGTATTTGGGTTTTGTGGAAATGTACTGAATCGAGACTTGGAATGTACTTTTTAGCGGGCGAATGTACTTTTTTTTTTGTCATGGACACAGAAACTTACAAAAATGTTATATAATTTATTAAAAAACAAATCAGGCTATTCGATTTGTTGTACGAATATTTCAGCAACGTTTACTAAAAAATAACTAGTAAGGATAGGAATAGTTTTTTTATAGTTCTCTAAAGCTTACTACAAAAAAAAAATAATTATTAGAAATAGTTCAATTGTATTGAAAATTCGTCCATTGCACTATAGATCAAATAGCACATTTCACTGGCCAAAACTAATAACGGCTATATTATCATGGTGATTAACTGGAAATGTATTTTTTATGTTGACTCTAGGCTAAAAGAAGAAGTCTGAGAAAAATCTTAACCCTTGTGCTGCCGGGTCAAAAATGGCACGTACTACATTTTTTAAAATTCCATAGCTTTCATAGCTTGTTAGCTTCGACTAGGACTTCACACCTTAATAAACGGATCACTTCTGTCGGAAGTTGGAGACGCTTTTTACTCTGAATGCGTCTATTTAAAGGCATCTAAGAAATTATTGGATCTGATGTGACCATTACTCTATGAAACACGTCTGAAAGTGTATTAACGCAGCTACTTTTGCGTGCATGATGTAGTCTATCAGATTTGTATAATTTTTGTCGAGACTCTGCTGATTCTTCTCCAAATCAACCAACAGGAAGAACTAAACCCTTTATAATTTCCTTTGAATGAATGAGCATTTTGTGTAGAGTTGCTGTCATTGGGAACCAGGAATACATGTTTTGAATAATGTTTGCGGTTTCAAAGCAGTAAACTTGAAATTTGTTTACATTTAAATGAAATTGACAAGACATGATTATTAAAGTTATTTTTAGGCAAAAAATCAATTCCTTGTCAATGCCGGTAATTTGAGAAAACATATCATGTTCCGCAAAAGCTCGGCGCGCAGTATTGCCATCGTTTGTACTCTCAAAACCACCTACTTTCGGTTTATCTACTATGAGGCCAAGCTTTTTGAAAAATAAATCTTGTATTGTTTTCTTATTTTCTGATACTGTATTTTTATCATCTTCATTTCTGATTTGCCACTTTTGGATGCCGCACTTGTAACCTGCATGTAATACAAATTCAAAAAAACAGGCAACTTCCAGTGGCTTTTTACCCATTTTTCGTAAGCTCTCATGCAAATATTATGCGCACTTTGCCACAAATATCTAAGCATCCTCAGTATTTTCCAATAAGTTATTGAAAACAGCCTCTTCTTTTTCGTTTTTGTCTGTCATTTGCAACCAGACTTCGGATAGATCAGAATTTCGGAAGAATAAGTCACCTGACAAAAAAATTCACTCACAATAGCAACATCTAACTAATTTAGGGTGTCATAAGACTAACAAATCCCAAACAAAATTTTAAAAGCTTACACAAAGTTGGAAATTTAAAAAAACTTGACAAATCAGGGGTCTCATTTCAATTTTAGATTTTTTTCACAGAAAACCAAAATATATTTAAATGTTTTAAGTTAAATTTACATAATACATACCATCATCAATTTTTTCCATTTTTATTTAAAAAAAAAAAAAACAAATTATTTAAATTACTTTACAAAAGTTAAAAAAGGAGTAAAAATCACCACTTGTTTGCGTTATCACAGTAGAATGCAAATGCATCAACTTTGACACATCGCTAAAAAACGGTTAATTATTATTTCTAAAAACCAAATGCAATTTTGTTTATTTTGAGGTATTTTCCGTTTACACTACATTAACAAAAAATAAATAGCGACACTTGTATAAATTGGGTTTTGGCCAGACAAGTGTGCTGTTTGATCTATAGTGCATTGTACTGAATGTACCAAAATATTGTAGAATGTGCTAACGCATATATTTCACAACGAAAATACTGAAAAAAGTACAAAAATACAGAAAAGGCCATCATTGGTATGGATGTGTGTTCGTGTCAGAAAATTATTTATTTTTAGTGCATATAAAAATGATTTTTTTTTTACTTTGGCTTGCTAATATTATGTGTATGTACATATGTATACCCAGTAGGTATGGGCAGGAGCAAGCAGCGATTCTAGAAGACCTTCCGTTGGCGGATCAGGCCTTCCCAACTCATATCAAACGTACTTCATTTTTTATATGAAATGTCCCGCTAAAACAGGCTTGCCGTAGCAGGACTCACATAAAATATTGGAAAAATTAAATTTTTATTCGTCGATGAGACTTTGAGTTAGTATTTTTTATCGGCGTCATCTCACTTTCGTTGACATTTTTTAATGTTTATTTTTTGTGACGTTTCTTAGTTTATAATTTTACATTGAATACACAAAACTCTACCAACTTAACATAACATCAAATTATCGTATATGTACAATGTATGTAGATGACAAAAAAGAAATGCCGAATCATAAAACATTGCATTATATGAAATAAAAAATATCTAAAAAACAGGGGTCGAAAAAGCAATACTATAAAAAATATATGAGTGAGTTTACACTGAATAATTTTATTTAATACATTTTAGAATTTTCAAAATTTATAAACTTTTTGAAACCTACTGAAAAAGTCTTAAAGTTACTTATTGTCTAACAAAAAAATAATAAATGTAAAAGCAATAAGTTTATTTTCAAAGTAAAGAAAAAAAAATAGTTCAAAGTTTGAAGCAAGTGGTAAAATTGTCGTACAGTGTACGCATGTGACAAGCAAACGGAAGGCAAAGAAACGTGGTTTTACTTATTCAACAGTCACATCGAACTGATCTCATATTTGTTATTCACTTTTATTGTATGCGTAAGCAAGAGAAGTAGCTTCCGAGCGCCAAAATGCCGATGGCTGCTTTAAAATAAAAGGGGTCCTTCTTCTTTGCCTTTGATATCAGGCCTGATAGCACGTCTGCTGTGGGAAGCATAATAGCTTTCCTTGAGTATATTTTTATTTGCATGAAAGTCCAGTTTTGAGATGGCCTTCTATAATCTCAGCAGTGCTATTTAGTAGGCCTTCTCCGATGCAGGCCTTGCTTAGTTGCCTGCTGGGTATATGAATGTTAAATTTTCTGTTATATTTCAATTTTGTTTTTCTACCGGTAGTTCATTGACATTTTACTGGCATGCATACATAAATGCATATCTACACAGGTATATATATGTATGTATGTCCAGCAACCTTTATTTGAGTCCAGAACTTGGTGTGCTTCAGTGTATTTTATATTAAAGTCCTCATTTTAACATGTGAGTTAATGAGTAGCGAGGTTAATAAACTTTGCGCCAAGTGCTCAAATATGAAGTGTGAAAACATAAAAATACTGAATTTAATTTTTAAAATTCAAAATTATGAGCTCGCCTAACATAATTTTTTTTTTAGCACTTGACAAAATGATTAAGAAATAAATCGCCTCTCGAAAATGAATATTCCTTAGGTCAATACCTACTACTTGTGACTACCGTTCGAAATTTGATCCCATAATAGAAGGCAGCTCACTCGAAAGCCAAAAAAGGAGCGTAACTTAGCGAGCTTTTCTGAAAAATTTTTCTTCATCCTATATTCATTTAAAAAAAAAAAGAATGATGTGAGTCTTGAGCCGCGGCCAAAAGCCTCCCACTAACCCTAACTTTTATTGGATATACGATAGAATATAAATGCCATTTTCAAGCTAAAAAAAAATATGAAGGTGGCCCTATATATATAGTTATCGGTCATTCTTTTAATAACTGCACACTTCGTTTTTTTTTTTGGCGTTTTTAACATTTTTTGAAGCGAAATATCTAAAAAACTATAGTAGATGGGATTAAAAATCACTTAATCATATTTGTTAAGAAAAACTATAACTTTATAAAAAAAATTAAAAAAAATCAACCAATTTTGTTAAAACACTATGGCCTATATTCATAGTCGCAAAATTCTCGTAAATGTAAATGTTTTTTTTTATTGATATCAATGAAAATAAATGTTACTTTAAAACCTGGCTGTAAATATTTAAAAGCACTTTTCCTACTTTTAAATTTAAAACGTGCTTATAGAAAAAAAAGCATCTTTTCTTACGAGATTCGAGTCCTAACCATTACGCCACGCTGCCTCATAAATTCAATTATTTTATTATTCCTTTTGTTCACTGGATATATTTTTTTTTTCTATTTTGATTTTGTTATTCGTTACTTCCCATTCAATCCAAAGAATGCATGTGCTTTCATATCGAAACTTCCGTCATAACTTTGGAAACCACGAATTTTTTACTGATGACGCGCACCATGTTTTTTCAACATAAAATTCAACATTAAATTTTTTTTTTGTAATGTTATCTTCAATCAATCCTAAGAATGTATTTGTATTTAAATCGAAATTCCCGACATAATTTTGGAAAAATTTTTTTAATTAAAAAAATTTGTGTTTTAACAAAATTATTTAAATTTTTTTATGAAGCCTTTTAAAATCTTTCTTAACAAAAATCATTCAATGATTTTTTATCCCATCTACTATAGTTTTTGAGATATGTATTTCGTTTCAAAAAATGTTCAAAAACGTCAAAAAAACAAAGTGTGCAGTTATTAAAAGAATGGCCGATATACATATATTTATACAATTGCTCAGAAAAACCCCAAAAATAAAATATTTCAAGGTCAAGGTCATCGGTGACATTTTAGTATAGTTAAATTTCCAGTAGAATAAGAAAAAAATAGCATAACAAAAATGAATTAATTTTTAGAAAAACATAAAATTTCTCTTGTATTTCCAAGCAAAACAAAAGTGGTCTCACGGTTAGAAATCTTGGAATAAATTTTAATACAAGCGAAGTATTACAAAAATTTTTAATACAATTTTGATTAAATTTAATACTTCTGCATATATTACAAAATTTTGTAATACATTTTGTATTAAATTCTAAGACAGTTCAAACATTAAAACGATATTTTATAACATTTGGAATCAATTTGATGCTATCGCAAGTATTACATTTAGCCAACGTAAGTATGATACTACGTTGACTGATGTCGTTAAAATGTTCATGCAACCCTTGTATTGAAAGGGAACACGGTTCGAATCCCAGTGGATACGACATATTTTTTTTTTAAATTTTAATAAAAACGAGTATTAAATTTTAATACAAATTTGTATTAAAAATTAATTTTAATATCTAGACAGTATTGAATTTTAATACAATGCTGGTGTAGTCATATATGTAAGCCCAAAAGTATTAAAATTTATTCCAAGATTTCTAACCGTGCTTAACACCCATGGGACTTATGTATGTCCAATGGTATGAGTGGTCATAATTCCCAAAATTATTTTGCGGACTATGACCATTTTTGAGGTGGACACCAATGCCACCACCATAAATACCGAAATGTAGCGAGCAAGTGATAAGAATCGCCAAAGCTAAAAATAGAATTATATCATAATTTCTTATATTATGTTATAATATTTTAGTTATTTTATTAAAATGAAATAAAAAATTGAAAGAAGTAAAACTGGATTTGTGATAGGCACAACAAATAAAGGACAAAATTTGAAATTTTGATAAAAATGCTAATGTTCGTTCACTTAATCTAGAGTAGAATTACTATTTTTCACACGATTTTGGTTCGCTATGGCTCAGAATTTATAGGCTTTTGGCAAAATTTGTAAAATTTTTTTTTAATTTTTGGTTTGGAAAATAAGGATTTGGAGATGGATCTAAAAATCATCAAAATATGCATGAAATTTGAAATTTAATCGACTATAATTCTACAACAATTCATTTGAATCTTACAAGCAATTCGTCGCTGAATACGTAATTTAATTTATGTATTGTTGGAAAAAGACTAGTTGGTTTCTCTACAGGGCAGTTAAAGTTGATTTGTACCTCGAAAATTTTCTACAAAAAAAATATTTCTCACGGTGAAAAAAAAAGTGTTTGTTTATCAAACTCAAACTAATCAAAATAAATAGGAATCGTTCGATTGACAAATTAACTGTGGTGCTATGAGCTTGTTCAAAAAGAGCTTTTCTGTATAAGTTTTTGATTAAAAAAACTGAAAACTCCTTATAATGAAAACAACCTTCAATAGTTTTTCAAACTCTAAGATTTATGTTTTTTTAAATAGTTTGTTAGGAATCCTATTTGTAACGCTAAATAGAAATTTATGAAACTTTTCATTTATCAAAAAGTTATTTTAAAAGTTCAATGTCTATGTTATTGACGTACTTAAATATATCTTAAAGCTAAGTGTGTTTGTTGTATTGCTTGTGTGAAGTTCCTAATTGAATTTTTTTTTTTCAGACATCGATAACGATCCAAATCGCGCGCCACCATGCGATCCTGCTGTTTGCGTTTTACCCGATTGTTTCTGCTCTGAAGATGGTACACATATTCCCGGTGACTTGCCAGCTAAGGATGTACCTATGATGATCACCATTACTTTCGATGATGCTATTAACAACAACAACATTGAGTTGTATAAGGAAATGTTCAAGGGACGTAAAAATCCGAATGGTTGCGATATTAAAGCCACTTACTTCGTTTCTCACAAATACAGCAACTACTCAGCTGTACAGGAAACTGCACGTAAAGGGCACGAAATTGCTGTGCATTCGATAACGTAAGTAAAAAAAATGTTATTAGGAATTTATGGAAAAGTTAAAAGAAAAATCAATATTAGCTATTTCTCGGGAGAGTAAAAGTCAAACTTTTTTTTCTAACACTACACATATTTTATTTACTTGAACTCAACGCTTCCATTTATTAACTGGAACTTCTACTGCCTTAATTTTAGAATCAAATTAACGCCTACTAGTACTTGATTTCTCATATTAACTTTCTGAATAAAAGTTCATTGGTAGATTAAATTAGATAGGAGCGATAGCCGATTAGGACTAATAAGATAAGCTTAACGATATCGATTTGTAATACCACGCAATAGATATCTAATCCCCTTGCAGAGCATTTCGGAGCAATCCATGAATAGAAAAAATAATGCTGCACCGATGCACGATCTGAGCTTATTTGGGTCATTAAAAAGAATTGAGCCGAACAGTCGAAATTTTCTTTTCGAAAGCACAGGGCAAAAGCAATGATAGAGGAGAACTCTAGACGGACTGCACGTTTATCAATTAAGCAAAGGTCAGTGAAAACGTCCACCGCTAGAGAGACCCTAAGTCAAGGCTTTATAGAGTGAGATAAGTTTCACGGGGCTTGCTGACCCATCTATGTAGGTCAAATAATACACGATACACTTACTACAAGTCATTTCTTCAGACCAACGGTTGGTTTTTTTTTTTGTTTTTTGGTTCAAAAATTGCTAGAGAGCGCAAATCTTGTTGGAAATGAATAATATTTTTTTTTATCTTAAATGCCAACCAAATCGTCGGAGCCGGAACTTAGAAAAAAAATTGGCTTTAATTATTTTAATGTTTTTTGAAAATATGGGCTCCGGCAATTTGTTGGCATTTTAGATAGCTTTAATATAGATAAAAAAAAACATTTCGGATAAGATTTGCACACTTCAGCACAACCTTTTTCCCCGTTCAATTTAACGCTTTCAGTGAAAAACTTAAGACAGCGTTGCCTTCCTGGCAGTCTACCTTTTTCTTCATTTATATATGGAATAAAAATTTTGTAAAAGATATTGTAATGAAGATTAAAGATGAGACTTCTTTTGTTCATATACTTATAAAAATTTTTACTTATAACGAAATTCTTTGGTCTGGACTTGATATGGTAAGCCCGAAATAAACGGTTAATTCTTATAATATGCAAAATAAACTTATAAGGACAGTAGTCGGTTAACAGTTTCAAAAATTCAAGAATTCACGAGCCGGAATATTCAAGATTTTCTACAAAATTTTATTGTGCGTCATATTTTCTATGCTATGCACCAGGCATTGTAATAAGGTGCAGTAATGCCCTATTTCTGCAGTAATGACTTCAAATTTTGAGTAATGATTTCAGAATGTTGTAAAAAATCGTAGTAATGATTTTCTGCCAAATTCATAATACTTTGTTGTGCGTTTATCTTTGAAACGAAATACACATTTTACTTCGCATATAACCGTTGTTTTAGTTGTCTAGTTCCCGAACGACTACTTTGAAAAAAATTGCATTCAAACATGATTTGAAGTACTTGGTGATGCCCAAATTATTTGTAATTTGATGGACGGAATATATGTTCATATCAACTTCTAAAAGCTGTTCTCAACAATTGGCATGCGATTGCGCTATATTCCGATGAAAATCGTGATGCAATTAGTAGATTTCATGCATAAATTGTGCGATATTGAAAATTTGCATTTAATTTCATTTTGTGCAGATTTGTTGTTTATATTCCAACGATTTAAAAAACAAATGCAATCTGACTTGCTCATGCTACCATCATTTTGCTTAATCGTCCGCAACTGAATCAGCTTTATAAGCGGCTTACGGGCCGTCCATTAATTATATGAGATGTTTTTTTGAAAATTCGGACCCCCTCCCACCCTTGGTGAAATTTGGTTAGTTCTGAGGGGACCCCCCCTTCCGTGAGGCTTGCCTTGTAATTTTTAAACATAATCTGCTATAATAATGTATATTCTCTGAATTAAAAAGTTGACGTGAGATTTTTATTGACCTCCCCCTAATTAAGATTTGATGAGACTTTTCTGGACCCCACCCCCCTATTTCGACTCATGTAATTTGTGGACGTCCCCTTACGTGGGATAGGCGGATTTGAATCGAAATTATGGGATCGAGTGAGTGTTGAGCATGACAAATTTTTCCTTAAAAACATAGAATTGTAGCAAAAATCAAAAACGAGCCGAAGGCCAACGAAATCAGTTGACGATATTCGGAAGGATATTACCGATTCCTTATCTGCTTTTTTAACAACTCGTTAAATTCCTTATAGCGACTTGTTGAACACCATTGAAACATTTTTGAAATTGGACAACTCTGCTGATATTACTAAAATCCATGCATCGTTTGGAAAGGGTTTCGAATTGAGTTTGCTAAGCATGCAATATCATGACCTATCAAATACACCAGAAAAATTTTGAGGAAAATCACTAGTTGCATTAATTCGTTACCTGGGAACTGGCTAAAGTTTTAAGTACTTCAAAGAAAATGTGACAGTGTTTGCTTGAATATTTGCTTGTACACCACACTCCACATTTTTGCAGCGATATATGTTATTTAATATTAATCACTTGAATAAGGTCTTAAAAAATTTTCTAAAAAAATTGACGATAAAAAAAACGTTCTGCAGTAATGATTTTTTCTTATTTCAACCCCTGCTACGCACTATAGGTCAAATAGCACTGGCCAAATTTTTGGCCAAAACTCAAAATGTAGTGCAACAGAGAATACTTTAAAATAAAGAAAAATGCATTTTGTTTTTGGAAAAAATAATTTAATGCTTTTCAGTGAAGTGTCAAAGTTGATGCATTTGCATTCTACTGAGGTAACACAAACAAGTGGTGATTTTAACTCTTTTTTCAACTATTGAGAAGTTATTTAAATAATTTGTTTTTTTTTCTAAGATAAAATGAATAAAATTGATGATGGTATGTTTAATGCAATTTAGCTTAAAACATTTAAATATAGTTTGGTTTTCTGTGAAAAAATCTAAAATTAAAATTAGACCCCTGATTTTTCATATTTTTTAAGTTTCCAACTGTGTGTAAGCTTTTAAAATTTAAAATAGATCATGTTTTCACATATATTATTATGCATTTTGTCCACGTCACATAGTTAACTGAGTCATAGTTAACTGATGATGACAGCAAGTACTGTCGAAACATATGTATTAAAATATAAAACTAAACGTTCACTTGACGGAATTAAATAAAAGTTTTTTAATTGTAAAATTTAAAATTCTTAATTGTTGTTTAAAATTTAGTTGGGATTTGTTAGTTCAAATAAACACTAAATTAGTCAGATGTTGCTATTGTTTATGTTTTTTAGAAATTTGGATGCCCGATTTGTACTTTTTTTTTTAATGAATTTTTTGTCAGGTCACTTATTCTTCCGCAATTTAGATTTAATCGAAGTCTGGTTGCAAAAGACAGACAAAAAGAAAAAAGAAGAGCCTGTTTTCAATTAATTATTAGAAAATACCCAGGATGCTACTAGTCCAAGTTATTTGCGGCAGAGTGCGCATAATTTTTGTAATAGAATTTACAAAAAATGGGAAAAAGCCACTGGAAGTTCTCTGCTTCCCAGTAGCAAGAGCTATTATTTGCACCAATGAAACCAATTTGCTTGTAAGAGCTGCGTCCATATTCAATCGATAACAAGGTCAAACAAACATGGTGTCAGTTCTAAGTGAAACACTTACAAGACAAACGAGGCCAAGTAAAGTGAGAAAACTTTGTTTTGAAAAAGATGGGATTAGCTCTTCATATTGGTTGTTTTGAAAAAGAATCGGCAGAGCCTCGACACAAATTGTACAAATCTGATAGATTACATCATGTACGCAAAAGTAGCCGCTTTAATACACTTTTAGATGTGTTTCATAGAGCAATGGACACATCAGATCCAATAATTTCTACGCGGTCTTTAAATAGACGCATTCAAACTAAAAAAGCGTCTCCAATTTCCTACAGAAGTGATCCGATTATTATCATACATATGTTAGATGGCAAAATTAAAAAAAATGCAGTGTTGAGAGCGCATACTTCACATAAATGCTTGTAAGAACTTTAATTGTCAGTAACTCAATTTGAAATTTTTTTAGTGTAGAGAAGAGAATTGGGGCCAATCGAAAAAAAATATTAGGATATTCGGATTCTACGGAAATTTTCGATACATTAAGTATCATCGCTATTCGATGTTGTGTAAGTTTTTGCAAATTTGTAGAGTAATGTGATTTGTTAATTTTTAACTTTGTATGAAAAAAGTTAACAAACTAAAAAACTACACAACACCGGCGTTTGTTTCTGCATGGTTTCTTAAAACTTTGAAGTTCTCTATGAAAAAGAAAGATTTTCGGACTTAAACAAAGGAATTGAAATTTAGTGACTTTTAAAAATGAGAAAAAAACATCACCTTTTATGGACTTTGATTAATTGTAACTCTACCAAATCTTATTCGATTCTCATTAACTTTGAATGGTGTGCAACTGATTTAGTTCGAAAAAAATTGATAGAAATATGGCCAAATAAATGAAAAAAGTGCAAAAAACGGGGTTTTGAGGAATAACTTGAAAAAGATTCTTAACCGAAAAAAATAGCTGACATTTTTGGAATTTACGATTCAAAATACATAAAAAAAGTATGTGAAAAACCAGATCTTCTTTTGTTTAAGCTAGTGGTATAGATAATTCAATCATAAAAAACAAATATAAAATTTTGAAAATTCGAAAAAAATAGAGAAAACTATCAGCACATCTTGAACTGCAGCTTAAAAGTTGCGTAATATAGAGTAGAATTTTCAGAAAATTTTTAAGAAAAATCAAAGGTCGATACCACTTTTCGAAAATGTCGATTTTAATCTTTAAACGTTAATAATTAGCTGATTTTTAATTCGAATTATTTTTTTCAGAAACTACATTCAAATACAAACAAATGATACCCTACTTTTAATTGATATCAATATGTGTTACTAGTCTATCGTTAATTGAAAATTTTTTGCCTTAAAATTTAAAAAACCGATTACTCAATAACGGTTTTGAATACAAAACTGCGAATTGGTGTGCTTTATGCTTTTCATACGCACTAAGACATACCAAAAATTAGCGAAATCGAAGAGGGTAGGGCCAAAACCTCAATGATTTGGCATGGAATGCCCCATACTCACCCCTTTCATGATTGAACATTTCTTGGATTTTTTTTTCTCAAATTCATTACTTTACATTGTAATGAATTTGAGAAAAAAAATGTTCAATTCAATTCCAATTCCATTATACATATGAAAAATATCAATAGGAAGGTATTTGAACATAATACAGTGGAATCGCGATAATTCGTGATCGCAAGGGACCAGCAATTTTTTACGAATTACAGGGGTTTTCGATTTAACGAGGTTTCGATTTTTTGATAAATTTTTTTTTTGCTCCATTATCAATGGCTGAAATGATATTTTGCTTTTGCAACACTGATAAAGTCTTATGAGTACGTTTATTTGCCATTTTCACGCCACACTCTCTTTTTCATACACCTCTGGTAAGCAACGAACAAACTGACCACGAAATCACAAAAAATATAAACGATGAACGTAGCCTACTATAATTGATATTGTTTTTTAAACTATAGTTACATAGAATTTTGTTTTGCATTACGAATTATAAGAGGTTGTCAAATCCAATTACGATTTACGATTGCACAAAAAAAAATACGAATTATCGAGGGGACCAAAATGTATGGAATTTTTACGAATTAAAGCGATTTTTTCAAGGGACCAACAGTTTGCTACGAATTATTGAGATTTTCGAATTAACGGGGTACGAATTATCGCGATTCCACTGTACATATACCATCAAATTACGTTATTCCATAAATCTTCTGTTTTTAATAAATTCTCCTTGGCATATTTTAATATCTTGTTTTTCTTTTTAAGGCTTGTAAGTGGTTTTATTTATGCAATTATCCCATAATAATCGCACTGGTATAACGTATGGCGAATAATGTTCAGACAAACATATTTTTCAGTGCGATTTCGTAAAGAATTTTTAAGTTCTTGTGCTATTTTGAAGGGATCTTCTTTGATTTCTTTTAATATCGAACGCTCTTTTCGCTCATTTAATATCTTGCCTTGACCTTCTCTGCTTTTATTGGCCAACCTAAACTCATCACGGAACCTCTTGATTATGTCGAGGACAAAAGATTTACATTTTTCAGCCAATTTGGCAATTTGTCTTGCAGTTTTACCTTTATAAGGTCACTTAACTATTAATTGCCTGATTTCTACAGTAGATTGCTTTCCATTTGAAGCCATTTAAAATATACTAGAGTTCGCCCGGTGGTTGAAATTTAACCATTAAAAATGCTTATGGTATTAAAAAACTGTTATAAAAAAAAAAAATATTTTTTTCCTCACTTTTAAATAAAAATTATGCTAAAATGTTGTCCTATTCCTATATATATCGCTTCTTAGAGTTCAATAAATATATCTCCATACCAAATTTCATTAAAATCGGTCCATTAGCTAAGTTGCGAAAACATATTTTCCTATTGAAGGGGTGGCACCCTCCATTTTAAAACAAATACTGTCTCCATACCAAATTTCATCAAAATCGGTTCATTAGCTTAGCTGTAAAAACATATTTTCCGGCTGGAGGCTGGTACCGTCCACTTTAAAACAAATAGCTTTCCTCAGGGTTCAATCTATCTCTGTACCAAATTCCATCAAAATCGGTTCATAAGTTTAGCAGTGAAGATGCTTTTTCCTGCTGGAGGTGCTGCCACGCCTCCAAAAGAAAAGTTGAGTATTTAGAAATCTTTTTCAGGGTTCAGTCTACATCCTAACAAAATTTCATTAAAATTGGTCCGTTAGTTTAGTAGTAACGACATATTTTGCTGTAAAAGGCGTGGCACCGCCCACTAAAAAAAAGTGTTTACTCAAGATTCAATCTATCTACGAGAACATACCAAATTTTATCAAAATCGGTGGAGTGGCACAGCCATGACACCATTTTTTCCCATTAGGCGCGATGCCACGCCTCCTTAAAAAAATTTGTGTACTTAGAAATATTTTTTTGGGTTCAATCTATATCCTTACAAAATTTCATCGAAATCGGTCCATTAGTTTAGTAGTAACGACGTATTTTGATGTAAGAGGCGTAGCTCCGCCCACTAAAAATATATATTTTTACTCAAGATTCAATCTATCTACATACCAAATTTCATTAAAATCGGTGAAGTGGCACAGCCGTGATAGCGTTTTTCCCAATTGGGGCGACGCCACGCACTCTTTAAGAAATCATAGTTTTTAATAATATTTTTTAGGATTCAATCTATCTTCAAGCAAAATTTCATCAAAATCGGTCCATTAGTTTAGCCGCAGAAACGTTTTTGCTCTTTAGGGGCGTGGCACCGCCTACTGTTGAAAAAAAAGTATACATGTCCCCCCTTCTCTTCACAACCTTTCCAAAAAAAAAAAAATTGAGGGATTATGTTATGCTATGGCTGAGAAAAAGTGGTGTAACCGTATAAACATTGCCTATTTATATATAGATTTTAAATTATTGTTGACACTGTTTGCCACTAAATGCAATTTACGACTGAATATGACAATAAACGCAGTTCTAAAATGCCTTTCTATAAAATAACGGTATATTTAGCATTGCCATTTTGCTTTGTCCGATAATTCGTTGCTCACAAGATATTGAACTGTTTTTGTTTTTTTTTTTTTTATTTAAATTTACAGTTATTATTAAACAAGTTGTTGTTTTTTTTCATTGTTCAGAGGGATAATTATATGAAGTTTAAATAAAAGCGAAAAAACAACATATTTTGCATGTTTGTTCTTAAGTTTAGAGCACATTTATATCCAACAAAGTCTTTAAGGCTTTAAGGCTCAACTGAGTGATTCTTAGTTTTTTCTTGCTCGGGTATGCCAAATTTATTCAGTATCAGCACTAAAATTCATCAATACTTTCTCGTGTTTTTCTTGTATAATGATTTGGTTGTAACTTTGATATTAAAAGCATCTTTGCTGGTGAGTAAAAATTAATGTGATCAAACCTCACAGCTACGTCGTATTAAGCCGATATCACGTAGGATAATTTTGTAATATCTATATTTCTTTTCTTGTAGTAAAAGGCGTTCTTCTCCTCATCTAGCCATGAGATCCTTTTAGTTAATTTCAAGTATATTACTTATTTAGATAACATTATAGTACTTTCGGAACAAAAGTGTTCGGAGTTTTGCTTATTAAATTTAACAAGGCTCTCTCTCTCTCACAGACGCAATTAGTGTGAGAAACATGTACCGAATTTTTCCATCCAAAAATGTACTGAGTTATATGCTGTCGTATCGATAACAAGAAGAAAATCGTAATCATTCGTATATCTTTTATAATAGAATTTTTCCAGGTAGACAGTATCTTATACAGGATTACTGCATATTATACAGTATTACTTTTAAAATCACTAATATGGATGTTTAAGAGTTCCTTTAAGGAAGCGAAAAAGAGTACGAGATGTTTCATCCTGTTTCTAGCTTTAGAGAGTAATTGTTGATCTTTCAAGGCGTAGTATTGATGATATTGATATTCTGGTACTAGTACTGCATAAGTTATAAACATTATGAAACTTCTTTGGAATACTTGTAGTTTTATAAGAAAAAAATTTAGTCTCTTATTGCTTTAATAAACTTTAGATTTGATTATTTTATAAAAAAATTTATGTTTTCTATATTAGGCTTAACAGGTAAGCTTACATCATTTGGAAGTCACAGTCTATTTTAGTAAGTTCTTTTAACAAATCTACGGTTTCAAAAACATTTGGATGAAGGCTGAATTTAAAATATCTATTACATTAATTTGCACAAGAGAATATTTATTAGTAAGTTATACAAACCAAGCAAAAATTTCGTTTATAATGGTAATAATCTCGACAACTCTTGTAACGTCTTATATTGTATACATTTGAATCAGAGATTTTTTTATTTAATAATGTCTGAAATCGATTTTTTTTTTTAAATGAGCTTTATCAACTAATTTCTTTCACACCAATTTGCTTTTTCATCAAAGTACTAATCTACATACTGTTTCATTTCATATATGTTTCCGATTTCTACATTAGCCCAATTTTAAATTATGCAATTGCAAATCTTTGCAGCGAATTGTGAGCGATTTTTTCATGTTCACTTTGCAACGCTTGTTGCAAAACAAAAAAAAGCTGATTTGGAGAAAAATAATGGCTTGATTCTGTTTAAATTCGTTTAAATTGTGATTGTGTAATTGCCATTACGCAGAAGTCGTGTTTTTCTTTTTTTATTTTGCGCTTCTATTTTTTTCAGATGTCAGCTGACTGAATGTCAAGCAGTATTGCATTTGCTACAAATGCTTTAGGGTTTGACTGTAGCATTTTTGCAACACCGCAGCATTTACAAATGTGTATAGTTTGCTGTTGCCATTGCAAACTTTGCAATAATATTTTGCCAGGCACCCAACCAGTTATGACTTTTATAATAAAAGTTTTGAAAAAAAGTTATTATTTGACTTTTTTATTATTTGAAAAATAATTTCAGGTAAATGCTGACTTTTATTTTTTCAGTCAAATGATAACAGTTAAATTGAGCCAAATATTTTTTTTTCACGAAAATAAAAGACTTTGCTAAATAACAAATAAACCGTTAATCCAATTGAAGTAAGTTTAGTGTCAACTAGGGGTGGCAATCCCGGGATCCCGGGATTCGCTCTAAATATAGGCTAAAGTAATCCCGGGATTACAAAGAGGCAATCCCGGGATTTTCGGGATTAGAAAAAAGTTTTATATTATATAATAAATATTCTTTTATATGACATATTTAAGTACAAAACCTGCAAAATAATTGTTTTCAATACATTTGATGTGCATGAATTATTATTGCATCCTGCAAAATGCACTTCAATTGTCTCTGAACCTTAAATTGAGTAAAAATATTTTTTTTTTATTGTAGCAATTTTTTGTTTAAGATTTTCTTAAAAAAAATGTGACATAGCAAGCAAAAAGAACTTTTTTGATAGTTTGACTAATTTTAAGAATTTTTTACTAAGTGCGATTTGTATTGAAAATTGATAGTTCACTAGAAAAATGATATAATGTGAAATTTAGACTAAAATTATTTTTATCAATAACGGAATTACTAAAAATGCAATAGAAAAACAACATAAGCAAAACATATCTATTTTTATAATAAAATACAAATCTGCAACAAAAAATTTAAGTTCTAAGATATAATTAAACTTTTGTCTGAAGCTTTTTTTCTGACAACTTAAATGAAGCTCACTTATGGGTGCGTCTACTGAGAGCGAGCCATTCGGTGCCACTAAATGCCATCACTGTCACATTTGAAGAAGGTGATAAAGTATTAATCAAGTACAAAATGTGGTACACGAATTTTTAAATGTAAAAATAAAATTGATAGTTTGGTCATAAATGCTTGATTATCCTCCATCATCTTCTTTTAATAGTGACTATCTTCTACTAGTCAAACTTAGTAAATGTGATTTAGATGTATTAACACTCGAAGTGTTCTAAGTCAATTTTTAAGCTATTATTTTTTCTATTATTTTGAGTTCTTATTCTTCATTGTTACGCTGTGAAATAAGGCAATTTTAATTTTATATCGTATACAATAGTATAAACTTCTCGTTTTTTTTTTTGTAGTTTTGTATGCATTTACTAGAACTATCATTCCCGGAATCCCGGGATTGGAAACTTCGATCCCGAAAATCCCGAAACTCAAAAAAGCTCCGGGATTGCCAGCCCTAGTGCCAACCCATTGGTCTAGATTTCTAGAGTTCAAAAATATATGGTTTATATGGCATTAAAAGTTTCGGTTATAACAAGCAAAGCAAAAACCAGTTACATTTTGATGCAGCATTTTAAAGAAAATTTTGTCTACTTTTTTTCTATAGAGCAATACCTGCTTCTATCTCTAACCCAAAAAAAGTTATAGGCAAAAAAACAAAAAAAGTGAAAAAAAACTAAATTTTTGATTTTTTTCTTTTTTTGTTTAAACATTTTTGGCATAAAAAAAAATGTTCCAACATTTTTTAAATAAACCATTTCTATGAGAAATTTAATTCTCTACAAAAAGTCTTATATGAAGTACATATGTCGAAATTTTGCTTCGTTTGCAAGGCATATTGAAAAAACTAAAAAGGGTCCACTTTCGCCCATATCTCTGATTTCCACCCTGTCATTTAATAGCACTCCACGTTTTTTTTCTTCCTAAATGACCCATTGACCGATTCCTGCAATAAAAACCGGTGAACGTCTTAGTTCCTTACTGCCCTGTTTTTTACGACATACATAATCAATAGCTTATTATGAGAAAAAATTGAGAAATTGTTTTTGCTAAAGAAAAATTATCAAATAATTTTCTTTAAACTTACAAAAGAAGTTTCTGTAAGCTATACATATATAAAAACTTCAATGAAAAAATTCAATTGTTCTGTCTGATTGATACAATTGCTTTCAAATAAGCAAAAAGTCTATGCAAGCAATATTTGTTTAGATGGGAACCTGAATGTAACTGGTTTTTGCTTTGCTTGTTATTACCGAAACTTTTAATACCATATAAGCCATATATTTTTGAACTCTAGAAATCTAGACCAATAGATTGGTACTAAACTTACTTCAATTGGATTAACGGTTTATTTGTTATTTAGCAAAGCCTTTTATTTTTGCCAAAAAAATATTTGGCTCAATTTAACTGTTATCATTTGACTGAAAAAATAAAAGTCAGCATTTACCAGTTAATATTGGGCTTTTATCCAAAAAGTTGGATAAAAGGCATCCAGGACTCTTATAGAGAATGTCCTGTGGATCACAAGGACATCGAAAATTTTCCTCTGCGAAAATATTTTGTCCTTGAGTTTTTAATTGTTGTTTAATACCATAACTGTTATTTTGGGTCCCTGTATTTTGTATATGCTCTGGATTGTGAATTGGGCTATTGTAATACTATGTGGCATTTTAACCTTAAGTTCCGAGTAATGCTGCGTTTTTATGTTATCTTTCTTGATCTTCTACTATCGCATATCACAGAGGATATCACATGCTATAAAAATAGCAATGTATGCCTATTCACTCTCGCGTTCGTCAACCGCATTAGGTTCTGCTCGCATGCTTTTTCATTCTTACAAAAATTTGATATTAGAAGATCAAGAAAGATAACATGAAAACGCAGCATTACTCTTCATATCGTTCTATTGCATTTTATCGTTCAGCGCATTTATAAGACACTGATGGTTAAGTTGTTTTCCAATGTCCATCGAAATGGATAAGCAGTAAGGAATACAAATCATGAAATAACCCCAGTTTAAAAATTTGGGCCTCATCTCGAGATCTGGTTTCTCATAAACTGTTTTTGTATGCATTTTGGGGCGTAGATTCCAAACATGCCAATTATTATTATTTTTTTTTTCTTAAGAATCTTTTTTGAGATATCCCAAAAAAAAAAACAGGTCTTTTATACTTTTTTCATTTATTTGAGCATATTTTCATCAATTTTTTTGTTCGACCTAAATCAATTGTACACCGTTCAAAAGGACGGTTTACTTCTACCCACTCGGCTTGTAACATTTCAGAAAGTTTCACTACGTAACGTACCAGAAATGTTTCATTTGAAATATTGCAAGCGGAGCATTACAGAAATTTTCGTTATATATTTCAAATGTACTGTTTCACATGAAATCATTCTAAACTGTTTCTGAAGTTTTTGGAAGGTTCCAGATTTAACGTTTACTGAAGTTTTTTTAATGAAATCTATATACACAGTAAAAAATCATAGTATACTTTTTATTCCCTTAAGTATTGATGTTAAGCTATTTTGGTATTAAGTTCAAAATGTGTTTCAAAAAAGTTTTAAATTTATTGCAATAGGACTTAATCTTAACAAAAACAAGTTTTATGACGTCATTTGTTCGCACAGTCCGACTGCGTCCAATTTTTTTTCAATCTTCGAGAATCTCGTTTCCTTATATCGTTTTATTGTGTTATGTATGAATTTTTCTGCTTTTCCGAGTGGTTTTAGTGTTTTTATGATGTCACAATTTATATTATTTTTTTTAAAAAAATGTATAACTAAGTTACATTTACCTTCCATGGCGCTTCTGAGTTTGATATAAAGAATATTTTTTTCTGCCTTGTACTTTTGTTGTGTACAGTTAAATTTTGAAAAGCAATGCATCCTTAGATTATAAAAAAAATCAGATTTTCATTTTCTGCCGAATTGTTTTTGTCCTACGAAACAACTTTTGCATTCGGAAATAATTGAATGATAGAAAAATTAATTTCTAGTCAGGACTAAAAAATATTTCCAATTATCTGTACTTTCAATCAACTATGATTTTTCATATTTGACATTAGTTTAACTGTCAGTTGAACTGGACAAGATTATAAGTCAAAAGTGAACTGCAAAAGAGTACACCCAATTCTGTTTCTATACGGTCTTTTTTTACACGGTTTTGATTTAACACGGTCTAGAAAAAATAATTTGATTCCGTTTTTTAACGATTTTTTTCGATTTAGCACGGTTTAAAAAAGCTATTTGATTGAAAACTTAAAGGCAAACATTTTTACTAACCGTAATCTTTTAAAAATTTAGTTTGGCAATTCTCCTTTCAAACTTATTTTCATAAGTATGTATAGTATATGTACATACCTTTCAGTCTTTTGTTTATTTTCAATAAAATTGAATGTGTCTTATATAAGCTGTTGACTTAGTAATATAAAAAAAGTTTAAATCGATATTCATGAATCATGATACTTATTAACGAACTGCTAGTTGAGAAAGTTCTAAGTGAAGAAAAAATCATAGGTGTTGCCTTAGAGACTGTTGATTCTAGAGAAAACAGTGACAATGATGAACCGGTTCAACCAACCACAAACTTAATTCTAGAGGGTCTTCAACTATTTATTAAATTAGGAAATCATTTCGTCACAAACGATCCTATTGGCGAAAGGGCTGCACAGTTTCAATGTGATCTGAAGTCTTGCATGGCTCGTTATCATGAATTATACAAAGAGCTATCCAAAACTGGATCACAACGGCTTATAGCCGATTTTATTGTCAAATGCAGTGCCATCCAATCAGAAAAAGAAAATCCTAATCTTGTTGAAGATATCACAGAGAGAACTTCACAATTGGAACGTGATAATGACGTACAAAATATTTCGAATGATGATAGCGAGTTTGAGTCATTTTTCGCAAGCGACCGCGTATGATATCCGATGTTGATAGCGAATAGAGCTATGTTATTTCCAGCACTTTGATTTTCTCTTAATTTTTTGTTTATTAATTGAACTTCTATATTTTTATATTTATGTTTGGAACCCATCCCCTTTTTTCTATGTACTTCATGTCTTTTTTTACACGTTTTTTTTTACAAGGTTTTACCTGGAACGTATCTACCGTGTAAAAACAGAATTAGGAGTAATTTCATAATGGTATTTGAAAAAAAATTTATTGAACCATATTGAACGTATTTTGCAGATAGGACACAATAATTTTTAAAATGTTTTTGATTTGTATAAGTTAGGCCGTTTGCACTCCGAAACTCCACGTAAAAGGTATGATACGTGTGATCCAAAACAAACAGATTTTTTTTTTTGATGCGTGAAAATGTTGTTGGCGAGTGGAGAAAACTGGTATGCAGAAAAATCTATGGTATAGTGTTTTGACTAAGCCGTTACGTCACGTGACACGCTTATGCTAGTGTCATATTTTGACAAAAGCTTCTTAGCTAAGTATTAAGCGGGTTTTGATAAGCGAATAGTCGTTGTTTTCGTATTACTAAAAAGAGTATACTGGAACTTGTAATACTTATTAGTATTATCTATATGGGACGTTCTTTTACAAACCGAACGAATTTTGACGAAAACTAATCGACACATTTTTGATTCGGCTGAAATTTTTTTTATGGGTTCTGTATCGAAAAAGTAGAGATACGTGTTCGAGGATTTTTTTTTTTTTTTTTTTTTTTTTTACAAAATAGAGCGAATTTTAATTTTGACAATTTCGTGATTTTTGGCATGGAAGCTCACTTTCAAAAATTCGTAACTCCGGTTCTGTTTAAGTTAGAAAATTGATTTTGTTTTCATTTTAAAGCTAAAAAAACGAACTTTAAGAAAAAGTTTTATCAAAAAACTATTAACAAATTAATATTGTTATAAACAATTTAAGTGTTTAAGTCAATTTTTAATAATTTCCCCCACCCTCCATCAAATTTTTAATGCAACCATCGTGTCTTACGTCAAATTTCCTATCAGAAACGTATTTTTTTTAATGGGAAAACTGTTATTACTATTAGAAATAAATTAATTTATGTAGTGCGGCACTTATTTGCACGCGTATTCCACACTAATTTATAAATTTGGGGTTCATCTCGAAATCTGGTTTCTCATAAACTTTTTTCTATGTATTTTGGGGCGTAGATTCCAAAAATGGCAACCATTTTTTTTCTTAAGAATCGTTTTCGAGATAACCCCGAAAAACCCCTTTTCCATGAATATTTGTTCGACTCAAAAACGCTACAGCATTCAAAAGATATTTGTATTCCCTTTCTAACAATATACCGTTTGTCTGAATTGGATAAGATTTGATGGAGTTACAAGCGCTCAAAGTCCAAAAAAACTGACTTTTTTGGTCTTTTTTAAAAATCACTGAATTTTAATTGCTCCATTTGAATAAAAAAAAAAAATTTTTTCATATTTTTAGAATATCTTTTGCAAATATTTGAAGTGTAATTTTGCGGAAATCGTACAAAAAATTTAGAAGTTATTCGAAAAAACAGTAAAAACTTGCAATAAAATTGAATGAAATCACATACATTCTGTATGTGTGTGTAGTTTTTTACTTTGCCTTTAAACAATTTTCTGAGCGTTCAGATTTTGTGAGTCTGAAATGATTCTTATTTTTGAGATTTTTCCGGACCCCCTCCCCCTATTTTGACTCACATAATTTATGGACTTAACCTTATAGTACTAAAAAACTGAACTGGAAAAAGTAATATTTTGTCATCGCTCCAAAAATGTAAGTCATAGTATATATCATGTTAATATATCCCTACCACTATCTCTTTGCCGTCCTTAGGGCGCAATCTCTCTCCACACCAAATTTCATCAAAATCGGTTCATTAGCTTAGCTGTGAACACATATTTTCCGACTGGGGGTTGGTACCGTCCACTTTAAAACAGATAGATTTCCTCAGGGTTCAATCTATCTCTGTACCGAATTCCATCAAAATCGGCACATTAGTTTAGTAGTGAAAACGATTTTTCCTGTTAGAAGTGCTGCCAAGCCTCCTAAAAAGAATTTAGTTTTTCGAAATCTTTTTTAGAGTTTAGTCCTTACAAAATTTCATCAAAATCGGTCTGTTAGTTTAGTAGTAACGACGTATTTTCCTGGAAGAGGAGTGGCACCACCCACTAAAAAAATATATTTTTACTCAAGATTCAATCTATCTACATACCAAATTTCATCAAAATCGGTGAAGTGGCACTGCCGTGATACCGTTTTTTCGCATTTCGGGCGATGCCACGCCCTCTTTTAAAAATTATATAATCTTTCTTAGGATTCAATCTATCTTCAAACAAAATTTCATCAAAATCGGTCCATTAGTTTAGCCGCAGAAACGTTTTTCCTCTTTAGGGGCATGGCACCGCCTACTGTTGAAAAAAAGTATACATGTCCCCCCTTCTCTTCACAACCTTTCCAATAAAAAAAAATTTAGCGATTATGTTGTGCTATGGCTGAGAAAAAGTGGTGTAACCGTTTAGACATTGCCTATTTATATATAGATACGATGTAGAAACTTCTCCAGAAAAGCTCGCTAGCTTGCGTTCCTTTTATTTGGCTCCAATCGATGTGAAAAGGCGAGGGATAAGGTGAAAAAATTTGATTGCTCTAATTATAGATAATATCGAAAATGGAAAGAAACAATTATTTTAAGTCTCTTATCCATCCTAAATTCATGTTCCTCCTTTTCCAATCTATTGGTCCAATACGTTATATATTCTCTTTAAATAGGGCCAAACAAATGACGAGGTGCAACTAGTGCTTCACCGAGAACCGATAAAAATCGTTATCGTTCTCGGTCACGATAACGAGACCATGTCAAAACAATTATTTCTCGTATGATTTCTCATAAATCGCTTTCGGTTAGATTTATTATTATATACTGATTACACATTGTTCAAAATGGTGGATATATTATTAAACAATAGAAAGTACATTGCTCAATTGCTTGGAAGTCGACTGCAATAATTGTGAAAATTGATCCTGGCTGGTACATGTATCGTATCCGTTGAAGATATAAGGTACGAAAAAAACATGTTTGTAAAAAAAATCTTACGTTTTTTGCTCGTAGTTTATTTTAAAAATGAATGCTGTTGAAAAATTTTGACTTAACACACTGAACTGAACTAATGGAAAAGATAAGAGCTTGATGAAAACTAAATTTTAATTTTTAAATCTCCTTAACCAATTGTATTTAAGCAAACATGTGTATGTAAATCGCTTTCGTTGTCTACTTACAACGAAATAAAAAGATCTTCACAAGCGCTATTATATTGAAATAGATAGAATTCAATTCCAACAGAATTTAAGATTTTCATTCTCGCATATCATTTTCAAATACGTAACTAATACTTAAGTCTTCAACCTCTAATCTTTCGTCACTAACGTCGTGCGTACTACTCTTAAAACGAATAACTCAAATGAGTTTTCGATAATTACCATTGAAAAACGAAATTCTTACATTACAATTTAATTAAACACCTACGTTTACAAGCATATAAAGTCTAATTCAATACTGTACTAGTACTGGATGACGGGAACTTAACGATTTTATTTTTTTCTAAAGGAACTAGCAGCAGGAACTCAACTACTCAGTAAGAGTGACTGCAACCACCCACACCTGACACCAAATTTTTTGTAATCATAATTTAAGGCAAGACAACTTAAGTCCTATTTATAAGATTTTTAAATATAAATTTTTTTTTTACAATTTTTATTTATAAAACTTTTATTCATAAGACTTTTATTTATAAAACTTTTATTGATAAATCTTTTATTTATGAAACTTTTATCTATAGGAGTCTTCTTTGTTTTGCACTTGATAAACCCGAAACCCAGTTTGAAGTACTCATGAGCGGAACGAAAAAGGAGCGAGTCTAGAATTTAGGACATGGTTGTACTTGTGCAGGATAATCAAGTTATGCCAAACTAAATAAATGATTTGTATAGACATATTAAACTGAACAGGCTGCATGTTAATTAGTTTTGTGTTTCATTGCAATATCGCTGGAGTCTTATTATCCAGCTTGGAATGTAAGTCCAAGGAATCTTAAAATGGTCTGGTAGGCTAATCAAAGGCATCTCGGTCTTACATCGAAAATAGCCGATAGTGATCAAACTTTATTCATGCAGTAGGACAGGACTTCTCACGCTTCTACAGTTAACGCTCTAACGACTCCATTTCCGTGCCAGATGGCACTCCAAGTTTCTTTTTCAAGCTGCATAATGGCTCTTTCTAGAAATTTTCTTTTTTGGTAATGCTTATTTTTAACAGGCAGAAAGCAATGTGTTAAATTAAAAAAAATGTATTTCAAGCAAATTTCTGTTATTTCTGGCATACCACGACGTAGCCATTTAGGCTGTATTTTATTGCTTATGATGATATTATGCTTATGTTTCCTTAAATTCACCTTACTCTCAATATCTGTTACAATCTGACCTGATGAGCCTGACTGTATGGCGTCACATTAACTGTGTGAACTTTAATTTAAGTAAATGTAAGAAAATAACATACTCAAGAAAAGATTTCCTAAACACAACATACGGCGTCAATGACTTGAAAGAGTTAATAGATTTAAAGACCTAGTTGTTACACTTGAGCTCAAACTTCAATGTATCACTCATATAAAACTGACTGTCAATGAATCGAAAGCTGTACCATCGTCTTTATACGTCCCTAGCCAGACCTATACTAGAATATGTGTCAATGGCTTGAAATCCACAATAGAATAAATGTACAAGTGTTCATATTGCGACCAGTTTGAGTTAGTCCAAAAGCTATTTTTGTTCTATGAATTTCAAGGACTACCGTGGAACCTTATCCAGAACTTGCCATTTACTCGTCCAAAACTAATTCATCTACCTTAATTAAAACAACAGAAGAACCGGGGAACTATCAATTTTAACGAACCAAGCAGAGATTCAAGTAGTATCGTTCACCGAAAATATTTCATTGTAGCTCAAACTATGCACTGCTTAGTATTTTCCGAAGTATCTGCAACGGTTCTTATAGTTTTTATTCTTTTAATGATTATGTCGGACATTCAAGACTAAAAATTGTTTTGTACTTAGACTAATAATTCATATACATATATCTAAATTTGCATCGCTTAAATTTGTTAATATGTATTGCTGATTATATCTCTCGCTCATGAATATTCGCCAATCCGTACGTTAGGCGATTGCGCCTCTCACGCGTTTGAGTGGCTAGTGGGATAGCAGGTATAGTTTGCAAAAATAGTTATTTCTTTTAAAGCACCGAATAACGATGTGATATACTCATATGTATCTAAAAGGTAGGTCCGGGTACTATCCTGTACCGTAATGTAATAGTTTTTGCAAAATCCCCATCTGCAGCCTAGTGCTTTATTATAAGAGAAAAGCGCCACTTCGGCGTTTTTACTTGCTCTGAAATATTGAGCTCCCAACGAGATTTACTATCTGGAATTGGCCCCAAAAACCCGGCACTTTTACCATAGACAACCCTCAAAACAATTGATAACGATTGGTAGAAATCACGGGACACTTTAAGAAAATTACCATGCAGCTTAGTGAGAATTAACCCTTGAACCAGTCTTTTTGGCAGTTAGAATGCTTGAAGCTCCTAACAGTATGCCACTTAAGGTTAAAGGGAACTTTAAGCTTTAGCGTTGCAACCATGTCCTTGCAGAAAAATTAGCATAGTAGTGGTGAGATCATATGGTTTGGCTATTTTAAAAATTTTGAAAAGAAATTTTCTGTGTACGAATATATTTTTTACATTGTCATATATACAACCAATTAATTTATTATATTAAAGAAAAATGTTTCCTGATGTTTTTTTTTTTTTCTTTTCTTTTTTCTCTGCATTTTATCTTCTACAGCCATAACGATGAAGAACGTTTCTGGTCCAATGCTACTGTCGATGACTGGGCCAAGGAAATGGCTGGCATGCGTATTATTATCGAGAAATTCGCCAATATCACCGACAATTCTGTAGTGGGTGTGCGTGCTCCTTACTTGCGTGTTGGCGGCAACAATCAATTCACCATGATGGAAGAGCAAGCTTTTCTCTACGATTCAACAATTACAGCACCTCTCTCAAATCCACCACTCTGGCCATACACTATGTACTTCCGTATGCCACATAGATGTCATGGTAACCTGCAGAGTTGCCCCACTCGCTCGCATGCCGTTTGGGAAATGGTCATGAATGAACTGGATCGCCGTGAAGATCCCAATAATGATGAATATCTGCCCGGCTGTGCTATGGTTGATTCATGCTCAAACATTTTATCTGGTGATCAATTTTACAATTTCCTCAATCACAATTTTGATCGTCATTATGATCAGAATCGTGCACCACTAGGTCTTTATTTCCACGCGGCCTGGTTAAAGAATAATCCAGAATACTTAGATGCCTTCTTGTATTGGATTGATGAAATTTTGGCGAACCACAATGATGTCTACTTCGTTACAATGACACAAGTTATTCAATGGATGCAAAATCCGCGCACTGTTAGTGAAGTCAAGAACTTCGAACCATGGAGGGAGAAGTGTGTTGTCGAAGGTAAGCCAGCCTGTTGGGTGCCTAGCTCCTGCAAATTGACCTCGAAGGAAATTCCCGGTGAGACCGTGAATTTGCAGACATGTGTGAGATGCCCGAACAACTATCCATGGCTCAATGATCCAACCGGTGATGGTTTCTTCTAAGTCATTAAAAGTTTAGATAGAGAAGAAGGGTGATACAAAGAAACAATAAGCAGAGTAAAAAACATCAAAATTTTAAAGTGCCCTTAGAAAAATAGCTGTGAAAAAATTTCAAATAATTTTCAACGATAATTTTGGAAAAGAACCAAATATAATAAATTTTCTTAAACTTTGTAAATATTTTTCATTCAGTTTCAAAAAAAAGTGCTACCAATACTCATTACTGTCAGTTAACCCTTGAGTGTTATTTGTACGTACGGGTAAATTTGAACCGGGAGTTATGTAACAAACTTACTAATAGTACATAGGGGCCCTTAGGCCCTTAAGCACTCAATACATAATTCTGTCGCAAACGCAAGGGCTAAGCAATTTTTCAGCATATCGCTGACATCAATTAGTTTTTAAGCTTTCCTAATACAACTTTTACGTTCTTCTACTCTTTTGTTTTTTATTATTTTTGTTGCAGTTTTTATTCTCTCTTAAGATGAGAACAAGAACAGCAACAAAGCAAGTTTGTATAACTTATTACACAATCAAGACTTTGACTGACTTTGAGCTGTGAAAAAAAAATTTTTATGTAAAAATTTTTTAATTTTGTTACAGTTTAAAGTCGTTGCTGTGTTAATTTAGAAATAAAAATTAAAATACAATTTTAAACAACCTTTTTGGTTTACAATTTTTTTAATGCATAAATTGAATTTTCAACCAAAATATTTTTTTGACAAAATTTCTTATATATATTGCCGCGAATGCAAAAATCTGACAAATTGTTTAATATGTAGTAATATATGTTATGTTATTGAAATATATATTTAAATGCTTTTTATTACATAATTTTAAATGAAAACTACAAAACTCAATAGAAAAATAAAAAAAAATTTAATAAAAAATCAAATTTTAAGATTGTTATTTAATTATTTCAGCTGAATAAGTTAAAATTTTAAATGTTAAATTATATATATCGTTCATAAATAGCTGCACTGCGGGAACTTCGATCAGAAAGCAAATACATCTTTAGGATTGATTGAAGAATAAAATATAAAAAAATCGAAAAAAAGGATAAATTTTATATCGAAGATATTTTGAGAAGACTCAAACCATGCACGCGGATTATTTCATGTTAAGGAATTGGTTGCCGATTAAATATGTTGTTTTTCAAGACATAAGGGGATCTATATTTCCCCGATTTGATTAAAAAAATTTTTTTACGAAGTTATGGCCATTTTAGTTATGCCCATTTTAGGCTGAAAATTTTTAAAAAAAACGGCATTTCCTTTTGTCTTTTGATTCTTATAGAATTTCTTATTCTCTGTTATAATCTTTAAAAAAATTTCAAAATAGTTCAAAATTAGCAGAGTTATAGCGCTTTTTATGAGATAAAACAAAGTTAATTTTCTGAAAAACCCCACCTTTTTTTCGCTTGAAATTTTATTTTTTACTTGTACTAATATAAGAAAGAGATGATATGAGTTTAATGCGCGCTTAAAGATATTTGGGGTGAGGAGAGTTTTTTTTTTCCAAAAAAAATATTTAAATTTTTGTTTCAACCTGATACTACTTCCTTCAGCTTATTTTTAATAATATCATTTAGTACTGTTTTTTCTCTTTAAAATGAGTTTTCAGGTGGTAATCTGCGATGTTTCCTCGCAAAGTTACAGTCATTTGAAAAAGACTTGAATTTGATCCCCTACGACCAAACAATATTAACCAACCGGCTACAAATTTTTTTCATCTTTATCGTATGGGATCAAATTCATGTCTTTTTCAAATGGTAAAAAATTTTTTTTATCCTTTGAAAAACAACATATTCAATCAGCAACCAATTCCGTAACATAACATAATCATAAATAATTCCATAGATTTTGAGAAATTTCGTTTCAGAAAATTTTCGAGCTAAGTTTAACATATATTTTTGAAATTGATTTTTTTAAGTTTAAATAAACAATATATAAATCAAAAATATCGGAGCAGAAAGTCAAAAAAGTGAGCAGTTATTATTGCAGGAACGATATCTGTTTACATTGGACAAAACAACCTCTTTCGATCTACGGTAATAACTCAATATAGCGTAAGTCTAACATTGAAACAAAGAGCTTATATTATACTGAATTATTAGCGTAGATCGAAAGAGGTTGTTTTGTCAAATGTCCACAGATATGTATGTATATAAATAAATATAAAAATATTATTATTTGAAAGGAAATTGATTCTGAACGCACTATCGTAAGTACATATGAAATCCTTAGTGCAAAAACCGGGTAAGCATATTTTTGGAATATTAACAAATAGCTGAAAACAAGAGAAAAATATTAATTTAATTTGGTGCAATTACATAAATTAACTGTGTATTCGTAAAAATTTTGAATTAAATGGTTTTTGCTTCAAAAATGTTATTATTTATTATTATTCTTGGAATAATCTTGGAGAAATCCAAGAGACACATTTGTTTACTTTTTAACGAGCATATAATTAATTTATCTAAAATAAACATTGGTTGGTTTGAGCTGAGACTCAAACATGCGAAGTTGAATATTCAAATCTATATTCTGAAACATGAAGCAGATAAATAATTTCACTTCCAAGTGAAATTGAAACGAAATCACATGAATTTTATATTTGGTGTATGTACATTTCATTTTTAACTTTCGAATTTCACTATATATTTGCTTTTCAATTTCTTAAACTGCAATTGTGTTCAGTTTTTAATTCTGTTTTTGTTATTTAAGGAATTTGATAATTGCAATGCAAATTTTTTTCGCATCCGATAGATATCAGTTGTTATGAACATGCATACATACATATGTACATATGTATATAAATTTTATGAGAAATCGAAACGAAATCAAAAGTGACAACTAATTCGGTTTCTAGAACTTTTCCTGAATATAGGTTTTAGTGAGTAGTAATTTCTATTTTGTGTGCTCACACGATCTGTCTAAAACAATAGTGAATATAAAATAAAAAAAATTATTATTTTCTTAGTCATGTTTAGGGAAATTTTGTATTATTCGTAGTTGTGTATAACTGTCACCTTATTATTATTTTTACATTACTGCTTGTTTGTTGAAATTATGTATAATGGAGGTTTATATCGTACTGTTGGCAGAAATCTTTAAATATGTTTGCAGTGAGCTCTGTACCTTGGTACCAGATTATTTTAGTTCGGATACATTTGCATTGGTTATGAATTTCATTAAATTCAGCATTATGGAATGACGATAAGACTCCATTATCTTTTAAACCTTTAAGTTCCCAGTAGCATCAGGGGAAGTTATGAAGACAAAAATCTAGCTTACAAAACAGTGATGTCTTTTAAATAGATGTGTATAAAAATTAATAAGATACCTTTGTAGTGAAATTTGCTTTTATAATATCTTGCTAGAACAAGATATAAAATCATGATAAAGAGACCGCATGTCTTTTATGTCTCAATACTGTAGCCATATAAGTCACTTGAAAAACATGACGTTTGATGTTTTTAGAGACACACGAGATAGGGCACATTATTGCTCATTTTTTTGTCGCTTTACCAAAACAAATGAGAGAAAGATTCTGCTTTGACATGCATTATAATATATGACAGGTAGGCTTGTAGGTAGCGCGCAGGGCTATGAATCGCTGGGACATGGGTTCGAGACTGACTTTGCAAGTTTGTAAATCGTAAGTAAAAATTAAATTGGATGATAAAATCAAATTAGGTATAATAAAGTTTCTACAATTTACATATTAATGAAATAATTTGATAGTAAAATAAACTGAAACAACTGTGCAAAATTTAATGAAGATCCTTAAAAAAAAAAGTAAGAAATTTTTATAGAAAAAACAAAATTTTTAATTAGTTTTTAGATATTTATATTCTGAACACTAGCCATTATTAATAAAAAAATAAAAAAAACCAAAAAAATTGCTGGGTATTTTTTATAACTAAAAAACAAAGTGCAAGTTTTTTCTGGGACAGTCCTTATATATAACAAAGTTTTACACGACACTTTTTTTTAATGTTTTTAAGGTGTCTTTCAAACAGCTCAGAAAGATACTTTACCGAGTCTCTTGAAAAATAACATTGAGGGGAAAGTGTCTTTATACTTCTTATAAAGAATTTATATACAGTGAAAGCTCCCGTGGGCGGACACCCACGGTTCCAATGAAATCAACCGTCCACGGGAGATGTCCGCCCATCGGAATGTAGGTCTTTCTACTTGTCTTTAAAAGACCTTTAAAATAAGCTATAAGACCTTTTTATGATATAGGAACGAACATTTTTTTAAAAGAAAATAAAAATAACTCCTTCAGGTGTATTTTTTCTGCATTTTTAGTCACACGAAAAATTTGGGCGTAGTTTGACAACAGTGGGTGGCGTCCAACTAAAAATCCCAAAACGCTATATCTTTGCACTTAAAGAAGTCGGTTTTTTCATAAAATTTCAACGAAATTGGACATAAACTCTGCCCGCGCCGCACAGTGGCGCCTTTTGCGATTTCGCGTTGCTAAAATCATAACTTTTGAACGGGTAAAGATATTTGAGTAAAGTTTTTTGATTTTGGTTGGTAATTTCTGTAGATATGACATATGTAAGATTCAGGTTTGAGTCTTAGCTATAAATACTTTTAAAAAGAGGTGAAAGTCAAAATTTTGAAATTTTTGGTTTTTAGTGGTATGAATACATAAAAAAATATTTTTTTTGTATAAATTTTAGTGCGCTTTATTCAGTTAATGAACTTTAAATAATTTAAAAATTTTTTAAATACTTTTTTAAAAAAAAATTTTTCTAATTTTTACTAATTCATTCATTTGCATTAATTTTTTTATCTCTTAACATAATTTATAAACAGTCTTTCTCAAAGGCTAGAAAAGTTTTAAATTAGGTAATTATATAATTAGGTAATTATAAATTAGGTAATTTCCTTAAAAAATCAACAAAAATCTTCAATTCTATAAAAATATCATCATTATTTTGGATATCTAAGAAACTTAAAACACTACTACAGAATTTATCAGTCAGTTCTTTTCGTGACCTAACGTGCCTAAGTGATGAAATCACTTGGGCTTCTTCTGATAATTCTCCCATGGGTAAGGCTTGATAATTTGTCCAATATGAGCTAAGGTATTATGGACAGAGGGGGTCAGTAATTTTTGGCTGTATTTATGTTCTAATATGTCTGCAGTTTCCTTGGTATACTTTTAAAATTTTTCTACTTTAACGGGTTCTCTATATAATAGTACGTTTAAAATAACTTGTAATCTTTTTATCACGTCCTCTTCGACTCCCGTTATTTCTGAAGTTGTTTCTGGTTTCTCAAAAAATCGCCTTGCTGTGTTTCCGTCATATTTACTATAATACCCAATTTTTCTCGAAATTGATCTTGTATTATTTTTTCTCTTAACTTTTGGACTGAGTTATTGAGCCTTAAAATTTGAATTTTATACAAATACAGGTACAAAATATTGTGCTACAAGCCTCAAACATAATACTTGTTCAGCGAAAAGATTGAACTAATTGAACCTAATAAGCTAAATTCCTTGTGTGATATCTACCGTAATAAAACAGGTGTCTATAAAGTTGGCCTGCATTAGAGTTCAATGTTATCAGAAGTATTCTATACAAAAAATACAGCTTTATTCTATTTGACATTACTGGATATTTTTAAATTGCATTAAAAACTTAGATATAAATATCTGAGGCAAGTATTGCTATTTCGCTATACAAAAGCGAATTTTCTTAAAAAGAGTGAAATGATTTGGAAAAAGTGACAAATAAAGCGTTTTGGAGGTGGGGTAAAGCCCATATTATATGGACAGAAGTTTTCTAGGTACTCTTTACATATGCATCTATTTGCGTCAAATAGTTTTGGAAATAGGAAGAATAAATTAAGAAAGGGGCGTGGTAACGTCCATATTTACAATTTTTAATTTATTTTGAGTGATGTCTATATTCGCTAAAAACATTCTATCAAATTCATATTAACAATTTCCAAGTCAAAATATCATAGACTGAAAATCGTCATCACACAACAAATTCAGGTTTATGCATATCATGTCACATACTCGTAAGTAGCTATAACTTCTAAATGGGCAAATATATGCAGGTAAGACCTAAATGATTTTTGTTGGCAGATATGTCAACTACAATTTCTCATTCACAAATCCTTGATTGACATTGATTTGTGGATTATAGGCCAAGGTAAATTTGAAAAACTATGCTAAAAATGACCTTTTTTGAAAAATTCATGAAAATTACTAACTAAAATTTTTTTTCTACATCTTGTAAAAACTATTTATTTTAAAATACGATAAATTCAGAGAGCGTACTTCAAATTCCCATGTTTTTTCAAACTTTTGAAATTTTCTATTTTTAATATTGCGAAAAATGTAAAAAAAATGTTATTTTAATGAACGATAAAAAGTTATCCAAATTTGAGCACCCATAAAAACCAAAATACTTGTCATAAATAAAAAAAGTTTTCGGTTTTAGAACCTTTGGTCAATTATCTTTTAAATAAAAAAAAAAGTTTCGAAAATCAGAAATCGAAAATTTGATTTTAGCAATCACTTTTTGAAAAAGGAGCCACTGTGCGCCGTTGACAGGTTTGAGGTAGGAAGCTCAAGTGTTGGGACAATTATTTTTATTCCTCAAGCTATAATATAGGAAAAAATAAATAAAATCGATCTCCAAAAGTTTGAAAAAAAACATCCTAATAAATACATGTTAACGTGGAATTTTGGCGTACTGTGTTTATATTTTGCTATGATTTTTAAATAGTCAATGTAAGAAGTAAAGCATACTATGCTTGGAATTTCTTGAACGTCGAATGATACCAAGCAGCAGTGGTTGAAACTAGTAAAAGCATCTAGTTACCCATTTGTTCTATTTAATTCTTTTAGCGCTTGTTTTTTTTTTTTGCACTTAAAGTACTGAAAAGGAAGCTCAGTAAAAAATATAAGATGTTTCGGACCGTTTGACCGAATAGTGTAGAATTAGGTTTATTTGTAATTTCGTCCCTAATTCAAGGGGTTACGAATAGATCTAAACAAAATTTGAGCGTAGGAACGTCCATCACTTACATGAATCAAAATAGGGGGCGAAGAGTCAGGAAAAATCTCACCAAGGGGGAGGGGGCTTAATGAAAATCTGACGTCAACTTCTTAATTCAGAGGATATAAATTATAATATCATAACAGACAGCATTTTGTATCACAAAATCAATCCTTGCTGGTACGTTTGTTTCACCTTGTTGGCATACCGCTCAACATACGTATCGGAAACAGCGTTGCCAGAAAAATATTTTTATGTGGGGCCATTTTGCGGACCAAATTGAGAAAGTCGGGGCCAAATGTATATATATATAAATGTTTAATATATAATCCTCTAGAAACATAGTAAGTTACAAAGTGGGATCCCGGTATATTTTCGAAAAAAAAAAAAAAAATGTGACACAGCATATCACAAAATTCGGTAATTCTTTTACAAGACACACGGATTTCACGACAAGATAAGTTCGACTTCTTCAAATGCGATAAAAATGTTGACACATACATATATCTTTCTTTATAAAAATTGGTATCGATGGTGTTGTTTACTGAACAAAAAGCAAAATTTTGTTTAATATCTTTGCAAATTGTGGAAAGGGGGCTAAATGATGATGACCCGGGCCAAGGTTCAAATATAGGCTGAAGCGGGCCACAAAGCGGCTAATTTGATTGCAAAGGCTGCTTTGCTGTGCGAAGTTGACGATAACCTGCAGTGGCTGCACAAAGAGGGTGAAGATACATACAGTGGCGAACACATGTGGATAATTACTGATTACATTTAACTTTGGGTAGCTCTAGAACCCTTAAAACTACAGCAATGGCAACCAAACTCTTTTAGTTAAACGCTTTGGCGAAGGGAATTGATAATATCTTTAAGGTTTATTTTAAAGAAAAAATGTCTTACATACTCACTTGTCATGTTACGTTGCCTAAATCTTTTAGAAATCGTTCACATGAAGTCTTACAAAGCTTTAGTTACATTTCAGAAATATTTCATTTCCATTTCAGAACTCTTTCTACAATGTAACATTACCCACCTTTTGATTTCATTTGAAACGTGTCTAAACATTTTTTATTACGTCTTCGCACTTTTTTTTATTCTGTGTCACTTGCGTTATTATTTTATTGCGTCATATGAAGAATTTTTTTCATTTTACCCTCGTCATCCTATGCCTTGATACTTAATATGCAGTTATTTTTTGTGATGTTTCTTATACCCCTATCATAAAAAAACAATCCCTTGAAATTGTTTTGCAGTTCCCTAATTAGTAATCGTAGAAGATTTTTTGGAAGTGAGAAAAAATTCCGTGCGCATTCTAGTGATCCTTGACTCTCTATACGAAATTTTTGACGTTCATTTTTCGAATAACAAAATAGGTTTGTTCGAAGCAGATTTTGTGGTAAAAATTGAAAAGTGTCAAATCGCGATTTTTGAGAGAGTAAAAGCTAAAATTTCTCTGACTACTCGAATCACCACAATTCTGTCTAGAACGGAAAAATAGGTAAAAATTGAAGACTGTCAAAAAGTTGCGCGTATTTTAGTAAACAAACAATGGCAGAGTTTAGGAGCTAAAACCAGCACCATAGTTGCGTAACCGTTTGGTTAAGACATTCTGAATGCAAGCCGAGTGAAGCATTTTCGAGAATATTATTGAAATAACTTAAAAAGTAAATGTTCGATTTTAAAGTTTTCTGCCTGATTTTTATAGCTTCATAAATTATCTTGAGCTTTGATTTATTTTAAATGCATAAAATGCATTTTGTAAATGTAAATGTAAAGTAAATGTTCGATTTTAAAGTTTTCTGCCTAATTTTTATTGCTTCATAAATTATCTTGAACTTTGATTTATTTTAAATGCATAAAATGCATATTAAAACAATGATTAGGATGTTAGTCCTGAAAAGTTGTGCACTAAATTTTTTTTGTTGAAACAAAGAGTTATGTTCGATGGATTTGTAAAAACAAAAAAAAAATGGAGCAACTTTCATTTAGCAACACTTCCAATTCCTTACGTTAAAACTGCGCACTTCGAAAAACAGTATCTTAAAAATAATTATCTGGTTGACTACCGTACAACCATTCAGGTAACATTCAACTTTACGATTCCTTTTCAATAAAAAATCGCTCAGCTATTTAATTAAATAAATGAGCATTTACCAAGAAATGTTTTGATTTCAAGCTTTTTGGTATGTTGCTCCTTCTTAACACAACCTTATAAGAAGTGAAAAAAAATCAACGCTGAAAATTATTTTATATGGAAAGTATTGGACAGATATAATTCAGACAGGAAATTTCATTTCCCTCTCATGCAAAAAGTGAGTCACCAGTCTTGTTGCCTACGATTTTGACAGTCTTCAATTTTTAGCCACAAGAAATTTATCTTGGTGAAAATTGAACTTATTTTTGGGAGGGGAAGTGATCAGCTGTTTCTTACTCTCATTTTTTCTCTCTCAAACACCACATTTTTTCTGTCTCGAACACTTTTTGTGGTAAAACTTTATAAATATTTATAAATATTTACCTATTTTTTCAGTCTCGAACAAACCTAATGTTTACTTCCATAGACCATAAATGCTTGCATATTAATTTTGGCCGCGACCAGTAGTGGTTTATGGCATCAATCAATGGAAAAGATGGAAAATAAATTTTGGACAAAGCAAATTGTTAAGATTTATTAATAATGTTGTGAGCTTACACGTCCGAACAATATCAAAGCAAAACAAAAATGACAACAGTGACATCTGTATTAAAAATTAACTAAAACTAAAAAAGCAGAAAGCTGCCAGATCAATTAATTTACATAGAAAGTGAATATCTCAACACTCCCTCTCGCTTTCTGAAGTTAAATTCCATTTATAAATTTACAAAATCATGAACTAAATGTATAAACTTGTCTTTACTTAAAGGCTTAGTAAAAATGTCAGCCAATTGCTCTTTCGTCTCCAGATATTTTACTTCAATTTCACCTTGGTTCTGCATGTCACAAGTGTTGAAGTACTGTATATCGATATGCTTTGTGCGCTTTGCTGATTCAGGAGTCTGGACCAAAGTTATCGCTCTTTGGTTATCGGAGAACAAAAATGTTGGTAAACGCTGTTCATGACCGCATTTAGAAGCTTTTGTTACAGCAGAAAGAGCAACAAATTCAGCCTCAGTGGTTGAAGTTGCAGTTACGGTTTGCTTCCGTGAACTCCAAGCAATCGGACCACCATTAAGAAATGCTGCCCAACCTGTAATGCTGCGTCTGGTATCTAAGTCCCCATCCCAGTCAGCATCAGAGTACATCTTCAACTGAAACGATTTAGAATTTAAATTAAAATAAATACCATGATCTAAAGTACCTTTCAGATATTTTAGAACTCTCTTAACGCCCTGCCAGTGTGTCTGCACTGGATTTTCTAAGAATCTGCTCAACACACCAACGATATAAGCGATGCCAGGCCTGGTGCACACCATTAAGTACATGAGAGACCCAATGGCTTCGCGATATGGAAAATTGTGCTTGTTGTTTGAGCCTGCATCATCTTTTGACAAGTGTTTTCCAACTTCAGCAGGTGTAGACACAGAGAAACAATTAAGATGATTAAATCGCTCTAAGACTTTCTCTGCGTAGACGCGTTGAAATATTTTAAGCGTGTTCTTTTCTTTGTTAACCTGAATCTGCAGCCCGACGAAGAATTGTGCGTTCCGTTTAGTTATTTCAAATTCAATCTGTAACTCATGCAGTAATCTATTAACAATGTTAGAGTTGTTGCCGCATATAAGGCCGTCATAAAGTAGCAAATAAATAATATCATTATGCACTTCATTCGTGAATGCACATAAATCGGCTTAAAACCTTGTTTTACCATACAAGCTCTTCTTAAGTAAGCACACTCGATCGTCTAGACTTAATCCACTTGGCTGCTCCATGTAAATCGATTCTTCCAAATTTCCATGAATAAATGCCGTTTTTACATCAAATTGTATGATATCCATACCTCGAGCTGTTACTACAGCCAATACTGTTCTTACAGAATCCTACCTGACGGCAGGAGCGTAAATTTCATTGTAGTCAATCCCTTGGGCTTGAGAACATCCCCTTACAACCAAACGTGCTTTAAATTTTTCAATATCACCATTAGAATTAAGCTTCTTTTTGAAAATCCACCGATTACTAATAACATGCATGTCGCTCGTTCTTGGAACCATAATCGACGTATTATTCTTTTCAAGAGATTGTATTTCATCATGGATCGACTCAGTCTATTTGCCACAGTCTTCACTTGACATAGCTTCCTCTAGAGTTAATAGTTCAACACACGCTACACACAATTCAGCAACAGCTTCTTCAACTTTTTCAGCAGCCTTTTGTGTTTTCATTTTACTCCTTAATGCATAAGGACTTCGTGACGGTTGTAATTTAGCTTGAATTTTTGACTTCTCTGTTTTATCGATGGTTGGTAATTGATCAAGGTCGTCAGCTGGATCACTTCTTTGCTTGAATTCGTAGAATTCATTGACTACAATAGGTTTTTCATTAAATATGACATCACGTCGGATGAGCACTCGCTTATAAGACGGATCAAAAACTTTATAAGCTTTGCTATCTTCGTTGTAGTCAACCAAAACACCTTTAATAGAATTTTTATCCCACTTTGTACGCTGCTTTTTGGGAATATGGATGTATGCGTCGCTGCCAAAAACACGAATATGTGCCACAGATGGCAGACCATTTTTCGTATGGAGTACACCCTTCAATAACATCGGAAGCCGTCCTATTTTTAATGTAAACCGCTGTATTCGTAGCATCGGCCCATAGGTACAATTGTAACTGCCTGTTATGAAACATCACTTTTGAACTTCCCAATACAGTTCTGTTTTGACGCTCTATTAAACCGTTTTGCTCAGGAGCTCTTGGTGTTGTTCCCTCGTGCTTTATGTTATTTTTTAAAAACAGTTCATTAACTTTCTCGTTGCAAAACTCAAGGCCACCGTCTGATCGTATGCGTTTTATTTTGTGTCCGTCTGCTTGCTCATCAACCAAAAACTACACCAGCTTGCTTGAAACATCCGTTTTGTTCTTTAAAAAATATACAAAACAATATCGCGAATAATCTTCCTTTAAAAGTAGGAAATAATTGAATCCGCCAATTGACGAACTACGCATTTTGCACAAAGATCCATGTGAAACGTCTCGCCTGGTTTCTTGGCTCGTTTAGCACCTGATTTCGGAAATGATTTTCTATGCTGCTTGCCGTAGGCGCAGCCTTCACAAAATGGTTGCTCTTTTGGTACATCCGCAATGTCCAAGTCTTTGACAATCGTATGCTCACTCATCTTACGCAGCGTTTTAAGACTTACGTGGCCAAGCCGCTCGTGCCATAACATTACGGACTCGGTTGCCAGTAAATTCACTGACGACGACGACACTGGATTCACATTCATGCGGTACAATCGATTTTCACTTTTACCTTCAGCTACAACGTCGTTGCCTTATATAAAATAAACATATTCGCCACCTGGCTCAAATATAACTCTTGCGCCTCTTTTAGTTGTTCTTGAAATCGAAATAAAATTTTTATCGAGTTCCGGCACTAGCAATGCGTTTTTCAAAACAAAAATATCTTTTGACTTGCCTTGTATTTTGATGTTTCCTTTGCCATGTACTTTTAAACGCCGACCATCGCCTACTCTTACGTATGTATTTTCAAATAATTCAGCTTTAAAATATGTAAATATTTCCCTTTGGAAAGACATATGATCGGTGGCACCTGAGTCTGCATAGAAAATATGTTTTTATCATTCATTTTTCATGCATAGAAAATATTTTCAAAGTGTTGTTGAAGTGTTTACATTGAATAAATATGCATTTTCATCAGAATGATCTGTTTGACGTTTGTTGTCGCTTGTTTTGTTTTGTAGTGCCAGTGAGTGATGTGCGCTTCTTCTTTCTTGTGTGTATTGCTGTTCTTTTTGGCATTTTCTGCATTCTCTTCCCCAATGACCAAATTTATGAAAATAATTGCACTTGCCTCTTCGTCTTGGGTTTGAAGTATTGTTGTTGCTATATTTTCCATTGCCTTTACTTACTGCGTAGACTGCATTCGGAATATCGTTGTTGTTGCCGTTCGTAAGTAAATTCATTAGACTTTCTTCATTAACACGATGTTCGGTCAACCTTTCTATGTTTTGTTGTTCACGTGACACCGCGTACCATGCTGTACGAACATGATCGAATCTGGCGGGTAAACTGCTTAAAATTTTAGCGATAATCATCTGTTGCTTTTGCTCCAAGTCCATGTCTTTAAGCCTTTGTGCTATGGACATAACATTTGCGACAAAATCAACGACTTGTTCGTCATCAGCCATTTTGATGCACATGAACTTCTCAAGCAGTACTTGTGCAGATTGTTCGCTTTTCTCAGCGTGCGATGCTTTAAGCTTCGACCACATTTGCGCTGCCGTTGAGCATTCAGAAAGGTACTTAAGCTGCTCCAGCTCTAGCCCTCTCACGATGAATGCCTGCGCTTCTGCATCTTTTTCGTCCCATTGTGTGGCGTTTAGCTGTGTTCTCTCCGCTGTACCCAAGATATATGGCTTTAATTTATTGTCAGCCATATATATTTCCATTTGACGTCGCCAAAGTTGGAAATTTTGCCCAACAAAACGATGAATATGGTAAACTCTTGATTCGCTCATGCTTACTTCTGTAATGTTTTGAAACTCAGCCTGAGCTTCGGAGTTTTAACAAATGCTGTCGATTATATTTTCGATAAGATCCAAAACAAATGCAGAGTCTAGCGGAACCGAGTCGTCAAGTGTAATAATTTCACCGTCCATAAAACACTGAGCTCAAAATCTGTACACTTACGCTAAACTTGCGTATCTGGGCGCATTACCTGTTAAGATTTATTAATAATGTTGTGAGCTTATACGTCCTAACAATATCAAAGCAAAACGGAAAGGGAGGAAACAAAAATGATAACAGTGACATCTGTATTAAAAACTAACTACTTAAAACAAAAAAAACCAGCAGTAAGCTGCCAGATCAATTAATTTACATAGGAAGTGAATATCTCAACACAAAGAGAGACTGAGACTTCTAAAACACTATTTTGGCAATTTTAAGCCAAATTCCGATTCTGGTTGCTGACAATCTCTGGATTTCAAGCTATTACTCATTGTTTTCGTGTTTTTTAAGTTAGTTGTGCCAATTTCGGAAAAGACCTTGGTACACATTTTATTGCTGGATTAATGTTAAATGAACACATTAATCTAACACACACTCCTAGTCAACAGAATAGACCCACCTTAGTTCAACATTTTGCCTGGATATGTACGACTTTACGACCATAGCGTTGTGAATTGGAGCATTTTCCTGCTGAAAAATCGTCGGAAAAACGAACTCCAACAACAACTTATAACGAATTCAGTTCATAGTTTCATCAACAAAAATAAAATTGATTCAATTCATTCAAGTATTGTTGATATCCATCTGGACCATCAAAATTAAAGCGCTTTTCATCAGATAAAACGGCCAATCTCTAGATTTCAAGCTAATGTCTCCGGATTTCACTGGTGTGTCATTTTGTATATTCCATGTCATGTAATCTTTTGCGAACCCATTTGAGCGGTGGTTTTTATTTAATTTTGAGGCGCTTCAGATATTTTGCACCAGAAATTATTCGATACAGAGTTGAAAGGCTCACGTTTAAGCCACCAAATGTTCTTATTTTTGCAACCGACTGAGTGGAATTCGAAGCAACTTTCAGAATCTTTCGCTTTTCTCGACAACTTTTTTTCTACCTTTGTATCGACTTCCATATGGTTTTGGATTCTTTAAATAGCAATCCAAGGTACTGCACTGCGGCTTAACTTTTCGGCAATTTTTCGATTGGACAATCCTTGTGCATGAAAAAAGTAAATTTTTTCTCGATCCAAAGCGCTAAGAATCTTTGCTATACCTAATGCTGTCAACGTTGGACCGGCAAAAAGCAGTGCATTTATCTGTTATATACTTAAAAAAAAGTAGATCTAAACATATAGAATACAAACATGCTATTAATCTTATGTACAGTGAGCCATAAGACTGTTCACGAAAAAACATATTTCTAGTTTTATGGGTGTATTTTTTTTTTGTAAAAAGGTTTTTTAAAAAAAAGTATGCAGAAAACTTGCAAGTTCTTAATTTTAGCTAAAAAAATTAAAACTAAAATATTTCACATTTTGTTTAACTTGGGTAGTCATTTTTATACTTATTTTCTTGTGAACAGTTGTGTGACTTAAAGTAATAAAAAAATTTTAAGTTATTTTTTAATATTTTATGTGGCCGCTTTTAGCTCGCTTTCAATTTGTCTAGTGTTTGCGTACTGATCACGGACCATTGTCCATTGGCGAACTTTCATAGCTCGTCTAGATTTTGTGCGGTTGTTTGACTCATAGGTATTTTTTTTTTTTAAATATTCCACAAATTTTCAATGAAGATGATACCTGGTAACTCTGCTGGCCAATCCAAGCAGGTAATATTTTGGTCTCGAAGCCATTTCATTGCAATTTTAGCCATATACTTTGCCATATACTTTAGCCTGGTTCGTAGCCGAATTATTCCAGACTGGGCGGGTATAAGGCCACTTAAATATTAATATAATCACTTGCTTCCATTATTCCACTGATTTTACGAAGAACTCCCTGTTTATTACGATGAAAACAGCCCTTTAGTATAAAGGAGCCACCGCCAAACTTTGAGGTTTCTTGTATAATGAGTGCATTAATGCCATTTTTTTATTATATCAACACTGCGCGCGTCCATCTGATCCCAAGTGATTTATTTTGGTAAGGTCAGTTTTCTCTGCAGTCATTTCTTACAGTTCAGGAGTAATTTCGTACTTAGTCACGACTAACACATTACCTGTTCCCCAGATTTACCGAATTCAGGCGTTCTTTAGGTTATTACCATGACCAAATCTTTAGGCACACCAAACATTGGCATATCGTAGTAGGGCCTAATCAGGCAGTTGATAGGTAACACTAATTTAGAAATGCCTTAGAATTGCCAAATTAGGCTGCTAGTGCCGAAAGTATATTTAGGCATACCTACGAAAAATTCTAGTCGGGAGGTAATAAAGTTTTTTAATAGTTTTCTGTTTTTAATATTTTTAAAATCGAATGTAAAAGTTTTTTTCTAAAAAATTTAGATTACAGTTTCTTGTGCTTGAATAAACGAAAAAATCCTACCATATCTTAAGCAAACAATTGATACAAAAATACTTTGGATTATTCATAACTATAGATTACAGTGAAAGCTCCCGTAGGCGGACACCGACGGTTCCAACAAAATCGTCCGCCTACGGGAGATGTCCGCTTGCGGGAGCTGTCGAAGAAAGTAAATTTTTACAATTCAATTAAAACAAAAAAACAATCCAAATTTTTCTTATCGGATGGTTTGTAGGAGTAAAATTGCCACAGTGGCGGCACTTAAACATTCGTACCTTTTTTTTTATAAAATGTACTAAAATTTTATTTCATGAAAATGTTGTGTAGACTTTTCAGAACAATTTTGTGGAAAAATGTTGTTTCTGAACATATGAGAAAATGGTTTAAATTCTGTTTGTTTAATAAAAACTTAATTTTTTATAAATAATAAATGCAATTTTTATAAAACCTTTATTTTATATAAACTGTAAAACATTTTTTGTCCTATCACGAAAACTTCATTAACTTTTTCCCAATTTTTACTGAGAAATCGCAATTTTAAAAAACACCCACATAAAAATTCACTTTTTCGTAACTTTTTAAAAAATCAAAATTTTGCAAAAAAAAAAAAAAAATATAAGGCGTTAATATTGATCAATAAATCTTCAAAGTTATACAAAAAAAAGTTTAAGTACAACAAGTTGGTTTTTTCTGTGCCCACTTGAGAAAACTTTACTCTCAACGACACACAAAGAAATAGATCTATTTTATTTATTATGCATTTTTCGTCCGCCCAGTACCACTATAATATTTATAGCGTCAAAACTAATTGAGGCTTCACAATTTTTTTGACGAATTCTAGTTTGGAAGGGTTCAATGCATCTCTGTAATTTTTTTTCAGATTTTTTCGAGGCGGAGCAAGTCATTAAAATTCAATTGTTGATAGAAAAATTGCTAATTAACAACAAAAATGCAAAATTTTTGCAACTTTTTTTTTAATACATAAGTTCAACTTATTATCTACAGAAATTAAGAAATTTCGTCACAATCAGTCAAGCAGTTCAAAACTTATAGCATTTTGAAAAAAAAGTTAATGAAAACTTTGACTGGCAATAACACAGGACGACAAAAATTATACCCAGAAACCGGACTATATATTTCCGTAGGTTTTCGATGCGCTGATTCCGAATCTGGTCGCAGAATTGCTCCATCACGTCAGGTTTTCGAGATATCCTAACCTAAAAGTGCAAAAAACATTGTTTTTGCCCATTTTTGAGGTTATGTAGCACCGTGAATTTTCTTTTTTTCAAAAAACTATATGTGTGATCTTAAAGAGCTGTTCTTCTTCTTTCCAATGTCGTTGAGTTTTCTGAAATATCTTTCTTTTTTGCCGATCTATCGCATTTTGAAATTTTCATATTTGTGATTTTGCCTGTACCTGCAAGCTCATTAGGAACATTTGTGTGTCAAAAAATTTGAAAATTTCAAAATGCGATAACTGGACGATAAAGAAAGATATTTCAGAAAGCTAAAGGCATTTCAAAGAAGAAGAACTGTAGTTTAAGATCCTATACATAGTTTTTTGAAAAATAGAAAACTCATGGTGCTATATAACCTCAAAAATGAGCAAAAACAGTGTTTTTTGCACTTTTAGGTTAGGATATCTCGAAAACCTGACGCGATGGAGCAATTCTGCGACCAGATTCGGAATCAGCGCATCAAAAACCTTCGGAAATATATAGTCTGGTTTCTGGGTCTGAATGTTGGTTAAATTTTGTCGGCCTGTGTAATTATTGCAACAATTTTTTTTAAAAAATTTTTCCGTACACTAATTTCTACCACTTGCAGCTACTGATTTATATAAAAAACTTTGAAAAACATTTCAGACATGTCGGTTTCGCGTATTTTGACCCAGATTTTAAAGAATAACAATCGACAACCTGAATGACAGCAAATCAATGAAAGAGTTGCGAAAGAGTTTTTTCGTTAGAATGTCTTTTTTGTCCGCCAGCAGAGATGAATTGTATGAAATGTGTATAAATGTAGTGTCCGCGTCCGGCCAAGGGAGCGTCCGCCCACCGGAATGTATTTTGTTCTAAAAACATAACGAAAAACTTGGGACCAACAAATTCGTCCGGCTACGAGAGATGTCCGCCTGCGGGAGCTGTCCACGACGGGAGCTTTCACTGTATTCACAATTTTCTGAAATTCATGAAAATTATGCAGTTATATACATATTTTTAAAAAATTAATAAAAAAAATTTGGTGCACCAATCGATGGGAAAAGGCCGAAAACTAATTTTGGAAATCACAAGGGGTCCCCGGCTCACCGAAATGGGTTTTGGACACAAAAAATATTTTTTTCGGATTAAAAACTTTTTTCGCCGTAAAACTATTTAGTGAAAAATAATTTTGTGTTGTGGACGTTCAAAGAATTTTTGACTAGACAGAGCCCTCAAATCGAAACGAAAATTTTAATTTTTCACTAGCTTTTAGGCCGAAAGGAACTTTATTTTGATATTTGTTTTCGATATTTTTCCATGAAAAATGGTGAATAAGCTGTTCAGAATAACACAATTAAAATAAGAGTTCTCCTTTGGGATTTGTTGTTAAAAAACGGTTGGTAAAATTTGTTGGCAAAATAAATAAATATTTTAATATGTTTTAAGCCGGAAAAAAAATTTTGTAATATTTTCTAATCAGAAATAGTGACTATCACAAGAAAAAATCAGACGATCAGCTATGGCTTCATTATCGGCTTTTTTTTTATCAGAAGGTTCAACAACAAGAGGAACAATTTCAATATGGCGAATCTCTCGTAAAAAAAATGTGTTAATAGTTTAGTTTAACACCTCTCCGGTTTTCTCAAAATTTTAGTATGTTGTAGAATTCAAAACGCCTTTATCATATTTTGTATTGAGCTTGAAAATCGCATACATCCTATAGTATACTATATCCAACACCGGCTTCGCTAGCCATAGTAATTCAACATAAAGGTTAGGGTAAGTGCATATGTATTTATTTATAATTAGTATGCTGTACTCTGCAATATAATAAATGCTCAAAAAAATCGGAGAGTTGTCCCTTAAACTAAACTTATAACAAAAATGTTTACCAGAATTGTATTCCGACATTGATTAAGGCTAACTGGCAAATTGAAAGATATAAACGACAACACCACAATGAAAAAGTTGATGCAGAAATGTGCATACAACTTATCTGTGGACAAGTATTATTTTATGAAATGTATGAGAATTAATGAGAATATGATTGACTTGAAGGTGTTTTTAATTTATGCCTACAACATGAAAGGCTTCCTGTTGTTTTTACGCGAAGATAGATTAAAACGAGTTTTCTACCATGTACCTAAAATGTGAATAAACCTGCTGATAGTTTTGTCACAAAATTCTGGTTTTGTGACATATTGGCATTTTATCTGCCACATTGTCACCTGAATACCTCAATTCATTAAATTAAGCAGCAACCATTTTTTAAAATATTGAAGTGATTTTTCATATTTCACTATCATAGTTCCGTGTATAAACTTTATGTTTATATCTTCTGTACATTTAGTTGGAGAATTCGATGACGTTTCGTACAGAAAACATGTTAATTCGTTGACCAACTTTTTCTTAGTATCAACAAAGAAACGCAAATAAGTAAATCTTTCCATTTAAAAATCTGTTACGTTGACAAATTCTGGCATTGAAGATTCATGTAATTTATTATTAAATTTTCAAAAGGTCTGCGAAGTTTTAAAAACTATTTGTAATGAAAACAAGTTAAGGTATTATCTTCGGCCAGGCCGAAACTCACATACCCTACACTGCACTGAAATAACCTTTTAAATAAATGTTAAAAAGAAGTTGAAGAGGTTGAGTAAGTCGAAGAAAATGTGAAATGTTAGAAAGGTTGACAGAGGTTGAAAAAGTCGAAAATATATGCAAAATGTTGAAAAAAGTTGAGAGAGGTTGCATAACTCTAAAAAGTTGAAAAAGGTTGAAAAAACTTTAAACAATTCAAAGTTGATGAAAAAGTCGAAAAAAAAGAAACTTATGAAGGAAGCTCAAAGAGGTTGAAAAAGTCAAAAAAATACATATAGGATATATTGGAAAAAGCTGAAAGGTTGAAAAAGTCAAAAGAATGTGGAAAATGTTGAAAAAAAATGGAATATAATTGAAAAATTTTAAATATGCCACATCCACTTCTCCACTTCTCCACTTTGGTAAAATAAATTATATTCGTGATCGACATCCTCATATTAAATTTAAGCTCAATAGCTTGAATAGTATGCGATATATGCCGCAAATAAATTTAAAATTTAGGGCGGTGGCACAGCCACTGGTACAATCCAGCCCGGTTCTGATCCAGAAATAGCTTTCCATAAGCAAACCACTAACATCAAATTTTAGTATGATTGCTCACATATTTCGATAAATATGCCACTTACCGTATTTTATTTGTATGGAAGGTGCCACGCCCACTGATGCTATTTCAGCCGCTTTTGATTCTGATATGCCCTATAGCAACTGAAACACATACATTAAATATCATACCAATTACTGCAATAGTTCACTTAAAACAGCGCTTACAAATTAATGTTAATATGGGAGCCACGCCCACTGATGCAATCCCGTCAAAATTAATTTATTTTTAAAGCTGATAGTAGCTGACATTTATACACCAAATTTTATGAAGATTACTCTCATAGCACACTATCTATAACAATAAACGTTTTTTGCTTATATGGGTCTTGCCACGCCCACAGGTACTATTGGACCAATTTTTTGTAATAAGAGACCTTATAGCAAATATATTTACCTCATTAAATTTTATAACGATTACGTTGTTAGTTCTCTTAATATAACGTTTATAAATATTGTGGGCTATGCCACGCCCTTCAACGAGTCTTTTCAGTCAAGTAGCTGAGCTTGTATTGATGACTGCTTTCAGCGGCATCATCTCCAAAATTTTTATGGAAATCGTTTATGCCAATTTTGAGATATAGGGAATCAAAATTTTTAACAGTTGAAAAGTGTCACGCCCACCTTTTAGATTCCGCCCACTTTTATCTCAATTAAAGATATATTTAATATGTATCCGCTTACCAAATTTTATCGCAATATCTTGAACGGCTTACAAGATATGGTGGTATAAAAGATAAAATTTAGGGCTGTGTCACGCCCCTCTAGGACCCTTTGGAAACTTGAACCCCAGCCTAATCCTAATTTGGTTCACATGTGCACCAAATCACCAAGTTTCATCAAAATCGCTGAAACTTTTTTCAAAATTGGCCTGGGTAAATATACATAGAGTATGGGCGATAGGCGTGTCTGTCAACCGATTTCACCCATTTTCAATAGCAAGATGCCTGCAAGAAGATGTTACCTGTGCGTGGAAGTTTTATTCAATTCGCATTCTTGGTTTTCCCGTAAAACTGATTTCAACAGACGGACAGACAGACCGACAGACAGACCGACAGACAGACCGACAGACAGACCGACAGACAGACGGACATCGCTCAATCGACTCAGGTGGTGACGCTGATCAAGAATATATACACTTTTCCATACCTGCCACGCCCTCTTCGATGTGTTGCAAACGGAGAGACAAAGTGAATATACCCTCGGTGTAGGGTATAAAAAAAAATGATGTAGACATTAGCTATGTTTTTTATTGGTGAAAATATTGAAGTGTCCTCAGGTCATAGGATGCTTTTTGATGTCAAGATGCGGTGCTTTCAAAAACTTATGGTTTTGTTATGTTTTAACCGATTTCCAAGTATAGGGACTTACCTTAGAGGTGATTTTACTCGCTTTTGAAAAATTGAACGAACTTTGCACCAATGGAAAAAAAAAATTGGTCGAAATTTGAACTTTAGTTGTCGACGACTTGTGGTACAATGTTAGTTACAAGCTTAGATTTATTATTTAAATAGCCTATGTTAATAACTTTTCCATTATTTTTTGAACACTTAAGCTATACTCGAGCTATGACGACCTTTTGATTTGTAGTACTAAATTGAACTCGATTTGTGCACATTGAAGAAAAACTGTCTACAATTTCAAAACAGTTAACAGATAATTGCGAACAGTCTTTAGCAATAGTAATAGGCTTTTGACGTGATCTATTACACTGGTCAACACTGCAATTTTTTCCTGAGTTTTGATTTTGAGTTTGGATATATTCAATGTGCTGATGATGAAAATGAAACTACTTTTTTTTTTAAAAGCTATACTTTTTTAGCATGGAAATAAGATTCACTCAGAAATGCAATTATTTATGTTATTTATTTTTAAAATCACAAAGAATGGTTAATGGTTGGAATGGTGAATGGAAATTTTGTTTACGTCTCTAAGAATACTCCAACAGTAATCTGCCATCTTGTGGGTGTCCCACCTTCCTTGGTATCGCTCTTCCATTGTTCGTATATCTTGGCGAAATCGTTCACCCTATTCTTTGCTAAAATCACCATGGTTTTCAAGAAATCGTTCTAAACGGGAATGTAAATAATGAATTTTGATCCACATATGCATCCCAGATCTACTGGACATGCCCTCAACTAATACAAAATAATCTATGGCTCATCAAAAATACCTACATTTAATGTTTTTTTGTGCTAAGCTCTGGAAACTTACGCAATAAATAAGCAAAGCATTCATTGTCTTTATTAACAGCTTTTACAAATGGTTTCATGGTAATTTGTTGACATTGTGCTTACCAACGTCCATCGTCCTTGTCAACGGCCACACTTTTTTAATGAAGTGGTAGTTTTTGTCACGATTATTGTTTCTAAGGTCATATTTTGAGTGAGACCTTTAACATTATTATAATAAGCTAAATTCTCTTCAGCAGTAAGTTTGTCAGCAAGCTCATTTCTCGAATTCGGTAACACGTAATGCTTGTATCTGAAGTAATTAAATTTTAAGCTTTGAGCTGAAATGCGTAATTCAGAAGCTTCTTTTGACAAATTTTAGACCCAACTCTACAATTTAAGATACATATGATGTGTATCCGTTTACCACATTTCATCACAATATCTTGCACCTCTTGCGAGATATGGCGGTATAAATTTTAAAATTTAGGGCTGTGCCAGGCCCTTGTAGGAAGCTTTGAAAACTTGAAACCAAGCCTGATCCTGATCTTGTTCACATATGCACCAAATCACCAAGTTTCATCAAAATCGCTGCAATTTTTTTCAAAATGGGCATGGTAAAAATTCATAGAGTATGGGCGGTAGGCGTGTCCATGAACTGATTTCGCCCATTTTCAATAATAAGATTCTTGCAAGAAGGTGTGACTTGTGTGCCAATTTCATTCAATTAACTTTCTTGGTTTTCCCGTAAACCTGATTTCAACAGTCAGACAGACAGACAGGTGGTGACGCAAATCAAGAATATATATATGAATATACCCTCTGTGTAGGGTATGAAAATATAATAAAAATAAAAAAAAATAATAAATATTATATTTAGATTTTTTTGAACTCCTGCCTTATATCTTCCATAAATTCAATTCAATTCAATTTAATTTAATATTTTTAATTCGCTTATTTTGGTTTGACCCCACAATCCAATTCAATTCATACATACATAATATGTATGTATGTAGATGTATTTTTAAGTACCCAGCAGGCAAATGAGCAAGGCCTTACTCGGAGAAGGCCTGCTAGCACTGCTGCGATTATATAAGGACTTCTCAAAACTAGATTTTGATGCAAATAAAAATACAATCACAGAAGGCATAATATGCCTTGCCACAACAGACGTGCTAGCAGGCCTGATATTAGAAGGCAAAGAAGAAGGACTCCATTTACTTTACCGCTTTTCTGTTTCTTTTTAATTTCATGTATTGCAATGTTTTATGATTCGGCATAACTTTTTTGTCATATGCATTGTACATATACGACATGAAAAGTATACACATCGATGACAAAACGATGCTTGTGCTGTTTGCGACAACATTAGTACGTTTGTTTTACATATCTCTTTTTTTTATGCGTTTACAAAAACAAATATACAGCAATCGGCAGTCAGCATTTTTTAGGCCAGTTTTCGCAGCATTTCAGAAAATACTTTTGCGCAGCAAGGTGTCGGAAAAGCAATTAGCATTTCGAATCACAGTATTTCACAGCATAACTTAGTTGCAGATATGATCCTGCTTAGAATTACAAAAATTCAGTACAAGTTAAACTTTCTTGCTAAAAAAAAAGTTTGCTACAGACATTATTCCCGATAAATTTACTAAAAAAATTGTTACTCTTTGAAATTGTCGAAATGTAGTGAAAATGTACCGAAAATGCGCCGAATGTACTGAAAAATGGACAAATATACCGAATGTACAGAAAACTTGACGAATGTACTCACAACGATTGCAAATATACTGCAAAAAGTACGACTGTACCGAAAATGTCATCACTGGTCGACACCACTCGACTTTTTCTTGACTCGACTGATACTTTCATATACAGTAATCCCTCGATCTGCGCGGTAGTTACGTTCTGAAAAAACAGCGCTCAAACCGAAACCGCGCACTGTGAACCTTATTTGGAATTAAATTTGAGAAATATGTTCCAAATCCAAAATTTTACACTACACTTAATCACACTTTAACACGTCTTTACTTGAAGAGTTTTGAAAACAAAATGCGCATTATGTATGACGGTCATTCTTTTAAAAACTGCACACTTTGTTTTTTTTTTTAAGTTTTTGAACATTTTTTGAAACGAAATATCTTAAAAACTATAGTAGATAGGAAAAAAATCATTGAATTATTTTTGTTAAGAAAGACCATAACTTTATAAAAAAAGTTAAAAAAATTTAAATAATTTTGTCAAAACACTAATTTTTTAATTAAAAAAATTTTTCTCAAAATATTTTCAATGTAACATATTTTTTTTGTTTTGATTTTTTATGTTATTCCTCAATCAATCCTAAGAATGCATGTGCTTTCATATAGAAATTCCCGACATAACTTTGGAAACTACGATTTTTTTAACATAAGATTCTACATGAACTTTTTTTTGTAATGTTATTTATAATCAAGCGACGACTACCGTATTCGAATGAACCACGAACTGTACGAGCTCTACGCTGACCTTGACATAGTCAAGCGCATCACTATTCAACGTCTGCGCTGGCTGGGACATGTTGCGCGTATGGACGAAGAAGCTCCGGCGAAAAAGGTGTTTGATGCGGAAGCCGCTGGGCGACGACGAAGAGGAAGACCATGCCTCCGATGGAAAGACCAAGCCGAGGAAACCCTATCTACGCTTGGTGTGAATGATTGGAGAAGGCGCGCGCAAAGCAGAGGCGCCTGGGGAGAGCTTTTGAGGTCGGCCGTAACCCGGTAACGGGTTGTTATGGCCACCCAAGTAAGTAAGTATTTACAATCAATCCTAAGAATGTATCTGTATTCAAATCGAAATTCCCGCACAACAGTCTAATTGTATGAATTGTATGCTATTTTCCATTTTATGTTGAAAAAACATGGTGCACGTCATCAGTAAAAAAATTCGTAGTTTCCAAAGTTATGGCGGAAATTTCGATATGAAATCACATGCATTTTTAGGATTGATTGAGTAATAATAACATATAAAAAAATAAAAAAACGAAAGATTAGTGTTTTAACTAATTTATTTAAATTTTTTTTATAAGACTATAGTCTTTCTTAACAAATATGATTAAATGATCTTTTATCCTATATTACTTACTTGGGTGGCCATAAAAACCCGTTACCGGGTTACGGCCGACCTCAAAAGCTCTCTCCAGGCGCCTCTGCTTTGCGCACGCCTTCTCCAATCATTCACACCAAGCGTGGATAGGGTTTCCTCGGCTTGGTCTTTCCATCGGAGGCATGGTCTTCCTCTTCGTCGTCGCCCAGCGGCTTCCGCATCAAACACCTTTTTCGCCGGAGCTTCTTCGTCCATACGCACAACATGTCCCAGCCAGCGCAGACGTTGAATAGTGATGCGCTTGACTATGTCAATGTCAGCGTAGAGCTCGTACAGTTCGTGGTTCATTCGAATACGGTAGTCGTCGCCGACGTGAACAGGACCGAAGATTTTGCGAAGAATTTTTTTTTATCCTATATACTATAGTTTTTAAGATATTACGTTTCAAAAAATGTTCAAAAACGTCAAAAAAAAACAAAGTTTGCAGTTATTAAAAGAATGACCGATGTACATACATATGTACATATATATGTGACCCGTGCGTAAGAAAGACGGTTAGTGTTTGAAAAGCTTTTTTTTTTGTTTTTTTTTTTATCTTATAGGAAATTTCGTGCTCTTTCACGTGGGAATGGTCTCAAGTTAATTCCAAGATTTTTTTTTTTGAGTTATAGGCGTTTTAAACGTGCAACGAAAACTTTAAACGCGTTTTTCTCAAAAACCGGTTTAAGACACTAACCGCCTTTCTTGGGCACAGGTCACATACATATATATGTACAAATTACAAGGCACATCTCACGAATTTAAGGGGATTTACCCTATTTTATGTGCAAAGGGGATTCGTCAACTTCTATGTGCATATGTATGTGGAAATCCGCAGGAATTGGCCTTTTAGCTGGCCTCTTTTTTAATTTTTATTTTTTGGAGCACTTTCTTCAAGCATGGTTTTTCTTGATGCTGAGGCTGTCTTGAATTAATATTCAAGGTTGTTCAATTAAAATTCAGATACATAGCTATTTTTTTTATTTAACTTTGTATGTAACTTTTCACGTTTTTTTAACTTAAATGAAATTTACTATGTCTCCCTTTGAATTTTAATTGTTTCTCCTTGAATATTAATTCAAGATAGTGTGAACTTCAAGAAAAACTATGTTTGAAGAGTCTGTTTCAAAAATTAATTATAAAAAAAAAATTATAAAAAAAAATCGAAACTGTCATCTTAGCTCGACCATGGTTTGACTTCTTTTTTTTTTTTTTTTGTGCACACTCTTCAATTATGGTTTTTCTTGAAGTTAAGAATATATTTAATTTACTTACTAATTACTTCATAAGCTTATGATACACATTATTATATAGTTAACTATATAGTTAAGCGTCTGCTTACTATAACTTAAATGATAAAGAATATTTTGTTGAGATAGGTTTTAATGGAATAATTGAATGAAGAAATAAAAGTTTTTAGTTTGGAAAGATCCACTCAACTAGCTACCTTGTATAACTATATTACACGAAAAATAGTGCGAAAAAAAGATAAGAAGAGAAATGAAGCGCAGCTGCGAAACTTTTACCGGGCAATGCGAAATTTCAGTGGTAACAACAAAATCTCTCAACTCCGAAACCGCACAGTTCGAGGGATTACTCTATTTTCAACTTTCACATCTTTCGTGAACTTTCGACTTTAAAAGATTTTTTATAACATTCGACAGTTTCAGACATCAATGGATTTGAAATATTTTTTTATTTGTATGGAGTAATTCATACTTTTCGATGTTATTTGACTTTTATCAACTTTTATTGCCGTTATTAATACTAGTGGACAACTACCGTCTTTCCAATAATTTTTCATGCGTTTTGGTATATAAATGAATTCTCCTTGAGTTATAACGACCTTTCCTTTAATGTTTTATATTCCTTTAGCTAAATCAACACATCATTTTTCTGTACCTACCATTCGAAACTTGCAGCTTTTTTATTGAGCTTGTAAAAAGTTGCAACTTATATAAGTCTACTTTTCAACAACAACATTCCAAAAGCCATGTCGTGTGTAACACAACATTCACAAAATACCCCATGAGTGCTTTTTTTATTTGCAGTGTACCTTTTTATCGCCATACTTTATATTCAAAGGTCGTCCACTACTTATGTATATGCCATACAATGTCATTAAACTCTACTTCCACCTGCGATTTAGCCGTAAGTACATGTTTTTAAAGCAAGAAGTCTACTATCATTTCTTTAAGTTAAAAAAATTCGAGAGTTGAAAGTAACTTAAAAAAAGTTGCTAAAAAAAATTACTTCAGCCACAATTACTTAGTTTATATATATGGGACGTTCCATGTCAACCGAGACAGTGGTCTGCCCAAAATTGAGCGCAGCCGAAAAACGTTTTTAAGGTGTCAAAATGTTCGTATGCTCAAGGAAATGGCGACCATAAAACGGCGCCTACCTTTAGATATCAATGTATAAATTGGCAGTTGGTAAGCATCCATAATCGCTTAAGTTTTTTATTTTGTAGGAAGGCTGTGAAGAGAGGGAGTGCAGTGTTTACTTTTTTCAATAGTAGGTGGTGCCACGCCGCTAAACTAATAGACCGATTTTAGTAAAATTTGGTTTGGAAATAGACTGAACCACAAGAAAAGTAATTAGAAGCTCTTAATTCTTAAATGGGGCGTGGCATCACCCTTAGTAGGTGAGTTAGGGGCCGTTCAAGTATTACGTAACGCAATTAGGGGGGGAGGGGGGTCTTGTGAAACGTTACGATGCGTTACAGGGGAGGGGGGGGGGGGTTCGAACAACGCGTTACGTAACATTGTTTTTGAAGTGAAACTACTTTAGCGGGTGGTTATTTGAAATTAGGTGTGTATAATGAAATGAAACTCTACTCTTTCTTAATGTGTATGTTTATTGAATACCTACAGCCAAAACATTTTATTAAAATGATAAAAGTTGATGGGATCTAGATAACTTACAGCAATAAATGATATGTTAAATTAAAGCACTTATCAAGCAGAATGTCCTAAAACTATCATCTTCGAGATTGGTTAACCAAAACCAGAGATGTAAGCGTGGAAAGATTTCCTATTTTTCTCATTTATTGCTGTAGCTGTTCTAGATCCCATAAACTTTTATCATTTTAATCAGAGTTCGTAAATAATCATCATTGAGGAGTGAAATTTCACTCCTCATCCTCAATACAATTCAATTCAAGAGTATTCAGTTTTGAATTTATCAATTATGAGGAAAAAATAATGAGCACTCATTCTTTTAATATCTTGAGTGAAAAAATTATTATTTATTTCTCTTTCATATTTATCACTCACTGAATATTATTTTCAATAAGACTCAATGAGTGAACATTTTATTTTTTTCTTCGCCCATACTTTTCATTCATAAATTTATTGAATTTTATTTTACTTGAACTTTTGAGTCAAAACGTTTAATTTTTTTTCAATTTATTGAAACGAAAGAAAAGCGATTTTCTTATGTTATAATAATGGGCAAAAACGATTCTTTCCAGGGTCCCGAGCCTTTTTTAGTGATGGCCAAAAATATTTTTGAGCTATCTTTCGCTTAAAAAAACAAAATGTTTCCCGAAAATGGGTCAAAAACGGGTATCATGGCCCGGGGACACATTTTCGGTTTTTGAGCTATCTTTTGTTTAAAAAAACGGGTAGCATGGCCCGGGGACACAAATACAAACGCTGATCGTGCGCATGCATTTCTGCGTGATAGAGATCATTTTCTTTACGCGCACATTTTTGAGCGACAGAAAATTTGTTCTTGCACAATCGCTTATCGCGCTTTCTCACATAGTTCATATTCATTTATGATCGGTGAAAAAATAGTTATCTTGAATTCATTATTTTAGCAATGCTACTCGTTGTTGAAAAAAACGGACACTCACATACGAATGCGGTGCAATAAAGATCGATTTTCAATCTTTCAAAAAAATTTAAGAAAATTCATACATAAATTAAATGCGACATTTTGAGTGCACATACATGAATATTTCCGAACTCTGTCATACGTGTATTAAAAGTTAATTCCCATCACTTCAAACATTTTGCTTGAAATAGATAAATCGACAAATGAATTTATCATTTGAATACTCCTCACTTTTCACATCATCTCAAAATGAGTTTATCATTTGATAAACTCGAAAGTAATGAAAATGAAACGATACGCATCAATACAATGTTCGCTCGTTTATTATTTATCAGTGAGGAAAAAAACGAGTGATAAAAACAAACGAGGAGTTATAGTAGAGTGAATGCTGATTTGCTTGCTCTCTTGAGTTTTTAAAATGAAAAGATAAGTATAGAAAGATAAAAAAAAATGAGCAATTCCGTATTTTGAGTACTCTACGCACTCTGATTTTAATAAAATATGTTCGTCTCATTTTTCGCCGTTGAAGAGGTTAAATAATTCGAAAAAAGTGTGAAATGTTTAAGAGGTTGAAAACTGTTGAAAAAGTCGTAAATATATGCAAAATGTTAATGTTGAGAGAGGTTGAAAAAGTCTAAGCAATTTAAAATCGATGAAAAAAGTTGAAAAAATAAAGAAATTTCATCACAATATCTATGAACCCCTAAGGGGCCGTTCAAGTATTACGTAACGCAATTTTCGAAGATTTTTGACCCCCCCTCCCCCCTATGTAACGCGCCGTAACGTTTTCCTCTACCCCTCCCCCCCCCCTAAACGTTACGTAACACCCAAGTGACCATATTTACCTAAAAGTCACAATTATGTTGCGAAAAGTACCGGAAATACATGCGTATGTTGTTTATTTTCTTTATTATACCCTACACCGAGGGTATATTCACTTTGTCATTTTGTTTGTAACGCATAGAAGAGGGCGGTGGTAGATATGAAAAAGTATGTAGATATATTCTTGATCAGCGTCACCACCTGAGTTGATTTAGCTATGTCCGTCAGTCTGTCTGTTCAAATCAGGTTTACGGAAAAACCAAGAAAGCTAATTGAATGAAATTAGCACACTCAGGTCAGACCTTCTTGCAGGCATCTTGCTATTGAAAATGGACGTAATCGGTTCATGGACACGCCTACCGCCCATACTCTATGTATATTTGCCCAATCCCATTTTGAAAAAAAATGCAGCGATTTTGATGAAACTTGGTGATTAGGTGTACATTTGAACTAAATTAAGATTAGGCTAGGTTTCAAGTTTCCAAAGATTCGCGTGGCACAGTCCTAAATTTTAACCTCTATACCACCATATCTCGTAAGCCGTGCAAGATATTGTGATGAAATTTCTTTATTTTTTCGACTTTTTCATCGATTTTAAATTGTTTAGACTTTTTCAACCTCTCTCAACATAAACATTTTGCATATATTTACGACTTTTTCAACAGTTTTCAACCTCTTAAACATTTCACACTTTTTTCGAATTATTTAACCTCTTCAACGTCTTGTTTTACTGAAATATATGTACCTACTTTGAGTGCAGTGTAGGGTATGTGAGTTTCGGCCTGGCTGAAGATAAAACCTTAACTTGTTCATATTGTTATTTAATAAAAAATCATATATAATGTAATAAACATTTGTTTAAGTTTAAAATATGTTAAAATGGCGAAAAATGAGACGAACTTATTTTATTAAAATGATAAAAGTTGATGGGATCTAGAACAGCTACAGCAATAAATGAGAAAAATAGGAAATCTTTCCACGCTTACATCTCTGGTTTTGGTTAACCAATCTCGAAGATGATAGTTTTAGAACATTCTGCTTGATAAGTGCTTTAATTTAACATATCATTTATTGCTGTAAATTATCTAGATCCCATCAACTTTTATCATTATAATAAAATTTTTTGGCTGTTGCTATTCAATAAGCATACACATAAAGAAAGCGTTTCATTATACACACCTCATTTCAAATCACCACCCACTAAAGTAGTTTCACTTCTAAAACAATGTTACGTAACGCGTTGTTCGAACCCACCCCCCTCCCCTGTAACGCATCGTAACGTTTCACAAGAGCCCCCCTCCCCCCCTAATTGCGTTACGTAATACTTGAACGGCCCCTTATGAGTGAAAGCGTTTTTTCTTATTAGAGGCGTGGCACCGCCCACTCAAAAGAAATATATTTACTCAGGATTCAATCCTGAGTAAATATTTTTCAAATTTTTCAAATACTTCAACGTCTATATTGGGCTTGTGCCATGTTTGTCTGATATCAGCAATCATGTTTCTAATAATACTGGACAATATCCTTGTTAGAGCTCGAAGATGCTTAAATTGGTATTCAATGGATATTCACAATGCACCTGAAGAACCTCATTAATGCAAATCACATAACTAAGCAGACCGTTATGTTAGTGAAACTCACCAACGATAGACCCTATATATAGGGTCAGTATCAATATGACAAAAAAAACCATCAATTAATACCGAGTGAACAGATATTCTGACTGTACTGTATTGAACATCTGATGGCCAGCAACGGCGTTAGTTGCATTAAATTGCAACGATCAATTTCAAATCGCTTTTTCTGAGATATAAGGCTGATGCCAGAGTGGGCGCTATAAGCGATGCGATGCTATGGCACACTTCTACACAAGCCTCTGCGTGTGTATTCTTATGCGACAGCACAGAAACTGTCAGAGAGTGAAGCGAGAAGCATATATGGGGTAAAACACGCGAAAACGCCAGCGAAAAAATTTTTTGACTCCGATTTGGCTGAAATTTGGCATTATTGTTATATCGATGTCCAGCAATAAAACTGCGTTCAGGAATTTGCCCTAGTATTATTTGTTGTTGAGATACGCGGGTATGAAATTCACGATTTTTGTACTTTTTCAGAATAAGTGTTTTTTTCGAAAATTCATAGCTTACAGCAAACTCTATCAATTAATAATTGGTATACCTACAATTTTAGGTTTTTCCTTGTACTTTTCGAAAAAAAATATTGTTTTTGAAAAAAAAAAATTTTTCGCAAATATTTTTCGAATTTCAAATTATTTTTGCATTTTTTTTTTAATTTTAAAAAAACTTTGATTTATTCTGCGCTTAATGCCGTAAAAATTTTTATGGGGAAAAAATTATTTATATTTTTTTTTTAATTTTAAAAAAAATTAAATAGCTAAGATTTTGAAAATTGAAATGAATTTTTGAATTTTTTTTGAAAAATGCATTTCTGAATATTTTTTTGTTTTTACATTTTTAAGTTTTTACTTGTACTTTTCGAAAAAAATACTGTTTTTGAAAAAAAAAAATTTTTCTCAAAAATTTTGCGAATTGAAAAATATTTTTGCATTTTTTTTTAAAAACCCATATTTAAAATTTTTTTTTTTTTAAAAAAAAACTTTGATTTATTCTGCGTTGAATAACTTAAAAATTTTTGCGGGGAAAAAAGTATTTATATTTTTTTTTAATTTTAACAAAAATTAAACAGCTAAAATTTTGTAAATTGAAATGAATTTTTGAATTTTTTTTGAAAAATCCATTTCTGAATATCTTTTTGATGAACTTCAGATTACAGCTTGATCTGCAAGCTTCAAAATGATATGCCATAACATGAGTGGAAGTAATAATTTTAAATTCGAAAAATTTTTGCGAAAAATTTTTTTTTTCAAAAACAATATTTTTTTTCGAAAAGTACAAGGAAAAACCTAAAATTGTAGGTATACCAATTATTAATTGATAGAGTTTGCTGTAAGCTAAGAATTTTCGAAAAAAACACTTATTCTGAAAAAGTACAAAAATCGTGAATTTCATATCCGCGTATCTCAAGAACAAATAATACTAAGGCAAATTCCTGAACGCAGTTTTATTGCTGGACATCGATATTACAATAATGCCGAATTTCAGCCAAATCGGAGACAAAAAATTTTTTCGCTGGCGTTTTCGCGTGTTTTACCCCATATATCGAACCTACGAAAGCGACAAGCGAGCGAGCAGTGTGTGAAGTGATTTCTAGCATTTCGCCGCAACTAATCTTTTGCTTTTGAGTTTTTTTTTTGTCAGTTGTTTTGTTTTTATTTAAAATCTGAATTCTAGTTACATATATGGAAATTAATGTCGAATCATTAATACGCGAAATTTTTTCACGTCCAGCTTTATGGGACCAAAAAAAAATTAAGTTGTCACAAGTTCTGATGAGTCCATCCTTCGCTACAAAATAATAACGCTCAATATCGCTTTCAATATGACATCCCATAGCATTCCGTAGTAGCATCAGGGAAGAAGACAAAAATCCAGCTTACAAAACAGTGATGTCTTTTAAATAGATGAGTATCAAAATTAATAAGATACTTCGCCTTTGTAACAAAATTTAGTCTTATAATATCTTGCTAGAACGAGATATAAAATCATGATAAGGAGACCGCATATCTCTTATGTCTCAATACTGTAGCCATATGAGTCACTTGAAAAACATGACGTCTGATGTTTTTAGAGACACACACGAGATAGGGCACATTACTGTCCATTTTTTTTTGTAGCTTTACCAAAACAAATGAGAGAAAGATATGATTCGCCTTTGTCATATAATACAATAGTACCAGGAGACCGACCCTAGTTCGGTTTTTCGTTTTGAGGTTTAGGAAGTCAAAAAATATGCAATATTTTGAAATAGTGAAATGAGGATAAATTAAGTATAAAGAGGTTAAAAAAAGCTGAGAAATATTCGAAAATTCGGAAAATATGGAAAAGATTGAGCAAACTTCAAAAAATGTTGAAACAGGCAAAAGGCTGAAAGAGTCAAAAAACATGGAAGATGTTGAAAAACTCGAATAAAGTTGAATGAAGTTGAAAACGTCGAAATATATTGAAAGAGGTTGAAAAAGTCGATAAAATATCGAAAATGTTAAAAAAAATTGAGAGCGGTTGAAAAAGATGAAATAGACTGATAAAGTCGATAATATATGAAAAGTGTTGAAAAATTTGAAAGAGATTGAAAAACACGAAAAAGTTTAAAATTTTGAAAAAAGTTGAAAATCTCAAAAAAGTTTGAAGTTTAAAAAATTCGAAAAAAGTCGAATGAGGTGAAAAAGTCGAGTTGTAGAGAAATGTTGAAAGTGGTTGAATAATTCGAAAAACTTTGAATAAGGTTGAAAAATTCGAAAAAAAAAATATGGCAAATGTTGAAAAAAGTTGAAAGAGGTTGAAAAATTTTGAAACTGTTGAAAAAATTTAAAGGAAGTTGAAAAATTCGAAAAAATATGGAAAATGTTGAAAATAGTTGAAAGAGTTTGAATAACTCGAAAAAAGTTGAATGAGGTTGAAAATGTCGAAAAAATATGGAAAATGTTGAAAATAGTTGAAAGAGGTTGAATATCTCAAAAAAAAAATGAAAGAGATTGAAAAACTCGAAAAAAGTTGAATGAGGTTGAAAAAGTCGAAAAATTTGGAAAATGTTGAGAAAAGTTAAAAGAGGTTGAAAAATGTTGAAACAGTTGAATGAGTTGAAAAACTCGAAAAAATATGGGAAATGTTGAGAAAAGTTTAAAGAGGTTGAAAAATAATGAAGCAGTTGAAAGAGGTTGAAAAACTCGAACTAAGAATGAGGTTGAATATATTAAAACCAAATTTTATTAGAATCACTAATATAGTATACTAAATATAACATGAAATGTTTTAAGCTTGTATGGGAGGTGTCATGCCCACTAACGAAATCCCGTCAAATTTCATATAATTTTAGATCTTATAGTGACCGACACCTCTACACCAAATTTAAAAAATATTACTCCAGTAGCACACTAAATATGGCATTTAACGATTTTGGCTTATATAGGAGGTGCCACACCCACTAATGCAATCTCGTCGATTTTCATTTAATTTCAAAGCTTATAGCAACCGACACCATCACACCAAGTTTCAATGAAATTACTCCAACAGCACACTAAATGTAACTATTAACGTTTTTTTGCATGTAAGGGAGGTGTCACGCCCACTGATGAAATCCCATCAAAATTCATTGAACTTAAAAGGTTATAGTAACCGACATCTCTGTACCAAATTTTATTAGGATCACTCATACAGTGCACTAAATATAGCCTTAAACGGTGTTAGCTTGTATGGGAGGTGCCACGCCCACTAATGCAATCCCGTCGAACATAATTTAATTTCAAAGCTCATGGTAACCGACACCACTATACCAAATTTCAAAAAGATTACTCCCATAGCACACTAAATATAACACTTAATATTTTTTGCATGTTCGGGAGGTGCCACGACCGCTGATACAATCCCATCAAATCCATTTAGTTTCAAAGCTTATAGTAACAGACATCTCACATTTAAAAAATATTACTCTAATAGCACACTAAATACAGCATTTTACTTTTTTCGCTTCTATGAAAGGTGCCACGCCCACATGTGTCGTTGCGCTCACTTTTGGTCACAAGATACCCAAGTATATCTACCATGCTAAATTTCATAACGATTGCGTTGTTAGTTCTCTTATTATGACGTTTACAAATATTGTTGGCTGTGCCATGTCTTTTAATGAGTTCTGCCAGTATAGTGGCATAACTTGTTATAATGACTGCTTTCAGCGATATTGTCTTCAAAATTTTTATGAAAATCGTAGGCGCCGTTTTTTAATAATATTGAATAAAAGTTTTCAATTGTTGAAAGATGCCACTTCCTCTTCTCCAATTCCGACCACTTTTGGTACTATTGAAGATATTTTTGATTTGCATCGGTCTACCAAATTTCATCAAAATATCTTAAATAGTTTGCGAGATATCACGCTATAAAAATTTAAGTTTAGGGCTGTGCCACGCCCCTGTTAGAGTCCGTACGATCTTAAAACCTAACCCAATCTTCATTTTGTTTTCATATGCACCAAATCCTTAAGTTTCATCAAAATCGCTGCAGCCGTTTTTGAAATAAAGTTCAGTCATATATTCATATATTTATTTATTTATATGTATGCTAGCATTACCCTGTGCGCATCGCCTCACCTCAACCGTGGTGTAGATTCGATGTGCGGTCTGCGTGAAAATTCTATTTAAAAAATACTTTTGTATGAAGACCACCCTCAGTATGCACCCAAAATAAAATTTTAAAAACCTAAGCAGTGCCTGTTAATATAAAAACCACGTGATGTAAATTTCAAGAGAATCGATTAAGCGGTCTTCGAGAAAATGACATTTAAAAATATTTTTGTGTGTCGGCAACCCTAAATAAAAATTTTGTAGCCTAAGCTATGCCTCTTAACATACGTGGTGTAATTTCGGAGTGAATCGACTAACCTGTTTTCGTGAAAATGTTATTTAAAAATATGTTTGTATGAGGGTCACCCTAAGTATGCACCCTGAATAAATTATTTTTGACCTTATATGTGCCTCTTATTACAGAAGCCATGTAATGTAAATTCCATCAGAATCGATTTGGCGGTCTTCGAGTAAATGATATTTAAAAATATTTTTGTGTAAGAGACACCCTAAATAAAAGTTTTGTATCCTTAGCCTCTTAACATAAGAGGTACGTGGTGTAAATTCGGTGTGAATCAACTTACCTGGCTCTGTGAAAATTATATTTAAAAATGTTTTTGTGTGAGGGCCACCATAAGTTTGCACCCTAAATAAAATGTTTACGATCTAATCTGTGTCTCTTCACATAAAAGCCATATGGTGTAAATTCCATGAGAATCGATTTGGCGGTCTTCGAGAAAATGATATTTAAAAATATTTTTGTGTGAGGGCCACCCTAAATAAAAGTTTTGTATCCTTAGCTAAGCCTCTTAATATAAGAGCTACGTGGTGTAAATTCGGTGTGAATCGTTTAACCTGTTATCGTGAAAATGATATTTAAAAAAATTGTGTGTGAGGGCCACCCTAAGTTTGCACCCTAAATAAAATGTTTACGATCTAATCTGTGTCTCTTCACATAAAAGCCATATGGTGTTAATTCCATGAGAATCGATTTGGCGGTCTTCGAGAAAATGATATTTAACAAATATTTTTGTGTGAGAGCCACCCTAAATAAAATGTTTGTAGCCTAAGCTATGCTTCTTAACATAAGAGATACGTAGTTTAAATTCGGCGTAAATCGATTTACTTGTCTTCGTGATAGTGATATTTAAAAATATTTTTGTGTGAGGATCACCCTAAGTATGCACCCTAAATAAATTTTTTTTAAGCTTATCTGTGCTTCTTAATATAAAAGTCCAACTTCTTGACCTTTTTTTTTTTTGTGGTCCTGTGTTATCATTCAAGAACTAAGCCAGATGATGATCTGAAGATGATCTAAAATCAATTCGCATAATTTGAGGTGATGTAAAACACAATGTGCGGAACGGTTCATTTAAAATAGTCAACGAAATCACCGGAAAAAAGTTCTCTGGAAAAAACTTTATGTGGAATGTTTTCTTTGACTGTGATTGTACTGTTAAGTCGAAAGTTCATTCGAAAGAAGAAAATAGTAAACAACCCTAGTAGTATCAGGGAAAGTTATGAAGACAAAAATCTAGTTTACAAAGCAGTGATGTTTTTTAAATAGATGTGTATCAAAATTAATAATAATCACACCAAGTTTCAATGAAATTACTCCAACAGCACACTAAATGTAACTATTAACGTTTTTTTGCATGTAAGGGAGGTGTCACGCCCACTGATGAAATCCCATCAAAATTCATTGAACTTAAAAGGTTATAGTAACCGACATCTCTGTACCAAATTTTATTAGGATCACTCATACAGTGCACTAAATATAGCCTTAAACGGTGTTAGCTTGTATGGGAGGTGCCACGCCCACTAATGCAATCCCGTCGAACATAATTTAATTTCAAAGCTCATGGTAACCGACACCACTATACCAAATTTCAAAAAGATTACTCCCATAGCACACTAAATATAACACTTAATATTTTTTGCATGTTCGGGAGGTGCCACGACCGCTGATACAATCCCATCAAATCCATTTAGTTTCAAAGCTTATAGTAACAGACATCTCACATTTAAAAAATATTACTCTAATAGCACACTAAATACAGCATTTTACTTTTTTCGCTTCTATGAAAGGTGCCACGCCCACATGTGTCGTTGCGCTCACTTTTGGTCACAAGATACCCAAGTATATCTACCATGCTAAATTTCATAACGATTGCGTTGTTAGTTCTCTTATTATGACGTTTACAAATATTGTTGGCTGTGCCATGTCTTTTAATGAGTTCTGCCAGTATAGTGGCATAACTTGTTATAATGACTGCTTTCAGCGATATTGTCTTCAAAATTTTTATGAAAATCGTAGGCGCCGTTTTTTAATAATATTGAATAAAAGTTTTCAATTGTTGAAAGATGCCACTTCCTCTTCTCCAATTCCGACCACTTTTGGTACTATTGAAGATATTTTTGATTTGCATCGGTCTACCAAATTTCATCAAAATATCTTAAATAGTTTGCGAGATATCACGCTATAAAAATTTAAGTTTAGGGCTGTGCCACGCCCCTGTTAGAGTCCGTACGATCTTAAAACCTAACCCAATCTTCATTTTGTTTTCATATGCACCAAATCCTTAAGTTTCATCAAAATCGCTGCAGCCGTTTTTGAAATAAAGTTCAGTCATATATTCATATATTTATTTATTTATATGTATGCTAGCATTACCCTGTGCGCATCGCCTCACCTCAACCGTGGTGTAGATTCGATGTGCGGTCTGCGTGAAAATTCTATTTAAAAAATACTTTTGTATGAAGACCACCCTCAGTATGCACCCAAAATAAAATTTTAAAAACCTAAGCAGTGCCTGTTAATATAAAAACCACGTGATGTAAATTTCAAGAGAATCGATTAAGCGGTCTTCGAGAAAATGACATTTAAAAATATTTTTGTGTGTCGGCAACCCTAAATAAAAATTTTGTAGCCTAAGCTATGCCTCTTAACATACGTGGTGTAATTTCGGAGTGAATCGACTAACCTGTTTTCGTGAAAATGTTATTTAAAAATATGTTTGTATGAGGGTCACCCTAAGTATGCACCCTGAATAAATTATTTTTGACCTTATATGTGCCTCTTATTACAGAAGCCATGTAATGTAAATTCCATCAGAATCGATTTGGCGGTCTTCGAGTAAATGATATTTAAAAATATTTTTGTGTAAGAGACACCCTAAATAAAAGTTTTGTATCCTTAGCCTCTTAACATAAGAGGTACGTGGTGTAAATTCGGTGTGAATCAACTTACCTGGCTCTGTGAAAATTATATTTAAAAATGTTTTTGTGTGAGGGCCACCATAAGTTTGCACCCTAAATAAAATGTTTACGATCTAATCTGTGTCTCTTCACATAAAAGCCATATGGTGTAAATTCCATGAGAATCGATTTGGCGGTCTTCGAGAAAATGATATTTAAAAATATTTTTGTGTGAGGGCCACCCTAAATAAAAGTTTTGTATCCTTAGCTAAGCCTCTTAATATAAGAGCTACGTGGTGTAAATTCGGTGTGAATCGTTTAACCTGTTATCGTGAAAATGATATTTAAAAAAATTGTGTGTGAGGGCCACCCTAAGTTTGCACCCTAAATAAAATGTTTACGATCTAATCTGTGTCTCTTCACATAAAAGCCATATGGTGTTAATTCCATGAGAATCGATTTGGCGGTCTTCGAGAAAATGATATTTAACAAATATTTTTGTGTGAGAGCCACCCTAAATAAAATGTTTGTAGCCTAAGCTATGCTTCTTAACATAAGAGATACGTAGTTTAAATTCGGCGTAAATCGATTTACTTGTCTTCGTGATAGTGATATTTAAAAATATTTTTGTGTGAGGATCACCCTAAGTATGCACCCTAAATAAATTTTTTTTAAGCTTATCTGTGCTTCTTAATATAAAAGTCCAACTTCTTGACCTTTTTTTTTTTTGTGGTCCTGTGTTATCATTCAAGAACTAAGCCAGATGATGATCTGAAGATGATCTAAAATCAATTCGCATAATTTGAGGTGATGTAAAACACAATGTGCGGAACGGTTCATTTAAAATAGTCAACGAAATCACCGGAAAAAAGTTCTCTGGAAAAAACTTTATGTGGAATGTTTTCTTTGACTGTGATTGTACTGTTAAGTCGAAAGTTCATTCGAAAGAAGAAAATAGTAAACAACCCTAGTAGTATCAGGGAAAGTTATGAAGACAAAAATCTAGTTTACAAAGCAGTGATGTTTTTTAAATAGATGTGTATCAAAATTAATAAGATACTTCGCCTTTATAGTGACATTTGCTTTTATAATATCTTGCTAGAACAAGATATAAAATCATGATAAAGAGACCGCATGTCTCTTATGTCTTAATACTGTAGCCATATTAGACACTTGAAAAACATGACGTTTGATGTTTTTAGAGATACTCAAGATAGGGCACATTATTGCCCTTTTTTTTGTGGCTTTACCAAAACAAATGAGAGAAAGATATGATTCGCCTTTGACATGTAATATAATATACGACAGGTAGCCTAGTTGGTAGCGCCCAGGACTATGAATCGGTTGGGCATGGGTTCGAGACTGACTTTGCAAGTTTGTAAATCGTAAGTAAAAATTAAATTTGATGATAAAATCAAATTAAGTACAGCGTGGGCTAAAAGTCACCATGGGGCTTAAAAATTTTATAACTTTTTCGTTTATATAATTTTTTTATTTTTTTTTTTTTTTTTCAGATTACATAAATAACATCTGGGGAATAAATAATGGAGAGATTCACAACCTGGAGATTATCGGCAACGTTTGAATTTTGCAGTTCAATTTCAATAGTAGGCCAGAAATGAAATCAACTTAATTGAAAATTTGATTATGAGTGATGAAGTTCATTTTCATTTGAATGGCTTTGTAAATAAGCAAAATTCCAGGTTCTGGGGTTCTGAAACTCCAAGAGCCATTCATCAACGCCAATTGCACCCCATTAGATGTACAGTATGGTGTGGCATTACATCTGAAAATATCATTGGGCCTTACTTCTTCGAAAATGATGATGGAAGTGCTGTTTTCGTAAATAGAGAGCGGTATCGGTACATGATTGAAAATTTTCTACGTTCTGCTCTTCAAAATAGACCTGAGATGTGGTTTCAACAGGATGGAGCCACTGCCTACAATGCCCGAGACCCAATGACACTTTTAAGCAGACCTTGAAACTCTTATACTTTTATTCCAAAAAAGTTTTCAGAATAAAAGTTTCTTAAAACTTTTTTGTTATAAAAGTTTTTATAAACTTTCTTCAAAAACTTTTATTGAATAAAAGTTTTTCCAAAAAACTTTCATAAAAGTTTTTCTGAAAAACTTTTAAAAAAACTTTTATATTTTTTTTTTGACTTTTATTAATAAAAGCTTTTTTATAAAAGTTTTTTTAAACTTATATTTTTAACAGTTTTTAACATGCAAAGAGTTGTTTTTTTTTTTTACTTTTATTTTTCAAAAGGCGAAAATAAAAGTTTTTTTGTATGAAAAAACGAGGAAAATCCTAAAATAATATCTTGGATCACTAAGCAAAAAATTTCAAAGGAGGACACTTAGGATCATCTATTATATAAAACTGATTTTTTGTCTGTCTGTCTGTCCGTCTGTCTGTCTCTTATGCACGCGGAAACTATTCAACCGATTTTGATGAAAATTTTACATTATGTTAGTATCGATCGGGTGGGTGTCATAGGCTATAAAACTTTTATTTAGGGTGCATATTTAGGGTGGGCCTCATACACAAATATTTTCAAAATAGCGATTTCTCAAAGACAGGCAATTCGATTCTCATGAAATTTACACAGTATGGCTTTTATGTTAAAGGGCATAGATTGGATGGTAAAAAATTTATTTAGGGTGCATACTTAGGGTGACCTTCACACAAAAATATTTTTAAATATAATTTTCACGAAGACCAGTTAATCGACTTAATCCAAATTTACACTACGTATCTCTTATTTTAAGAAGCATGTCTTAGGCTACAAACATTTTATTTAGGGTGGGCCTCCTACACAAATATTCAAGGCAAATCGATTCTCATGAAACTTACACCATATGGCTTTTATGTGAAGAGACACAGATAAGATCGTAAATATTTAATTTAGGGTGCAAACTTAGGGTGACCCTCACACAAAAATATTTTTAAATATCATTTTTTCAAAGCCAGGTAAGTCGATTCACACCGAATTTACACCACGTAGCTCTTATGTTAAGAGGCTAAGGATACAAACATTTTATTTAGGGTGGCCCTCACACAAAAATATTTTTTAAATATCATTTTCTCGAAGGCCGCTAAATCGATTCTTATGAAACTTACACCATATGGCTTTTATGGAAAGAGACACAGATAAGACCGTAAACATTTTATTTAGGGTGCAAACTTAGGGTGGCCCTCACACAAAAATATTTTTAAAAATAATTTTTTCAAAGCCAGGTAAGTCGATTCACTCCGAATTTACACCACGTAGCTGTTATGTTAAGAGGCATAGCTTAGGCTACAAAACTTTTATTTAAGGTTGCCCTCATACAAAAATATTTTTAAATGTCATTTTCTCGAAGACCGCTTAATCGATTCTCATGAAATTTACTTCACGTGGTTTTTATATTAAGAGGCACTGCTAAGGTTGTAAAAATTTTATTTTGGGTGCATACTAAGGGTGGTCTTCATACAAAAGTTTTTTTAAATAGAATTTTCACGCAGACCACACATCGAATCTACACCACGGTTGAAGTGAGGCGATGCGCACAGGGTAATGCTACTTGATAATAAAATCCAAACGAAAATACTTAACATATTTCTGAAAAGAAAAAAATTTATGATAATTATGCACTTATATTTTTAAAAAAATTTTGCTCAACGCATCAATGGGAAAAGACCGAAAATGGTTTTTGAGAGTGACAGGGGAAGTTCCCGACCCACCTAAGGAGGTGTTTTGGACCCATATTTTGATAAAAATTTTACTGCACGAATCGATGGAAAAAGGCCGAAACAAGTTGACAAGTTGCGTTACAATAAGTGTTTAAGATGTGAAGTAGGTAGATGGAAATTGAATAGTATTCAGATTACTTTAGTCAATTTGTTGATTTCAACATCATACCTGTATTGAAGATTTATGAACGAATTCAAAATACGTTCCGAATAACAATCCGTCAAAAGGTATTTAAAAGATGAAATGACTTACTTTGCATTGTTTTTCTAAGTTAAACAAAGTTTTTTTTGTTCATTCAAAATTATACTGCACGAAAAAATTTAACCTTATTTCTTAACGATTTGTCACCAACGTTTTTAGTGTGTCAGAAAACCGTTCGTTTTTTTTTTTTTTTGTTCTGCATATTATTTTCATTAAGGTATCAGAGAAAAAACAACGTACAGAGAAAAATTAACTCAGGTATACTCCATATATACATCGTTAACTGACTACACTGGTAAATAAAAACACTTACGAGTGAAATGAATAGATTAAAAAGTTCGATTTGCAGGTAGCCCGAATAAAACAGGTAGTTTCAATCTCTGAATATTTCGGAAAAAGCAAATATAAATTTATTGCCTCCTTCATTTATTCAACTTTTTATTACCCGGTCCGTTACGCAAATTTCTTAAGTTTTTTTGTTGATATGAAAATTGATTCTAAAGCGACAATTCATTAGGATTTTAGTTTACCAAACAAAAAGTGATACACTCAAAATAAATTTTGAAAATAGCATGCAGCACAGTAAACGGTGACATCGAAAAATTAAATATTCCAAAAGCAATATTTCCTTTGGTGAATACCTAATATTTTTTGATATATTTTTTTGCCTCAAAAAAATCAATTTTCGGCTTTAACGTTGTTTGCATAAAATGTTTTCAAAACAGGTCGGGGACCTCTCCTGTCACCTTAAAAATCCATTTTCGGCCTTTGCCCATCGAATCGTGCAACAAAATTTTTCTCGAAAAATGGGTCCAAAAAACCCTTTTAAGAGGGTCGGGGACCTCACTTGTCACCTTCAAAATCCATTTTCGGCCTTTTCCCTTCGAATCGTGCAACAAAATTTTTTAGGAGGGTCGGGGACACCTCACTTGTCACCTTCAAAATCCATTTTCGGCCTTTTCCCATTGATTCGTGCAGTAAAATTTTTTTCAAAAAATGAGTCCGAAAAACCATTTTAGGAGAGTCGGAGACCTCACTTGTCACCTTCAAAATCCATTTTCGGCCTTTTTCCATCGATTCGTGCAATAAAATTTTTTTCGAAAAATGGGTCCAAAAAACCCTTTTAGGAGGGTCGGGGACCTCACTTGTCACCTTCAAAATCCATTTTCGGCCTTTTCCCATTGATTCGCGCAATAAAATTTTTTTCAAAAAATGGGTCCAAAAACCTCCTTAGGTGGGTCGGGAACCTCCCCTGTCACTCCCAAAAACCATTTTCGGCCTTTTCCCATTGATGCGTTGAGCACAATTTTTTTAAAAATATAAGTGCATAATTATCATAAATTTTTTTCTTTTCAGAAATATGTTAAGTATTTCCCTTTGGATTTTATTATCAATAATCCTAAGTGTTCTCCTTTGAAATTTTTTGCTTAGTGATCCAAGATATTATTTTAGGATTTTCCTCGTTTTTTCATACAAAAAAAAACTTTTATTTTCGCATTTAGAAAAATAAAAGTCAAAAAAAAAAAAACTCTTTGCATGTGACTGTTAAAAATATAAGTTAAAAAAAAAACTTTTAAAAAAAACTTTTATTAATAAAAGTCAAAAAAAAGTTTTATTAATAAAAGTTTTTTTTAAAAGTTTTTTTTTCGACTTTTTGAAATATAAGTTTAAAAAAAACTTTTAACTTTTATCTTCGGATATAAAAGTTTTAAGGAAACTTTTACTTTTATTTCACAAGTATAAAAGTTTAAAGTTTACTTTTTCCTAAAAAAAAAACTTTCATAACAGTTTATTTCAAGCTCTGCTTTTAAGGCAAATTTTTGGAGAGAAAATAATTTCCAGAAATTCGGAAATAAATTGGCCAGCGCGTTCGCCAGATTTGACCGCAACCGACTATGTAAACAAGCCTGAAACGTTGTTGCCGAAATTCGTCAAAGTGTCTTTATACTTCATATGCCAAATGGCTCTTATAAGCCCCTATAAAGAATTTATATATATAATAACTATGTTGCCTTTCTACTTGTCTTTAAAAGGCCTGTAAAAGAAGCTATAATACCTTTTTCTGCTACTAGGGAATCAATATAATCTTAGAATTAAGCAACGTTTGAGAGAAAATATTCGATGAAAAAGTTCGCATATATTGAAATAACTTTCATATCAAAATTTGTACGCAAATTTTTGACCAAAAACTAAGCGCGTGTTATCGATACAAATACGTATTTGGCAGATAAAACCCTGAGTTATTTTGTTTTTGCCCTAAACTCAAAGGAGTACTATTTTTCGAGTTTAGTTAAGCCAAACAACAAAAATCGGAGAAACAACTGAAGGCCATACCAGTTAGTTTTCATAAAAAATGCTTTGACCCCTGAATAATTAATAAATGTAATTTGAGTAATTAGCCCAGTAATTTTTGAGTCAAAATGGGGGGGTGAGGGTACTGCAAAGTCTTAAAAAGGGGGAGAGATGGGTTAACAAATATTACGTCAACTTTTTAATTCAGAGAATACAAGTTTTATTTTGTATCACAAAAAATGTTTCGCCTTGGCGGCATGCCGCTTAACATACGCATTGTAAAAGCTGCTGTGATGTTCACCGTGGAAGATAGGCTGGAGTCGCTGCACGAAGAGGATATAGATATGTACATTAGGGTGGTTGAAATTGCAAAAATGTTCCGATTTTTTGGTGCTCAGGCCTGAAAACATATCTTGATACCATGAAGTTCTTGTGCCAAAATTTCACCTCAATCGGACCCTGGGAAGGCGTGTCAGTGGGCCGATTTGTGTGATTTTTGTGCATTTTGTGAAAAATGCTGTCGAACCTGAAAATTTCTTCTCGAGACGACTCAAGTCACATAAATATCGATTTTCAGAAGATCGATAAAATTTAATGGAGCGTATGCGCCTTTGTGACATCACGCACAAGGCGTTTCTTTCAAATATTGAAATTGCCAATGGATTTTCTGGAAAAAATACCCCATTTGCTGGCCAAATGATAAATCCTATAAATATTCGAAGATTGTGGCCCAAAAATTGCGTGTTGTGAGCGACTCCGCAGAAAGGGCGATTGCACTTGTGCAAAATTTTAATAAACAGATTACGAAGAACGAAGATCAGTTCGAAATTTCACTCAAAAAGGTCGCCGAAAACTGAAAAAAAATCTCCAAAATGAACAAATTCGAAATATTTACTAGCGTTTCTTGAACAAAAATGAATTAAAAATCTTTATTTTCTTAAAATCAATAATTTCTCCAGATCGCATCGTTGGTACAAAAAACATTTGACATTTCGTTTTCCATGTATAAGAGGATGTCTGATCGATTGCGTTTAGTGCCGTGGTAGAAAAATATAAAATAGGCACGGTTTTTGGCGATCAAAGCGGACGCATGTCAGATTTTTTAACATTTTTCACGTTCTTATCAAGGAATCAATGCTCAAATTTGTGCCAATTTCCTAATTTATAGTTTTTGCACATATTTCACATCACACTGAGTCCATAAAAAATTACATCCACAAATATACCCCGATGTTGACATTTTTTTTTTTTTTTAATAATTGCAAGGAGGATGGAGCTGCTTGTAGAAGTCCACGTAAGTGGGAAAAGTTCCTGATCGCCACTCACTTGGGAGTGGCCAGGGATGATTCTTTTGCAAGCAGTTCAAGCAGCTCACAAACTTCCGGCCTTTTTGGCCAAGTATCCTCTGGAGATCCCTTGGACACCCGTCCGGGGGTGAGCTAGTTGTGAGAAGGCGAGTCTCTCCTAGACTTACAACTTGGAATGTGTGCGTAGGGTTTGGGTCCCACCACATATTATCATCATTTCCAATGAAAACCAAATCATCCTCGGATAATAGCCCCCACTACGATGACGACCACTGCAAACGAAAAACGGACAATGATTTACGGATATGCATCTGGAATGTCCAGACCCTCCATAGGGAAAGTGCAACTATCCAACTGGCGGAAGCCCTCGTACAAATAAAGGCTGACATCACCGCCATCCAGGAGATGCGATGGAAAGGACTAGGCTGCTCTAAACGGACGAACTGTGATATCTACTACAGCGGTCATGCGGAGAGGCGCGAATTAGGTTGCGGATTCGTTGTAAGTCGAAAATTACGCCACCTAGTTTCCCGGTTCACGCCAATAAACGAAAGGTTGGCTACGATCCGTATCAAGACAAAATTCTTCAACATAAGCCTAATTTGCACGCACACCCCGACGGAGGAAAAGGACGTGAGCCTAGAGGATGTGTATGACCCTTGTCCGACCCACGATGTAAAAATAGTCCTCGGCGATTTTAACGCGAAGGTCGGAAAAGAAGGCATCTTTGGCGCTACAGTCGGTCAGTTCAGTCTCCACGAGACCACTTCAAACAACGGTCTGAGACTGATCGACTTCGCCGCAGCGCGAAACATGGTAGTTAGTAGTACCAGATTTCAACACCTCGACATTCACAAGGCCACCTGGCTATCCCCGGATCAAAAAACGAAAAACCAAATTGATCATGTTGTGATCGACGGAAGGCACGCTTCAAGCGTTCTGGATGTGCGTACATTTCGGGGGGTCAACATTGACTCCGACCACTATCTTGTTGCAGCTAAGATCCGCATGCGGCTATGCAATGCGAAGAATGTACGCACGGGCATTCAACGAAAGCTGGACGTTGCCAAGCTGCAATCACAACGGACTGCCGAGGCGTACTCCGCTCAACTCTCGGTTAAGCTCAACCAACCAACCTCTGGAACCGACGACGCCGGTGGACTTTGGACACACATCTCCCACTCCATGCGCGCTGCTGCCGAGGAAGTCATTGGTTTTCGACGCCCACAACCTCGAAACCAATGGTATGACCAGGAGTGTCGCGATGCGACTGCTGAAAAAAAACGCCGCATACAAGAAGACGCTGCAGTCAGCCGCAACGCGAGCCGTGCGAGAAAACTACCGCGAAAAAGGGAAGGAAGAGAGGCGCATTTTCAGACGTAAAAAAAGGGAGCAAGAAAAGCGTGAGGAACTTGTGTACCAGGACAAGAACGATGCACGAAAATTCTATCAACAAGTTAAGCGTCTAACTCAAGGTTTCAATCCCGGTGCATTCACTTGTAGAGACGAAAATGGAAATCTGATTACAGATACACAGTGTACTGAGGTTATGGAGGCAGCATTTCTCCAACTTGCTTACGGGCGATGATTCCACCAATTCCGCCCAGAGAGAATGCAGTACGATACCACCAATCGATGATAACGCAGTGGAAGTACCATCACCTAGCCATGAAGAGGTTCGAGTTGCTATCCAGCGACTCAAAAACAACAAAGCAGCGGGTGCTGACGGCCTGCCAGCTGAGTTGTTTAAAGCTGGTGGCGATGAATTGATAAGGTGCATGCATCAACTCATCAGCAAAATATGTCTAGCGGAAAGCATGCCCGACGATTGGAATCTCAGCGTGCTTTGTCCTGTAATAAAGAAAGGAGACCCGACAATCTGCGCCAACTACAGGGGTATCAGTCTTATTTCCATCGCATATAAGATCCTCTCGAGCGTATTGTGTGAAAAATTGAAGCCGTATACAGAAACGCTGATCGGATCCTATCAGTGTGGCTTTAGATCTGGTAAGTCCACTATAGACCAGATTTCTACACTACGCCAAATCCTGGAGAAAACCCATGAATATCAAATCGACACTCACCATCTCTTCGTCGATTATAAAGCTGCGTTCGATAGTCCAGTGCGGGATTGCCTATACGCAACAATGTCTGAGTTCGGTATACCTGCAAAGTTGATAAGGCTCTGCAGGATGACGTTGAGCAATACGTTTAGCTCCGTCAAGGTAGGGAATGACCTCTCCGGAACTTTTAATACCGAGCGAGGTTTCAGACAAGGCGACCCGCTCTCGTGCGATCTCTTCAATTTCATTATGGAGGGGATCGTACGAAAAGCCGGTGTGCATCATAATGGCACCATTTCTTCAAAGCTCCTTGCGTACGCTGACGATATTGATATTATCGGTCGGAGTAAGAGAGATGTTACTGCTGCTTTCACTGCTATTGAAAGGAATCAGCCAAAGTGGGTTTGACGGTAAACGAGGGCAAGACGAAATACATGATGTCTACTAACAACAACAAGAGAGCACGTGATCTAGACTCTCATGTTACAGCGGGCAACTGTAAATAAGAAGTTACCAAGGAATTCATTTACCTTGGCACTGTCGTAACCAGCAACAATGATGTCAGTCTGGAGATTAAACGGAGAATAACAATTGCTAATTGGTGCTACTACGGTCTCAGTAAGCAATTACGTTGCAGAGCTCTCTCTCTCTCGATCGACAAAGCTAACACTCTACAAGACGCTCATTCTACCTGTGCTTCTTTATGGCGCTGAGGCATGGGTGATTTCGAGAACAGACGGAGCCGCTCTTGGGGTGTTCGAGAGGAAAGTTCTCCGCAAAATCTTTGGTCCTGTTCGAGTTGGCGACGACTATCGCATTCGAATGAACCACGTGCTGTATGAGCTCTACGCCGACATTGACATAGTTAAGCGTATAACAATACAGCGACTACGCTGGCTGGGTCATGTTCATCGTATGGATAAAGAAGTTCCAGCGAAAAAGGTATTCGAAGGGAAGGTCCCCGGTCAACGACGAAGAGGGAGACCATGGCTCCGGTAGATAGACTAAGCTGAGGAAGCCCTTACCGCGCTTGGCATTAACGATTGGAGAAGGCACGCGCAAAACAGAGGCGCCTGGCGAGAGCTAGTGAGGTCGGCCGTAACCTGACAACGGGTTGTTATGGCCATCTTAGTAAGTAATTATGCTTTAAATAATCTCGAAAATGCACAAAAATCACACAAATCGACCCACTGACACGTCTTCTCATGGTCCGTTTCGGGTGAAATGTTGGCACTAGAGCTTCATGGTCTCAAGATAGGTTTTCAATCCTGAGCACGAGAATTTTGACGACTTATAATTTTCCCATACGATTTTGAAACAGCCTAATGTATATACATACATATATACATAAAATTACTGTCTTCGCATGCTACCAAAAGGCATGGGTGCAATGTGTCCAATCATTACAATAGAGGAAACAACTAAATGTCAATGAAGTGAGTGAAGAATTAGGGAAGGAACTGTCGCAGCCTATTTTTTACTTTCTAAATTTAGTTAAATTCGTTATGGTGTATCTTAAGCGTAGTATCATTTTTTCTTCTTTTATTTTACAGAAAAAGTGTTGTATATACCCACACGACATGTAACGTTTCGTAAACCCTTTAGAAATCTTTCTCTTGAAATCGTACAAAGTTTCAATTACGATTCAGAAATTTTCTATTTCAAAAAGCTTTCAACAATGTGTCAATATTCATCTCTCTATTTCATTTGAAACGTTTCTCAAACGTTACACAGAAATCTTGTTAGATTAACAAAAAAAAAAAACATTTTTTTTTACGTCTTCGGACTCTTTTTTACTCTGCGTCACTTCCGCTATTATTTTATTGCTCAGAATTATTGTTTCATTTTACCGCACCATCACTTACGTTGATACTGAAGTTGGTTTTTGTAACGTTTCTTAATTTGTAATTGACGATAAACTATACTTAATATAGCATCAAACAGAGTACCATAAAACACTCTCTAGATGTTATTAGAAAAATTCAGTAAACAGTAAATCTAGAACCTTTCAGAAACAGAATGATAGCATGATATCATATGGAAAATTACATTTGAAATTTATAAAATAAGATTTCTGTTACGTTCCGTTTGCAATGTACCAAATGAAACATTTCTAATACGTTACGTACTGTTTATGGAACTTTCTCAAACGTAACATCCGAGTGGGCAGAAAATATCAGAATTAGAGGTATGAACTAAAATACATGAACATACATATCAAATAAATTTAATATTTACAAATTATAACGTAAATCTGACGTGAGAGAAGGGGGAGGGGCGGAAGGGGTCTCACCAGATGTCACCAAATCTCACCAAGGGGAAGAGGGTCAAAATTTCCAAAAACATATTTGAAGTAATTAATTGACGTCTCCTTATACTAACATCTTATTTCTTATTTAACAATTCCAGAGCATAGCATATGTTGAATTTTTAGCTATTTATAATTCTTTTCAGATTCTTGAGACTTTAACAAAGCTATTACTGAAATCTATACAATCTATGCAAAATATACCAACAATCTATATATCTGATACCGTATGCGATGCACCGTTTCTCCAAATGGTAGTCGAATCATTCTGCTGCATATGTATATAAGTTTACATACACTCGTACGAGTGTATAGGGTTATTCCAAGACATATTAACCCTTTTAGATTTGCTCCAAAAGATTTTTTTCTGTTCCACTTACAAAAATAGTCGACACGTTTTCTTTTGTCAAGGTGTGGCAAATTGTTCAGCTATAATTTTTTTAAGTTGCGAAGACGAAATAAATGGATTTTTTTTTTGTCTAGTTTCAGCGAGCTACTCTCATTAACTCCAGAGTGAAAATGGTCATCCGGGTCCCATACGGTTGGCCCTATTATAAATCCAGTACGGAAATGGGTAATCGGATCAACTCCGGAAAGGTTTGGTAACGCATGGAGCCTGGCTTACCGGATCAGGCAAACCTAACATGGCAGTGATTAGTGTGCTTCATGCGACACTGTGCAGTAAGGCCGATCTATACCGACACTGTGCAGTAAGACATTTTATACCATATCTTTTCTATTACGGATTGTTAATTAGAACTTATTGTTCATTTATTTTTTTTTTGCGTTTTTAAAACTTCAAAAGAGAATTGAAATATTTTACCGGTCACTGATCAGAATTGTACCCAGGTCATCTTGCGCCATGCCACTGCTCAAAAATGCTCATCTTAACCAACTGAATACTCTCATTATTTTTCGAGACTCTTGAACCATATTACTTTTCTGTCAAAATTAAAAATTCAACTTTAATTTTATATAGAAGAATAAATAAATTTGAATACTGTAGTAAAGACGAACACAACGAGGAAGAACGTATATTGGCTGATAGATTCCAAAACGTTCCTTTAATTAAAGAACAAAACATTTTCATAGCCTTGTACCAGAGGGTAGTAATAAACTACTTTGTAAAACTGGTTTCACAACTTCTGGACTATAACTACATTATATACATATAATAATTAATATTAAATGATTTTTAATTACAACTGTCAACTTAAGAAAGCGTGGTCAGTTGTGTTTTTATTGTTTTTACTTTCTTCGTTTTTCTTAATGGATTTGTACATCGAAAATCACATGCGTAAGTAAATTTAACAATGCCTTAAAAATTTCAATAATTTTTTCCTCAAAAAAAAAAAAAAAATAACGCCAAGCTGAATTTTGTACGTAAGCTTAATTATGAGCCACATATTATTCATGATTTTTTTCAGGTTGGTGACACAGGGAGAACGGTCTGAAAAATTAAATACAAAATTTTTTTATGATCAAGTCAATTTAAAATAATTTTTTTCCAAAAATTCAAAATTTTGTGCTTAAAAACCACTCAGAACAATTTTTTGTATTAATGAAAGAAAAAAAGTTATGAGTAAAAGAAAAAAATGTTGCCAAAATTTTTCAATTCAAATATCTCAAACTTACTTACTTACTTGGGTGGCCATAACAACCCGTTATCGGGTTACGGCCGACCTCAAAAGCTCTCTCCAGGCGCCTCTGCTTTGCGCGCGCCCTCTCCAATCATTCACACCAAGCGTGGATAGGGTTTCCTCGGCTTGGTCTTTCCATCGGAGGCATCAGTCGCCCAGCGGCTTCCGCATCAAACACCTTTTTCGCCGGAGCTTCTTCGTCCATACGCACAACATGTCCCAGCCAGCGCAGACGTTGGATAGTGATGCGCTTGACTATGTCAATGTCAGCGTAGAGCTCGTACAGTTCGTGGTTCATTCGAATACGGTAGTCGTCACCGACGTGAACAGGACCGAAGATTTTGCGAAGAATTTTTCTCTCAAACACCCCAAGCGTGGCTGCATCAGTCTGCGACACAACCCATGCTTCTGCGCCGTAAAGTAGCACGGGTAAGATGAGCGTCTTGTAGAGTGTCAGTTTGGTCGGGCGAGAGAGGTCTCTACTACTCAATTGCTTACTGAGACCATAGTAACACCTATTAGCAAGAGTTAGTCTTCGCTTTATCTCCAGGCTGACATCGTTTTGAGTGTTCACGGCGGTGCCAAGATAAGTGAATTCCTTGACAACTTCGAAAGTATAGTTGTTCGCAGTAACAAAGGATCCAATACGCCGCGTCTCTCTGTTTGTGGACAGCATATACTTTGTTTTGCCCTCGTTCACCGTCAAACCCACTTTCGCTGACTCTTTTTCGATAGCAGAGAACGCAGCAGTAACATCTCGCTTACAACGTCCAATGATATCAATATCATTGGCATATGCAAGGAGCTGGACACTTTTGTAGAAAATAGTGCCATTACAAAGTTGAAGAGGTTGCAGGATATCTCAAAAGCTATAAAAAATTTAGAATTGCAACTTGGCATACTTAATAAGCACCAAACACTCTCTCGATTCTCTAAACTTGAGAAAAATCCCAGACCAAATACATATATCGTTTTCAAATGAAATGCCCCAGATACCAATTGATAAATCAAATAATATACTTTTAGCCATCCAAAAAATAAAAATAGGTCGATGTTGTTAAACTTCGCATGTAACAACTGTGTCAACAGGGATCGACCAAGTTCAAACCCCAGTGGATACATTATTTTTTTTTAAATGTGATAGAATTTTATAGAATAGCTTATCAGTGAATTGAGCTTCGCAGTAATAAATAAAATGAAAATTTTTTATATTTATACAACAAATATGCATTTGTCTTGAGAAAAAAAAAAAAACCTAACCAAAATTGTTTTTTTTCCACATAAATTTTCATTGTAGTTCATAGAAGTTCTGACAAAAATTTCAAAAATAGTGTTTGAGGTATGTTTGATTTTATTTTGAGCAAAAAATCTTGCGTGCATAAATACAAAAAATACAGTCCTTTGAATTTTTATCAGCAGCGTTAAACAAGGAAAAGAGATGAGCAATCCTGTATTTGTTGTATTATTTGTGAGTTTTACGATTCAAATTATTTCTAAAATCAATTATAGCTCAAAACCTCTTGTACCATGTATCAATATTAAAACGTAATCAATTTTAGTATGAACTTTTATGAGAAAACGCCTGTTGTTTATCCGTAGACCGATCCTAGGGTCGTTATCGACTAAATTTTTTTTCTAATTTCAAATATTTCGAAAACTGTCAGCTGTGTGGGTCCGTGTTTTCGTGACTTTATCAGTAGGTATGTTATGAATGAAAACATGTACACCCCTATCATGAATATTCGGAGGAAAACGACTCTCGCGGATTTTTTCGTTTCTCGAGAGGAGTATTTTGCGATCATGAATAATTGCGGATTGGAAAACTTCATATCCAGTCAGTGCTGCCAAAATATTTCCAATTACTTCCATTCAAACCAAAATCACAGTTGCATTTTTCATATTTGACATTAGCTTATCAGTAATTTTGCATATTTGACATTAGTATACCTGTCAGCTGAACAATTTTATAAATAAAAATGAAGTGCATTTATCTATATCACAAAAACAAATCACCTAAAATATAGTGTAGCATAGCTTGATAGTTTGCCATCTACTCTTTTTCATGAAGACTTTTACTGTATCCGAATTGGATTCCATGTACTGAACCAATATCAGTATCCCTTTGTTTGTGTTGCTAGATCTTGTAAATATGTTAAAAAAATGTTTTTATTAAATTAAATTACAAAATATTGCTAGCATTGACTCTTTCCTCATTAAATTCCTAGCCAAAAAGTTGGGGAACAAAATTTGCGTGAAACGTCAAAAAATGTTCCCCAAAAAAGTATTGCCGATAACCTCATTTTCCAGGGAGTTTGTTCCCATTCCCCAAAAATCTTCCACGATCGCAAAACAGGGGATTGGAGAAAAAGTTCGAGGGAATGTTTATTCATGATAGGGGTGGTAGTGTCAGAGTTTATTGATAGTTGTCTTTAAGCTTTTTTTACAACTTTGGGACTTTTTCGTCATTTGGGTCGATTTCGACCCGTACTAGTTTTTTTATGAAAAGGCATGTTTTTGTTGTTTCTATCGGCTTAAAAAGTTAATCACAGTTCAGTGTTTACTAAGGTTGTGCAACGAGATGATCAAACATGTTCGAAGTTCTGCCATACGAACAACTCGATTCGTTTGACCCAACTCAAGTTCAGTTCGCTCGTTGTTCGTCTCATTCGATCGCATCTCATGACGTCCGAGTTCTGAGTTGGTTGTGTGTTATGTTTGTATAACAGTGTAAATGAATCGATACACAATTCAATTTAACGAAATGTGACATCGAACACATCGAACAAAACGAATTTAGTCTCACGGCTTTGGGCAAATTCGCACCAATACGAGAATTATGGGACAAATGGGTTGAATTGCTTCCACTTTTCTTCAATCCAAGTGAATGTATCACTTTTGACAAGCAATACTGGTTTACCATGGGCGATGCTCGTTTAGACAGTACATGCCAAGTAAGCCTGAGAAGTACGGTCTGAAATTTTGGCTTCTCACTTGAGCCAAGACTTCACAGGTATGAAATATGGAACTATATTTGGGAAAAATCAGGGTGAGCGGGTGGTTCTTGATTTAGTTGTGAAGCACAAAGGTCAAAACGTTACAATGCATAGTTTTTTCTCTTCATACGACTTGGGTCAGAATTTGCTTTACAAAAATTTGACTATGGCTGGCACATTGCGAAAAAACAAGCTTAGCATTCCGCTTAAGCTTCTTATCGAGAAAAAGCATCCACTACTCCAATCTACATCCGCCTTCACTGAAAATACTGTTTTGGTTTGCTTTGGTTTCATATGTAAAAATGAAAAATAAATGAATCAGTACCATTGTTCAGAGCAAAATGCATTATTCGCCTGATATCGGACCAGCACCGAAAAAATTGCCTGAGATAGTTTCACACTATAACAAAACAAAAGGCGATGTTGACAATACTGACGAAATGCTTTCGGGATTCCGTTTCAAACGGAAAACTAACTGGTGACATTTTCGGACATTTCAGCATTGAATGCTTTCAGCATCTACTCAGCAATAGACCCAAATTGGCTAAAAAAATTCCAAAACAAATCACATATCTAACAGAACCAGAGATCCACGAAATGAATTGTCTCTTTTACTTCTGACAACGATGTCAAAATCATCAAGAAGTCTTAATTGCCAAGCAGCCTAGAATTAGGGCTACCAGATGCGATACTAAAGTAGCAAAAGTGCTACTTTTGCAAGGCTTTGCTACTTTGTTGGATGGTTTTGCTACTTTCGATGTTTGCACTGTAAAATAAAATATTTGAACTGAAGTGAGGACCTTTTTTTTTTTTTTTTTTTTGCTCATCAAAAATATTTGTATGAAAAATTAAGGTTTTCATTTACAAAATTCCAATTTTTTGATATGTGCTACTTTTGTAGTAAGGCCATCTGGTAGCCCTACCTAGAATGGTACCGATACAACTAACCAAACGGGGTAGAAAACCGAAAAAACCTTACACAATGAGCACAAAAGCGAATTGGTTTGCTGTATGTGTAACAAAAATGTTTGCAAAAGAGCACACAACCGAAATAAGTGTATCATTTTCAGTAAAAAAAAATCATTTCCTTCAAAGTTCCATACAAAACATATACGGGTCAAAAACTACTACTAGATTAGTCGTAATTTTTAAGGATCGGTCTACGGTTAAGACAGTTGCATAATTGTTGTATAAATAAATAAATGGTTCACTTTATTCATGCGAAGCTTAATTCGCTACGATCATTTTCTGAAAATTCTGAAAAAAATTTATAGCTGAACAATTTTTCACACCCTTTCAAAATAAAAAAATGCGTGTCTACATTTTTTGCAAGTAGAGCAGAGAATAAAAACCTTTTGAGCAATCTAATTTTTAGGGGTTAATGTCTGCTGAATTGACTCACATAATATTATACATGTTATAATTTCTTGGAACTATGAATGCATTTTCAAAGCAACAACTTCTTAAATGGGCTTGTATTCAAACTCAGCTGACTCACTTTTGGGTTTAACCAAAGCGAATAAAACGCGGCTATTATTATATGAGATAGCTTACATCAAATGCCGTAATTTTTCCAACTTATTAGCTTTTTCTTTATTTATTTATTGAACCCGCACTAAAAGAACTCATTAGCTTTTTTTATTTATTGATTGAACCCACACTAAAAGAACATAACGAATCGTAAAACTAAGTCTGATCACGAATCATTCGTGTCTTTTTTGCTGTCATCGATTGCTTGGTTTGAAAAAGCAAATCAAATTATAATTTGCAAAAGCAAAACACGCACTTGTTTTGATTTGCAGCCGACGGCTCATTGCGTTGATCGTTTGTATCGTAAAATGACTCGGGAATGATCTCACTCGTTGTGTTAGACTCTAACTCTAACAATTAGAGTAAACTACTGAGCTCGACACCGAGTGACTATTGTTGCAGCAGAAGCGAGTGCATTTATGCAGAGGTCTAGTAGGTACCAGGGATGATATTGGCATATTTATAAAAGGGCCAAAATTCGAACTAAAATAGGGCTTTTTTGACTTAAATAGGGCTTCTGTAAATCAAATCTTATACATATAGTCATTTATATTATAACCAAATTTTTTCTTTTTATAAAATTTATTTTGTTGTTTAAGTTTAATTGTAAACATAAAGTTTACGTAAGAAAATTTAAGCGTTTAAAAATTTTTTTTGTATACCATATATCGCTCATTTTATTCAATAACGTTATAACCCAAAAACGTGAAAATTCAGTTAAAATGCTTGCCCTGAAATATCTGATTTTTTGAGTAATGATTTTATTGAAAAAAAATGAGCGATATATTAAAGAACTAACTAGTTATGGTGAGATCGATTTTTAGAAACTTCTTCAAAAGGAAATGCAGAAATAAACGATATACATATTTGCAGATTTAGCACATCAAATTTAACCTATTACTCAGGTCAACAAATCGAAAAACAACTTTTGGCGCCCAGATATACATATATAGCAACATTAAATTATTTTTAATCTTTTTTTCCTAATTTTCATTTTTGACTAACCGTCAGTTTTGAATATTCACTGTAATCGACAGATTTCTATAAATAAATTGATTTTTATATCCAGTGGCGGATTTAGGTTCGATGCCGCCTTAGGCCCTTGCTGATGTGCCGCCCTTTTTTTCTATGTAAAAGTGATTGTCAAAATTATATATCTAATTACACTACTCAACAAGATTTTCCTTAACAAATTATGATAACATTTTCTAACTATGTATAGTGAAATTTTCCTTATAATCCGAATATCGTAAAGGTTTTTTTTCGATTGGCCACAATTTTCCATATAAATGGCAAATCTCAAACAAATGTACTGTTGAGAGCACATACTTCACATAAATGCTTTGCAGTGGATACCCCAAATTATTTGTAAAATGTGCTGTGAACACTTGAGACAGTGAGGTTCGGAATGCCTATGCAATGCAAAGAACAAAAAAATTACTTCGATGACTGTTACTTATGCTATATTAATTTGCGTGGTGTAAACGTTAAAATAATGATTTCTCCTAGAAGACCCTTACCACAGAAAGTACCTGGTCCAGCATTTTGTTCCATTCGTGAATCATAATTTGAAGAAGTCCTTAATGAAGTGAGTAGCGAAAGCGATTTCGAAGGAATACCATCTACAGAGCCAAAACCTTTTACCCAAGAGGAATTAAATGATTTGATAAGGGATCTTGAACTTTCTAAAGAATCTGCAGAGGTTTTGGCTTTTAGATTAAAAGAAAAAACTTGTTGGCGTCAGGTACAAAAGAACAAGAAGAAGAGAGCAAGACTTGCTACAATTTTTTCAGTCAGAAAATGATATTGTTTTTTTTTTTTTGGATGTGTAAGACATTATTCTCGAAGTGAGCCTTTCTCGGAAATTACAAGTCAAATAACTGCTCTGAAATTGTAAATGACATGATAGAGCATGTCTTATAAGTAATTTTTGCTAATAATGTATTCAATATAAGGTCCTTAGTTAAAATAAAAGTACAGCTTCTCGGCACCAAAACTAGTGTTGACCAGTGTTACAAATCAAATAAAACGTTTTTCATATAAAAAAATCTCTGGTTTTTGATTTGAAATAATTTCAATTTGAAGTTTAAAAAGTCGAAAGCCATCGTATTACTTAAGGGTCCACTAAAATTTTTTAGGAATAATTTTATTTATAATTTCTTCTCAACTGCTAGTTGAGAAAGTTCTAAGTGAAGAAGAAATCATAGAAGTTGCCTAAGAGATTGTTGATTCTAGAGAAAGCAGTGACAGTGATGACCCGGTTCAACCAACCACAAGCTTAATTCTAGAGGGTCTTCAACTTTTTAATAAATTAGGAAATCATTTCGTCACATACGATCCTATTGGCGAAAGGGCTGCACAGTTTCAACGTGATCTGAAGTCTTGCATGGCTCGTCATCATGAATTATACAAAGAGCTATCCAAAACTAGATCACAACGGCTAATAACCGATTTTATTGTCAAATGCAGTGCTATCCAGTCAGAAAAAGAAAATCTCAATCTTGTTGAAGATATCACAGAGAGAATTGGAACGTGATAATGACGTACAAAATATTTCGAATGATGATAGCGAGTTTGAGTCATTTTTCGCAAGCGATCGCGTATGATATCCGATGTCGATAGCGAATAGAGCTATGTTATTTCCATCACTTTGATTTTTTTTAATTTTTTGTTTGTTGTATTGGAACCTATCCCCTTTTTATCTATGTACTTCATGTCTTTTTTTACACGGTTTTTCCTGGAACGTATCTACCGTATAAAAAAGAATTGGGTTTGAAGAAAATTCTTCCAAAATTTCAGCTTCCTAGATCAAACCTGCAAACGGCGCATCCACTTTGTTTCCATGTACAATTCATATGAAAAACGAAAAACCAAAACAACGAAAAACAGATTTTTTATTATTGATCAGCGTCACCACCTGAGTCGATTTAGCGATGTCCGCCTGATTGTCTGTCTGTCTGTCCGTCTGTTGAAATCAGGTTTACGGGAAAACCAAGGAAGCTAATTGAATGAAACTTTCACACACAGGTCACATCTTCTTGCAGGCATCTTTCTAATGAAAATGGGAGAAATCGGTTCACTGACACGCCTACCGCCCACACTCTATGTACCCAGGCCCAATTTGAAAAAAGTTGCAACGATTTTGATGAAACTTGGTGATTTGGTGCACATGTGAACCAAATTAAGATTGCGCTAGGTTTCAAGTTTCCAAAAGATCGTACATTGGCGTGGCACAGCCCTAAATATTATCCATTATACTACCATATCTTGTAAGCCGTGCAATATATTGCGATGAAATTTGGTAAACGGATACATACTAGTGGGCGTGGCACTTTTCAACTGTTAAAAATTTTTATTCCGTATATCTCAAAATTGGCACAAACGACTTTCATAAAAATTTTGGAGATGATGCAGCTGAAAGCAGTTATCAATACAAGCTCAGCCATTTAACTGAAAAACTCGTTGAAGGGCGTGGCACCACCCACAATATTTATAAACGTTATATTAAGAGAACAAACAACGTAATCGTTATGAAATTTAGTGAGGTAGATATACTAGCTATAAGGTCTCTTATTACAGAAATTTACTCCAATAGCATCTATGGGCGTGGCACCTCCCATATAAGCAAAAAACGTTTATTGTTATGTATTGTGCTATGAGAGTAATCTACATAAAATTTGGTGTATAGATGTCACTTTCTATAAGCTTTAAAAATAAATGAATTTTGACGGGATTGCATCAGTGGGCGTGGTACCTCCCATATTAACATAAATTTGTAAGCGCTATTTTAAGTGAACTATTGCAGCAATTGCTATGAAATTTAATCTAAGTGGTTTAGTTGCTATAAAGAATATAATAATCAAAAGTGCCTGAAATATCACCAGTGGGCGTAGCACTTCCCATACAAATAAAATACGGCAAGTGGCATATTTATCGAAATATGTGAGCAAAATTTTGTGTAAGGGGTTTGCTTCAGAGATGAGCGCGAATGCATTCTTACGCAGCTATGAAACATTCACTAAAAAACGAACAGCGAATCAACTCTTAACATCAATCATACGAAACGAATGATAGCACGACAGTTGTCAGTGAAGTGATATGAGTTTCGCTGCTCACGAAAGCGAATCATCAAAAAGGTAATGAAAAAGCAGCGAATGGTAAGAAGCATTCGTGTAACTTCATTCTGTTGATGATAGAAGGTTGCCATGCATTGCCAATTACGTAAATGAATATTAAGTGAAAAGTTCGTAGTTTTTGTGTGGATATTTTCATTTATTCATTATAAATAAGTAAAAAACATTATTAATGAGTGAAAAAAAGTAATTTTGGAATAGAATAAAAAATAAAGCTTATGAATTAAGTTTTTTGCATAAAATAAAATAGAAAATAAAAAAATAGAAGTCTTGAAAAAATCACATTTTTTATTAAAATAAAACAAAAAAGTGTTTTGCTATTCGATGTATGGTCATACATAAGTAAGTCTACATATTCCGTTATTCCACAGGATAAAAACTAAGTTTACGTTCTGAAATAAAACTTAAACTTAAAACTTGTAAATAACATTTAATAAAGTAAAAATTACCAATTTTTCATCTTTGCTGATCAATATTGTATAGTTTTGATTTTTGACGACTACGTCTGTTCGTATTTAAATATTGAATTCAAAAAAAGAATGTCGCTGACTGTTTGTGATCCCAGGCGATTTCAATAGTAACCATTAACGCTAAAGTAAACGCAGCAGAATAGCATGCCCTGCCTAGGGCTGCCATTTATGAAAATATCACAAACATTTTGAGTAACCCTAATTTTTTACCTAACAACATATTTGCCCCCCAAAATTAAAGTTCACTCAAAACAAATAAAATTATACCTATATAGTGTACAGACTTTGATTTATTCATACAAATAAATCCAAAGTTATTTGTATTACTATTATATTATTATAACACTACATGTACAGCATGGTAATGTGGGCATTGTCAATTATTGTGTTTTGTTCTTTTTATTTTATCTTTATTGATTGGCGATGTATGGCAACCTTTCGCATCAACAGTATGAAGTTTCATGAATGCTACTAACCATTCGCTGCTTTTTCATTGCCTTTTTGATGATTCGCAGTCGTGAGCAGCGAAACTCATAACAATTCATTTTGAGCAAGCGTCAACTGTGCGGCACAGTAAACGAAGCTCTTGTTGTCAACGAATGCATATGAAAGGCAATGAATTACGAAAAAAAAAATAAACACGAGCTATTCATTGCGTATCTCTGGTTTGCTTATGGAAAGCTATTTCTGAATGAAAATCGGTCTATATTATACCAGTAGGTGTGTTACCGCCCTAAATTTTTAGACTGATTACGGCATATATCGCAAACTATACAACGTATTGGGCTAAGATTTGGTATGTGGATATCAATGACGAATATAATTTAGTAACCCTAAAGTAAGCAGAATTGGAAAAGTGGGCGTGGTACATTTAAATTTCTTAGTTTTATGCGATTTTTTAAATATTTTCCATATTCTTTTGACTTTATCAACCTTTTAACTTTTTCCAATATATCCTATATGTATTTGTTCGTTTTTTTTTTTCAACTTCTTTAAACTTTCTTTGTAAGTTTCTTTATTTTTTCGACTCTTTCATCAGTTTTGAATTGTTTCAAATTTTTTCAAAGTCTTTCAACCTTTTTAGAGTTTTTCAATCCGTCTCAACTTTTTTCAACATTTTGCATATATTTTCGACTTTTTCAACATTTTTCAACCTCTGTCAACCTTTCTAACATTTCAAATTTTTTTCGACTCATTCAACCTCTTCTACGTCTTTTTAACATTTATTTTAAAGGTACTTTCATTGCAGTGTAGGGTATATGAGTTTCGGCCTGGCCGAAGATAACACCTTAACTTGTTCTTTTTATTATTTATTTATTTACGAGCGGGGAAGAATCAATTAAGTGTCTAACTCAGCAGCGATTGAAGATGCTTCATTAAAACTATCATCAAATGACGTTTCATTTTTTCGCATTTCTGAAACAGGTTGATCATTTGCTTGACATGAGTACAAGCTGAAGAGATTTGTAGTGTCGGATCTTGTAGTTTGCGACTGAGAGACAATATAGGAACATTTACAATTTTCAGAATATATAAAGATACTAACAAATTGGAGCGTGCTATCGAAGCTGAAAATTGGACAGCTTTTGAAAACGCTTCGGTTTCCCAGCTTTGTTCTAAATCTTATAATGCTTAAGAGATAAACAGTAATAATTCGCTGAAAGTATCAACGTATCTAGTCGCACACAATGCTTTTAAACGATTTATTTGTTTCTGGACTCCGTTCGAAAATTTTATCTTTCAATAGTTCTACTCTTTTAGATGAATTCGAGAAAAAGTTTGACATTGACGAAACTGTGCCCCTAGCATGTTACGAATTTCAGAAATATTACATGATTTTCCTGCGCACAAATTCAGAGACTGACTGAAAACAATGAGTATAAAATGCTAAGAGTTGGTTTTCAGATATAAAAGCCTGAACTGCTTTGATTTGTTCGATCCTCCATGAACGTTCTTAAATAAAATTTTTTTTTTCACTCCCGGGGGGGGGGGGCTTCAGCCCCTATAAGCCCCCCTTGTATCCGCCACTGAGCATAATGTAAACAACAATAGCAACCTATTTTCCGAAGAAGAGTTTGTGCAGCTTACAACTGAAATGGTATCGAAATTAAGAAATTGTAATTCTAAAGAACAACGATTTAACGTAATCGCACAATTGGCAAATAAATAAGTTTTTGTATTCCAGTTCTAAATAATGCTAAAAATAGTTTTTTGGAACTGCAGAAGTATCCGCAGTTAGTCTGATGAGCTTTTTTCCTTTTTAGATATGGGCATTTATCTCATGTTGATCGAGACGGAAGTTTTTTTTTTAAGTGGAATAAAAGTCAAAGTAAAACACTTTTAAATTTTTCTGTTACTTTAAAGAATAGCCCTTTGATAGCCATATATTGAGTGGTAAAGTTGATGACAGACGTAGTACTGGTTCCAAGATAGAGGCAATTAAAAAGCCATTCGAACGGGACAAAAAACGGAAGTGTTTTTCATGGCCATCTATAGAAAAGAAGAAGTCAGCGAAACCTGGCAACATTTTTTAATGCGTATAATTTTAAAATGTTATGGAATAATGTAACTTTTTAATAGATTTCGTTTGATTGAAAAATCTTATTTACTTTTTTTCTTACAAGGCATAATTATCCATTCGAACGGGACATATTTTTCCGTTTATGTTCACTTGGGCAATTTTTCAAAACTACTTTAATATTTATCTGTTTGCAGAATTTTTTATGTCTACATATTCTTCCAAGTCGTACAATGATTTATATTACCCGTTTAAGGTAAAGCCGTGTCAAGTTAACCAGCCCACTATAAAGCTTGATAATGTGCAGAAAAGTCTTAAAGAAATAAAATCATCATTTAAAGCTGGTCCTGATGGTATTTCCTCATATATTTTAAAAAATTGTCACAATGAACTTGCTTTTCCAGTTTATTTACTTTTTGAGTATTCCTTACTCCTCGAATATTTTCCTTGCACCTGGAAATCGTCATATATAATTCCTTTGCATAAGTCGGGAAGTAAATCTTTAATAAGTAACTACCGTGGGATCGCAAAGCTAAGTGCATTGCCAAAACTGTTTGTAAGTATCGTTACTCCACAAATTGCACACAACGTTAACCCTATAGTTTCACCTTATCAGCATGGTTTTTTACCAGGAAAATCTACGGTAACTGATTTAATTGAATTTACAAATATAACCATAAATCAATTTGCAAATGGTTTTCAAACTGATGTAATCTACACTGATTTTAGCAAAGCTTTTGATGTGGTGAATCATAAACTCTTGTTACTAAAGCTTTCCCTAATTGGTTTTCCCATAAGTTTACTAAATTGGATTCAGTCATATCTCTCAAATAGAAGCGAATCTGTTAGTTTTAATAACTCCGAATCTAAAAATTTTATTGTTACTTCCGGTGTTCCTCAAGCAAGCCATATTGGACCTTTGCTCTTTACAGTTTTTATCAACGATTTGCCCAGTGTTTTAAAGTACTGTAATATTTTAATGTACGCTGATGACGTCAAGCTTTTTTGTCCACTTAAGTTTGCATTTGAATCATCGTATCTTCAGTATGATCTCAATAACATTTTTGACTGGTGTAGAGTCAATTGCATAAATCTTAACTTAAGGAAATGCAAGCATATGTCTTTTACACGAAAAACCCCATTATTGAGTACATATAAGATTGATGACCATACCCTTGAAACTCTAAACTCTTTTGAGGACTTAGGCGTAACAATGGATACAAAGCTTAAGTTCAATATTCATATTGACCGAATGATTAATAAGGCTAACAGCGTCCTTGGCTTTATAAAGCGATGGTCCAAGGAGTTTCGCGATCCTTACATCACTAAAACTTTATTTTCGTCTTTAGTTAGACCTATTTTGGAATATGCGTCAGTGGTTTGGTGCCCTCGGTATCAATGCTACATAGATGCCATTGAGTCAGTACAAAAACAATTCCTGCTCTTTTGCCTCCGTAGTTTCGCTTGGGATCCAACAGTTCATTTACCACCATATGAACAAAGGTTAAAACTCATAAACTTATCATCTCTCAGAAATCGTAGAGTAATGCTAAATACTATGTTTATCAATAGGCTTATTAATGGTAGTGTTATTAGCGAGCATCTGTTGAGTAACTTATAAACGTGCCTCAACGTCCCATGAGACAATGGGTACTGCTGAATTTAAAAACATGCAGATCGAATTACTTGCTATATGAACCCTTCCGGAGTGCATGCACTGATTTCAACAGTGTTTACGACGTTATTGACTTTAATCAATCTCAAAGCATAACTAAAAAAAGCATTTTGCGTTTTCTTGAAATAGTTAATATTTAATTTGTTTTATTTGATGTTGACGCTTATGGAATGTGGATGAATGAACGCATTTGCAACAAATACCGCCTGCTGCTGTCGGTGTAATGCTGTTTTCGCATCCTACATCTACACTGCTGCTTGTAGGCGTCTACCTGACTAGATAAGGCATCTACATTAGGGGTGGCAATCCCGGGATCCCGGGATTTGCTCTAAATATAGGCTAAAGTAATCCCGGGATTACAAAGAGACAATCCCGGGATTTTCGGGATTAGAAAAAAATTTTATATTATATAATAAATATTCTTTTATATGACATATTTAAGTACAAAATCTGCAAAATAATTGTTTTCAATACATTTGATGTAAGAAACATTATTGCATCATCCTGCAAAATGCACTTCAATTGTATCTGAACCTTAAATTGAGTAAAAATATTTTTTTTATTGTAGCAATTTTTTGTTTAAGATTTTCTTAAAAAAATGTCACATAGCAAAAAAAATATTTTTTTTAATACTTTGACTAATTTTAAGAATTTTTTACTAAGTGCGATTTGTATTGAAAATTGATAGTTCATGAGCAAAAGGATAAAATATGAAATTTAGACTAAAATTATCACTAACGGAAATACTAAAAATGCAATAGAAAAACAACATAAGCAGAACATATCTATTTCTTATAACAAAATAGAAATCTGCAACAAAAAATATAGGTTTGTCTTCAAAAAAAAAAACCACAGCCGACCTTGATTTGACATTGAAAATTTGACCCATACCTAGACCTACCAAAACTTACGTTCTAAGATATAATTAAACTTTTGTCTGAAGCTTTTTTTCTGAAATCAGCATCTAAAGATTTGGACAACTTAAATGAAGAACACTTATGGGTGCGTCTACTGAGAGCGAGCCATTCGGTGCCACTAAATGCCATCACTGTCACATTTGAAGTAGGTGATATAGTATTAATCAAGTACAAAATGTGGTACACGAATTTTTAAATGTAAAAATAAAATTGATAGTTTGGTCATAAATGCTTGATTATCCTCTGTCATCTCTTTTTAATTGTGGCTATCTTCTACTAGTCAAACTTAGTAAATGTGATTTAGATGTATTAACACTCGAAGTCATCTAAGTCAATTTTTAAGCTATTATTTTTCCTATTATTTTGCGTTCTTATTCTTCATTGTTACGCTGTGAAATAAAGCAATTTTAATTTTATATATACAATAGTATAAACTTCTCGTTTTTTTTTTTTTTTTTTTTTAGTTCTGTATGCATTTACTAGAACTATCAATCCCGGGATTGATCCCGGGATTGGAAACTTCGATCCCGAAACTCAAAAAAGCTCCGGAATTGCCACCCCTAATCTACATATCATTTTAAATCACTGCTGCTTTCAGGCATCTGCCCGATCAGATGAGGTCAGCCGTTAGCGCGGAAATTTTTAAATCACTGCTGCTTTCAGGCATCTACCTGCAGGCGCAGATCCAAGGGGGGGGGGGGTCACGGGGGTCATGACCCCCCCAAAACAGTCCGCATTTCAAAAAATAGAGTTGAAACAATATTTTGCAAACCGAAAAACAAAAAAAAAAAAACAAACGAACAAAACCTAGTTTTTGCAAACTTAAAAACCTGAAACTAACCAAACGACCAAAATTAACTTATTTTTTTGCACTCTGAAAAAATTGGAATCAAAAAGTGACTAAATCAACAAATTTGACTAATTTTCTTAAACAAGACTGACTTTTTTATTATTTTTTCTATATTTGGATTGTAGCTTTACTTGATATACTATCATCTATTTACAATCTGTTTACACGTTCCAACTAAAAGCATCATTTATAAAACAAAATCCAATCTTCTATTTTGTTTCGCAAATCTGTTAATGATCGCATCGATGTCCAATGAAAATTCGAAATAAAAATATTCATCAGCTAAGACATTTCTTAGTTTTAAGAGTACATTCTTTATATAAAAAAGTTTATAATTTTATATAAACAATAAATATATATATACATGTAATGAATTTTCAAGTAAAACAAATTGGACAAGTTTTTCATTTTTCATTTCATTTCTTTATTAAGCCTTTGGATTACATTTCCTTACAGACTAGAAGAGTCTTTAGACCAGGGGTCGGCAAAACCAGTGATTGAAAATGCTATGCTATTTCGTAGTTTTTTGTTTTGCTCCTGCTATTGCTCTGAAATTCAAGACAGCAAAAGCAGAGCAAAAAGCAATACATTCAAATAGCCTTTTCTTGCTCTGCTCTGCGCAGTAATTCGTATCAACAATATTTCTTTCCTATTGCTATTGCTCTGAATTGAAGACAGCAAAAGCAGAGCAAAAGGCAAAACAAACAAATATCATTTTTCATGCTCTGCTCTGTGCTCTGATTCCTTAGAGCAGCTTGTGCTGTAGCATATTTATTATGTTCGTAGTTTTTGCTATTTATGTGCTATAGCAACAAAAATAAATAAAATATTATTTGTGAAAAGTGATATAGCAACAAAAATAAATAAAATATTATTTGTGAAAAGTGACTTTTCATTTATAATTAAATGAAATTGTTTAGCTTTTTCGGAAAAATAGTGAACCTCAACCTGAACCCGAACTGAACCCGGACCCATTAAATTTAAATACATTGAACCCGAACCCGTACCCGCACCCAAAATTTACAGTGTTCGAGTAATATTGCATCAAAATTTTCAAATATTGAAAGATGCCACGTCCACTTCTCCAATTCCGCCCACTTTTAGTATTATTCCAGATATTTATGACGTGCATCGGTCTACCTGCCATTTTTCCACTTTTCACCAGGCTTTCGAACACTGTAAATGTTGGGTGCGGGTTCCGGTTCAATATATTTAAATTTAATGGGTCCGGGTTTAGTTCGGTTTCAGGTTGAGGTTCACTATTTTTCCGAAAAAATTAAACAATTTCATTTAATTATAAATGAAAAGTCACTTTTCACAAATAATATTTTATTTATTTTTGTTGCTATAGCACTTTCCACAAATAATATTTTATTTATTTTTGTTGCTATAGCACATAAATAGCAAAAACTACGAACATAATAAATATGCTACAGCACAAGCTGCTCTAAGGAATCAGAGCACAGAGCAGAGCATGAAAAATGATATTTGTTTGTTTTGCCTTTTGCTCTGCTTTTGCTGTCTTCAATTCAGAGCAATAGCAATAGCAAAGAAATATTGTTGATACGAATTACTGCGCAAAGCAGAGCAAGAAAAGGCTATTTGAATGTATTGCTTTTTGCTCTGCTTTTGCTGTCTTGAATTTCAGAGCAATAGCAATAGCAGAGCAAAATTTCTGTTGCTACTGCTGCTATGGAGTAGTAAATGCAACCACTGGGCAAAACACAATGTGTGTGATGTACTTCAGCTCAATTGAGCTATGAAAAATCAAATTTTGCCGACCCCTGCTTTAGACATCGAAAAATCAAATTCATTTATGGATGACAATCTATTGAATAATGAGAGAGCTCTTAATATAGGCTCATTCTGAGCATAATTAGTTTTATGTTTTTTTATGAGGAATAAATCAAAATGACGCAACTGTCTAGGTGGGATATAAAAACCAATTAACTGAAGTAACTCCGGACATTCAATATTACTATTAACTATATCATAAATAAATATTAAGGACATAACCTTCCGCCTCGATTCAAGGGTATTTATGCCCAAAAGCAGGCAACGTGAATTATATGATGGCCTTGAATCACCAAAATACAAAGAACGTAATGCAAATCTAGAAAAAGTTTTCTGAATTCGTTCAATTCTAGCACAATGATTTGCATAAAACGGATTCCAAACAAAAGAGGCATATTCCAATCTAGATCTTACAAATGCAAAGTAAAGGCTCTTAATGGTATGTGGATCCATAAAATCAGAGCTGTGTCTACGAACAAAAGCCAACATTGCATAAGCTTTAGGGATGATAAAATTCAAATGCTCAATAAATGTAAACTTAGCATCGAAAACTACGCCTAAGTCCTTTATAAGATTGATTGACTTAAGAAGTTTACCCTGAATTGAGAAATAACAATCGAGTATATTATTTGATTTTGCAAATGTGCAGGGAAAGCATTTCCCAATATTTAAAGGTAACTGATTAAGTTTACTCCAGTTACTCACATTGGACAAGTCACGTTGTAAGGATTCAACGTCACCTACATTCCGTATACGACTGAATAATTTTAAATCATCTGCGTAAAGCAAAAATTTTGAGCTCTGAAAGCAACTATGAATATCATTCATGAACAAAATAAAGAACAGAGGTCCAAGGATACTACCCTGAGGTACTCCAGACGACGCTACAAAATTATAAGATTTAGTATTATTAACAAGTACAACACACCGTCTATTACTCAGATTAGATTTAATCCAAGCCAAAAATGAACCATGAAATCCAATTTTAGCTAGTTTAGCAATTAAAGCACTATGCTTAACCTTATCAAAGGCTTTTGCGAAATCAGCATAGAGCACATCCACTTGATAGCCACGTTCAAAAGAGGATACACAATAATTAGAGAATAATGATAAATTTGTTATTGTGGATCGACCAGATACAAAGCCATGTTGCTCTGGGCAAATATGACACTTAATTAAAAAATAAAGCTTATCTTTTATAATGCTTTCAAATAATTTAGAGACAATTGTTAATTTAGAAATGGGACGATAGTTCGCGACATTATTTTTAAGCCCATTTTTGAAAATAGGGGTAATACATGCTACCTTCCAGGGCTCAATAAAAGTTCCGGAATTTAAAGATTTATTGAAAATCAGACACAGTGGCTTACACAAAGCCTGAGCACATTTTAATAATACTATAGAGGATAATCCATCGACATCCAGTTTAGCAGAAATCTTCAACTTTTATAATGCGTTAAAAACGTCTGTTTCACTCAAAGTAATAGAACCAACATCCACGAAAGAATTGATGTTTTGCAGGATAGAAGGCTCATACCATGGAGCGTCTTCAGTATAATTTGATTTAAAATAGTCGGCAAATAAATTTACTGTGTCTGCAATTGTACACGAACTACTATTATTGAAAAACATAGAAGTGGGGATGAAAGATCCACACTTTTTCGATTGTACGAAATTCCAAAACGATTTCGGATTCAATTTGATATTGGTTTCCGTTTTCAAAATAAACTGCTTGTATAAAAACTTATTCAAAAAGTTGAATTCTCTCATGTAATGCACATATTTCTCCTTATACTCTAAGTTCCCAGTGGATTTAAAAAGTTTTAGAAATTTATTGCGCATATTTTTCAGTTTTTTAAGGCCAGAATTATACCATGGAAGCTTATATACCTTATGAGGGCAAATTGGAATATGGTCATGACAGATTTGTGACACATTAAATTTAAACAAATCAAAACAAGTTGCGGCATTTTTACCATTAAATAAATTTTTTCAATTTATATCATTTATATTATTACTTATTTAAAAATTCAAAATCACATAATTTAAAGTTAAATACATGTTTAGCAGGCTGAGGCTCAATAAATTCATAAAATTCTATATCGAGAACAATTGGAACATGGTGCATATTAGATGGTGAAATTGGGCAAAAACATTCAGATAAATTGTATTTAATATTATACGAAATAAAAATTAAATACAAAATTTTGCCAAGATTATTAAGTACTTATTTTATTAATTTGAACTAATTCAATACTTAAGAAGCTATCAATAAGATTGATTTCATGAGGATGATTGATATTTGTTGGCGTCAAGTCATCGGCGAGGTGAGTCCACATTACTTTGTTTAAATTAAAATCCCCCAATATGCAAAGCTGACTTTTATGGTCCAACGATGAATGTAACGAAAAAATGTTACTTACATGTGCATCGTAAATATCATCAGAACTATTTGGCGGGATATACGAGGCACAAATATATAAAGAGCCTGATGAGCCAGAAATGGAGACACTTAATTGTTCGTACAAATTGTCCGCATTCTGAAGGATGCAAGCTGTTGTACAGAAAAAACGTTTGATGGCAATTAGAACACCACCTCCTCGACTACAACCTGTTTTTATAGCGTCACGTTCCTTTCTGTATACTTGATATATATTTGTATCAAAGAATTCTCCATCGAAAAATTCATCATTTAGCCAGGTCTCAACAAATACGATGACATCAAAATCTCCAGCCGCAGTATAATAATAAATGGAATTGGATTTAGTTCTGATCCCAGACATATTTTGGAAATAAATCCGAAATTGTGAAGCTTTACCTAACTGATTGTTAGGCTGAGCGGATGAATATTTAGTGAAATTAGCTAAGTTATTGCATTGATGTTAAGTTTTTTATAAAATAAAATATTCGACTCAGCATAAACACGTCCGCACCTTTTGAATTCCCGACTAGGAGTGAATTCTGGCTTAGTTTTTATTCATTGAAGAAATTCGGCTTGCTTTGTTTATTTGGTTATTCTTGTTATTTTTGATTTTCTTCTATCCTGTGACCCCCCCCAGAAAAAAATTCTAGATCCGCGCCTGTCTACCTGACCAAGTGTGGCCGGCCGTTAGAGCGGATTCTAAATCACTGCTGCTTTCAGGCATCTACCAGCCACTTGAGATCAGCCGTTGGTGCGGAATTATTTTAAGTACTTTCATTTATAATTTCTCAATTTATGAGGGCTTATGAGCCCAGTAAATAAAGTTTAAATAAATAAATAAATAAACAAATAATAATATTTAAGATGTATTCAGTAATTAAGAAAACAAATTTAATGTTTATATTTATCGAATCAATTAGTGAGATCAATGTTAACAAAGAAAAGAGGAAGGAGTAGATATTTTTCTTAAAAGAATAAAAAACTTGTCTTTTTGCTGTTAAAACGTTTTTCCTGTAAGAGGCGTGTCACCGCCCACTTAAAAAAAATACATACCAAATTTCATCAAAATCGGTGTAGTAGCACAGCCGTGATACCGTTTTTCCCCATTTGGAGCAATGTCACGCCCTCTTTAAGGAATCAGAGTTTCTTTCTTAGGTTTCAATTTATCTTTAAGAAAAATTTCATCAAAATCGGTCCATTAGCTTAGCCGTGGAAACATTTTTTCTCGTTAGGGGCGTGGCACCGTCTACTATTGAGAAAAAAGTATACATGTTCCTCCTTCTCTTCACAACCTTTCAAACAAAAAAAAAATTATGCGATTATGTTATGCTATGGCTGTGAAAAAGTGGTTTAACCGTTTTGAACTGCCTATTTATTACACTTACGTTTTCGAACATGACCAACTTTAAAATTTTATATTTTTTGCACTCGTTTTTTTTTTTTTTAATTATGTACATGAAACTCTGTTCGTGCAAAAATTTTGACACACTTGCTAATGTTATCAATTTCGAAATGAGAACAAATAATGTTTATCTATTTTATTTGTGACTTTAGAACATGAACTTAAGCAAATTAAAATTTTACAGTTAATAGAGATTGGTTTGATGTTTTTGCATTGTTTTTAGCTAATTGACATTGGAAGAGAGATTTTTTGGAAAGACTATCATCATGTATCACTTCTCTTACACACTTAAATATTTAAGGCAAAATACTATTCAATATTACAAAAAAATAGAAACTGCAATTATGCAAATTTGCAGGTGATTTGCTCAATGTGATAAATGAATTCTGGTGTAAATTGTTTAAATGAACAAAATTTGAATATTTTCTTTAGATAATATCAGATAGTAACGCTTTTATAATAACTTTTAATTTTTCTGTCACGGTTGGCTTTTTAGCGGAAAGGCCAATATAAGAAATATAGATATATGCTTGCTGTCAGAAACCTGGCTGAATAATACGTTAAAATTGTCTCATCCAAGGTATAATGTGCTCCGCATTGATCGTGAAAATCGATCTGGTGGTGGGGTTGCCATTTTAATTAAAAAACAATAACTTATTTAGTGTTGAATTTAATTGCAACAGACTTAATTGAAAACATTGGCGTTGAAATTTTGTTTTCAGATACTTGCAGTATAAAATTATATAGCGTTTACTTTCTTGGTGGCACTTATACAAACGTTTTGCGAAACAAGTACAAAAATGACTTGAGAAAAATTTTAAGCATGAGCGGCAACTTCATAGTTTGCGGCGATCTTAATAGCAGACGTCGGGATTGGGAATGTTTGCGGGCTAATTCATGGGAAAATATTCTCTCTGAATTTACTACACGTTTTCCCTTTTCTATTCTTTTTTCTAACAATCCATCTTATGTTCCAGCAGCAGCTAGATCAAATCTTTTAAGTCTTGATTTAGTGCTGACAAACATTGTTTCCCGTTTATCTCAGCCAATTGCGTATGATGAACTAAGTTCTGACCACTTGCCAATAGAATTTAATTTGTAGGCGAATGCTAGTCTTCATGAAAATTTGAGGCTTGATTATAAAAATACTGACTGGAAAAAATACAAAGCCATTTTAAATGTTTCCATACGTAACTGCTCTACCGATATTAATAATATAACAAACGGAAGTCAAATCGATGATCACATTGAGTGGCTAACTTCGAAAACCCTTGGCGCGATATCTGCTTCTACTCCAAAAATCCATCCCCGTATAAATTTCGTAATGCTCCCTCAATACATTTTGAATCTTATTAAAATTAAAAATAGTTCTCGGCGCCACTGGAGTAGATATCGGCAACAATCTGATTATAATTCATTAAATTGGTATATCGTGTTAATTCGAGATGAAATATCGAAATTTAAAAACAAAAACTGAAACAATAAGCTCAAAAGTCTTGAAAAAGGTTCCAAACCTTTTTGGAACATAGCAAAGGTTTTGAGGAAAAAAAGTCACTATATTCCCACAATTTTCCACGATAATAAAGCTCTTTCTTCAAATGTGGATAAAGCAAATGCATTTGCAACTGAATTTTTATGTAACCACAAAATTGCTGTTAACCTTGGTCTCCCAGTTCATGATATTACTGTCACTCATACTGTATGAACTTTTGATTCAGTTAATTTAAGTACTCCGGAGACTGAATTTGTTACAACTGACTACATTAATTTATTAATACGCGAACCACGGCTCAGAAAAGCTTGCGGACACGACGAAATAAGAAATTTTATGCTTAAAAATGTTCCTTCTGCTGCAATAAGATTTCTAACTTTTATTTTGAATTCTTGTTTAAAACTTCAATATTTTCCGTCCTCTTGGAAAACAGCGAAAGTAGTGCCAGTTCCAAAACCTGGAAAACCGCCTAACAAAGTTGGTAACTGTCGTCCTATTAGTCTACTAAGCAGCCTGAGCAAATTATTTGAAAATGTTCTAAGAGATAAATTATGGATTTTTATAGATAGAAATAGAATTATTCCAATGGAACATTTGGTTTTAGAAGATTTCACAGTACAACTCACCAGATTAAACGTATTAGTGACCATGTGAAGAAAAATTATGTGCTGAAAAAATCAACAGGCCTGGTTCTACTTGACGTCGAAAAAGCTTTTGACACTGTGTGGCATAACGGGTTAATTGATAAACTCATTTCTTTCAATTACCCCAAATATTTAATTAAGACTATTAAAAGCTTCATTTACAATCGTTTCTTTTGCGTTGCCTTAAATAATGAATTTTCTGACCTTACTGAAGTACCTGCTGGTGTACCTCAAGGTTCAGTAATTGAACCAATATTGTATCTCATTTATAACTCTGACTTTCCTATGTCAAATATTTGTAAGTATGCTCTATATGCAGATGACACAGGGATATTCTTTTCAGATGTTTTTGGCCAGAATATAGTAAGTGAAATTCAGAATGCACTTAATGCTGCTATTGAACTTTTCAACAAGTGGAAAATAAAAATAAATGCTGAGAAAACGCAAGCAATTTTTTTCACTTGGAAAGAAGTCCATGTTTTCTTCCCAGCATAAAACTTAACATTATTGGCTTTGAGATCCCTTGGTCCAGTAATGTGAAATATCAGGCGTTTACCTTGATCAGAAACTCACCTTTCAGGTTCATGTGCAAAATATTATTAATAAATTTAACATTGCGATCAAGTTGTTATTCCCTTTTATCAACAGAAAATCCGAATTGAGCATTGCCAATAAAAAATCATTGTCAAGGTAATATTTCAGTCAATAGTTATTTATTCATGCCAAGTTTGGGGCGCCTGCGCCAAAACCCACATAAAAAAGCTTCAAATTTGCCAAAACAAGCTTTTAAAAATGATTCTAAGATTGCCTTAGCACTATTCCACATTGGATCTGCACCAGGAGTGCAAAATATGCCTTATTGTAGACTTAATTATAAGAAGAACTGATAGATTTAAGTTATTATGTAGCATGTCCGATAATCATTACATAGCAAATTTAGTTTAATATATTTTATTATTTTCTCAATCTTAGTTCTTAAGTTTCGTTGAAAGTTTTTTGTTAGTATGTTTTCCTTCCAAATATCAATATTTTTCATGTATCTATTTCTTTTTTTTTTTTTTCTCTAATATAATGTCGTAGCTGTAAGGTATTTTTACAATCTCTGTAAATTGTGCGATAACAATAAGTTTTGTAACGATTTTTATACTTCAATAAACAATATATGAGGCGCCCGGTTTCAAAACCGGCCAAGTCCATATATCATACTTTTGGAAAAACAACGAAAAACGTTTGTTTTCATCTATGTTCATTGAAAAAATTAAAAAGTATTTCACACATGATAGCTTATAAAATTTCTTACTCAAGGTACGTCAGATCAGATATTTAAAGATTTATTTGCGAATGTTTTTGAGAAAACAATTTTGGACTTGGCCGGTTTTGATTCCAATGAACTGGACTTGGCCGGTTTTGATTCCAAGGCGTTGGAAAAAAAGTGGACTTGGCCGGTTTTGATACCAATGTACTGGACTTGGCCGGTTTTGATTCCAAGGCGTTGGATTGGTTTTGAATGCAAGTTCATGGACTTGGCCAGTTTTGAAACCCATGAATCAAAAATAAATTAAAAAGTGTAATATTTGTGTCAAAATTTTTTTTTTTTTTTAATCTAAAACCATTGTAGAAAGATAAAGCATGGTTTAGATTTTTATATACATATGAGAATATCTCAAAAGTTTATTTATTTGGACTTTGTCGGTTTTGAAACCGGGCGCCTCATATGTATGTGTGGAGTCCTTTATATTATAGATTAAATAATTTATTTTTAAAAGAAACCACAATTTTACTTTTACAAATTTGAAATCTTAATTAAATTTTATTTTTAATTTTTTTTGAAACATAAATAAAATTTTTATGAAAAGAATAGAAAATTTCATTAAAAGCATAAAGTGTATTTTTGTTAAGTGTAAGTGTTGGATGTGGGTCTCTACATTACTCCCCCTTCTAAAAAAAAGTGTGTGTTGTTGTGTTTGGCTTTATGACACGCTTTGGCGGTTTACTCATAGTTAAGTCATGAATACTTTGATTATATTATTACAGTTAACCAGATCCTGGATCGTGGCTTTATCCTACTGTAATTATAATCAAAGTATTGTGTTTGTGAGTATGTGTGTATGGAGCAATGTAGAGAATAGTGTTAGATTAGTTTTTGTGGTGTTGTATATTATTTCATAGTGTTAGTGTTAGTGATAGTGTTTGTAAAATTTTAGTGTTGTAGAAATTAGTGCTGGTGTTCTAGTTGGCGACTGAACAGCGAGATTCGTAAATTTGTAAATGACAAATGTGGCGATGTGTGCTGCCGTTACTATTGTAGGTGTTATTGTTGTAGATGTTGGTGAATGTTTTTGATTTTATTGTTGGTGTAGGGTTTGGTGTAACATTTTTGTTTATTTATACTGATTCGAGTTTTAAAATTTCGCTTTCTGTTGCTGTCCAAATGTGGTTTGTGGTTGCGGCTCAGGTCTCCTTCGTGGTAACGATTGGCTTGAAATTATTTTGCGAATTTCGTTGTTGCTGTTGCGGTGTTTGTTGCTGCTGTGATGATGACTCGCTTATTTTAGGTGTTGGTGGCAATAGGCGATTGGCATGTTGTGGTCGATCTGGTACAACAATCAAACGTTGCGGCAGTGCCGGACGCGATGGTAGTCCGGGTTCTTCAATCTGTTGGCGCTGACCACTCACTGGTGGTTTTTGATTTCGATTGGCCTGTGGTTGTTGACCATTACGTCGTCCCATTGGATCCTTATTGAATACAAATCCGCCTGAAGGAATACATTTGTCAGCCCATGTATCTTTAAGCTTTAATTCTTCAATTTGCTCATCAACCAAGCCAATCAATTCTGATGGCAGCATAGTACCGTGCGTAGCTAACTCTTCGATTTCCATGCATATACGATCAACTTTAAGACGTCCATTGTAAATCGATGTAATGTCACGTATTATACCAGCTGTTTTCTCGCTAGTTTTAGTTTCATACAGAAAAGATCTTGATCACCGCTCTTAACATGCAAAATTACCATTTTTAAGAAGATATTTTTTATAACTTGCGTACCGGCTAACAGGGAAACTTCCAACTCCTGGCAAGATCGCCAATGTGGTGTCCTTTATATTATAGTTTAAATAATTTATTTTTAAAAGAAACCACAATTTTACTTTTATAAATTTGAAATCTTAATTAAATTTTATTGTTCATTTTTTTTGAAACATAAATAAAATTTTTATGAAAAGAATAGAAAATTTCATTAAAAGCATAAAGTGTATTTTTGTTAAGTGTAAGTGTTGGATGTTGGATGTGGGTCTCTACATATGTATGTACATATCTCTATCTCTATATATGGGGTAAAACACACGAAAACGCAACCTGAAAAAATTTTTGGCTCCGATTTGGGTGAAATTTGGCATGATTGTAGTATTGATGTCTGGCAATAAAAGTGTGTTTAAGATTTTGCCCTAATATTATTTGTTGCTCAGATACGCGGCTATGAAATTCACGATTTTCGTACTTTTTCAGAATAAGTGTTTTTTTTCGAAAATTCATAGCTTACAGCAAACTTTATCAATTAATAATTGGTGAACGTACATTTTTAGGTTTTTACTTGTACTTTTCAAAAAAAAATATTGATTTTGAAAAAAAAAAATTTTTCACAAAAATTTTGCGAATTGAAAAATGTTTTTGCATTTTTTTTAAAAAAACCATATTTTAAAATTTTTTTTTTTTTTTGAAAAAAAACTTTGATTTATTCTGCGCTTAATGCCGTAAAAATTTTCGTGGGAAAAAAATTATTTATATTTTTTTTTTAATTTTAAAAAAAAACTAAAGAGCTAAAATTTTGTAAATTGAAATGAATTTTTGAAGTTTTTTTGAAAAATTCATTACTGAATATTTTTTCGGTGAACTTCAGATTACAGCTTGATACGCAAGCTTTAAAATGATATGCCATAACATGAGGGCAAGTAGTTAATAAAAATGTTTCAAAATCACATATTGTACGGTCGAGTGGCTTCTATTTACTACTCTAGATATATCGCGTAAAGATTTTCCATCTTTCCAATGATTTATAATTAATTTTCAAAGTTCAACCCCGGTTTGACCTAGGTTTCCTATATTTAATATAGTAATTTCCATGCGATGTGTAAATATTATTTTCACTATAAAAAATGTGTAAATCAATTTACACACTTTGATGTGTAAATCAAAATAATCAAAATCAAAAGAGTCATTTAGGACTGGATACTTTATAGGGTTTCACTTTAAAAGCTGTTGTTTAATTATGTGATTTATTTTTATATACAAATAATTTAATTGAAAATAAACAGGGAACATTGATACTTTTCTTTGCATATGTTACAATGTCGTATATGTACAATGTGAGTAACAAAAAAGTTATATCGAATCATAAGTACTGATGCATGAGAAACTTAAAATAATACCGATTAAGTGAGTGAATTTACACTCATATGTTTGTAAATGTCTTTATAACGTTGTAAACTACACATTATGTATAAATAAACACATTTTGTGTAAAATTCTTCGAGTTTTTATCGAAACATATGAGATGTGTAATTTAACTCATGTAATAGTATTAACACAAATTAAAATATGTAATTTTACAATAATGAATATAGCGATTTCACACATCGCTGTTTCTATTTCTTAGAGTGTAGTTTTTTGTTGCTTCTTATATATTTCTTATAAAAACGAAAATTTCTAATTTTGTTTTTTATTAAAATTGAAGTTACTATTTTTAAAAATACTTCAAGTTTTTCTAGTCCTTTTTATTTAATAATTTTTGAGGCATTGGAAAATAATTGTTTTGGTGTAAGAGTTTGGCCTTGACCTATTGTAGTTAGATAAGACGACAAATTGCGGTTATTCATTTTTGAATTCACTTGATTTGCCAGGACTGTCACCAATTATTATGCTTCGCAATATAAACCAACCACGATTTTGTAATCATACCAGACTTGCCGTGGAAAAACTAATGAAGAATGTCATCGAAGCAACTATTTTGAAAGAAAAATACAAAGGCGATTTTGATTCTCCGAATTTTTATGATTCCTACCGATTTTCCATTTTCGCCTTCAATTTCCTGTTCGTCTTGCTTTTGCGATCACCATTAATATGTCGCTAGGTCAATTTTTGGAAACCTGCGGTATCAATTTGGAGTATCCAGTTTAATCACACGGACTTTATGTTCGATGCTTACGAGTAGGCAAACCATCAGCATTGCACAACAGATGGAAAAACAAAAAATTATTATTTACCAAAAAGAATTACAATAAACTCAGTTTGAAAAAGTAATAAAACAATTTTTTAATTTTTGAAAAAAAAGCATTTTAACTGTTCGGCCAGTCGACAAATTTTTTTTTTAGACAACTACGAATATTGTTTTCGCACGCGTAGCAAAGCAAGCGAGGGTCCGCTAGTATGTTATACATTCAATAAGTGTAAACGCACCGCGCATACGATAAGTGTAAACGCATATAAATGAGAATATAAGATAGTGTAAAAATGAATTATGTAAAAAGAAACAAGTAATTAAAGTCAGTCTGCAATTAGCAATTAAAGAACATAAACGTGTGCGTTTTTCTATAACAATTAATGGCGACGAGTCGGTAAATTGCAGATTTAGTACGCGTGGTTAATCATAAATTCGGTTTATACAGTACAACGGAAATTATAAAAGTATTATTTTATATAAATACATTCGGTACGCGTGAAAATAGATAAGATTAATTTAGAATTAATGCCTATTACTACTCGATAAGGAAATTCAAGCAGCTCAGAAAGCGAGGTAACTAATTCAAGTGGTTCAACAGTCATGGAACACGAAAACACAATGACAGCAGTATTTAAATTTGATGCATTTGACTCTAAAGCAGTGGTCGGCACCCCATAGGCTCGCGAGCAAACGAAGAGAATAAGCGAGAGTAAGCAAACTACAAAATGAGCTGGTTATTTCGTTAATGCACTGCAAAAATGTTTCAAATCAAATGGCAAAAAAAATATTTTTTCGCCGAAAATTGTTTTTGCCAAGGCGCAATGCTTAATCTGCAAGCGAGTTTTAGTGATAGTTAATAACTTTCATATAGAAAGCCATTTTATAACTAAAATTCAACCCCTGAATGATGAAATCATATGGAGCGTAAACAGCAAAACGTGCAAACATTTTTCGCAGTGATTGGTGCTTTTGTCATTTCCCTCTCTTTTGAGAGTAAGAAAATATTTGATATTTGCGCTCTGCCGACCACTGCTCTAAAGTAACAACTTGGGAACGTTGGGTAAAACGTTTGGAGAATGCTATGGAAGTATATAATTGTGATGCTGCAAAGAAACAACAATTGCTTTTACATTACATGGGTGCTAATACACATCGTCGCTCTCGGGTAGAAAGGCCCTAACTTCATAAAAAACTTCAAAATTTCATATTAGAGTCTTTTTTTAATTGGGTGTAAGTCTGCTATGTTGTGAAATATCACGTCAAAATTTTGAGTGGACGTGCATTTGATAGTTATCTTTTAGGATCGACAAAAAAAATGAATTTCGGAAAAAAATGAGTTAGGGCCTTTCTACCCGAGAGCGACGATATGATCTTCTAGCTGATAAAGTATTACCAAAAACTCCCGAAATGATTAAATATGAAGATACAGTTGCTACATTACAATCGCATTTCGATCCTACTCCAAATGAAATACTTGAAAATTAACGTTTTCATTTAAGAAAGCAGAAAACTGGTGAAACCTACGAAGATTTAATTATTGCTTTACGTAGAATTGCAGTTGGCTGTAAATTTGATGAATACTTAGATATTGCTTTACGCAATCAATTTGTTTTTGGGTTAGCAAGTCAAAAAGTTCAAGGGCGGTTATTGGAAAAAACTAACTTAACATTAGAAAATGCAATAACTGCAGCAACAGCATTTGAATAAGCAGAGAAGGTGGAGTAGAAATGCGGTGTACAGCAATAGAATGTACTGGGAGGGTAGCGGAAAAAACCAAAGTTAACAAATTACAAGAAAAGCATAGGAAAAAAAATTGAAAAATTTGACAAAGCAAAGAGAGAGAACGATGATACGACTGGGAATGGAACGAATAAATGTTATCGTTGCGGTAGTTCTTCTCATTTAGCAAATCGCTGTCCATCAGGTCATCTAAAAAAAAAGTACTTTCAAAAGAAAAAACAATTAAGTCTCATTACATATGAAGGCAACGATATTGTAGTGTAGGAATTATTTAAAATAGATGAAAATACTGACAATCGTGAGATGCGAAGCAAGATCAATTGTTTTTTAAAAGTAGACAATAATGAAATTAATTTGATACTGGTGCTCCAGTAACTATAGTAAGCTTAAATGATGCTAAGAAACATTTTGCAAAACATAAAATACTGGGTGTTTTTTTTAGAGGTTTGTTTTTCGAATAGAGATAAAACTGGCATTTTATGGTCAAATCTGGCAACTCTAATGTCATTTATGTTCAGTTTGGTTTGCCATTTCATCATGAACAGGTTGACAAAAGAACAACGTTTGCAAATCGTTCAAATTTATTTCGAAAATAATGGTTCAGTTCGCGAAGTTTACCGCAAGCTCCGTCCATTTTATTGTCGACATAATCGTCCATCAGAGCAATTAATTCGGTTAACCATGGGTCGTTTTCGCACTACGTTTACTCTATGTGATAATACGCATCCGCAGAGACGTCGAACAGTGCGCACCGAAGAAACAATTGCCGCTGTAGAGCAAAATGTTGAAGAGGACCCGAATGAATCGATTCGCCACCGTGCACAGCAATTGGAGCTTTGTCCATCAACTTTATGGAAGATTTTGCGCAAAGATCTTGGCTTGCGACCTTACAAGATCCAGCTTGTGCAAGAATTAAAGCCGCGAGACCATTCAATGCGTCGTGATTTTGGTGTATGGGCCGAAAATGAGATTGATCTCGATGCTGATTTTCATCGCAAAATTTTGTTCAGTGATGAGGCTCATTTTTGGTTGAATGGCTACGTCAACAAGCAAAATTGCCGCATTTGGAGTGAAGAGAATCCACATGAGACCCTTGAGACGCCATTACATCCACAAAAACTGACTGTTTGGTGTGCTCTATGGGCTGGTGGAGTCATTGGGCCATACTTCTTCCGAAATAATGCTGGAGAGTCAGTTACCGTTAATGGAGACCGGTATAGAGCCATGATAACCGACTATTTTGTTCCCAAATTGGATGGCATGAATGTGGATGAGTTGTGGTTCCAACAAGACGGCGCTACATGCCACACAGCTCACGTCACAATCAATTTATTGAAGGAAACATTCGATGAGCGCATAATTTCGCGGAATGGACCTGTCAATTGGCCACCAAGATCGTGTGATTTGACACCATTGGATTATTTTCTTTGGGGATATGTGAAGTCGCTCGTCTACGCCAACAAACCAGAAACGTTAGGGGACTTGGAAGTCAACATTAGTGGCGTTATTGCCGACATACGGCCCCATATGCTCGAAAAAGTGGTTCAAAATTGGACCTGTAGAATTGGCTTTATTCGAGCCAGCCGCGGCGGCCACATGCCCGAAATCATATTTAAACATTAATGGCATAAAATTATCCTTCCAATAAAGCCAAATTGATGGACATTCAAACGAACTTCTTGTGTTTTATTTCAATTCGAAGCTCTATACCTCTAAAAAAAAACCCTGTACAAAAAACTGATACTCAACTGTTTAGTTATTGTCAAACGAAAATCGATTGTCTGGGTTATATTTGGGTAAAAGTAATACACCAGAACCAAGTATACCATTAAAATTGTACAGTGTGCGATCAGATCGTAAACCCCTGCTTGGAAGGGAATGGATGCGGGTTATAAAAATTGACTGGGCAAATTTATTTCACAAAAAATTGAATACAGTCAACAAAATCACAGCGAAAACTAATGTAAACAAGCGACTGAATTTCATTTTGCAAAAATATAAAAACATCATCAACTGGTAAAATTATAGGACACCAAGCACGGTTAATATTAAAGTAAAATGCAGTTGCAAAATTTTTTAAAGCCAGACGTGTAGCTTTCCATTATTAAAGGCTGTAGAACAAGATTTAGAGCAACAGGTAGCTGAAGGACTCTTGGTAAAAGTTGATCGCAGCGAATGGGCAACGCCTATAGTAGTGGTTCCCAAAAGTAATGATACGGTGCGGATATGTGGTGACTATAAAGTAACCCTTAATCCAGCATTGTTGGTGGACGAACATCAACTTCCAACGATAGATTAACTATTTTCTGCTATGGCAAAGAGTGAGAAATTTCCTAAGATAGATTTATCTAAAGCTTATTTGCAGTTGGAAATACATCCTAATGATCAACCCTTGCTGACGTTAAACACACATAAGGGCTTGTATCAACCAACACGATTAATATTTGGCGTAGCGTGTGCACCAGCAGTTTGGCAGCGTTTTATGGAGCAACTGGTTAATTGTATTGACGGCGTTTCAGTATTTTTAGATGACAAGAAGATAACAGCACCAAACGACGAATTACATTTACAGCGCATTGGTGAAGTCTTAAAACGATTAGATTCTCATAATATGAGAGTTAATTTAGCTAAATCTGAATTTTTAAAAGATCGTATTGAATAATGTGGATACGTGATTGATAAAATGGGTATAAAAAAAATGCTAAGTAAGGTGGAGGCGATCCAAGAAATTAAAAAACCGGCTAATAAAGACGAAGTACGTGCATTTCTTGGTCTGATAAATTATTATGGACGTTTTATCAAAAACCTCAGCACAGTTGTTTATCCGCTTAATAACTTATTGCGAGATAATGTTAAATTTAAATTTGACGCTCAGTGTGGGAAAGCTTTCTGTGAGATAAAGAAACAGATCCAGTCTGATTGTGTTTTAGCTCACTATGACCCTCAATTGCCGGTATTGTTAGCGGTGGACGTGAGTCCGACTGGTGTAGGGGCAGTTTTAAGCCACCGTGATAAAAATGGAACTGAACGACCTATTCAATTCGCATCTCAAACACTTAATCCAACGCAGCAGCGCTATACTCAAGCAGATAGAGAAGCATACGCAATTATCTTTGGCGTTCGTTAATTTTACCAATTCTTACATATATGGCAGAAAATTTACATTAATTACAGACAATACAACGGTGGCACGAATTTTTCATCCACAAAAAGCACTACCTATACTTTCGGCAACTAGAATGCAGCATTACGCGATCTATTTGGAGTCTTTTAATTTCGACATTCAAGTAAAGAAGTCAAAAGACAATGCGGATGCCATGTCAAGATTACCAAGCAGTGAAACCAATAGCAGCCTTGATGAAGTAGAGGTTATTGAGCTACAAGAGATCGAAAATTTACCTGTAACAGTACCTGAGCTAGCAGCTGAAACAAAAAAGGATGCAGAAGTAAAAACCTTAATGGAAAGTTTAAAATATGGCAGGGAATGTAATCCAAAACAAAGATTTGGCTTGCAGCAAACTGAATTTTCCTTACAAAATGGTTGTTTACTACGAGGTATTCGTGTGTACATGCCTAAAAGCTTGCGCGCGAGGGTGTTACAAGAATTGCATACCTCACATTTTGGGTTCACAAAAATGAAAACGTTAGCGAGAGCATATTGTTGGTGAAACAAGCTGGACAACGACATTGAGAATATGATACTCGATTGTGAGCAGTGTCAGCGAACAAAAGCGAATCCCCAGAAAGAGATGCCGGTACATTGTTGGAGTAAGCCTAATGATATTTTCGAACGGATTCATGCTGACTATGCTGGACCAATTTTTGCAAATATCTCTTTGTTATTGTGAATGCCTATAGCAAATGACCTGAGGTAAGCATTGTTCCAAATATGACTGCTAAGACCACTATTAAAGAATGTCAAAAAGTATTTTCTAGATTTGGTTTTCCATCAATATTTGTAAGCGACCACGGCAGTCAGTTTAACTCTGACGAATTCCAACAATTTTTAAAACAACATCATATTGCACATAAGCAAGCTGCCCCTTACCATCCAGTTAAAAATGGATTGGCAGAACGTTTTATTCAAACTGTCAAAAATAAATTGAAAACAGCACAAGTCACAGCACTCGAGTTGGAAGATGAATTATTGAAAATTCTTATGACGTACAGGCGGGCCATACACTCAACAACAAATAAATCTCCAGCGATGGCTATGTTTGGCCGACAAATACGCAATAAGCTGGATTTATTGTTACCAAGTAGCTCAAAAGATCAATTTGAACCGAATCTCTCCAAAAAAATGTTTCATATGGGTGACAGAGTAGCAGTTCGTGACTATCTTTCATACCAAAAATGGCGTTTTGGTATTACCTTACCATTTGGTTATTTGCATTACAATGTTCAACTCGATGACAACCGTATTTGGAAACGTCATATTGATCAAATGAGACGGATTGGTGACGCAATTACTATTTCTGAAAATCAACAACAAGATTTTTTGAAAGATAAAGTTATCGAAAATGCAAAACAGTTAGAAAATTCTGAAATATTTACAGAAATTAACATCAGTAAAGATTCAATTACATCATCTGAAAGTAAGCAAAATGAGTGTGCACCAGGAGTGAATCGTAATATGTACTACTAATTCAGTACTAATTGAAAACGAAATTGCTTCAGCAACTAATGATGTAATGTTACGCAGATCTTCGAGAATACGACAAGTTCCAGATCGTCTTAAGTATTAAATTCTATTGAATTATAAAATTATGAATAATTAATGAAACAAAATTGAATTTTTTTCTTAAAAATTATAAAGTAAAGTAACTTGAATGAAATTGAACAAAAATAGTATAGGACTGCACTATGGTATACATATATAACATAAGCTTGTCCATATGATGCGAAAATGAAATTTTTATTTTCAAAACTTATTTTTTTTTTTCAAATAGAGAGGGGTGAGATGTTATAAATACAATAAGTGTAAACGCACCGCGCATACGATAAGTGTAAACGCACATAAATGAGAATATAAGATAGTGTAAAAATGAATTATGTAAAATGAAACAAGTAATTAAAGTAAGTCTGCAATTAGCAAATACTTTTCCATAACAACAAAAGAAAAAATTACATTAATTATGTATGTACTTATGTATATTTAAAGACGTATAAATTATGATCAGAGCTGGTTAAAGTTATTCTCATTCTGCCGCTGTCCCGCGCACGCATGATTGACTAATAACTATAGGTTGCTGTGATGAAAAAATGCTCCTTCTTCCATTCGTGCACAGAATGTCAAAAGAAAGCGAATGATCGACCTGAACAAATGGCGATAACTTTTTAAATTGAATTTAATTTTTTTGTGTGGAAAATTTTAAATTACATTCTGTCAACTTTTTTGTGTTATAAATAACTTCTTTTTAGAAATATGCTTGGATTCCTTAAATGGCGGTTGCACTGAAGTCACCGGAAAGGAATACAACATTGAACCAGTTGATGATGGACGAGGTGCTTTCCGTTGTTCTTTGGATGTCGGTTTGGCACGCACTACAACTGGTGCTCGTGTTTTCGGTGCCATGAAGGATGCTGTCGATGGTGGTTTGAACATTCATATTCAGTGAAGCGTTTCCCAGGTTATTCTGCAGCAACTAAGAGCTTCAATGCTGATGTCCATCGTGCTCACATTTTCGGTCAACATGTTGCCGATTATATGCGTCCTTTGGAGAAAGAGGATGAAGAGAGTTTCAAACGCTAGTTCAGCCGTTACATCAAATTTAGCATTCGTGCTGATGATCTTGAAATAATCTATAAAAAAGCCCACCAGCGAATTCGCTCCGATCCCATCCATAAGAAGGTACAAAAGGCCGCCGGAGGAGTTACTAAGATACGGTGGAATGCTGAGCAACGTAAAGTTAAGGTTGCCAAGCTTAAGGCCGCCTATTTGGCTAAGGTCAAGACCGAAGCTGATTCTTAAAAATTATCTTTTTCATGTACAATGAAAAAAATCAAGTGGTTTTTCTAATATTATATCAATAACAACTAAACTAATAATAAAAGTTTTTATTATTCAAAGAAGTTAATGATTCCTGAGCAGGTTGCTTCAATGTAACCGCTGGTGTGCCACCAGTTGATGGAAGTTTCACAGCACGGCTTTGTGTTGGTGTTGATATATTTTTGACGACATTATACCCACAAGTGATGACATTATTGAATTGGTGGCATCCAGTGCAACTTGCATTTGATAACCAATTACATTTCGGTCTTTATCAAAAATCGGCAATCTAATTTCCATTTTCAATGGAAAAGTGTATTAATTTTGTTTTCATTTTTTGTTTTGATTATCAATTTTGACACTCGGGCTTGCATGACATTAAAGACTTTTAGATGAGTTTGACAGCTTGCAAAAACCTATATTATTCAGTCATGCGCGCGCGGTATGTTTTTCCCAGCCACGAGGTGGGGTAGAGCCCATATTATATGGACAGAAGTTTTCTAGGTACTCTTTACATATGCATCTATTTGCGTCAAATAGTTTTGGAAATAGGAAGAATAAATTAAGAAAGGGGCGTGGTAACGTCCATATTTACAATTTTTAATTTATTTTGAGTGATGTCTATATTCGCTAAAAACATTCTATCACATTCAGATTAACAATTTCCAAGTCAAAATATAGACTGAAAATCGTCATCACACAACAAATTCAGTTTTATGCATATCATTTCACATAAGTAGCTATAACTTCTTACCTGGCAAATATTGGCAGATATGTCAACTATAATTTCTCATTCACCAATCCTTGATTAACATTGATGTGTGGATTATAGGCCAAGGTAAATTTGAAAAACTATGCTAAAAACGACCTTTTTTAAAAAATTCATGAAAATTACTAACTAAATTTGTTTTTCTACATCTTGTGAAAATTATTTATTTTAAAATACGATAAATTCAGAGAGCGTACTTCAAATTCCCATGTTTTTTCAAACTTTTGAAATTTTCTATTTTTAATATTGCGAAAAATGTAAAAAAATTCTATTTTAATAAACGATAAAAAGTTATCCAACTTTGAGCACCCATAAAAACCAAAATACTTGTCATAAATAAAAAAAGTTTTCGGTTTTAGAACCTTTGGTCAATTATCTTTTAAATAAAAAAAAAAGTTTCGAAAATCAGAAATCGAAAATTTGATTTTAGCAATCACTTTTTGAAAAAGGAGCCACTGTGCGACGGTGGTATTTAGTGTGCTGTCAGTGCCTACATCGCAATCACTACGCCGAAAATAGTTGGTAAATATACAAAAATTTTTGTGGTTGACTGTTGAGCTAGGAAGCTCAAATGTTGGGACAATTATTTTTATTCCTCAAGATATAATATAGGAAAAAATAAATTAAATCCCTCTCCAAAAGTTTGGAAAAAACATCCCAATATACGTACCTACATTTATACATATATAAACAAAAGTTTTGACTAGAGTTTGGTCATAGTCATTAAACACTAGCTTATAGTCATTTTGATTGGTAGACGCCACCAAAGTTGTTTTATTGATTTGATTCAAGATTTGAATTTAATTTCTTTTCGGTTTTTACGGATTTTTACAACTTTGCTCTCAAAATTTCAAATCGGTGCATAAGTTTAGATTCAATCGATGGAAATTTGTGCAAAGTATTTTTTTTCTATATGTTAGAGCAAGAAGCTTGAAAAACCTCTATTGCGTATCTTACTCTAACGATAGGAAAAATCATGTTGTCTCGATTTGTTTTTTCTTGCTATCGCATTGGTAGGGCCTGATTTACCCACAGGCTAAAAAGGCTTAAGCCTGGGGCGCAAGGTCCGAGGGGGCGCTGAGAATTAACGTTGATTTTCACTTTGTTTTCGCATTTTTATTCAGTTTTAAATAGTTATACATTCTTTTTTTAATACTTATACATTAATTTTAAATTCAAAATAATTCTATAATACTCCTGCGATACCTACCGACCACTTTAAATATAAAAACGATATTTTTTAGCGTGGAACTCAAAATAAAGGCAGGAAGAATAGCAGAAACATTGAAAACCCTAGAAATGACACGATAATGTTGTGTTTTTGGAACTCTGTGCTGGTCAAGTTTCAAATCATGAGTGGACAGCTTCCAGCAAATAATGCTGATTTGTCAAACGTTGTTACTCTATATATGTATGTAAGTTATTATATGTATACAAATTTTAATCAGTGATGGCATTTTTCGGTGAAAAATCGTCATCAGTACATTCAACAAGTTTTTAGTACATTCGGTACACTTGACCCTTTTTCAGTACATTCGGCAGATTTTCAGTACATTCGGCAGATTTTCAGAACATTTGAACTTATTCTGAAAAATAACAATTATTTAAGTAAATTCAGGTGAAATATGCGTGCAAACCTGCCGTAATGGTTTGCTGACCTTTTTTTTTTAGTAAAAAATTTAAAATTTTGTACATTCGGCTTTTAAAAGTACATTTGAAGTCTCGATTCAGTATATTTTCACAAAACCCAATTGCCATCACTTATCTCAATACGTTGCGTTACAAAAAAGAGGAGAAAAATTTAAGTCCGAAGCAATCGATAGGTGCGGACAAGAATCGGACAAGAATGTTAAAGGTGTTCAAAAATCAATGAAACAAGGTAATTTCCATATTCTTATGCATTCCCGTATACAGGCCATATATGTACTATGTAATTGATTAAGGAACTAATTCGTTAAAAGTATTTTATTGTTTTATATGTTCAATCCAAAAGTGCTATTAAATTTAGGCTTGAACTTCTGAGGACAGTACGAATGTGTCCCTTTTTTATTTTTTTAATTATGACTCAAAAACTATACATTTTCGTTGTATACACATTCCGAGATTTTTTGTAGGGAATAAAATTTCCTGTCGAAATGGCACTTCATAAAGTCAAAGACTTTATTTTTTCAACAAAATGAGACATAATTTTCGTCTAAATGGTGACCATAAATGTAATTTTTGATGAAAATTGGTTGTGATGCAGTCGTTGAAAGTTTCCTACCTCTATATGATTTTGCCAATTCTTAGCTTTATACCAGATTAGTTTTAATTTTACACACAAAAATAATTTTTACTCAACGAAAAATTTATTTTTAGATTATCAATGATAATGACGAAGGTATTTGTTCACAATTTTGATATAGTACATATATATGATCTTAGATATAAAAGACTTTAAAAAATTTTAATTTTTCGGTTTGTTTTTTTAAATAGCGATTAAGAACTATCTTTAATAATAAGCGGAAGGCCTTTTGTTGCTATCGCTTATAAGAAATTTTCTATTTGTAATTAATTACTTTGGAATTAATTTATAAATAAAATATCTTTAATAATAATAAATAATAATAGTAATAAAAACATTTCTGAAAAATTTGAATTTTTACAGTTTCTATACACGATTAGTCGTTGGTGAAAAGTAAAAAGTATAATAATAAAAAGTGTTATAATATTTTACAATTCAATTGAACTACTTATATATACATTTTTAACCATAAGTTTTTACAGTTTCGTGTTGTATTATTTTCGTTATTATATAAATCGTAATAATTACAGTATAAGTTACAACTTTTATGCGATTGAATTCGAAGCGACAGCTTTTACTATAGAAACTGAAATATTTGTAGTCTGGGCAGGCACAAGCAGGATGGGCCGGGGGCGCATATTCATAGTTAGCCTAGGGCTGTCAGAAGTCTTAATCAGGCCCTGCTTATTGGGTTCCAATTGTGTTTAGAACCTAAGCGATTATAATTGAATGATGTCAGAATTCTAAGTACGCTCTACGCTAAAAATAACAAACTGGTCGATCTCTTATTTCTTTTTCACATACTTCCATGGATTGATTTGAACTTCTGCACTGATTTAAAAATTTTGAAATAAAGCTTATTGGTGATTCTTAATATTTGTCCAGATAGGTAAATATATAATCGAAATTTGTTCGAAATCAAAAAATTATTTAATATTTCGAGAAACAATTTATAAAAATTTGTTAAGTGTGATTTTCGAGCTAAGCGGCTCGGTTTGTGGTTTGCAACTGCAAACCATTTTTTTTTCTTAATTTTGATATTTACAAATCATGCGCCGAACGCTTTGGATCTCAAATGTAGAGTAAATTTAAAAAACGTACAAATATATATAAGTTTGTGTGTAAATTTGCTTTTACGTTAATTAAAAAAAATTTTGGTGCATTTTAATCCTATTTGGTACATTTTTTCGGCAAATTTGGTACAAAAAAAATTCTCAAGTGGGAACCATGATTATAGTATTAGACACAGTTGAGGTCCCTAAAGTACATGCCTTAATGAGCGAATTGCTACTAGTGTGGGTAACACCTGGGTCACTAAATTTTAAGTATGACATAACGTAAAGAAAGGGAAATGATTTGGTATTGGTCTTGCATGGCCGTCTGTAAAGTTAAGCATTAGAAGCTAAAAGCAAAAAAAAGCTTAAATTAAAAAATTTGCATTTCAAGATTGAAATCATGTTTTGCTTTTTTCGTCATATCGTAAAATAAAAATTAATTAACGCAAATAATATGACACCTTAAATGCAAAAACGAAAAAAAGAAATTAGTGCTCATAAGAAATCCAAATATTGTATTTTTTTTAAATGTGAGATGTGGTTATGCAATATTGTAGCCTTAAGTGTTATGTCTGCTGATTGCCGATTATTGATTTCGCTCAAAAAATACACTGGTCATTACGGTTTTATTTTTCATCAATAGTTGTAGTTGGGGAGCCGGTGAACATTTTAGGTACATACATATGTATATGATTTTGTCGGTGCCGTGACATAATCCCCACGGACATAATCCCCATTTTTGCTGTGGGGGTTATGTCCGCAAAATTTTCGGACATAATCCCCATAAAAAAGCGGACATAATCCCCAAAGCTATGGGGATTATGTCCGCATCAGTTTCGGACATAACCCCCATTATGGGGATTATGTCCGTCACTGATGCGGACATAATCCCCATAACAATAATTTTGTCTAGCTACAGTAATTCCACATAAAAGTCAAGGTAAGTGGGCGGCCTTCGGCCGCAGCTCAGGATTTAAAACTCCCAAGAATCCAACACCGGCTTCGCGGCGGCCTTCGGCCGCGGATCAGTCTATAAAAGATCCAACACCTAGTTTGCTAGCCACAGTAATTCCACATAAAAGTCAAGGCAAGTGGGCGGCCTTCGGCCGTAGCTCAGGATTTAAAACTCCCAAAAATCCAACACCGGCTTCGCGGCGGCCTTCGGCCGCGGATCAGTCTATAAAATATCCAACACCAACGGCCTTCGGCGGCATTTTATGATCCCACTTACCTTAACTTTTATGTGGAATAACTGTGGCTAGCAAACTAGGTGTTGGATATTTTATAGACTGATCCGCGGCCGAAGGCCGCCGCGAAGCCGGTGTTGGATTTTTGGGAGTTTTAAGTCCTGAGCTGCGTCCGAAAGCCGCCCACTTGCCTAGACTTTTATGTGGAATTACTGTGACTAGCAAACAAGGTGTTGGATATTTTATAGACTGATACGCGGCCGAAGGCCGCCGCGAAGCCGGTGTTGAATTTTTGGGAGTTTTAAATCCTGAGCTGCGGCCGAAGGCCGCCCACTTACCTTGACTTTTATGTGGAATTACTGTAGCTAGCGAAGCCGGTGTTGAACATGCTGACATAATTCCAATGGTGGCTTCTGAGGACTAACATCCTCCAAAATATGCAACTCCGGCTATGTCCATTCTTAGAAGTTGTTATAAGCCCAACACGAAGTGGGGATTATGACCGAAAAAAAAACGGACATAACCCCCATAATTTAATTTATTTTTTCGGACATAATCCCCATTTCAAAAATGGGGATTATGTCCGTGGGGATTATGTCACGGCACCGATTTTGTCGTCATTTATGCAAACTTGAAAATTGAAAGTTAAGTGAAGATAGATGGCGCCGCTTTTTTTAAATAAATTTTGAAGTTGTAAAAAAAACTTTCAAATTATTTTATCCAGTCTACCTCTGATATATTGTGTTAAGAGCATAGTATAGGAAAATAAAATATAATAGGCAGACGTTCACATATGCAATTGTTCATATGTAAAAAAAAACAATTTATTAAATAATTTTATCGTTTTCTTCCAGAATTTCATTGTCTTCAGTATTGCCCCTAGGTCTCTGCTTCAAATTCATTTATTAATTATAATTCAAACATATAATATTTAATTATATACTTAGTTGAAAAGTTTAACCTTTTCCCTTGAAACACGACTTTGAATTATATCGGTACATATGGTTTTTCTTCCAAATATCGTAAATTTAAATTGTTCAGCTATCCTGTCGTACTGGAACTTACGTAGATCTGTATATAGACCTTCCAATACATTACAATTAAAGATGTTTGTAAAAGATGTAAAAAAAGTTATGGAGGTTAACCTCAACCAGTACTAAAAGAAAAAAAAAATATTTACACAAAATCAGAAATGCAAGTCTAAATGGTGTCTGATTTGGCGTGGAAGGCCTCATATACGCAACCAAGGCTGGAATTATTGCCGAATAAGCTTGCCTGGATGTCAGCCAAAATTATATGAATCAATGAAACAAAAAAAAACTGCTTTGTGTCGCCAGAGCCAGTGGCGCATCTATTGATTATTAATACTTAAGTAATAAGACCTCCGAAAAAAATTTTTAGAAATAATGTTTATTTAATTAGCTCTATCGACAGAGAAGAGTCTTATCATTTTGAAAAACTCACTGATTTGTTTGTATTGAAATTTGTTTATTATGATCCTTAAACTCTTTTCTCAAAATAATACTTTGCTGCCAAAATTGTTAGTCAAAATATTTAAAAATAACTAGTGTGTTATGATTACGAAATGTTTTTTTTTTTTTTTTTTTTTTTTTTTAATACTGATTTTTCAAAATTTTGAAATTAGTACACAAATGTATTAATTTTTACCAATTTTTAATTTTTTTGATTTACTAAATAATTTTTTCATTTAATACTAAAATTCGGAACAACATTCATACTTTAAGAAGATAATTTTCTGAAAACGCACTTATTATATAATGTACTTTTTTTGTTTTTTCTTCAAAAAATGAAAACAGCGATATGAAAGGTTTCGTAATATGAAAAATATTTTATTTTGCTGCGGCTTGGAGCTTTTTCTTAAGTAATTGTATTCGCTTTTAAAAAAACTAAAGTTCTTTTGTGCTGATTCAACAAAAAGTGGTTCAAAATGTTAACTTCAGTTTTCGGTTGCTTGTCGTACAGTGTTATTTACCATTTTTCATATTTCAGTTCCGTTTTAACCTTCGCTTGTATGAAAAATGTTATGTGCAAATTCGCACCTGTATATCAAACCGGTTAAATATAATTTTTTTTAAGTTATTGCATCGATTGCATGCATTTTTTTAAAAAATTACTCGTTTTTGTGTTTTCGAATGTACTTAGGAGGCGTTGAAAATTTGAATTTGATTTTGCATTCAATATAATAGTTGAGTTCAAGTGAAAATTTAATGTATATTTCCGCTTTAGCAATAACCATGACGACATCAACAACAGTCTACTCTACGCCCACACAAAATAAATCATCTTTCTTGGTGAGATGAATCGCTACATGAATATTGTAAAAAAGAATTAAAGCCATTAAAGCGTAAACGCAACTAAAGCCAAGATTAATAAAACCAATAAAACTAATGATGTTCAAGCCCCTGAGTTCCGATAGCTAATAGCGAATGCGAAGATAGCATGCTATAAGCAGCTCGCGTCTCCTGAGGGCGAGTGCATGTGAAGCTCTCACGCACATGTATTCACCACTTATGAAGCTTTGAAAAGTTCATGAAACAGTGAATGGCTCGAGCCACTAATGTTGAAGTGTAGTAAAGAATAAATGTGTTTTAACTCTCCGATTAGCGGTAGCCCAATAGGCGGTAAATCATGCTTTGTGGTCTGACAGACAACACAATTTATTTTGCAGTCGTGACCCATCATATCGCTGCATTGTCTATTCCAGGTGTGGAAACGGTGTTGGTATAGTTCAAATATATGTATGTATCTGTAGATTTTTAACTTTATTCAGTAGAACCAGAGAACAAAAAGACAGGTTTTGCTCTACACTGGTAGTATTTGCGTTTTTTATTTTATTACTTTATAAATTAAATAAAAACATCTAGCATGCTGAAGAATAAAGCTAATGGCCAGCGATTACTTAGTATCGCATTTGCACGAGTAAAAATAAAAGCAAATCAATAGCATTCCGTTTCCTTCAATTATACAAATTTTCTAATAGTGTCCGGGTGATGTATGGTGAGAATAGCTTCACGAATTGCTTCACGTACAATAACATCAACAATTTCTGAAGTTATAAATTGTTTGCCAATTGAGATTGGAAACTATTGAACCTTGTCCAACGGATGGTGTACGATTGCATGCTCTAATCTGTTAAGACCGGTGGAGTGCAAACTGCAGCAGCGAGCGCAGCTTGACCAGGATGTGGTTCCATTTCTGCAACGATTGTATCACGAGCCTCATCAACTTGCTCCTCGCTGTCGCTTTCTTCTTCCACATAAATTTCAAGCTCAGCTGCTCTTCAGCATTTGAAGCATCGCCATCACCATCAGTTGTGACAAAGTCAGGATATGGCAGGGTAAGCTTCAATCTTCTCGATTGCAGGAATAACGGCAAGTCGTGCGTTATATTTCTCTTTTTGATTAGCAAAAATATTACGAAAAGAAATGTTTCTGCGATCCTCTTTCAACAATTTATCGATGAACCACGAACTGTATGAGCTCTACGCCGACATTGACTTATTTAAGCGTATAAAAATACAGCGACTACGCTGGCTAGGTCATGTCCATCGTATGGATAAAGAAGCTCCAGTGAAAAAGGTATTCGAAGGGAAGGTCCCCGGTCAACGACGAAGAGGGAGACTATGCCTCCAGTGGATAGACCAAGCTGAGGAAGCTCTAACCGCGCTTGGCATAAATGATTGGAGAAGGCGCGCGCAAAGCAGAGGCGCCTGGCGAGAGCTAATGAGGTCGGCTCTAATCTGACAACGGGTTGTTATGGCCATCTAAGTAAGTAAATAAGTTAGAAGAACTAATTATATGGCTACAGCTCTTTTTAATCGCATGACAACTCTTATTAATAATTGCGAAGTTTATAACATTTGCTTGTCAAAATGTCAACTCAAGCTAAAACTGAAAACTAACTGTAGCTAAATTTTTAGCTTAATGGTGGTGTGTATTTTTATGTTTGTGTTGTCCGAGCCCCACAGCATGCAGGGTAAATTTTTTTTAACATTTATGCCGTGGACCATGTGAATTTATACTTATAAATATTTTAATATCTATATGTTTACTAGCTGTCCCGGCAGACGCTGTTCTGCCCTTCCCAGTAGGTGGCGCGATGTTGTATAAACTCATGCGATAGAATGTGAAAGCGAAACAACCCATTTTTCTGAAAACCCATTTTAACTGAAACTATGTACTATCTTCAGAAATTATTAATAAAATGAAAACAAATTATAGCACTGCAATTTGATTAATTTACTATGAGAATATCATTAACATAAGAGTTGCACTGAGAAAGTAAAACATTACGATGCACAAACAATAATAATGGCCGAAAACTGTGTAGGGAGTGAGAGAAAGCTTATTTTGTGGTGTAAATTCCATGTGAATCGATGGAGTGGTCTTCGAGAAAATGCTATTTTAAAAATACTCTTTTATAACGCCCACCCTAAATAAAAGTTTTGTAGGCTTAACTATGCCTCTTAATATAAAAGTTACGTGGTATAAAATCCATGTGAAACGATGGAGTGGTGTTTGGGAAAATGCTATTTTAAAAATATTTTTGTATGAGGGCCACCCTAAATATGCACCCTAAGTATGCTCCCTAAATAGAAGTTTTATAGACTAAACCATGTCTCTTAATATAAAAGCTACGTGGTGTAAATTCCATGTGAAACGATGGAGTGGTGTTTGTGAAAATGCTATTATAAAAAAAAATTTGTATGAGGGCCACCCTAAATAGAAGTTTTATAGACTAAACCATGTCTCTTAGTATAAAAGCTACGTGGTGTAAATTCCATGTGAATCGATGCTGTGGTGTTTGTGAAAATGCCATTATAAAAAAAAATTTGTGTGAGGGCCACTCTAAATATGCACCCTAAATAGAAGTTTTATAGACTAAACCATGTCTCTTAGTATAAAAGCTACGTGGTGTAAATTCCATATGATGCTATGGTGTTTGTGAAAATGCTATTATAAAAAAAAATTTGTGTGAGGGCCACTCTAAATATGCACTCTAAATAAAAATTTTATAGACCTTACTATGACTCTTAATATAAAAGCTACGTGGTTTAAATTCCATTTGAATCGATGCAGTGGTGATTGGGAAAATGCTATTTTAAAAATATTTTTGTATGAGGGCCACCCTAAATATGCAGCCTAAATAAAAGTCTTATAGCCTGCTACCTATTCTCAGATCTACCAAATATACTCAACAAATTTCATAGGAATCGATCAAGCCGTTTCGGGAGGAGTTCGGTAACAAACACTGTGACACGAGAATTTTATATATTAGATGTTCACATATTCTGAGTGGGTATGTTGAGAAACAGCAAAAAAGCTGATGAAAAAATTATAAAAAATAACAAATTAATGTAGGATGTAGGAAAACACTCCTTTTATTTTTAATACGTTTTATTACGTTTTCTTAAAAGTACATCGAGTTATGTAACATTTGATTTATCACTTGTACAAAGTATAACTGCACGCACTGCTTTTTCTCAACTTGCTTCTTTTTCTTTCGTACAACAATGACGCGGTTAATTTTAAATCGTTTTGTCTTCGTACGCGTTTCGTCCAGTTCAGTCAGTTTGCAGGGCTGCAATTTAAAAGGCTGACAATTAGTATTGCCGTCCACTTCGGGTGCGGAGTTTCTTTCCCACATTCGGCCATCCTGATTTATCACTCGGCTCGAATTATGCAACTGGCGCACTCACCAACGCAGCTTTCAATTGTTGAAATGTTGCAAGTGATCTTCATCCAGAGTGAACTTGACATCTTTACGAAGCAGGTCCGAAAGCGGTTTAGTGACCACTGCATAACTTTCTATAAATCGCCTGAAATATGACGTCAGCCTAAGGAAACGTTGTACAGCCTTACGATCATGTGAAATCGGGAAATTTTCTACAGTCTTTGTTTCTGCCTCCGAAGGCTTTATGGTCCCATCTTGTAAAATATACCCCAAAAAGTCCACTCTCTTCATGAGAAATTGGCATTTATTCCATTTTATACGTAAATTGTACTCTAATGCCTTATTGAGCACTTCTTGGAGGGAATGATGAGATCGTCGATGTATGCTACAACAGTCCCGTCTGGCACCAGGTCTTTAGAAACTGCAAATATGTGTCTGGAAAATACGGCTGGGGAGTTCGGTATTCCAAAAGGAACGAAGAGAAACTCATACTGTCCATTGTGAGTCACCGTCTTTCTTTGATACCAGAACGATAGGTGACGCATATTTCGACGTACTGGGCTGAATAATTTCTTTTTCCAGCCACTTTGCAACCTGATCATCCACGGCACACTTGTCAGCATACGACATACGTTTGGCCTTTCAAGAACTGGAATATCATTGGCAGCTAAAATTTTCATCTCGATTGGTGAATCGTGTGTAGTTTTAGGTGCATAGTTGTAAATCAACGCCTCTACCAAATTTGATTCTATTTTTTCAATATGAGATAAGTCGACATCAGGTTCTATCGCCTTTTCAGTTACTGCTGTTAGGCATATATCTTTAAGTTCCTGCAACAAACTTAACTCTTTACACTCCTCTCGAATGTTATCCACCGCTTCAACTACTGCAGGTTCCTCTAGGACCGTACTGTTGCCTTTCGATTTCAATCTAAATTCTACCAGATCTTCAGACACAATCAAATCTACTTGTTTTAAGGCATGGCCAATAACCGTATAATAATAACAGTTCCCTGATTACATGGAATGTAATTTCTAGTTCTATTTCGTCGATTTTTAGTGGATTAGTAAAGCTACCCAGAGTACTTAGCTCGCTATTACCTATGCCTACCAAGCGTCGTTTGTCATTGTTTAATTTGATGTCTCCTCCGAGCATCATCAAAATATCGTACCGCATTAGACAAAGGTCATCCCCAGTATCGATTAGTGCGGAAAACGATACTCAATTGAGTCTTTAAAAATGCATCTACCGCTTCCATCTATTTTTTGAATTTTTTTATTAGTCAGAGTGATAACGTTACTTGCTTCAGCTTTGATTGCAGCCTGTCCACCCCGACAGTCAGTCCGCGTTTCGTCCAGTTCGGTCAGTTTGCACGGCTGCAATTTAAAAGGATGACAATTAGTATTGCCGTCCACTTTGGGTGCATTGTTCCCTTCCCACATTAATTTACATGATAATTTTTTATATTCCATTATTTATTGAATAAGATTTTTGCTTGGTATAAAGCTTAAATGCTAAATAGCTAAGATGGCCATAATAGCTGTAGTAGCTAAACTCTATTATTATTATTATTAAAGAAAATATTTATTTCAGTTAGCTCCATGAAAAGTAAAATCACCAAGTTGAATTTCATTTCCAGCCGAATTAAATAACATTATCTGGGTTTTGTCGCTCAGAACCAACTTATGGGATATAAACCAGTGCCTTAAAACTTCTGGATCGTTATTGATTTCATGCATTGCATCAACAGTAGTATATCAAGAAAATGTACATGCCATATCATCAGCAAAAGCTATAGCTTTACCTGGAAACCTTTGAGTAAATAGCGAATTGACGTATATTAGAAACAATATAGGTCCCAATACTGAACCCTGAGGAACTCCTATGTTAAGTTTTCTAAGGGACCTAAAAATCTGACCAATTTTTACTCTTGGTGAGCTCTGTCTTTTAGGTAAGAGCAAAACTTTTGCATTGAGCCTCGAAAACCACACTTATACACAGTTAATATGTATGCACAATAAGCTTATTAAAGAAACACATGAAGAAAAAGAAATTTTAACGGGCTTCGTTTTTTATTAAGGTAAATAAAATAAAGGTCGGAAAGTTTTTGTCCTCAAATCGATGGGGAAAGTCGACAATTGGTTTTCGACGTAACTTGGAGTGTCCCAATACCATGGAAAAGACTATTTTAGCCATTTTCGGAAAATTGTTTTTGTTCCAACCGATAGAGAAAGGTCGAAAAATGATTTTGGACATGATGTCAATGTCATGATGTTCATTTCTTAAAAAACTTCACTAAATGTTCCACTCGAGTATCCAAATTTTTTTTGAAGTGAAAACTTCTTATGGCACGTTGTGCACCTCCGTAAGAAAGCACTCGCGGCCGAGGAAAAAAGTATAAGCTCGCGACACCGACCGTCATCGGGATTCCCCGTCATGAATGAGAGCGATAGTAAAATTTGAATTTTCTATTGTTTCTCTTAAATAAATATTCCAAGTGGAAGACAAAAAGCAAGGCAGACACACTAAGTGACACATTCCATTCTCATTCAACGATTGTTATGTCAACATTTACACGAGGAAACTCTTGCCGCAAAGTTTCCTTGTTTGTAGGCAAGAAGGGAAAAACGAAAGGGTGGTGTGCAGAATTTTCCGTACCCGCAAATTCTCTTTCGTTCTGTTCGTTAGCTTATATTATGCTTTGACTCTACGTTTGTTGTGGTTGATTGACGGAGTACTTGCTTTGATATTCGCAAGCAGAAAGAAATTCTAGTTTTCGTTTGTAAACGCAAAACAAATTCACAAAAGGGATTTGCCAAGAATTTGTTTCATCGAATTTCCTCGTGTAAGCCTTGACTATGCTTACATGTTTGTTTCTTTCAAATTCCGCGTTGTTGCGTTGACAAATTAAGAATGAGAGCGAGAGTAAAATTTGAATACATATTCCGCTTTTGTCTTCCATTGTATTGCCATATAAAAAGAAAACGCACACATACCAACTAACACACGATTTGTTATGCTTGCATACTTCTTTCTACGTGTGAAATTAATTTTTTGTTTCAAGTTTTCACTTTTGTCGGCACTCCCGGAGTGCAGCCCGCCGGTTTTTTTTTTTATACAATTTTTGCCGATGGCAAGCCGAAAGGAAACGAATTGAAACGAAATTCTCCAGAAATGATTGTGATACACACTCGCATTCACAGACTTCGCAGATGCAGAGTGGCTCACTGCTGTTTTCTGATCTACATGAACAACATCTTCTGATCATCATGTGCATTTGATTGATTTAAACAATACAAACATTTTGCATCAACCACCTTTAACAACGCACATTCCATACGAAGAACTAAAAGAACTTAGACAATTGTGACAATGATCCACCGTTTCAAGATCCGAAAATTACAAGCAACTGTGGACACTTCCCTTGCCGTGAAAAATTCAACTACAGTGAAGTTCCCCATTACGGACAGCCCCCATAACCGGACAGCTCCCATAACCGTACATATTTCAGCGACACTCACTAACTTTACCTTACAAAATACATTCCGATAGCCGGACGCTTCAATAACCGGACAAAAATACTGCGACGGTGGGTGTCCGGTTATGGGGAATTTACACTAACTACTTACTAAAATAATGCATTTTTTGTCATGTAAATGCCACCTGACTAAAAGCTGGTTGAAATGTCATGCAGCAATGGCCAGTAAAAATGCTAGGGCTACAGCGTATGGTGTGTGGCAGATCGCACTTCACACATTTTTGCTTTTTAAAAATGCTTGTGCATTTTTTTAAATACAAATTTTTTAATATATTTTTAGCTAGGCTTAAATGAAAGCTTGATTTATTAGCTTTCAGAATATTACAAACTTATAATATGTTGGAAATGAGTTTTGCGAATTTTTCAACGTTGAAAGTGAGCGCGAGAAACCTGTCTGAAATTTAGTTCTATTAAATTATTTTATTCTTCAGAATTTAAATAAATTAGTAAGACTCATCACGACACATTTAATTTGAACTGGTTTTGTTGAATCGAATCTTAAGACTAAGGCTTAGACTAAAAATAAAATCTGATTTTTGGTCCAAAAATTTTCAAAGTATTTTATAAGCAAGTAATTACAATATTTTGCTTCAATAATTAGTCACTCTAACTAACTGTACATGTATTACTTTAAAAAATAATATAAAAAAATTTTAATTTTGATAATTTTTATACCAAAAATAAAAAAATATTTTTCTCATTTATTATTATATACTTATTTGCAATTTTACATCTAGAAATTATTACATTAAAACAGCAGTTTCAAAATTTGTTTTATTTCCATTTAAATTATTTTTTAATAAAATCAACATCAAATCAAAAATTGGAAAAACAAAAGCAAAATCGATTAATTATATTAATGAAAGACACAAACGTAATCATTTTGAGTCAATGGACTTTGAACCCACTCCTTTATATTATTTATAACTGGCATAGCTGTCACTTCAATCTCGTTTGGGTTGTTAACGCCAGGAACATTCGTTGTGTTAACATCTTTTTCATCCAACCATATAGCATTATCGTCATCATCCAAATAAAGAATTTCTGTCGCACGTCTGTCAGCAATTCTTTGAGGATGGGTAAGACTTCTTGTTGGCTCTTATGTGATTACTTGTGTTGGTTAGTGGCCTCGTATGATGCAAAATATAAACCAGAGATGACACACGATCGCTTAAACAAGTATTACTCAACACTGGACCAACAGCTACCATAAGGAAATTGCTTCAAATGTGATGACGCTCGGAGATACAAAGTTAGCTGAACAGTGGAGCGAAATTACCTTCAGACTCATATTTTTCTATGGTAACATATTAGGGTTGTAACGGAGCTTCGCATCTACATCCGCAAGTGTGGAACTTACGCTTGATATCGTACCTCCGCCTCCGCAAATTTTAATGCGGTGTATAACGGCAGTTATAAAATCAAATTTAGAGCTTACAAAGTGGAAAATTCGGTGTTTGTTGCTAATTTACATTTTATTGTTTTGTGCTGTTAAGTGGCTAAAAACTAGAAACTTAGTTATTTTTTATTTAGTTAGTTTCGTAAGAAATGGTTATGGGTACAACCTAGCATGAATTTCGTTTACACAGGTTTCGAAAGTAGACCACTTCAAGAAAATTGTGTTGAAATTTCATAAAGATTCAAGCTCTCTAAGTATAATTTTACAACTTTATTTGAGCGCACTCTCCGGCTCTCCGGTTCAATAAAAAAAAAAACTTAAACGCGTTTCTATCGAATTCAATTTTTTCATTCATACAGTGCCAGTCTTTTCACAAAATTACTGAGCCGATCCATATGAAATTTTATCCACAAATGGATATTTTCGAACAAAAAAAAATTTCAGCGAAATCCTGATATACATAAGTGTCAACTAAATTTGGTGAAAGATGCAGGAAAAAAATGTTCATCTCATTTGAAGAAGTCAATTTTTTCCCCCGAAATCCATGCGGTTTTAAAAGAATGTCCGATATGCAGCCATTTAATTTTGATTATCTGAGATGTAAATGATACGCGCTCTCCACATTATGAAATACAATAAAAATAAACGTGTCTTAGAAAATAAACTAAATCTCTTAATTTATGCGCCGTTATGGACAAATTCAAATGAAATCGAAACCTACTAACTTACTTATCATTTCTTTTTGACCTATAGCTACCAGCTTTAATACATTTTTATTTTCTTGTTTTTTTTTTTATTTGAATGCAAATTTTTGTGAGTTTTAAGTGCCTTAACACTTTAAAACCAGACTTTTTTTGAGCTGAAAATAAAAAATATGTTGTAGATTCTGCGATTCTTTTGTAAAATCAGTTCTTCAGTTGGTGGTGGCTTATGATATTTTCAATTTGAAACTGCAGCTCGCAAACAGAAACAGCAGCAGTAGACCGTACCACCTTACAGACAAAAAATAAAAAGTCTACCGTGCACAATCAAATCTGAATCATTTTTGCAAGGCAATTTCGAAAGAAAAAAATTTTTTTTTATCGAAAGTAAAGGTCGCGCATCTACATTTTTCGTCATTTGCTGTCCGATATTAAACTTCGATATATCAATGTTTTTGTCTCAAGTAGACCAATGTTTTGCTCTAAAGGTCATTGACATCAAGGACTCCGTTCTAGTACTTACCCACCATATCTCAGTTTTTACCATCCTAATGTACCACTGTAGTGTCAGAAAATTGAAACTTGTAAAAAATCATTACACTTTTTTAACAGTTGAAATCATTTTTCGAACTAATAAATGCTCAACTTTAGCCTCATGTAGCACAAACATTTTTTGAAAAATATTCCTAATAGTACATATGTTAGTTATTGAATTTCATAAAGTAGAGTCATGTCAACACTCGTTCACTGCTCTGAAGCCTGGAATTGAAACTTTACTTTTTTATTCATTTTTTTTTTCTACGTGGGGTCGTGAAAGACCTTAATTTGTCGGTTAAAAAATGTTTTTAATTTTTTGCCGAACATAGGGGTTCCCTTAATAAATTTTTCGTCATTTCTCCGGTACTTAAAGTCGGATCTTAAAACATTATGCTTTGATGTTTTTGTCTCAAGGAGACCATTCTTTTTATTGCTCCAAAGGTCATTGACCTCAAGTATCTACCCACCAGATCTCAACTTCTACAACATGAATTAAAAAATTAAATTAAATGTCAATTGATATTTTTTTTTTTATTTCATCTTACTTAGAGTACATCTGCGCATTTATGATATCAATCTTGCGTCAAAAAGACTTTGAGCACCTTAGAAAAATCGAATTTGTTTATAACAAAGTGAACCAATTGCTTCAGAAAAATTGTTTCTTGGTGTAATAGTTTTGCTCTAAAAATTCGATTAGTCATAACAAATTATCAAAAAAAATTTTTTACGAGACATGATTTCCCAAAAAAAAAGTTTATCTAAAACTTAAATTTCTCACAACAATCATAATAATTCTTTCTTTTGATACTTTTCTAGGACTTATTTACTTATTACCTTTAGTATTAAAATAACGCTTTGATTTGAAAATTCCAAATAGTCGGGTCATCCAAGTAGTTAGGTCATCTTCAGGAAAACTTCATCGACGAAGTAGAAAGGCTAGGTAACGCTAACGCTCGAAGCTCAATCGAATCAAATTGGCAAAACATCAAGTCGTTATTTATAACAGATAGTGAGTCAATACTAGGCTTTACTCTACGGAACAGCAAACCCTGGAAGTGTGACGCTACTTGGGATACCATAGAGAAAAGGAGAGCTGCAAAACGCGTGAGTGATGAAGCGCAAACGAGTGACCAGTGGCAAGAAGCCGCACAAATATACAACGCCCTAAATAAGGAAGCAAAGGTCTCCTGAAAAAAGAAGAAGCGATAAATCTATAACAACCTCGCAGCCAAAGCTTAACAAGCCGCAGAAATCAAAGACGTTCTAATGGCTTGCGAAATAACACGAAAGATGGCAGGCAACAAATTTAGGCAAAATCAGCCAGTAAAAAGCCAAAACGGGAGCCCATTGACGTCTGCATATCACCAGCTAATCCGTTGGAAAAAAACATTTTTCGAAGACCATCAAACGTCCACCCTTAAGCGCTCCCCATATGCCTCTCCCTGAGGGAATGACTGGGATCATGCCCGTCTTCTCTTAAGAATAATAAAACCTTCCACCCTTTTGAGACTGTCACAATCTGATTTCCATTTAAGTCAATTGACGAAAGTGGAAATGCATTGGGAACACGTTGCGAAAATCACCAATTGAAGTTTGCTGGCAAGCATTGAAAACGTGGCCGTCCTAGATCATCGTGGAAACGTCCTTTGGAACAGGAAATAAGTACGTCAGTCAGAGAAATGTTGAAGAGAATTGTGAAATAAAGAACACAAGAAGTCATTCTAAATAAGCAAACAAAAATAAATGATATGAATATGTTTAAATAATAATGTAATAGTCTTAAGAGGCTTAGAGCGTGGGATCGTGTTGGTCCCTACAGGAACCAGTTAAATTTTTTAAAAAATTTTACTCAAATAAATAGTATCTAGACATCTAGATACAATAGACACATTAGCTATTATTAATACTTATTATTTTTTCCAGTTGAAAATCACAATATTTAATAACAAACTAATATTTTCAAAATGTGTATTTTCACATAAATGCCTTTTAGTGAGGTGCTATCACTCAACTGAAAAGAGCAACATGATGTGTAGCGCGATGCTTAAGAATTGTACGTACCTTACAATTTTTTTAAGTAGGTAGTTTCTTATGGTACCACGAGAAGTTTAAGGGTTAATGAAAGTATACAAAGTGCTGTATAGATTCAAATACAATACTAGTTCCAAACGAATTATACAACACACAAGGCAATAAAAAATTTACTTCATAACTAATCATTTATAGTATACAAAAAGTGCGGACCTTAACCAATTTCAGCGCCTTTTGCGTGCATTAGCAGCGTAAGCCTATTTTGAATTCAAATAATTCTGATAAAATGATATTATTTTCTTGGTCATCATTTGGAGTAGTAGTATCTAAGGCAAGCGTAATGAATATTTAAAACTAAATAAATATTAAAAAACGTGTTTTCATGCAATTTCGCACAAACCGAATTTTTTTATATTTGGGATACAAGAAGAACTGGTTATTATTTTCATGTTCAATTTACTTATGTTATTTTCATCTGAATTATGTGGTTGAATATTGGTGCGTCTTTTTTTGGATTTTTTTATTCACTCGGCTTCATTTTAAATGTCAGCACGTGTTAAGACTTTAACGTGAATTGGAAAAATGCTCTTTTCTAAATTAAGCGATTTTAAGAAAACAATAAAATATTCATAAAATCTCCCACGTTAAACAAAATAGTAGTTAAATTGCATTAAAATCTGACAAAAAAAACTTAAGAGGAGATTTACTTATGAAAATAAACCTTATAAAAATTGTTTACCAGACTCTCGAAAATTTTTAAACATAGTGTGAGCTTTTCATAAAGGGTGGGTCAATAGATTGTTTTTACTATGAGTGAGGCGAATAGAATCTAAATGTTAAAAAATAAAATTCTTCTTATGAACATCTGTCATCTACAGTTATCAACAAATTCAGACATGGATGGAAATTTGGTGTCGAAACATATTATGAACATAAACTTTAAAAAAGAAATGCAAGCCGTGTATTAACCGTAAGCTCTTTTCTAGAATTAATTTGAAAAATAGGCTGGGTAAAAAACTCTCAAAACACCCAAACAATATCGCTTTAAAAATTCGTTATGAACGAATGAGCAAACAAATTAGCAGCTATGTTATAGAATGTCGTGACAATTTCTATCGTAATGAATTTGAAAAGTGCCGTGGTAATCTCAAACAGGAATGGAAATTATTAAACAATTTGTGAACAGACATGCAAAAAATGATAACGACACTGACATTAAGAAGCGGCTCTTCCATAATTTCAGATACTTAGTTCCACAGTTGCAAGTATTTTTAACAACTACTTTGCTACGATTAGTTTACAATCTGTGTTGCAAGATAATTCGAATTCACGAAGACTAGACTTTGTGCATCGTATGATCTTGAGAAAGATTAAGTAAATGGGAGCAGTTTCTTCTTCGAAAAGATTTCTTCTATGGAGGTTTTGAAAATTATAAGGTCGCTCAATGGGTCTAATTCATGTGGAAATGATTGTATTTCAAATCTTTCTCCGAAAAGTATAGCGTATAATATTGTTGATATATGTACTAGCACATATTATTAAACAAAATATTTTGTCTGGAACTTTCGCTTATCAACTAAAATGTGCAATTGTTATACCTAAGCATACCAACTTTGAATTTGAAAAAATAAGTACATTTGCCTAAAATCAATAGTTGAAAATAAGTACAATTTCAATCCGTGGCGTTATTATATGATGGGTTCAGTAAAGAGAAAAATGAAATGGAACAAGGTAAAAATGCAACGACCAGCTGTCAACGCGGTGTGCTTTAGTGGTAAGAGAACGATCCTGTATTGTACCCACCATATAATTACACCATGTTTCCAAGCTATTGTTTTTATATCGAAATTTCTTTATTGAATTGAATTTGTCAACAATAAGTACAAATTAAAAGTTGAAAACATGTTCAGAAATTAAAAGGATGATTAATGTTCGCTCTGTGTACTACCAACAACCGCAACAGTGCGGCTGTTCGATTTGGCAGACAACGCTTTCTTGCCAACAACTTTGTTTATCCACTCGCAATAAGATATATATCAATATACTTATGTAAGTAATTTTTACTTATCTAATCCAACTAAAATAAAAACACATTAATGATATTCATCTTAACGCGCAGATATCCCATTTGTGCAAGTGGGCAATTTTGCGCGATGTGTTTCATGAACGCCCCTTCGAATATTTTGTGCAATTTGTGACAGTTGATGAGCATGTCAGATTTTAATTGTCAAAATATAAAAGTAAAAATACCTAGAGTAAGCGATAAAACTAAATTAATTCAATTGTTTAAAGAAATCGCTGTAGCCGATTTAATAATTCTGGAATTCTTTGGAAAACACGATAGTAAGAGCTTTATTGTATAAGCTGATGAATGTATTTCATTGGTTTCATTTATAATTACAGTGGAACCTTGATTATCCGTCTCCCGACCAACCGTCACTCCGATTAACCGTCACATTTTGTCAGCAAACTTTTTTTTTACGAAATTCGGAGATGAAAATTAATCTAGTTCACTTTGTGTGTGATTCAATTTTATAACATTATTGATTTTGTTCATTTGCGCTCTCTAATTGATTTTGGTCAGTTGCACTTTATTCGCCAAGTCAAGTGGATTACACAAATTTTTTTGGCTTCACAATGGAGCCTCAACCATACGAATCTGGTAAAATAAAAACGCCAGAGAACCGTCATTACGATAAAAAAAAAAATGGAAATCATTAGAGAAATCAAAAAAGGTGTATCTGCTTTGAGCACTCAATTTGGTATTCCGCTCCAATTAGTGATATAAAGAAAAATGCTGATGAGATCGAAAAGTATGTCTCTCAAATGGAATCATTGGATGGTCGCGCAAAACTACATCACCATACAGAATCAAAACAAAATTCTGCCATATATTCGATTATCCGTCTATTCGATTATTCGACAGGCTGCTGGTCCCGTGCCTGACGGATAATCGAGGTTCCACTGTATACAGATAAGATTCTCTCTGACATCATCTTCCACCTCTTGCACCAAACAAAGGACCTCTGCGTCACTCCAGCGATGCAGACCATTGAATCGGCGCTGCTTTTTATCTTGTTCTGCTATTTTCTTTTATAAAATAAATTAAATAAGAAATTAAATAAAAATCTGGGTAATGTAGGGAGGGTGGGTGGTGCGGCCGTCAGTCGTGACAAATCTCCCGTGGATTGCTCTCTAAATACCTCTTCACCCACTACCAATTTTCCCGCTATAGTCTCTAGTAACAATCTTCCATCTCCTTCCTCCACTATAAATAATCCTCTGTCAATTTCGGTTATTGCCAACCCGCGGGTGGATGTTGCGATTGGAAGCTCTGTGCCTCCGGTTTCCCTGCAGGCATTACCAAGGTTAAAATCGATTTTCATTTCACAACTTCATTCCAACACTACCACTGACAGCATTAAAAATTTTATTAGACAAAACCAAATTATTCCTGCCGACGCCTTCGTTTCTTACAGGAAACTCGGTAATAAACCAACTCATGCGTCTTTTAAAATAACAGTGGCATCTTCTCATGTTTCTGCCATTCTTAAATCTAAAGCATGGGTGGATAATATCTATATTTCAGAATTTAAATCGAAAAAAAATGATAAAACTGCACGTTCCAATTCAAAAAACTGTAACGTTTATCCCTTTACTATCAAAATGTAAGGAGTTTGCGTTCCAAGACGCAAGATATCTTTTTATCAACTCAGAATTTCTCTGAGGATATTATCGTGTTTACCGAAACTTGGTTAAACAACAGCTTTCTCAATATGGAACTTTTTGATAATAGTTTCCATGTTTTTAGAAGAGACAGACACTTGGAAGATCTTTCTTCTGTTGGTGGAGGCGTCTTAATAGCTATAAAAAATCATTTAACCAGTTCATTAGTTGAAATTTCCTGTGCATCTAATATTGAACTGTTATGTGTTAAGGTTACATACTGTAACTCTAATTTATACATTCTTAACACTTATGTTCCTCCAAAAAGTAGCGCAGATGTCTACGAATGTCTTTCGATGGCCGTAGAATATATTATTAATGAACTAGACACTAATGACGACATTTTGTTGTTAGGTGACTTTAATTTGCCTGACCTAAAATGGACTCCTTCGGACGATGGTACATATTTTTATGCATCTTGTCCAAAAACTCGACAACAACAAATTTTTGTTGACGAAATACTTTCAAATTTACAACAAGTAAGTTGTATAACTAACTGCCATGGACGACAACTTGACTTAGTCTTGGCTACAAATAGTAGCAATGTTGTTGTAAGAAATGCTATCCATGCTCTGTCTACGGTAGATTCCTATCATCCACCTTTGAGTATTGTGTACCAATCTGACAATGAAAATTTGACTAATGCATGTTCATCCATTAATATTTACGAATTCAATTTTAAGAAAGCTGACTTTTTAAAATTGAATGAAAATTTAAGAAATAAATTAGACGACTTACTCAGTTTTTTTAATAACAATACATTTGATGATTGCATTAAATTTTTCTATGGTGAACTTTTTTCTGCCATAGCATTGTCGGTTCCATATACAAAGAGGTACGTTAATAATTCCTCGTACCCTTGGTATACAAAGGATTTGAAAAAAGTTCGCAATGGCCGTAATAGGGCATGGAATAAATACGTTTGTAGCCAGGACCGTAATGACCTTGTTGCTTATCAGCGACTGTTTCTTGAATTTAAAGATATGTCAGCTTTGGTTTATTCTGAATATTTGAATAAAATTAGGCTGAATATTCTTCATGACCCCAAGAATTTTTGGGGTTTTATTAATTCTAAAAAAAAATCTGACGGGTTTCCATCTGAGTTTAAAACAGTTGATGGGCTCACTAGCGACCCACAAGTTATAGCCGGGTTGTTTGCTAATTTGTTTAATGAATCGTTTTCTACCGATTTATTTAGCCCTGAAATCAACTATTTTGAATATATGGATAACGACCCTTTAGTTTCGGTTAATGAGATATCTTTCTCTCCTGACCTCATAGAGAAATATATTTCATCTGTTGATGATGACTTCAACTCCGGGCCGGATGGTATTCCTGCGACAGTTTTAGTAAACTGTAGCTCTGTGCTGAGTCAGCCCCTCAGTATTTTATTTAATAGATCAATTCAAGAAAGCTATTTTCCTAAATTTTGGAAAAATGCATACATTAGCCCCATTTTCAAGAAAGGGTGTAAGAATGATGTTTCAAACTACAGGCCCGTGGCTAAGTTATCATCAATACCGAAAATTTTTGAACATATTATATACGATCAGGTTAAGGTGTGCTGTGGTGAAGTCATAACAACTCGTCAGCATGGTTTTGTTAATGGCAGATCTACAGTTGCTAACCTCCTTGATTTCACTTCTTTTGCATTAAGCTCTTTAGACTCTGGTGGGCAAGTTGACTGCATCTACACTGACTTCAGTAAAGCATTTGACAAATTACCACATAATTTGATTTTGTTTAAGTTAAAGAAACTTGGATTTCCCTTAAGTTTTATCAGCTGGATTGAATCTTATTTATCTGATCGCTCGTATCAAATAAAATTTAGGAGAGTGTTTTCCTCCCCATTTAGCGCGACATCAGGTGTTCCACAAGGAAGCCACCTGGGGCCGCTCCTGTTCATTTTAGCAATTAATGACGTTACACATGTTATTAAAAACTCCCATCTGTTAGTATATGCAGATGACATGAAAATTTACAGGAACGTAAAGGGGGTTGGTGACACTATTCCACTTCAGTCTGACTTGAAATCCTTTGAAGTTTGGTGTTCTAAGAATAACTTACATCTTAATCCTGATAAATGCCAAGCTATGATTTTTACCAGGAAGAAAACTATTGTGGAATTTGATTATAAATTAAAAGATAAAAATATTTGTCGTGTCGATGTAGTCAAAGACCTAGGTATACATTTTGATACTAAGTTGACTTTCAATGAGCATATTAATCAAATTTGTAAAAAATCCTCATCTCTGCTTGGCTTTATTAAGAGGTGGGCAAAAGAATTTAATAGCCCTTTAGTAACGGTGACTTTATATAATACAATAGTACGCTAGCCAAGTATGGTCACCATTTTATAATATTCATATAAATAGAATTGAAAGAATTCAAAAAAATTTTATTCGTTTTGCTCTCAATGGCTTAAATTGGATTGACCCTTTAAGCCTTCCTCCTTATGAGGATCGTTTAAAGTTATTACATATGCAGTCTTTGAGCTCGCGTAGAAATATTGCGGATATACTTTATCTGCATCAACTTGTAACTGGGTCTCTTGCTGCACCAGAGCTTCTTAACTATATACATTTTAATAGTAATCGGAGGAGTACTCGTAACTCTTATCAGTTATTTTATCAACCGGTTAGTAGAACTAATTATATGGCTACAGCTCCTTTTAATCGCATGACAACTCTTATTAATAATTGCGAAGTTTATAACATTAGCTTGTCAAAAAGTCAACTCAAGCTTACACTGAAGACTAACTGTAGCTAAATTTGTAGCTTAATGGTGGTGTGAATTTTTTTGTTTGTGTTGTCCGAGCCCCACAGCATGCTGGGTAAATTTTTTCTAACATTTATGCCTTAGACCACGTAAATTTATACATATAATTATTTTAATATCTATATGTCTATTTTTACATGGTGTGAGTGGGTATGTTGAGAAAGTGCGATAAAGCTAAGAAAAAATTATAAAATAAATAACAAATTAATGTGCATGATAATTTTTTCTATTCCATTTTTTATTGAATAAGCTTTTTACTTGGTATAAAGCTTCAATGCTAAATAGCTAAGAAGGCTATAATAGCTGTAGTAGCTAAACTCTATTATTATTATTATTAGTAAGAAGCTAGATTATTTTAAAAGCAAACATTTATTAATATTTAATTTATTTTATAAAAGAAAATAGCAGAACAAGATAAAAAGCAGCGCCGATTCAATGGTCTGCATCGCTGGAGTGACGCAGAGGTCCTTTGTTTGGTGCAAGAGGTGGAAGATGATGTCAGAGAGAGGCTTATCTGTATACAGTGGAACCTCGATTATCCGTCAGGCACGGGACCAGCAGCCTGTCGAATAATCGAATAGACGGATAATCGAATATATGGCAGAATTTTGTTTTGATTCTGTATGGTGATGTAGTTTTGCGCGACCATCCAATGATTCCATTTGAGAGACATACTTTTCGATCTCATCAGCATTTTTCTTTATATCACTAATTGGAGCGGAATACCAAATTGAGTGCTCAAAGCAGATACACCTTTTTTGATTTCTCTAATGATTTCCATTTTTTTTTTTATCGTAATGACGGTTCTCTGGCGTTTTTATTTTACCAGATTCGTATGGTTGAGGCTCCATTGTGAAGCCAAAAAAATTTGTGTAATCCACTTGACTTGGCGAATAAAGTGCAACTGACCAAAATCAATTAGAGAGCGCAAATGAACAAAATCAATAATGTTATAAAATTGAATCACACACAAAGTGAACTAGATTAATTTTCATCTCCGAATTTCGTAAAAAAAAAGTTTGCTGACAAAATGTGACGGTTAATCGGAGTGACGGTTGGTCGGGAGACGGATAATCAAGGTTCCACTGTAATTATAAATGAAACCAATGAAATACATTCATCAGCTTATACAATAAAGCTCTTACTATCGTGTTTTCCAAAGAATTCCAGAATTATTAAATCGGCTACAGCGATTTCTTTAAACAATTGAATTAATTTAGTTTTATCGCTTACTCTAGGTATTTTTACTTTTATATTTTGACAATTAAAATCTGACATGCTCATCAACTGTCACAAATTGCACAAAATATTCGAAGGGGCGTTCATGAAACACATCGCGCAAAATTGCCCACTTGCACAAATGGGATATCTGCGCGTTAAGATGAATATCATTAATGTGTTTTTATTTTAGTTGGATTAGATAAGTAAAAATTACTTACATAAGTATATTGATATATATCTTATTGCGAGTGGATAAACAAAGTTGTTGGTTTTTCTATTTGGCTCATAAATGAACAATTGATTTGGCGGGAATCATTGGTATGCGTAGAATCAGCACCTTTGAATGAGTTTAATTTGGTTATAGTCCTTGTCTTCTATATATGCACCGAGTCTCATAGTCATAGCCTTTTCTTATTTTGGAGGCATGGCACTACCCATTTTTTCATTGAATCTTAATTTCTTTCTTTTTGGCTGATTTTTTCCAAACCAAACGATGTTAAGAAATTTTTACAAACTATAAGAAACATATGTACCAAATCTTATACATCGTCGTCAAATAGCTGTTGATACATAAAAAAGTTGATTTTTTCTCATATGGAAGCGTGGTACCGCCCATTTTTACATTGAATCTTACTTCTTTCTCTACCCTTTATATACATATGTATGTACCAAGTTTCATTTACCTGCATCAAATAGTTGATAAGATATGATGAATCTTATATTCTTCTAGATAAGGGGGCGTGGCATCACCCATTCTATTCCAAGCTGTGACTGTTTATACAAAAGCCACGTGGTGTGAATTCCATGAGAACCGATTAAACGATCTTCGAGAAAATTATGTTTAAAAAATATGTTTGTATGAAGGCCACCCTAAATATGCTCCCTAAATAAAATTATTGAAGCCTTAGCTATGCCTAAAAGTTACTTGGTTGCTATAAAAGTTACTTGGTATAAATTCGGCATGAATCGATTAACCTTTCTTCGTGAAAAAGATATTTAAAAATATTTTTGTATGAGTGTGAACCCTAAGTAAAATGTTTACTATCTAATCTGTGCCCCTTCATATACATACATAAAAGCCATGTGGTGTTAAGACCATGAGAATCGATTAAACGTTCTTTGAGAAAATGATATTTAAAAATAATTTTTGTGTGAGGGCCACCCTAAATAAAAGTTTTGTAGCCTAAGCTATGTTTCTGAACATAAGAGATTCGTGGCGTAAATTCGGTGTAAATCATCTTAGGGGGCGTTCAAGTATTACGTAACGCAATTTCTAAAGATCTTTGAAAGTAATGCGCTGTTATTTACTTATATAATACATATATTATTTATTGCTGTAGCTAATCTAGAAATCGTTTCACTATGCATACCTAATTTCAAATCACCCGTGGTTTGACACCTCCTCCCGCCCCTGTACCACATCGTATCGTTTGACAAATTGCGTTACGTAATACTTGAACGCTCCCTTACCTGTCTTCGTGAAAATTTTTTTTAAAAATATTTTTGTATGAGGGTCGCCCTAAGTATGCACCCTAAATAAAACTTTTACAGTCTTATCTGTGCCTCGTAATATAAAAGTCATGTGGAGTAAATTCCATTACAATCGATTAAGCGGTCTTCGAGAAAATGATATTTATAAATATTTTTGTACCAGGACCACCCTAAGTATGAACCGTTAGTAAAATTTTTACTATCTAATCTATTGTTTTTAATATAAAAGTCATGTGGTGTAAATACCATAAGAATCGATTCAGCGGTCTTTGAGAAAATGATATTTAAAAAATATTTTTGTGTGAATTCGGCGTGAATCGAATAGCCTGTCTTCGTGAAAATTATATTTAAAAATATATTTGTATGAGGGCCACCCTAAGTATGCATCTTAAATAAAATTTTTACAGTTTAACCTGTGCTCCTTAATATAAAAGCCATACTGTGTAAGTTTCATGAGAATCGATTTACATGGTTTTGTGAAATCGCTATTTTTAAAATATTTATGTATGAGGGCCACACTAAATATGCACCCAAAATAAAAATTTCATCGTCTTAGCTCTGCGTCTTAAAATAAGAGACATGTGGTGTAAGTTCCATGTGAATCGATTAAGTGGTCTTTGTAGAAATGCTATTTTAAAAATATTTGCGTATGAGGACCACCCTAAATTTAAGTTTTATAGCCACCACGCCCCCGGTGTCTAATCCCGCTCGTATTTTCTGAAGTGCTTAACATAGACTATGTGCATCCTGACACCGAATTTTAAGACTCTTGCTATCATATGAACCAAGATATAGCGAGTTAAAAGTTTTAATTGCATGCAAAGTGCCACGCCACTTGCTTTTATCAAAATAAAATAAAGCCCATGTTACTCAGGAATAGTGTAGCTTTCTATTAGTAGAAGAATCGGTTTGGAATCGGTTCTGTAGTTCCAGAGATTACCTTGAACATACATACAAACAAACCTTACATCTTTATATAATAGTATAGATATAGATAAGTCCCACTTTTTAGGAAGAAGGTGTGGACAAGAAACTCATTCTGACTGTATTGTTTCGACGGTTAAGCATCCCACATCTTTCATGGTATCGTCTGTGATACATTTAAGAGTTACTGGTCGTCTTCAAATTGTGCAAGGTACTATGAAACAAGACCAGTACAAGAAAACCTTAGAAAAGCGACACTTGCCTCGGCTCTGTAAATGGTGTGGTGATGGAGAGGAACTTTTATGCACGATATAGCTCCTTACCATAGAGCACGACAGTTTGGAAGTTTTTAGGTGATAAAAACATCACTGTGATGGACAGGTCTGGCAAAACATCGGACCTGAGCCCAATATGGGAGCTCATGAAACGCGAGATCAGTAAAACGGCAATAACCACAAAACATATAGAATAGCAGCTCTGATCGCAGCACAAGGACGTAACACAAAATATCGGTTTTTCATAAACAATAGACTATTTTTTGAATTTATTTTTTTTTAATATAATTAAATGCTTTAGGCCAAGTAAATATGTTTCATTTTATACGTCATGATTCCATAACTAATAATAAAATGATTGAATATCACTTACATGGCCAGATTAAAATTTATAGCAATATAAATGTTTTTATATGGAAATTTCTGCAATGGGTCTAATAATATGGCACACCACTGTATATCAAACACACTGTATATCGGAAGATGCTTTACTTGATTTTTGTTCAACCATCAATAAAGGGCTTGATGAAAAAAATTTTGCGCAGGTCTATTTTTTGATATTACCAAAGCGTTTGACATGGTAAGCCACAGGTTGCTCTTGGAAATAGTATATAACGCTGGATTTAGGGGCCGCTATTTGTAATTGGCTTAAAAGTTACTTACAGGATCGGTCGCAGCAGGTGAAAGTGGCTGAACAAATGAGTGATTCAGCTATTATTAATTAAGGTGTGCCTTAAGGGTCTATGCTTGGACCGATACTGTTCTTAATATATATAAATTCCGTCTTTGAGGAAAATATGATGGGGAAAATAACCGCATTTGCGGATGACCTTGGCTTAGCATATGCGGCTACTAGTCCTTTAAACCTTGCTGCTGAAATAAATAATGACTTAAATATTTTAAGAAATTGGTTCGCAGTGAATGATATGGTTGCTAGTTATAAAACAAAAATCCTTGTTTCCAAAGAACCTCCAGATGTTGATTTATTATTTCCATTCCCAAATTGCAAAAGGTTTATGCATGTTAACTGCTCAATTCATTTGAAAGATGTGTCATATAATGAACATATCTCTTGTGATGTCAATTGCTTTACAATTAAAACAGTAAGCCATTTTAATTATTTGGACATTATGTTCGATACTAAATTGAGCTGATCCGCGCAAATTTCAAGTTTAAAGGCATATTTTCGGTCAACATTACGAAGTTTTTATTCAATTAAGAAATTATGTTCAACTCAATTAATGAAAATGTTTTATTTTGGAGTTTTTCAATCGAAGCTTCAATATGGGATCAGTTGCTGAGGCGGATCATATCGAAATAAAATACAGCAACTGACCTTGCAAAAGTTTGTAATAAGAACAATCTGTGGAACGCATCATTTACACCACTCAATGGAGCTATTTAGATTCCTGAACATTTTATCGCTAAGACATTTTTTTTATTTCAAACTTTTCAAAATTTTTTTCATTACAAGTGGAACTTAGATAACCACAACCTGAGAGATAACCATGGATTATTTGTTTGTGTCCCTTCATTTCGCACAATAAATTATCGAAATTGCTTTCCAATTTTATCATGTAGATTATTTAATAAGCTTCCGGATTTTTTAAGTTCATTGAGATCAATCCACGTTTTACTGAGAGGCGTAAAAATATTGCTTTTTGAGCAAAATTTAAAAGATATCGAGATAATGATACATAGTGTTTCCTAAAAAAAAACTGATTTTTTAATCTCCCTTATACTATATATTGATTGATTTTTGTTTTCTTTTTTGTTTGCTTGTCTCCCTAATATGTTTCTGAGGCATCTTATTTGTTTAAGCTACTCCATGTTTAAATAATTTTTTTTTTTGTTTTCTGATTATAATTTTGAAATATTGATGAACACCCCACAGTTAACATTTAACACTAAATTAAGTATATAAAATTTTTTTTTATTAAAACTAATTATATATTTATTGTATCAATTCGCTTGGAGACTAACAACAACCATGCATATCTTAAAATGATAAAAACTAATGAAGCGCTGTACATTTCTAAGCCAATGCTAAGAAATTTTTAGTTTTTTGTTTTTTTAAATCAAAATTCTGTATTGAGTTGTTAAAGGAGTTGCCAGTATGCGTGTACATAAGTAATAGCTACAGGGGTGGTAAGTCTTGTCTTTTTAGTCGAGACGTATTCGATGTTAGGAGTAAGTTCTTAGTCAGTATGTTTGGATGTTGCTGCAGTATTAATTGATATGTACGCTTTTTGATTTCCTGTATCTGCTTAATAAAAGGTATTCCAAGGTCTTGGTGAATGTTTATATTCTTGATGTACCATGGTAAGCCGGAAATAGTTCGAAATATTTTTGACTGAGACCTCTGCATTATATAAAATAAATTTTTTATTTACTGAAGTGACATTTAACACTATTCTTCTTTTGAATAAAAAATGCCTCTACTATTCACTTATGTATGTATGTATATTAGGGTGTTTTTTTCAAAACTTTTGGAGAGGGGTTTTATTTCGATTTTCCTATATTAAAGCTTGAGGAATAAAAATAATTGTCCCAACATTTGAGCTTCCTAGGTAAAACCTGTAAGCGGAGCGGGCAGAGTTTATGTCCGATTTCGTTGAAATTTAACGAAAAAACCGACTTACTAAAACATAGAAAAAGTTTACCTTAAGTACCAAGATATACCAAGATTTTTAGTTGAATTGGGGACCCCACCCACTGTGTAAAACCACACGCACGTTTTCCGTGTAACTAAAAATGCGGAAAAAATGCACCCAAAGGAGGTATTTGTATTTTTTTAAATTTGCGGTCTTATATGCCTATAAAATAGATTCGGGTTTGAAGAAAATTCTCCCAAAATTTCAGCTTCCTAGATCAAACCTGCGAACGGCGCATCCACTTTGTTTCCTAGAACAATTCATATGAAAAACGAAAAAGTAAAACAACGAAAAACAGAAAATTTACTAAAACGCAAAAAAAAATTGTTGTTCGTTGTCTGCATAAGTATAATCGTTAACCTACGAAGCTTTTACCGAAGGCATTTTAATTGATTTGAATGCGTATACATAGCGTTTGTTTGTGTTACACTTACCACCATTATAAATTTCTCTTCTTACTCGTAACTAGCTGTACGTAAATGATTGCATCATGTGTATGCATACCAACTGTACTTATTTAGTAAGTACAGTACTTATTTTCAGCTTGCCGTACTTATTTTTTAAAGCGTACTTAATTTGTACTTATTTTTCAAAGCATACTTAATTTGTACTTATTTCGGCAGAAATCTGTTTCTCAAGTTAATAATAAATATAAATATCATTTGCGCTGGCCCGATGATTGCGAAATAGTTCTAACTAGATTTAGTTGTAATTAGTATTTACACACGAATGTTTCAAAAATTTATATGTGGCATCACTAAATTTGAGTTTGACAGCGCAGACTTGTAGTTTTTAAAAATGTCAAACCTACTTTCAACTTTTTGTAGCATTGACACATTTTGTGTGAGAGAATCGGATGGGAAAAGAGAGTGACAAAAATAAAATTTGTAAACAATACATATTTGCTGAGAAAATCGTATGGGAAAAGAAAGTGACAGATTTTAATAGATGCATTCTATGTGTGTTGAAAAGCATACGATGCATACATGCTTCGGATCTTCAGAAAAAATATCCGCAAATGAAAAAGGAAGAACAGAAAGTGATATACGGTGTAATATGTGCGACGCGGAACTCAACATCGCAAACGCCGGAAAGAGTGAAATCGATAAGCATTTGGAATCCACGAAACACAAGAAAGCGTTGTCTGCCAAATCGAACAGCCGCACTGTTGCGAACTTTTTTACTTCGTCAGCCGACACCACCCTTACGGCATGGGAAGGCGTTTGGTAATATCATGGACCACGCTTCCAAAATATTCCGCACATGCTTCGAAATGCGTAATTCTAATTGAAGAATGGAAAGAGAAGAAATTGTTATCTGAAGAGCGCTGGGTTGAGATCTTTAAGCACATGGAAGCTTCACAAGCGCCTTATTTTCTCGTCTTGTAGAATTCATTCTGTGCCTACCTGGAACGAATGCAGCATTGGAGCGCGTCTTTTCATCAGCAAAAAAAAAACATCTGGAAAACCGAGCTCTCTCGGCTTGCAGTAAACACTCTAAAATCGATTTTGCTTGTAAAAATAAATTTGCAGTGTAAGTGCGTCGATTTTTCCCATTTTTTGAAATCGCAACCGCAGCTATTGTGACAAATTTCGTGTCAAGAAAAATACAATTTCAAAGAGCAACAGCGCACCGTGGCTGCTGTCGGTGAAACTGCTGACGCTAAGGATGAATCAAGGCTGATTTCAATAAAGAAATTTCGGTATGAAAACAATAGCTCGGAATCATGGCGTACTTATATGGTGGGTGGAATACAGGATCGTTCTCTTACCACTGAAGCACACCGCGTTGACAGCTGGTTGTTGCATTTTTTCTTTGTTCCATTTGATTTTTCTCTTTACTGCACCCACCATATACTTAATAACACCATGGATTGATATTGTACTTATTTGTACTTATTTTCAACTATTGGGTTTAGGCAAATGTACTTATTTTTTCAAACTCAAAGTTGGTATGCTTATGTATGCATAATACGCTCGTACGCTGCGAGTACAACGAGTACCACGGATACTACTCGTTTGATATGTTGTATAGAGTTTTGCATAAGTACAATCAGTAACTTACGAAGCTGTTACCGAAGTCAATTTAATTGATTTGAATACGTATACCCAGTGTGCCAAACGAATTCGTTCCTTCGTACTATTCATCCGTTTCGGATTCCGTTACGAATTCGTCTCGAACTCGTTTTCGTATGAAATTCCTCTCGAAAAAACGGAAGGATCGTCCGCATTAACGAATTCGTTTCGAATTCGTAATGGACTTCAAATACGAATTCGTTTTTAGTTCATAAAACGAATTTTTTTTATTCATAAAAAAATTAATTTTATTTAAAAAAAAAAAAATTTATTATTTAATATGCAAATAATAAGACTTTATTGCATATAATTTTATTTTATTATTAAATTAAATTTTACTTACGATTTACAAATTTCCAGAGTCAGGCTCGAACCCATGTCCCAGCGAATCATAGTCATGCGCGCTACCTACTAGGCTACCGGTCATATGTTATAATATATGTCAAAGGCGAATGATATCTTTCTCTCATTTCATCCGTTTTATTTACAAAAAACGAATTCGTTACGAATTCGAAACGGACTTCAAATACGAATTCATTTTTTGTTCATAAAACAGATTAATTTTTTTTGGAAAAACGAAATTCGAAACTAATTCGTTTTATGAACAAGAAACGAGTTCGAAACGATTTCGTATTTGAAGTCCAAAATTTTTAAATTTTTCCAAAAATATTTGATCTGTTTTATGAACAAAAAACGGATTCGTTTATGAACAAAAACGAATTCGAAACGGATTCGTATTTGAAGTCCGTTACAAATTCGAAACGAATTCATTTTACTTACAAAAAACAAAATTCGCAACGATTTCGTTTTATTTTTTCGTCATAAAACTAATTCGAAACGAATTCGTATTTAAAGTCCGTTACGAATTCGAAACGAATACGTTTTACTTACAAAAAACGGAATGCGTAAAAAACGAATTCGCGTCCGTTTTTGTGCGCATTGGGATTATACATAGTATATATGTATACAATATTCAAATTTCTTATTTTTTAATCATTAAACAAAAACATAGCTCGAATGATAATTCGTAACAATTCAAATATATAAATATATTTTTATAAAAAAACTTATGAATAAAATTCCCTAAATGGGCAAATATGATCTGATCAATTTCTTAAAAACTGTGTCATTCAGCTTTGCCGATTTTTGACTTGCAAATTTAATTGCACTGCATGTTCCTGCAAGCTTCTCATCATAAGCATTTTTGAGGCATCAGTTTTATTTTCAACTGCTCACAAAATGCAAGTTCAAAATCCGTGTGACTAACCTTCTTAACAGTTTCGGGTGAAACATACATGGTATCTTCGTCATGCTCGTTTAATATGATTACATAGTCTATAAAATTGTCGTCATTCCACTCCATCAATTCGTTTACCTCAAACTCTGGATTTGGAGAGGTGGTTTCCAGTAAACCTATATTGTTTCTGGTTCCGATGACTTCGTCTCTTTGCTGAAGAACAGAAAGCGAAACATCTTCCTCATCATATCTATCGCTATGTAAAATACAGCATGTGGTTATGCATAAGATTCCGATGTAAAATAAATTATACTTTTATTTTTTTATCAAATAGATTTTTATTACAATATATTTTTATAATGTTTAACCCTTTCGGTTTTTCATTTCGTAACTTAAAAATCTGATTTTATATTTTTATTATTATATACTGGGTGTTTTTTTTAGAGGTTTGTTTTTCGAATAGAGATAAAACTGGCATTTTATGGTCAAATCTGGCAACTCTAATGTCATTTATGTTCAGTTTGGTTTGCCATTTCATCATGAACAGGTTGACAAAAGAACAACGCTTGCAAATCGTGCAAATTTATTTCGAAAATAATGGTTCAGTTCGCGAAGTTTACCGCAAGCTCCGTCCATTTTATGGTCGACATAATCGTCCATCAGAGCAATTAATTCGGTTAACCATGGGTCGTTTTCGCACTACGTTTACTCTATGTGATAATACGCTTCCGCAGAGACGTCGAACAGTGCGCACCGAAGAAACAATTGCCGCTGTAGAGCAAAATGTTGAAGAGGACCCGAATGAATCGATTCGCCACCGTGCACAGCAATTGGAGCTTTGTCCATCAACTTTATGGAAGATTTTGCACAAAGATCTTGGCTTGCGACCTTACAAGATCCAGCTTGTGCAAGAATTAAAGCCGCGAGACCATGCAATGCGTCGTGATTTTGGTGTATGGGCCGAAAATGAGATTGATCTCGATGCTGATTTTCATCGCAAAATTTTGTTCAGTGATGAGGCTCATTTTTGGTTGAATGGCTACGTCAACAAGCAAAATTGCCGCATTTGGAGTGAAGAGAATCCACATGAGACCCTTGAGACGCCATTACATCCACAAAAACTGACTGTTTGGTGTGCTCTATGGGCTGGTGAGTCATTGGGCCATACTTCTTCCGAAATAATGCTGGAGAGTCAGTTACCGTTAATGGAGACCGGTATAGAGCCATGATAATCGACTATTTTGTTCCCGAATTGGATGGCATGAATGTGGATGAGTTGTGGTTCCAACAAGACGGCGCTACATGCCACACAGCGCACGTTACAATCAATTTATTGAAGGAAACATTCGATGAGCGCATAATTTTGCGGAATGGACCTGTCAATTGGCTACCAAGATCGTGTGATTTGACACATCTTTGGGGATATGTGAAGTCGCTCGTCTACGCCAACAAACCAGAAACGTTAGGGGACTTGGAAGCCAACATTCGTGGCGTTATTGCCGACATACGGCCCCATATGCTCGAAAAAGTGGTTCAAAATTGGACCTGTAGAATTGGCTTTATTCGAGCCAGCCGCGGCGGCCACATGCCCGAAATCATATTTAAACATTAATGGCATAAAATTATCCTTCCAATAAAGCCAAATTGATGGACATTAAAACGATTTTCTTGTGTTTTATTTCAATTCGAAGCTCTATACCTCTAAAAAAAACACCCTGTATTATCATAATATCCATAATCAATCAAGCGATTTGCAAAATTTTTTTTCTAAGTACTACTTTTAGAATGTTGCCATGTGGCAACAAATTTCCGAAGTGGTTCAAAAATATCGAAATAAAAATATCTTCTGAAATTTTTTTAATCATATAATTTTTTATTCATTTTGGTGTAAAATTCAAGTAATGAGGAAAAATAAAAATCTTTAATAAAATAAATAATAGTTTTTACATATGTATATGAACTAATGTACATTTTTTAAAGTGCAAAATTAAAATCTTGTTTAATTATAACATTTTGGATACATAAATTTAATTTTTACTGATGAAACATTTTGAAGCAATTCTTTGTTCCATTTGGGATGCATAGGTGTATGTTGCATTTTGAACACATATACCTAGAAAATCCTGTACATCCTTTGATATTTCACCACTATATTTCATAGATCCATAATATCTTTCGACTTTAAATTATTACGAACGCAATCAATCTTGTACTGTAGCCATGAATTGCAAATTGCAAGATCAATAAAATGGTCAAACATTTTGAGAGTCCACTTTTTTGACCTTATAGATATTCTATACAAAGAGAGGAGATAATCCATTTTATCTACTCCTCTCATGCCTTTATTGTACATTGCAACTATATTAGGTTGAGGAATTTCTATTTTCTTTTTTTGCTCAACACTATATCTTGCAACTTTGTGCATATTTTGTTCTCCATAAATGGACGAGACAAGTTGGACAACACCTCCGTCGAGCCATTTCAAAATAAAAATATTATAATTTTTTTCCACTCTGTAGTCAAAACTTCCCCGCCCCATCTTCTTTAAGTCCTTTTCAGAATGTAGATTAATCTTTCCAGTTCTATTGATTTTTATGGTTCCTGTTGCCCAAATTCCTTTTTTTTGTAGATATATGACCAAATTAAAGCCAGTAAAATAGTTGTCGAAAAAGATTTTAAAATTTTTGTTTTCTGGAATGGTTTTTGCAAGATGTATTACGATATCGGAACAAAATCCAAGTTTTGGGCCTGTCATGACTGTATTTTTACCTTGGTAAATTTCCAAATCATATATCATGCCATCCGAACTGCATAGGCAAAATATTTTAATACCCCATTTTATTGGTTTCATGGGCATATATTGTCTCAATGATGTGTTCCCTTTAAATGGAACCATCATTTCATCTACACAAAGATTTTCTTTTTTTGGAATTGCATAGGTTCTTTTCAAAAACATGTTTATTATAGGTCGAATTTTATGAAGCTTATCATTTGAATTCGAGCCTACTGAAAATTTAAGATTATATCGCACAGAGTGAAATCTATTTCTTGTAAAACTTTGACGAAATGATGGAATCTCTGTGACCTTTGACCAGTACATCGCTATTCGAGGATAACCAATAGCACCAATTATAATTTCAAGTGCAATTAATTTATAAACATTTTCTTTTGTAACATTTAATGATGTTCCATTTGTTATAAGGGAGTGCTGGTTTGTTGCCTCTACAACATCTTCAACAAAAACATCGGTGAAATACTCTAAAAAATACGACAGTGGAGTTTTTATCATATTCTTGGGATAAGTTTCAGTGAAATTTGCTTCTGGTTCATTCCAAGAAATTTTTCTCCAACAAAAATTCGATATTTTTTCATAAGAAACGTCTTCATTTTCTTGAACATTTAAATTAACAGGAGCATGAGAATCATCTACGATAGTAGAACTGCGTAAGGCATCGGCATCATCATTCTCTTCAACATCAATATTATCAATATTTATTTCGTAATGACCTGTTCTAGACAATTCTTCAACTAAAAACGAATTATTTTCATCAAAAGCCTCTAACAAGTTGTCTAACAATTCAGGTTCGTCTGAATCTTTAACGTCAGATATATCTGAATCTTCAAAATTATTCAATATTGAATCTCAATTTTATAAAAAAATTTCTTGAATGAAAAGTTTTGAGTACAAACGGAATTATTTATTAAAAATTTAAAAATTCGAAAGTAACAGAAAGTATTTTTTGTGTATAGTATTTTGTAGTGTATGTATGTGTGCATGTAATAATTATATTACTGTATATTGCTGTATTAATACAGCAATTGACAGATTTGCCTTACTATTAACATGGTTAATAAGTGTCTCCTTGGCGAAGCTATCTTTTATTGTTGTAAATGCATGTAATGTAGTTTCTGTCCATTGTAACTGTTTATTTTTAGTTTTTGAGGCGTTAGTCACCATGTCGTAAACCTAACATGTGTGCGAGTTTAGCGATGGATCTATGATAGTAGTTAGTCATACTATACCAATAAATTTTTGCATGTGTTTAACTGTGATGGGTTGTGGATAGTCTCGTATGCATTGTATTCGTTCTTCTGATGGTTGTATACCGTATTTAGAAATGGTGTAACTGAGAAAATCTATTTTGTCTACACCGAAAATGCATTTATTGGGTTTGATGCTTAAGCCGTAACTATCGAGTTGTTCTTCTGATTCACTAGCTATTAGTATATCATCTAAATACACGAAGATGAAATGTAATCCGTGTAGAGCTTCATGAATGAACCTTTGGAATGTTTGTGCTGAGTTTCTCAAACCGAAAGGCATTCGGAGAAACTCAAACATTTCGAAAGGTGTCGTGATAGCTGTCTTATGTATGTATGTCGTCAGGAGCCATAGGTATTTGGTGATATGCTCTGACCAGATCTAATTTTGAGTAAATTTGTGTGTTGTATAAGTTCATCGAAAAATCGTGTATGTGTGGTAACGGGTAGCGGTCAGGTACTGCTATCGCGTTAAGACGTCTGTAGTCACCACATGGCCCCAGTCATTTGGTTCACGTTTCGGTACTAAGTGTAGTGGAGATGATGTTTTCGAATCAGATGGTCTACAAATGCCAGATTTAACTAAAAAGTCGAATTCTTGTTTAGCTATTTTGAATTTTGGAAAATCTAGACGTCGTGGTCTTGTAAATGGTAATTGTCCTTCGGTAACTATGTGATGTACAGTTTGGTGTTTGACGGGTACAGTGTAATCGGGTTCTGTAAATAGTGAAGGAAATTTCTTAAGTAACTGTGTATATTTGATATCAAGTGAGAATAGTTTAGTGAGTGTTGTATCAGTCAATACGGAGGAAGCATTGATCGATATGTTCGTCAGTGGATCAATGAGACGTTTGCGTTTAATGTCAACAAGAAGTCCGTATTTTGATAAAAAATCTGCACATAAATAATTTAGATATGTCTGCAATGATAAATGTGAATGTTAAGTCACGTCGTAATTTCAATTTAAGTGTGAGTACTCTTTTTCCAAAAGTTGAAATAGAAGTGCCGTTGGCAGCTGTCAAAGTTAGATCGGATTTTTGTTTGGAACTTTGGAATTTTGAGGATGGAAGAACAGATACTTCCGCTCCACTGTCCACTAGGAAATTTAATTTGCTTGAAAAGACGACGTGTTAATAAAGTCGGTCCATCCTCAGTCGTCGCGATAATGGATTTTCTTAGTTTGTCGAGTATTGTTGATTTGTGTTGTATTGTGTTGTGTTAGTCGTTTGAACACATGCACACGGTTGTTCACATCTACGTGACTCCTTTCCAAACTTAAGATGATATCGGCATAGCCAGTTAGGTCTACGTGTACGAGATGACTGCCTAGAGTTCGATCTACGTCGTATCGGTGTGCGGATCTGAGGGTCTCAACTTCTAATGCCAATTTATTGAATGAATTCAATATTTTACTGGTAGATTCTGCTAAGGTCTGTACCATCTTTGGTAATTCATTGGTATTAGAAGCTTTGGTATTTGGTAAGGCTAAAATTTCACTCTCATTCATAACTACCCATAATCTGTCGGCAAGCACCAGAAGTTCAGCCAGTTCTGTGTGGCCTGAACCTGTTAGTGCTATATTTAATGTTTTTGGAAGTTTTCTCATCCACAATTTCAATAGAAGGTCTGGTTCTACTGAAGAACCAGCTAGCAGTAATAAAGCTCTGTAAAACTGAGATGGCTTACGGTCTCCAATCTCAGAATCGAATAGTATTTTGTCTAGCCTCTTGTTCTCGCTCAGAGAATGACGCTCAACTAAAACTCTCTTCAAATTTTCGTATTGATTACACTAGTCAACAGTGGTTTTGTTGCCCTGGATGTCTCTGCGGATTTCTATAGTTTCAAGCTCACAGTTTACGAATATATTCATGAAAGTGCTGGGTTGGCTCTAGTTTTTATGATATTGAGGTATTTATCTCTCATATATAAAAATCTCGTGTCACAGTGTTTGTTACCGAACTCCTCCGAAACGGAATGACTGATTTTTACGAAATTTTGTGTGTATGTTTGGTAGGTCCGAGAATAGCTCGTAGGCTATACAAATTTTATTTAGGGAAGATATTTAGGGTGGCCCTCATACAAAAATATTTTTGAGATAGCATTTTCACAAAGACCACTTCATCGATTCACATGGAATTTACACCCCGTGTCTTTTATATTTAGAGACATAGTTGAGTCTATAAAACTTGTATTTAGTGTGCATATTTAGGGTGTCCCTCATACAAAAATATTTTTAAAATAGCATTTTTACGAAGACAGATTAATCGATTCACATGGAACTTACACCACGTGTTTTTCATAATATAAACAACACGTGGTGTAAATTCCATGTGAAACGATGTAGTGGTCTTTGGGAAAATGCTATTTTAAAAATAATTTTGTATGAGGGCCATCCTTAATATGCACCCTAAATAAAATTTTTATACCCTGCAAGCTATTCCCAAACCTACCAAATATACACACAAAATTTCATTAAAATCAGTCAAGCCGTTTCGGAGGAGTTCGGTAACAAACACTGTGACACGAGATTTTTATATATGAGAGATAAATACCTCAATATCATAAAAACTAGTGCCAACCCAGCACTTTCATGAATATATTCGTAAACTGTGAGCTTGAAACTATAGAAATCCGCAGAGACATACAGGGCAGTCATAATGACTTCTTCTGGAAGAGCGGCAACTATGTACTCGTATTTCGTTTTGTCTACAGTTATGGACTTTGCCTGAAATTATATTTCAGCGTGGATAAACCACGCTTCAGGAAAACTAGTCCAAAACTGCGGTAATTTTACGGAAGTCGCATGTATTTCCGTACGGACATACGTTTCGAACGGGTTTTCTAACTCTAAACAAAAAGAATAAATTACTTAAAGAGATGTCATCGCGCTCCTCCGAGCTTTTGTTTGCAGAAACGTGGGTTTCTTTTTTCCGATGGTCTAAAATTTGCAGTGAAACTGAAATCCCCTGATCAAAACAAAATGGCAAAAGTAGTCGAAATACGAGCGAAAATCAAATAGGAGAACTGACAACTCGCTTCTTCGCCCTTATTTTCGTTCGTATTGTGATTTCTATTACATTTCGCATGCTGCATTGAAATTTCATTTTATATGCGATTCATATTGAAAATTTGTATTTCATTTTATTATATTATTCATGTTAAATAAACATTTGTATTTAATTAACCGAAATTGAATAAATTATAAAAATTAAAAAAATTAATTTTTGTCAGTCATAAGAAAATTAAAAAAAAAATAATGCCTAACTGCGACTTGAACATAGATCGGTTTGGTGCAAGGCAAGCGCGTTACACACTAGGATACTATACTTATGTTAAAACACTTGTCTTTTTTACATACAAACCAAACAACCTGCAAATTATTCTTTATACATATATGTATACCTAAAAGAAGGATTTTCTACTTTTAATGTTGATTGATAAAAATTGAAGTCCTCTATTTGAACACTGTGACGACTGATTGCAACGTTGCATTTGCTACGTTAGTATCGGAATTTGGCAACAATGTAAATTGTATTAAAATTTGAAAGGAGCTATTATAAATATAGATTGTCTTTTGAAACGCGTTTACAATTGCGGTCAAAATAATAGTAGTCTTCAACTTATTTACTTCACAAGATTAGATATTTACTCTCATTAAAAATATTTGTTCGAAAAAAGTTACACCTAATTCTGTTTTTACACGGTAGATACGTTCCGTGTAAAAAAAGACATGAAACATGTATGTACATACAATGAAAAAAGAGGACTAGTTCCATATCCTTCAACCCATTAACCTTCTAACCCAATTCCCTGACTAGATTTCTAAAAGATTACGGTTGATAACAATATTTTTCTTTAAATTTTTTTTAAATTTTTCTTTAAATATTCTGATGGTATGAAGAGAATACACAGACCAAAAAATAAACGGTTGGATCCTCGGTATTGTCAAGGCACTGTAAAACACGGTGGTAGAAATGTGATGGTCTGGGATTGCTTTTCTGGAAATGGTTTAGGACCCTTACATAAAATAGATGGAATAATGGATAGGACAGTATGTGCAAAAAGAATAAATTACTTAATTAAATTTCAATGCAGCATGCGAAATGTAATAGAAATCACAATACGAACGAAAATAAGGGCGAAGAAGCGAGTTGTCAGTTCTCCTATTTGATTTTCGCTCGTATTTCGACTACTTTTGCCATTTTGTTTTGATCAGGGGATTTCAGTTTCACTGCAAATTTTAGACCATCGGAAAAAAGAAACCCACGTTTCTGCAAACAAAAGCTCGGAAGAGCGCGATGACATCTCTTTAAGTAATTCATTCTTTTTGCTCTAAATTAATTAAGGGTCTGTGCACATCTCCTTCTCCCTGCTGTGTGAGAAGATGAGAGTGTGGGGAGCGTGTTGGTGTGTGTGTGACATTCATTTTTTATTTTTTTAAAGTAATCCCCGCTTATAAGCATTTCTGAAAATGCTTGATTTTTGGTGCATATAAGCGTGAAATGCATTTAGAGAAACTCGGTTATATGCATATACAAAAATTCGGTTATCTGCACCAGATATGCTTATATAGAATCGTAATGCCAACTATTTAGAACCTTACAAAAATATTTTTAAAGGCAAAAAGTTGTAAAAATAAATATAAGGAGATAGGGAATAGATTTCTTAAACGCTTCAACTGTCTTTTCTGTTTCAACAAAGCAGATTTGTTTCCTTACTAAGCTCTGACGATAATATGCTTTGAATGCATGAATAATTTCGGCATCTAAAGGTTGTAAAATTGAAGTCGTATAGAACCTTAGAACCTTACAACAATATTTTTAAAGGCAAAAAGTTGTAAAAATAAATATATGGGGATAGGGAATAGATTTCTTAAACGCTTCAACTGTCTTTTCTGTTTCAACAAAGCAGATTTGTTTCCTTATTAAGCTCTAACGATAATATGCTTTGAGTGCATGAATAATTTCGGCATCTAAAGGTTGTAAAATTGAAGTCTTATAGGGCGGCAAGTACTGAACATTAACGTTTTTAAGTTTGTAATTTTGTGAGACGCACCATTATCCACAAAAAGTATGACTTTTTGATTTTTTCACACCATTTTTTCATCAAAACCATTCATTATTATTACAGTATTTTTACTTTTATTCCTTTGTGCTTCTGCCATCAGAATAGCCAGCCCGGACTTGGATTGAAGTCACTTTTTATTTAACAGCGAACTGTTTTACATTCTTCAATATCATATTGTGGTCTTTTGACCTTTGTATTTGATCAAACTACATTGACAATCCACTGGTTTTGATTTGCCGACTCAATCACTTTTTCGGGCCAAATTACTTAAGTGCTTTGCTTCATTGTAAAATGCGATCTATGTTTCGCATAATCCGATTAGTTGTGTATTGGGCACCCATATTTCTTGCAACTTTCAATTTTGCTTACGTTTTCACTCTCTCGAATGATTAATAACTTCTGCTTAAGTGACAAAGTTTTTCTTTTTCGTGAATTTGTACTCATTTTGCTTTTTAATTTCAATTCGCACAATTGACAATTCAATAGGTATGACACGATTGTTTGGTACCAATATTGGTTTTGCCATTGAAAAAACAAAAATGTTTTCCCTGTCGTGCATATAGGCGTAAATGGAGGAAAAAATTGGAAATTTGTTGGGGCTTATATCCGAGAAATGCATATAAGCGTGTGCATATAAAAGAGAAAAATCTTAACAAATCTAAATGGAAAAGTGAAATTGCACAATTTTTGATGCATATAAGAGAGAAATGCTTATAAACGGCGTGCATATAAGCGGGGATTACTGTATATTTATAATTATAACAAAAGTGTACCTATTTACGTGTACCTACACGGTTAGAAATTTTGGAATAAATTTTAGTACTTTTGGGCTTACATATATGACTACACCAGAATTGTATTAAAATTCAATACTGTCTAGATATTAAAATTCATTTTTAATACAAATTTTTATAAAAATTTAATACTCGTTTTTATTAAAATTTTAAAAAAAAAATATGTCGTATCCACTGGGATTCGATCCTGGTTCCCTTTCAATACAAGGGTTGCCTGAACATTTTAACGACATCAGCCAACGTAGTATCATATTTACGTTGGCTAAATGTAATACTTGCGATAGCATCAAATTGATTCCAAATGTTATAAGATATCGTTTTAATGTTTGAACTGTCTTAGAATTTATTACAAAATGTATAACAAAATTTTGTAATACATTCAAAAGTAATAAATTTAATCAAAATTGTAGTCTTTGTAATACTTCGCTTGTATTAAAATTTATTCCAAGATTTCTAACCGTGTAAGTACGTGCAGTGTAGTGCCTACGAGATACAAACTATAAGTATCTTCCCTCCCTATTGTTGGCATTCGTTGAAAAACTAAAGTGTGTGCGTGTGATTATATTTAGTTCATTCTTAGGTTGACGTTGAGGATATTGTTGTTGTGGCTTCTGGAGTTATTGTTGCTGTTATTCTACTCCATCAATTTGATTAGGATGGAATTTAATTTCTTGTACGGATTGTTGATGTTGAAACTGTTCTTTTAACCACTGATAGGGTTAGTTGGTAAAGTTTTCGTGAATTTAACAGCGATCCTCTGTTGCATAATATGATCTTGATGAACTCTCGAAATGTTAATGCTGGTTCGACATGGTATCGAAAAACAACTATAGAAGATGGAACTTGGAAGAGTGGTGCAGTTCCTGATAACAACTCGTCGTTAGTTGGCTCTTCAAGTAACGCGCCTTTAGCTGAAGATGCAGTTAATCAAAGTCGATTAACTCTAACTGGAGATAGGAACTAGGAACTTCTATATAGTGTAAATTTAAATTTATTGAAACTTGATTTAAGGAGGGGGTATGGTTTTGGCGCTACATTTTTGCAATAAGTTTAAAAATGTTCTTTAGCGATATGGTAAAAGTAAATTTATTTATGAGCTAAATTTTAACTTACCTTTAAAACATCCATTCCTCAAAAAAAAAAAAAAAAAAAAATTAAAAAAGCTATGTGAAAAAAAAAAAAATCGCCAAAAATTTAGTAACTTAACGGAATATATGTATTTTTTTATTCATATTTTATTGACATCAGAAACTCTTAAAAATAACTTATATAATATAATTCATTAAAAAAAAATTAATAGTTAAAATCTAGGAACTTCTTCAGAGCTGTTTAAAGGTACTATCTTTACACACTTCGAAAAATTAACAATGTTTTTTATATAAAAGCAATTTAGACTTTCTTTTACTTGAAAGGCCTGAAATTTTTCTAAAAACAATTTTCTGAATACTTGACATATCAAAAAACAATTTTTTTCTGAATCCAAAAATATCTTTAATATCTTCAATATTGACTTTTCAAACTTGACAAAAAAATTAATTTTGAAAAGGTTTCCTTTAAAAGTAATACTTTCTACTTGCTTTCCAATAGAAAAATGTGTGCAAAGATTAAGATAATAAGGAAGTTCAGTTAAATCAGTGGGCAAACTATCAGAAACTTTAGAAAAATCATCCTCAAAAAATCCATTGGCACACCATTGAAAGTGTTTTGTCACTCTGGCAGCACGGTACTAAATCACACTCAAGAAAATAAGAGAGAAGGATATAAAATCATTCGCATTAAATTATTAAATTTATTTGAAATATAGGTGGTTTACGATTGTCGACCATACGTGCAATGCAGCTTTTCTGAAATGATTGCTTACGTATCAGAGAACGTCATTGAGGGTTTTGAGCCACTACCAAAAATATGAGACGTAAGTGTGCCTTTTGCATGCAAACAGTGAGTGTGAATGCTTGAAATATGTAATAAAATGCATTTTTATTATTTGTTTATCCATTATTCGGACTGCATCAAGTCCAGACTTTGCATAAATTGACGTTGCGCGACCTATAAATTACCTTTAAAAAAATTTTAAAAAATCACATCTCATCTTTTTGACATGCTCTCTCAGATTTTTGGGCTTAATCCTCAAATTTCCAAAAATAAGTATTCCATAAATGTATATATGGTAGGTACTTAGATGATTAGCTTCGCTCCACTTGTTTAAACCATATCGGAACTTGATCTTGTCCGCCATCATCTCCCACTTATTGAAAATTTCCTCAATTTCATGGGAATTCATAATTTTCAAAAGTTCCTGTGAACCTATGTATGCGGCATTCGTCTAATGCCCTTATACCGTCCCAGGATATTTCCCAAATTATATACAGCTCAAGGGTTGGAGCATCAATAAAATTTACAATAACTTCACTTTCACTTTCCATTTCACTTTTTTTTTTCAATTTATAAAACGAACCAACTCGATCAGAGCTAACTACGCAATAAAAATTTTTTTCAATAAATTTTGCTCAAGCGACAAATTTACAGTTAGTTTTCCAAAACTTTAAGAATAAATTGTTGTGGCAAGAATTTTATTTCTTAGCCCGAGAATTAGTTTTTGAAATCAAAAACATTCACATTTTTCATTGTTATGCCAACTGTTTATTATTTTATTGTAAGCTCAAGAATTTATTGTTGAATTAACAATTGCATTTTTAAAGGTCAATACGATCACCAAAATATTTAACACAAACATTTTATTTTTGGGCCAACAATTTTCCGTTTTTAAAAATGTTTAAGAAAAATAAAATAGTTTTCATAAGACGTCGACTGTAATTTATTAAGTAAAACGATAAATTAAAAAAGTTTACATACGCATATTGACATCGGTTTTCTTAAAATAACTGCACAATTTGTTTTTTTTTTTTGAGTTATTTGAATATTTTTTGTAACGAAATATCTCAAAAACTATGGGAAATAGAGTAAGAAAAAATATCACCTGTTTTGTCTTCAAAAACTCTTTTTATAATATAATATAATTATAATTTAGAAAAACATGGACATAACTCGCCAGCACACATGAAATTATGACTGATCATGACTTATGCATGTTAGAGTGTAGAGCAGTGGTCGGCGCCCCATAAGCTCGCGAGCAAACGAAGAGAATAAGCGAGAGTAAGCAAACTACAAAATGAGCTGCTCATTTCGTTAATGCACTGCAAAAATGTTTAAAATCAAATGGCAAAATAAATAGTTTTTCCACAAAAATTTTTGTTGGCAATACACAACGTTTAATCTACAAGCGAGTTTTATGGATGGCAATTAAATTTCATATAAAAAGGCATTTTATAACTAAAATTCAACCCCTAAAATGAGAAATCATATGTAGCGTAAACAGCAAAACGTAAATGCATTTCTTACAGTGATTGGTACTTTTGTCATTTCCCTCTCTTTTGAGAGTGAGAAAATATCTGATATTTGCGCTCTGCCGACCACTGGTGTAGAGTATTTCATTGCGTTTCAACTTGAACACAGCATTAGGTTATTCAATATTTATTTTGTGTTAAAGCGTTTAGTTCGTAGTTTTAAATGTTGATGTTCAAATTAAAGTTTTTTTTTTAATTCGATGGTGAAATTTAAAATATGATTTGCATTCATGTTAATATTTTACTACTAATAAAGGTAATGTTTAAATAATCGGTTTCGATAAGTTCTATGATATTATTAATAATATTATTTTACATCTTTGTTTTAGTTCACACCCGATTAATAAAATGCATACACAACAAATATACCGAAGAGAAGAGCAATTTCTAAGGAGAGGCGAAGGTGCCACATCTGTTGGTAAAGCTTTTGGTTTAAGCGAAGCGACTATAATAACAATAAGAAAAAATTAGATTTCTTTTCGACAACCAATAGTTTCTGGATCGAAACTCAGTTCCGAAACATGTTCTTCAGTTGAAATCGTGTCTTAGAGAAAACGGAAAAACATATGGTGTTTTGGATGGAAAATTTAATGAAAAAAAAATATTACCAGTTAACGAGTGCACGGTAGTGCACTCGAAAAAAATTAAAGTTGCGAGCCGGCCACTGGCTCGTTATCCTCCACTGTAAGAGAAAAATAAAAGATTTAATTAATTTCTTAAATTTATTACCACTTGGTTTTAAGTCCAAATCAAAAGTGAATTCCCATTTACAAAAATATAATTAAATTAACTATTGTATTAAATTTGTACTACTTCCCCTTTTTGCAAATTTTAATTCAATCTTGTTTTGTAAAAAACTATTTTGGCGTTTTCCCTAATAATGCGAATGTACATACACATTTATGTATGTGAAAAATGTTGAGTAGAGTTGGACTTTTTCATTCATTCAGTGAATAGTTTGGTTCAGTTTGGTTGCTTAGTTTGTGTTACTCGTTCTTTTTAACATCTCAGAGCCATCAAATGGCTCTAAAAAATAATGTACTATTCCTTGTGCATTACCTGATAAGACTCTTGCTCTTAAATTTGAAAAATGCATCAGTGGTAAATCCTCTAAGGAAGGCTCACAGTTTTGTTATGTGCAAGCATGGCTGGAGAGAAAAAGCTGATTTTGGTCGCCTTTGAGCATTTAAAGATCTTCCTATTATTGCACTACCGGTTGATTTGAAATCAAACAAAAAAGCATGGATGACTCGAGAAATCATGTCAGAATGGCGGCAGCAGTTCAATCGGAAAACTATATCTTAGAACGAAACATTCTTTTTTTTTTGTGGTTTTTTTGAACAGAAAATCATTTATAAATGTTATTTTATTGAGCTTACTGTTCAATATGTGTGTGTGTCAACACCTTTTATCTTTTTAAGTTGTAATTTCTTTGGTGTCGACACACACGCATATTGAACAATAAGCTCAATAAAATAACATTTATGAAACATTCTTTTGTTCTTGGAAAACGCAGCATCTCGTCCAAGGGAATTAAACTTAACAAATTTAATCATTACTTTTTTTGCCTCCAAATACAACTATAGGTTGTCAACCCATTATACAAAACTTTAAGGTTTATTATAGCTGCTCTATAAAAACAATTACTACCAAAAGTTGACAAAGCGACTTCAGAATCAGAGTTGTCAAAATCGATTAATGTTCTTAAAGCTTTGTACTTCATCAAAGCCCCTTGGGAAAAAGTTGGAGCAACAAACATAAGAAACTACTTCCGTAAGGTCGATCCTCTGAAACTAATATTTATCTTGCTGATTTTGATGCCGAGGATTAATTACCCCCGGCAACCTTTGCGAAATTTCAAAAAAAGATACGCTGGTTTTGACAAATTTTCGATAATCGATGAAAGTTTATTAACTGAAGACAACAATACTGAAGTACAATTTGAAAATCAAAGCGCCACTCCAGAGATAAGCGAGTCTGTAGACGAAGGGGATGAAGAAATTGCTGACCCCATAACTTCATATGATGAGACATTGAAGCTGCCCGATTGAAGCATTTTACCGGAGATGATTTTCTAGAATTTCATTACATCAAGAATGTAGAGAAGCATTTTGAAACCCAATATTTTATGTTGAGCCAATCGAAGTTAAAAACCTCTACTCTCACTAGATTTTTTAACAAAATTAGAATGTAAGCTTGTGTAAAATGCACTTGGTGAGTAAATTCGTTCAGCAAACTCAATAAACGGCAGTTTCAAACAAAAATTCTTATTTCTCCCCCATAAGCGGACATCTCCCATAACCGGACAAAAATTCTGCGACGCTTGGTGTCCAGTTATGGGCAATTCCACTGTAATATGGATTTCATTCATTACCTTTTTTGCACAATTTTCGGGAACGTTTTTTCTTCTTAAACGATATTTTAAGGTTGTGGAACATATTCCCAAATTTACCATATATCGCGTGTATTTTTTTACACGACTTTTTTTTGCACGGTTTTCTAAGGAACGTATCTACCGTGTAAAAAGAAAGTTGGGTGTACCCGTTTCCTTTGAGTACCATAGCGTAAAGTAAAAAAACTTGAATAAACTTCGTGTATGTATACACACAACAAAACTGAAGGTAATATCAATCGAACTGAATGACGTGCTTTATTGTTTTATTTATTCGATGAAAGTGAGGAAGAGAGAATTCATTTGTGCATCAAGGCGTTGCCAGAAGATTTACATACGTGCGTAACTTTTTTATTTATTTATCTGAAAACTGAAATAAAACGAATGTCCAGGATTATATTAATATTTTAACATCATTGTGGATCTGTTAAAAATACTTTTTGGTAGTTTTATCTTTAGAATGATGCTAGTAAAATGACTATAACTACGGCCCTATATTTACATTTACAAAGTCCAAAGATTTTTTAGTATAATTTATTAATCACAACGATAAATTAAAAATGTTAGTTTAGTCCATATAAAATAAATAACAAAATAGATAAATAAACATAATTCATAAGTAAATCAGATACGCATATTGCTATCGGACAATTTAGTTAAAATAACTCCATACTTTGTTTTTTGTTTTTTTTTTGAGTTATTTGAAAATTTTTGGTAACGAAATATCTCAAAAACTTAAATTACGTCACTTTTTATCAAAAACGATTCAATGTTTTTATGCTATTTTCCATAGTTTTTGTGATTTTTTCGTTTCAAAAAAAATTAGTGAAAAAGTTTTTACAAGTATTTAAATTATGATCGACTTATATGTGCATATCCATCAGATTGGGCCTTTTAGCTGGCCTCGTTTTTTTTTTTTTTTTTTTTTTTTGGAGTACATCTCCCAGCCATAGTTTTTCTTGAAGCTAAGGCTATCTTGAACTCATAATAAAGGTTGTCCAATTGAAATTCAGATAGCTATTTTTTTAATTTGCATTTAAAGTAAGAAATATATGAAACTTTTCGTGTTTTTTAAAAATTGTCAATTTATTGGGTTTTTACGCTGTAGTCTAAAGACTGTTGAGTACATCTTTCAGCCATAGTTTTTATTGAAGCTAAGGCTGTCTTGAACTCATATTAAAGGTTGTTCAATTAAAGTTTAGATATCTATTTTTTTAATTTGCATTTAAAGTAAGAAATATGTGAAACTTTTCGTGTTTTTTAAAAATTGTCAATTTATTGGGTTTTTACGCTGTAGTCTAAAGACTGTTGAGTACATCTTTCAGCCATAGTTTTTTTTGAAGCTAAGGCTGTCTTGAACTCATATTAAAGGTTGTTCAATTGAAATTCAGATAGCTATTTTTTTTTTATTTAACTTTATATGTAACATTTCATGTTGTTTTTAACTAAAATCAAAATTGCATTTAAAGTAAAAAAAACATAAAAATTTACATACTATGTAAAGTTACATGAAAATTATAGGCCTTTGAATTTTAATTGTTCCTCCTTGAATATTAATTAAAGATAGTCTTAACTTCGAGAAAAACCATGTTTGAAGAGTCTGCTCCAAAAAAAAAATAAAAAAAAAAATCGAAATTGTCATCTTACCTCGACCATGGCTTCGATTTTTTTTTTATTTTTTTTTTTATTTTTTTTTTTTTGGAGCAGACTCTTCAAACATGGTTTTTCTCGAAGTTAAGACTATCTTTAATTAATATTCAAGGAGGAACAATTAAAATTCAAAAGGAGACATAGTTAAAATTGCATTTAAGTTAAAAAAAAACATGGAAAGTTACATACAAAGTTAAATAAAAAAAATAGCTATCTGAATTTCAATTGAACAACCTTTATTATGAGTTCAAGATAGCCTTAGCTTCAAGAAAAACTATAGGTGGAAGATGTACTCCAAAAAAAAAAAAAAAAAAACGAGGCCAGCTAAAAGGCCCAATCTGATGGATATGTACATATGTAAATATTTTTACAAAATTATCTCGTCATGATTTTCTACTTCCTCGAGTAAATATTCTTCTTTCAAATTAGTGTTAAGGAACATAATTTTATTAACAGATGTAGTATTAGACCCAAGAGAACTGCGCTTTTCGCATATTAAATTTTTCGCTTTGGAAAATGTTCTTTCTGAAGCGGCACTGCTGGCAGGAGTTGCTAAAATTTTGCAACTTAATCTGTATACAAATTTGAATTCTGTGCGATGTACGTGCCACCAATCTAAGACATTGAAGTCACTTTCAAGTTGAACGTCACAAGACTTGTGCATTTGTTACAAAGATCCCATATTTCGGGAATATTTTATAATGATTTTTCCAACACATTATGAAGCAAATGAATGATACATACAATACGCGTCTATTCCTTAAATGCTGAAATCATATTATAGCCTCTGTCGGTCACTACAATTGCATTATTAAGAGTTAAGTTGAAACCTAGCAATATACTCTGAACCTTAGCAAGAATTCTATGACCTGGAAGTAAAAACAAAATAAAACAAATTTGTTTTCAATGTGCTTATGGGTGGTAGCTCTTACCAGAACAAGTTTCATACCAAGAAGCTTTATAATCAATTTTCCATTTTTAATATAATGAATTGTTAGGGACAAATATGTGGTTTTTGAAAAATTTTCGGTCCAAAAGTCTGATGTCAGACCAAACCCGAAATTTTTGATTTCTTTGAGCTCTGCAATAACGACATCAAAACATCGCTGATATAAATGATCAATGTTTCTAGAAATTGTTACAGGGTGAGGCAATAATTTTTTAATGTCAGCAGCGTGCCCATATTTAGCTCCACATTCTAATAAAAATTGGGAATATTTTATGAGGCCTGGATCTTCAATCATTTTGAAGGGCCTGCAACTCTGAATAGTCCACTGAGTGACGATTCCCATCAAAACTTTTTTAGTGCGAATACCAAAATCAGTCTTAGACGATAATTCTCCAGCGCAATTATCAATTAGAAAGCAACTGCATTTAAAATTAAACACGTCTAATACCTTGCTTCTTCCTCTTTTCAAGTTCACTTTGAATTCGCCACTTATTATTTTTCTCTTTATTGTTGAATGTTCAAAGTCAATAGAACTGGCACCAGGAGTATTATTCATCTAAAGGAAATCAGTCCCAAAAATTAAAGCTTTGATAAGCTTTTAAGGGCGTCCGGGAGTTTTTCGAAAAATAAAAAGACATTTTTTTAAACTTTTTTTTAAGCTGCATTTTATCTTAGAGCAAAACGCCCCCTAACTATTTGCTTAACCGAAAAAAAAAAGTTAATTTTCTTTTTTCGGATGAACCAGTCTCCAAATATTTTGCTCACCACAATTTTGAGGTCATTCATGGCATTGCACTTATCTTACTTATTGATGAATATTTTTGGACCAAGATTTTAGAGATAAGTCGTTTTATTTTTCGAAAAACTCCCGAAAGCCCTTAACAAAATATTAAATAAAGATTTATATAGATTTTTCATATATGTAAGTATATGTAAAAAGCTCAAACTTCACAAAGAAACACTTTATGAATAAATTTATAAATCACTTTTAAAGTTTAATTCCACTGTGCAAATCACATTTTAAAAATATTAACCAATGCTAGACCAAATTAGAAAAAAATAATAAATAAATTAACAAAGTGGCAACTTTGCCAACAATATCAAATGTTATAAAAAAGGAGAAGCAAATAAAACATGTTCACTTTAATATAATATTTCACTTTGTGTACATACATACATATGTATAATCTTACATGGCTCATATTTGTTTTTATAATATAACATAAACTTATTTAGAAAACAAAGACCTCACTCGCCTGCACTCATCAAATTATCACTGATCCTCACTAAACATTCTTAAGCATGTTAAAGTGCATTTTGCGTAGTACAAAATATCAAATGCGTAGTAATCGCGGTACTCGTTGTACCCGCAGCATACACGCATATTATCCATACACATGACGCAATTATCTACGTACAGTTGGTTACGACCCAATGTCCACAAAAAAGGACGCAAATCCGTTTCGAATTCGAAACGAATTCGTTTGTGCGCATTCCGTTTTTTGTAAGTAAAACGAATTCGTTTCGAATTCGTAACGGACTTCAAATACGAATCCGTTCGAATTCGTTTTATGTTCATAAAACAGATCAAATTTTTTTGGAAAAATTTAAAAATTTTGGACTTCAAATTCGAATTCGTTTCGAACTAGTTTTTTGTTCATAAAACGAATTCGTTTCGAATTTCGTTTTTCCAAAAAAATTTAATCTGTTTTATGAACAAAAAACGAATTCGTAAATTCGTTTCGAATTCGTAATGGACTTCAACTACGAATCCGTTTCGTTTTTTTTTCATAAAACGAATCCGTTTCGAATTCGTTTTAAGTTCATAAAACAGATCAAATTTTTTTGAAAAATTTTTCCCGAAAAAATTTTCAAAGAAAACTTTTCAAAAAGAAAATTTTGAGTCTTAATCGAATTAGAAATGTTTAAAAAGTCGATAAAAACACATATTGTTTTTAACACTGAAATAAACAATCAATTTCGGATTCATTTTTTTCGACTTTTTAAACATTTCTAAGTCGATTAAGACACAAAAAATTGTTTTAAAATTTTTCTTTGAAAATTTTCCAAAAAAATTTGATCTGTTTTATGAACATAAAACGAATTCGAAATGGATTCGTTTTATGAACAAAAAACGAAACGGATTCGTTTTTGAAGTCCATTACGAATTCGAAACGAATTCGTTTTACTTACAAAAAAATTCGTTTCGACTTCAAATACGAATTCGAAACGAATTCGTTTTTTTTCATAAACTGGATCAGTTTCGAACTCGTTTTTTGTTCATAAAAAAAATTTAAGGTTTTAAGCGACTTAAAATTGCTTAAAAGTTCAAAAAAACTTCTAAAATTTTTTACTCAAATTTTTTGGAAAAACTAAAAAATTTTGGAAAAATTTTCTAAGAAAAATTTTTGAAAAAAAATTTTATTCTTTATCAAATTAGAAATGTTTAAAAAGTCGAAAAAAACTAATTTTTTTTCCATAATTTTCAAGTTTTTCAATTTTATAAGTTTTTTTCAACTTTTAAGCAATTTTAAGTCGCTTAAAACATTAAATTTTTTTTATGAACAAAAAACGAGCTCGAAACTGATAAGGTTTATGAACGAATTCGTATTTGAAGTCCATAACGAATTCGTTTTTTGTAAATAAAGCGTATCAAATGAGAGAAGATATCATTCGCCTTTGACATATATTTTTATATTTGACAGGGAAACTAGTAGGTAGCGCGCATGATTATGAATCGCTGGGACATGGGTTCGAGCCTGACTTTGCAAATTTGTAAATCGTAAGTAAAATTTAATTTAATAATAAAATAAAATGATAAGCAATAAAGTCTTACAATTTGCATGTTAAATATAAAAAATTAATTTTTTTAAATAAAATTAATTTTTTTATGAACAAAAAAAAATCGTTTTATGAACATACGAAAGCGAGTTCGAGACGAATTCGTAACGGAATCTGAAACGGATGAATAGTACGAAGAAACAAATTCGTTTCGAATTCGTAACAAATAAATTCTCCCTACTTCACTTTCATCGAATAAACAAAACAATAAAGCACGTCATGCAGTTCGATTATTACCTTCAGTTTTGTTGTGCGTATACATTAGGGTGTTTTTTTTCAAACTTTAGGACAGGGATTTTGTTTATTTTTTCCTATATTATAGCTTGAGGAATAAAAATAATTGTCCCAACATTTGAGCTTCCTAGCTCAAACCTGAAAACTGCGCGGACAGAGAGAGACCGCAAATTTAAAAAAAAAATAAAAATACCTCCTTTGTGTGTATTTTTTCCGCATTTTTAATCACACGCAAAATGTGGGCGTGGTTTTACAACAGTGGGTGGTGTCTTCCATTCAACTATAAATCTCAAAACGCTATATCTTGGCACTTAAGGCAGACTTTTTCTATGTTTTAGTAAGTCAGTTTTTTCGTTAAATTTCAACGAAATTGGACGTAAACTCTGTCCGCGCCGCTTACAGGTTTTACCTAGGAAGCTCAAATGTTGGGACAATTATTTTTATTCCTCAAGCTTTAATATAGGAAAATCGAAATAAAACCCCTCTCCAAAAGTTTTGAAAAAAACACCCTAATGTACACATAACGAAGTATCGAAAAAAAATTTGACGATATTTTTTAAGCCGTTATACCTAAGGAAAAAACTGAGGTCTCTCCGCGAGTAGAGCTTTGGTGTTTCTTGTGTAACAGATCAAATCCTTTGTTGTTTTCACTGCAACCACCTTAAGACACTATAACTTGAAATTGTCAATGCCACTACATGAATTTTCATTAAAAGAATAAACGAGAAAAAAAAAATAAAATTTGATTTTTGGTCCAAAAAATTTTTCGTGGCAACAGAATCAAATGTAAAATTTGTTTTTTTCTAAAATCTGTCCTGTTTTCATCGATATCTTTTGAACAGCACATTCAATGAAATATAAAGTTACACATCTTTGTTTCCCATTTTATTATCTTTAACCCTCCGATGAGCGTATGGGTCTGGCCAGACCCAATCGGTTTTTAAATGGGCGAATGTATTTTTAAATATATCTCAGAGGTACCCGTCCATGACTTCCTCAACTATACTAAGCCGAACACAATGGAACAGTAAACGATACGTTTTCAATACATTTGTAGTGAAAAATTGTATTTTAAACTTTTTCGCGAGTCGTGCGCACATGGGTCTGACCAGACCCAAGAAATTTCGTCATTCAGTATTGAACCAGTGACTGAGTTTGAGGTCGTTTTGGACTATTACGATAATGACGATGTTGATGAGTTTTATTCACCACATTCTGGAAGGTCACGTTTCCATAATATACCAAAGTTTACCCGTAAAGGGCCATTACGAGGAACATTGCCGCATCACCAAGCCATTTTTAAATCCTTATTGTCCCCCAAGATCGTGAAACCAATCGAAAAACTCTTAAAACCTTTCGTCGATGAAACGAAGTGCAGCCTAATAAAAAACAGCGGTCTTGGACATGACCACCGCTGAGGACGAAATTTTGCCTTCTTTGGGATGTTGCCGTTAGCTGGTGAGTTCCACGAAAATTCCCAATCTAGAAAGTAACTATTTCCTTCTTCCTGTTCAAGCACTCAACCAAGGTTGGAAAATGTCGAAAAAATTTGGAAAATCTTGAGAAAAAATGAAAAAGGTTGAAAAATGTTGAAACAATTGAAAAAGGTTGAATAACTCGAAAAAAATTGAATAAGGTTGAAAAACTCGAAAAAATATGGAAAATGTTGAGAAAAGTTGAAAGAGGTTGAAAAATGTTGAAACAGTTGAAAGAGGTTGAATAACTCGAAAAAAGTTGAATAAGGTTGAAACATTCGGAAAAATATGGAAAATGTTGAGAAAAGTTGAAAAATGTTGAAACAGGTGAAAGAGGTTGAATAACTCGAAAAAAGTTGAAGAAGGTTGAAATATTCGAAAAAATATGGAAAATGTTGAAAGAGGTTGAAAAATAATGAAGCAGTTGAAAGAGGTTGAAAAACTCGAAAAAAGTTGAATGAGGTTGAAAAAGTCAAACAAATACATATTGAAAATGCTAAAAATATTTGAAAAAGGTAAAAAATCGCAAAAACAGTTGAATGAAGTTAAAAAGTCGGAAATATGTGGAAATCGTTGTGAAAACTTGAAAGAGGTTGAAAAATAATGAAGCAGTTGAAAGAGGTTGCAAAACTCGAACTAAGGTGAATAAGACTGAATATATTGAAACAAAATTTTATTAGCATCACTCTTATATAACGCTAAATATGGCATTTTACGCTATAAGTTTGTATGGGAGGTGCCACGCCCACTAATGCAATCCCGTCAAATTCCATTTAGTTTCAAAACTTATGGTAACCGACATCTCAACACCAAATTTTAAAAAAATTACTCCCATAGCACACTAAATATAAAGCTTAACATTTTTTGCATGTGGGAGAGGTGCCACGCCCACTGATGCAATCCCATCGCAATCCATTGAGTTTCAAAGCATATAGTAATCGACATCTCTATACCAAATTTAAAAAATATTACTCTCATAGAACAATAAATGTAGCATTTAAATGTTTTCGCTTGTATGGCAGGTGCCACGCCTACAGGTGCGGTTGCGCCCACTTTTGGTTACAAGATACCCAATATCCAGTATATTTAACATGTTAAATTTCATATTGATTGCGTTGTTAGTTCTCTTATTATAACGTTTATAAATATTGTGGGCTGTGCCACGCCTTTCAACGAGTTTTTCCAGTATAGTGACATAGCTTGTTATAATGACTGCATTCAGCGGAATTAACTTTAAAACTTTTATGAAAATCGTCGGAGCCGTTTTCGAGTAATATTGAATCAAAGTTTTCAATTATTGAAATATGCCATGCCCACTATTCCGATTCCGACCACTTTTTATAGCATTTAAGATATTTATGATCTGCATCCGTCTACCAAATTTTGATGCAATACCTTAAATGGTTTGCGAGTTATAACGTTACAAAAATTAAAGTTTATGGCTGTGCCACGCCCCTGTTAGAGTTTTGAAAAACTTAAAACCTCGTCCAATCTTATTTTTATCAAAATCGCTGCAGCCGCTTTTGAAATAAAGTTCAGCCATATATGTACAAATATATAAATAAATATATAAATATACAAATATATAAACATACATTTTGAGCTAGTTTAATAATAGTAGAATTTAAGTAAACGCTTTTACCGATAATTTTAATAAAATTATGAAGCGAACCGTGTACAGTTTTTGATGCTTCTAAGCTCAAGTGAAATTTTAAAATATGCTATGATAATTGTTTTTTATGTATTTTGAGTCGTTTTTGTGTTATTCACCATTTTTTCATGGAAAAAAGTCGATACAAAAAAAAAACGAAAAACAAAAATTATTTTTATTATCTTTTGTGGGTTTTAAAAGTATTTTTGACTCAAAGTTCACAAAAAAACAATAAATAAAAAAGATTTTATATTTGTTGTGTTATTCACAATTTTTCATAAAAAAAATTCAAAAAATAATTAAAAAATTCTTTTGGGCCTAAAAACTATTGAAAAATAAATTTTACATATTTTTGTGCTATGAGTTATAAAAGTTTTTTTAATTACAAAGCCCACGAAAAATAAACATAATAAAAGAAATTAAATTTTTACCAGTTTGGAGGCCTAAAAGAACTTTTTTTTTTAATATTTTCAATTCTTTTCCATGGAAAATGATGAATAACATAACAAATACAAACATTTTTTTCTTGTTTTTCTTTTTGGGCTTTGTAGTCAAAAATACTTTTAAAACCCAAAAAATTCTTTTTTTCAATTATTTTTCGGCAGACAAAAATAAATGTTTTTTCTTGTATCGACTTTTTTCCATTAAAAATAGTGAATAACACAAAACATTTGCATATTTGCAAAAATTAGTGACTTCATCGTGTTCAACGACTCGAAATACATAAAAAACAATTATCATAGCATATTTTGAAATTTCACTTGAGCTTAGAAGCATCAAAACATGTACACGGTTCGCTTCATAATTTTATTAAAATTATCGGTAAAAGCGTTTACCTTAAAATGGCCATAAAACGAGTAAGTGAGCAGTTCCGATTTTGCGGATTATGTATTTGGAATCTCCGGACACTATATAATAATTATGCATTGTCAGATTTGGTTGACAATTTAATCGATCTTGATATTGCTTGAAGCGAACCGTGGGTGGCAGCCATTGGGTTATTTTTTTTTTATTTTTTTTTATTTTTTCGAATATGAATAAATTTTCGCAAATCGAGTGTTCTTGAAGTATTCTAGAACATGACCTTTTTTTGAACATGTCTAGTGCACATCTATGGAACTGTACCTTTTGAGTGACACATGTTTCATTCCCCTCTCTTTCACTTGCTTACAAATTTGGGCCTCATCTCGAGGTCTGGTTCCTCATAGAAATATTTCTATGTATTTTGGGGCGTAGATTCCAATAATGTAAACCATTTCTTTTTCTCAATAATTGTTTTCGAAATATCCCCAAAAACACACGTTTTTCTGCAATTTTTTCATTTATTTGGCCATATTTCTGTCCATTGCTTTCGTTTTAAATCAGTTTAACCCCGTTCAAAAAATAATTCTATCTTCTGTTTAATGGTTTGCTGTTCATGAGAATCTGGTAACATTTGATGGAGTTACAAGCGATCTGCTTAAATTGGACATAAAATGTGAAAGTTAATCGAATATCAATGAAAAAAGGTTAATTAAATAATATTATATTCCTTAATTCCTGTATATGAGACGTTCTATTATAAACCGAACAGTTTCTGACCGCCACATTTTTAAATCGCTCCAAGTTTTTTTACGTATTATATGAGTTATATTAGTGGACACGTGTGCCGGGAATGAATTTATTATTGAAGATATCGAGCTGTGAAGTTCATAGGTTTACCATTTTATGGTGTTTTATGGTCATATTAAAATTTTGATATCTCTGGTAAATAGTTTTTTTATATCGTTTTAAAGCTTTATTTACAAATTTTTACCTTTATTAGATGAAAAATTAAAATTTTTTATAACAAATCAATTACTTAAAATTAGTTAATAGAGCGATGGCCACTCGATACGAAATTAAGAAAAATACCACTAAATTTCTCGTTAAATTTCCTTTAAAATCTTATTTTTTCAGAGTGGTAGGCAAATACGGACTATCCCAAATAAATGAACTCTTGCGCGCACCCCTGAAAATACTGCGTACCACTGCACAGTGGTCGCAAATTGAGGTTTGGTTCAAAAATCGCTAGAAAGCGCAAATCTTGTTGGAAATCAACATTTTTTTTTTTTTCAATAAAAGCTTACTAAAATGCTAATAGATTGTCAGAGCTCGAATTTCTAATAAAAGATTTCGTTTTTTATTATTTTAAGTTAAAAACAAGAAATAATTTTTTTTTTTCCAGAAATGGCTAGACAGCGAAAATCTTTTCAGAAATTAACATTTTTCACATGCTCAGAGCCCGAGTTTTGAAATAAAAATATTGTTTCCTGGAAAAAGCCAAATACTTTAAATATTTATAGTTTCAAAAATTTCTAGAGACCGGAAACTTTGTCAGAAATTAACAAATTTTGTTTTTAAAAGAAAGTTAACTTAAACGCCAACAGATTGTCGTATCGCAATTTTGAAAAAAATAAATTTGTTTTTAGTTATTTTAAGTTAAATGCCAAAAATTAATTTTTTTCAAAATATTTTTGGATTCAAAAAATGCTTGAGGGTGCCAATTTTGACGGAAACGAACATTTTTTTTTTTTTTTTTCAATAAAAGCTAACAAAAACGCCTATAAGCCTAAGTTTCGAAAAACAGTTTTCAGTTTTTATTATTTTAAATTTATTGCCAAAATAATGATTTTTTCAACTTTTTTTGGTTCAAAAATGGCTAGACAGCGCAAATCTTTTCAGAAATTAACAATTTTTTGTTTTAATTACAGCTTAATAAAATGTAAGCAAATTTTTGCAATCTGAATTTTAAAACAGATATATCATTTTTTGCAAAAATTTCAAACAAAAATGTTTCTTAAAATATTTTTTGGTTCAAAAATTCCTGAAATCCGGAATTTTTTTCAGAAATGAATAAATTTTTTTAAAATAAAAGCTCACTAAACTACCAATAATTCGTCGATGTCTGAATTTTGAAAACAAATTTTAATTTTTTATTATTTTAAGTTAAGACCAAGAAAAACATTTTTTCGGCACTTAACTTAAAATAATTAAGTCCGTAAACTCAGAAGACAATCGCAGACAACGCAGAGTCAAATAAATTTTACTTACGACATGATTAACATGATCAGAGCAAGTTAAAAAAGACTTTAATCGAAATCCGAGGCATCTAGTTTTGTTTAAAAGTTGCAACTGAGCATCCCCAATAAATAAGGGTGGTATAGAAGTGGGATCAACTCTGGCTCGAGAGATCGGTAAAACATGAGACTTAGTAGTATCGAAATCAAAAAATCCTCCAGTATTCCATAGCTAATGCATATATTTTTTTTAAATGAGTGAAACAAAGAAAGACAATTTAAGTGCGTTGAGAACTAAAGAATTACAAGCTTTGTTGAGAGATCGAAAACTATCAATTAGATACAATTTAAAGACAGATTTAATTGAAAGACTAAGAAACGCTGTTTTGAAAGAAAACCAAGTCAGTGATGAATCGCAAAGTTATAAAGATCTTAATAGTGGTAAAGAAGGAAAACAAAATATAGCGTTTAAAGTGAACGTTGAAAGTGTTAGCAAAGAACAATTAAGTCGAGATATTTCTGATGAACAAAATTTGATGCCAAGTGAAAAAGACATTACCGAAAAGCAAGAAAGTGAAGTTGTAACGAATATTACTGAAACGCAGAAAAGTGAAAATTGTGAAGCTGTCAAGAAAATTATAATAGAAGACACTGTAATGAAAGTAACGATGACAATAGTTATGCAAAGTTATTTTCAATTCAAAGACGTTGAAGAGGCCCTTGATAATTTTAGTGGGGAATCCGGGAAGAATGTTGAAATTTGGTTGAAAGACTTTGAAGATGTGTCTGTAGTCTGCAGTTGGAAGAATAAATTAATAGGGGTTGGGCAAAAAACTTGAATCTTCTAGAGGCACTCCGTTGTTAGATTTCGCTGGCTTTTTAATTTCGTCTATATTGGAACCATTACTACGTCTGGCATCAACTTTACTAGTGTTTTACTTCCACTTTAAAAAAAACCTTTCGTCCCGTTCAACATGAGAGAAATGCCCATATAAATATAAGTTTATACCTTAAGTTCGAATTTCAAGGATTGTTTAATTTTTAATATTAAATGAGATGAAAATGTTTTATTAAAATGATAAAAATAAAATAGAAATGGAGAATATTTTGAAAAATATGCATCACAAAATAAAAGTTTCCAGACTACAACAACATAACACGAAGTTGTTTTTACTTTTCTCTTTCTCATCAAATATCAAGCTCCACTGAAGGGAATTGCTTTCTTACATTACGCACATACACACTTATCTATCATATAAAATTCATTTTTTTCTGTCTATCTGTCTGTCTATCCGTCTGTCTATCTGTCTGTCTGTCTATCTGTCTGTCTGTCTGTTCTTTATGGACGCGGAAACTATCCAGCCGATCGTGATGAAATTTTTATAGAATGTTACTATTAATCAGGTGGGTGTCATAGGCTATAAAAACTTTTATTTAAGGTGCATATTTAGGGTGGCCCTCATACAAAAATATTTTAAAAATAGCATTTTCTCAAAGACCGGTAAATTGATTCTCATGAAACTTACACATCATGGCTTTTATGTTAAGAGGCATAAATTATATGGTAAAAATTCTGTTTTGGGTGCATACTTAGGGTGGCCCTTATACAAATATATTTTTAAATATCATTTTCACGAAGACAGGTCAATCGATTCACGCCAAATTTACACTTCGTATCTCTTATGTTAAGAAGCATGGCTTAGGCAACAAACATTTTATTTAGGGTGGCCCTCACACAAAAATATCAATTTCTCGAAGACCGCTAAATCTATTCTCATGAAATTTACACTATATGACTTTTATGTGAAGAGACATAGATTAGATCGTAAAAATTTTATTTAGGGTGCATACTTAGGGTGGCCCTCACACAAAAATATTTTTAAATATCATTTTCTCGAAGACCGCTTAATCGCTTCTCATGAAATTTACATCACGTGGTTTTTATATTAAGAGGCTTAGGTTGTAAAAATTTTATTTTGGGTGCATACTAAGCGTGGTCCTCATACAAAAGTATTTTTTAAATAGAATTTTCACGCAGACCGCACATCGAATCTACACCACGGTTGAGGTGAGGCGATGCGCACAGGGTACTGCTAGTTTTTAATAAATGCTTTTGATACTAAAAAAAAGCGCTTAAGTAGGAGACAATAACAATTACATACAATAAGAGAGCGTAATAGTTTTTTTTTTCTCCCGCTATGCCAAGGCTTTTGCAGTTGATCAGTGCAATGCTTGAAAAACTGAATAATAAAATAAATTGTTTTTTAATAATAAATATTTTGTAATAATATTTATTAAATTATAAATAATGATAATTAGCTTATTAATATTAATAATAAATATCATAACAATTTGTTCTTTAATTTTACGTACAATATTAAAAATAACACTGCCAATTACCCATAAAAATTAGATTTTTTGTCCGACTATGGATCTACAGCAATATTTTTGTCAGACAATTGCATTTTCTAAGACAGAATATAATTTTAATATAATATAATTTTTTGATTGCTCGAAACCCTTGACTTCAATGCATCCGAGAACCATTTCCCCTTCTTAAAATTGTCCGACAAGGTTACCACTTAATTTTAAATATATTAATATATTAACATATATGTATATGTTTTTCAATGGACTTTACCAAACTTGGCTCTTAGGTCATAAATTTTTTGATTTCATAAAGTTGGCATAGTGGGCGTTTCGGACATGCAAACGACCCAACATTTTTGTCCGACAAAATGTTTTACGCTTTTTATGTGTAAAGAACTCTTGATTAAAATAAAATGTAACATTTAGGTCATACAATTTTTTATCTCGTAAAATTCATGACTTTGTGATGGCTTGAAAGGAAATCGCCTCACCATCATACTTGGCTACGTTCAAAATTTGTCCGACTCGACGTGAATATCACATACAAAAAGTTTGAGCAGTGTGGTCATGAATAAACTTTTTACTCCTGGGCCCAAGGACTATTAAGTAGCTAATTCTGCGGGGTACTTGAAAAAACTCGTCCAAAACTCTTTCCACATTGATTTCGAAAAGCCGTTCAGCCGATCTTCGGTGTATGAATTTTAGTTGAAGTTTTTCATTTTGTTGGGGAAGAGGCAGGCGAAATTCAATAAAATATTACGATGATTCAAAAATCGATCTTCCAAATGTCGCACAAACAAATCAATGTATTCTATGAAGATTGTTACACGAAAATAATCTTCAAATGAGTCAGTTTGGACGTTAGAGCGACAAGTTTGTCTTGACGCGATCCTGGGCTTCCACAACTGAATGTCATACTTTTCGCTGATTCTGCTCACGGTTTTAAAAATTTCTTCAAAGTTTTCCTCGACGTTTTTTCTTCTTTTCATTCGAACGCACGCTGATTTTATTGATGCCGGAGCTATGCTTAGACGCGCGTTGAAAAAACGGTAGTGTTACTTAGCCTTAGCGACGCGCAATGGTCCCAAATCATGTGTTTTGGTTCAAGAATAGCTAAAGCGCAAACCTTGTCGAAAATGAAATCTCGGTCTCCAACGACTTATTGGCATTTTAGTTATCTTTCATTTAAAAAAAAAAATTGTTGTGTCTTTTTGATTTTTCGTTCAAATGTCAATAAAAACATATGTGCGAAAATTGCCAATGGAGAGGAGGGCTTGAATCCCCACAAACCCCCCTCCCTCCCCCCCTTTGTGCACGGGCCTGCAAGCGATCTTCTGTCATTGTATACCTTAAATAACAGTGAAAAACTTCGTTCTGCTGTTGTCAAAGTCACTGGAATTGTGGCAAATATTTGCAGTAGAATTGTGATGATTGAGAAGGACGGATTCATTTTTTGGGTTTGATAATGGTCAATACTTTCATTGCATTCAAACCATCTTTAAAATCGGTTTTACAACAATACTGATGCCACATTTCAATTTCAGATTTGAGCTCAACCTTACTGCAATTTAAATCACTTTCGTGAGTGGGAGCAACCTCCATATTGTCAGCATGCCCCATCGAGTAACTTACCGTTATTAAACCTTCTAAGTCTAAAATGCTCAAAAATTTACCCTGGGATTTTAATTGTGAAATCATATGATCCAAATAAGGATAGTATATTGCGGCTCTGAAACATTTGAGAAAAAAATGAAAAGAAAAATAAATTTAGTATAGGTGTTATCTTAGGCCAGGCCGAAGCTCACATACCCTACGCCGCATTGAAAGTACCTTTTAGATAATATCAAAAAGATAAATAAAAACTCGGCTACAGCATCAGGCCTCTTTTGTTCCAACAAAAAAAAAAGCGCGCTATCTCCTAACTGCACTACTTCGAAAGATGCAGAAAATTTGAATTTGTAATGTCCTATTTAGATTTAGGTTTTACGTAAAAACCGACTTACTAAATCATAGAGAAAGTCACCTTAGGTGCCAAGATATATCGTTTTAAGTATTTTAGTTGTATGGGAGATGCCACGCACTGTTGGTAAACCATACCCACATTTTTCGTGTGGCTGTGGTTTTTTGGTTTTTTTATTTCCGGTCTTATATGCCTATATTACAGAATCGGGTTACGTTTTAGTAAGTCGGTGTTTTCGTAAAATTGCAACGAAATCGGACATAAACTCTGTTCGCGCCGCTTACACGTTTGAGCTAGGAAGCTCCAATATTGTGACAATTATTTTTAATCTTCAAGCTAAAATATAGACAAAAAAAATTAGATACATCTACAAGTTTTTCAAAATAAACACCCTATTGTACATAGTACATACAAATGTATATTACTTTTACAATTATTATTTTTACATAATGTACTGAATTATGCCATGGAGGCACAGAATGACATAATGTGACTTATGTAATTTTTATTTTCTTTAATTTTTACAAATAATTTAATTTTATTTATAATATACCAAAATATATCTTTTCTTATTACACTGCGAAATTCACTGCACTTTTGTTTGTAAAACTCTGCGAGCACTTCTTTTTCCCAGAATTTTCACTGCTGTCGAAAATTCCAAAACGTTTTTGTCTGCAAACTTTTAGAATGTGATTCATATTTTTCAAAAGATTCACCATTTTTATTTTATTTTCATCGTTTTAGTAAAACTTTTTCGTCTCATTTTATTGCAGTTAAGTTTTCTGAAGTTTTCTTCTACCATGTCAACTAAGCCTTACCTTCGAGGAAAAATCTAAAAAAAAAAAAATAGTTTCGTAGTGTTTGTAGTCAATGAAAAAATTTTTTAGAACAGTTAATAGCTTTGACTATGACAACAATTAATCTTGGTATGTATACTAATAGAATCCATAAAAAAAACTCTGCACCTAAATGCGGCCCCCTAACAACAATTTTTAATTTTTAGAGATGACCTCTGAAATTTCTCTGCACATTTGGTACAGATTAGGCATACAAAAGTCCCAAGTTAGTGATTTAAATTAGGAGACAGTAAAAAAGGGTTACTGATTCAAGGCAAATTCAAGTCATAAACTGGCTAACTAATTGATGTACCAAAGCATAACTGTGGAAATACTAATGATAGTAATACTGCCAAACATTTTTTCAAAGAAGCGTTTCCGCACATAGCTTCAATGCTTAAACTCTGGCCTTCAAATCAATGAGAATTTTTAGAATTACATATTTATTCTATCAACAGTGCATAAAGTGCTTAACCATGGAAGCTGTGTAATAAGAATCCGCATTATACCTATCGGCCAAATGTCAGAGGAAGTACAGGAAGCGTGTAGTAACGATATCCATCGTTATAGAGAGCTTTTTAAGCGAACAACTTCAAGGACTGATATAAATACTGATTTGATCTAAAGAATGTTCATAACATCTGATCTGATTTTTTATGTACTAGTACATATTTTAAGTTCTATAATATAATAAGATGTTCATTAGGAAATTATTTTCCGAACTCACGTCAAAAGATCAGCCAAAATCACTATAACATCGTTAACTTAAACTATTAATATGTATATACAAGAAACACTAACAAATTCACTTTTTGATATTCTACAACTTTCTTAAAGCCGCAAGCTAAGAGTTATATAAAAAAAATTCCAATTCGAAAAACAGTTCTATGAAAAACTACTCTACGAAATATATATTTTTATAGCAAAACGTTCATCAAACACTAAACGTTAATTATGTTCCATAAAATCAAACGTTTCGTACTTTTTTGCTTACATCGTGGATGTAATGGAAATGGATTTCAATGGAATTGAATATGTAATCAGCTTCCTTGTCATGGGATTGTAAAAGTCATTGGAATCGGAATCAAAAAGTACGCATTCCTACCTAGCTAAATTTACTGTCTTTAGTTTGGTATACAGCTTATTACAGCCTACTTACTAAAACTTGCTGAACGTATTATTAAGTGGGACTATATTTTTTTCAGAATCATAGCATCATTTTACATAAGAAACAATTGATAATTGGTCTTGAATAATTTGTTCCATAATTTTGTTGAGAAGCGTAACCATTAATAAGCAAACTTTTTTTCAAGAAATGTTTTTCTGCATAACAAGTGTATGTTAAGTACATGCATACGTATGAAATGCAAAAAAAAATAGATGTAGAGACGTTTGGGTGCCGTTTTTTGAGGAACGTCAATGAAATCAATGATGAGTCACAGATTAAATGATTAGCACAAAAACAAACTACCTACAACATTGATCACGGCATTTCCATTGCTATTTTAGTTGTTTTACCGGTTCTTCATGCATATTGGATGGATTTTTAAAATTTATATAACAAGAGAGTGTGCCAGAAGATATCAACGATGGTAATGGAGTTGGTTGCTTCCAAGCATTACAAAATCATCGATGAAATAACAGTGATATGCCCAAAATTCAAGAAAACAAAAGGTTCAAATGAAAATATAATAAATTAATGCCTCAAGACAAAAGTAAGCAGGTAATTTGGAGCCACAAACAAAGAGTTTATATATGCATGTGCATATGTACATACATATGTACGTGCAATCATAAAACATTTTTAAGCAAGCATCTCCGGGTTTTTAATTTCAGCAATTACATCATACATCCATGGTGCGAAAAGAAAATAAGAAAAAGTTCACTGCAAATTATGTGATGTATGAAGATCGGTATTTTAAACGGCAACGACACAAAAAACACATAATGTTTTTGCTTGTATATATGCATATTGAAGACCCAAAGCAAAAAATTATTATAATTTGCTCATACTTATTTGCACATAAAATTACAACTCAACGAAACCTATACACAGAAAAAATCAATTTGGAAAAGGCTTACTTTAGTGGCAATTATAAGTTTTTTTTTAACGAAGTAAAGTTCCAGAATAAAAAGTTTTTTTCTATTTGTGTTTATGGAACAAAATTTCATAATAATATTTTTGTACAGAGCTTCTTGTTCAGTACTTTTAACAACAAAAAAATTACAAACGCAAAATGCATTAGATAAAATGGGCAACGAGCTGCTTATACTAGTTTGAATGACCGCAACGTCATATCATCAGAAAGCTTTGTTAGCCGAAGTTTAGTAGTCTGCAAGCCTACTATGTTCTATTTCTTGCGTTGATCAGTTAAGAATCACAGCAATAAACAAAACAAAAACTTCTACATTTTAATGCAATTGTTTTTGTAATCTCTTTGATATCACACATTTCTCGACGAGCGCTTCGTTGTCCGCTTTTCTGGCGATCCGAACGAAGTTGCAAGTGCTATACGTATATGTAAATATCGGCGAGCTCATCGAGGGTCATTTTTCTATTTGTGTTTTTGGAACAAAATTTCATAATAATATTTTTATACAGAGCTTCTTGTGCAAAAAACAACAAAAAAAATGCAAAATGCATTAAAATGCATTTAATGAAGAAGAACAAGAAACTCTGTACAAAAATATTCAAAAGTTTTTTTCTTCAATACTCTGGAAGTGAACCTTTGACGTATCCTCACATTTCCTCCACGTTGTTTGTGTGGGCATCTCAGAGTTCTTAAGCTGTATGAAGTGGCTCACAGTGAGGAGCGGTGCCTCCCTTCTTCCAAACAATTGTACTCTTAAAAAAGGAAATAGCAATTCAGCAATTCTGAAATTATAGTGGTGCCAGGATCATTCCATTCATTTAACCCTTAGCAATTTCAAAGTTAATTTTCGAACTAATAAATACCCAATCTTAGCCTCATAATCTTAATAATCAATAAATTTCATAGAAAAGAGTAATTTCAACAGTCATTCACAGCTATGAAGTAAGAAATTGAAATCCGTTTTTTTTGAGCGTGGGGTCGTGAAGGACCCCAATATGCCAGATTGTTATAAAATTGAAGTATGCCGCTAAGGGTTAAATTGGCAATATGGACCACCTTGTTCCTTCTTTCTAGTGGCACCATAAAGCAGCATTCGGAGCCTTTTTCGATATCACCGAAGAACCTTTCTGCCGTACTAAGCGAAAAAGACGTATCTCAAAAAAATTCATTTCGAGATAATTGATGTTTTGTTTATGTCAATTTGTTGAAATACCTGTAAAATTGAGATAGAGGAAATTTTCTTAGTAGATTTTTTATATGATTGAACTAAGATGCCGACATTTGGAGTATTTCATTAGACGCGTAACTTCTTAAGCTATCCGATGCCATAAGAATCTCGGATATTTTTTTTTTTTTTTTTGAGTCTTTTTCGCTTAGTACGGCAGCACTGTCCTTCAACACTTTGGCCTTTTTCTGCGACTGAACTTCGTTTCTTCAACTGCGACGATTTTGTTTACGTTGACTATGAATATGAAAATAATTTATTATGTGAATGACATACACCTACTCACAAAAGTATTTGTTGTGAGGTGTGATTCCCAAAAACCTACTGATTTTACCTACTTTAAAGATGTATCATGAATTTTTTATGCTACTGTCAATATAGACTGTTGTTTACCAAAGTTAATGGGAAATTTTGTTCTGCTATCGAGATAAGTCAAAAGAACCATTTGTTGACGCATTTTTAATTTTCATATAAATTCCTTTATTCACTTACAAGGCAAAGCCAAAATGTAATTTATTTAATAAACTGTATTATTCCTCTTGCTGGGAAAAAACCACTTCCAACCGTCTCGATGTGCCTAAGACCACACTTAACATCAACGTTTCTGACGAAACAGTGCAAAGAGTGCTCGAGTCCAACAATCTCCATGGTCGCGTTGCCTAAAAAAACATACATTTTAGCAGCTAACGTCAGCAAAAGATGAACCTCCGCCAATATCTACGTAGAAAAAGCATTCTTTGGAATTCTGGAACAATGTTATATATAGTGATGAGAATAAGCTTTACTTTTTCGATCTAACGGCCGATGTAATTACGGTATACAAAAGCAAAAGTAAACATGGTTGGCCTGTACGGTTTGGGCCATGAATTGGTTGGAGGTTGGATATACATACATACATATGTATAAATATTATATTTTTTATTTTATTATTATATACATATTTTTATAAAAATTTCCAGAGGTCGTGACTAAATTTTTTTTTTTTTTTGAAAAGAAATATTTTTATTATTATTGCTACTAAGTGAGGATTAATGTATCAATTCTTAATAAACAAATTTAAAGAGATCACCAATAAACATACATATGTATCAGTGGCGTGTCGTGGCGTTTTCAGCTGGGTGTTCAACGTGTATGTGTTGTTTGAATATGAATGCCTATTCATATTCATATTATTCGATTTATTAAAATCGGTTGATAAGTTTAGCCGTGGCAACGTATTTTCCGGTAGCAGCGTGGCATCACCTACTATTGAAAAAAAAGTATACACTGCACTCCCTCTCTTTACAGCCTTCCTACAAAATAAAAAACTTAAGCGATTATGATTATGGCTGCTTACCAACTGTCAATTTATACATAGATATCTAAAGGTAGGCGCCGTTTTATGGTCGCCATTTTGTTAAAAAAAAAAAAATTCGTAAACACCCGTTTTCATATGAAAGCTCTTGAGCGTACGAATATTTTGACACCTTAAAAACGTTTTTCGGCTGCGCTCAATTTTGGGCAGACCACTGTCCCGATTGATATGGAACGTCCCATATGTATTTAGCTTTTTCAATGAAAATTATGTTACTTATATTCAAAGCATTAGTTTTGCTGAAAACATTTTACAATATTTGAAACGTTACCACATCCGGGAGGATTTCATTTTTACAGCTGTATGTTTTTTGTTTTAGTGATATTTTATGTACAATTGAAAGTTGAAAATGATTACACAAAACCTACTTTTAAGACTTAGCATAACATAGGACTACAGCCTGGCAATATTGACATCGTTCTTTGCTTTTACATAAGTAACAAAAGGTAATATCGAATCATGGCACTGAAAAATATGAAGCTTGAAACATACCGATTAAGTGACCAAACATTACTGAAAAATTATTACAACGATACTTCTTCCGCTTCAGATTGATATCAGTTCTAAAAAATTTCATTATAGCTTTAATCAAGTGAAATTGAAAATGTAATTTTATACACTCAACTTTCTGCTCCCGGATTCTGGGCGCATGATTTAATCTTCTCAGTTTACGCTGCTGACTGTCTATCTGAAGAACAAAAATATAGTTACAGATATTTCAAAAACATCGATATGATCTCTTTACTAAACGATACCCTCGCTGTTAACTGGAATAGAGTCTATTACACTTCCTACGTAAATGACCAAGTTTTGTTTTTTCAAAAAAATATACTACGTCTCTTCAATAAACATGTGCCCTTCCGCTTAAGACAGCACAAGCCAGAATCACCTTGTTGGTTTAATCAAGAACTCCGTGATCTTAAGAATTTGGCTTACAAAAGATGGAAACTCTGCAAAATTAATAAATTACATAGGGCCTTCTCTAATCTTCGAAATCAGGTTGTACAAAAAATGCGACAAGCTAAAAAAGGTTTTATGCACATAAAATAAATTCAACTCTTACGGGAAAGAGCCTGTGGACAAATTTAAATAAATTAAGAATTGGAAAGCAAAAACCAAAATTACCAGAAAATATCGATTATAATCTCCTAAATTTGAAATTTATCTCCCACTCTCCTGCTCAGGAGCCCCCATCTGTAAGCATTACATGGCACAGCACTGTAGAATCTGAAAGCTCTTTGAGCTTTATTTATTTACAGGACTCAGAAGTCGTAGAGGCAATAATTTCAATAAAATCTCGGGCCACAGGCCTAGATGGTATTGATCCCAGACTTATTAAACTCTTACTTCCTCAAATCCTTCCTTTTCTCACGCACATACTAAATACCATTTTAACAACCTCCGAATATCCTAAAGAGTGGAACAAGGCAAAAATTATCCCAATACCTAAAAAACAAAATAGTAGCTCTCTTGAATTTATACCAATCGTAATATTGCCATTTCTATCTAAAGTATTTGAAAAGGCTCTGCGAAAACAACTACAAAAGCTTATTGGCAAATATAAACTACTCTGCTCAGAAGAATCAGGACTTAGACCCTACAGGACCTGTAAAACGGCCTTGCTCTACGTTGTAGATGAAATCAGAAAAACCTTAGATCGAAAAGATTTTACGTCTCTTACTCTTCTTGACTTCTCAAAAGCATTTGATACTGTGAACCATGATATTTTATGCTCAAAGTTGTATAACTCGTTTCGCTTTTCCCCAAATGTCACTTAGTTGTGAAAATCTTAATTGACGGGAAGACAACAATGTGTTGTAGTACATAATAATGCCTCAAACCTCCTTAACGTTTGCAGCGGTGTACCTTAAGGCTCAATTTTGGGACCAGTGCTGTTTTGTTTGTATATCACCGACCTTCCTCATATTGTTAAAAACTGTGCTGTACATATGTGTGCGGACGATGTGCAGCTTTTCTTAAGTAGTCCCCTTTGCTGGATCCAAGAAAACATAAGTGTAATAAATGATGATTTAATTTCCATTCTGTCCTGGGAAAATGAAAATAAACTCAGCTTAAATCCTTCTAAATCAAAACAATTGTCATTGGAAACTATAAAGTAAATCTGACCTAATTACCCCCAATAAAGCTGGGAATCAACTGCATTGAATACGTTCGAACGGCAAAAAATTTAGGTTTAACATTTAATGAAACCCTTACATGGTCTGACCATCTGAAATGTACTATTGGTAGAACTTATAGTACCCTTCGTCTTCTATGGGCTACTCAACACTTTATCCCTATAAAAACGAAATTATTATTAGCAAAAACCTTATTGCTACCGCCGCACAGTGTTATATTTTGAGAAAAAATGGACAAAATCAAATTCCCGTCGATAACAATGCCCAAAAAAAACGAGGTCGGTCTCATTCGAAAGGTGATTTCATGCTTTTTTTAGAAAAATTGTCCCGAATCAAGATCCCAGCTTTGGGCATTTCTCAGAAATGCCCAAAATATGGTCTTTTTCACTTTTAGACAGTTTTTCCCAATTTTAGTACAATTTTGACTCGTATACATATCCGATGATAATTTATTTTGAAAGTCGAGAGTATATATATATATATTTATATATCTTTTAAAACTAATTCGTTATAAAAAAAAAAATTTTTTTCGTATTATAACTAAAAAAATGACAAAAATTGTCAAAAATTGTCATTTTTGTCATTTTTTTAGTTATAATACGAAAAAAAATTTTTTTTTTTATAACGAATTAGTTTTAAAAGATATATAAATATATATATATATACTCTCGACTTTCAAAATAAATTATCATCGGATATGTATACGAGTCAAAATTGTACTAAAATTGGGAAAAACTGTCTAAAAGTGAAAAAGACCATATTTTGGGCATTTCTGAGAAATGCCCAAAGCTGGGATCTCGATTCGGGACAATTTTTCTAAAAAAAGCATGAAATCACCTTTCGAATGAGACCGACCTCGTTTTTTTGGGCATTGTTATCGACGGGAATTTGATTTTGTCCATTTTTTCTCAAAATATAACACTGTGCGCCGTTAGTATACGCGTGCGAAATTCATAACCATACGGACGATGTCACAAAACGGCAATTAAATGTTGTCTTCAACAATATTGCATGTTATATTTTTGATATTAAAAGGCATGATCACGTTTCTGCGTATGCAATAAGGATTTATGGATGTTCGCTTGAAAAATACTTTACATTTAAATCACTTTGTCTGCTACATAATATCATCATATCAAAAGAACCAAAATATCTCTATCGTGAAGTTGGACCCAGGTACTCTTGCCTGTCATCAGAACGCACATTCTTTGTTCGAACCATCCGAAAGTGGAATTCTCTGCCAATTTCTTTGAGAAAAATCGGAAACATAAACACATTTAAGTCTCGCCTCTTTTGCTATCTTTCTGCTTAACTACTCCACCTAATAATCTTTTTTATATTTTTGTTTTTCTTTTTTTTATGCTACCTCTACTTCCTCCTGCAATCTTTATCTTTTAATAACATTCGGTAAAATAAGCATATTGTAAAATACGTTAAGCCTTACACTACTTCATAAGATTATTCTATCTTACTGTGCAAGTTAATATTGGAACATAATAAAATATAAAAAATTCAAAATACAAATCTTTTTCTGAATAAATTTGATAAGAAGTTGTGATTGTTTTCGCTTAGGTACTTTATGAGTTCAAAATCCGTTTAAAATAATTTGATAATGACTTCAGTATTATTACTATGCTGAATTTTTTTTGGGTGTGATCTACACATGATTCTCTGTACAGTACTTAATAAGCCGTCGGTACAATGTGATGTTACTATAACTCCATACGTTATTTTCGACATAACATGGGCGTTATATATTAAACCGGCGTTCTTCATGTTCATGAAATCAAAGCGTCTAATTACACCAATAATTGGAATGATTTTATTCCTAATTTTAGTCCAGTGGGAACTCCAACTCAATGCCTCATCAATAAATATTCCGAGATATATAACTTCTGTTTTTCAATTTATGTTGATTTCCGCTTTGTTTTTTTGCTTGAAGAGCATACAAGAGGATTTTTTCGTATTTCAAAATGGCTCATTTCCTTTTATCCATTTGTTGATTTTTACAAGGTCACTATTAATTATGTTTTGTAAAATAATATTTGATTTTGCACTATATATGTAATATTGCCGTATCATCAACAACATAAACAGCATATTTGGCCAAAAAATATTTGCAGAGCTCAAACTATTAACATATAAGATGTGTAATGTTGGTCCCAATATAGAACCTTTCGGAACTCTCTTTTTTAAATTTAACGGATCGCTAAAATGTCCATTTACAGGTCTATCAGATAAGTAGCTCGCGAACAGCTGTGAGCTACACCTCTTACGCGTAGATCACTCAAATGGCCCGATAAGATTGAGTGGTAGACTACATCGAAAGCTTTTGAATCAAAATTTTTATTTATATTATTGATTGTTTCAGTTATGGCTGATAATGTGCCACTACCTTTTTGGAATCCATATTGAAATGGATCAAGTCCAGCAGTTTTTGTGATTAAGTTCCTAAGCCATATATACATATGTCAATTACTTTTTCAAAGATATTCCCCAATTCGCTGGAAGCAGCGATATTGGTCGGTAATTATTGACATCTTTTGAATCACCTGACTTGTGTATTGCAATAACCACCGTTTCTTTAATAATTGCTGGATATTGTCCTGTACTTAAGCATTTATTTTTTAACCTTAGTAGAGGTCATTTGATCAAGTCTTTTATCAATTTGATGTCAGTCACAATTATATTATCAGCCCCTGGGACTGTGTTGGATTTCAGATCTGTAATTATTTGCAGTACCTCTTCTTCTGAAGTTGGTTTCAAGAAAAACGATCGCTGGTTTATTTCGTCTCGAAAGGGATAGATGCGAGAATTATCATAGCATCGAGTAAACCTACTTCCTGTCTCAATAAAATGCTCATTAAACGAATTTGCAACTTCTATAGGATCGTCTGCAGTTATTCCGTCATGTTGACTTCAGGACCAGTTAAGATGCTTACATTATTCTATTACAGTGAAGTTCTTGTAGCGAATGGGTTGCAAATAGCTAATATCATTACAACTGACTCGGATACCAGAACAACACAAGCATCGAATAAAATAATTGAGCCACTGATTTAAATGCTAATGAATTTGTTTATAAATTAGATATAACAGACTGCGCATTCTCCGACCACTTAGAACTCGACTAGAACTATAAAACAGATCAATATTAGTATCACTGGGAAATATAATTTTTTTGTGTTCTGATAAAATCTTATCCAAGAACATTAAAAACTCATGTTCATCTTCATGCACCGAAGGTATACATATTCACTTTGTCTCTCCGTTTGTAACACATATAGAAGGGGGCGTGGTAGGTATGGAAAAGTACATATATTCTTGATCAGCGTCACCACCTGAGTCGATTTAGCGATGTCCGTCTGTCTATCTGTCTGTCCGTCTGTTTAAATCAGGTTTACGGGAAAACCAAGAAAGCTAATTGAATGAAACTTTCACACACAAGTCACACTATCTTGCAGGCATCTTGCTATTGAAAATGGGCGAAATCGGTTCACGGACACGCCTACCGCCCTCAATCTATATATATTTACCTAGGCCAATTTTGAAAAAACTATACAAGCTATTGTGCTAAAATTTAATATGAGGATGACGATAGCGAATATAACTTATTGAACCAAAGGTGGGCGGAATTGGAGAAGTGGGCGTGGCATATTTAAAATTTTTCATTTCTATTCGATTTCTTTCAACATTTTCCATACTTTTTTGATTTGTCAACCTTTTCCAATAACTCCTATATGTGTTTGTTCAACTTTTTCAACCTCTTCCAACTTTCTTCAGAAGTTTCTTTATTTTTTCGACTTTTTCATCAATTTTAAATTGTTTCAAGTTTTTTCAACTTCTTTCAACTTTTTTAGAGTTTTTCAACCTCTTTCAACTTTTTTCAATATTTTGCATATGTTTTCAACTTTTTCAACATTTTTCAACCTCTGTCAACCTTTCTTTCTTTCAAATTTTTTTTGAGTTATTCAACCTCTTCAACGTCTTTTTAACATTTACTTGAGAGGTACTTTCAGTGCGGTGCAGGGCATGTGAGTTTCGGTCTGGCCGAAGATAACACCTTAACTGCTTTAATTATCATTTTGATTGTTGAGCTCAATCAAAGTAGCGTTATACTTTGTGGATTGATACATAAAATTAATATTGTTGTGTACCACCAGCTCTATTAAAGTTCTTTGCGTCATATACCGCAAAGTATCCATTCATGTTTATACACATATTTTATTTTTATTAAACAAACATTTTTTACAATTTTATTTCTTACTAGCATTACCCTGTGCGCATCGCTTCACCTCAACCGTGGTGTATATTCGATGTGCAGTCTGCGTGAAAATTCTATTTAAAAATACTTATGTATGAGGACTACCCTTAGTATGCACCCAAAATAAAATATTTACAACCTAAGCAAAGCCTCTTAATATAAAACCACGGTCTTCGAGAAAATTATATTTAAAAATATTTTTTGTGTGAGGGCCACCCTAAATAAAAGTTTTGTATCCTAAGCTATGCCTATTAACATAAGAGCTACGTGGTGTAAATTCGGTGTGAATCGACTAACCTGTCTTTGTGAAAATGATATTTAAAATTTTTTTGTATGAGGGCCACCTTAAGTATGCACCCTAAATACAATTTTTACGATCTTATCTGTGTCTCTTAATATAAAAGCCATGTGGCGTAAATTCCATAAGAATCGATTTTGCGGTATTCGAGAAAATGATATTTAAGAATATTTTTGTGTGAGGGTAACCCTACATATGCACCCTAAATAAAAGTTTTGTAGCATAAGCTATGCCTCTTAATATATGAGTTACGTGGTGTAAATTCGGAGTGAATCGAATAACCTGTCTTCTTGAAAATGATATTTAAAAATATTTTTGCATGAGGGTCACCTTAAGTATGCACCCTAAATAACATTTTTACAACATAAGCCGTGCCTCTTAATATAAAAACCACTTGGTGTAAATTCCATGAGAATTGATTAAGCGGTCTTCGAGAAAATGATATTTAAAAAAATATTTTTGTATGAAGGCCACCTTAAATAAAAGTTTTGTAGCCTCAGGTTTGCCTATTAATATAAGAGCTACGTGGTGTAAATGTGATGTGAATCGACTAACCTGTCTTCGTCAAAATGATATTTGAAAATATTTTTGTATGAGAGTCACCCTAATTATGCTTACTTACTTACTTGGTAATTACTAATTATGCACCCTAAATAAAATTTTTACCATCCAATCTGTGCCCCTTAACATAAAAGCCATACTGTGTAAATTTCATGAGAATCGATTGGCCTGTCTTTAAGAAATCGCTATTTTTAAAATATTTGTGTATGAGGGCCACCCTAAATATGCACCCTAAATAAAAGTTTTATAGTCTATGCCACCCGCCTGATCGATACTAACAAACTGTAAAAATTTCATCAAGATCGGCTAGATAGTTTTCGCGTCCATAAAGGACATACAGACAGACAGACAGACAAAAAATGAATTTTATATAATAGACAGAAAAAGGCTTACAAGCAAAGGCAAAATTATGCCATCTGGCGGTTTAAATTACATATGTACATAATATGTATAGTAGGGTGTTTTTTTTCAAACTTTTGGAAATTTTAATTATTTTATCCTATACTTATTATAGCTTAAGGAATAACAATAATTGTCCCAACATTTGAGCTTCCTAGCACAAGCCTCGTTGAAATTTAACGAAAAAACCGACTTACTAAAAAGTAGAAAAAGTCTGCTTTATGTGCCAAGATATAACGTTTTGGGATTTTTAGTTGAATGGGGGAAACCACCACCAAATTTTCGTGTGACCCGCAGGAGGTATTTTTATTTCTTTAATTTGCGGTCCTATACGCCTATATAATAGAATCGGGTTTGAAGAAAGTTCTCCTTAAATTACAGCTTCTTAGATCAAACCTGCGAACGGCGCATCTACTTTGTTTCCTAGTACAATTCATATGAAAAACGAAAAAGCAAAACAACGAAAAACAGAAAATTTACTAACAAGGAGACCACCACCCTGTGCCCTCACCGATTTGGCTCAAATTTTTCCGGATGGTAGTTCACGTGAAATAAGAAAACCCATATTTTACTGTTTTTCGCAATGCTCAAGGAAAAGCGAGAAAATCGCGTTCAAAGTTTTCCAATAGTTGTCTTATGCAAAAAAAAGTTTATCTTTGTTCGACTAGCAGAGTAGCACAGTGGTTAACGCGTTAGCGTATGATCCTGGGGATCACTAGTTCGATTCTCCGCTGATGCATCTTTTTTTTCTATTCTATTATATAGGTTTATAGCAGGGGTCGACAAGGATTTTATTTCAAGAGTGCAACAACAATTACAACAAAAACCAACAACAACAACAAATCGTTGAATACGGTACCACAAGGACTTATAAACATAAAAAAACATATAAAAGCAACAACGCGCTTGCCGGTAGCGCACTCGGCAGCGCACCCTTCAATGCATCCACACAAGTGAATTTATATTTAAAAATAGCTGGTGACGAAACAAAACGCAAAATTACCAACAACAAACAAAGTACGGCAAGAATTGTGCGCAGTCGCAAGCGCTACGTATTTACCAACAATGACAAGCAAAGCAACAACACGCAAGGGTTGAATTGTTTTGGTGCAGTTGCGCCTGTCAACGATTCGGCGAATTACAACAATACGAAGTTTGTAGAAGAGTGCAAAGAGTGGAAAGAGTTAGGCGATGTCGACCCCTGGTTTATAGCACCGTAAATTTTTTTAAAAAAAATAAAAATATCTCCTTCGGGTGTACTTTTTCCGCATTTTTAGTTAGACGAAAAATGTGGGCGTGGTTTTACAACAGTGGGTGGCGTTCAACTAAAAATCCCAAAACGCTATATCTTGGCACTTAAGGCAGACTTTTTTACGTTTTAGTAAGTCAGTTTTTTCGTTAATTTCAACGAAATTGGACGTAAACTCTGTCCGCGCCGTTTTCAGGTTTGAGCTAGGAAGTTCAAATATCTTACAAGATAGCATTTAAAATCTATCTACTATTATTAAACGAGCTAAAATTGTATGCAAATATATAAATTTATAAATAAATATGTACACGACTGAACCTTATTTCGAAAACGGTTGCAGTGATTTTGATGAAACTTACGGATTTGGTGCATATGAAAACAAAATGAAGATTGGGCTAGGTTTTAAGTTCTTAGGGACTCTAACAGGGGCGTGGCACAGCCCTAAACAAAATTTGGTAGAATTTGGTAGACTGATGCAAATAATAAATATTTTTAATAGAACCAAAAGTGGGCAAAATTGGAAAAGAGGGTGTGGCATATTTCAACAATTCAAAATTTTGATTCAATATTACTCAAAAACAGCGCACATTGGGAAAAATATAGACAAAATGCGCGCATTTCCTGTTTTAAGCGATAACTTATATACTGTTAGTGCTAGATAATTGTTCTTTGGTCATTAACTTTGAAAATCTTCAAAACATTTTCTAATAAATTTTCCAATTTCCAATGCAAGGAACTGACACCCTACAGCCGGAAGTTAAGACTTTTGAAGAACTACGCTGGGTTAAACCAAACCAATATATCACAGTTCTATCAACGGATTCTTAAAGCTAGTCAAAAATAAGTAAACATGTGTGTCAGCATTTTGAAAATTGACATCTAGAAACTTTTAAAAACATAATAAGATAATAACTACGTTTTCAATGTTGCCGCATTACGCTAAAACTACTGCATTCATTCCAATAAAAAAATTATTTTTTAATTCCTTAGATGCTTGGTCACTTTTCCAATAAAAATATATGCATAAAAATGAATGTATGTCTGTTTGTTATCTATAGACCTGGAATCTACTGAGCCGACTTAGATCAAATTTGCAGACTATATTTGCTTCGATATCGCAAAGGCTTAGAGCATAGTTTTAAATTTTTTGGACAACGGAGGGTGACGCTTTCTATACAACAAAAACACTTTTAGCGCTATACCTTGGCACTTGTGGTAGTCCAGCAAGTACTAAATGAAATCATAAGAAAAAACTAGAGCAATTCAATATTCAAAGTATATAAGTTTCGATCAATTTATTTAAGCATCGCTTGCACTTCTGATAGTAAGTCCCTTTCTCTATTTTTTATTTTGTTTGAAGCGCATAAGCTAGTTATTTTAGGATCTGAATATTGAATTGAATAACTTATTTCTTGGGAATTCAACGCATGCTAGATTCAGATCATATTTGTATTGATCTGGATGCGAATATTTAGATGTCATCACGACAGCATGTAAGCATAAAAGCTTATCTCTGGGGTGGGAGTAATTTCATTAAATTTTGGTGTAAAGGTGCCTGTTACTATAAGCTTTGAAATTAAATGAAAATCGACGAGATTGCATTAGTGGGTGTGGCACTTCTCATTTAAGCAAAAAACGTTATTTATTACTGTGCTATTGGATTAATATTTTTGAAATTTGGTGTAGATTTCTTAAGTGGGCGTGGCACCTCCCATACAAACTTATAGCTTTAATGCCACATTTAGTGAACTAAAGGAGTGATCCTAATAAAATTTGGTCTCAATATATTCAGCCTCATTCAACTTAGTTCGAGTTTTTCAACGTCTTTCAAAAGCTTCAGTGTTTTTCAACCTCTTTCAACTTTTCTCAATGGTTTTCTACATTTTTCAAATATTTTCAACATTTTCAATATATGTATGTATGTTTGATTTTTTCAACCTCATTAACCTTTTTTCGAGTTTTTCAACTTCTTTCAACATTTTTCAACCTCTTTCGACTTTTTTCGAGTTTTTCAACCTCTTTCAACTTTTCTCAACATTTTCCATATTTTTTCGAGTTTTTCAACCTCTTTCAACTGTTTCAACATTTTTCAACCTCTTTCAAATTTTCTCAATATTTTCCATATTTTTTCGAATTTTTTAACCTTATTCAACTTTTTTCGAGTTATTCAAACTCTTTCAATTTGTTTCGAGTTATTCAACTTCTTTCAACATTTTTCAACCTTTTTAACTTTTTTTAACATTTTCCATATATTTCGAATATTTCAACCTTATTCAACTTTTTTCAAGTTTTTCAAACTCTTTCAACATTTTTCAACCTCTTTCAACTTTTTTCAATCATTTCCGTATTTTTTCGAATTTTTCAACCTTGTTCAACTTTTTTCGAGTTATTCAAACTCTTTCAACTTTTTCAACATTTTTCTCCCTCATTCAACTTTTTTTTATATTTTCAAGTATTTTCGTTTTTTCGAGAGGAATCTCATACGAAAACGAGTTCGAGACGAATTCGTAATGGAATCCGAAACGGATGAATAGTACGAAGAAACGAATTCGTTTGGCACACTGGGATAGGAGATGAGTAGCAATGCGCATGTATGAGGGCTTTTGCTTCAACTAAAAGAAATATTTAGATAAAAAAAAAATCAACGACGTTTCTCATGTGCATATGAATGGATTTACTCTAGCTAAAAGAAGTATGAGGAGCAAACAACTAAAAATAAATCAATAGTATTCACACTTTTTACAAAAAAAGAAGTCCCTATATAACTAAATAGTTTTCAATTTAATTGAAAGTTACATAAGAAAACGCCAACCTGAATGTTTATTATACTTTCACTAAGCATACATGTTTCGATACTGAATAGCATGCTTAACATAATCAATAAGTAACCTCCAATCATCAAAACCATTCAGCAATGGCAAACAATCCTCAAATGTCAAAAAATTCCCATCAAAATGTAATCTGCGGATTTCTTGTACCATCGGGCATACTGCCCAAAAGTGCAGTTTTGGTTCATGTTATACAGGGTACTAAAAGGAATTAAGTCGGTCTTATGTGGTCTGTAATTTATTTCAAGCAGTTCAGTACGAGTTTTAAAAATGAGACACATTTCAGTGACACTTAATTTATCATTAAAATAATTATCAGGGCCTAAAAAGTGATTAAGTTGCTTATATATGAGACTCGTTTGTGAAGATCTTGCTCGATCAAGGCATTGATGATACAACGCCTCATCTGCGGCAGACATTGAATAGTATAATATTTCGTAAGTGCCAACGTAGAATTTTATTTGTTTGCTACATCTTACCATTCCTTAAATGGGGATTGACCACATGTAAACGTAACCCGAAGTATTCTTTTTTGTAAATTATTACTTGGTCTTTTAATCACCTTGCAAATGTAGTCAAATGTGTAAAGAAATGAAGACCTGACTCATCATGTATGGCATAATTTGGAGAATTTGTTGGAAGTTTAATAACCCGTTTGAAGAAATATCCTTGAATATGTTCAATTTCCTCGAAATATTGATGTCCATACGCTCCATTTGCATAGTAAAAACAGTTTCTGATTGTGGCATTAAATACTTTAAACTTAGATGTGGGGTCGACGTATTTGATGGCAAAGAATTTTGACCACATGGAATTAATTGCAAATTTAACTTTCGATATTCTTTCATTGAAATGAGAGCGAATGTTTAAATTATAGGTAAGTAGGAAACCCAAGTATTTAAATTCATTTACTACCTCAATATTGTTTCCATTAAGATTCCACCTTCCTTCACTTCTACCAATGCGGTTTTGAGACCTAAGCACCAATATTTTTGATTACTCAGCATTAATCCTCAAATCCCGTTTGTTACAAAATTACTTCAGTTTGTTTATTTGCCAATGATTTATACCACTTGGTATATTGTCACAGACATCATCGATATACAAATAAAACATAATCGGACTGAGAATGCATCCTTGTAGAGCGCCGGATTTCGTGGAAAATAAATTCGATTTTATGTATTCGCTACACACAGCTGCGGATGTATTTTCAAAAAGTGTCTGGTACATAAGTATAAACTTTGTCGATATATCAATAATAGATTTTCGGTTGACAGTATTAAATGCTTCAGATCAACAAAAAGCATATAATTTTATTTTTTCTTTCAATAAATCGTTTTGCTACCGTTTTAATAGTGAAAATTTGTTCAAGTGTTGAAAGTTTGGCTCGAAAACTGGCCTGAAAGGGACTTATAATGTTATTACTGTCAAGCCAATTGACTTTAATTTAAGGTGACCCTCTTACAAAATATTTTTAAAATTAAATTTTCTCGTAGACCGCCCAACCGTAGGCACAGCAAAGACAGTAAAAATTTTATTTAGGGTGCCTTTATTCAAAGTATTTTTAAAATTACATTTTCTCGTAAACCGCCCAACCGTAGGCACAGCAAAGGCAGTAAAAATTTTATTTAGGGTGCCTTCATTCAAAGTATTTTTTAAATTGAGTTTTCACAAAGACTGATCAAATCTCATTGATTATTTGACGCTGATGAATGAGACTTGGTACATAGAAAAGATAAGAGCAAAAGTAAGTTTCAATAAAAAATGGGCTGTGCCACTCCCTCATATGCAAAAACTGAAAACCGTTTCTCTGTCACATGTTAATTCGCGAACTAAGTACATAACGCATTTTTGTAATTGTCGTAAAATGTAATGGTTTAGAAAAATGAGCGATGACACGCCTTCCAATTTCAAATTTATCATATATCAACTATTTGAATCAGATGTGTAAGACTTTGTACATTTATTAAAGGTACGAGCAAAATAAAGCTCCAATGAAAAAATGGGTGGTGCCACGCCTATAATATGAGAAAAAACCAACATTTTTTATACCTCAGCAACTATTTGATGTAGATGGATAAAACTGTGTACATATATTTCTTATGGTTTATGCAAGGCTCTAAGCATAGCTTAGTTTGGAAAAATGGGCGCTGCTACACTCACAATTATAAGAGGAAAATCAGATTCATCATATCTCATCAACTATTGAAAGCAGGTGAATGGCACTTGGTTTCAAAGAAAAAATTGGCGGTACCACGCCGCCCATATAAGAAAATAGAAAATACCAAAATTTGTGATGCGGATGACTGAGACTAGATACGATATATAAAAAGTACGGACAAAAAGAAATTTCAATAAATAAATGGGTGGAGTCACACTTTCCATATGTGCATATTAGGGGTGGCAATCCCGGGATCCCGGGATTTGCTCTAAATATAGGCTAAAGTAATCCCGGGATTACAAAGAGGCAATCCCGGGATTTTCGGGATTAGAAAAAAGTTTTATATTATATAATAAATATTCTTTTATATGACATATTTAAGTACAAAATCTGCAAAATATTTGTTTTCAATACATTTGATGTGCATGAATTATTATTGCATCCTGCAAAATGCACTTCAATTGTGTCTGAACCTTAAATTGAGCAAAAATATTTCTTTTTTATTGTAGCAATTTTTTGTTTAAGATTTTCTTAAAAAAATGTGAAATAGCAAAAAAATATCTTTTTTAATAGTTTGACTAAGTTTAAGAATTTTTTACTAAGTGCGATTTGTATTGCAAATTAATAGTTCACTAGAAAAATGATATAATGTGAAATTTAGACTAAAATTATTTTTATCAACAACGGAAATACTAAAAATGCAATAGAAAAACAACATAGGCAAAACATATCTATTTTTTATTATTAAATACAAATCTACAACAAAAAATATAGGTTTGTCTTCAAAAAAAAAAAAACCACAGCCGACTTTGATTTGACATTGAATTTTTGACACAAACCTAGACCTACCAAAATTTAAGTTCCAAGATATAATTAAACTTTTGTCTGAGTCTTTTTTTCTGAAATCAGCTTCTAATGAAGCACACTTATGGGTGCGTCTACTGAGAGCGAGCCATTCGGTGCCACTAAATGCCATCACTGTCACATTTGAAGAAGGTGATAAAGTATTAATCAAGTACAAAGTGTGGTACACGAATTTTTAAATCTAAAAATAAAATTGAATAATGAAATTGATAGTTTGGTCATAAATGTTTCTTCTAGTCAAACTATGTAAATGTGATTTAGATGTATTAAGTGTTCTAATTCAATTTTTAAGCTATTATTTTTTCTATGATTTTGTGTTCTTATTCTTCATTGTTACGCAGTGAAATAAGGCAATTTTAATTTTATATCGTATACAATAGTATAAACTTCTCGTTTTTTTTTTGTAGTTTTGTATGCATTTACTAGAACTATCAATTCCGGGATAGATCCCGGGATCCCGGGATTGGAAACCTCGATCCCGAAACTCAAAAAAGCTCCGGGATTGCTACCCCTAGTGCATATCCACAGTAATTGCCCTTTTAGCTGCCCTCGTTTTTTTTTTTCTTTTTTTTTGGGGCACATCTTTCAGCCATAGTTTTTCTTGAAATTTAGGCTTTCTTGAATGAATATTCAAGGTTGTTCAATTAAAATTCATATAGCTATTTTTTTTATTTAACTTGATATGTAACTTTTCATGTTTTTTTAACTTAAATGCAATTTTAGCTATGTCTTCCTTGAAACTTTAATTTTTCCTCCTTGAATATTAATTCAAGATAGTCTTAACTTCAAGAAAAATCATGTTTGAAGAGTGTGCGCCAAAAAAATAAAAAAAAAATCGAAATCATGGCGGGGCTAAGATGACAATTTCGATTTTTTTTCTTATGTACTTTCTATTTAAATAATATAATAAGCATAAGAAATATATGTATCAAAAGAGTTTTATCACAAGTTTCGCTGTCACAAACAACTAACAGTTCCTTCCTATAAAGGGATTTTACCAGAAATGATACCATTACGCTAGTAGCAAAAAAAGATTTTCTAGCTTCATTTCTTCTTAAAGGCAAGTAGAAAGCCAGCATATTATATTTATAAATTTTTTATAGGGGCAAGCAAAAAGATATTTTTCCCTATTTGTTATCTTCAAGATCCTCAGCAAATTATCTTTCTGAGCTGAGTAAAAGACACCTTAAAAACACTTAAAAAAGATCTCCTTGTTTTGTTTATTTATATGCAATTTGTAGAACTTTATTATATTAATTTTATTTTATTAACAAATTAAATTTTAACTTACGATTTACAAATTTTCAAAGTCGGTCCCAAACCAATTTTCCATATCTTTCTAGTATTTGCTTTGGTTAAACGATAAAAAATGGACAATAAGATGCCATCTCGTGTGTCTCTGAAAACATAAGACGTCATGTCTTTCAAGTGATTTATGTATGTGCGAGTTTCCACAGAAATTGTCCTTTTAGCTGGCTACGTTTTGATTTTTTTGAAGCACACTCTTGAACCATGGTTTTTCTTGAAGTTAAGACTATCTTGAATTAATTATCAAGGTGGGACGATTAAAATTCAAAGACCTATAATTTTCATGTAACTTTACATAGTATGTAAATTTTTATGTTTTTTTTTTTACTTTAAATGCAATTTTGACAATGTCTCCTTTTGAATTTGAATTGTTCCACCTTGAACATTAATTCAAGATAGTCTAAGCTCAAAGAAAATCATGATTGAAGAGTGTGCTCAAAAAAAAATCGAAAACGTGGCCGGCTAAATGACAATTCCTTTGGAAACGCACATACATATGTATGTCTACTGTACTAAGGCATAAAAGACATGTGGTCTCTTTATCATGATTTTATATCTTGTCTTAGGAATATATTATAAGACCAAGTTTTGCTACAAAGGCAATGGATTTTATTAATTACGATACAAAACTATTTTAAAGACATTACTGTTTTGTAAGCAGAATTTTTGTCTCAATAACTTCCCCTGGAAAAATTAACATCAATGAGAATAAAGTATAAGTAACCCAATAACTGTGAACAATACCAAGTATTCCTTCCAAGAATTATCATGTTCAAGGTCGTTAACATCCATACTCTAACCATGATCATCTGCATGTGATCTGATCACTACAATTGCTTAGAAATTTAAACATTTAAAACGCGAAACAGATTAATTTATTGGAGGCAGAAAACGACGTTGTTAGTCATTCTTCTGATATTCATTTTTTTCATAAGAGCATTTATGAAAGAACGAAGAAAATAGCAACGGAAACAGGAAAAACAAATAAGTGAGCTTAATACAGCCATTTCCATAGACAACACAATCGACACAAGAAATCTTCAATCTTCAGGATATCTAGGCTCCTATTCCTAAAGCACAATTTATTAAACGAGGACGTTTTACCTTAGGAAACGAGAAATTAACACCACTCTACGAATGCAAGCCCATTCGCTGCAATTGTGCAAATTTGTGGGAATGCCAACGTCAAGACCTAACTGCTCACACCATTGGACTACAAAAACAATACAATTAGAGCGCGGCTGCGTAGTTAATGTTTATCTACTATACTTCAACGAGCTAAAATTGTATGGATGTATATGTATTAGGGTGTTTTTTTTTTCAAACTTTAGGACAGCGATTTTGTTTATTTTTTCCTATATTATAGCTTGAGGAATAAAAATAATTGTCCCAACATTTGAGCTTCCTAGCTCAAACCTGAAAACTGCGCGAACAGAGTTTATGTCCAATTCCATTGAAATTTAACGAAAAAACCGACTAACGACTTTAACTTTAACTTACGTAGAAAAAGTCTGCCTTATGTGCCAAGATACAGCGTTTTGGTTTTTTTAGTTGAATGGAGGTCGCCACCCACTGTTGTACAGCCACGCCCACATTTTTCGTGTGCGGAAAAAATACACCCAAAGAAGGTATTTTTATATTTTTTTTTTTAAATTTGCGGTCATTAATGCCTATATAACAGAATCGGGTTTGAAGAAAATTCTCCCAAAATTTCAGCTTCCTAGATCAAACCTGCGAACGACACATGTGAGCGTGGTACTTTCCATACAAGCAAAACAAGTTAAATGCTCTATTTAGTGTGCTATGGGAGTAAATTTTTTAAAATTTGGTGAAGTAAGCTAAATGAGCTTAAAAATTAAATGAAGTTCGACGGGATCGAGTTCGTGGGCGCGGCACCACCCATAATAAAATTTGGTATGGAGATGTCGGATCCTAAAACCTTTGAAATGAACTTCGTTTGGATTGCATCAGTGGGCGTTTTATTTGGTGTGCTATTGAAGTAATATTTTTGAAATTTGGTGTAGAGGTGTCGGTTCCTATAAGCTTTGAAATTTTATGAATTTTGACGAGATTTCATTAGTGGGCGAGGCATCTCCCATACAAGCTTAAAATGTTTACTGTTATATTAAGTATACCATATGAGTGATCCTTATAAAATTTGGTTTCAATATTTTAAGCCTCATTCAACTAAGTTCGAGTTTTTCAACCTCTTTCAACTGCTTCATTATTTTTCAACCTTTTTCAACTTTTGTCAACATTTTCCATATTTTTTCGACTTTTTAATTCATCAATGTTTTCTACCTTTTTCAAACACTTTTAGCGTTTTCAATGTATTTTTCGACTTTTTAAACCTCATTTAACTTTTTTCGAGTTTTTCAACCTCTTTCAACTTTTCTCAACACTCTCCACATTTTTCGACTTTTTCAACCTCATTCAACTCTTTTCGAGTTTTTCAACCTTTCAACTTTTCAACCTCATTCAACATTTTTCAATCTCTTACAACTTTCTTCAACATTTACCATATTTCTTTCAATTTTTCAACCTTATTCAACTTTTTTCGAGTTATTCAAACTCTTTCAACATTTTTCAACAGTATGTATTTATTCGACTTTTTCAACACCATTTAACTTTCTTCGACTTTGTTAAACTCATTCAACTTATTTCGAGATTTTCAATTTTGTCGAGTTTTTCAACCTCTTTAAATTTTTTTCGACTTTCAACCTCATTCAACATTTTTCAATCTCTTTCAACTTTTTACAACTTTTTCATTATTTTTCAATCTTTTTAATTTATTTTAACATGTTCCATATTTTTTGGACTTTTTCAACCTCATTCAACTTTTTTCGGCTTTTCAAACTCATTTAACTTTTTCGTGACTTTCAACTTCTTTCGAGCTTTTCAATCTTTTTCAACTTTTTTAGCACTTTCATATATTATCGAGCTTTTCAACCTTTTCCACCTGCTTCTATGGTCGGTTTCCTGCATAGCTGGGCACCGTTAATCGCTAATCCGTTACTAAAAAAGTTAACTTCGTTAAACGTCAAAGCGTTACATTTCGGAAGATTTAACGCAAGTTAACGTTAATCTTTAATACGTTAACACGTGATAAAAATTGCGTTTTTTATATCGTTGCGTTAGGAACAAAAAAAAAAGACCTGTATAATTGTGTGTAAGTGCGTAATTTAGTCATCTGACATAATGTGGATATTCCCCTCTAATAACATTAATATGCTGAACTTCTCGTCTGGAAGCGAGGCTCGTTTCGGCGTTAAAATATCTTTGCCCGTGGAGAAACGGTTTTCAACTACAGCGCTTGATCTGTTTAATAAACAGATTTATGAATATCTGTTCCCCGAGGAATGCCGCATCGTTGAACAAGTCTTTTCATTTCATGTTCAGCCATGACGAGGTTTGCTCTGTAAAGATTTCTGGCTCTTAGGTTTTTCTTTAGATTTAGTGACAGAATTGAAAATGTTTTCCTATCATCGTCGCTGTTATTCCTTGTTGCTGCCTCTGACACTTGAACTATCTCTGTTCTTCGGATTTTCGGCAGCTTTTTTTCGTAACGCCTCTTCTACCTTTTTTTTCATGCATTTTTTTACTGCATCCACTCGACTGCTGTCATACTTTTCCAGCCATATCAACTGGAACGTACTTCTTGTCAAAACGTGTTTTTCGAGGCGCAGTGCGGTGCGTGCGGTATATTTTTGGTGAATAGTAGGTACTGGATTAGCGATTAACGGACTTGGAAAATTTAACGGAATCTTTTAAACCAAGACTTACTATGCATCAGTCGATGCAAGGTAGTCCACTACCGGAGCGGGAACTCGCTCGTTCCGTCCAGAATCCAAAATCAAGCAAAGTTCGCATTCTAAAACTGAGAGCATGGTGACGACTTGCCCAATTTTTATTTTCTTCATTAATTCTAGTTTTCTTAGCTCGAGAAACTGGTTTCAAGTTCCTAAATATTCTCCAAAAAAGTAAGTAAGTAAAGATTTATTGAGACTTTGTTAAAAAAGTTGTTGTTACATTTTATCGTTTATATTATAGAGAACTTAGAATTATATGTATTATTCTAATCAGATTTTATGATTCGCTACATGCTTGAGTTACATAGTAAAAGATTTTTTTTTTTTATAACGTTAAGATTAAATAGTGTTTAATCCCGACACATAAAAAGTAACTTAGACGAATATGTCCATTTCAAAACTTAATCACTAAGTAAAAAAAAATTTCAAAGCTAATTTAAAGCTAATACTACAACTACATAAAATTAAAAATTATTATTTACATATACATATATGTACATGATTTAATATAAGAATCAGAGAAGAAAATTTTAATATTAATTTAACCTCTGTGAGTTAAGGGAGTCGTAGTTTTATAAAACTCGGGTAAGAGGGTATTAGAAGATTGTAGATTCTCATTTAGCACTCCTATAGAAGATAGGTAAGAACTATTTGACCAACTAAATGCGCTTTGCTGGTTTAATATATTTGACATTGAGATGTTTTCGTGAAAACTCAGTCTATTTGAATAGCGATGAAAAAAAAGAGCATAACCAAAAAGAGGTATTACTTGAGCCTTGTTGTAAATGAAATGATTTGAGTACCGTTTGTTGTATGATTCGTAATGCCGATCAACACAAATCCTCAAAATACTTCTTTCAAGTATTTCTAATTCTTTCACAACAATAATGCTGAACGAATACTTACTTTGTATACATATAAGCAATTTTGTTTTCGGACTCAAATACTTATTAAGAATCAGCTTGACTTGACTGACATTGACTTAATTCGATTAACTTTTGATTTAATAAGACAAATGTGTTTTCACTCCCTTTCTAACGGTATGCTGTTTTTTTGAATCAAATAAGATTTGATGAAGTTACAAGCACTCAAAGTCCAAGAAAACTGACTTTTTTAAAAATCACTAAATTTCGATTGCTTCATTTGAATGAAAATTTTTTTCTTTTTCATATTTTTAGAATTAAAAATGAAAGACTATTCTTTTGCAAATATTTTAAGTATAATTTTGTGAACATTGGACAAAAAATGTAGAAGTTATTTGAGAAAACAGTAAGCAACTTGCAATAAAATTTAACGAAAATACATTTGTTTTTTATCTAATTTTATTGCAAGTTTTTTACTGTTTTCTCGAAAATCTTCTACATTTTTATTCCGATATCCGCAAAATTATCCTTAAAATATTTGCAAAAGAATAGTCTTTTATTTTTAATTCTAAAAATATGAAAAAGAAAAAATTTTCATTCAAATGAAGCAATCGAAATTTAGTGATTTTTAAAAAAGTCAGTTTTTTTGAACTTTGAGTGCTTGTAGCTTCATCAAATCTTATTTGATTCAAAAAAACAGCATACCCTTAGAAAGGGAATGAAAATATCTTTGAAAAGCTGAAAAGCGTTTTTGATTCGAAAAAAAATTAATCGAGATATAGCCAAATAAATGAAAAAAGTGCCGAAAAAGGGGTTTTTTTGGGATATCTCGAAAACTATTCTTAAGAAAAAAAAAATGGTTGCCATTTTTGGAAACTATGTCCCAAAATACATAGAAAAAAGTCTATGGGAAACCCGATTCTTTTTCTTGTAAACTAGTATTATTGATTTTTTTGAAAAACAACAAAATTTTTATGCATTTTTCGTCCGCCCGATACCACTATAATATTTATACCGTCAAAACTAATTGAGGCTCCACGATTTTTTTGACGAATTCCAGTTTGGAAGGGTTCAATGCATCTCTGTAATTTTTTTTCAGATTTTTTCGAGGCGGAGCAAGTTATTAAAATTCAATTGTTGATAGAAAAATTGCTAATTTACAACAAAAATGCAAAACTTTTGCATGTTTTTTTTTAATACATAAGTTCAACTTATTATCTACAGAAATTAAGAAATTTCGTCACGATCAGTCAAGCAGTTCAAAACTTATAGCATTTTAAAAAAAAGTTTAATGAAAACTTTGACTGGCAATAATTATTGCAACAACAATTTTTTTTAAAAAATTTTCCGTACACTAATTTCTACCACTTGCAGCTACTAATTTATATAAAAAACTTTGAAAAACATTTCAGACATGTCGGTTTCGCGTATTCTGACCCCAAGGTATCTTATTTGATTTTTAAATGGGTTCTCAACGTCTTCTTAAAGAAGGTACAGGCTTTTACTTTGAGGAACAACATAGTAGGGAATCTTTCAAGAAACGTTTCTAATACAAATCGCTTCAGATTTGCTGGGATTTATTTTGATTCCCCATTTTTTATAGAAATTATCTTTATTAGTGAGATGTCTGGATACTCGATCTAAAGCTACCGTTGGAGAGATAGAATGAGCATATATAAGGGAATCAGCCGCATCGCAAAAGCATCTTGTCTTTTTGAATTATTGTAATCATGTGGAAAATCATAAATTAATATATTGTACAAAAAAAAGCTGAAATAGCTCCTTGAGGAACACCACTCCTAATCGGAGATAATTCTAATTGGATATTATTAACTTCAACTAAAAATTTGCGGTTCTCGAAAATCCTATTAAAAATTTTAATAATGCAGGGGCTAAAACCAATTTCAATTAGCTTATAAAGAATTCCGTTGTGGTATGAGCGATTAAAAGCTTTTTCTATATCAAGTGAAACAGCAACAGTGCGATTCTGATCACGCAGATTACAAATTACATCGTTATGAAACTTTACCAAGGCGTCAACTGAAGAATGACCTCTTTTAAATCCGAATTGTTGTCGAGGAATGAAATTACGGTCTAAGTCAGCCTCAATCTTATCTTTTAAAACACGCTCAAAAAGTTTTCCCAAATTTGAAAGCATAGAAATTGACCTCGAATTTTTTGGAGAAAAATCATTAATTTTCTTTTGAAGTGGGTAAATTTTTGCAATTTTCCAACAGTCCGTGAAGTAACCATTATTAATGCAATTATTAAAAATAATGCATAAAAACTCAAAGGCAGATAAGGAAAATTTTTTAATTAGATAATTCGAAATTTTGTCAATACCAGAGGATTTTTTTTGCATTTAAAGATTTTACTAGATTTTGAAGGTCCAAAGGAGAGATAAATTGGAGTTATTTAACGAACTTACACTTGAAGAAAAATTTTGTGTAGCAGCAGTGCTTGAGGATAAACAATTATCAATTGATTAATTGATGTCCGAAATGTCTGGCCTATTTGGAACGTTTTGCCTGTAAATATAGGAAAAAGGCCTCTTAAGTTGTTCAACTATATATTTATTTTCCATATATGTTATTCCATCAACACAAACTTTATTAAAACTTTTACTCCGATTGTTCCCTATGCATCTATAAATTTCTTTGTAGGTCGTAGGACCAGGCTTAATGTTGCTTAGATGAAGATTGAACTCTTTTGCTGATGAAGTTCAACTTGCTCTTAAATGATGATTTTTAAGAGTTGGATTTGTATAGATAATGTCTGATACTCTACAGTCTTCTTATAGTAATTCCTACGGTAAATTTTCTTCAAATTTTTCTGCCAAACGTATTTAACTCGAAAAAGTTTCTTTATATTTTCAGGGATGAAAAATTTTTTATTCTTACATTCAATTTTCTTAGAATGTAGATCAGTAACTGCATTTATGCGACTTGTAAAAATTTTAATAAACGCATCAATTTCCGTGTTAGTAAGATTTCTGTCTGAAGGTATAGCTATATCGAACAAAACTAAGTCTAAGTCCGATCGAAATTCATTCAAGTCTGTTTTTTCAAAGGGGGAATTACGAGGCGGTATATGCAGGAGATGAAAATCGGAAAGATTGAATTTCAATTTTAAGGAGAAGTGGTTAGAAAAGGAGGGAATAAACGAGATCGAATAATTTTGATTATCAAAGTCAATTAAATTTGTACTAATTAAAAAGTGGTCTAAATAAGAGCTTCCATTCGGAAAAGAAGAAGAAATATCACATATTCTAAAAAAAATCAATAGAATTTTGAAGCCAATCATAAAAAGTTTTACCATTTAAATTATAAACTAAATCTCCCCATGTTGTGCTTTTTGCGCTGAAGTCGCCACCAATAAAAACTCCGTCATAGTTAATAGATAATGGTTTTACCTTATCAAGACTAATGGAAAAAACGTTGGGACAGGAATTGCAAGGTACGTTAATACTTCCTAAGAGAAAATTTTTAATTTGGCCAGAAAATGAAATAGGAATTTCAATGAATAAGTTTGGAAGCCTAATATCAGAAATTGAAGCATTTGAGTATTTAATTACTATTGCCATTCCCTGCGGAGATGAATCCCTTATAATATTAAAATCTTCCAAAAAAAACTTTGGCGTCCTTAGCAAGGTGCGTTTCTTGTAAAAAACACATGTCAATATTGAGGTCAATCAATATCTTTAGTAGATCAATTCGCCTACTTGTCTCAATTAGAGATCTAACATTAAAAGATAAAAAATTTAAAAATTTACGGGCCATATTTCACTAAAACATCACGAAGCAAATTCGTGTATTCGATCCTGTCCTTTGGTATGGACTTAAAAGTTTACAATTTTTTTATTTTATTTTTTAATGACAGAACCTCGGAGTCTTCGAAATATTTTCCAATATTAAGAAACTCCTCGACTAATTGAGGAAGTTTTTTACTTTTTAAAATGTTGTTTGAAGGAGATTTTATCGTATAAGAGTTACTGGCATACGATTTATATGCTGTAACAAAATTAGTTTTATTAAAAGTTAGGTTCAAATTATTGGCAGCTTTAGTTCTTCTATCTTTGACCGAATTCATAAGCTCAGTTTTCCGCTTAATATAAGTCTTGTAGGTAGGGCAACCCCTATAATTAGCCATATGGCCTTTGGCTTTGCAGTTTACACAAGATGGAGATATGTTTTCTTCCAATGTTAAAAGACATTCGCCTGGAGCATGCGTGTTATCACATTTTACGCAAGCGATTTTCCTATTACAATTGCACGCTGAGTGACCCCATTGTTGGCATCTGTAGCACTGCACCTCCCTTTGTCTCGACTTCGGTGCTTCCCAGGAAATTGATTGGTTTAGAATGTAAAGTAGACTTAGGATATCATTTTGCTTTTCTCCAGGAACGAGAATCACGAGAAAGAGACCAGGGCCAAATTGGCAATTTCAGGAGGTGTTTTGGCGTTGGATAATAGCCCTAGGCGACTAGTCGCCAAACGGCGATTTCGAATTTAGCTAGTTGCAATGCAAAAGGAGACAAAATATTCCCAGATTTAGCAGCTTTTGCCTTGAAAATTTTACCGTTGCCTAACAGTAACACGATCTTTAGTTAAATGAATATTGTGAAAAGCAAACTTAGAAACCATTTTAATTTCGTTTAGATGCATTCAGCATTACATATTTGATTTACTGAAATAAAATTTCTAATGTACTTAATGCCTTAAATTTCCTTTTTCCTTTCAAAAAATTTTGTTTCTTTTATTTCAGTTATTATTTACTAGATATTGTCAATTAATTTGCAGAAGCCGGACACTACAAGTGTATTTTCATAGTTTCAAAAATCGAACCTGACAATTAATTTAAGCTACCAAGCCTGAAATTTTTTATTTTCAATTTAGAAATTGAAATCTAACTAGTGTCTATCCTATGTTAACTCACATTAGACTGTTTGATAGGTTTGAATTTAAAAATTGGAATGGTAAAACCCCAGGTTTGGTACGTTAGGTTAATAAATGCTAGTTTTGGATTTGAGGATTGGGAATTTTAATTTCAAATCTTCAGGTTCACTCCTTTACATCAATTGCTAGGTTTTAATTCGCTAATTCACATTGAAAAACTGTTGTTTGTCTTATTTTTCTATACATTTTTATTTGCCGACTATTCTGGCGACTTCAAATTTAAGCATGTCGATTTTTGGCGACTTTAACGCCATGTATTGGCGACTTCGCGTCCAAGTCATCTGGCAAGCCTGAAAGAGACTAGAGCCGTTATTGTTTTTAATAGAGAAAGGAGTAACAAGTTTTTTAATTTTATCGACAGTTCCTGGAAGATCGGTGTCTAAGTTTTCTTTTATTTCGTCCAAATCAGTCAAGTAATAAGGACCTCTCATAACAACACTTATTTGTCGAAGTTCTGGAGGAGTAAATGAATGAAATTCAGTTCCCTGGGAACGTAACTGCTCCATCATTTCAAGGTATATAGACAGGTTTTCAAAACATAATTTACTTTTAGTTTTACTTTTATTAACTATTTTATATGCAACTTTTGGGGACTTTGCATTGACGCAAATACTCTAGCCAAAGGATACATATTTTCAAAATACCTAAGGTGATTTTAATACGATGAGTATTATTTGAAAGGTAATTTAAAGCCTAAAAACATTAACTGACTCTTATCTGTTTAAATTCAAGATATTTATTATTTCTGGAACATTAAAGTGTAATTTTTATGTTAGTCCTACTTACTTTAACATTTATAAATATATTTCTCCTACAAAATCGGTTTTGTCAACTCGGTTCAGATGACTCGAGTTGACTCGGTACAACTCGGGTTTACTGAATTTTCAACTCGGTCAACTCGATTGAACTCGGTTTGGGTGAGTTTTCAACTCGTTCAACTCGGTTTGGAATATTTACGAGTAGACACATCACTAAGATTACATAACAAACATAAAATAGTATCCATAACTTTAAACTTAGATTTGTGGGCTTTTAAAACTAAAATTTTTAAAACGGACTAGTTAAGTTCGGCTATTTTCAGGCCAAAATACGGCTCTTTCTCAGTACCCCGACCACCTAGAGAGTTGAAATTTGGAATGTGGTGCTATCTATTCATGTGCTTTGACGTATAATTGAATTTTGAACAAAATCGGAAAGTTCTTAAATTTCATACGTATGTTTTACTTGTGTAATATCATTGAAAAACAGTAAATATGGAATTTAAAAAAAAGCTTTAAGGATTTCTTATATTTTTCCCATATCGACTTCAAATTACATCCAAATAATCCCCAATTAAAGTTTTTGTAGTACCTCACACTTTTATTAAAATTTGGTTAAAGCCCACTGTGCGTTGCTTTTAGAGTTATTGGTAAATAGTTAAGTCAAAAGAACCTGATTTAAATTATTCTTAGGAGTTATTTTTTTGGCACCAAAAATCAATTTATTAAAACAAAAATGTTTTTTTCTTAAACTGCATTAAAACCTCTATTTAACAGTACAACGTTATGTAATGAAAACCGTTTAAAAATACAAAATGGAGAAATGTGTCTTAAAATTTTAGCTTAACATCATTTAAGACCATGAACACACACATATAGATCAAAATAGTGTATTAAAGATGTATTAACCATTTAATTTTACATCAAAATGTCCCAGATCGTTCTCGCCAAAAAATAGTTTGTTTTACAGTTGTAGTTCGATAAATAAAAAAACTCATTTTAAGTTAATTTTTTAGACGAAGGGTTATGCATGCAACGAAAGCTGGACGTCGCCAAGCTGCAATCACAACGGACTGCCGAGGCGTACTCCGCTCAACTCTCGGTTAAGCTCAACCAACCAACCTCTGGAACCGACGACGCCGGTGGACTTTGGACACACATCTCCCACTCCATGCGTGCTGCTGCCGAGGAAGCCATTGGTTTTCGACGCCCACAACCTCGAAACCAATGGTATGACCAGGAGTGTCGCGAAGCGACTGTTGAAAAAAATGCCGCATACAAGAAGACGCTGCAGTCAGCCGCAACGCGAGCCGTGCGAGAAAACTACCGCGAAAAGAGGAAGAAAGAGAGGCGCATTTTTAGACGTAAAAAAAGGGAGCAGGAAAAGCGTGAGCGTGAGGAACTTGAGGTGTACCAGGGCAAGAAGGATGCACGAAAATTCTATCAACAAGTTAAGCGTCTAACTCAAGGTTTCAAGCCCGGAGCATCCACTTGTAGAGACGAAAATGGAAATCTGGTTACAGATACACAGAGTGTACTGAGGTTATGGAGGCAGCATTTCTCCAACTTGCTTACGGGCGATGATCCCACCAATTCCGCCCAGAGAGAATGCAGTACGATACCACCAATCGATGATAACGCAGTGGAAGTACCATCACCTAGCCATGAAGAGGTTCGAGTTGCTATCCAGCGACTCAAAAACAACAAAGCAGCGGGTGCTGACGGCCTGCCAGCTGAGTTGTTTAAAGCTGGTGGCGATGAATTGATGAGGTGCATGCATCAACTCATCAGCAAAATATGGCTATATGTCTATGGCTATGAATCTCAGCGTGCTTTGTCCTGTAATAAAGAAAGGAGACCCGACAATCTGCGCCAACTACAGGGGTATCAGTCTTATTTCCATCGCATATAAGATCCTCTCGAGCGTATTGTGTGAAAGATTGAAGCCGTATACAGAAACGCTGATCGGATCCTATCAGTGTGGCTTTAGACCTGGTAAGTCCACCATAGACCAGATTTTTACACTACGCAAAATCTTGGAGAAAACCCATGAATATCAAATCGACACTCACCATCTCTTCGTCGATTATAAAGCTGCGTTCGATAGCCCAGTGCGGGATTGCCTATACGCAACAATGTCTGAGTTCGGTATACCTGCAAAGTTGATAAGGCTCTGCAGGATGACGTTGAGCAATACGTTTAGCTCCGTCAAGGTAGGGAATGACCTCTCCGGAACTTTTAATACCGAGCGAGGTTTCAGACAAGGCGACCCGCTCTCGTGCGATCTCTTCAATTTCATTATGGAGGGGATCGTACGAAAAGCCGGTGTGCATCATAATGGCACCATTTTCTTCAAAGGTGTTCAGCTCCTTGCGTACGCTGATTATATTGATATTATCGGTCGGAGTAAGAGAGATGTTACTGCTGCTTTCACTGCTATTGAAAAGGAATCAGCCAAAGTGGGTTTGACGGTAAACGAGGGCAAGACGAAATACATGATGTCTACTAACAACAACAAGAGAGCACGGGATCTAGACTCTCATGTTACCGCGGGCAACTGTAAATTAGAAGTTGTCAAGGAATTCATCTACCTTGGCACTGCCGTAAACAGCAACAATGATGTCAGTCTGGAGATTAAGCGGAGAATAACAATTGCTAATAGGTGCTACTACGGTCTCAGTAAGCAATTACGTTGCAGAGCTCTCTCTCGATCGACAAAGCTAACACTCTACAAGACGCTTATTCTACCTGTGCTTCTTTATGGCGCTGAGGCATGGGTGGTTTCGACAACAGACGCAGCCGCTCTTGGGGTGTTCGAGAGGAAAGTTCTCCGCAAAATCTCTGGTCCTGTTCGAGTTGGCGACGACTATCGCATTCGAATGAACCACGAGCTGTATGAGCTCTACGCCGACATTGACATAGTTAAGCGTATTACAATACAGCGACTACGCTGGCTGGGTCATGTCCATCGTATGGATAAAGAAGCTCCAGCGAAAAAGGTATTCGAAGGGAAGGTCCCCGGTCAACGACGAAGAGGGAGACCATGCCTCCGGTGGATAGACCAAGCTGAGGAAGCCCTAACCGCGCTTGGCATTAACGATTGGAGAAGGCGCGCGAAAACAGAGGCGCCTGGCGAGAGCAAATGAGGTCGGCCGTAACCTGACAACGGGTTGTTATGACCATCTAAGTAAGTAAGTAAGTTAATTTCCAATAGAAACACTAAATTTTTTGCAGATCTTATTTTTTCCCTCATTCTATTAGAAAATAAGTATGGCCTCGTTTTTTTTTGTAGCACATTCTTCAGCCATTGTTTTTCTTGAAGCTAAGGCTGTCTTGAATTAATATACAAGGTTGTTCAATCAGGCCCGTGTGCAAGGGGGGGGGGGGAATTTTGGGGGTTCAAACCCCCCCATTAGGAATTTTCGCACATAGGCTTTTATTGACATTTGAACGAATAATCAACAAGACACAACAAATTTTTTTTTTAAATGAAAAAACTAAAATGCCAATAAATCGTCGAAGCCTGAGAGATTGACAAGATTTGTGCTCTCTAGCTAAGGCTAAGTAACACGAGCGTTTTTTCAATGCGCGTTTAATCATAATCTGGCATCAAAAAAATCAGCTTCATTGAAAATTATGCACAAATCTATTCGCGTCATATATTTCAATTGTGCATAATGGTTTACGTGACATGTGGATAAATGAAGTTCAACTTTGGCGTCAACGCATTGTCGGGCAAGACATCAAAAATTCTCTCGAAGCACTGGATATTTACAATGAAGACGCGTTTCGAAATGTCCATCAAATGCTTCGTGTTATGGCAACTTTTCCAGTGATAACAGTAACAAATGAACGCTCCTTTTCAGCGCTGCGTCGTCTAAAGACATGCCTCAGATTAACTATGTCCGAAGATCGGCTGAATGGCTTAGCCTCGCTAAATATAAATCGCGATATCGAAATCAATGTGGAAAGAGTTTTGGACGGGTGTTTTCAAGTATCTCGCAGAATCAGCTACTTAAGTAATGATAACTGAATATCGAATTATAACATAAACACCAGACTTGTTCAAATAAATGGCATGTGTTAGAATGCTTCAAAGACACTCGATTTTCGAAAATTTTTTCAAATTCGAAATTTTAATTTTTCGGAATTTGGCCAAAAAAATAAAGAAAATTTGATTTTTTCTTATATATAATATTTTTTTTTTAATTTTCTTCGAATTTCCACATTTTTACACATAAGGAAGTATCGAAAAAAAATTTACCGCTATTTTTAAAGCTATTTTTAATACATAAGGAGAAAAACGGTGGTCTCTCCGCGAGAAGAGCTTTGGTGTTTCTTATGTAACAGCTCAAATCCTTTGTTGTTTTCACTGCAATCACCATAATACACTGTAACTTGAAATTGTCAATGCAAATACACGAATTTCCATTAAAAAAAATAAATGATAAGAAACAATTTTTTCATTCAAAATTAAATTTTTATTTATATTTTTTTTAAAACTGTGTGACCTGTGTCATGTGACTAGCTATTGAAGCAAATATTGTATTTACTTGTTTATAAAATACTTTGAAAATTTTCGGACCAAAAATCAAATTTTATTTTTTTTTCACATTTATTTTTTAATAGAAATTCATGTAGTGACATTGACCACTTCTAATTATACTTAGTATATTAAGGTGAAAGCAACAAAGTATTTGAGCTGTTACACAAGAAACACCAAAGCTCTACTCGCGGAGAGACCACAATTTTTTTCCTTGTATGTAAATAGGCTTAAAAAAATAGCGGTTGGTTTTTTTTCGAAACTTCCTTATGTTTAGATAAGGAAAATCAAAAAAAAAAATTAAATATAAGAAGAAAATCAAATTTCCTTTATTTTTTTCGCCCAATTCCGAAAAATGAAAATTTTGCAGCTCTGATTGCAACCTTAGGACTATTTCTTTTTTTATTTTTTTAAATGGAGATATACTCGAATTTGAATAAATTTTCGAAAATCGAGTGTTCTTGAAGTATTCTAGAACATATTTTTGAACATCTCTAATAAGCACATGTACATATGTATTTAATTATGATTAAATGTCTATATTAAAAGTAAACAGTTTTTTGACGTTTTTATGAACATAATCTAACATGAAATGTCCGAGTTAAAAACCCCCCCATGGACGATTCCTGCGCACGGGCCTGTGTTCAATTAAAATTCAGATACATAGTTATTTTTTTTATTTAACTTTATATGTAACTTTTGTGTTTTTTTTAACTTAAATGCAATTTTAACTATGTCTACCTTTGAATTTTAATTGTTCCTCAAGATAGTCTTAACTTCAAGAAAAACCCTGTTTGAAGAGTCTGCTCCAAAAAAAAAAAATTATATAAAAAAATCGAAATTGTCATCTTAGCTCAACCATGGTTTCGATTTTTTTTTTTTTTTTTTTTTGGAGCACACTCTTCAAACAGGGTTTTTCTTGAAGTTAAGACAATCTTGAATTAATATTCAAGGAGGAGCAATTAAAATTCAAAGGGAGACATAGTTAAAATTGCATTTGAGTTAAAAAAAATACACGACCAGCTACATATAAAGTTAGATAAAAAAATAGCTACTGAACAACCTTGTATATTTCTTCAAGACAGCCTAAGCTTCAAGGATGTGCTACAAAAAAAAAAAAAAAAAAAACGAGGCCAGCTAAAAGGCTTTTTTTGGCGGATATCCACATATGTACATATGTATATTAGGATGTTTTTTTCAAACTTTAGGACAGGGATTTTGATTATTTTTTCCTATATTATAGCTTGAGAAATAAAAATAATTGTCCCAACATTTGAGCTTCCTAGCTCTAACCTAAAAACTGCGCGGACAGAGTTTATGTCCAATTCCGTTGAAATTTAACGAAAAAATCGACTTACTAAAACGTAGAAAAAGTCTGCTTTAGGTGCCATGATATAGCGTTTTTGGTTTTTTATTTGATTGGGGGTCGCCACCCACTGTTGTAAAACCACGAATTTCAATGAATGAATGAATTTCAATTGAACAAACTTTATTATGAGTTCAAGATAGCCTTAGCTTCAAGAAAAACTATGGCTGGAAGATGTACTCCAAAAAAAAAAAAAAAAAACGAGGCCAGCTAAAAGGCCCAATCTGATGGATAAGCACATATGTGCTCCATATATGGGGCATTCCATGCCAAATCACTGAGGTTTTGGCCCGACCCACTTCAATTTCGCTAATTTTTTGATATGTTTTAGTGCTTACTAAAAGCAACAAGCACACCAATTTTCAGTATTGTATTCGAAATCGTTATTGAGTAATCGGTTTTTTAAAATTTAATTCTAAAAATTTTCAATTAACGATAGACTAGTAATAAGTATCGACATCAATAAAAAGTAGGGTATCATTTTTTTTTTTTTATTTGAATGTTGTTTTTGAAAAAAATATAAAAAAAAAAAGATTATTCGAAGTAATTATCAGTTAGTTCCTTTGATTCGTACCGATTTTCCATTTGATTTTAAACGCTTTCAATTTCCTGTTCGTCTTGCTCTTGCGATCCCCATCAATAAGGCGAAAGGTTAACCTTTGGAAACCTGCGGTATCAACTTGGAGCATCTAGTCTTTTCAGACGGACAGCTTTATGTTGGATGCCACGTTTGGATGAATAATGCCATCAGCATTATTCATTTACACAACAGATGGAACAACAAAAAATGTTTACCGAAAAGCATTACAATAAACTAATTTAAAAAAAATAATAAAACAAATTTTTCGTTTTTGAGAAAAAACATTTTAACCGTTCGGCCAGTCGACAAATTCTTTCTTTAGACAAATCAGAATATTATTTTCGCATGCGTAGCGAAGCAAGTTAGGGTCCGTTAGCATGTACATAAGTATATATATATAAATATAAGAGCGGTTAAAATAAAAACTTTTTGATTTTTTCACTATATGTCAGCGGATTACAGTAGTATATGTCTGGACAAGGCCCAGTACTAGGATTAAGGTTAAGGTTGTTTTTCTTCTTCTTCTCTCTTTCTTACAAAAAAAACTTACAATTGACCAGACAAAAGTAAAACAGTAACAATTTTCCACTTTCAAGCTGCAACACCTCAAATATTATGTTGCCGCCGATACATACTGTTATTTGCTTAAAAGAACGCCGAAACCGCGTATCATTATCTTATTTCAAAACCAAGATATGTATCTGCATTTTTCTAAATTAACAGACCTGATTTTTTTCGAATCGGAGTCGACAAATTTGCATATTAAGATGATTAAATTTTTTTTTTATTTTAAACAGTTATCATCAATCGGGGAATTCGAATCCGTGATTAGTTTTTTTTCTTCTTCTTTTTTTCTTATAAAAAATTGAAAATTGACCGGGAAAATATGAAAAAATTCCGATATTGTACTTTAAAGTTGCAAAATTACTCCATATTATTTTGCCACCGATCCCGTGTTACATCATTTTTAATGTACTGTCATTTGCTGAAAAGAATGTCGTAAACCGAATATCATTTTCTTATTTCGAACCAGAGATATCTGCAGTTTTCTAAACTAACAGAACTGACATAATGAGTTTTTGAAAATGGTTGAAAAATCTATAAAATTGTTCAAATTATGCCAGTTCTGTTAATGTAAAAAAATGCAGATATCTCGGGTTCGAAATAAGAAAATGATATGCGGCTACTGTAATCCGCTGTCACATCGTGAACAAATCAAAAATTGAGCTTTATTTCGAAAATGGCTGCAGCGATTTTGATGAAACTTTGGGATTTGGTGCATACAGTCCTGGATTATACCATAAGCAAATTAAGGGGCACCGGGGGGCACCGAAAAAATATTTGCTCGCGCATGAAAGACAAGGCTGTTTGGAAAATGTGTTTAGTTAAAAATATCGCTGGAGAAAAAGTAAAAAAATTATATGAATTATTATATGGGAATAGGAAAAGTGTAGCAAAATTGATACATTTGATGAGAGTGGATAGCAAATCGCAAATGTGTTATTTTTTGCTTTAGTGTAGCAAATTTACTACGATAGTGATGATTTGGAAGCTCGCGCAAAAACTGAAGGTAAATGCCTTTATTTTGGATATAAAAATATTATAGAATATTGTGATTATCCAGGTTTTCTTGTGATTTAGACGAAATCTGCTGAAATTGCAGTTTTAACATAAAAAAAATTAATTTTAACTAGGGGTTTACTTATATATCAGGGTTCGTCCGGGCATTTATTTTTATTTTGTCGAAAACTTATATATTTGTACTATCTATAATCAATAAAAATAAAGTCCGATATGCTCCGATTTTTGAACTTCATCGATTTTAAGTTCAGTACTTTAAGAAATAGATATTTCTATTTTTTTCTCATTAGGGGCGGTGACACGCCCAATAAAGAAGCAAACAATTTTTAAAACCCTTTCTCAGGATTCATTCTATCACCATACCAAATTTCATCAAAATCGGTCTATTAGTTTAGACGTGGAAACGTGTTTTTTTTACGGCCGCTAGCTTGGCCCCTAGAATCAGTCTCTTTTATAATCCTGATTCTAAATTTTCATAGAACATAGACAGAAATCACTGCTTTATCATGACACACCAGCAAACAAACATTTAGAATCAATTTTCATTTCAAAATAATTTTGGCCAGCCAATTGAGTTAAATACCTGTATGTGCCACGATGCTACAGGGAAGGCTCGATGCTTTATCAATATTATATATAGAGCCAGATATGTTAAAAACGTTGTGCATAAAAACTATTGTCCGCGAATTTAATGCCCGTAAAAGTCGCAAGTCGCATTTTAAATAATTAAAACAAATTATGCTTTGGTTTTTATTATTATAACTACTTCACGTATGTATGTATCTCATTCGTTAATACTCTAATGTACGTAATAATAAGTATGTATGTACTTATAAGTACCGTAATAATAAAAACGTTAAACAAATTTAAAGGACCAATACTAGTCTACTAGGTAGGATAGGGGCACCACAGGCGTGGATTGCTTAGGGCATCGAATAGTCCTAATCCGGCACTGGGTGCATATGTAAACAAAACTTCGATTGGACTTGGCTTTAAGTTTTTAAAGACTTTAACAGGGCCGTGGCACAGCCCTAAGCTTTAATGTTTTAACGTGATGTCTCGCAAACTGTTCAAGATATTGCTATGAAATTTGGTAGACCATCATAAATATTTTAAACTGTACCAAAAGTGGGCGGAATTGGAGGAGTGTGCATGGCATTTTTTAGTAATTGAAAATGTTGATTCAATATTTCTCAAAAGATTGTAAGGCTTATAAAACTTTTCTTTGTGTAAAGATCAAAATCTTTTTATCTTGCAAATTCAAGTTGCATTCCAAATATCTTAAACGGTAAACAATTAATAAGTAATGTTATGATATGTTATGATATAATGCCCGTTCTTATTAAAATTTCACATTGTAACAATTTACATTAACGGAAAATCATATTCTTCTTTCCAACTCTTAACTGCAATACTTCAGTTGACACGTGAAGAAAAAGAACGTAGCCATTCTTCTAAGCGATTGAGGGCAATCGATTTTGAAGGGGAAAAAGCTTAGAATCACCCTAACACGGTTGGGATCACCCTAATTCGCAGTTAATGATCGCAACTTCAAACGTTGCTGATCAAGCGTCTGCGGTATTTCCTCTCCTTAGTTAAGCCAACGAAACGCTGACTCTTCATACAAAAGCAAATTTAAAAATGTTTTTATTGTTTTTCAAAGTATTCTAAGCGATGGTCGATGCAGTTGTGCCAGGCCCGTGCGCAAGGGGGGAGGGGGTTTTGGGGGTTAAAACTCCCCCCATTGGTATTTTTCGCACATAAGTTTTTATTGATATTTGAACGAAAAAACAAAAAGACAGAACAAATTTTTTTTTTAAATGAAAGAACTGAAATGCCAATAATCGTCGGAGCCCGAGTTTTTCATTTTCGACAAGATTTGTGCACTCTATCTATTTTTGAACCAAAAAACACGATTTGGGAACACTGCTCGTCGCTATGGCTAAGTAACACGATAGTTCCTGATAGTTCACGTGACATGTGGATAAATGAAGTTCAACTTTGGCGTGAACGCATTGCCGGGCAAGATATCAAAAATTCTCTCGAAGCACTGGATATTTGCAATGAAGACGCGTTTCCAAATGTCCATCAAATGCTTCGTGTTATGGCAACTTTTCCTGTGACAACAGCAACAAATGAACTCTCCTTTTCAGCGCTACGTCGTCTAAAGACATACTTCAGATCAACTATGTCCGAAGATCGCCTGAACGGCTTAGCTTTGCAAAATATGCATCGCAATATCGAAACCAAAGTGAAACGAGTTTTGGACAAACTGAAAATCGAATCATAACATAAACACTAGACATGTTCAAATAAATGGCATGTTCTAGAATACTTCAAAACACTCGATTTTCGAAAACTTATTCATATTCGAGTATATCCTCATTTAAAAAAAAAAAAAAATAGTCTAAGGGTTGCTACCAGAGCTGCAAATTTTTCATTTTTCGGAATTTGGCCAAAAAAAATTATGAAAATTTAATTTTTTTTTTATTTGTAATATTTTTTTTTGAATTTTCTTTTTATTTTCCTTTGGTACACATAAGGAAGTATCGAAAAAAAACTGGCCGCTACATAAGGAGAAAGGCGGAGAGACCACCCGCGAGTAGAGCTTTGGTGTTTCTTTGTAACAGCTCAAATCTTTTGTTGTTTTGAAATTTGAAATTGTCAATGCCACTACATGAATTTCCATTAAAAGATAAATGAGAAAAAAATTTTTTTTGCATGTTTGGTCCAAAAGTTATCAAAATTTAATTTTTATATATTTCTTTTAAGCTAATCATGCACTGACTAGTTATTGAAGCAAAATATTATTACTTGCTTATGAAATACTTTGAAAATTTTTGGACAAAAATCAAATCTTATTTTTTTTTAAATAAAAATTTTTAAAAAAAATATTAAAAATAAGAAAAAAATCAAAAAAATTCCGAAAAGTGAAAATTTTGCAGCTCTTTGCATTTTTTATTTTTTTTTAAATGAGGATATATGTACTTAAATATGAATAAATTTTCGAAAATCGAGTGTTCTTGAAGTATTTTAGAGCAGGTCATTTTTTGAAAATGTCTAATAATCACATGTAGGTACATGTATATCTATGTATTTAATTATAATTAAATACCGTTTTTTGACGTTTCTTATGAACATAATCTAACAAGAAATAATCGAGTTAAAACCTTGAGCTGTGCATACCATATAAGAATATCGGTAACTGAATTTATAAAAACTGCAAATTGGAAAAGACTCAAATAATTTTTGTATGTAAGCTTGAGAGAACTCTCCGACAAATATGTTTATATGAATGTAATGGTTATTGGCTAACTTAAAACTCTGTAAAAGCAGATATTGGGATATATTTTTCCAACCAAAATTGTTGTTGTTTTTGAGTTAAGTGACAGACAATGTATCGTTTGAAAAACAATTTTCGTCAAACTATTTGAAATATTTTTAATGCATAAAATTTGTATCTTACTGGCACAGAAATATAGTGCTGGCAATAGTTTGAAAAAAAACTGTAAAATAAACGCAGACTTGGAAACACAAAAGCTAATTTTGTTTAATTTTCGTTATTATTACTCAAAAGATAAATTATTGGGAATAATTTCCCCTGTAATATTAAATTTCATTATAGAGGCCCAAAAATTATTCACTTGAGGCACCCTAAGGTCGGTGCTCGGAGCGACTTACCTTCTTCCCTTTCTATATCACCACCTTGTGTCCGTCTTCAACATCACGATGGCTATAACATTCCTAAAAACAATAAAGCAGTGGAAGCAGACTCCGGGATTTCACAGCTGAACTTATGAGCCCTGTCCTCAGTCCCTGTCTAAGGTCTTGACCAAATTCCTTCTCACCAGGACAAAAAGAGACATTCAAAATATTTGGAAAAACTGGTATCCTTTAAATAAATGCATAAAAATGGGCAACAAAAGAGTTTGACCGATAATTATAGTCGAAAAATTAAAAGCGCTCTAAGTTAAAACCTCGTTTTTACACAAAATAAAAAATACCCCATAAAAAGAAGAAAAACTTGCATTAAATCATGAGAAAATTTCAACAAATAGATTAGCCTGCGTTATTGACATAAAATATTGTAGACCCAGTGATCAAAAGGAGCAATAAAAAACTAGACTAAACAAGGCAGCGTAAATGCAAATGTTTTGTTTTATTGATATCAATGAAAATAAATGTTACCTTAAAATCTGCTTGTAAATATTTAAAACCACGTTGTCCTGCTTTTTAATTAAGAACGTGCAAAAAAAGTATTTTTATTGACGAGAACTGAACCCACGCACTGTGAGCTATGAGTTTACAATCCTTAATACTTCGCCACGCTGCCTTGTGTAATCCAGTTTTTATACCCTACACCGAGGGTATGTTTACTTTGTCATTCCGTTTACAACACATAGAAGGAGGAGTGGCAGATATGAAAAGTACATATATTCTTGATCAGCGTCACCACCTGAGTTGATTTAGCGATGTCCGTCTGTCTGTCTGTTGAAATCAGGTTTACGGGAAACCAAGAAAGCTAATTGAATGAAATAAGCATACTCAGGTCACACCTTCTTGCAGGCATCTTGCTATTGAAAATGGATGAAATTGGTTCACGGACACGCCTACCGCTCATACTCTATGTATATTTACCCAGGCCAATTTTGAAAAAAGTTGCAGCGATTTTGATGAAACTTGGTGATTTGATGCAAATAATAACAAAATTAGGAATTGGCTAGGTTTCAAGTTTTCAAAGCTTCCACAGGGGCTTGGCACAGCCCTAAATTTGAATTTTATACCACCATATCTTGTAAGCCGTGCAAGATAATGTAATGAAATTTGGTTAACGGATGCATTTCATATATATCTTGAATTGTGAGTTAAAAATTTCCAAGAGTTAAATATTTTCATTCCGTATATCTCGAAATTGGCATAAACGATTTTCATAAAAATTGTGGAGATGATGCCGCTGAAAGCAGTCATCAATGCAAGCTAATCCACTTTACTGAAAAAACTCGTTGAAGGGCGTGACACAGCCCACAATATTTATAAACGTTTTATTAAGAGCACTAGCAACGAAATCGTAATGAAATTTAATAAGGCAGATATACTTGCTAGAAGGTATGTTTTTGCAAACGTTTAATGTTATAGAAAGTGTGCTATGAGTGTAGTCTTCATAAAATTTGGCTAAGAGGTTTTGGCTGCTATGGACTTTGAAATTAAATGAAAATTGATGGGATTGAAGTTGTAGGCGTTGCACCTGTTATATTACCATAAAGTTGTGATCGCTATATTAATCGAACTATTGCAACAATTGGTATGAAATTTTTTTTAGGTGGTTTACTTGCTACAAAGTATACCTGAATCAAAAGTGGGCGAAATAACACCAATGGGCGTGGCACTTCCTATACAAATAAAATACCTTAAGTGGCATATTTATCGAAATATGTGATCAATCATACTAAAATTTGGTGAGAGAGTGTTGCTTATGGAAAGATATTTCTGGATAAGAATCGGACCTTATTACACCAGTGGGTGTGTTACCGCTCTAAATTTTAAGACTAATTTGCGGCATATATCGCAAACAATACTACCTATTGGGCTAAGACTTGGTATGTTAATGACGAATATAATTTAGTAAACTAAAAGTAGGCGGAATTTGAGAAGTGGGCGTGGCACATTTCAATTTCTTAGTTTTTATTCGTTTTGTTTCAACATTTTCCATATTATTTTGATTTTATCAACCTTTTAATGCTTTGCCCAGCATTGGGACAGGGTCGGGAAAGCGGCAACAATTGCACGCTGTCAAAAAAAAACCTTCGGAAAATCGTTTGAGTGAACACAATTGCGGCGGATGACTGCTTTTCACAACTGAGGCTACTATGGTTTTTGCTTCCACTCCTTCGATCTCCACTTTACCTAAACAAGCTATTTCCTTAAAAAAGAAAGTCTAATAAGAAATTAAATAAAAATCTGGGTAATGTGGGGAGGGTGGGCGGTGCGGCCGTCAGTCGTGACAAAACTCACGTGGATTGCTCTCTAAATACCTCTTCACCCACTCCCAATTTTCCCGCTATAATATCTAGTAGCAATCTTCCATCTCCTTCCTCCACTATAAATAATCCTCTGTCAATTTCGGCTAATCCGTGGGTGGATGTTGCGATTGATAGCTCTGTGCCTCCGGTTTCCCTGCAGGCATTACCAAGGTTAAAATCGATTTTTATTTCACGACTTCATTCCAACACTACCTCTGACAGCGTTAAAAATTTTGTCAGACAAAATCAAATTTTTCCTGCCGACGCCTTCGTTTCTTGCAGGAAACTCGGTAATAAACCAACTCATGCGTCTTTTAAAATAACAGTGGCATCTTCTCATGTTTCTGCCATTCTTAAATCTAAAGCATGGGTGGATAATATCTATATTTCAGAATTTAAATCGAAAAAAAATGATAAAACTGCACGTTCCAATTCAAAAAACTGAAACGGATATCCCTTTACTATCAAAATGTAAGGGGTTTGCGTTCCAAGACACAAGATATCTTTTTATCAACTCAGAATTTCTCTGAGGATATTATCGTGTTTACCGAAACTTGGTTAAATAACAGTTTTCTCAATATGGAACTTTTTGATAATAGTTTCCAAGTTTTCAGAAGAGACAGACACTTGGAAGATATTTCTTCTGTTGGTGGAGGCGTCTTAATAGCTATAAAAAATCATTTAGCCAGTTCATTAGTTGAAATTGCCTGTGCATCTAATATTGAACTGTTATGTGTTAAGGTTACACATTGTAACTATAATTTATACATTCTTAACACTTATGTTCCTCCAAATAGTAGCGCAGATGTCTTCGAATGTCTTTCGATGGCCGTAGAATATATTATTAATGAACTATACACTAATGACGACATTTTGTTGTTAGGTGACTTTAATCTGCCTGACCTAAAATGGACTCCGGACGATGGTACATATTTTTATGCATCTTGTCCAATAACTCGACAAAAACAAATTTTTGTTGACGAAATTCTTTCAAATTTACAACAAGTAAGTTGTATAACTAATTGCCATGGACGACAACTTGACTTAGTCTTGGTTACAAATAGTAGCAATGTTGTTGTAAGAAATGCTATCCATGCTCTGTCTACGGTAGATTCCTATCATCCACCTTTGAGTATTGTGTACCAATCTGACAATGAAAATTTGACTAATGCATGTTCATCCATTAATATTTACGAATTCAATTTTAAGAAAGCTGACTTTTTAAAATTGAATGAAATTTTAGGAAATAAATTAGACGACTTACTCATTTTTTTTAATAACAATACATTTGATGATTGCATTAAGTTTTTCTATGGTGAACTTTTTTCATACCATAATTCCTCATACCCCTGGTATACAAAGGATTTGAAAAAAGTTCGCAATGGCCGTAATAGGACATGGAATAAATACGCTTGTAGCCAGGACCGTAATGACCTTGTTGCTTATCAGCGACTGTTTCTTGAATTTAAAGATATGTCAGCTTTGGTTTATTCTGAATATTTGAATAAAATTAGGCTGAATATTCTTCATGACCCCAAGAATTTTTGGGGTTTTATTAATTCTATTGCGGATGTACTTTATCTGCATCAACTTGTAACTGGGTCTCTTGCTGCACCAGAGCTTCTTAACTATATACATTTTAATAGTAATCGGAGGAGTACTCTTATCAGTTATTTTACCAACCGGTTAGTAGAACTAATTATATGGCTACAGCTCCTTTTAATCGCATGACAACTCTTATTAATAATTGCGAAGTTTATAACATTAGCTTGTCAAAAGGTCAACTCAAGCTTAGACTGAAAACTAACTGTAGCTAAATTTGTAGCTTAATGATGGTGTGAATTTTTTTGTTTGTGTTGTCCGAGCCCCACAGCATGCTGTGTAAATTTTTTCTAACATTTATGCCTTGGACCACGTAAATTTATACATATAATTATTTTAATATCTATATGTCTATTTTTACATGGTGGTGGGTATGTTGAGAAAGTGCGATAAAGCTAAGAAAAAATTATAAAATAAATAACGGGTCGGTAGGTTAAAAGTCGTACGCGGCAAATCTGTTCAATTTCACATCATCAAGTATGGTATAATTTTTGAAGCATAACTTTTCCAATATATCCCATATGTATATGTTTGAGTTTTTCAACATCTTTCATTTTTCTTCATTATTTTCTATATTTTTAAGACTTTTTCAGCGATTTTGAATTGTTTCATCATTTCTCAACCTCTTTCAACTAATTTGAGTTTTTCAACCGCTTTCAACTTTTTTCGACATTTTCATATTATTTCGAAAATTTTATGCTTTTTTCAATTTCTTTCAGTTTTCTTCAATGGTTTCCATATTTTTTCGACTTTTTCAGTTTGTTACAACTGTTTCAACATTTTTCAACCTATTTAACATTTCACATTTTTTTCGACTTATTCAACCTCTTCAACATCTTTTAACATTTATTTAAAAATGACTTTCAGTGCAGTGTAGGGTATGTGAGTTTCGGCCTGGCCGAAGATAACGTTTTAACTTGTTAATTTATTCTTTTGTTCACTGTGTCTAAAATATTTTGCGTAAGTAACGCAGGACAATCTATTTCTTAAAATTTTCTCATAATTTAATGCAAGTTTTTCCTTTTTTGATAGGGTCGCTCTGTATTTTCGATATTGGTAAAAACCAAGTTTTGACTTAGAGCGCTCTTAATTACACTAATTTACAAAATGATTTTTTTTGTTTGTTCCTTTGATGAGAGCTTACTTTTCTTATGTGCTTTTTCTTGCTGATTTTAAAAATGAAAACGTAAATTTTTTGAATGCTACATCGACCTTTTTTCACTTTAAAATATATATCTTGTGCTAGAAATTTCTAATTTCCTTTTTCTTAGTGTCAAATTAAAGATAATCAAATGGCTATCAAGCATGAATATGTAATTACATATTTCACTGAATAAGCTGCTCAGAAGATATCGATGAAAATATTTCAGATTTTAGAAAAAAAACAAGTTTTATATTTGATTCTGTGGCCACGAAAAAATCGAAATAAAATAAATAAAAAAATCTTTTACCCCATGAACTTTAATCTGATACTTTTACGCAAAAATTAAGACATACCAGAAGCAAATCGACTGTAAAATGACAACGTTAGGAGCGATTGAATGAATGAATCCAAATCCCAAATTTCTGAATATATTAATTTTTCCGACGATTTGTTGAGTCTAATCGTTACAAAAAAAAAGTTTGTTTTGTTCCTTTGATGAGAGGTTATTTTTCTTATGTGCTTTTTCCCGCTGAATTCGGAAATGATTATTATTAAGCACACGACTATTATTATGCACCTTTTCGTTTAACCTTAAATATCTTGAAAATGGGATAATTTTTTTCGCAGCACATCAATGTATTAAGACTGCGGCCTGGATGACCTGAAGCATGTTGGTATAGGTCAGCTATCAAGTTTTATTAAGAGATCTGGTTGGTTCAACGAGAGGGTATAGTGAGACACCCTGTGGTATCACAATGGATCATTTTTGGTCTAAGTGAGTCAGTTCGCAACTGACTGCCATTCCTACCTAACCTAACCTAACCTAACCTAACCTAAGACTGCGGCGCCTGGAGTTAAAATCTATCAACGGTCCAAATATAACATTGGTGTCTAAAAAGACTGTGATTCATTAAATAAGGTAAAATATTTGGTGGTATCAAAGGGGCCTTCAGTAGGCTTTTATGATCTGTAATACATACATATATGTATGTACATATGTACATAATAAAATTATATATTTTATCTACATGTATGTATGTGTGTCAATTTTTTTGGCTCTACTATGCTATCATATATTTTCGTTCAACGCAATATCAAATCATTTAGCGGGTTGGCTTTTGGTTTTTTTTATTTTTCGTTTCACGTACATTATTAAATTAAATTTGGTATTTAAATGAAGATTCTGTAAAACTATCATAATAAACAGAAAAAAATTTCACAGACTCTTTGTCAACATTTTGCTGTTAAAGTTTATCGGCCCAAAGGAATCACGACATTTCCTTCACGTCACACAAAAGTTGATTTCTATTATTTATTCAATTTAGTTATTCAGTTAAATCAGCCAAAAAGTATTCGGTATTCAGCAAATTAGTTTGACCTTTTGACTGTATTTTAAGTTAAACTTTGTAGTAACTTAATGACATAAATACAAAACAATAGGTGAGAGTGGCAGTTAAAAGATAAATAAAATCGAATAGAAGAAATGAATGAGCATGTGATATTGAGAGTGATATTTTTTACATCTTCAAGTCGATTTGACATTTACGTAATACAATAAGAAAACAAAAATGTGCGCTAACTGCGTCGTTTGGTGCCTGGTACTACCACCACAGTTATCTTGAATTGCAAATTTTTTTGCACGCTATAATCGGAATATTGTGTTAACTATTCCTCCACATTTATAATACACAGCAGGGACGTGATCGTTATAAAAATATCAAGAATGAATAGGCTTGATGTTTGTAGGTACATAAGTACTTAGATATGCACGTACGTTATATTTTTTACATCATCTTGAGGTCAATTTTTCCAAGGCTTGTCTCAAATAAATATTGAATCGTTTGCTTTGTGGAGTAGAAAGGAAGATTTAGTATAGAAGAACAAAAGTTTTAACTTTAACCTATGCAGTACTAAATTTTATCAAACAAAACAGAAGTGCAGGTCTATCCGATTGTGTTTTTTTTTTTATTTCTTTTGAGTTAATTGCATAGGGTAATTTGGTTTCAGCGTTGCCGCAGCTCTTCTTATCTTATTCCACTGATTAATGATTTAGTACGTTAGCTTATTCGTAACCGCAGTCACAAACGTGTTCTCAAATTTGTAGTTTTGAAATTTGGTGCAATATTTGTATGTAGGCATGTATATATGAATGTATTACAAGAAAAATCAACTAACAAGATTACGTTAAATACTGGTATGTATTACGTCTTTTATTCTTCAGCTTTTTATTAATCGTACATTTGTTAAGTATGAAGAAATAACACGTGCATTAGAATGGGCCGAAAAACCCCTTTTTGGATATCAATTTGTGAATCAAATTACGTGGTTTGAATCAGAGCTTGAAATAAACTTTTATAAAAGTTTTTTTTTAGGTAAAAGTAAACATTAAACTTTTATTTTTGTGAAATAAAAGTAAAAGTTTCCTTAAAACTTTTATATCCGAAAATAAAAGTAAAAGCTTTTTTTAACTTTTATTTCAAAAAGTCAAAAAAAACTTTTAAAAAAAACTTTTATTTATAAAAGTAAAAATAAGTAAAAAAAAGTTTTTTTTAAAAGTTTTTTTTAACTTATATTTTTAACAGTCACATGCAAAGAGTTTTTTTTTGACTTTTATTTTTCAAAAGGCGAAAATAAAAGTTTTTTTTTGTATGAAAGAACGAGGAAAATCCAAAAAAAAATATCTAGGATCACTAAGCAAAAAATTTCAAAGGAGAAAACTTAGGATTATTGATAATAAAGTCCAAAGGAAAATACTTAAGATGTTTCTGAAAAGAAAGAAATTTATGATAATTATGCACTTATAATTTTTAGAAAAATTGTGCTTAACGCATCAATGGGAAAAGGCCGAAAATGGATTTTGGAAGTGACAAGTGAGGTCCCCGACCCTCCTAAATGGGATTTTTGGACCCATTTTTCGAAAAAAATTTTATTGCACGAATCGATGGGAAAAGACCGAAAATAAATTTTGGAAGTGACAAGTGAGGTCCGCGACCCTCCTAAATGGGTTTTTTGGACCCATTTTTCGAAAAAAATTTTATTGCACGAATCGATGGGAAAAGACCGAAAATAGATTTTGGAAGTGACAAGTGAGGTCCGCGACCCTCCTAAATGGGATTTTTGGACCCATTTTTCGAAAAAAATTTTATTGCACGAATCGATGGGAAAAGGGCGAAAATGGATTTTGGAAGTGACAAGTGAGGTCCCCGACCCTCCTTAATGGGATTTTTGGACCAATTTTTCGAAAAAAAATTTTATAACACGAGATATATTTTTTTCGAAAAATGGGTCCAAAAACCCTTTTAGGATGGTCGGGGACCTCACTTGTCACTTCCAAAATCCATTTTCGGCTTTTTCCCATCGATTCGTGCAATAAAATTTTTTTCGAAAAATGGGTCCAAAAATCCCATTTAGGAGGGTCGCGGACCTCACTTGTCACTTCCAAAATCCATTTTCGGTCTTTTCCCATCGATTCGTGCAATAAAATTTTTTTCGAAAAATGGGTCCAAAAAACCCATTTAGGAGGGTCGCGGACCTCACTTGTCACTTCCAAAATCCATTTTCGGTCTTTTCCCATCGATTCGTGCAATAAAATTTTTTTCGAAAAATGGGTCCAAAAATCCCATTTAGGAGGGTCGGGGACCTCACTTGTCACTTCCAAAATCCATTTTCGGCCTTTTCCCATCGATTCGTGCAATAAATTTTTTTTCGAAAAATGGGTCCAAAAAACCCATTTAGGAGGGTCGCGGACCTCACTTGTCACTTCCAAAATCCATTTTCGGTCTTTTCCCATCGATTCATGTAATAGAATTTTTTTCCATAAATGGGTCCAAAAATCCCATTTAGGAGGGTCGGGGACCTCACTTGTCACTTCCAAAATCCATTTTCGGCCTTTTCCCATTGATGCGTTAAGCACAATTTTTCTAAAAATTATAAGTGCATAATTATCATAAATTTCTTTCTTTTAAGAAACATCTTAAGTATTTTCCATTGGACTTTATTATCAATAATCCTAAGTTTTCTCCTTTGAAATTTTTTGCTTAGTGATCCAAGATATTTTTTTTTGGATTTTCCTCGTTCTTTCATACAAAAAAAACTTTTATTTTCGCCTTTTGAAAAATAAAAGTCAAAAAAAAACTCTTTGCATGTGACTGTTAAAAATATAAGTTAAAAAAAACTTTTAAAAAAAACTTTTATTAATAAAAGTTTTTTTTAAAAGTTTTTCAGAAAAACTCTTATGAAAAAGTTTTTTATAAAAGTTTTTTGAAAAAACTTTTATGTAAAAACTTTTTGAAAAAGTTTTTTGGAAAAACTTTTATTCAATAAAAGTTTTTGAAGAAAGTTTATAAAAACTTTTATAACAAAAAAGTTTTAAGAAACTTTTATTTTGAAAACTTTTTGAATAAAAGTATAAAAGTTTCAAGGTCTGGTTTGAATAAGGCGCATTACTGCTAAAACATTTTTTCCTTTCAAAATTTCAGAGAAACTGGTAAGTTTTTCCTAAACAGATTTCTTTAAGCTCCAAGGTAAGGAAACATTTTATGTACAACATTAATGATTTAAGTATCCCAAAAGTTGAAATAAGTTAAAATTTCGCATTTTCACAAATAAAATTTAAAAAAAAAATTGATTGCCTGTAATAAGGATTACCAACTTTTCCGATGCTAACTTTTGGGAATTGCTTTAGTTTCATTTTAGCTATGTCCATATACGTATGAGTAACGTGATTTACTTTTTTGGAGCAAAAAGAAATGCAAGCCGTAGTGAAAACTAGTTAAGGTGTTATCTTCGGCTAGGCCGAAACTCACATATCCTACACCGCATTGAAAGTATAGTCGTGTTCGAAATTATAAGAACAGCTTAGATAAAAACTGAAATCGTCGTACAAAATTTTTACATAATATTTTATAGTATCGATTTTTATAGTAATAACTAATCACATATTAAGGTTTTAAAAAATGGAAAAAATTGGTGACCAAATCAATACCTGTTTTATTGTACTGGTAATTTTGTTGTATTAAGTCCAAAATGAGCTGTACGCAAAAATAAGAACAAGTATGAAAAATATACAATACTCAATTTTTATGTTTATTAAATACACTCTCATGGCAGGACTTGTCGCCAAATTGGTGTTTTGGCGTTGGAAAATATCCTTAGGCGACTAGTCGCCAAACGGCGATTTCAAATTTCTCTAGTTGCAATGCAAAAGGAGACAAAATGTGAAAATGTTATCGTTGCCTAACAGCAACGCGTCTTTAGTTTCATAAATATTAGAAAATGCATGAGCGTTCCCATGTTGGTCGCATTTCGCCGAATTCGGATTCATTTTCCCATTCCTAACATTTGGTGCACAAATTTTGAGCCTTCAGACAACATGCTCAGGTTGTTAAATTCTAAAATCTACGAAAAGACCTCAGAATTTGTCTATTGAAAATTGGTCAGAATGAATACTCAAACCTTTATAAAAAGTGGTTCGGTTTTCGGTTCGGATGAAACATTTGTGGAAAATTTCGGTTCGGTTAATAATTCAGTTAATTAGTAAAAAAAAGCTTTTTTCCGGTTCAGAACCGGTTCGGCTCAAAACCGGTTCACGTCCCTGCCTGCAAGTTCAGTTTAGAAGACGCTATCAACTTTTTTGATGATGGCAATTTCAAAAAAAAAACAATTTTAATTTCGTGTAGACGCATTCAGCATTAGATATTTGATTTACTGAAAAAAATTTCTAATATATTCCTTATGTATTTAACGCCTTACATTTATTTTTTCCTCTCAAAAAATGTTGCTTCTTTTATTTCAGTTATAATTGACTAAGTATTGTCAATTATTTCGCAGAAGCCGGACTCTGCAAGCGTTTTTTTCATAATTTTAAAAATCGAACCTAACAATAAATTTAGCCTACCAAACCTGAAGTTTTTATACCCTACACTGAGGGTATATTCACTATGTCTCTCCATTTATAACACCTCGAAGGGGGCGTGGCAGGTATGAAAAGTATATATATTCTTGATCAGCGTCATCACCTGAGTCGATTTAGCGATGTCCGTCTGTCTGTCTGTCTGTCCGTTGAAATCAGGCTTACGGGAAAGCTAATTGAATGAAACTTTCACACACAGGTCACATCTTCTTGCAGGCATCTTGCTATTGAAAATGGGCGAAATCGGTTGACGGACACGCCTACCGCCCATACTCTATGTAAATTTACCCACGCCAATTTTGAAAAAAGTTGCAGCAATTTTTATGAAACTTGGTGATTTGGTGCACATGTGAACCAAATTAAGATAAGGCTGGGTTTCAAGTTTCCAAAGCGTCGTACAGGGGCGTGGCACAGCCCTAAATTTTATAATTTAAACCACCATATATTGTAAGCCGTTCAATATTGTAAGCCGTTCAAGATATTGCGATGAAATTTGGTAAACGGATACATATCACATATATCTTGAATTTAGATAAAAGTGGGCGGAATCGAGAAAATGGGCGTGTCACTTTTCAACTGTTAAAAATTTTGATTCCGTATACCTCAGAATTGGCACAAACGATTTCCATAAAAATTTTGGGGATGATGCCACTGAAAGCAGTCATCAATACAATCTCAGCTATTTTACTGAAAAAACTTGCTCAAGGGCGTGGCACCGCCCACAATATTTATAAACGTTATATAAAGAGAACTAACAACGTAATCGTGATGAAATTTATTGAGGTAGATATACTTTCTATAAGGTCTCTTATAACAAAAATTTGGTTCAATAGTACCTTTGGGCGTGGCACCTCCCATATAAGCAAAAAACGTTTATTGTTATAGATAGTGTGCTATGAGAGTAATCTTCATACAATTTGGTGTATCAAAATTGGCTGAAATAGCACCAGTGGGCGTGGCACCTCCCATACAAGTAAAATACGGTAAGTGGCACATTTATCGAAATATGTGAGCAATCATACTAAAATTTGGTGTAAGAGGTTTGCTTATGGAAAGCTATTTCTGGATCAAAACTGGGCTGGATTGTACCAGTGGGTGTGTCACCGCCCTAAATTTTAAATTTAACTGCGGCACATATCGCAAACTATACAAGCTATTGTGCTGAAATTTAATATGAGGATGTCGATCACGAATATAGTTTATTGAACCAAAAGTGGGCGGAATTGGACAAGTGGGCGTGGCATATTTCTAATTTTTCATTTCTATTCGATTTTTTTCAACATTTTCCTTATTCTTTCGACTTTTTCAACCCTGCAACTTTTTCCAATATATCCTATATGTATGTATTTGTTCGACTTTTTCAACTTTCTTCATTAGTTTCGTTATTTTTTCGACTTTTTCATCCATTTTGAATTGTTTCAAGTTGTTTCAACTTTTTTAGAGTTTTTCAACCTCTCTCAACTTTTTTCAACATTTTGCATATACTTTCGACTTTTTCAACATTTTTCAACCTCTGTCAACCTTTCTAACATTTCACATTTTTTTCGACTTATTCAACCTCTTCAACGCCTTTTTAACATTTATTTAAAATGTACTTTCAGCGCAGTGTAGGGTATGTGAGTTTCGAACTGGCTGAAGATAACACCTTAACTTGTTTATTTTCAATTTAGAAATTGAAATCTTACGATTGATCTATCCTATGTTAAGCTACATTATATTTTTGCTAGGTTTGAATTTAGAAATTGGAAAAGTAAGACCACAGGTTCGGTAGGTTAGGTTAATAAATGCTTGTTTTGAATTTGAAGATTGGGAATTTTAGTTTCAAATCCTCAGTTTCACTACGTTACATCAATTGCTAAAATTCAATTTGCTAATTCGAAATGAAAAACTGTTGTTTTTTAATGTTTTTATCAATTTTTATTTGGCGACTTCAAATTTAAGCATGTCTATTTGTGGCGATTTTTGGCGACTTAAGCGCCAAATATTAGCCTATAGCCTATCTCATGGCATTATATTCAATATGAAGTGGCTCCCCCAGGATTTTAGACTACTTTGGCAGACCTGGACTTCGTTGAAGGGCTTGGCATCTGGAGAGTGATATATTTGCCCAAGTATTTTTTGCTTCTTGCCACAACTCTTCAGAATTTTTGGGTCTGGCGTCTTTTATTCCATTCTTAACATACATCCAAAGATGTTCTATTGGATTAAGGTCCGGCGATTGTGCCGGCCACTTCATAACACTCTTATTATGGGTCTTAAACCACTCTCTTGCTTTCTTTGAGGTAAGCTTCGAATCATCATCTTGCCTAACGATCTCCCGTTCGACATTTCCTCTTCAGCGTAAGGCAACATTACGGTTTCTAGTATATCTTCAACATAGTAACTGGCATTCATAGTGCCAACTATCATAGTTAGAGGTCCAACGCCATTCCACGAAAAACATTCACACAGCATCAGCTTGAAGCCTTCATGCTTAATAGTCTTAGCAGTGAACTTCGCATTGAATTCTTGCTTAGGAGGACGTTTTACGTATTGTTTTTCTCTACCGTGGTCGAATTGTACAACTTTTGTCTCATCTGTTCATAATCAGTATGTTGCGCCAAACGGTCTGAGTTTCCTTCAAAAATAATCTGGAGCTGAAGTCTCCATTTCAAATGCACACGTTTCAACAAAGGTACATTCTTAGAGCTTCGTGGCTTCAGATTAAAGGCGATTCATCGTTTTCTTATGGTAGAAGAGCTATTGGAATTGGATTATCTATAGCTTACGATATGGTTTCTTCTTGCGAGTTCAAGTCTTTCTTTATCTTATGTTTTTTATTTCAATTTTAGCTTTAACTATGGAAAATTATTCTTAAAATTTCTAATTATTTTGCAAAAAAACTATTCTATACAATGCAAATTCTATTTTGTTGTGTCAAATGCAAAAAACTAACGAAGAATAAAAAAAGAATAAGTGTCATTGACAATTACCGATCTATGCTCGAACATTAATGTATGTAATGCTGTAATAACTCGACCAATCAACCAAACTTGCGGTGGCAAGTTATCTTCATGTACGATAACTGGCGTGCCTGTTGTTAGATTATCTTTTTCCTTTGTCCATCGATTGCGTTGCATTAATTCGTTTAAATACTCTTCGGACCATTTTTTTCAGAAAATTTGTTTGACTGCTGCAATTCGTCTCCATCTCTCTAAGTATGATAATTCACGACATTCAATACGTGGCTCAGTGATCGAGTTCAAGGGACCACCAGTCAAGAAATTTCCGGAAGCTAAAGCTTCACAATCGTTGGCATCATTTGACATAGACGAAATAGGCCTGGAATTCATTATGGCTTCTACTTCTACTAGCGCCGTAGCTAGTTCTTCGTAGCTTAGCTTGGCATACTTTAAAGTGCGATAAAAAAGATTCTTGGCAGATTTAACGGCAGACTCCCAAATACCGCCGAAGTGCGGTGCCCAAGGAGGTATAAAATGAAATGTTATTAGTTTATTAGAACAAAAATTGAATACGTCATTCTGATAATTCTTGTTGGTGAATGCTCTTTTCAGATCTTCAAGTATCGAGTTTGCCCCCACAAAATTGGTGGCATTGTTGCAAAAAATATCAGTAGGCTGTCCTCTACGACCAATGAATTGTTTGAGCGTAGCAATGAAAGAGCTAGCCGTTAAATCAGAAACTGGTTCTATGTGAGCTGCCTTGGTGGTAAAGCAGATGAATATAGCAATGTAACATTTATACGGCTGTTTCCCTCAAATTTTTAGATAAGTGTGAACTGGTCCACAAAAATCGACACCGCACCGTTGAAAAGGTCTGCTGGGAATAACACGTTCTTCAGGAAGGTCTCCCATTATTTGTTCTAAAAGCTTAGGTTTATATCGGATACAACTTATGCATGTTCCAACAATTTTTCTTGCCAAAGCCCTGATGTTGATGATCCAAAAACTATGCCGAATGAATGCCATTAAAGCTTTAGGTCCATCATAATAATTTGTTACATGTAGGTGTCTGGCTATGACTTCTACGAATTTGCAATGTCGAGGTAACAAAAATGGATGTTTTCTCTCTTCAGGTATGTTTGCGTGAGCCAGTCGGCCTCCAACGCGTAGTAATGGAAATCCATTTATTGTTTGTATGAAAAGAATAAACGTCAATACTATTTTTGATGCAATTAATTTCTGTCATAAAAAATTGATTTTGAATGTTCCAGATTATACAATACTCGTACAATGAATTTTGTAGTTCATTGGATGTAAAAGTTGGTTGAATAGAAATGTTATTCTTTTTCAAACGATTTTAAAATCTGAACATCCAACTTACAACTCGCAATAGTTGTGCATGGAAAAGCCTCGCGAAACGATGTCAGCTGGGTTACTGGTAGTGGGTACGTGCCTCCAGTAGCAGTTGGTAGTGGCTTCCTGTATTTACGAAATTCGGTTACCTACGAAAGTTGTCAACGTTGATGAGTGAAGCTACAGCCAGTGCAAAACTACAGATGAATCTGTCCACAGATAAACAGTGAGGTCAAAATTTTCAAATAGAGGTAATACTTTTTGGTACAATTGTGCAAGCAGATGTGCTCCGCAGAGTTCTAATTGAGGAAGTGTCCTCTTTTTTAACGGTGCAACTCGACACTTTGCTGTTAACAGATTAACAAAAACATGCCCGTGCTCATCACAAACTCGCACATAAATACAGTTACCATACACTCGAATCGATGCGTCACTGAACCCGTGTAGTTGAATGCTATTTGTTGGTGTTCACAGTACGTAACGAGGGATTTTATTCAAGTGCAAATTTTCAAGATCGACGAGAAGTTTTTGAAAAGATTCTCTAATTTGTGCGGGAACTTCGGTGTCCCAGTGAATTTTCATAAGCAATAAATCTTGCAGTAAGACTCTTGGTTTGATGACGAAAGCGACAAAATAGAACGTTTTGTAAAAGCAGTGTAAGCTTTCTTTGGGTTGTACGAGAACATGAATTATGTCCAATTTAGTTTGTTGAAGATCATCAATATTGTTAGCTCCAGTCAGCATGTCGTCGACGTAAAAGTGATTTTTTAAGACATACAGCCGTGCTGCCATTTACACTTGATTTTGCGATTTGCGTTTTTATACAAATCGTACGATTTAATTTTTAGGTGCTCCGAAATTCGTAAATTTTAGTTATCGATATGTTTCAATTTCACTTTGTTTTTGACAAGATAAAACAGCTGTTCTGGTTGTTTAAACAAATTTAAAAGAATCAAAAAATGCCATTTATTTTTCAATTGCTTGTTTTGAAGCAAAAAGAAGACAGAAACTTCTTGAATTAAGAAGAATGAAGCATCTACGGTCGAAGGCAAATGCATTTAACATGTCAGACGAAATGTGAGTTGCAATCATAGGCCTAAAGTGGGCTGTTTATTAACAACGTATTTTGTAGATTCATAAAATCATTCCGAGTGGAGAAAGACACAAATGCAACTCTGTCAGACATATCGATAGTTTCATTCATTAATTTCACTTATCACTCAAAAGCAAATCGCAGCGGTGGGCACAAAAATATAACAAAAGAGGAAAACAACAACACCAAGCAACAACAAACGAAATTTTAAAGTTTTTTTACTTTCATTTCCAAAATTGCCATTAGCACAAAAAAAACAAATTACACTACAAACAAAAACAATTGCTACATTCGTTAAGACACAATGCGGCGCCGTCATTTATGCCTTTGTGTTTTGTTTTTGTTTTCATTTGAGTCAAGTCAAGTTTCATCAAGTCAAGCCTCGATAGCGTTGAAATTCTACGAATTTTGTGCCTCGATAGCGTTGAAATTCTGCGAATTTTGTGCCTCGATAGCGTTGAAATTCTGGGATAACGGTTAGAGCAATGTGAGGAAATTGAGGCACTAAGTGCCCTTCACTGATTTAAAGAATCAAATAAATCTGAATTTGATTTTTGAGTACGCCAAAATTATTTTAAGACATTACAGAAGAACATAAAAACAATTTTGATTTTAGTCAGTTCTTTATTTATACGAAAATGGCAATTTACTATTCATTTCACCGACTCAACAGCAACCGATTTGAAACCGGAAAAATTTTGTTATTTACGAATATCGGAAAACGTACATTTGCGATTTGAAAAGTAAATCACAATATTTTTGCGTTTCCGAAAATGGGAGCACGGTTGATAAGCTGCTTTTTCGAATTTTTTGTCCCACTTATCTGCAAGAAATTTCAAACTACGTGTAGCAAAAAAGGGGATGCAGACATACCATATGTGATCGTATTAAGTTGGTAAGTGTTGATTGGTGCGTCTTCACTTTCCCTCCAAAGGATCTGCTGAAATTGTCTGTGGGTATGATGCACCAATACCATTCTACACATTTTCTTTATATCTCCAGTCAGAGCAAATTTGTATCAGTTGTATTTGGCTCAAAAGGCGTTTGATTTTGAACAGTATCAAAATTGGAAATATCGATTACATTTAATTTTGACCCGTTAGAATCAGTATCAGTTGGTTCTGGTTGACCTGTCAAGGATTCTGGTTGATCTGCCCAAGATTCTGGTTGATCTACTAAAGGTTCTGGTTGATTTGCCAAAGAAAATTCTACAATGGCGGGGTCCTGGAGCGCACGCTCAATACTGACAATGGAAGCTGCAGAAAATCTAGGGGGTGAGTGAACAACTCGAGGTCTAGTTGCTGTAGCAAAGGACCGATTAGAACTCGACGTACCTGCGTCGTTAGTAAAGGGTCTACCTCGACCTCTATTTGGAGTTCCTTTGCTGTTGGTTCCTCGATTAGATCGAGTATGCATAATACATATAAAATTAAAAGAAATATCGGGTATAGTGCCACTAAAAAAAAATGCAAGGTCAGTGGGGAAAATATCAATAAAAAAAATTGTTGTAATTGTAAATAATTACAAATTATTGTTGTAAAGAAAAATTGTAAGGGCTGAAAAGGATGGATAACCTGTATGGAAAAACGTAAGAATGTTAGAAAAAACTTTTGACGAAATATTAACTAGGGGAGATGACAGTGCAGAGGTCCGTGATGCCGAACAATAATAATAATAATGTTTCGTTTTTCCTGCCAACGTCCACCCTGCCAGAACCACTACAACCAGCCTCGAACTCGAGCCGAGCCCCGCACAGCACGCAGCGCCGGTTGTAAAAGGTGTCCAGTTGCTGGGATTTGTGGGAGACTCCACTCGCCTTCGAGGCAAGATCCGAGCAGAGCGGCGACCACAGAAAAAACAAATGGATTTTAAAAAAAAAAATTTTAAAAATTTAAGTTACGACTACAAAAACTAAGTTTTTTGAACAATTCTTAATACAATGCTAAAACTTTTATTGTCGAGAAATATCGGGAAAATGACTTCTAACGATTTTTATCAGGAAACCTGTGACTTTTTTCAAGATCTTACAGTTGAACTTGCATTGCGCTTGTTCTGGCGTTTTCGATGACATAGTTCATAATAACTGGACGGATTGAAATATTTGAATTACACTAGCTTACAAATACAGTGGAATCCCGATAATTCGTACCACGTTAATTCAAAAATTTCAATAATTCGTAGCAAGCTGTTGATCCCTTGAAAAAATCGCTTTAATTCGTAAAAATTCCATACAGTTTGGTCCCCTCGATAATTGATTTTTTTTTTTGCAATAAAGCCTGTTTAATCTCTTATAAATCGTAATTGGATTTGACAACCTCTTATAATTCGTAAGTCAAAGCAAAATTCTATGGAACTGCAGTTTGAAAAAAAATATCAATCATAGTAGGCAACTAAGGCTGCGTTCATCATTTACTTTTTTTGATGGAATTTCTTGTGATTTTCGTGGTCAGTTTGTTCGTTGCTTAACCAGAGGTGTGTGAAAAAAAGAGTGTGGCGTGAAAATGGTAAACAAACGTACTTTATAAGTGTAGCAAAAGCAATATATGTATCATTTCAGCCATTGATAATGGAGCCAAAAAAAAGTTGATCGAATAAATCGAAACCTCGTTGAATCGAAAACCTCTGTAATTTGTAAAAAATTGCCGGTCCCTTGCGATTACGATTTATCGGGATTCCACTGTAATTAAAAAATTTCTGAACTTTGGGTGCCACTTTTCATTTCTCATGTAAAATCGGCTGCTGATTCCGAAAATCCAATTGTTTTTTTTTCTTTTACGCCGTTTTCAAGATATCGGTCATTTTCAGTTTTTGGATCAAAAAAAAAAGTGGTTCCACTTAATTACAAATATTTCAAGAGCTAATATGTATTTATATTTAAACGTTCTAAATCTACTACTAGCATTACCCTGTGCGCATCGCCTCACCTCAACCGTGGTGTAGATTCGATGTGCGGTCTGCATGAAAATCTGTTTCAAAAATACTTTTGTATGAAGACCACCCTTAGTATGCACTCAAAATAAAATTTTTACAACTTAAGCAGTGCCTCTTAATATAAAAACCACGTGATGTAAATTTCATGAGAATCGATTAAGCGGTCTTCGAGAAAATGATTTTTGTATGTGGGCAACCCTAAATAAAATTTTTGTAGCCTAAGCTATGCCTCTTAACATAAGAGCTACGTGGTGTAAATTCGGAGTGAATCGACTGACTTGTATTTTTTGTATGAGGGTCACCCTAAGTATGCACCCGCAATAAAATTTTTTGACCTTATATATGCCTCTTAATACAGAAGCCATGTGGTGTAAATTCCATGAGAATGGATCTGGCGGTTTTCGAGTAAATGATATTTACAAAATATTTTTGTGTGAGGGCCACCCTAAATAAAAGTTTTGTATCCTTAGCCTCCTAACATAAGAGCTACGTGGTGTAAATTCGGTGTGAATCGACTTACCTGGCTTTGTGGAAATGATATTTAAAAATATTTTTGTGTGAGAGTACCCTAAGTTTGCACCCTAAATAAAATGTTTACAATCTAATTGTGTGAGGGCCACCCTAAATAAAAGTTTTGTATCCTTAGCTATGCCTCTTAACATAAAAGCTACGTGGTGTGAATCGACTTACCAGTCTTTGTGAAAATGATATTTAAAAATATATTTGTATGAGGACCACCCTAAGTACGCACCCTAAATAAAATTTTTACCATCCAATCTGTGCCCCTTAACATAAAAGCCATACGGTGTAAATTTCATGAGAATCGATTTGACTGTCTTTGAGAAATCGCTATTTTTAAAATATTTGTGTATGAGGGCCACCCTAAATATGCACCCTAAAAAAAAGTTTTATAGCCTATGACACCCGCCTAATCGACACTAACATACTGTAAAAATTTCATCAAAATCGGCTGAATAGTTTCCGCGTGCATAAGAGACAAACAGACAGACAGACAGACAGACGGACAGACAAAAAATGAATTTTATATAATCTACTATTATTAAACGAGCTAAAATTGTATATTTATTTATATATGGCTGAACTTTATTTCGAAAACGGCTGCAGCGATTTTGATAAAACTTCGGGATTTCGTTCATATGTGAACAAAATTAAGATTGGACTAGGTTTAAAGTTTTTCAAGTTTCTAACAGGGGCGTGGCACAGCCCTAAATTTTAATTTTTATTTCGTGATAACTCGCAAACCATTCAAGGTATTGCAACGAAATTTGGTAGACGGATGCATATCATAAATATCTTAAATGCTACCTAAAGTGGGCGGAATCGGAACAGTGGGCGGAACAATAATTGAAAACTTTGATTCGATATTACTCGAAAACGGCACCGAGGATTTTCATAAAAATTTTAGAGTTAATACCGCTGAATGAGGTCATTATAACAAGCTATGCCACTGTACTGGCAAAACTCGTTGAAAGGAATGGCACAGCCCACAATATTTATAAACGTTATAATAAGAGAACTAACAACGCAATCGTTATGAAATTTGACATGTCAAATATACTGGCTATTGGGTATCTTGTAACCAAAAGTGGGCGAAACGGCACCTGTGGGCGTGGCACCTTCCATACAAGCGAAAACAGTTAAAAGCTACATTTATTGTTCTATGAGAGTAATATTTTTTAAATTTGGTATAGAGATGTCGGTTACGATAAGCTTTGAAACTAAATGGATTTCGATAGGATTGCATCAGTGGGCGTGGCACCTCCCCTACATGCAAAAAATGTTAAGTGTTATATTTAGTGTGCTATAGGCGTAATTTTTTTAAAATTTGGTGTAGAGATGTCGGTTACCATAAGCTTTGAAACTAAATGGATTTCGGCGGGATTGCATTTGCGGGCGTGGCACCTCCCATACAAGCAAAAAATGTTTAAGGCTACATTTAGTGTGCTCTTGGAGTCAAATTTTTTAAATTTGGTGTGGAGGTGTCGGTTACCATAAGCTTTGAAATTTAATGAAAATCGACGAGATATCAGTGAGTGTGGCACCTCCCATATAAGCAAAACACTTTAAATGTTATATTTAGTGTGCTATCAGAGTAATATTCTTTAAATTTGGTGTAGAGGTGTCGGTTACTTTAAGCTTTGAAATTATATGAATTTTGATGGGATTTCATTAGTGGGCGTGGCACCTCCCATACAAAATTATAACGTTGATGCCATATTTAGCAAACTGAAGGAGTGATCCTAATAAAATTTGGTCTGAATATATTCAGCCTCATTCAACGAGTTTTTCAACGTCTTTCAACTGCTTCATTATTTTTCAACCTCTTTCAACTTTTCTCAACGATTTTCTACATTTTTCAAATATTTTCAACGCTTTCAATATTTGATTGATTTTCTCAACTTCATTCAACTTTTTTCGAGTTTTTCAACTTCTTTCAACTGTTTCAACATTTTTCAACCTCTTTCAACTTTTCTCAACATTTTCCATATTTTTTCGAATTTTTCAACCTTATTCAACTTTTTTCGAGTTATTCAACCTCTTTCAACTGTTTCAACATTTTTCAACCTCTTTCAACTTTTTTCAACATTTTCCATATATTTTCGAATTTTTCAACCTTATTCAACTTTTTCCGAACTATTCAAACTCTTTCAACTTTTTCAACATTTTTCAGCCTTTTTTCAACACTTTTCATATTTTTCGAATTTTCCAACCTTATTCAATTTTTTTCGAGTTATTCAAACTCTTTCAACTTTTTCAATATTTTTCAACCTTTTCAACTTTTTTCAACACATTCCATATTTTTTGGACTTTTTCAACCACATTCAAGTTTTTTCGGCGTTTCAACCTTATTCATCTTTTTCCGAGACTTTCAACTTTTTTCGAGCTTTTCAATCTCTTTCAACGTTTTCAACATTTTAATATACTATCGAGTTTATCAAACTTTTTCACCTGCTTCAACCTCTCTCAATTTTTTTCAACATTTTTCATATTTTCGGCTTTTCAACCATATTCAAAATTTTTTAAATATTTCCGACATCTCATTCAATTGCATTACATTTTTTCGACGCATGGATATCAACGGCAGATATAGTGATGGAAGAGCATTCGTTACAAGGCTCTGCTTTGATGATAACACTCACTCAAGCTTTGAAAGGAGCAGCAGCGACTTGGTTGTCACAAGTTGCATTTCCGCAAATGTCTTGGAACGATTTTAAGGAGTTATTCATTTCCAGATATAGTTTTTCTGAAACTCCAGCTGCATTCTTGTTTCAACTCCAGAGCAGCAGACCACTGGATAATGAAAGCATAGTGTCTTATGCAGCAGGGCTGATGACTTCATTAATGTTAAAGATGGAAAAACTAACAGCAGAACAAATTGCAAATTCAACAGTATTAGCTCATATTGCAAAGTTTGAACCACGAATTCATCATCTTGCTTTCACTACCAACATTTCTACAAGAAATCAATTAACTCGAGAACTAAAAGCGATATCATTCTTAAAAAGGAAAGTTTCAACAATTGAACAAGAAGAAGGCAGTTTCAAGCGACAAAATATTGGTGATGGAAATTTAAAGTGTTACAACTGCGGCAAATTGGGACATAAAGCTGCAGTGCGTCGACTCTATGTAAAAAGAAATGCTCATCAGAATGTTACAATCAATAAACCTATAAGTAACAACTTTTCCACACCAAAGCCGACTAATATTACTTGTTTCCGTTGTCGAGAAATTGGTCACTACGCTTCACGATGTCCAGCTATATTAAAAGAAAGGGAATTGGGTAACAAATCAACTGGCTCCTCTGGTCGACGTGTTGATGTATGTGTATTAAGTACACCTTCAGGTATTTTGTGACAATCAGGTGAGCAACATTCATTTTGTTATGATTCAGGGGCAGAGTGCTCATTAATGAAGGAGTCATTTAGTTCCAAATTTTATGATAAACGATTTAATAATGTAGTTACAATGAGTGGCATTGGTCAAACAAGTGTAAATAGTACTTTACAAATGTTGACAATTGTAGAAATTGATAATATTAAATTACAAATACTTTTTCATGTTTTACCAGACAATTTTCTTAAATATGGCATTATGATTGGTTGTGAAGTTTTGACACAAAATATATGTGTGACAATGACTGCTAAAAGTTTGCAGTTTTGTAAGGTAGATTGCGCTAAAGTTAATGCATGTGAGGTTAAAAGCGCCGACTTCAATTTTAATGACATTGAAACTGACATTCCCATTGAGTTTAAACCTAAATTAATAAGAATTTTAAATAAATTCAAAGATAAATTTGTAGAAGGCACCCCTGGTAGTGTTTCCAACATGGACCCAATGCAAATTCGACTTAAAGATCCAAACAAAACAGTTTGCAGACGACCATATAGGTTAAGTATTGAAGAGCTTAAAGTTGTCAGTAGTAAAATTGACGAACTATTAAAAGCAAATATAATTCGACCTAGTTGTTCACCCTTTTCAAGTCCCATTTTGTTGGTTAAAAAGAAAGATGGATCAGATCGCATGTGTGTTGATTATAGGGAGCTTAATGACAACACAGTACCTGACAGATTTCCGTTGCCGTTGATATCGGATCAAATTAATAGACTTCATGGAAGTTTTTATTTCACAACATTAGATATGGCAAGTGGATACCACCAAATACCTGTCCATCCTGATGCAATTGAGAAGACAGCATTCGTAACCCCTGAGGGTCATTTTGAGTATCTGGCTATGCCATTTGGGTTACGAAATGCTCCTGCAGTGTTCCAACGTAGTGTTATTAAAGTTTTAGGTGATCTTGCTAACAATTATGTTGTGGTTTATATGGATGACATTCTTGTGCTAGGTACTAAAGACATCGATGAAAGCTTGAAAAGATTAGAAAATGTTTTAACCACGCTCTCAAAGGCTGTTTTTTCTCTTAATAGTAAAAAATGTCATTTTATGAAACAAAAAGTAGAATACTTAGGATTTGAAGTAAGCAGTGGTGAGATACGACCTAATCCGAAAAAAATTGAAGCATTAGTTGCTTTACCTCCACCACAGTCAGTAACACAGTTGCGTCAATTTATAGGATTGGCATCATATTTCCGATAATTCGTCCCAAAATTTTCTGAAATAATGGCTCCATTGTACAAGTTAACAAGTGTCAATTTTTCACATAGTGATTGGAAACCTTCCCATGAATTTATTAGACAAAAAATAGTTTCTGTACTTACAAGTTCCCCTATTCTCGTCATATTTGATCCAAATTTTCCTACCGAATTGCACACTGATGCGAGTTCTATTGGGTATGGCGCGGTTCTTATGCAGAAGAACAATAATAAACTTCATGTTGTTGCATATTTTAGTAAGAGAACTACAGCCGCAGAATCAAGATATCACTCCTATGAGTTAGAAACTCTTGCAGTTGTTAATGCAATCAAACACTTTAGGCACTATTTGCATGGTCGAAACTTTACGATAGTAACAGACTGCAACTCTCTGAAGTCATCTCGAACTAAATTAGATTTGACCCCCAGGGAACATAGATGGTGGGCTTTTCTTCAAGCATTTGACTTCGAAATAATTCATAGGAATGGAAATCAGATGTGCCATGTTGATTTCTTTTCAAGAAACCCATTGCCTGTAACGTCAGTACCAAATTTTTCTAAGGTAGAAAAGAAAGAGGTTAATTTCACGGATGTTTCTAAAAACTGGTTGCTAGCTGAACAGCAACGTGATACTGAAATCTTAAAGTTGATAATTGATTTTAAAGAAGAAAAACTTAACATTGATTTGTCTAAAACATATGAGCTACGCCTAGGGGTATTGCATCGTAAAATACAACGTAATGGCAAAACCAGATGCTTACCAATTCTTCCTAGAGCACTGAGATGTTCTTTAATAAACTCAACACATAAGTCATTAATGCACCTTGGTTGGGAGAAAACTCTTGAAAAATTATATGAAATGTATTGGTTTGAAAATATGGCAAAGTTTACAAAAAAATTAATTGAAAACTGTATTATATGCAGTACATCAAAATCACATTCTGGAAAAATTCAAGCAGAACTTCATCCAATACCTAAGGTTGCTATACCTTGGCATACAATACATGTAGATGCGACTGGAAAGTTAAGTGGAAAAAACGATAAGAAAGAGTATGTTTTTGTATTTATTGATGCATTCACAAAATTTGTGACATTACATCATACATTACATATCGATACTTCTAGCAGCATTTCAGCTTTAAAAAAATGTGTTTCACTGTTTGGTGCACCTGTTCGTATCATAGCTGATCAGGGAAGGTGTTTTGCTAGTTCTGAATTCCGTGAATTTTGTAAAATACATGACATTAATCTTCATTTGATAGCAACCGGTAGTGCGCGTGCCAATGGACAAGTTGAGCGAGTAATGAGCACGCTAAAGAACATGTTAACAGCTGTTGAAACTAGTAAGGATTATTCATGGCAGGATGCATTGCCTGATGTACAATTAGCTCTAAATTGTACTATTAATCGCGTTACAAAATCTAGTCCCCTCGAGTTGTTGATAGGTAAAGTTGCTAGACCTCTAGATCTTATGTTGTTAGATGAAAATGAAGAAAACGTTAATATTGACGAAGTAAGACAAAATGCCACAACTAATATGAAAAATAATGCTAGCTATGAAAAAATTAAATTTGACCAAAGTAAAGCCAAAATTAATAAGTTTGCCCTTGGCGACTTTGTTTTGCTTCAAAATGAGGAACGAAATCAAACAAAACTTGATACAAAGTATAAAGGCCCATTTAAGATAGTTGAAATTTTAGATGGAGACAGATATGTTCTCTCGAATGCTAACTCCAAAAGATCTTATAAATACGTTCATGACCGTTTACGCAAATTGCCTGATGGTGAAGTTGGCTTAGACATTGTTGATGTTGAATAAGAATGGAATTGTTTTTATGATTTATGTGATTTATTTTATTTAACTGAATGCATGTTGCTAGTTTATTATCAAAGATTTGTAATATGGAGTGAAAATTTAAAAAATATTATAAGTGGTATACATTAACACTGGATGGAAGTGGTTAATGAAAGCGAGTTTGAATTGCTTATGTTAACACTGGATGGAAGTGGTTAATGAAAGTGAGTTTGAATTGTTTGTGTTAATGCTGGATGGAAGCAATTAAGTGTGTTTCTCTAACGCTGGTTAAGCGTTAGAATGATGGTCGGTTATTCTAGAAGAAACTGTAAGTTATTGTAAAGAGCATCACACGGGGACGTGTGATATGCCAGAATGGCCGTATTAAGAAATATAATGAATTTGTTTTGTTTGTTTGTTTTTAATAATTTAAGTTGTGTATTTCAGAGATCAGTTCCAATCGACATTTTTGTAATTTAATTTTAAATGTATTTGATTAACTTAACGTTATAACATGCTTTAAAGCGTTTTATAAATTTAAATAAAGATTTTCTGAAATTGTCAAACTTAATAAAATATGGTTTTGTTAAGTCAGGATTGACCGAGAGTATGAGAAATCACACGGGGACGTGTGATCTGTCAGAATGGCCGTGTCGGAGCTGGTATAGATATGTCAAGTAATAATACTTGAGCGAAACATAGGTGATACACTTGTTGAGAAAAACACTTGATCAGTAGCTTATGAATGAAAATGTAGAATGCTATGAAAATTATGATTGTGAAAATTAAATTATAAAAAGGGAAAATGTAGTTTGAATAGGATTATTTTTATTCTGGCGTTGAAATTAAGAACATTTAAAAGTGAACAAGTGTAGTCACCGGCGGATTGCTGCAAATTTATACAATGGATCCGACATATTTATTTATATATGGCTGAGCTTTATTACGAAAACGGCTCCAGCGATTTTGATAAAACTTCGGGATTCCGTTCATATGTAAACAAAATTAAGATTGGGCGGAATCGGAACAGTGGGCGTGGCATATTTCAATAATTGAAAACTTTGATTCGATATTACTCGAAAATGGCACCGAGGATTTTCATAAAAATTTTAGAGTTAATACCGCTGAATGAGGTCATTATAACAAGCTATGCCACTATACTGGCAAAACTCGTTGAAAGGCGTGGCACGTGAAATTTGACATGTCAAATATACTGGTTATTGGGTATCTTGTAACCAAAAGTGGGCGAAACGGCACCTGTGGGCGTGACACCTTCCATACAAGCGAAAACAGTTCAAAGCTACATTTATTGTTCTATGAGAGTAATATTTTTTAAATTTGGTATAGAGATGTCGGTTACTATAAGATTTGAAACTAAATGGATTTCGATGGGATTGCATCAGTGGGCGTGGCACCTCCCCTACATGCAAAAAATGTTAAGTGTTATATTTAGTGTGCTATGGGCGTAATTTTTTTAAAATTTGGTGTAGAGATGTCGGTTACCATAAGCTTTGAAACTAAACGGATTTCGACGGGATTACATTTGTGGGCGTGGCATCTCCCATACAAGCAAAAAATGTTTAAGGCTACATTTAGTGTGCTCTTGGAGTCAAATTTTTTAAATTTGGTGTGGAGGTGTCGGTTACCATAAGCTTTGAAATCGACGAGATTGCATCAGTGGGTGTGGCACCTCCCATATAAGCAAAACACTTTAAATGTTATATTTAGTGTGCTATCGGAGTAATATTCTTTAAATTTGGTGTAGAGGTGTCGGTTACTATAAGCTTTGAAATTATATGAATTTTGATAGGATTTCATTAGTGGGCGTGGCACCTCCCATACAAAATAATAACGTTGATGCCATATTTAGCAAACTGAAGGAGTGATCCTAATAAAATTTGGTCTCAATGTATTCAGCCTCATTCAACGAGTTTTTCAACGTCTTTCAACTGCTTCATTATTTTTCAACCTCTTTCAAATTTTCTCATCGATTTTCTACATTTTTCAAATATTTTCAATATTTGATTGACTTTTTCAACTTCATTCAACTTTTTTCGAGTTATTCAACCTCTTTCAACTGTTTCAACATTTTTCATCCTCTTTCAACTTTTCTCAACATTTGCCAAATATGTCTGACTTTTTCAACCTCTTTCAAATTTTCTCAACATTTTCCATATTTTTTCGAGTTTTTCATCCTTATTCAACTTTTTTCGAGTTATTCAACCTTTTTCAACTGTTTCAACATTTTTCAACTTTTCTCAACATTTTCCATATTTTTTCGAATTTTTCAACCTTATTCAACTTTTTTCGAGTTATTCAACCTCTTTCAACTATTTCAACATTATTCAACCTCTTTCAACTTTTTTCAACATTTTCCATATATTTTCGAATTTTTCAACCTTATTCAACTTTTTCCGAACTATTCAAACTCTTTCAACTTTTTCAACATTTTTCAGCATTTTTTCAACACTTTTCATATTTTTCGAATTTTCCAACCTTATTCAATTTTTTTCGAGTTATTCAAACTCTTTCAACTTTTTCAATATTTTTCAACCTTTTCAACTTTTTTCAACACATTCCATATTTCTTGGACTTTTTCAACCACATTCAAGTTTTTTCGGCTTTTCAACCTCATTCATCTTTTTCCGAGACTTTCAACTTTTTTCGAGCTTTTCAATCTCTTTCAACGTTTTCAACATTTTAATATACTATCGAGTTTATCAAACTTTTTCACCTGCTTCAACCTCTCTCAATTTTTTTCAACATTTTTCATATTTTCGGCTTTTCAACCATATTCAATATTTTTTAAATATTTCCGACATCTCATTCAATTGCATTACATTTTTTCGACTTTTTAACCTGAAAACGAAAAACTGAACATAATTATTATATGTATGTTTGTATGTATGTAGTATGTCTCCCATAATGTTTTCGAATTGAATACCAATATTTTCATCAACATCGTTTTGGACATCTTCTCCAGCTTCTTTTGAAACTCTAGCGTTTTCTAAACTTATGCTCTTTCTTCCTTAGATCATATATGTATACCATATCAAAATTTTAAAAATATTAATATTTATTGGTGGCAACGTTTTAGTTTTTCATAAATATTACATGGGAAAGAATGCTTTATTAGGCAGTTTCGACTACATCTCGTGGAAAAAATCCTTTAAACGAACGGGACCAATCCCATTGGAAACAGTGACAATAAATAACACGCACGAACCAATAAGCTATTAAATAATCGTTATGTAATTTTCAAAAAGAGAATCTTTAAAACAGCAATAAGTTAGTACAACATTAAAGTTTTTTATATCTATTGTGAGATCATAAAACATCAAATTTTGAACAAAAATCTGTATCGTTATCTTTGATAAGCCGAAAATAATTTTTTTATTGCATAAAAATAGATTTTGCGTGTAAAAATTTACACTAACATGGTAAAAATTGGTAAAATCATACAAAATTAGATAACGTTGAACGACTGTATCGCACACAATTTTCCTCAAAAATTTTTTATAGGTCACTTTTAATCAGTTTTAAGGTACAATTGAACATATAAAATACCTGTAACGAATTAGTTACTTATTCAAATACATAGTCAACAGCCTAAAGTGGAGAAAAATTAACTAAAATTTAAAAATATTTCTTAAAAACTTGATTAAGATTCTAGTGCTTTTTTGTAGCTGTGGAGGACGTTTGCATTGAATTTCTAAGAAAAGGAAACTGATGAGTAGGTTAGTATGGATATTGAAAAATTATAAGACTCAACGAAAATTATATGTTTCCGATTTTATCAAAAGTGGCGAAGTTTGTTTTAGCTCTCCCACGTGTCAGTTAAATTCATGGGGAAATTAAAAAAATAATTTCAAGTTGACGGCAAATTGCTTGGACAAACGGTAACACATCATATATTGCTTAGTTCATATATAACGGTGCATTTTGAAAATATTCAAACTTCAAAAAATTGATTTTCAGTAAAGCTATGAATGTTTTAAAATTAGAGCTAAAAAATATCTTAAAAACTATTGAGAAAGTTCAATTCAACTCTGCATATACACTAACAAACAAAAAATCTTTTACAATTTCCCATAGTTCTGGAGATATTTCGTTTCAAAAAATGTCGAAAAGGGTCAAGTGTGCAGTTATATAAAGAATGATGTGGAAACCGCATGGATTTCATCAAAAATGCTTAATTTCTTCAAATTCGATACAAATTTTTTTTCTTATATCTTTCAACAATTTTTTTTCGATAATATCAACGAGCGACTTTTTGATAATTTGCTGGCTTTTCTCCAATGTTCTCATACTTAAAATTTCTTACCTCCAGTTGTACTGATCGGATCATTGTCGGTTTTTTTTACATAATATTATGACACGTTAGCTTTCGGAAAGTATTAAAAAATGTCAACAAATGAAAATAACAATTGATTTTTTCAAATAGTTCTAACTTGTCCATCCCCCAACTTTAATTAATTTGAATAAATAAAATTTTGTTCTTTATTCTTTTATCTATCTAGTGCACAAGCACAATTAAAGTGTCTGAGATTGAATTTACTTATATTTTAGTGTAATGGATACGATTCCATCAAAAAACTCAAAATGACTGACAAGGACATGGCCATGGCCCACTCCTAAGTTGTAAAAAATATTTCAGATGATTCTAAAATATCATGTTTATGTTAATAGCATATCAGAAAGCATAGCTGGAATACTTGAAGATTGAAGAGTCCTACAAGATCACTTACTATTTAAACTCAGGAAGTCACCCCATCCAAGCACTACAAATAAGGGGCACGCGCAAGTGAAATGTCGCGAAACCTAGAGTCAAGGCTCTACTGGCAAATATCGAGGAAAACTCATGGCTAACTAACATAACTAAGGCTGCAAGACCTTTTCCAATGCGACAATGCAGCGCTTAGCCCAAGGCTATTTTGCATCTATGCCCAAATTTGGCACAAATCGCAGGAAAGACGCCGTATACTGGTGGATGGAGGAAATCTGACGAAACTGCGAACGGATGAGGAAAAAACTCAAGAGAACTAGACGGATATGTGCTGCTACAAATGAAGGCGAAAACTACAGGCAAGCCAAAAAAACATTGAAGCTTGTCATAGAGCGCAGCAAAAAGAAAAATTGGAGGAACTCCGTAACGGTCTGAATAACAACCCATGAGTTCTCAGCCATAAGATCGTTATGAAGAAACGTGGCTCTAAGACCCCTGGCCCAGGACTGCACGGGAAAACCATGAGCAACAGCGTTGATGTTCTATTTCCTATCCATAACCTGCACTAGGAAGAACAAGAGGTGCCACCAGTCAAATCAAGCCCTTCTAAGGAATAACTTAAGACAGCTGAGAAATCCCTTAATAGCAGAAAGGCTCCTGATGATTTCCTGCAGAAATACTAAAAATAGTAGTGGCAAATCGCTCAAGCGTTCTGTTGCCAATATATAAGGATGTGTGGAAAAAGCTAAAACTGCTACTGATCAGCGAAGGCAAAGGAGATTTTAACCACCTATCAGCATACAAACCATTATTTAAGCTTTATAGCGCTGGGCACCTCCTAGAAAAGATGACTAAAACTCGCTTATCTACATATGTATATATGTTATTAAAGACACTGATACATTTTCGGAACGACAACACGGATTCAGAGTCATTTCTTGGCGGTATAGAAGATGTAGTGTCTAGCGTAGAAAACGCACAACGAGGGAAACCTTACACCAGGAGGATTGTCTTACTGACAACATTTGACATCCGAAACACTTTTAACAGCCTCATGTGGGTAGACATAATTGAAGCTCTAAGGTCAAGGTTTGCTACCCCGCAATACCTTCTGAAGATCCTAGAGCTATCTAAGGGATCGCGAGCTTGTACATGACACCTGCGAAGGAAGAAAGTTAAAATGATAGCATCGGGAAAAGCGCAAGAGTCTATCCTAGGCTCAGACTTTTAGAACCTGACGAACAGAGATGCACATAGATGATATCGCAGATGTAATAACGGCACGCAACACCGACAAGGCCACGAGAAAATTAAACCAGGTTATGCTAAGGACAAGGGAATGACTGGAGACCCAAGGACTCAAAATTGCCTCTAAAAATACGGAGCGGCACATTCTGTTAGAGCAGGAACTGCAATTAACAACAAAGGTAGTCAATTACCTCGGCGTAAAAGTTGACCAAACAGGCTGTGCTAGTAATAAGCGGGTTCATCCCCATTGACCTGCTAGCCAGAGAACGCAAAATGGCCTGGGAGACAAAAAGAAAGGAAACCCGATCATATGTGCTGAAACGAAAGGCGAGAAACCTTCTTAAAATGGCAGGACAGATATACTGTTGTGTGCCATATTATTAGACCCATAGCGAAAAAAAAACCATATAACAACATTTATATTGCTATAAATTATGATACGCCTGGTATTCAAAAAATTAAAACGACAATGAACACAAAGGAGGATAAACACAAAATTAAAAAAGCTTATTCCATAGTAAGTACTTGGTTATATATTTATGTAATTTATGTAAATCTTGTAAAAAACCTTTATGTAATGCAATTATTGTGTTAAAATTTTGTTCTTACTGTTAAATAAAAGACCCTGATGAAGTGTAAAAAATAGTTTGGAAGTTTTTAGCTGACAAAAACATCACTGTGTTGGACTGGTCTGGCGAATCGCCAGATCTGAGCCAAATATGGGAGCTCATGAAATGTGGGATCAGTAAAACAGCAAGAACAACAAAAAATATCCTTCAGGAAGCGGTAAAAAGTTGTGTAGATTGCATACCAGAGAAAAAACCAGCGAACGGTGCAGCTATTTTTTTTTTTTTCCTATTATTCATTTTTATACTCTACACCGAGGGTATATTCACTTTGTCCATCCGTTTGTAACACATAGAAGGAGGCGTGGCAGGTATGGAAAAGTATATATATTCTTGATCAGCGTCACCACCTGTCTGTCTGTCTGTCTGTCTGTCTGTCTGTCTGTCTCTCTGTCTCTCTGTCTGTCTGTCTGTCTGTCTGTCTGTCTGTCTGTCTGTCTGTCTGTCTGTCTGTCTGTCTGTCTGTCTGTCTGTCTGTCTGTCTGTCTGTCTGTCTGTCTGTCTGTACACCGAGGGTATATTCACTTTGTCCATCCGTTTGTAACACATAGAAGGAGGCGTGGCAGGTATGGAAAAGTATATATATTCTTGATCAGCGTCACCACCTGTCTGTCTGTCTGTCTGTCTGTCTGTCTGTCTGTCTCTCTGTCTCTCTGTCTGTCTGTCTGTCTGTCTGTCTGTCTGTCTGTCTGTCTGTCTGTCTGTCTGTCTGTCTGTCTGTCTGTCTGTCTGTCTGTCTGTCTGTCTGTCTGTCTGTCTGTCTGTCTGTCTGTCTGTCTGTCTGTCTGTCTGTCTGTCTGTCTGTCTGTCTGTCTGTCTGTCTGTCTGTCTGTCTGTCTGTCTGTCTGTCTGTCTGTCTGTCTGTCTGTCTGTCTGTCTGTCTGTCTGTCTGTCTGTCTGTCTGTCTGTCTGTCTGTCTGTCTGTCTGTCTGTCTGTCTGTCTGTCTGTCTGTCTGTCTGTCTGTCTGTCTGTCTGTCTGTCTGTCTGTCTGTCTGTCTGTCTGTCTGTCTGTCTGTCTGTCTGTCTGTCTGTCTGTCTGTCTGTCTGTCTGTCTGTCTGTCTGTCTGTCTGTCTGTCTGTCTGTCTGTCTGTCTGTCTGTCTGTCTGTCTGTCTGTCTGTCTGTCTGTCTGTCTGTCTGTCTGTCTGTCTGTCTGTCTGTCTGTCTGTCTGTCTGTCTGTCTGTCTGTCTGTCTGTCTGTCTGTCTGTCTGTCTGTCTGTCTGTCTGTCTGTCTGTCTGTCTGTCTGTCTGTCTGTCTGTCTGTCTGTCTGTCTGTCTGTCTGTCTGTCTGTCTGTCTGTCTGTCTGTCTGTCTGTCTGTCTGTCTGTCTGTCTGTCTGTCTGTCTGTCTGTCTGTCTGTCTGTCTGTCTGTCTGTCTGTCTGTCTGTCTGTCTGTCTGTCTGTCTGTCTGTCTGTCTGTCTGTCTGTCTGTCTGTCTGTCTGTCTGTCTGTCTGTCTGTCTGTCTGTCTGTCTGTCTGTCTGTCTGTCTGTCTGTCTGTCTGTCTGTCTGTCTGTCTGTCTGTCTGTCTGTCTGTCTGTCTGTCTGTCTGTCTGTCTGTCTGTCTGTCTGTCTGTCTGTCTGTCTGTCTGTCTGTCTGTCTGTCTGTCTGTCTGTCTGTCTGTCTGTCTGTCTGTCTGTCTGTCTGTCTGTCTGTCTGTCTGTCTGTCTGTCTGTCTGTCTGTCTGTCTGTCTGTCTGTCTGTCTGTCTGTCTGTCTGTCTGTCTGTCTGTCTGTCTGTCTGTCTGTCTGTCTGTCTGTCTGTCTGTCTGTCTGTCTGTCTGTCTGTCTGTCTGTCTGTCTGTCTGTCTGTCTGTCTGTCTGTCTGTCTGTCTGTCTGTCTGTCTGTCTGTCTGTCTGTCTGTCTGTCTGTCTGTCTGTCTGTCTGTCTGTCTGTCTGTCTGTCTGTCTGTCTGTCTGTCTGTCTGTCTGTCTGTCTGTCTGTCTGTCTGTCTGTCTGTCTGTCTGTCTGTCTGTCTGTCTGTCTGTCTGTCTGTCTGTCTGTCTTGCTATTGAAAATGGGCGAAATCGGTTGACGGACACGCCTACCGCCCATACTCTATGTAAATTTACCCAGGCCAATTTTGAAAAAAGTTGCAGCGATTTTGATGAAACTTGGTGATTTGGTGCACATGTAAACCAAATTAGGATTAGGCTAGGTTTCAAGTTTCCAAAAGGTCGTACAGGGGCGTGGCACAGCCCTAAATTTTATCAATTAAACTACCATATATTGTAAGCCGTTCAAGATATTGCGATGAAATTTGGTATACGGATACATATCAAATATATCTTGAATTGAGATAAAAGTGGGCGAAATCGAGAAAATGGGCGTGGCAATTTTCAACTGTCAAAAATTTTGATTCCGTTTATCTCAGAGTTGGCACAAACGATTTCCATAAAAATTTTGGGGATGATGGCGCTGAAAGCAGTCATCAATACATCTCAGCTACTTTACTGAAAAAACTCTCCCAAGGGCGTGGCACCGCCCACAATATTTATAAAGAGAACTAACAACGTAATCGTTATGAAATTAAATGAGGTAGATATACTTCCTATAAGGTCTCTTATAACAAAAATTTGGTTCAATTGTACCTGTGGGCGTGGCACCTCCCATATAAGCAAAAAACGTTTATTGTTATAGTGTGTGTGCTATGAAAGTAATCTCCATAAAATTTGGTCCATAGATGTCAGTTACTATAAGCATTAAAAATAAATGAATTTGACGCGATTGCATGAGTGGGTGTGGCACGTCCCATATTAACATAAATTTGTAAGCGCTGTTTTAAGTGAACTATTGCAGCAATTGCTATGAAATTTAATGTAAGTGGTTCAGTTGCTATAGAGTATATCTGAATCAAAATTGGCTGAAATAGCACCAGTGGGCGTGGCACCTCCCATACAAGTAAAATACGGTAAGTGGCATATTTATCGAAATATGTGAGCAATCATACCAAAATTTGGTGTAAGAGGTTTGCTTATGGAAAGCTATTTCTGGATCAAAACTGGGCTGGATTTTACCAGTGGGTGTGTCACCGCCCTAAATTTTAAATTTAACTGCGGCACATATCGCAAACTATACAAGCTATTGTGCTGAAATTTAATATGAGGATATCGATCACGAATATAGTTTATTGAACCAAAAGTGGGCGGAATTGGACAAGTGGGCGTGGCATATTTCTAATTTTTCATTTCTATTCGATTTTTTTCAACATTTTCCTTTTTCTTTCGACTTTTTCAACCCTGTAACTTTTTCCAATATATCCTATATTTATGTATTTGTTCGACTTTTTCAACTTTCTTCATTAGTTTCGTTATTTTTTCGACTTTTTCATCCATTTTGAATTGTTTCAAGTTGTTTCAACTTTTTTAGAGTTTTTCAACCTCTCTCAACTTTTTTCAACATTTTGCATATATTTTCGACTTTTTCAACATTTTTCAACCTCTGTCAACCTTTCTAACATTTCCTTACAGGAACTAGTTGGCTAGTTCAAATTCTCCCTCGAACCATCTTCTTATCAAAGGGATCAGCCTTACTGTCTTCCTGCCCCTGACATCCAAGTTACAGTGGTGTGCCATATTATTAGACACAATATAGAAAATACTATATAACAACATTTATATTGCTATAAATAGTGTTGTGGCTACATAAGTGGTATTCAATAATTTTTTTGTTAATTATGGAATCATGACGTATAAAATGAAATTTGATTTATTTATTTATTTGTTTATATGTATTTAAAAAAAAATAACTTCGAAAAATCGATATTTTGTGTTACGTCTTTCTGCTGCAATGAAAGCTGCTATCCTCTGTGGTATGCTATCTACGCAACTTTTTACCATTTCCTGAAGGTGTGTATTACGATACCAGACGTCAATCAGCCTCCCTATGGGATATTATTTTGTTGTTATTGCTGTTTTACTGATCTCACGTTTCATCAGCTCCCATATTGGGCTCATGTCTGGCGAATCGCCAGACCAGTCCAACACAGTGATGTTCTTATCAGCTAAAAACTTGCTTACTGTTTTTGCATTATGGCTACCAGCCATGAAAAATAATTGGTGGATAAAAATTGGTTCCACTCCATCACCACGTCATTTACAGAACTGGGCAAGAGTCGCTCTTCTAAGATTTTCTTGTATTGGTCTTATTTCATAGTACCTTCCACAATTTGTAGACGAACAATAACTCTTAAATTCATCACAGACGATACCATGATAGATGTGGGATGCTTAACCGTCGAATCAATACAGTCAGGATGAGTTTCTTCTCCAAGACTTCTTCCTACAAAGTGGGACTTATAGCCATGACCAATCATTCCATTTCCAATCATCTGCTGAAAATTTTTTGCATTTCCGGGCCCATTCCAACCGTTTTTTGATCATATCCTGAGTAAGCTTCGGCTTGCGGTGTGCTGTTCTTGCCAGCAAACCAAACTCTGCAAGTCGTCGCTGCTATGATACTTGAATACCTCCGCCATAGGTGTGTTTAGTTAACACGAGCATCAGGATTTTTCAATTTTCTAGAAATTCTTCACTAATTTTTCTGTCTGTACGTGGGGTTGCTATGCGTTTTCTGCCAAGACCAGTACAAAAAATTTTATAAGAGCGACTTTTGCCTCAGCTCTCTGAATGGTTTAGCGATGGAGAGGAACTAATTTTTATGCATGATGGAGCTCCTTACCATAGAGCAAAACAATCAGGAAGTTTTTAACTGATGAAAACGTCATTGTGTTGGATTGGTCTGGCGATTTGCCAGACTTCAGCCCAATATGGGCAATATCAACGAAACAATATCCCATAGAGAAGCTGATTGACATCTGGTATCGTAATGCACACCTTCAAGAAGTGGTAAAAGAAGCGTGGATGGCTTACCAGAGAGAATAGTAGCTCTCATTTCAGCAGAAGGACGCAACATTAAATATCGATTTTTCGTAAGCAATGGACTATTTTTTAAACTTTTTCTTATATAATAAAATGATTTAAGTCAAGTAAATGTGTTTCATTTTATGTATTTAAATTAGTTTGACTGTATATATTAAGTTATTGCTGTTGGGCTCAAGCCAAAAGATTTCAATAATTGATTGGTTAAAAGGTGACCAACGTTTCGTCAGTCGTTCCTCACGTCATCAGGGTCTTTTTATTTAACACTAGGAACAAAATTTTAACATATTAATAATTGTATTGACCAAATCCATTTCAAACCATGCAGTCGCATTATTTCATATTACGGAATTGGTTGCCGATTAAATACACTCTTGTCAATTAAAGACACCGCAGATAAGAGAATCCTGCCAATAAGAGAAAAACAAAGAAATTGATAGAACCGTAATTTGAACTATCATAAGAATGATCCCGCCAATAAGAGAACGTTAGGGAACCTTCCAACGAGAAAATGAGATGAGTCTCGTGCGAAATTTTGTCTAAGCGAAAAACGTCGCAGACCTGTCTTTGTTTTGGTTGTTGCTCATTATTTTTTACTAAAAAAAAATTGTCGATGATCGTTTCTGGCTATGATGAAAAAGACATTGCGAATTGCGATGAAACTGCACTTTCTTTCGGACAGTTCCAAAAAAATCGAAGTTCAAAGGAGAAAAATTTTCAGGCGGTAAAATGTCGAAAGAAGATTAAGTGTCATGCGCTTGCAGATGGGACATTCGAGAAGCCACTTGTCATCGGTAATACTTTAAAGTTTTAAGAACATCGATACAAACTTGATGCCAGTTTATTAGTTTTGTAATAAAACTGATTGGATGACTACTGTCATTATGCATACTTGGTTGCAACAGTTAAATGACCGAATGAAAGCACAAAAACGTACAACTTTACTTTTTATGGACAATCAATGGATTTGTCGAACATAAGCAATGTTTTTTTCCCGCCGAATACCTCCAGTGTGTTACAGCACAAAATTTTAAATCTTGACTTTCACTTCAAATAAGAGAAAACTTGCGAATAGGAAAGTGAAAACAATCCCCAGACGTAGTCTCTTATTGACAAGTTTGAGTGTATGTTGTTTTTCAAAGGATATAAGGGGACCTATGTTTCCCCGATTCGATTAAACAAATTTTCTTACGAAATAATTAACTATTGTCTTTTGATTCTAGTAGAATATGGTTGAAAATTGGCAGAGTTATAGCGCTTTATATGAGAAAAAACAAAGCTAATTTTCTAAAAAATCCCACTTTTTTTCGCTTCAAATTTCATTTTGGATTTGCAATAGTATAGGAAAAAATGACATGAGCTTAATGCGGGCTTAAAGACATTTGAGATCAGGAGAATTTTTTTCTCAAAAAATAAATTTCGATTTTTTTCCAACAATGCCAATCCATCTATTATACTACTTTTTTAGCTTACTTTTAGTAAGCTAAAATGAGCTTTCAAGTGGTAATCTGCGATGTTTCCTCGCAAAGTTACAGCCATTTGAAAGTGACATGAATTTGATCCCCTACGACCAAACAATATTAACCAACCGGTTACAAATTTATTTCATCTTGGTCGTTGGGGATCAAATTCATGTCGCATTCAAATGGCTGTAACTTTCAGTGCATTGAATCCTATCAATACTTCTGTTCCAGACGAGAAAGTTTCGATTGTTGCATAAAGATTGTAAACTTTATCCATTCCTTTTCCATTAACAACTTTTTTTTTTTTAAATGAAAGCTAACTAAAATGCCAATAAATCGTCGGAGCCCGATTTTGAAAAAAAGTAGTACATTTTTTTTTATTTTAAGTTAAGTTCGGAAAAAAATAAACTTTTATTGTTAAAATTTTTTTGGTTCAAAAATGGCTAGAAACCACCAATCTTGTCAAAAATTAGCACCTTTTTCATCAAATTAAAGCTTAGTAGGACTTCCAACCAATCCTTGGAGCCCGAATATGAAAAAACAATACACTGTTTTTTGGAAAAGGCCGAAAAAAAAGTTTTTCAAGTATTTTTCGGTTAAAAAATTGCTAAGGACTGAAAATTTTGTCGAAAATTAACGATTTTATTTTTTAAATGAGAACTAACTTAGTTGTCAACAAATCAGCGGACCGTGAATTTTGAAAACAAAATGTGCGGTTATTTATATTTTAAGTTAAAGGCTGAAACAAAAGTTTTTAGGTTCCAAAAATGGTAAAGGGTACAAATCTTGTCGGAAATGAACAATTTATTTTTTTAATATAAGCCAACTAAAATTCTAACAAATTTTGAATCTTGAAAAATTGTTTTCGTGTTTAATAGAGCACCCATATGTGCAAAAGTGTTATTTGTTTCGCTCCACATGCATCTGGAAAAAAAATTAGTGTTTCTATTGAAAATTGGCCAGTCGCTTTTGATCTAAGTTTTTTTATTTATCGAACGATTGTAGCCCATTTTTACCAATCCGTTTTTACCACTGTATCAATTTTACCACTAATTCTATTTACCACTTATTAATTCTAAATTTGTTTACCACTACTTTTGAAAGTAGCTGGCACAATCGTTTTGCTGTGGTCGACATCATCCAAGCCAATATCGCACCGTCAGAACAAGAGAGCCACATCTCACAATTTTAAGTTTCGAGAAAATTGAGATTAAAGATATCTGAAATTTTCCACTGAATTTGAAGACAGCCATATTTAAAGTTATGGCAGTCTTGAACTGAAATACATACTACAAACTAATCTCACAAATTTATGGAGTAACATTGACATATTTCGGAATGTGGCAGTGTTACAATTACTTTGATTGAAAATATTTTTGGTTTAAGAGAACTTTAATGGAAAATATTTTAAGATATCTTTTTTGATTTAAGGCATTGTTGTTTTAATTGTTCTTTTCTTTAATTTAATAGCAAAATATTAATATTTTGAAATGAGGCGGTCTTGTTTTGTTAAGAAAAATTTCAGAACTAAATATCTCTTGTCTAAAAATGTGTTTTAGAAGTTATTAATTGAGCTAGAAATATGGTGGCAAGACTAAAATTAAGAACAGTTAATGAGCTATATAGTGGCATACATAACTCGAAAACTCGTTATTTTGATTTGCGGCCCTTTTGTTTTGACGGTACGATATGCTTTCTTGGTAGAACAACAAAAGGAGTAAGGAGATAGAGAAACAATGTTCAGGGAGCTTAAAAATTATGATAAGTGATAGGTCTTCGGTCGCGGCTCAGGACTTAAAACTCCCAAAAATCCGACACCGGCTTCGCGGCGTTTCCGTTTATAATGTATCCAACACTGGCTTCGGTGGCCACAGTAATGCTAATGAGCCGCTGCTCAGGATTAAATAGTGGTAAAAGTATATTGGTACAAAGTTCCAGTGGAAGAAATAGAAAGTGGTAGAAAAAAATTGGTAAAAAGTGGAAAAAAGTATAGCGGTAAAAATGGAGTGGTAAAAATAGATTGGTAAGACTGGATTGGTAAAAGTGGGCCCCAACCTTATCGAACTACAACTGTAAAACAAACTATTTTTGGCGATAGCAATCTGTGACACTTTAATGTAAAATTAAATTGTTAATACATCTTTTATACACTACTTTGATCTATATTTGTGTGCTCGCGGTCTTAAATGATGTTAAACTAAAATTTTAAGAAAAATGTTCCCATTTTTTATTTTTAAACGGTTATTCATGGAAGGTAAATTTTAAGAAAAATGTTCCCATTTTTTATTTTTAAACGGTTATTCATGGAAGGTAAAATTATTCCCGTTGTACTGTTAAATAGAGAATTTAATGCAGTTTAAGAAAACAATATTTTTGTTTTAATAAATACATTTTTGGTGCCAAAGAAATGGCTCTAAGAATAAATTAAATCGGGGTTTTTGACTTATTTACCAATAACTCTATGAATAACGGTTTTAGGCATTAAAAGTTAAAGCCAATTTTATGCAATACCAACTTTTCATACAAATTGCTCATCTATATGCAACCGTTCATGGTATAAAAAGATGTTAAGCTCAAAATTTAAAACAAAAACTTAATTGCCATAACAGCTTTTATTAGTCCTGCATTGAACATGAAATTTTTTACTTCTAACCATTAAACAGAGCATCATGTTTAGACTAAATTTTTGTTGGTGCCTTAAAAAATCGTTTATTTACTTTTTTTCATTAATATGATTGCTAGCCCTAGTCTTGAAGCATGCTTGAAGTATTGTGCTGTGACGACACCAATAAATCCTCTCAGGATTTGTTTGTCACTTTTCGCGTTCTATGAGCATCATAATATGGCCAGATTTCCCTCTACGTGCAACATGTTGTCATGTTTGACCGCCTCATATTAGACCAATATATACATACATACATACATACAAAATGAATTTTTGTCCTAACTAAAACTAGTTGTTTCTTAATGTAAGGCTCAGAATTTATGTCAATTTTAGATCCGTTCCCAGCAATCATCCGCGTTGTCACTGCCAATGAAATCGCTATGTCCTGGAACCCAACATACGATTAGAGTGCGTTTCCCTCTAATTTCGCATAGTGATTACCAAGCGGGACTTAATAATATTGGAGCCAAAAGCTTGAACGTCTGCTTGGCTATCGACATAAATGACAAGTTTGTCACTTCTTTCAATAAACTTTGATATAATAATTTAGTATGCCTTTCAGACAGCTAAAATTCCCGCTTGAAATACACTATAATAAAAGGATAAAGCAAAGGATTCACTGATGTCTTTAGGTCTTAATAATGCTCAAAATGGAAAGCATATTTCATAAAGGACAAATAGGAAATAGAACTCAAATCCATTTGTCTTAAGTTGCTTTTGCCACAGATATTTAAATAGTAAAATTGTAATAATATTGATACGCCCTTCTATATTTTAATTCTTAAGCTTCGAACGCAAATTGTTGCAGTTCGGGGAAGATAAGCAAAACAACTGTTTTTTTCAGAAGTATCTTACCATATTAACAGTGGCTTTCTAGAAAAATAATAATATTAAAGCCAAGCGCATTTCTGAAGTGAAAATTTTGGATAATAGTCACCACACCACAGAGAGTTGCTAAAGCGAAATTTCAATCAGTTTTTTTGGTATTTATTTTTCTTCATCATGTTCAGGTGCATTATCAATAATATTAATGGTTTCATTTAAAAATTTACAAAAATAAATAAATAATATATTAATTCAAAATGTAGAAATAAAACTAGTTTTCACGGACACAATTATACAATTTGAAGCTCAGAATCTGAACAGATGAGCAGAGTATCAAACAATAAGTTCCACAAATTAAAGATTTATCCAAAAAATTACGCGAAATCTTGCTGCATATCTGTATGACTGTGGTGAAAACACATATACAAAGTAAAAAAGGGGAAGTAGTCAATGGGGAGTAAAATTTAGTATTGTATTGAGTACGTCAGTAACAGTACGCAGGCGTACAACGTATATTTGAAAATGCAGCTTTATGCTTGTGAATCTCAAGAGAGAATTACTTTTAATTCATACCGAAGCTTTTTAAAGCTGCACATCAACTGAGTTGTTAACATTTGAACTTTGATTGCCTTAAAATTTAAGGCTTAAATACAAAAAATCTCAATACATATCAACTTCTTTTCTGGCTTTGTATTTCTCTTCTGAAATAAATTGGTATTTCCAAATTGAGATAAATATCAAGCAGTTTGCCATTGCCATGCGTACCAATTTTCGACAGCGTGGCTCTCTCGCTCACAAGGTTTTATTTTTCGTAGTCAATTTCACCACACCAAAATCTGCAAACCTTAATAAATAGAACTCGATCTTCGTGGCCAACACCTAGTGTAAGCGTGGCAGTGTATTGAGCAAGTCTGACAGGCCGTTGTTGTATAACCACAGTGTGAAATAACAGTTACACAAAGTAATTCATTTTTTGTCATAACTTTTTCACTAAAAAGAAAGAATTAACTGGTTTTAATAGTGCTTATGTGTTAATTTGATTGGTATATTTATTAATTTTATTTCCTTTTCTTTTGATCTCTTCTTTTTTGGAAATTTCTCAATTCAACACACATATTTAAATGTGAAAATCAGTTTATTTAGTTTAGTTCATTTGCGCATACGCAAGATGGCGCGTGCGTTGTCTGTTTTAAGTTTATTTGTGCTGTACTGCGCCTTAGGTGAGTAAAATACGTTATTTTCGATGTAAAGTAAAATTTCTTAAGTCCTTTAATCTTATGAAAGCATATTAGATTTCAGTGAACTGAATCAGTAGCCTCGACTGAATCATAAAATAGAGTTATAAATATCAACAGCAAAATCTCTGAAATTTTAAAAAGAAAAAATTTAATGAAACACGTTATGAGCTTATGACTTTTTTTACTGTGCTAATTTAATTTGCTACAAAAATGTTAATTGCATAACCACTTCCGGATTCGGATATTGTTGTCAGTGTACAAAAGAGATATTACGAAAATAAGTGGTGGATTTTTTTTAAGTGTAGCTTGCGCAAGCATAACAGTGTTGCCACGTTGTAAGCACATATACATAGGTGGCGGAAGTTTTTGTGAACGTCTGTAATTTTTAAATGACATACATACATATGTAGGTGTTTTCCAATCGCTTTGAAGAATTCGTAATTTTTAATGGAAAATTATTTTCACTAAATAAAATTCGAACTTACACATAATTTACTTGACCAAAAGATATATTATCTATTTCAAATTACGAAAACAATAAAAGTTTTAAGTTCTTAAATCAAACTTTTTGAAGAGAGTACTATTTTTTTTTTTTTTTTTTTTTCTAAAAATTGAAAATTTTGAAAATTTCTGTACTAAAGTACAACATAAAATTTTATTGAACTTAACATGCATACGTACATGTATATTGCTGAACACCCTAACACACATAATTTTTTCAAAAGGTCTTTAATATTCATTTGAGCTTAAACTAGGACACTAGTTCCATAAATATTTTAAAGGAGAATCATCACATTTATTTCAAGCCAAATCATTAATTCTTGTCTTTGTGCTTATTGTTCCAAAAGATTTAATTCATGAACTTAAGACATCATTAATCCGTTGAGTTATAATTTAATTAGTAACATTAATGGAAATATTACATATTTGAGTGATATATCTGAATGAACTATATAATAGAAGACACCAAACTTTGGATCGCCCTTATTCTCGAACAAAACTTGAATTCATGGCATACATAGATTTCTGAATAAGTAAAAGTTAAAGTTGGAGCGTTTGTAGATCATATTCAAAAATACTTGTATATGACTCATAACAACATTCAAAAAAAGAAAAGAAGAATCCTAATTTAGTTTTTTTTTTTTTCATTGATATACATATTAGAAAATTAAAAACGCCACGGCATTGAATTGCAATGACTACCTGTGTCCAATTTTAGTTATTATTTTTGTGATCAATATGAAAGATTAATGCAATTTTACGTTCCTTCTGCACTTGTTTAAATGACACATATCTATATTTTTTTACATATTGCAAGAGAAATTAATGAAAGGATCAATGTGTAATACAATTAATCTAATGAATATCTGTTATGTCCTAATGCCATAAATGAGTTTTTGAATAAAACCTTAACGAAAATATAACCAAAAAACAATAAGCCGGGAAAATTAGAATACAATTTCGATTGTATTTAGCGAGTAACTGACTATATTTTCTGAGGTAAGATCAACGGAATACTTATTAAAGCCACTGAACCAACGTTTATTGCACTCATTTGCGTTTTATTTTTGCCGGTGCCAGCTCCGATTTATTTTAACCATTCTCCTTCATAAGCTTTTGTTTTTGACAAAGGGCTTTTATGTTAAATCGTGTTTCTTAAGAGAACAAATAAATATAATGTTTGTAAGACATTGCATATAATTCTCTGTATTGGCAATAACTAGTGATGAAATTAATTGCGGTAACAAAACTGGTTTTTAGCATACTAATCAAGGTTAACAACGCCATAAAATAATACAATGCATTGAAATTGTATTTACGAGCAATACGCAATAACTAATAACTTATACAAAGTATACGTATGTATGTACAATAAGGTGCCTACATAAAACTTTTTTTAGTTTTACTCACGCCACCTCTTAGTTTGGCTCCACTGCAAAAAACCGAAATTTTCCATTTAAAATAAATCTCTAAATGAATTTTTTTTCTTTTAATAGTTTAATTCTTTCAATTTTTTAACTTGAACACTTCGAGGTCACAAGTCTCTTCAGTTTTAACCATACTACACGGTAACATTTCATGTAACGAAAATGCCAACACTATAAATTATAATAAGTAGATCTGGAAGTTTCAAACTGGATCCTAAGATATTAATTTAAAACAAATTTTCTGACAGTAGTATAATTTATATTTTTTTTTCAAAAAATGTATTTTTTCGAAAAAGAGTATTAATTAACCTTAATATCAATAAGCACAATTTAAATGCTTAGTTTAGCTGTTTTAAAAATATATACATACCGTATGATACATTTGCTTCAACAAAGTCAATTTTTAAGTCGTTTTTACGTGAAAATAATTTAATGCAATACTCTTAAACTAGAAAATCCTATCTTGGACAAGCTTAACTTTATTACACAATATACTACATAAAACCATTGACCATAATCCAAGAGTTAACATTTAGAAAACGATCTTTATCCATTTGTATGTTCAGCTTTACAATATAGACATGTAAGCGCTAAGTTGTGTGATACAATACAATCTTACAAATACAAATTTGTACTAAGTAAATAATGTTAAATAAATACTGCAATTGTTAAAAATACGCTGCCTCACAATTTGACTGTGTAACCACTCTTTTGCCTGTAATTTTCGTTTCATTTAATAACAACTTCCGCAACTGCATTCCTGAAATCAGACCTGAGAAGCATTTTGTGTCTAAATATGAGTTTTTGGTATCAAAAATATTTTGGAACAAAGCAGTTTTATAAATAAATAAAAAGTTGTTGCTACAATAAGCTTATGTTATTCTAAATATTTTCTCGATTATTGAGTAGCAACCACATAAGTTTTCATTTTGATAGGAAAATCATGGTATAAAAATAATTTTTGTCACTGACACAATAATAAAAGGTACCTAAAATTACGAAAACACCCAAATTTGGGAACTCTGATAAAATGACAATTCAAATTAGAAAAATTATCACACTTTTAGCTAGCCAAAAAACAGCAATGGGTTTGTCTGATCTCGAAAATTATTTTTTTGACGAAATTTTTTTTTTTTAAGTGCAATTTCGTACAATAATCAAAATTATACATCACGGCTCAATAATTATTAAAAAATTTTATGAAACAACGAAGATAAAATTTGAAAAATTCGACACAAGCATAAAAGAAAGTAACCAATTTCACAGTTGTAGTGCTTTTTCGTGCCTCTTCGACGAAGTCATCTTCGCGCGTGTGCATAATTCCAAAAAAACTTAAGGAACTCGCTAACTGGCACTTTTTGACGCTGATGCGAGTGAGTGATGGAATCATATAACGCCTGGAAGATGGAATCATAAAATGTAATAGATTAGTCGCCAAATAATCGCAAATGAAAAGTCAACTATTTTTATTTTTTCTATTATTAAACTTCCAAAAGAGTGTTAAGAGGTACACTTATAAGTGGCGCTGAAGTTTGATCACGTAAAACTCTTCTAGAGGAATCAACAGTTGATCGCCATAAATGCTGAAGGCTAAAAAATCTTCCAACTAATTGATCTATAGTTTTTTGTAATACTGAAACGATATATGGAATAAATCCTTCAAATTGGACTAATGCATTATTGTACGGTATCACAGCTTTTTTGAAATTTATATATGCGCTTTCATCGCGTTACTTCATAAGTATTAATTAGTGTGGTAATCGATCGATCTTATGATGCCGTAATCTATTTTGAACATTTAAGAGTTAAATTTTTAATCGCATAAGCCAACAACGCATAAAACATAGATGTCCAGCTTGTTGTGGATTCTTCGGCAGATGAGGCTGAAGTATTAAAATGCTGCACCAACTAATTAAAAGTTAAATGTCAGAAGTGAAAAAACACGTAATTTCCGTTCAGTTTGCTCAAATTATCTGTTTGTTCAGTAATTTAATCTTAACTTTAAGAAATAATGAACACTGCACACTTACATATGTATTTATTGCCAACACCATCTCCCAAATTAACGATTCACCCATTCGCTTGAGTTCGTGTATTGGAATTTATATATGTATGTTCTTACACGTTGGTATAAATAATCAATTTCAAAGAGATAAGACTTATCGCTTAGATCTTTATGAATTAGTTGAAGATTTTACAGGACGAATTCCTTATAAAAACTCAAGAAAATTTTTTTCCTGTTGCAATAAGCCATTAAGTCAATAATATTTGTTTTTTTTTATGGTAATCAAGGCTTTTTTACTTTTTGCAAACCGAAATCGACATACATATGTATATAGAACATTAACATATTTTAAAAGTATTTACTGATATTATGTTTTGTATATTTTCGTATATGACACAATTATTAATGATTAGTCCTGCCATGCTTTTATGCCATAATCATTAGCTCTGACAACATAAAACTAGTCCAACAGCTTGACATAACTTTTACTTTTTTGTAGTAACTAAATACACAAACCCGTTTTTTTAAGTACGACAATCCCATTTTCGTTTTCGTTTAGTTTAAGGATTAAATAAGTGTGGTAAGACTTCAAACTGGTTGATTACTAGAGTATAGACTATACGCAAAGAATTATATGTGAAGCAAAGGATTATATATAATTATTTGCAAATAGTTGCTGAAATACAGAAAATGTTGGTTTTTTCTAATATGTAGTAATAATTACGATAGACTCTTGAAATTTTTTGCAGATATTTTAAAGGTGAAGACAATAAAAATTTGTGAATATGAAAAACATCGGTTAACGAGCACGCCAACCTCCCATATAAAGGTGAAATGTGATTTTGACCTTTTCTCCAAAATGGGTATCAATTTCCATAAATACACATTTTGCGATATCTTTTATAGTTCTCAAGATAATAGATAAAATCCAAAAACGGCCATAGCCAGCTATAGTAGCGCTAGAGTCTTGGAATTTGGCACAGACGATTTTAGTTTAAACAACCAAAATTTGTGAATATTAAAAAAATCGCTGAAAAATGCTTATTTTGGAAACTGTGCGATATCTTTTATAATTTGCAAGTTATTTGAAAAAAACAGTTACGAAAGCTTATCTCTTCTGTATTGAAAAACATTTGAACTTATATCTTTTATGCCAAGGGGAATAAAAAGGCGAAAAAATATAATCTCACTTGCTCCCTTTTCCTGAAGGAAACTCCCTTCTGAACTCAAGCATATCCCCTTACACTGTAAGCTTTTACAACTGCTACAATTATTGTAAAGACTTGCAAAATGTGAAAAAATATGTTTTCCTTCAAATATTGCAAGACAAAAAAACTCAGAAAATAATAAATTGTGAAAAAAGGCAGTGACACTTCAGATTTTGTTTACATAACATATAAAAACATTAAGAAAATCCAGGGAAATATGTATACATATTTTTTTTTTGCTGTTAAAGATTGCAATTTGGTATAAAAAAGTCGGCTACTATAAGCTTTGAAATTATGTGGTATTCAGCAGGATTGCATCGGTGAGCGTGACACCACCCACACAAACAAAATATGTTCTTTTATTTTTTTGGCCAAATTCTGAAAAATAAAAATTTTGCAACTGTGGTAGCAACCCTAGCAGCATTTTCTTAAAATTTTTTTAAATGAGGATATACCTACTTACTGGAATGTGAATAAGTTTTCGAAAATCGAGTGTTCCCGAAGTATTCTAGCCCAGTAGGCAAGGGCAGGAGCTAACAGTGCTTCTAGAAGGCCTTCCTTGGTAAGTATAAGGCCTTCCACCCTCCTTTCAAACGTACTTTCTTTTTTATATGAAATGGCCGTAGAAAACAGGCCTTCCTAAGCAGGCTTTCTAAGACCGCTTACCGTAGAAGGACTCTCAGAAGTACTTGACAAAAATTTAATTTTAATAAATTTAAAGACTCTAAATATTAATTGTTTTTTTTTTATCCGCGCCATCTCACTTGCGTTGATATTTTTTTAATGACTTTACAATTTTACAAAGAATACACAAAACTCTACCTCCTTAACATAACATGAAACAACAGAAGACTAGCCTGTACACCTCTCTTAATTTCTAACCATGTGTATACTTTTCATGTCGTATATGTACAATGCATATGACAAAAAAGTTATGCCGAATCATAAAACATTGCAATACATGAAATAAAACAGAAACAGAAAAGCGCTAAAGTAAATGGAGTCCTTCTTCTTTGCCTTCTAATATCAGGCCTGATAGCACGTCTGTTGTGGCAAGGCATATTATGCCTTCTGTGATTGTATTTTTATGAAAATCTAGTTTTGAGAAGTCCTTATATAATCGAAGCAGTGCTAGCAGGCCTTCTCCGAGTAAGGCCTTGCTCATTTGCCTGCTGGGAGGATATTTAATTTATTTGAACATGTCTAATACATTTACATATTTATGTAAATTATTAAAGTTTATAATAGTTTATTGAAAAGTTCATAAAAGTTAATTGAAAAGTTTATAAAAGTTAATTGGAACATTGAAAATAAATTAAATGTAAAAACAAATACTTCGCCACGCACACGACCTGCCACGATAAACTTCTATGCAAAGACTGCTCGTTAGCTTCGCTTCTTAAGTACAGCGTTGCATTCTTACATTTATATATCAGATCGGTTCAAAAAAATTGTTTTTCACAATGTTATAGTTGTCTGTAGCGTTTCACGTCTTGAATACTGGATTAGAGCCACCAGTTTAAAGTTGTCACCTTTTGACGAAAAAGATTTAGGGGTTATCGAATGACGGTGATTCAAATTTTTTTTTTTTTTTGTTTTAAGCAGGTTAAATAATAGTTGTACATGAAGGAACAATTCTGATGAACAATTTAGTTTTCCATATGAGTTATAGGGGAAAGATTGCTTTACTACATAGTTTCGTCTATTTCGCCTCTTTTTAGAAAAAATAAAGAATATTAATATTGAAAAAATCCTACAAAATTGATTAATTAATAATAAAATATGAATCAATATTTGGCTATGTTAAATAAAGATATTCATTTTATCTATAAGTGCGATGTCACACAACAAGCATTTGAGTGCGCGCAAGCAAAATTTGTTGTTGTTTCTATAGAAAAATAAATAAAAAAACACTATGACAACGAGAGAGAATGAATTTTTTGTACGGCGGGCAAAATAATTAATTTTTGAGTGGCGAACATGACAGCAATCGCCACTCAAAATTGTTTTGCGAGATAGTAATTAAAAAAAGTATTGTGTTCTCAAAAAGTGAAAGAGAGTAAAAAATTATTGTTTGCCCGCAAATGCCTGTCGTGTGACATCGCACTAACGAAAATTTCAAAAAAAAACTGAAGAAATTCATTTCATATATAAAATGTTTTAAGATGTTTAATTTTATTTTTTTTTTTTTTTTCTAAACAGCATCAAGTCAAGATGGCAGGGACAAATTTGAAGGTGTTGACATAGAAGAAGTTTGCGCTGATAGACCTGGCGATGAATACTTCCGTTTGGATTCAGAAAGCGATTGTCGTGAAGTTTACAGGTAAATTATTACTCACACTAATCATCTTTTGTAAAATTTTCTTTTATAATGAAAAGGAGTTCTGAATGCACATGAGCGACGTTTAACTTATTAATTTTACTCTGATTTTATCAGTTTTAAATACGTTATGCAAGTTATTGTAATTAAATTCTTAAATCAAACTTATTCTCATAAGAATGCATTTAATATTCACTACTCACTAATCATTTTCAAAGTCCTACGTATTTTCATTCATTCAATATTTCATACCAACTTATTTCAAACCCAAATCAGATGTGACAATGCCGGTGAAAATGGCATTACAAGACTGGCATCAATAAAATGCTCAGGTGGTTTGGCATTCAATGTGATAAGCCAAACATGTGATTGGAAAACTAATGTGAAAAATTGTGACCAAGTTGAAAGTAAGTTCGACAACTATAGATTGTCAAAAACAAAAACACATCGCATATTGCTCAATAATGTCAGAATGAGCAATTCCTTAAAAAACGACTCTAATTGTGTCCTAAACGTAAATTCTTGTCTGGTGGTTTTAACTGTTATTTATATATTATATATTCTACTGTTCCACCTAACTATGGCGCCTTTAATATTTTCCGTTTTCCAATGCAACATTTTATTATGCATATTATTGTTTTCGGTTTTGTCTTTTTGTTAATTTTCTATCTTAATTATTTACTTGTAACTAACAAAAACTTTATTACTTTTAAAATCTCTTTTTCGTACGGAAAACCAAAGTTCTTTGCTTTCAATATAGATGTCAATTTTAATCTGATTTCTCCATTTGATGGGTTTAAAGATAATATATGTCAGGACTTTTTTAATGAGAAACTCCTCCACTAGCTTTTATAAATATGAGGAAAACCCCGCACAACTTTCTTAACCTACTTCATTCCCTATGTTTTTGCATTTGTGTTCTATAGATGTACAAAATCTGGTTTAAAAGAAATTCAGTGCCCATCTGGCTTGGCCTTCGATATTATGAAACAAACATGTGACTGGAAGGCTAAAGTAACGAACTGCGATGAAAAAGAGAGTAAGTTAAAGACATTTTTTCAATCTCAAATTTGACGAAAAAGTAGTAAATACATAAATACACTGCGGTAACGGTTGGTATTACTTATTTATTTATGGATATACACACCAATTTGTACACATGTAAGAAAATACTTGGTTTAAAGGACAGTCTTTCCCCAATTTTGTAAGTTAATTTTTAAAAGTAGAATGTAAATAAATGAACTTTTACTAAATATACACATATTAGAAATTGAGAAATACAAGAAAATGTAACGTTTTTTGTCAATAATTGAACTTTGGTTTTGGCCGCAATAATACCAGGAAAAATGCAACAAACTTACTAAAACTTTAATATTGCTTACTTACTTACACTAAACTATACTTTACTCAATTCTTGACTAATTTTATGTAATTTTTCTTACTTACGTATGTATAAGTCTTGAAAACTTATTGCTATTCTTTTTTTATTGTAAAATAGCACATAAAAATAACTTATTTTTACCAAATAGAGCCGCGTAAAGTTAAGCCAATCTTAAAGACTGATGAACCAATATGTCCTGATGGCAAATTATCATGCGGTGATGGTGAATGTCTTGATAAGGAACTTTTCTGTAACGGTAAACCAGACTGCAAGGACGAGTCCGATGAGAATGCATGTTGTAAGTATTAACGTCACTTTCAGCTCCCAAAGCATCAAATTGTTATTCAAATTTTGTTATTACTTATTAATGCCTTTACTTTTGTCTATTATCAAATAGCTGTTGATGAAGATCCCAATCGTGCCCCTGAATGCGACCCTACTCAGTGTGCTTTACCTGATTGCTTCTGTTCTGCTGATGGTACTCGTATTCCAGGTGGTATTGAGCCACAACAAGTGCCTCAGATGATTACTATCACATTCAACGGTGCTGTCAATGTTGACAACATCGACTTATACGATGATCTCTTCAATGGTCAGCACCAAAATCCCAACGGCTGTTCCATCAAAGGTACCTTCTTTGTTTCACACAAATACACCAACTATTCCGCTGTTCAGGACTTGCATCGACGTGGCCATGAAATCTCAGTCTTTTCACTTACACACAAAGATGACCCAAACTATTGGAGTAGCGGTACCTATGATGATTGGCTTGCTGAAATGGCTGGATCCCGCCTAATTGTCGAACGTTTCGCCAACATCACAGATGGCTCTATTATTGGAATGCGTGCACCATATTTACGTGTCGGTGGAAATAAGCAGTTTGAAATGATGGCTGATCAGTTCTTTGTTTACGATGCCTCAATCACTGCTTCATTAGGACGTGTACCAATCTGGCCATACACTCTTTACTTCCGCATGCCACACAAGTGTAATGGCAACGCCCACAATTGCCCATCACGTAGCCACCCTGTTTGGGAAATGGTTATGAACGAATTGGACCGCCGTGATGACCCTACATTCGATGAATCCCTACCTGGTTGTCATATGGTTGATTCATGCTCAAACGTTGCCAGTGGTGACCAATTTGGACGTATGTTGCGTCACAACTTCAACCGTCACTACAATACCAACCGTGCGCCTTTGGGTCTTCATTTCCATGCTTCTTGGTTGAAATCAAAGAAGGAATATCGCGATGAACTAGTTAAGTTCATTGAAGAAATGTTGGGACGCAATGATGTATTTTTCGTTACCAACTTGCAAGTCATCCAATGGATGCAGAATCCAACTGAATTAAATTCATTACGTGACTTCCAGGAATGGAAGGAAAAGTGTGATGTCAAAGGACAACCTTATTGTTCGTTGCCCAATGCCTGCCCGTTGACAACCAGGGAATTGCCCGGAGAAACACTGCGCCTTTTCACATGCATGGAATGTCCAAATAACTATCCATGGATCTTGGATCCTACTGGTGATGGGTTCTCAGTTTAATTGATGTCTGCAACTTAGTTATTTTAATGTAAGCACTTTGTAAGAATTAAAAGAGAAAAAAATGTCAAGAATGCAACTCCTAGTAGTTTCACCGAGAGTCTGATCTGAAACTAAAAAAAAAGAGAAAAGAAAAAGCCCACAAATTTTTGAAGTCTACTTGTTAACTGGCAAAATACTCAATTTTGAACTTTGCTAATTTAATTTATCCGATTATATTATCTCTCATTCTTTTTATTTTTTTGATTTATTCGAATTTTTATAAAATTCGTTAGTTTTTTTATTATTTTCTATTTTTTTTTTCACTACTTATGCATTATCTTTCCTTTTTTTTAAGGACTAATCGTAATTGTTAATGTTTCTAATTTTTAAAATCTATTTTTTATTTCTCATTTTTTGTTAACTTTTATTTTACTATCCATACACAATTTTTTTGTTTTACTCTAAGTTTTTCTAAAAATTTATGTATAACAGTTTGTTGCTTTTACTTCGTTTACATCACTTTTAGCTTAAGCTTCTATTTCCTTACAGTTTTTTGAAAAAAAGTGATATATGTAGAAACTTTAAATATTGTAATTCTTTAACAGAAGCACCAAAAATTCTTTTAAAAACCAGCAACTTCAATTTTGTTTGTAAATTTATTAGTGTTTGTGTAAGAAATCTATGAATTTTGTAAAAAAAAACAAAAAGAAACGGTTTTATAAGTAAAAAATTTAGAAAATCAACACCACTCAGTGATTTAATTAACCAGCAGTTAGAATTCTCGTATTTTACCTGTTAATTTTTTTATAACATTCGGAAAAAATTAGCCACATCATATTTTTTTCCTCGACATTCCAGAGCAAAAAAAAAAAAATAATGAAAACGTAAAATTTTCTGTTTGTGTTTTATTTGTTATTATTTGGAAAATTTATTACTTTTAATAATACACTTGATGGAACTTTATTGTTAATATAATGATAGGAAGTTGATTAATGCACGCATACTCGAACGATGAGGGCTGATAGCATTCACCACCGAAACTTCCTTCAGGAATTACATTTGATGGGGTTTTGTTTCTATCAGAACGATTCTAATTACATTCTAATTTATAATAGCATATTTTAATGAGAAGTATTGACCTTTGTGAATAACACTAGTTGACAAAATTGAGCTTCATCTCGAGAGCTGATTTCTCATAAATTTTTTTCTATGTGTTTTGGGGTTTAAATTCTAAAAACTAGTGGATTCTAACAGTTCTTTTAGTTGTTTTCTCATATCTCCATTAATTTGTATCCGATCTGCATAGATTGTATATTGTTCAAAACTTAGTTTTTAAACTCACCAAATTTCAATTGCTCCGTTTAATTTCAGAACAACTTTTTTATAAAATTTCTGGGATTTGGGATGAAACAGTGATGACATTTGGATTTTGTGGCAATGAAATGAATGGAGAGTTGTAATGTACTTTTTAGTCGCCGAATGTACTTTTTCGCCACAAACGTGAAAAAGTTACGTTAAGTAATAATTATTATAAAAGGTCATCCTGGGACAATTCGCGATAAATTTATTAAATTAGAAATGATTAGATTAATGATTATGATTATTAATTTAGAAAATGTCTGAAAATGCGCCGAATGTTCTGACAACAATTTTTCACGCAAATGTTCTGAAATAAGTGCAAATATACCGCAAATGACATCACTGGGATGAAAGAATATTCTTTCACTAAAACTTTTAGTATAAATTTGACAAAACCAAATAAAAAATGTGGATGTGAAGAGTGATGAATAAGGAGAAGGTTTCCACTAGGCCCCGCAAAAATTGAAAAGCATCGTGAGGGCTTTTGGGACGAAAGCATGATGGCTGACCAAATTTGCAAAGATTCCATGGAGCAGAAACGAAAGAGTTCAAGCGAAAGGACATATTTTAGACCAAAATCATCATTATCTCTCTACTTCATGAGCACATAAGCGTCAATAAAGAAAAATATTTCTATTCAAAAAATACGTTTATTTTTTCATTTAATAAATAAATTTAAGAAAAAAAAATAATGTGTGTAGTTCACACGTGGTGGAAATGAAACCTTTAGAAAACTAAACTACTTACGATAGAATGAAACGAAAATCTTTTATTTAAATCATAAAAATGGAGAATCTTTTGAAAAATATGCATCACAAAACAAAAGTTTCCAGACTACAAGAACATAAGATGATGTTGTTTATCAAAGTTGCTCGTTCTTGTCAAATATCAAGGGAAGGGAATTACTTACTTACATTACGTATGTGGTGTCCCACATTTACACTCTTACATTCACACTTCTACATTTACACTTTTACAATTACATCATATAAAACACTTATCATAATTTTACTTTAAAAATTTAATTATTCCTAGTTTTAAAAATTTGTTTTTCAAATTTTGAATTTTTAATTTTTGTAAAAAGTTTTCAATATAAAAAATACAATCTGGAAAATAATACAACAAATAAATATTTTACATTTAATTGATAAGATATTATTTCAAAAAGAAACTCCACACCGGCGATCTTGCCTGATACTGTTCAGAAGTTTTTATCACCATCCGAAATAATGCATCAGATTCCTAATTCTATCACCACAAAATAACCATCAGATTCCTAATTCTAAACATTTTCTTATATCACCTCGTGATAACGTATAAAACAACAATCAATCGATTACCAAAAACCAACAGATAACGAAACTCTAAAAATTATTCAATAAAATTACCAAAAAACAGCAGAAACTGTTAAAAAACAATTTTAACATCAACCGAAATCCATCTCAGTTCTACAGATCGCTTCTTTTTCTAGCGTTCTTCGGTAGATCCAGAATTTCAACGGAAATTATGGATACGTAAACTTCCAAGGAACCTAAAAGTTGCTTTAACAAGTACAGATATCAAATAATTAAAGAAATTCCTGAATCTAGCAAATAGATTATGGAAGGTTATAACAGAAAACGAAATTTCTTCAATATACAAACATTCATAGATTATGGAAGGTTATAACAGAAAACGAAATTTCAGCATTATACAAACATCCAAATTTACCAAACCATACATAAAACGATATCACAATCGCAAAACAATCATTCACACAAACAACCACACAATTTTAAGATAAAATAAACACATTAACATTAGAGGTAGAATCGATCAGATCCGAACGAGATCATGAACGATCATACCAACGCTCAAGCTCACGATCAAGAGGTTTCTATAGGAACAGATTTGATTTCCGAAATAACTCTCGTCAACGTTTCCCAAACCGTCTATGTAGATGCCATTACAAATATGGTAAAGACGCCAGACGATGTGAACAACCATGTTTATTTGTCCAACACAACCCTTTAAGCTAAAAGACTCCATCATCGCTACGGCTAATGATGGAAATCTCACGATAATACTATCATTTTAAAATTCTCGTTGACAGTGAAGCAGAAATTTCTGAGCTCCCATCTTCCAAATTCAAAAACCACAAATAAAAATCTGACATTATTTTGACTGCCGCTAACAGCACCTCAATAGCAACTTGCGGCAAAAAGTTACAAACACTAAATTTAAAATTAATACGTGACTTAGCATTTACCTTTTTAATTGCGGAAATTTCCAAGCCAATTTTAAGCGCAGACTTTCTAACAAAATAGCGGACTACTCATTGACGTAAAACACAAACGTCTCATTGATCCACTCACAAAAATATCCATAAACGCCATTTCAGCATACACAGAAACACTATTACCAAACTGCGCCAATCAAACTCAAAACAGTGCATCATGTTACAACACAAGGACAATTACCTTACAATAAGCCTCGACGTCTGGATCTGCCAACAATTAAAAAGCTAGAATTTGACTTCTTAGTTAAAACTAGCATCTGCAGACCGTCTAACTCAATGACAGCATCTCCATTATACTTACAGTGGCTCATAGCAGTGCTTACTTTTAACTGCAGCGCTCTACAATTCTGAAACTACATAAATAGAAGATGATAAAAATGTTGATGTCATTTGAAAGAGAAAAAATTTTAGTTTAAAAAATAATTTTCTTTATTGTTGAAAAATATTTTATGAATTTTTAAAAACAGAAAATCAAAACATACTACTAAATTTTAAGTCACAGCTTATTGTATGCAGATACCTATGTATAAACTGTAAAAACATTGTCAAACATAATGATTTTGTAATTTTTTAAATTTATTGTGGTAGCCTATTTGGTCAACTATGTCTTAAAAGTGGTTTGGCATCGAGCAGCAAGTTTTTTAGTGGTTTCTGGCGGGATATTGCACCATTCAATTTAAATTGCCTCTTGTAGGCCTTTTTTGTTTGAAATGTTGTATTTTCGGACTTTTTTTTAAATCGTAAATAAATTTACAATCACACTTAGATCTGGTGCCATCAAATTTGGGCACTTATATGTTTACCAGGATTGAACTATGCCCACTCTGTGTTTTGGGCCTTTATATTGGTAAAACCGTAAATGTGTCTGTATACCCAAATTTTCGGCACCCTGCAGCACATTGTCATTTAAAGCCTGAAGACACATATCCATACTCATGATATTTTCTATAAAAGCCAAATTTTCGGTACCAGCGGCTGACATGCAATCCCAAACCAAAAATGATTTCAACTGGCAAGTAGTCTGCAAAAAGCCGTACATTAGTCAAAAATGAGCTTAACCGTCTGATTTTCACCAAAGGACATATTTTGAAGACCCCCTGAGTACTGGAATTCAGTAATACTCGTGGGTAAATCAAAATTAAACTTATTTGACTCAGATGGCATGTCGCGATAGCCGAATACGGAAAACAACAAGTAGAACCTACTTACTTACTTACTTAGATGGCCATAACAACCCGTTGTCAGGTTACGGCCGACCTCATTAGCTCTCGCCAGGCGCCTCTGTTTTGCGCGCACCTTCTCCAATCGTTAATGCCAAGCGCGGTTAGGGCTTCCTCAGCTTGGTCTATCCACCGGAGGCATGGTCTCCCTCTTCGTCGTTGACCGGGGACCTTCCCTTCGAATACCTTTTTCGCTGGAGCTTCTTTATCCATACGATGGACATGACCCAGCCAGCGTAGTCGCTGTATTGTTATACGCTTAACTATGTCAATGTCGGCGTAGAGCTCATACAGCTCGTGGTTCATTCGAATGCGATAGTCGTCGCCAACTCGAACAGGACCAAAGATTTTGCGGAGAACTTTCCTCTCGAACACCCCAAGAGCGGCTGCGTCTGTTGTCGAAACCACCCATGCCTCAGCGCCATAAACAAGCACAGGTAGAATGAGCGTCTTGTAGAGTGTTAGCTTTGTCGATCGAGAGAGAGCTCTGCAACGTAATTGCTTACTGAGACCGTAGTAGCACCTATTAGCAATTGCTATTCTCCGCTTAATCTCCAGACTAGAACCTACACACGACTATAAAACATGGTGGTGGTAGCGCCACCAGGTGACAGGTGACTTGGATCCTAGGCAGCGTCCTAATTGAAATGATCTCAACGGTGGTGGCAATATAACGATATAAAAAATGCCAAATCTGGACTATGTGTAGTGCTTTGCATGGACATTAGCGTGGTTCAGACAAATATGAAAATAAATTAAAGTTGTTCCAAACTTCGCTCCCCGGGCACCAAAAGTTTCGTATTGGTGCCAATAAGAACCACATAAAATTTGGATCATTTCAGAAAACATTTGATGGACCCGCCACCCTTTTGAAAACTGGAAAATGGTCCTCAATCTATCAAAAATCATTAATATCTCACCGAAGATGCCTCCTAGAGGGATCAAATGTATGACAAGGTCCCATTATTTTTTCTTCTCCAACATTTTTTCTGAACTTACTTACCCCCTATCACAACCCGTTAGGGGTGCTCCCCTGCAAAAATGACATTCTTGTGAAATTATGAAATTGACTCCCCCTCTTCTCAGATGCCTCAGAAGGGGTAAAACTCAAAACAGACTCGCATTATATTTTTCTCCCAAACTTTTCCCTGTACACATCTATCCCCTATCTGCCACCCTTTTGGGGGTCCCCCTACAAAAAACACAAAAAATTTCGAAAAATAGTTCATAGCTCCCCCGGAGTGACCCAAAAAGGGTTGATATGTATCACTAAGTCCTATTATATTTTTTTTTCAATATTTTTCCCCAACATACCTACCGTCTATCTGCCACCCTTTTGGGGGTCCCCCTACAAAAAACACAAAAATTTAAAAAAAATTCTAAAAATAGTTCATAACTTTCCCTGAGTGACCCGTAGAGTGGTCTAATGTATTACCAGGTCCTCCCTACATTTTTCCGAACATACTTACCCCCTATCTCAACCCCTTTGGAAGGATCCCTTTGAAAAAGTGAAAAAAGTTTCGAAAAATAATTCATATCAGTACTAGGTTGTATTATATTCATTTTTATTGCATTCATTGTTTATATTAACTGTTTTTTTTTCACAAAAAAGGATACTTTTTGCGATATACTTCTACGATTTGTAGCATTAGCTTTTTTTTTTTCATCATTTGACAAAATTTGGTATCAGTCTTTCACAAGCGCAACACCTTTGCAAAAAGAGAGCACATCTTTAATCTCATCATCAGATTCCCATGATTATTGAAAATTCTATATTTAATTCAAACAAAACAAAAAAGTTTCTGGGTGCAGGCAAAATCAGCAGCTCTATTGGTGAAAATATTTCAATGGCAGTATATAATGTATTACTACAATAGAATATAGTCGATGATATTGCAGCTATGGGTTTTGATACGACTCCCAGTGATACAGGCGAAAAATCTGGAGCATGTATTGCAGAACCGACTAGAACGTAAACCAATAAATCTTCTATGTCGCCATCATATATGTAAATGAAATTGTGCTTCGAAGTGTTTTTGATATAAAGCTTGGTTCGAGTACAAAGTACTATTGAGGTTACCCTTTTTCAATGGTTTTTAAATGAGTGAAATAAATTAGATCAAAAATCCTATAAAAGCGGCCTGGAAGATAATTTCGTGCGATCAAACGATGAATGCGATGAAATGGATATGTATATGAAGCTTGTGTTATCAAAACCGTAGCAGAGATGATTATAAGGAGTTTTTAGAGCTAGCACTAATATTTCTTGGTGCAGGGGAGTGCGAAATTCTTTAAGCCTGGGGCAATGAGCCATGCGCGGTTGACATACAATCTTTTAATTTTTATGTTTCGTGAACAATTCATTTTGGCTGCATAACGATTAAATGGATGCTGTGGAAGCTCCATTTATTGATTATTCCTTCGTAAGAGACTCGATTGCATATGAAAATATTGATCCAACCATTTTCATGAAAATACAGAAAAATTTAAAAATCATTTGTGGTATTTGGTAGAGGAAACAGTAACTCTCGCATTTTTTGATTGTAGAGTATCTTATGCAGAAAAGGAAAAAACAGTTGAACTTCTCAAATTCTTGCATCCCGTCGTGAAATTGATAAACGGCAGGAACATCAAAACGTCAAAATTTTACTAAACCACAGTCTAAGTTACTTTGTTTCACACAGAACCAAAAACTTTTTTGTTTTCCTTGAATTGAATACAGAGGAAAGTTTGGGAGAGTAAAAATTATGCGAGTTTGTCTTGAGTTTTACCCCTTCTGAGGCATCTGAGAAGAGGGGGAAGTCAATTTCATAATTTCGCAAGAATGTCATTTTTGCAGGGGAGCACCCCTAAGAGGTTGTGATAGGGGGTAAGTATGTTCAGGAAAAATGTTGGAGAAGAAAAAATAATGGGACCATGTCATACATTTGATCCCTCTAGGAGGCATCTTCGGAGAGATATTAATGATTTTTGATAGATTGAGGACCATTTTCCAGTTTTCAAAATTGTGGCGGGTCCATCAAATGTTTTCTGAAATGATCCAAATTTTATGTGGTTCTTGTTGGCACCAATACGAAACTTTTGGTGCCCGGGGAGCGAAGTTTGGAACAACTTTAATTTTTTTCATATTTGTCTGAACCACCCTAATGTCCATGCAAAGTACTACACATAGTCCAGATTCGGCATTTTTTATATCGTTTCACTTTTCTTCTCTCATTTTTTCAATCTGCTCTCTGTGTATTTCATAATCTTTGAGAGACAAATTTTTGGCTTTATATGAAACACAAACATCGCACTCATCTTTTTTTGGCTTGAAGATAGATAGATTTTGGTGGTCAGCCGACTGCACTGATTAGCGGAACAAAGCGATATACATGATTAACAGTTAGTACATGCTTGTCGTGCCGCAATTAGTGACAGTCGGTAGTGTAGCTATGACCTCCAAGCTAGTGGCCACTGGAAACAGCTCTCCAGGAAGTTAAGTCTTGACTGTAGGGCTGGCTAGCATAGCTAGGCTAGGGGTCGGTTAGCTCCTCAAATACCTGAGGTATCTTCGGGACAGCACATATCGGTTCTCACTGCTAAATCATGAGTGTCTGGTGCCGATGGGTGTATGTCCTTAAGGTATTTCAGGTTGAAATTCCCCAATCCAAGGTGAAACAGCATATGCCGAGGGATGAATGGCTAGTGGGTTATCTAGTTGATAAAATGCGGACTCGGGACGTTTGGCGAACTCCTGTTTTAATCTAGCCTTATCCACACATGCATGCTCTGTGGGGATGGACTCTTTTTTCCCTTGCTTGGGCTGGATCAAGGTGTTATGCGATCCGTGCTGAGGATCTTTCAGGTTGGGAGCCCAGTTTCAAAAAAATAGTCCAATCGCTAACGGAGCATACCGGATACCTGGCGCCCTCCGGTATTAACCAGCCTTACCCACGCACCTGGACCTCTGTGCGTCCTGTACTCGTGGGAATCATATGGATCTTTCAACTTCAAAAACAAAATCAAAAACAGAAACAAAAACAAAAACAAACAAAAATTCTGAGTCCGGAGCTCGCAAAAATCCGAAAAATGGCTATATCGCCGGCACCTCATCAGGTGAGACCAGCGCTGGTCTTCAGGTGGCTGAACCTGCACTGATGGTGGGAGGGAAAAAGAGGGCTCTGAACTTCACGTCCAACCCTACAATTAAAAAATCTGGGGAACCTTCACTGCCCACCCCAGAGACAACTAGTTCGGCAACGATCACAGCCAGATCAGTCTAAGTCGGCTGGGAGATCAGGGGTTAGGCAGATTCAAATGGGGGAATTTTGTTGTCCGGTCTTGGACAAACCAGTTCGGCATCGACCATAGCCTGAGGGCAGGGTCAGTCAAAGTCGGCTGGGGAGTCTAGGCAGGAGCAGCACTCTGTCGGGGAGCAAACTAAGCTCTATCGACCCTCTAAGAGGAAATATATGGTCAAGCAGGAGGCGATTAGAATTCGCCGTCGTTTGGAAGCTGCCGTTTCCAGCGCCATGTCCAGGGAGGATAGGGACTCCCTTAATTGGGCGAAGAGGGTCGTAAATAAGCTACCTAAGAGACAAAGGTCACAAGACGAGACGTCTGATGCCAAGCGGCAAAAGACAACCGGAAAACCTCTGTCTTTTAGTGAGGTTGTTAAAGGAAGCAAGGGGAGAATTTTGGCAGTCCTTGACAGGGCGGCGGAGGACGGGGCAATTCCTCGTGATAAATGGAAATGGGTGGATGCTGCCTTGGCAAACACTCTTTTCTAGATATTGGAGGAGTTTCCTGGTTCTGTGCCGTCCTGTGAAGAGGCAGGCTGGCATCAGGGCCTTTATAAATTGATCTCCTGTGAGGATGAGCGGTCTGCTATGCTATACAAGGTAGCCGTGAATAGGTTAGGGGAGGTGTATCCGGGCGCGAGACTGGAAGCTGTTGAGAAGGAAGAAATTCCTTCCAGGCCCCGGGCTCGCGTCTGGTTACCTAGTACCCCGTCGGGAGATTGGGAAGCTAGAAACACCTGTCGGACCATCCATGCAGGCTATGGTCCTACTTAATAAAGAGTCCGTGGAAGCTTTAGCGGAATCCAAAGGGATCATAAAGTACGGTTTCAACAAGGTGACGCTTAGGGTTTACCGCAAAGACGAGGAGCTTGCCTCCAAAGGGACTGTCTCTGCCTCCACAAAAGCCGTAGCCACTGCACAACCAGTGCCAGGAGATATGGATGTTGGGGAGGGGGAGGTGGAACCAGAGGGGGGAAGCTGTTCTCTAGGCGGTCAGCCTGAGGCGTCTCTTGTGGAAAACTCCACGGACTCTGATGGGTTATCAGAGGTAGGAAATCTCCTTGAAGAAGCTCTGCTACTCGAGGAGGTTGAAGATGATGAAGCGGACATAACCGTGGTGGAGGGGGGTGATTTGGAATCCGATGAGGGTACTCCAAATTAACCTCCACCACTCTAAAGCGGCGTCCGCGGGCTTACTGATCCGCTTAAGTAAAAGCGGAGATGATGTAGTCCTCATAAAGGAACCCTGGGTTCATACTGGGAGAGTCTGTGGGCTGAGGATGTTAGGGTATAAGCTACTGGTGGCAAATGATGAAGGTAACCCCAGGGCGTGTGTTTTGGCAAAGACCAACCTTAACTTGTTTTTGCTTTCTAATTATAGTGACCGAGATACGGCCGTTGCCAGCCTTGAGTTTGAAGCTGGATGCTTCTGGCTAGCTTCGTCCTACATGGCTCACGACATGACAGGTGGCCTACCACCGACTGTACTTAAGGCTGCTATAGAGCAGGTCTTTTTCAACAAAACTAGGCTAGTCATAGGCAAATGCACACCACACTGTCTGGGGTAGCACAGATGAAAATGAACGAGGTGAGTTACTTTTTGATTATATTTTGAATACTAACCTCCTTATTTGCAACAAAGGCTGCGAACCAACCTTTATAATAAAGGATAGAGAAGAAGTCCTGGACATAACACTTGTCTCGGACTTCGCTTTCGATTTCATTGTTGACTGGAGAGTCTCAGCCGAGCACTCTTTCTCAGATCATCGTTACATAGAATTTACTCTCACTGTTAACTCCCCAGTTCCTATTGCTCAGCGGAACGTCAAAAGGACAAACTGGGGCTTATATAACAGGAATCTTGCGGCACATCTGCCTATTTCAACCTCCGTAGTGCCGCCAACTGTCCACGAGATTGACAAATTGGTTCAACAATTAACAGGAGGATTAAATAAATCTATGGAGATGTCTTGCCCAATAGGCAAGCCCAGGGGAAAGAAAAAACACCCATGGTGGTCAACAGATAATCAAGTCCTTAGACGTAGTAGTAGAACCTTATTTAATAAAGCCAAAAAATCAGGTTTAGAAAATGACTGGAACGAATATAAATCTAGTCTTAAATTATACAAGAGTTCGTTGAGGAAAGCTAAACGCAACTCGTGGCGGAACTTCTGTGAGAACATAGAAGAGACTTCAGAAGCATCTAGATTGAGGAAGATTCTATCTACCTCACCCACTACGCTAGGTCTCTTAAAAAAGCCTGATGGCTGCTGGACAACTTCTAGCAAAGAGACCTTAGACCTCTTACTAGACTCACACTTCCCTGGTAACTCTTTGCAGCAACCAGTGGATTTAAGTGTTCAAAATCAGATATCTTCAAATATTCTTGGGGACATTGTTTCGGAAACCAAAGTTCGATGGGCGATTAGTAGCTTCAAACCATACAAATCACCAGGACCTGATGGTGTAACACCAGTTGAACTGCAACGATCTGTTCGTTTAATTATACCATGGTTGGTAGCTATTTTTAAAGGCTGCCTTAACCCTTCCTACATTCCTCTAGCTTGGAGGATGACCAAAGTCATCTTCATTCCAAAGGCCGGAAGAGCTCTTACATAAATTCAAAGGATTTTAGGCCAATAAGTCTTTCCTTCTTTCTTCTAAAAACTTTGGAAAGGCTCATAGAAATCTATATTCGAAGTAGTATCAAACCTGATCTACTGTCTAATTCTCAACATGCCTATACGAAAGGCAGATCTATAGAAACTGCACTCCACACTATAGTAGGTATTATTGAAAAATCCTTTGAATATAAGGAGTTCGCCCTGACGGCGTTCTTAGACATTGAAGGAGCATTTAATAATGTTAACCCAAATATGATCATATCAGAGCTTCAGAAACTGGGCATTAACAGTTCACTAGTTGATATGATTAAAAAGCTACTGACAAACAGAAGTATTACATCAAATCTTGGCAAATCCAAGGCAAATAGGTTCGTTTGCAGAGGAACGCCGCAGGGTGGTGTACTATCCCCTCTACTGTGGAATCTGGCAGTAAATAAGATGCTCATGTCACTAAAAGGGCACGGCTGTAAGGCTGTTGCCTGTAGCATTAATTGCATGTGGCAAATTTCCAAACACACTGTGTGAAATTTTTCAGGATGCCTTAAATATACTCGTCTCATGGGCAGATGAGGCTGGCTTAAGTGTAAATCCGAACAAAACTGAACTAGTACTCTTCACTAGGAATAACAAACTTCCAATTTTAGTACCACTTTCGCTAAATGGCACTAGATTAACGTTTAATTATAGTGCAAGGTATCTTGGTCTGGTATTGGATAGGAAATTAAGTTGGAAAATTAACATTGAAGAAAGAGTTAGGAAAGCAACTGTAGCGCTATACTCTTGTAAAAAAGCGGTAGGTGGAAGATGGGGGCTATCACCTCGTATTGCTCACTGGCTTTACACAGCGGTTATTCGACCGATTCTTTTATACGGCATTGTGGTATGGTGGCCTGTCTTAGACAAGGTTACCTATTACAAAAAATTGCAAAGAGTTCAAAGGGCAGCTTCCATGTGCATCAGTGGTGCACTGAGGACTACACCGACTGACGCTTTGGAGGTCCTTATTAACCTCTGGGTGCCAGGGCATAGGAACATTGATGGCAACTGCAAAGCTGATGAACTTGCTAGGCAAGGGACTACTGCACAAATTCCTTAAGATAAGGAAGGTGTTGGCATGCCACTTGCTACCTGCAAGTTATTGCTTAAAGAAGAAATGGTAAAAAATGCTTACAAAAGGTGGACTCAAGGGTCAACTTGTAATATAACTAGGCAGATTTGGCCGAAATGGGATGCTAAGCGTTCGTCAGAACTGATTTCTCGCACTAGACATAGTGTCTCGACAGTTGTTGCAGTCATAACTGGACATTGCCTCATTGGCAAACACGTGGAGAGATTAGGTGTTAGATCTTTTGACTTTTGCAGAAGTTGCGGAGATGTGGAGGAGGAAGAAAACATAAAACATTTTCTCTGCTCCTGCCCCGCACTTGCTAGGAAACGCCACAAAACACTCGGTTCGTTTCTATTTGATGACCTGGATGACCTGAAGCATGTTGGTATAGGTCAGCTATCAAGTTTTATTGAGAGATCTGGTTGGTTCAACGAGAGGGCATAGTGAGACACCATGTGGTATCACAATGGATCATTTTTGGTCTAAGTGAGTCAGTTCGCAACTGACTGCCACTTCTACCTAACCTAGATAGATTTAGCTCTTTTAATACTTCTGCAAAAATCGGATATGATAATTTCATATCTCCGTTTTCCTTATTATTTTTTGGTATCCTCGTAAGAAGTGAAGCGCTGCTCAGCCAAGCCATGCGTCATCGATCTGAATAGGTGGTAGTCGGAAGGGACTATGTCTGGGCTATAAGATGGGTGGGGTAGCACATCCCAATACAGCGCCTCCAACGTTTCCTTGACGGTTCTTGCAACATGTGGCCGTGCGTTGTCATGTTGAAAAACCACTTTGTCGTGTCTTTTGGCATATTCCGGCCGTTTAACCTTTAATGCTCGGCTCAATTGCATCAATTGTTGTTGGTAGCGTTCCCCAGTGATGGTTTCGTTAGGTTTTAGCAGCTCATAGTACACGACACCCTTCTGATCCCACCAAATACACAGCATAAGCTTGGCGCCATGATTATTCGGCTTGGCCGTCGATGTTGATGCATGGCCGGGTGGTCCCCACGATTTTTTTCGCTTAGGATTATCGTAATGGATCCACTTTTCATCGCCAGTGATAATACGAGGCAAAAAAACTCTTCCTTTTATGCCGTTGAAGCAGTTGTTCGCACATGCAAAATCGCCGTTCAACGTCTCTCGGCTTCAACTCGTACGGCACCCAATTTCCTTGCTTTTGAATCATTTCCATGGCCTTTAGGCGTTTACCGACCGTTGATAAGTCGACTCCCAATTATTCTGACAATTCTTGAAGGGTTTGACACGGGTCTTCATCGAGCAAAGCCTCCAATTCTTCATCTTCAAACTTTTTCGGCTGGCCCAGACGCTCTTTGTCTTCGGTATCAAAATCACCACTTTTAAACCGACGGAACCAGTACTCAAAAATAGACATCGATGGAGCATAGTCCCCGTAAGCCTCAGTAAGCGTGCGTTGTGCTTCAACCGCTTTTTTCCTCAAATGGAAGCACAAAAGTAAACCTTCCCGCAAATTGCGTTTTGTTGGAACGAAAGTCGACATGTTCACAGAGAAAAAAATATATGTTGTTTACACTTCAGTGGAATGACACATACTGAAAAATGAAGCTTAGACAATGTGCTTTGAAATGAATATAGTCACAGGTGTGCTCGATGCGATCTATTGATAGTTACGCCATCTCTTAGAAAACCTTTAAAACTAATTCCAACCCCCAATAAAATTACATTCACCTAAATAAAGTCTGTAAATATCTTGATATGAGGAAAAGCTTGCTTCCAGGCGGTGGCGGATACAAGGGGGGGCTATAGGGGCTGAAAAAAAAAAATTTTATTCAAGAACGTTCATGGAGGATTGAACAAATCAAAGCAGTTCAGGCTTTTATATCTGAAAACCAACTCTTAGTATTATACTCATTGTTTTCAGTTAGTCTCTGAATTTGTGCGCAGGACAATCAAGTAATATTTCTGAAATTCGTAACATGCTATGGGCATAGTTTCGTCAGTGTCAAACTTTTCTCGAATTCATCTAAATGAGTAGAACTATTGAAAGATAAAATTTTCGAACGGAGTCCAGAAACAAAAAAATCGTTTAAAAGCATTGTGTGCGACTAGATACGTTAATACTTTCAGCGAATTATTACTGTTTATCTCTTGAGCATTACCAGACTTAGAACAAAGCTAGGAAACCGAAGCGTTTTCGAAAGCTGTCCAACTTTCAGCTTCGAAAGCACGCTCCAATTAATTAGTATCGTTACATATTCTGAAAATTGTAAATGTTTCTAAATTGTCTCTTAGTCGCAAACTACAAGATCCGACACTACAAATCTCTTCATCCTGTACTCATGTCAAGCAAATTATCAACCTGTATTCAGAAATGCGAAAAAATGAAACGTCATTGATGATATTTTTAATGAAGCATCTTCAATCGCTGCTGAGTTAGACACTTAATTGATTCTTCGCCGCTCGTAAATAAATAAATAATAAAAAGAAAAATATACCCACCACTAAGTGTATATGTAATAACTTTGTCATCCCGTTTGCATCAGTTCATTCAGTTCACTTAAAAAAAAACTTTATTTCCGAAATGTAAGTCCTCTTCGTTTTTTTTTTTAAATTCTCAAAAAAACTTTTCGAGATCGGTCCGATCGTGGAGAAGCTAAGTTCAAAAAAATTTTTTTTTTTTTCAAATTCAGCGTTCCGACGTAATTTGACCAACAAATATTCTTATATTTACATATCTATTTAGTTATTATTGAAACTATTGCAGCGATTTTAATGAAACTTGGTGATTTGGTGCAAATGTGAGCAAAATTAGGATTTGGCTAGGATTAATCTTTTCAGTTTCAATCATTTAGAAATCGAGATTTTGCTGAGACCTACATTGTAATGTTTTTTATAATTTTTTTTAATGTTTGCTTATTTGATAATTGTCTTATTGTATTGCCACTCATTTACTTCAACTTAAATGTAATTTTTCTTATATTTTTACCTATATTTTTATCTGTTATTTTTGTGAAAAACATCCTAATTAAATTGTACATATATCTAAATTTAGTGATTAAATTCTGTTGTTACCCCACAGCACTTTATATATTATAGAATTATGTTTAAAATGGCATTTTGAACTGCATTGTTTACTTTTATATTAAATGCCATACTCTTTTTTTGATACAAATGCTACTATTAATACTTGAATTAAATCGTTTGTAAAAAATAAGATAAGTGTAACAAAAAAATGCAGAAATAAAATAAAATGAAAAAAATGATTCGAGCTTTCAAAGTCTCTCACAAGGGCGTGGATAGCCCACAATATTTATGAACGTATATTAAGAGATCTAACACCGTAGTTGATATAAAATTTTACAAGGCAGATGTACTTGCTATACGATATCTTATTACAAAAATTTGGAGCAATAGCACCAGAGGGCGTGGCGAATCTCATACAAGTAATATACGTTAAGTGGCATATCTATCAAAATATGTGAGCAATCATACTAAAATTTGGCTTGAGAGGTTTGTTTATAGAAAGCAATTTCTGGATTAAAATCAGACTGGGTTGCACCAGTAGGTGTGTCACCGCCCTAAATTTTAATACTAATTACGGCATATATCTCAAAATATACAAGCTATTATGCTAAAATTTGGTATGCGGATGTCGATCACGAATAAAATTAATTTAATATTCAAAAGTAGGCGGAATTGAAGAAGTGGGCGTGGGATATTTCGACTTTTTAATTTCTTTTCGATTTTTTTCAACATTTTCCATATTATTTTATTTTTTTCCAAGCTTTTAACTTTTTCCAACACATATATTTCATAAGTATTTTTTCGTCTTTTTCAACCTCTTCAACTTTATTCGTCATTTTCTTTATTTATACAACTTTTTCATCGATTTTGAATTGTTTCAACATTTTTCAAATTCTTCAATTTTTTGAGAGTTTTTCAACCGCTTTCAATATTTTTCATCATTTACCATATTTTTTCGACATTTTAAATTTCCTTAATTTCTCAACATTTTTCAGCATTTTCGTTATTTTTTTTTGACATTTTTCAATTTCTTCAAACAGTATTTTGCAACTGCTTCAAACTTTCTCAATCTTTTTACATTTTTTCTCGACTTATTCAAGCTCTTCAACGTCTTTTTAACATTTATTTGAAAGGTACCTTCAATGCAGTGATAGGTATGTGAGTTTCGGCATGGCCGAATATTACTAGTTTTAATTTATTTTTATTTCACATTTCTTTCTCAAATGTTTCAGAGCCGCAATATTCTATCCTTATTTGGATCATAAAATTTCAGAATTAAAATCAAAATTCCAGAGTACATTTTTGAGCATTTTACCCTTAGAAAGTTTTATACCGGTAATCACTCGATGAAGAATGTTGACAAAATCATAGGGGCTGCTCTCACTTACGAAATTGCAGTGAGGTTGAGCGCTAATCCGAAATTAAAGTGTGTCATCAGCATTGTTGTAAAACCGATTTCAAATATACTTTGAATGCAATGAAAGCATTGCTCATTACACTTGTTTACAATTTTGGGACTCATCTCGAGATGTGTTTCTCACAGAAGATTTCCTATGTATTTTGGGGCGTAGATTCCAAAAATGACAAGAATCGTTAAGAAAAAACCCTATTTTCTGCACTTTTTTCATTTATTTGGTCAGGTTTCTATCAATTTTTTTTTCGGCCTAAATCAATTGCACACTATTCAAAAATTAATTTTATCTTCTGTCGAACGGTTTGCTGTTCAAGAAAATAGGACAGGATTTGATGGAGTTACAAGCGGTCATATTCCAAAAAGAGTGACTTTTTTTGATTTTTTCAAAAAAGTCAATACCTTTGTTTCTTATATTTTTAATATTCAGGATGAAAATCTATTTTTCAACAAATATTTTAAGTATATATTTGATAAAATTAATTTTTGAATAGTGTGCAACTGATTTATGTCGAAAAAAAAAATTCGTAGAAATCTGACCAAATAAATGAAAAAAGTGTAGAAAAAATGTTTTTTTTTGGGGATATCTCGAAAAGGATTCTTAAAAAAAAATTATCCAAATGCAAAAAGTGCAGAAAAAAGAGGTTTTTTGGATATCTCAAAAACGATTCTTAAGAAAAAAAAAAATGGTTGTCATTTTTGGAATCTACGCCCTAAAATACATAGAAAAAAGTATATGAGAAATCAGATCTTTTCTTTTTGTAAAAGGTGTTATCAAAACAAAAAAAAATGGAATCGTTCTTTCAATGCATCACAATTCTACTGCAAGTATTTGCCACAATTCCAGCAGAACAAAGTTTTTCTATGTTAAAATGATTGAAATTGTATTGTTTTTAAGGTTTACAATGACAGAAGACTGCTTGAATGGATTGGCTCTGGAAAATATTCATAAAGAAATCTATATCAGCTCAGCTGAATTGTTGAATTAATTTGCCAGAAGAAACCTCGCCGCCTTGAAACCCTTGACTGGACTACTGATTAGATAGTTGTATTATGGTAAAAAATATAAATATTGCTCGTTGAAAAATTTAATCAACGTGTGTTTTCATTTTAAGAAAATGTTAGCCCCCCCCCTCAAGAAAATCCTGGATCCGCCACTGCTTCCAGGTACAGCTTTTTGGTGTTATTTCTACAATAGTGTGACTCCATTTTTGGTAGCTCATCTAACCATTTGTGTAGAAAAACTCTTTTTTTGTTCGTTGCGCTGACCAGTTACCAGGCTTCGTTTAGATCGGATGCGCAAATTTGAGGACTTTTCGGGACTGAGTTGCATGCCATGACTTACGCCATTATCAATCCAATTACGAACCATCTTCTCGTTCAATCCCAGTGTAGATAGAAACATATAAGCCAGGCTTGTAACATATAAGCGTTTTTGATCCCAAGACATCTCCCAAAACATCTTGAAAATATCCTTTCGCATTGGTTCTGTAAAAGATGAACAATGCCTTAAGGTGCTTTTTTCACGGAAGAGTGACAAGGAACGTTCTCTCAGTTTCCTCGAAGGCTTCTCGCATACTCCTTTTTTAGATGTACTCGTATATTGATCACCTTTCATACGATTCAATTTATTTATATTTCGTTGCCACTCGTGTTTTTTAGGTTTATACCTTCTTCCATCATCGGATATTTCCACATCAGCGTCAGAGATTTCATCCATGATATCGATATCAATAAAACTTTTACTAATTGACTTGCACACTTGAAATATATTTAATCTTACAAAAGCAAACACAAACTGAGCTGTGCAATGTGAAAAGCGATTTTTTCTTTACAAATTAAACTAAATGCAATGCCAACTATGTGGGTTAGAGCTTTTTTTTAAAAAAAAGTATTAATGTGAGTTAGGACTTTTTTTTGTTTGCTTGTAATTGCTTTATTTTTAATCGTAGAGCTACATTTTTTTTATCGGTGGTGTATTAGTGGGTAACCTACAGAAATGTACAAAAAATCGATTTTGAAAAAAATGTTAGTTAGGGCCTTTCTATATTAAAGTAACGATATGGTAGTACCACTTTGGGTCAAGAAATCCAGGCCCAAGATAACATCTTCGGTGGCATCTGGCATGACAACAAATCGAAATCTCCTCTGATGGCTGCCGAACAGGATTAAATTGTCTATGGCGGAGTTTAGTGGCCGAGTAGATTCATCGACCAACACCACTTCTTCTTGGTACGCCACCTTGGTGGCATTTTCCTAATGCTTCGACGAATGATTTTCAGAAAACTCACCGTTGCTCCTGTGTCAATGGTAGCCGCCAACTGCTCTCTGTCCTCCATCATGTTGGCGGATACTCTCCTGTAGTTGCTATAGATTTCGTTTTGGTTGGTCGAGAGGCATCTCTTGCATGATGCGCTTCTCGATCTGGGCGCCCTCCTCTGTTGTTTCCCGACAAACGACAGACGAACGTACTCAAAATAGCCGCGTGGGACCTTGGCATGTTCTGGCAAAGTGTCCGTCTAATCCACACCGTCGGTAGGCGGTTTGCACTTTAATCACTCTTTCCCTCATATCGGTCATCATCCGATGTTGCTCAGCTCGACCCCTACTTTTAGGGGGCTGTTCAGCTTCTCTTTGCCGTATGCCATCGAGGTCTTCGGCCAGCCTCATTAAATCCGTGAGCGTGGTGAAGTCTCGTCGCTTGATGTATCATTGGTATTCTGGAAGATAATTTCTGAAGATTCGCTCCAAGCGTTACCCTTCCGAGTAATTTGCATATCGCATTATGGTTTGTAAAGCAAGCACAAAAACTTTAAATTTTTCCCCCATCCGCTAGTATCGTTTCCTGTTATTATTGTCTAACGTTTCGAAGTAACGTGGTGGTAGAAAGAAATCCAAGAAACTGTGCTTAAGCAACTCCCATGTGGTTAGTCGTTGGTAATTATTGCGATGCCATGCGAGAGCTTTATCTTTTAACTACTTCGGCATAGTCCATGGAAGGTGGTCCATTACTAGTCCGTCTGCCTCGGCCAACTCCTCTACTCTTTCAATAAAGGGCAGCGGTTCACTAGAATCTTCGTATTTCATTTTTCGTATTTTTTCTCACTTGGTTCATTCTTGTGGAACTGTTTTGCTTAATTTCTACAATTTCCACCTGATGTAGGAGGCATGTGGCTTGCTTGTTCGACTCCATATTAGACGCTACCTGGTCCCGATACACGGCCGTGGTGGTATTCTTGGTGTTGGGTCTGACATGCCTAGCACAAGATTGTCTTCCTGTATTCATGTATCGGACATAGTATCCACTTTTGGCTTTGTCTTCTGTGGGCACGGGGAAAAAGATCACCTGTGTTGCTTCTGTAGCTCTAGAAATCGTCCTTCTACTTCGGCCAGGAATGCTTTAAACCGTTTCCTAAGCTCGTCTACGGTTCCTGACACCTCGAGATTAAATTCCTTGCAGTACGCTACTAAAGAGCCAGATAGACGTTCATGCGTGCATGATCAATCAAATGATGGCACCATCATGATTTCGACACACACCATTCATGCACGCATGACAGTTATCATATTTGGTTGAACTTTTAACGTGTTGAAATCGTGACGTCAAAAATTTGTGCGGCAATTTAAATTGCATTTAGCGTTAATAAAAATTATGAAATGAGGTTTCATTTAAGCTCAAAAAATCCTTAAAAATTTAGTCTTAAAAAAAAAAGTCATACAAAAGTTTAATTAGTTATTCTCAGTCCAGAATCTTTTTAATTTCTTTCCCGAACTCATTGCCACCTTCATCAAAAAATCACGGTAAACTGAGCTAAGTTCACCACACACCATCATGCATGCATGATCAATCAAAAAAATATCAATATACCTATTTTAATATTGATTATGCGCATGATCAATCACTCAATTAGCCACCTACACGGTCAGTTTGCATGAACAATCACTTGATTGATCATGCACACATAAACATCTATTTGGCTCTTAACTCATCCTTTTTTAGAGTGTGACCCCAAGACACGTTTAACATTTTCTCATTGTTTTTTTTCCGCTTGTCACTTTGATTCAATGTTTTCAGATTTTTCTCACACTTTTGATTTTCACTGTTTATTGTTATTTCTTTATAAAAATTTCGGAGATGACCCTCTCTTTGCACATTTTGATTCGCACTTGTTTGTTGTTAATCCTTACGTTTTTTTCAGATTTTATTTTCGCACTTTTGGGCTTTTTTAAGGGTTGCCACTTTCTGAGTTTTTCCTTTGAGTCACTGTTTATTATTATTTACTGGGTTTCTTTTTTTTATTTTCTTTCTTTTATTTTTTTTTTATTTTCGCACCTATGGGTGTTCAACAGGGGCCGCATCTTTTTTTAAACTTTTTTTCCCGCTTCTAGCTTAGTTAATTCGTCTTTTCTCCACGTAACACACACTATGTTTGGTCATTTGTAAAAAATATCAAGATTTTTCCGAGTTACACCGCGTACCGCACACTGTATGGTAAGATAAGTAAAATTTGAATTTTACAATTCAAAAAAGATAAAAACAATTCAAATTTTTCTTATCGGATGGTTTGTAGGAGTAAAATTGCCTAGGTGGCGACACTTAAACATTAGTAACTTTTTTATTTATGAAATGTACTAAAACTTTTTTCAGGAAATAGTTGTGTAGACTTTACAGAGCAATTTTATGGAAAAATTTTGTTTCTGAACATATGAGAAGTAGGTTTAAGTTCTATTTGTTTATTAAAAACTTAAGTTTTTATAAATAATGAATAATATTTTTATTAAAACTTTATATCATATAAATTCTAAAACATTTTTTGTACTATCATATACATTTTTTGTACTGAGAAATCGCAATTTAAAAAAACACCCACACCTGCACCTGTACTTTTAGTATTTTCCACAAATACACAAGGTGCCTAATACATTTGACCATGACTGTATTAAGAGTTGATCTAATCCAAATAAATTAAATAGAATTTTGGATTTAGTTTTCATTTAAAAGGATATAAAGTCTATCGTATCTGAATGCAAGTGCCTCATTACTTCATTTGACTTGCATCATTCTGCATTGGCTGTTGAATTTGAATTTTACAATTTTATCCACTTTCAACAAACTAAGAATCGTTTAAATTTTAATCACTGTAGTTGTGATTATTTAAATATTATTTGTGCAATCCCGTTAAAATCCATGTAATATCAAAGCTTATAGTAAGCGACACCTCAACACCAAATATTAAAAAAATTACTCTCATAGCACACTAAATATAACATTAAACGCTTTTTGCCCACAGTTTCCATTGCGCCCACTTTTGGCTATAAGATATCAGTATCAGTCAGTATATTTACCATATTAAATTGCATATCGGTTGCGTTGTTAGTTCTCTCATTATAACGATTATAAATATTGTGAGCTGTGCCACGCCCTTCAACGAGTTTTGCACTTTTGATGCAATTTAAGATACATATATACATACATATGTAGTGTCTTGCATTTACACTACATTATTTTTGAAATTGTAAAAAATATAATTTTTAAATTTAAAAAAAAAATATTCCTTGTATACGATAAGTAATAGACTTCGTATCGTAATACATCGAAAGGGCACTACACGACACTAGGCACACTCATATTTCTATTCCTAAACCCTAACAATGAATCTAAGCCGTACCCCACCTCACCCTACACATGCCCCTTATCACCCTACACATACCCCTACCCACTCAACACACTCTTCTCGACGCGGAGACAGAGATTCACTTATCAATTTCAATACTGACACACTAGCCCTTCGATTCTCCCTTGGAAATCCATGCAACCTCAGCTAAGCTACCACAATCTTGGACCAATTGTCCAGAAACATGGTTCATCCAAGCAGATGCACAATTCAGCACAAAAAACGTAACAACTGACAAAACAAAATTGGAAAATCTAATCACCGCACTCCCACAAGACCACTAATCACAGTTTTAGACTTCATACATAAGACTCCAATAGATAATCTATATGAAGGACTAAATCCAATGCTTATAGAACGTCACTCTTTAAGCGAGAACAAGCAAATCGATAAGATATTTTCTGACACAGAGATGGGCGACCAAAAACCATCTCAGTTCTACAGATCGCTTCTCTCCTAGCAGGTTCTTCGGCAGATCCAGAATTTCTACGGAAATTATGGATATGAAAACTACCGAAGAACCTTAAAATCGCTTTAACAAGTGCAGATAACAAAGAACTAAAGGAACTCCTGAATGTAGCAGATATGTATAGCAATATATTTACTTATTTGATTATTTAATTTATTCACAGTGTATATATTTTTATATTTGGGTGGCCATAACAACCCGTTACCGGGTTACGGCCGACCTCAAAAGCTCTCTCCAGGCGCCTCTGCTTTGCGCACGCCTTCTCCAATCATTCACACCAAGCGTGGATAGGGTTTCCTCGGCTTGGTCTTTCCATCGGAGGCATGGTCTTCCTCTTCGTCGTCGCCCAGCGGCTTCCGCATCAAACACCTTTTTCGCCGGAGCTTCTTCGTCCATACGCACAACATGTCCCAGCCAGCGCAGACGTTGAATAGTGATGCGCTTGACTATGTCAATGTCAGCGTAGAGCTCGTACAGTTCGTGGTTCATTCGAATACGGTAGTCGTCGCCGACGTGAACAGGACCGAAGATTTTGCGAAGAATTTTTCTCTCAAACACCCCAAGCGTGGCTGCATCAGTCTGCGACACAACCCATGCTTCTGCGCCGTAAAGTAGCACGGGTAAGATGAGCGTCTTGTAGAGTGTCAGTTTTGTCGGGCGAGAGAGGTCTCTACTACTCAATTGCTTACTGAGACCATAGTAACACCTATTAGCAAGAGTTAGTCTTCGCTTTACCTCCAGGCTGACATCGTTTTGAGTGTTCACGGCGGTGCCAAGATAGGTGAATTCCTTGACAACTTCGAAAGTATAGTTGTTCGCAGTAACAAAGGATCCAATACGCCGCGTCTCCCTGTTTGTGGACAGCATATACTTTGTTTTGCCCTCGTTCACCGTCAAACCCACTTTCGCTGACTCTTTTTCGATAGCAGAGAATGCAGCAGTAACATCTCGCTTACAACGTCCAATGATATCAATATCATCGGCATATGCAAGGAGCTGGACACTTTTGTAGAAAATAGTGCCATTACGATGTACACAGGCTCTTCGCAACACCCCTTCCATCACAAAGTTGAAGAGGTTGCAGGATAATGGATCGCCCTGTCTGAAACCTCGTTCGGTATCAAATGGTTCGGAGAGGTCCCTTCCTACTCTGACGGAGCTGGCTGTGTTGCTCAACGTCATTCTGCAAAGCCGCACCAGCTTCGCAGGTATACCGAACTCAGACATGGTGGCATACAGGCAATCCCGTATCGGGCTATCGAAAGCTGCTTTAAAATCGATAAAGAGATGATGGGTATCGATCTGTTTTTCGTGGGTTTTTTCCAGGATTTGACGTAGTGTGAAGATCTGGTCTATGGTGGACTTACCAGGTCTAAAGCCGCACTGATAAGGCCCAATCAGTGTGTTGGCAAACGGCTTAAGTCTTTCACACAGTACAGTCGACAGGACCTTGTAAGAGATGGCAAGAAGACTGATTCCCCGGTAGTTAGCGCAGATTGTCGGGTCACCTTTCTTCAGTACAGGACAAAGGACACTGAGATTCCAATCGTCGGGCATGCTTTCTACTAGCCATATTTTGCAGATGAGTTGATGCATACACCCTATCAGCTCATCGCCGCCGGTCTTGAACAATTCAGCAGGCAGGCCATCGGCACCAGCCGCTTTGTTGTTCTTAAGTCGTTGGATCACAACTCGTACCGCGTCATGGCTAGGTGGTGGTACGTCCACACCATCGTCGTTGATTGGTGGCATCGGGTTAATTTCTCCAAAGGCGGGATTGGTGGAGTCATCACCAGCAAGCAGCTTGGAAAAGTGTTCCCTCCATAATCTCAGTGCACCCTGCGTATCCGTAACCAGATTTCCATGTTCATCTTTACAGGTTGATGCTCCGGGCTTGAAACCTTGGGTCAGACGCTTGACTTGTTGGTAAAATTTTCGAGCATCATTCCTGCCCCGTAACACTTCGTAACACAGTGTACCTAACATTATTTTTCATTTCTCTAAGTGTCATTCTAAATTATACGATAGCTGTTTCTATTTATGCATATTTTTCTAGAATATTCTATATAACTATATTTATCCCTGTCATACATATGCTTTGCTATTATATACAGAGGGCGCCAATCAAGCTTTCAATATTAACCTTAATCCTAGTAATGGGCTTTGTCCAGACATACAGGGTTGCCCATATTCGAAGCGCCCGTCAGGTAACACTATAACTTTTGACAGCGATGTCAAATCGACTAATGACATATCGCGTTTTGAAGCATCATTCCAAGCAGATTTTTACCATGGTGTTGTACGTATTGCTTATTGTAGGGTTCGCACCAACCATTGTGAATAAAGGGCTTTGACCAACACAATATTTGTAGCGTATCAATACAATAAAATATTATGACAAGGTCAGCGGCAACTCAAAGACATAATTTACTATGACCAATAATTTGTGCAACAACAACAAATGTCTGGTTGACATACATTTGGAAATGCACAACATAAGTGTGTCATGCATTTGACGCCACACACAAAGCCAAAGCAATGGGATGTAACATAACACTTTTACTATTGTTTGTTTATCGTTTTGCTTTGAGCTAATTTCAATATGTAACAGATGCATGGCATGTGTCACAATTATTTTTGTAAAATTATGACGAGTAAGAATTTTTGGATAACGAGTGAAAAGAAGAATTGTGTCTTTTCACTCAAATAAAAAATATATATAAGAAAATATGATGAACTAATAAAATCAATCGAAGATCTGACTTTGACTTAAGAATAATAAAATATTGTTTTATTAAGTCTCAAAGGATAATCAATTCACCCTTGTAGCCTTTCTGGCTGTGTAAGTGATAGCTCATGGCGAGCTTCTAATAAAGCCAAAAGTAGGACCTTAGGGAAAACCTTTTAACTAAAACTCCTTTCTGCTATAGCTAAATCATCCGAAGCACCAGAAATATTATAATGGAACAATACACGCAACGCAAACTCTCTAAAATTGTTGAAATTTACATTCAACAAAACAAGTCAATAGTGAAAACTCAACTTGCTTTATTATCATGACCGATGAAGCTCATTTCCAGTTGAACGGAACAGTAAACAAACAAAATTTAAAATCCACAAGAGATTCAAGAGGTACCTCTTCACGATGCAAAAGTCACTGTTTGGTGCGGCGTTTGTACTAAAATGATCATTGGGCCGTTCTTTTTCGAAGATGATTATGGCCACACGTTTACTGTTAATCAGGAGCGTTATTGCGATATGATAACCAACTTTTTCATGCCAATTATTCGTCGAAAGCGTATGGGGCACTACTGCTTTCAACAAGACGGCGCGCCACCACATACAAGCCGCACTACAGTCGAATTTTTTATTTAAAAATAAAATGGGCGCTTCGAATATGGACAACCCTGTAGAATAAAATACATCTTCGCGACAAGCTTCCATTTGTAAAATCAAAACAACAGAATAAAAGTAACCGTGAAGCGAAACAGATCGGCGTTGTTTTTTATTTGAAAAGAGGTGCCTACAATCTCAGAAGTGGGATCAAAAAATAAAATAATAATAAATTTTATTAACAGTTTAAAAAAGAAATGTGAATAAATTTGACTGAACATTTAAGAAAAGACAGAAAAATGAACAATTTTTTTTTAAATAAAAAGAAAAGAGTTTTTTTTAAGAAGAAAATATAAACTTATATAACTATGAAAAAGACAGAATAAAAAAAAAGTATAGAGAGAATTTTTGAAAGAAAGAAATTCAGAGTGTTTAAGAATTTCCTACGTCAACGTTTACACAAGGAAAGTCTTGCCGCAAAATTTCCTTGTTTGTAGGCAAGAGGGAAAAAGCGAAAGGGACAAGGTAAAAAATTTGTCATATGTTGCAAACGTGAAACAAAAATCACAAAAGAGAATGGACAAGAATTTATCTCTCAGACTTTCCTCACGTAAACGCCGACTACGGAAAAAGGAAAAGTATAGTTGGAAATGGAAAGTGTTGTGAATCCAAATATTCGGCTGCGCAGTTGCGTCTTTGGTTGCAGCATCTTGGCCTGTCGTCAACGGGTACAAAAAGCGCGCTATTGCTCAGGCTTAATGATCAGAGCTGGGCACCACTACACGTGTGTTTCTCTTAAGTGTTCTTCAATGCATGTTTAGTTATGCTTTGTTCACTTTTCTAAGCAAACTGAATAAAATTTTACGCTCTCTGCTTTATTTACGTATATGAAAAGTTATTCTCATTCTGCCGCAGTCCCGCACGCAGTACGTTTTGCCCAGCCACGTTAATGATGTACCAGCTAACGAAAGAGGAGAATGAACAAAATGAAACTGTAGAAAATGAGTGCAACAAAAAACAAACGAGTGCGGAGTTCAAATTGAAGCAAATGAGTGTACAGAAATTACATTTTCATAGTGAAAATGAATTTGAATTATTAAAAAGAGAGCTAGAACTAATAAAGCGTGAAAAAGAATTACTTCGTAGAGAGAATGATCTACTGAAAAAAATAACTGCGAAATAAAAAGAAAGAGAAACAATGAGTGTAAGCGTGTGCGTGTCAAATGAGGAGAAACAATTGTGTGCAAATTCAACTACAAACAATGTAAACGCTTCGTTCAACATCCCAGTAGGCAAGGGCAGGAGCTAACAGTGCTTCTAGAAGGCCTTCCTTGGTAAGTATAAGGCCTTCCACCCTCCTTTCAAACGAACTTTCTTTTTTATATGAAATGGCCGCAGAAAACAGGCCTTCCTAAGCAGGCTTTCTAAGACCGCTTACCGTGGAAGGACTCTCAGAAGTACTTGACAAAAATTTAATTTTAATAAATTTAAAGACTCTAAATATTAATTGTTTTTTTTTTATCCGCGCCATCTCACTTGCGTTGATATTTTTTTAATGACTTTACAATTTGACAAAGAATACACAAAACTCTACCTCCTTAACATGACATGAAACAACAGAAGGCTAGCCTGCACACCTCTCTTAATTTCTAACCATGTGTATATTTTTCATGTCGTATATGTACAATGCATATGACAAAAAAGTTATGCCGAATCATAAAACATTGCAATACATGAAATAAAAAAGAAACAGAAAAGCGCTAAAGTAAATGGAGTCCTTCTTCTTTGCCTTCCAATATCAGGCCTGATAGCACGTCTGTTGTGGCAAGGCATATTATGCCTTCTGTGATTGTATTTTTATTTGCATGAAAGACTAGTTTTGAGAAGTCCTTATATAATCGCAGCAGTGCCAGCAGGCCTTCTCCGAGTAAGGCCTTGCTCATTTGCCTGCTGGGATATTAAAAGATATGATTCCGGACAATGATGGTAGTTTGTTTGCTGAAGTAGGGATAACACAATTTAAGAATATAAACAATGTGTACAAAGTTGACGAAAATACGTTGAAAGCTCTCTTAATGTGTAAGTTGAAGGGAAAAGCTCAAATGTGGCTTCACTCAAAAGCAGAGCTGGGCACCACTACACGTGTGTTTTTCTTAAATGTTCTTCAATGCTTGTGCTTTGTTCGCTTTTCAAAGCAAACTGAATTAAATTTTATGCTCTCTGCTTTATATACGTATATAAAAAGTTATTCTCATTCTGCCGCAGTACCGCGCGCGGTACGTTTTGCCCAGCCACGCTCAAAAGCAAATTTTGTGTACGAAAGTGCGGATAAAATCTTAGCCGAATCGAAAGAGATTTGTTGCACAAAAGAAAATAAGCTCATGATGCGACGAAAATTTGAAGCACGCAAATGGAAATTTGGTGAAACATTTATAGACTACTACAACGAAAAAGTAGTTTTATCTAACGAAATTGGTGTTGATGATGATGAACTCATTGACCAGATAACTGAAGGCATACCAGATAGACAATTAAAGCCTTAACCAAAATAGACGTGACGAGACGGTAACAATTGAACGAACGCTTGCACTCGTTTCGTCTGTTTTGACATTTAACCCAAAATGTTACGCTAGCCAACGAACCGAAAAAGCTGTTATGACGAGTAGCAACGTTTTGAAGTTCGGTTCTTACGGAACTCTTACGTCTCGACAAAATGTTTCATTCACTTTCGATCGATTACGTAGGTTCATTTTGGCTATCAACATTGGTTTACATACACTAGAACTTACTCGTTATGTCTCGTCTCGTCTATTTTGGCTTAGGCTTAAGAGTGCAGGCTAGTTTGCAGTGTTATACAAACAAAACGCAACTTCTGAAAGCATTTTCAAAAATACAGCTGAGACAACAACAACAGTATGAAAACAAAGGTGATAAGGCGAGTGGCAAAAAAGGAAGAAAGTTTAGATCCTACAACTGCAACTCTTTTGGGCATTTCGCAGCAAAAAGCCAAAGCGACAAATTGGTGCATGTTATGCGGAAATTTAGACCATCGAGTTGCAGCGTATCCAGAAAGAAAGGCAGAGATTCAACTGGTGACTGGCAACGAATATGTAAGGTATTTTAAGTTTTCTTTAGATTCTGATTGTAATTATAATTTTTCTTTGGAATGCCTGATCGATTCCGGTAGTGCGGCCAGCTTCGTGAAAAAATCCAGTATTTTAAGAAAAATGAATTTTAAAAATCTTTTATGTTCTGATGTTGTGTTTTTTGGAATAAATAAGTCTGAATTAAATTTTATGGAAAATTTAAATGCTTTGTAATTGTTCATGGAAATGTTGGTCGTAGCTAACGAATCGATGGGTACTGAATGTGAATTGGGCATGGAATGCTTTGGCTAAGGAATGCTAATTTTAAATTAATTTCTTGTGAGGAAAAAAATGTTGTAGAAAATGAGATAAATTTTGAAAAAGCTATTTTGTCTATTGATATGGGAAATAATGATGATATTGGATTTATTGTTGGAGAAAATATTGAGTATGATAATAAAATTAAATTGTGTAAGTTATATAATGATTGTTATGTACAACCTGAGCGTCCTTCTAAGCCAAAGATATATCTTCTATTATTAAACGAGCTAAAATTGTATGTTTATAAATTTATATATTTATTTATACATATATGGCTGAACTTTATTTCAAAAACGGCTGCAGCGATTTTGATAAAACTTCGGGATTTCGTGCATATGTGAACAAAATTAAGATAGGACTAGGTTTTAAGTTTTTCAAGTTTCCAATAGGGGCGTGGCACAGCCCTAAACTTTAATTTTTATAACGTGATAACTCGCAAGCCATTTAAGGTATTCCAACGAAATTTGGTAGACGGATGCAGATTATAAATATCTTAAATGCTATAAAAAGTGGGCGAAATCGGAATAGTGGGCGTGGCATATTTCAATAATTGAAAACTTTGATTCGATATTACTCGAAAACGTCACCGACGATTTTCATAAAAATATTGAACTTAATACCGCTGAATGCAGTCATTATAACAAGCTATGCCACTTTACTGGCAAAACTCGTTGAAAGGCGTGGCACAGCCCACAATATTTATAAACGTTATAATAAGAGAACTAACAACGCAATCGTTATGAAATTTAACATGTTAGATATACTGGCTTTTGGGTATTTTGTAACCAAAAATGGGCGCAACGACACCTGTGGGCGTGCACCTTCCATACAAGTGATATCAGTTAAATGCTACATTTATTGTTCTATGAGAGTAATATTTTTTAAATTTGGTGTAGAGATGTCAGTTACTATAAGCTTTGAAACTAAATGGGTTTCGACGGGATTGCATCAGTGGGCGCGGCACCTACCATACAAGCAAAAAATGTTTAAGGCTATATTAAGTGTGCTCTTGGAGTCAAATTTTTTAAATTTGGTGAAGAGGTGTCGGTTACTATAAGCTTTGAAATTATATTAATTTTAAAGAGATTTTATTAGTGGGCGTGGCACCTCCCATACAAACGTATAACGCTAAATGCCATATTTACCGTACTATAGGAGTGATCCTAATAAAATTTGGTTAAGAGATGTCTGTTACTATAATCTTTTAAATTAAATGAATATTGATGGGATTACATCAGTGGGCGTAGCACATCCCATGCATGCAAAAATAGTTACATTTAGTGTGCTGTGGGAGTAATTTCATTAAAATTTGGTGTAAAGGTGTCGGTTAGCATAAGCTTTGAAATTAAACGGAAATGAACAAGATTGTATCAGTGGGTGTGGCACCTCCCATATAAGCAAAAAACTTTAAATGTTATGTTTAGTGTGCTATTGGAGTAATATTCTTTAAATTTGGTGTAGAAGTGTCGGTTACTATAGGCTTTGAAATTATATGAGTTTTGATGGAATTTCATTAGTGGGCGTGGTACCTCCCATACAAACTTATAGCGTAAAATGCCACACTTAGCGTACTATAGGAGTGATCCTAATAAAATTTGGTTTCAATATATTCCGTCTTATTCAACTTTTTTCGAGTAATTCAACCTCTTTCAACTGTTTCAACATTTTTCAACTTCTTTCAACTTTTCTCAACATTTTCCAAATTTTTTCGACTTTTTCAACCTCATTCAACTTTTTTCGAGTTATTCAACCTCTTTCAACTATTTCAACATTTTTCAACCTCTTTCAACTTTTCTCAACATTTTCCAAATTTTTTCGACATTTTCAACCTCATTCAACTTTTTCGAGTTTTTCAATCTCATTCAACTTTTTTCGAGTTTTTCAACCTCTTTCAACTTTTTTCAACATTTTCCATATTTTTTCGAATTTTTCAACCTTCTTCAACTTTTTTCGAGTTATTCAACCTTTTTCAACTGTTTCAACATTTTTCAATCTCTTTCAGATTTTTTCAACATTTTCCACATTTTTTCGAATTTTTCAACCTATTTCAACTTTTTCTGAATTATTCAAACTCTTTCAACTTTTTCAACATTTTCAACACTTTTCATATTTTTTTTCGAATTTTCCAACCTTATTCAACTTTTTTCGAGGTATTCAAACTCTTTTAACCTTTTCAACTTTTTTCAACACGTTCAATATTTTTGGACTTTTTAAATCACATTCAACTTTTTTCGGCTGTTCAACCTCATTCAACTTTTTCCGAGACTTTCAACTTTTTTCGAGCTTCTCAATCTCCTTCAACTTTTTCAACACTTCGAGTTTATCAAACTTTTTCAACTGCTTCAACCTCTCTCAATGTTTTTCAGCATTTTTCATATATAATCAACTTCTTTCAACTTTTTTTAACTTGTTTTCGGGTTTTCAACCCTATTGAATATTTTTTCAATTGCATAATATTTTTTTGACTTTTTCAACCTCAAAACGAAAAACCGAACGATGGTCGGTCTCCTGGTACTAGTGAAATTAAATTGAAATTAAATGATGACAAATGTTTTAGTTGCAGTCCTAGAAGACTGTCATACCCAGAGAAAACAAAATCGCAAAATCTGCTGGATGAATATTTGGAAAAAGGATACGTAAGGCCAAGTGAATCAGAATTTGTTTCGCCTATCGTGTTGGTGAGAAAAAAAAACGGGGGATTTGAGGATGTGCGTTGACTATCGGGTTTTGAATAAGGTGACAGCAAAAGACAGTTATCCTATTACTTTGATTGATGATTTGTTGTATAGACTTTCTGAGAAAAAACTATTTACGAAATTGGATTTGAAGAATGGATTTTTTCATGTCTTTGTAAGTCCTGATTTTGTTAAATATACATCATTTGTAACACCTTTAGGCCAATTTGAAATTTAAGAATGCCGTTTGGGTTAAAAAATGCGCCATCGGTATTTCAGAGATTCGTCAATAAGGTTTTCGCTGACATGGTTAGGGATGATAAGATTATAATATACCTAGATGACATCATGATTGCGACGGTAGATATTGACGAACATTTCGAGATTTTGAGAGAAATTTTTGATCGACTGTTTGAAAACAACCTAGAGCTAAAGCATGATAAATGTGAATTTTTGCAAACATCGGTAAAATATTTATGGTACACAATTGATGGAAGTGGTATTGGGGCTGATGATAAGGGATTACAGGCAATAAAGAATTTCTCGGTACCGGATAAACAGCATGCGGTACAGAGTTCCGTTCCGTACAGAGTTGTGTTCCTATTTTCGGAGACTTGTGAAAAATTTTTCGCTTATTGTGACGCGAGTTCTATTGGTTTTGGGGCAGTATTGCTACAAAAAAAGAATGATGGTAAATTCCATCCAATTTTTTATTTTTCCAAAATGACGACGGATACATAATCAAAATACCACAGCTTTGAGCTTAAAACGTTGGCCATAATTTATGCATTGAAGCGATTCCGCATATATCTGCAGGGAAGGAAATTTAAAATAGTGACTGATTGTAATTCTCTTACCATGACGTTGAACAGAAAGGAGCTAAGTCCAAGGATTGCACGATGGGCTCTGGAACTCCAGAAATATGATTATAAGTTAGAGCATCGATCGGGGAAGCGAATGCAACATTTCGATGCGTTAAGTAGGAGTACTAACATAATGATAGTTAAGTCAAATACATTTGAGGAGAAATTGATGATCGTCGATAGGCCCAATGTTGGCAAAATTGGTGGATTATGAAAGAGAAATATATTGGGATACTGTACTTGATCAAGTGGATTATACTTTAAAATATTGATTTATTGAGGGAATGTCTGGTTGATGCAAACGGTATTCGACGTGATGATCATAGAACGATAGGGCTGGCATAAGGCAAAATAAACTGCAATAGGGCTGGGGAAAAATCGATTAATATCGATGTTCATCGATGTTTTTCAACATCGCTTACTATCGATAGTTTTGAGCCCTAACGATTAAAATTGAAATCTATTAATCATTGAATAAATTTTTTTATTTTTCTTTAAAAAATGTATAAATATGAAAAAATTTACAACTAATTATATACTTTTTTAAAGGGAATAAATTAAGCTTTTTTAACGTGCTAAAAAAGTTATAGGTTTTTTAAAAAAAAAATGGTCAAAATTTCAGAAAATTCGTCAGATCTCCAAAACTATAGATCAAATTTCAAAACATCACGCTTCATTATTGTAAGCCATTAAATTACCTTTCTTACGACATTCATATTTACTATTTTCTATTCAGCGGTTCCCAATTTATAATAATTTTTCCAAAAGCTATGTCCGCAACTTTCGATGTCTACGGTATATCTCCGAAACTAGATCCGAGCGACACTTTTTTTTTATTTTTTTTTTTTTCGAAGAGCCTTTGTTAAGTGAGGAAGCGGACATAATTCAATACTGGAATAACCATACAAATTGTGATTCATTAAGAAGAGTGGCCTTGCGATATATGTTTATTCCTACTTCATCCACATCATCAGAGAGGGTCAATTCAACAGCGGGCAATACTATATCCAAAAAGAGAGCTTCACTCTGCCCCGAGATGGCTGAAAAACTGTTTTTTTTTTGCGCCAAAATGTGAATTATATACAAATGTAAAATTAATTTCTTTATTACTAACTATCTAAGCCATGCGCGCGTTGCAATGTCCCAAAATATCAAATAAAATATTTAAAATATTATTTATAACATACACCATTAATACTTTACTATTATTATCAAAATAAATGTTATTAATCAATCAATAATGGAAGGGGAAATTTCGATGTTATCGATGATAATCGATTTTGTTACCGAAAAACATCGAAAACATCGACGTTTTTTTTAACGATTTTTCCCAGCTCTAAACTGCAAGGCTACAATGACGAATATGTTAATAAACGGAGAAAAGCGCCTACGAAATATAAGGCTATGACTATGTAATGGTGAAAAACTTTGATTCTACTGCTGGTGTGTCTTGAAAATTGGTTCCAAAATATTAGAGTCCATATAGAATATCGAAAGTGTTACAAAACGATCGCTATTTACTCGAGGATGTTGAAGGATTCCAACAATCTCGTATGCCCTATGAAGGGGTTTGGGCCGTTTCGAATATACGTCCTTGGCTTAGAGGACGTGAAGAGTTACGTAAATAATGTGAGATCAGGGGATCTCATGGTCAAGATGGCCGAATTGTAGCAATATATTTACGGCTTATTTGATTATTTAATTTATCATCAGTTCTTAACTGAGTGTCGTGGGGTGCGCACCAAGAGAGTTCAACTCGTGATCGAAATTATTTAAAAATGCAGTGCTCTATTTGTTTAGGCAAAATCGAAAGATTAAACAGCTTCAAAGTTACTTGCGGTGATTGTGGTTTTTCGTTTCACGGCAATTGTATAAATTTTAAAGAAGATGACTTAGAATATCTGAAAGCAAGCGGTCGCGCTTATCGTTGCAATAAGTGTGAGGTTCTTCTAAGAAAATCTCTTCAAATGCCTGATGCAGTCTCAATACAAATGCAGGCAATAACAAATAACACAGTGGCTGTGACTAACAACAAAAAGAAAAATAGTGAATCACCACATATAATCGCGCCAAAAAAGACTTCTGCTCAAACAACAAGTACTAAGGTCAATACTGGAGCAATAAAAAGAACAGATATTATGCAGAAAAGTAAATTAAGTGGAAATGAAAGAAATGGCAACTGCGACATAACTCTCCAGATGCTCTATATAAAATTAACCAGTTTAGAATCTCTCAACAAAGAGTTTTTGACGGCAATAAAAGAGCTTCGGGAAGAGAATGAAGAGCTGAGAACACGTATATGCACTCTTGAGAGCAAATTAAACTGGGAGCATCAAAACAAATTAAAAAATGTTATTGAAATTGTAGGCATTGCTAATGTAAACAATGAAAATTCGAAAAACACTGCTTTAAAGATGTTTTGCGATGGCCTGGATGTTAATGTTACTGATGAACAAATTGAAAATTGCTATGTCAAAGAAATTAAAAAAAAATAGTAATTCTGGTGCCGAATCTCAGGCTGCTGCAAAGCAAATTATTTGCGTTAAACTAAAAGATTATGCCACAAAACAACGAATAATGATTGAAAAAAGGAAAAAGAAAAATAAATTATCGAAATTGGTATTTAGTAGCGGATCTGCTGTCGTCAAGGGACAAATATTCATAAATGACTCTTTGACTAGGTATACTCAGGCGCTATTTATGAAAGCGAAGACAGTACAAAAGGAAAAAGGATTTAAGTATCTCTGGTTTAAAAATAAGAATATTTATTTGAAAAAAATTGAAGGTAGTAGGGCGATTGCTATAAGATCATTTGAAGATTTAAAAAAAAATTAAGTATCTTGCTTTTTGTAACTTTATTTAAATTTCTTAATTATTTACATAATAGATGATCTACCATAATGATCTCATTGCAATCGACCGAACCTTTAATTCTGTAAGAGATAATTGTGATATGGCTTTCAGTCCAAATTGCTTTAGTAGTTCTAATAGTTCTGATTTTTTGTTTGTTCACCAAAATATTAGAAGCTTAAGAGAAAATTTTATACACCTTGAATCACATTTGGAAGTTTTTGAATGTTTACCGGATATGGTTTTTGTTTCGGAGATTTGGATTTATGGTTGCGAGGTTGCTGATTATAAAATGCTTGGTTACAATTTTTATGCAAACACAAACGAAAGCTATGCCGCCAGAGGAGTTGGTTGCTTTGTTAAAGATATATATGACTGTACGGTAATACAACTTAGTCTTGTGAGTGCAGATATTCTTAAGATATCCTGCAAGATTAAAGACGAAACATACTTTTTTCTCTGTGTGTACAGATTTCATAAGCACACGTATAATGTTTTTTATGAGGAATTTTCTGAATTACTAGATAGTATGAAGTCGAAAAATCTTATCATTCTTGGTGACTTTAATATTGATATTTTAGCCATTAATGATGAGGTCTCAGGCTATTTAACTTTACTGGCATCTCATGGTTTGACCTCATTTATTAATGAGCCTACTAGATTAGCTTCGGGTAAATGCCTGGATCATATTTATGGTCGTTTTTCTTCGATAAATACTCAAACTCATTGCAATGCAAGTAACTTGGACCTAAAAATAAGTGATCACAATATGACAGCCTTATCAATAAAAAATATTGCGGCTAATACTAAAACTCAAAAATGCTACTTACCAAACAAATTGAAAATTAATTATCGTAAACTCAAAAACCAGCTTTGTTTTGAATTTTGGGATGAAGTTTTAAATGAAAATGATGCTTCAAAAGCATACGATAAGCTAATAAAAGTTTTAAATTAACACATTAAGACTTGTAGTTTTAGTATAAGGAATATAAAGAAATCACTGATAAGACGGAAACCTTGGATAAGCAGATATTTGGTAAAAAGAATTAATCGAAAAAATAAACTTAGAATTAGGTGTTCAAAGAATCCTACCAACTTTGCTTTAGCAAATAAATATAAAAAGTTATGCTCTGCATTAAAAAAAGAAATTAATTTATGTCGTAATAATTTTTATAAAAATCAGCTTAATGCAGCTCGTGGTAACCTTAAAGGTGAATGGAAAATTGTTAACGAAATAATTAATAAATCTAATAATCAGAACGTTTGCATTGAGCTACTCGATGATAATGTTTATATTTCAGATCCCTTTGAAGTTGCTAACAAGTTTAATAACTAATTGGTTTCATTGGCTGAGAGTTCTTCACCGAACTCTTATTATACAACTTGTTCTTCGAGTTGTTCCTCCAATTTTGCTCTTGATAATTTTTTGCAAAATAATAGTTTCTACTTTGAGCCTATTACGCCACAGGAACTTTTAAACTTTATAGGTAAATTGAAAAATACTAATTCCTGCGGGAATGATGGCCTTTCTAATAATTTTTTAAAAAGTGTTGCCTTTTTTGTAGTCGATATTTTAGCCTATGTTTTTAATAAAGGTGTGTTCTCAGGTGTATTTCCAGAGGCTGTAAAATGTGCGGATGTATTACCACTTTTTAAGAAAGGGGACCGTAAGACCAAAAGTAATTATCGTCCAATTTCTTTACTCCCCACGATAAGTAAGATTTTCGAAAAAGCAATTAAGATTCGGTTAGAAAAATTTTTGAATAATTGTGGTTTCTGTTGCTGTGAGCAATTTGGTTTTAGAAAAGGTAAATCGACTGAAGATGCCCTTCTAAAGTTTTGTTCCGAAGTTTTTAATAATTTGGACAAAAAAAATCGACCGCCAGTCTATTTATTGATATAACTAAAGCTTTCGATATGGTTAATCACGAAATTCTTTTAAATAAACTAGAAAATGCTGGCATTCGAGGCTTTATGTTGCAATGGTTTGTTTCCTATTTATCGAATAGAACGCAAAGAGTGAAAATTATTACTACAAAAAGCTTGATAAAAATTCTTAACCTAGGTGTTCCCCAAGGTTCCGTCTTGGGTCCTCTATTGTTTCTTATCTACATAAACTCTCTGTTTAAGCAACAATTTAGTAGCCATTTGACTGCCTTTGCGGATGATATTGGCTGTGTTTATTGATCTTCTGATCAATTGAACTTGATTGCCGATATTAATTGGGATTTGAACCTGCTACGTATTTGGTTTGCTAAACACCGTCTACTGATAAGTAGCAAAACTAAGTTAATGTTTTTCAATTTATGTACACAGAGTGACATTGATGCTGAATTGCTTTTTCATGCCCCTGAATTTTATCGCTTTAAATTGATCAGTTGCTTTTGCAATCCTAATGATTACGCCAGTCTTACAATCACAATGAGGGCTGTAATAACAACTGCTTCAGGGTTGAAGCTGTTAAAGAGTATAAATACTTAGGTGTTATTATTGACTCTAAAATGAGCTGGATCAGTCATATAGATCTATTAAGGAACTATTTCTGCTCAACACTCAGATGTTTTTATTATTTAAAAAATGTGTGTTCCATCAAACTTTTGACTTCCATTTACTATGGAATCTTTAATTCAAAACTTCAGTACGGTATAGCTTGTTGGGGGGGACTTACTTTAGTAGGATTAAACCTCTACTAACTCTGCAAAAACATGTAATTAGAAAAATTTCGAATAAGAATCGTCTTTATCATAGTTTTCCACTGTTTTTGGACTTAAAAATTCTTCCTGTGCGTCATATGTATTATTTTAAAGTACTCAAAATATTCTTTATAAGATCTGGCTATCTAATACACAGGGTTTTTAATGTACGTAATCTTCGTGTTAACAACATGAACCTTGTAAATGTGCCATTTTTTCGCACTTCAGTTCTTAAGTGTTTCTATGATGTAACTTCGTGCCGTTTATACAATAAACTTCCTCTTAATCTAAGATTATTGGTTTCTTCAAATGTTTTTGTTAATAAACTGAAGCATTGGCTTATGTTGTTTGATTTCAGCGCAATAGAAAATTTGCTGAGTGATTGAAATTGATTGCCATGTTACAATTCTGCATTAAGAAATTGTTAATCCTAATTATGTTGAATATTTAATTTTGTGTTATTTTTTGCAAAAATTAGATATAATAATATCTTTGTTTATGGTTCAAAATTATATATAATTTTAAAGTATTGTTTTTTTTTCTCTTTCTAATCACACTTGTGTATTGAACTTGTCACCCCTCACTGAATTATTGTTATCATAAATTTACTACTTAATAATGAAGTGCATTTGTACTATTTATATTAAATATAAATGCCACTACCTACTTTTCTTCATAAGAATGAATATTAAAAATTTGAATAAGTTATATAAATTGTAAGTAATGCGAAAAGTAATAAATAAATAAATAATTATTCACAGTGTACCTAACATTATTGTTCATTTCTCTAAGTATCATTCTAAATTATACGATAACTGTTTCTATTTAAGTATATTTTTCTAGAATATTCTCTATAACTATATTTATCCCTGTCTTACATATGCTTTCCCAGTGTGCCAAACGAATTCGAAACGAATTCATTTCTTCGAACTATTCATCCGTTTCGGATTCCGTTACGAATTCGTCTCGAACTCGTTTTCGTATGAAATTCCTCTCGGAATCCGTTTCGAATTCGTTTTTTATTCATAAAACGAATTTTTTTTGTTCATAAAAAATTTAATTTTATTTAAAAAAAAATATTTTTATTATTTAATATGCAAATTTTAAGGCCTTATTGCATATACATAATTGTATTTTATTATCAAATTAAATTTTACTTACGATTTACAAATTTCCAAAGTCAGGCTCGAACCCATGTCCCAGCGATTCATAGTCATGCGCGCTACCTACTAGGCTACCTCTCATATATTAAAATATATGTCAAAGGCGAATGATATCTTCTCTCTTTTGATACGCTTTATTTACAAAAAACGAATTCGTTACGGACTTCAAATACGAATTCGTTTCGAATTCGTTTTTTGTTCATAAAACGAATTCATTTCGAATTCGTTTTTTTGTTCATAAACCGGAACAGTTTCGAACTCGTTTTTTGTTTATAAAAAAAAAAAGATTTTATGTTTTAAGCGACTTAAAATTGCTTAAAAGTTCAAAAAACTTATAAAATTTTTAGCTTAAGTTTTTTTGGAAAAACTTGAAAATTTTAAAAAAAAAATTATTTTTTTTTGACTTTTTAAACATTTCTAATTCGATTAAGAATAAAATTTTCTTAGAAAATTTTTTTTTTAGTTTTTCCAAAAAATTTGAGTAAAAATTTCATAAGTTTTTTTGAACTTTTAAGCAATTTAAAGTCGCTTAAAACATTAAATTTGTTTTATGAACAAAAAACGAGTTCGAAACTGATCCGGTTTATGAAGAAAAAACGAATTCGTTTCGAATTCGCATTTGAAGTCCGTTACGAATTCGAAACAAATTCTTTTTAGAAAAATTTTCAAATAAAAATTTTTCCAAAAAATATTTTGTGTCTTAATCGACTTAGAAATGGTTAAAAAGTCGAAAAAAATGAATCCGAAACGGATTGTTAATTTCAGTGTTAAAAAAATTATATGTGTTTTTTTTCGACTTTTCAAAAATTTTTAATTCGATTAAGACACAAAATTTTTTTTTGATAATTTTCCTTTGAAAATTTTTTTGGGACAAAAATATTTGATCTGTTTTTTGAACAAAAAACGAATTCGAAACGGATTCGTTTATGAACAAAAAACGAATTCGAAACAGATTCGTATTTGAAGTCCGTTACAAATTCGAAACGAATTCGTTTTACTTACAAAAAACAAAATTCGAAACGAATTCGTTTTATTTACAAAAAACGGAATGCGCTCAAACGAATTCGTTTCGAATTCGAAACGAATTCGCGTCCGTTTTTGTGCACATTGGGTTGCTATTATATACATATACATAGAATAAAATACATCTTGGCGACAAGCTTCCATTTGTAAAATAAAAACGACACATTAAAAGTTACCGTGAAGCGAAACAGATCGGCGTTGCTTTTTATTTGAAAAAAAAAACGAAATTTCTTCAATATACAAACATCCAAATTTACCAAACCACACACAAAACGATTTCACAATCGCAATACAATCATTCACACAAACAACCACACAACTTTTAGGTAAAATAAACACATTAACACTAGAGGTAGAATCAATTAGATCAGAACGAGATCATGAACGTTCAAGCTCACGATCAAGAGATTTCTCTAGGAACAGATATGACTTCCGAAATAAATCTCAACAAAGTTCCCCAAAACATCTATGTAGATACCACTACAAATTTGGTAAAGACGTCAGACGATGTGAACAACCATGTTCATTCGTCGATCACAGTGCTTTAAGCTAAATGACTCCATCATCGCGACGGGTGATGATGGAAATCTCACTACACTCACACGTCGTCTTTTCGTTCACAATAACACAAACAATTTAAAATTTCTCGTTGACAGTGGAGCAGAAGTTTCTGTACTCCCAAATTCAAAAACCACAAACAAAAGTCCGGCATTATTTTGACAGCCGCTAGCGGCACCTCAATAGCAACTTACGGCAAAAAGTTGCTATTACACTAAATCTAAAATTAAGACGAGACTTACCATTGACCTTTTTAATTGCGGTTATTTCCAAACCAATTTTAGACGCAGACTTTCTAACAAAATACTGGCTACCCACTCACAAAACTATCCATAAACACCATTACCAAAATTATTTTCAATAACAACAAATACTCTCAGTTACTCAAAAAATTTCCGAGCACTCACAACAGAACCCGATTACACTGCACCAGTCAAACACAAAGACAATTAATTACCTTACAACAAACCTCGACGTCTTGACCTGCCAAAAATGAAAATAGCTAAGCAAGAATTTTACTTCTTAGTTAAAGCTGGCATCTGCAGACTGTCTAACTCAATGACAGCATTTCTATTACACTTAGTTCCTAAACGTGAAGCAAACGACTGAAGACCATGCGGAGATTGCTGAAAACTAAACACAATAACTGTACCGGACCGCTACCCATTACCACACATACACGTTTTTCAATAAATTTACACAACACTACCATTTATTCAAAACTAGACTTAGCGAGAGCTTATCACCGAACACCAATGGCCTCTGAAGACATACACAAAACAGCAATCACTACAACCTTCGGAATGTTCGAGTTCCTCCGCATGCCCTTCGGCTTGAGGAACTCAGCGCAAATGTTCCAAAGATTCATAAACGAAGTTCTAAATGGGCTAGACTTTATATTCGTATACTTAGACGATATACTAATTGCCAGTGAAACAGAAGAACAACATTTACAACACTTAACACAAGTTTTCACACGTCTCAACAATTACGGACTCAAAATCAAACCAAACAAATGTGTTTTCGGAGTCGATAACATAGCATTCTTACAACATTTCACAACACGGCATACAACCTTCTACAGAACGAATACAGTGCATACAAGACTACCCACAACCATCCACAGTCAAACACATGCAAAACTTCATCGGTATGACAAACTATTATCACAGATGCATTCCCGAACTTGCACACACGTTAGGACCAACCTATCAAATGGTCACCAACGTATCAGAAACCAAAAACAAACGATTACAATGAATTCTAGATGCATTTACTTCAATAAAAGATAGTTTCGCTAAGCAAACACTGCTTAAACATGTTAACTGTAAAGAGAAACTAACAATTGCTGTAGATGCAACACAGCAGTCGGTGGAGTCCTACAACAAGAACATAATAACAAATTAGAACCACTAGCATTCTTTTCTAAAAAACTTTCAACAACTGAAACAAAATACAGCACATTCGATCGTGAACTACTCACAATACACTTAACCATTTAACATTTTAGACACCACCTAGAAGGCAACAAATTGACAGTATACACCGATCACAAGCCACTTATCAACGCACTTCACTCAAAAACAGAACGCAGTCCAAGACAAACACGTCATTTAGAATACATTGCACAGTTTACCAACACAATACTACACATTAAAGGTACAGAGAACACTGTTGCCGATGCTCTATCGAGATACGAGGTAGAAGAACTAAAAACACCAGACCTCAATCTAAAGCAATTACACATCGAACAAACGAACGATACAGAACTAAACGACATACTCAACAAAAACGTATACAAATTCGAACAAATCGATATTCCATTCCTTAACATAAAAATTTGGTCTGAACACTGAACAAAAGATACCCATTCATACATACCACAAACATTACGTAAGAAAATATCGAACAAATACACAACATTTCTCACTCCGGAACTAGAGCTTCCAGACTTATTACACAACGATACTTCTGCACCAACATGAATTCGCAAATCAACAAATGGTCCCAGGAATATGTTAACTATCAACGAGCCAAAGTACACAGACACACAAATACACTACTTCATAAAATACATATTCCACACGGTCGCTTCGAACATATCCACATCAAGCTGGTCAGCCCATTACCAATATCAAATAACTATAGATATCTACTAACTGCCATAGGCAGAAATACACGTTGGCCCAAAGTATACCCAATAAAAGATACTGTTAACAACGCAATTGAGAGACTTTCAACAGAGAATTAATTTCACGTTTCGGAGTTCCACTCGAGATCACTTCTGATCGAGGACCTCAATTCCCCTCTCACACATTTAAACAATTTATAAAAACACTTGGTACTCACCACATCAGAACTTATTTAAGGCCTCCTTAAGAGGCCTTCAGTTGACTTCGTTCCTTTGTCAGTGTCAGTTGTGTTGTGTGTAGCATTGTAATTTTTTAATTTTTATTTAACCCTTAAATGCATTTTGTAGCCAAACGGCAACATACCATTCAAACCGCCTCGAAGTCTTCGGTATGTAATCAATCCGTGCTGTTGTAAGGTTTTCACGTTTACGGACATGTATTCTATCGAGTGGCGACACTTTTTTTTTTTGGCGCGAAGTTAAAATATGAGTTGTACTTTGACAAAGAGAAAATTCGCAGAAGTTCGTTGGATGTCAGAATTACAGTTTTTTTTTTTTGATTTGTAAAAAGTGATTTTTTAAGTTAAATACATACATAATATATTTTTTTTTTGTAAAAGCTCTCCTATTGTTCACTACAGTTACTAGTTTTGAGAAATTTTCTTAAGTCCCTTATATTAATATATACTAAAAGGCATGGTGTTGCATATCCTCAACGGGTTGTTTTTTTTTAATAAAAAGATATTAAATATTAAAAAAAATTTTTTTTTATTTTTTCCTGCATTAACATGATCACGTCTACCAAATATATTTTGTTCACCTAAAAAAAAAAATCGTGCACTTAAGGGTTAATTTTCATTTCTAAATTTTTATTTAATTTTCATTTCTAATTAGTGATATTAATATATATAATCAATAATTCAATTTGGAAATTGTGTCGTTGCTTGTAAAATTTATTACTTGCAGTGGTGTCTTTTTTTTAAAATTAATGTTGTTTTTATTAACATTTTAATACAGTCGACTCTCGTTAATTCGAAACTTGAGGGACTCTTAAAATATTACGAATTATCGAGTGTTTGAAATATCAAATGGTTCGAAATTTTTTAGAGAAAATAAATAAAACTTCTAATTCTCAAGTGTTGATTAATTATTATTTATTAACTGCAATTCTTTAACAATAACAAAAGCTTAGAGGTACATTCGTGTACATATTCATAATGTGAATTAATAAATATATCGAAAGAACACTATTATACTGGTTTCCTTTAAGGCACATTGCTGCTGCTCAGACTGTTCAATAACTTGTTTTAAGAGAAAAAGTGCCTGAAATGCTTTTTCATCACTTTCGTTTTGTAGACAGAAGCTTTGTAAGATATCGAATGAGGCTCTTGCATACTTAGCTGACACCTCTGTCATAGGTTCTGATGTATCGTCATCTCATCATTGCTTTTTACATTCGTATCTGTCGCAGATAAAATTTCGGTTAGTGAACCTGAGGCAGCAACATCTTCATCCACTTGAACAAAGTCAGAAAAACTCACACCGCTGATGTCAACTAGTGGTTCTATTGCTGGTTCTTCATCATCCATAATTATTGGAAGATTTTCCTGATATTCTTTTATGAAACCGGATTTTTTGAAGCAGTTGAAAATCGTTAGGGGTGTTACAGCTCTCCATGCCTTATCAATCAGCTAAATAGCTGTCAGAACCGTGATATTCGCAGTTAGCTGCTTGTCGAGAGATTCTAAAAGGAGCTTAACCATTTCTTTGCGATAGAACGTCTTAAAACTATGGATGATCCCTTGGTCCAATGGTTGCAATTTGGAAGTTGTATTCGGCGGAAAGAAGAAGAGTTGTATGTTGGACAATGTAGGAGGACTGCTGTGGACAGTGCAACTGTCTAAAAATAGTAAAATTATCCGCTTTTGTCATCCAAGCTTTTTTGTTAGGAAATGATTTCACTCCTATGAAACATCGCGGTTTCATTGCTTTTCCTATCACTAAGGGTTTAAGTTTTTCCGATCCGTCCTTATTTACTGCAGGTAAAACTGTCAACTTCTCTTTACTCCCACATGACATTTTTCATCTTTAAAAGTAAGCGTCTTGTCCGGTAAACATTTGGAAAATAGGCCAGTTTCATCAGTATTAAAAATGCCTCGGGCATCATAGTTCTCAATCGAAGTATTCAATTTACCGTGCCAATCTAAGCAAACTGCATCATCAACACTTCCACTTTCCCCACAAACTTTTTTAAACACAACTCCAATTCTCTTTTTAAAATTTGTAAGCCACCCTTCACTTGCCGCAAAGTTTTTGATGCTTAGAGTAGACGCGAACTCTTTTGCTTTTTCCTTTAACAAGTTTCCGCTAATAGACACTTTGTGTCCTCTACACTGTTTTAGCCAAATGACCAGGCTTTCTTCCAGACGAGGAAATTCACCTTTAGTAGTTCTTTTCAGTACTCCAGCAAATTGAGCAGCATAAATTTTCTCTTTGTACTTTATTATGGTTGAGAGAGTACTCAGAGGAACCTTAAATTCTTTTGCAACATCACTTTTCTTCTCACCTCCCTCTACTTTTCGATTAACTTTTTCTTTTCAGCAATCGTCAAGCATTTATACTTTTTAGGGCTCATAACTAACATAAACTTTTGATCTGTACGAAAGAGTAACAGTAACTGAAACATAACTAAGCAAACCAATTCGTGAAGAAGTGTGTGTCAAACTTATCATAAAAAAATCAAAGCCTACGATGATACAAATTTGAATTTGCCTCAAAATGTACTTACAATCAGTGTTGCCACCGAGATATTTATTTTCCTACCAAAATTTTCTAGAAAACCTACCAAAATCGTTTGTAACCTACCAAAACTTTACAAATTAAAAAAAAAAAAACCTTTTTGCAACATTGAATGCGTTTAACATTTAATGCTGTTTAAAATAATAAGCTTGTATGTCGTCGTTTGAAATGCTGAACACATCAAATGTCGGGTAAGTGTGCGCAAAATGTTACGACATGATACATGCAGCGTACAATTAAGCGATGAACGTTAGAAGAAAGAAAAATAGTAATTAATAATCATTTTGAAGGCAAAACCGATCGCAAAGTTACAAATTTTTTAAAAAATTGAAAGCCAGCGGTTCACGGCAGGCCCGTGCGCAGGAATCATCCATGGGGGGGTTTTTAATTCAGACATTTCAAAGTTCATAAAAAAAGTCAAAAAACGGTTTTAATATAGACATTTAATTATAATTAGAATACTTCAAGAACACTCGATTTTCAAAAATTTATTCATATTCGAGTATATCCTCATATAAAAAAATAAAAAACGAAATAGTCCAAGGATTGCTACCAGAGCTGCAAAATTTTAATTTTTCGAAATTTGGCGAAAAAAATTAAGAAAATTTGATTTTTTTCTTATTTCCAATTATATGTATTAAAATTTTTTTTTTTTTTCATTTTCCTTATGTTAACATAAGGAAGTATCGAAAAAAAAACTAACCGCTATTTTTTAAGTTTATATACATATGTACATATAAGTAAAAAAATTGTTGTCTATCCGCGAGTAGAGCTTTGGTGTTTCTTGTGTAACAGCTCAAATCCTTTGTAGTTTCCAGTTTCCACTACATTAATACACTATAATTTGAAATGATCAATGCCACTACATGAATTTCTATTAAAAAATAAATAGGAAAAAAAAAATAAAATTGGATTTTTGGTCCGAAAATTTTCAAAGTATTTTATAAGCAAACTAACATAGTCCAGTAGAATTAGTCGAAAAAATGAGAAAAAAAAAATTCGTTACAGCAATCTGACAGCGGAATATTGTTGAGCAAGCTCTTGTAAAAGCGGACAAAAAAATCGAACCGACAGCAGCTATCCGGGGTGGAATGGGGTGCATTTTTAGAGGTCGAACACAGTTTTTCACGATTTCTGGCTAAACTGTGCATCATATCAAAAAAAGTTCAATGCAAAAGTTGTAGGAAATAAGAAGATCTACAACTTTTGTTCTGATCATTTTCGCCTTAGCCTCAAAATTTTTCATAAAAATGGCTGAAAACCGGTTTTTTGGTTTTTAATTTTTTTCTTTCACAAAAAAGTTTCTATGGAGCTGAAACTTGGGCAAAACATACTTTTCAGTGTTACACAATGACAGTAATTTTTTAAGACGGAAATATTTAGAGGTTGTTGTTAAATTTAATTTTTAAACTAAAAAAACCGAAATTTTTAACTGAGATTCCTCTTAAAACTACAGCTCCTAAGGAGTTCTGTTTTGGCTCACTTACTCTTTGTTATGTCTTCTTTAGATAAATGGCAAAAAAAAGGTATACTGCAATGGAAAAATTGACCAAAAAATTGAAAATATGTGGTCTCTCCGCAAGTAGAGTTTTGGTGTTTCGTGTGTAACAGCTCAAATCCTTTGTTGTTTTCACTGTATTCACCTTAATACACTATAATTTGAAATTGTCAATGCCACTACATAAATTTTCATTAAAAAAATAAATGAGAAAAAAAAAATTTTAATTTTTGGTCCAAGAATTATCAAGTAACATGATTAGCTTTAAAAATTTTAATTTTGAATGAAAACTTTTTTTTTCATTTATTTTTTTAATAGAAATTCATGTAGTGGCATTGACAATTTTAAATTATAGTGAACTGAGGTGAATGCAGTGAAGACAACAAAGGATTTGAGCTATTACACAAGAAACACCAAAGCTCTACTCGTGGAGAGACCACCGTTTTTCTCGTTATGTATAGGCTTAAAAAATAGAAAATTCAAAAAAAAAAAAATTATAAATAAGAAAAAAACAAATTTTCTTCAGTTTTTGCCAAATTCTAAAAAATTAAAATTTTGCAGCTTTGGCAGCAACCCCTAGACTATCTTTTTTTATTTTTTTAAATGAGGAAATACTCGAATATGATTAAATTTTCGAAAATCGAGAGTTTTTGAAGTATTCTAGAACATGCCATTTATTAAAACAAGTATAGTGTTTATGTTATGATTCGGTATTCAGTTATCATTACGTATGTAAGTAGCTAATTCTGCGAATTACTTGAAAAAACTCGACCAAAACTCATTCCTCATTAATTTCGATATCGCCATGTATATTTAGCGAGGCTAAGCCGTTCAGCCGATCTTCGGACATAGTTGATCTGGGGTATGTCTTTAGATGACGTAGCGCTAGGGAGCACAAATCTTGTCGAAAGTGAATTTCAGTTCTTTCATTTAAAAAAAAAATTTATTGTGTCTTTTTGATTTTCCGTTCAAATGTTAATAAAAACCTATGTGCGAAAATTCCCAATGGGAGGGTTTAAACCCCCAAATTCCCCCCCCCCCCCTTGCGCACGGGCCTGGTTCACGGTATTATTAAATGATATAAAGAGGACAAAAGGATTTCAAATAAACAACGTACGGTGGCAAAAAAAAAAAACGTTTAGCTCGAGAAACGAAAAATGGACCATCCGAGAAATTTTTAAAAATCCATTCATATCTACTCAAAAACTTACTGTGATGGTAAAACTAATTTTCATTAAGAAGTCCATGCCGTTCGAATAGTTCTCCGGATAAACCATGCATCAACAAAAAATATTCGCTTGAATTTAGCAAAAGACCACATTTTGAAATATTCTCATTTTGGAGCATGGCAAACAAACCCTAAGTGGTCAGGGCTCTGAAAAAGAGCCATACTTTGGCCTGAAAATAACAGGTATACGGTTTAAAAATGCTATTTATTAAAGCCCACCAATTCAAATTTATTATTACGGAAATATTCTTTTTTATTATGTCATCTTAAGTACATAAAAAAGTTTAGCTCTTAGAAATTAAGACCTTTTTTAGCGACCCGATTTTGATCACAGCTGTGATCAAAAAAATTATGTTATTTAGGACCGGTTTCACAGCGTTTAGTTAACTAAAGATTTGAGGTTAACTATCGAATTTCAGTTTCATAGCAATTAGTTAACCAACCAAATTTGACAAGTTAACTAATAGTTCACTAACAGCTGATTGCTGTCATAACGAAAAAGAACATAAGAAATAAAAACACAAAGTTTCAAAAAAGCAAATAAGTACCTATATAAATATGAATTCAGATTGGGATTGCAAAGTTCATAGTGATTCAGATATTGAAGTAGTATGGAATATTGCAATTGCTCGTGGAAAAAACATATTAAGATCCCGTCCATATTACTTTCGGTAGGTTCCTTGCAAGCCGTTAAAATCGTCCACAATGGTCCCCCATATTTTTTCCTTCTCGTCTAGACTAACCTTATCCTTTTTTTTGCATTCGATGATGTTTATTAGCAATTTATTTCGTCTGCCAAAAATGTAGAAGATCTTGTTGTTGATTCCATTTCGCAAACTATGAAATGTCAAATAAAAAACAAATGTTTTGTGCAGTGATGCCAAATTTTGTACAAAAAATTATCATTAGTTAACCAATGGACTGTGAAACTGAACAACTTAAAGTTGGTAGTTAACTAACAGACATTAGTTAAGTTAACTATTTGGTTAACTAAACACTGTGAAACCGGCCCTAATAGTGCTTGTAACTTTTGTTTCTAATACTGCGGGTCTGAGCACACATGCAACAATTTAGTCGCAACACTATTTCGTCCCATTGTACATACCTATGCGTATTCCCAAACGTAATTTGTATGCAAGAAAACAGAGACCATACCCACTTGTTGAAGATAGGGTTGGCAAAAGCTTATTTCCAGATGTAAATATTTGCTTCCTGATTCGAAAAGCTTTACGAAAAAATTTTAATTTTCGATTTTCATAAAAATTTATCCTAAATCCTACCAAAATCAGGTTTAACCTACCAACCTACCAAGAGGAAAAAAACCTACCCGATTTGGTAGGAAACTACCAAAAACGGCAACGCTGCTTACAATCTTTTTGTCTCTTTCTCTCCAACTTTGAATTGCCGCATCGTTTTGCTACGTAGCAATGATTTTTTCGTTCGAATTACCAAGTGCATAAAAATGTAATGATATAGTTCGAAATATAAAGAGATTTTGTAGGGAACTCGTGATAACTTTGAATTATAGAGAAGTTCGAATTATCGCAGGTTTGAATTAACGAGAGTCGACTGTATATATATGTGCAAATATTTTACCTATTTCTGCAAGCATAAACAGTGCAACAGCTTTGTTTTTGATTCTCTTTTATGCTTTGTACGTGCACTAAGCTTAACTTTAAACTCTGTTGTTGTTGCTGCTTAACGGGTGATTTTTTGCTTAACATTTAACCCTTTTTGCACTGTTCTAAAAATTTTTAAATCGCTTTCTTTTTTTTTACGATTTCAAGATGGATTATTTTTCCTCTGATAATTTGTTAGCTTGCTCTCTAGGAGATCAGTGCAAAAGCCAAAATATATTGAATTCAATGTTTTCCTGTTCAGGTCCCTGTGAACAGGTGCTTCATGCCTCTTGTGCAAACTTAACAAAATCTATTACTGATTTATTATGCTCAGTCCATTCGGACCCCCGTCGGTATTTTTCGAAAAAGTTAAACAATTAGGGGAAAATCTTAACAATCTGAATAATAATTTCAGAGATATTCTTAATAATTATCTAGACTTAACTCTCCAAATTGAAAAAAGCCTTAATGAGGCTACTTCACCGGATGTTAGTTTGCAAAATAAAACAATTACCGAGGTTGATATGGTTTTTGCTTCCACTCCTTCGATCTCCACTTTACCTAAACAAGCTATTTCCTTAAAAAAGAAAATAAAGTCTAAAAAGAAATTAAATAAGAATCTGGGTAATCTAGGGAGGGTGGGTGGTGCGGCCGTCAGTCGTGACAAATCTCCCGTGGATTGCTCTCTAAATACCTCTTCACCCACTACCAATTTTCCCGCTATAATCTCTAGTAACAATCTTCCATCTCCTTCCTCCACTATAAATAATCCTCTGTCAATTTCGGTTATTGCCAATCCGCGGGTGGATGTTGCGATTGGTAGCTCTGTGCCTCCGGTTTCCCTGCAGGCATTACCAAGGTTAAAATCGATAATTAGACGACTTACTTACTTTTTTTAATAACAATACATTTGATGATTGCATTAAATTTTTCTATGGTGAACTTTTTTCTGCCATAGCATTGTCGGTTCCATATACAAGGAGGTACGTTAATAATTCCTCGTACCCCTGGTATACAAAGGATTTGAAAAAAGTATGCAATGGCCGTAATAGGGCATGGAATAAATACGTTTGTAGCCAGGACCGTAATGACCTTGTTGCTTATCAGCGACTGTTTCTTGAATTTAAAGATATGTCAGCTTTGGTTTATTCTGAATATTTGAATAAAATTAGGCTGAATATTCTTCTTGACCCCAAGAATTTTTAGGGTTTTATTAATTCTAAAAAAAAATCTGACGGGTTTCCATCTGAGTTTAAAACAGTTGACGGGCTCACTAGCGACCCACAAGTTATAGCCGGGTTGTTTGCTAATTTGTTTAATGAATCGTTTTCTACGGATTTATTTAGCCCTGAAATCAACTATTTTGAATATATGGATAACGACCCTTTAGTTTCGGTTAATGAGATATCTTTCTCTCCTGATCTCATAGAGAAATATATTTCATCTGTTGATGATGACTTCAACTCCGGGCCGGATGGTATTCCTGCGACAGTTTTAGTAAACTGCAGCTCTGTGCTGAGTCAGCCCCTCAGTATTTTATTTAATAGATCAATTCAAGAAAGCTATTTTCCTAAATTTTGGAAAAATGCATACATTAGCCCCATTTTCAAGAAAGGGTGTAAAAATGATGTTTCAAACTACAGGCCCGTGGCTAAGTTATCATCAATACCGAAAATTTTTGAACATATTATATACGATCAGGTTAAGGTTTGCTGTGGTGAAGTCATAACAACTCGTCAGCATGGTTTTGTTAATGGCAGATCTACAGTTTCTAACCTCCTTGATTTCACTTCTTTTGCATTAAGCTCTTTAGACTCTGGTGAGCAAGTTGACTACACTGACTTCAGTAAAGCATTTGACAAATTACCACATAATTTGATTTTGTTTAAGTTAAAGAAACTTGGATTTCCCTTAAGTTTTGTCAGCTGGATTGAATCTTATTTATCTGATCGTTCGTATCAAATAAAATTTCGGAGAGTGTTTTCCTCCCCATTTAGCGCGACATCAGGTGTCCCACAAGGAAGCCACCTTGGGCCGCTCTTGTTCATTTTAGCAATTAATGGCGTTACACATGTTATTAAAAACTCTCCTCTGTTAGTATATGCAGATGACATGAAAATTTACAGGATCGTAAAGGGGGTTGGTGATACTATTCCACTTCAGTCTGACTTGAAATCCTTTAAAGTTTGGTGTTCTAAGAATAACTTACATCTCAATCCTGATAAATGCCAAGCTATGATTTTTACCAGGAAGAAAACTATTGTGGAATTTGATTATAAATTAAAAGATAAAAATATTTGTCGTTTCGATGTAGTCAAAGACCTAGGTGTAGGGATACAGACATAATCCAACATCCAACACTTACACTTAACCCAAATACACCACATTCTCGAAATTAAAAAATTTGTTTTCATTTAAGAAAAATTTGTATTTTTGCTTCAAAATTAAAAATAAATTTTTCATTCAATATTCAATTTTCAAAAAAGGAATATTCAATTTTTAATAAAACTAAAATTGTTTAAATTTTAATTATTTAAATTTTTAAATCCGGACTCCACATTGGCGATCATGCCTATATTCTGCGAACCATATTTAAAGCAGCAACAATCGCATAAAACGCAGCTCGAATCGAAAGCTAAGCGAGTACAAAAAGTGGTGGCTAAACACTCGTCAAAATCAGGCAACACATTGCTTAATAAAAGCATAAGTAAACCACGTTCACCTTTGAGTTTAAGTCTACAACACCAAAATTTAAATTGGGACGCTCCAACACTAATAAAATGAAACACTCCATGTAAAATCAGTTAAATTCTTGGCAGCAGCAACTACATCTATGACCACAACAACTACAACTTCTAAATCTAGTCATACCAATAGTTTTACCAACAGCTTTACAAATCATCCTGTCAACAACAATAATAACATCAATACTTCTTGCAACAACTCTAGCAACAGCAATAGTAATAGCCGCAACAGCAACAACACTGTAAGCTCTGCTACCAAAACGGCTCAGTCTGGAATTCTGGATGTAATCGAAGCTGAACATCATCAAAAATTTTAAAACTCGAATCCTTACAAAATGAACAAAAATATTACACCAAGCCCTACACCAACAATAAAATCAAAAACATTCACCAACATCTACAACAACAACACCTACAATAGTAACGGCAGCACACATCGCCACATTTGTCATTTACAAATTTACGAATCTCGCTGTTCAGTCGCCAGCTAGAACGCCAGCACTAATGTGTACAACACTAAAAATTTTACAAACACTATCTTAAATGAAATAACATACAACACCACAAAAACTAATCTAACACTATTCTCTACATTGGTCCATACACACATACTCACAAACACAATACTTTGATTATAATTACAGTAGGATAAGACCACGATCCAGGATCTGCTTAACTGTAATAATATAATCAAAGTATTCATGACTTAACTATGAGTAAACCGCCAAAGCGTGTCATAAAGTCAAACACAACAAACAAAATTTTTTTTTAGAAGGGGGAGTAGTGTACGGATCCAGACATATTCCAACATCCAACACTTACACTTGACAAAAATACACTTTATGCTTTTAACGAAAATTTTGTATTCATTTCATAAAAATTTTATTTATGTTTCAAAAAAATGAAAAAAAAAATTTTATTAAGTTTTCAAAATTCAAAAAAAAACTAACGTTTTATTAATAAAAAATAAATACTTTAAATACAATTTGATACTAAGTTGACTTTTAATGAGCATATTAATCAAATTTGTAAAAAATCCTCATCTCTGCTTGGCTTTATTAAGAGGTGGGCAAAAGAATTTAATAGCCCTTTAGTAACGGTGACTTTATATAATACAATAGTGCGTCCTCACTTAGAGTATGCCAGCCAAGTATGGTCACCTTTTTATAATATTCACATAAATAGAATTGAAAGAATTCAAAAAAAAATTTATTCGTTTTGCACTCAATGGCTTAAATTGGATTGACCCTTTAAACCTTCCTCCTTATGAGGATCGTTTGAAGTTACTGCATATGCAGTCTCTGAGCTCGCGTAGAAATATTGCGGATATACTTTATTTGCATCAACTTGTAACTGGGTCTCTTGCTGCACCAGAGCTTCTTAACTAAGTACATACATTTTAATAGTAATCGGAGAAGTACTCGTAACTCTTATCAATATTTGACCAACTGGTTAGTAGAACTAATTATATGGCTACAGCTCCTTTTAATCGCATGACAACGCTTATTATTAATTGCGAAGTTTATAACATTAACTTGTCAAAAGGTCAACTCAAGCTTAGACTGAAAACAAACTGTAGCTAAATTTGTAGCTTAATGGTGGTGTGTATTTTTATGTTTGTGTTGCCCGAGCCCCACAAAAAACTGGTATTCGGAACTTCCCTTAATTCTATTAGGTCTCAGATCAGCTGCTAAAGAAGACATTAAAACATCACCAGCTGAGATGGTTTTCGGTCAAACACCCAGACTACAGGTGAATTTGGGATTGACAGAAATGCGACAGAACTGCGTTAGCACTGCATGTTTTTTATTAATCTGCAACCCTGATGTCGCTGCTCAGCTGTCAGTGTGCTGCATTACTGAGCAAGCTATTTTCTCGAACGTGATTCCGATAAGAGTTAAAATGGAAATGTTATTAAATTTAACAATTAAGACTACGGACACAAGTAGTTGTAATTTATTAGGAAGTTATGGAAAAAGAAGAAGGACCAAGATGAAAAAGAGGCATTTGTTACTGAAGGAAATGTTGAAGAAGGGAAAAGTCACAAAAGTGACAAATTTTTACAAAACAATTGAAAAATATGCGGATGACACATTTTCGTATGATCCCGGCTACATTTTTTGTAAGTCAACTGAAATTTCAGTTCTATTTTCAAACTAAGCAATAAAATTTTATACGAAATTAAAAAACACTTTGGAGCCTTTTTGGTCAAAGTGGCATACAGGCTATTCACTGAAAGAAGCGCTTTACCTCACATTGTGGAAAGTGGGCAACAGTAGAGTCTCATACCGAGAGCTTTCCGACCGATTCAATGTTGGAAAAGGAACAGCACACAAAATATTTCACAAAACTGTTAAAGCTAAATGCTGCCTTAAAAATTAAATATCTTGGCCATCTGTTGATGAGCAGCTACGTTCAATGGAAAATTTCCAGATGTCTAAAGCTATCTCTTTCCTTTTGTAGTTGGATGTGTGGATGGAACACATTTTAAAATAAATACACCAAAAAACGATACAATAAGCTATTACGACCGCAAAGGCAACTTTTCAATCTAAATGCAGGTATATATTGCATAGACTTGTTTAAGGTCTTTTTCATATCTGCATTTTAGGCAATATGCGACTCCAGTCTTCGTTTTCTTGATGTTTTCATTGGGTATCCTGGTAGCTGTCATGATGCGAATGTATGTTCAATATATAAGAGAATCACATCTGGTGACATACATTTAGCCAATGGAGCTGTTATTCTAGCAGATCCGGCTTACCCCCTTTCAAAATACTTAATTACTCCTTTTAAGGATAATGGACATCTACCCAGTGATGACAGAAAATTTAATTTTTACCTAAGTTCAACCATAGTATTCATTGAGCAAGCCTTTGGAGTCTTAATACAAAAATTTAGAGCATTGAATCATATTGATGAAAGGTCCATAAAAGATGTTTCGCAAGTAATATTGGCCTGTACTATATTGCACAATTTCATATTAAAAGAAGAGCATGGTCCAACATTGTCAGATATAAACACTGGAAATGATACTGAAAACGATAATCATATTGAGTCAAATGAAAATATCAACGACACTAACGAAGGAGTCAGTAGGAGAAATAATTTTAAAATGCTTTTTATTTCATAAAGCCTTCATTGGTATCTAACTTTAATTTAACATAAAAATTAATTTTAACTATAAAATATATAACTTTTGGTGAACATTGAGATATGGCTGTAGCAATAAACCAAACAGATTTTTTTAGTCAAAATTTGAGTTTTTGTTTTATTGCTACGGCTATAGCTCAATATTCACCAAAAGTTCTCGCTTAAGACCGATTTCAATAATAATACGTTAAATAAAATATAAAAAAAAGTATTGCGATGTATTTTTAGTGTAGTTCGCTAGCTAAACTCGTTTTGGGATAAAGCTTACTATTGCTTCCCGCAATTCTTGCATTGCTTTAATTTTCTCCTTTTCTATCTTTATTTTTTCCACTTCTACAGCCAAGACTTGAGCGTGCCTCTTTTTCTCTTCAGCTGCTTCTTCTTTTAAAAAATTCAAAATTTCGTTCACGGCCAATCTCGGTCGTTTCCTTGGGGTTTCTTCACTGCTTTCTTCATTGACACTGTTCTCAATATTTTCCTCATTTGCTTCTATAGTTAAAGAAGCCTCCAAGTTCTTACAAGGAGGTTCAATTGAGTGCCTCCTCCCATAGATTTTATCAAATTCTTCAAAAAAAATCCCACGCCGTTGCATCTCTTCCTGTTTCTTTGTTCCTTTTTTTTTTATTCTCTTATATGTTGTTGTAAGATTTAAAAATTTTTTCTGCACCTGTTCTTTTGTGTAATAATAATAATAATAATAATAACAATAATAATAAAGTTTAGCTACTACAGCTATTATAGCCTTCTTAGCTATTTAGCATTGAAGCTTAATACCAAGTAAAAAGCTTATTCAATAAAAAATGGAATAGAAAAAATTATCATGCACATTAATTTGTTATTTATTTTATAATTTTTTCTTAGCTTTATCGCACTTTCTCAACATACCCACTCACACCATGTAAAAAAAGACATATAGATATTAAAATAATTATATGTATAAATTTACGTGGTCCAAGGCATAAATGTTAGAAAAAAATTTACCCAGCATGCTGTGGGGCTCGGACAACACAAACAAGAAAATTCACACCACCATTAAGCTACAAATTTAGCTACAGTTAGATTTCAGTCTAAGCTTGAGTTGACCTTTTGACAAGCTAATGTTATAAACTTCGCAATTATTAATAAGAGTTGTCATGCGATTAAAAGGAGCTGTAGCCATATAATTAGTTCTACTAACCGGTTGATAAAATAACTGATAAGAGTTACGAGTACTCCTCCGATTACTATTAAAATGTATATAGTTAAGAAGCTCTGGTGCAGCAAGAGACCCAGTTACAAGTTGATGCAGATAAAGTATATCCGCAATATTTCTACGCGAACTCAAAGACTGCATATGTAATAACTTTAAACGATCCTCATAAGGAGGAAGGCTTAAAGGGTCAATCCAATTTAAGCCATTGAGAGCAAAACGAATAAAATTTTTTTGAATTCTTTCAATTCTATTTATATGAATATTATAAAATGGTGACCATACTTGGCTAGCGTACTCTAAGTGAGGGCGCACTATTGTATTATATAAAGTCACCGTTACTAAAGGGCTATTAAATTCTTTTGCCCACCTCTTAATAAAGCCAAGCAGAGATGAGGATTTTTTACAAATTTGATTAATATGCTCATTAAAAGTCAACTTAGTATCAAAATGTATACCTAGGTCTTTGACTACATCGAAACGACAAATATTTTTATCTTTTAATTTATAATCAAATTCCACAATAGTTTTCTTCCTGGTAAAAATCATAGCTTGGCATTTATCAGGATTGAGATGTAAGTTATTCTTAGAACACCAAACTTTAAAGGATTTCAAGTCAGACTGAAGTGGAATAGTATCACCAACCCCCTTTACGATCCTGTAAATTTTCATGTCATCTGCATATACTAACAGAGGAGAGTTTTTAATAACATGTGTAACGCCATTAATTGCTAAAATGAACAAGAGCGGCCCAAGGTGGCTTCCTTGTGGGACACCTGATGTCGCGCTAAATGGGGAGGAAAACACTCTCCGAAATTTTATTTGATACGAACGATCAGATAAATAAGATTCAATCCAGCTGACAAAACTTAAGGGAAATCCAAGTTTCTTTAACTTAAACAAAATCAAATTATGTGGTAATTTGTCAAATGCTTTACTGAAGTCAGTGTAGTCAACTTGCTCACCAGAGTCTAAAGAGCTTAATGCAAAAGAAGTGAAATCAAGGAGGTTAGAAACTGTAGATCTGCCATTAACAAAACCATGCTGACGAGTTGTTATGACTTCACCACAGCAAACCTTAACCTGATCGTATATAATATGTTCAAAAATTTTCGGTATTGATGATAACTTAGCCACGGGCCTGTAGTTTGAAACATCATTTTTACACCCTTTCTTGAAAATGGGGCTAATGTATGCATTTTTCCAAAATTTAGGAAAATAGCTTTCTTGAATTGATCTATTAAATAAAATACTGAGGGGCTGACTCAGCACAGAGCTGCAGTTTACTAAAACTGTCGCAGGAATACCATCCGGCCCGGAGTTGAAGTCATCATCAACAGATGAAATATATTTCTCTATGAGATCAGGAGAGAAAGATATCTCATTAACCGAAACTAAAGGGTCGTTATCCATATATTCAAAATAGTTGATTTCAGGGCTAAATAAATCCGTAGAAAACGATTCATTAAACAAATTAGCAAACAACCCGGCTATAACTTGTGGGTCGCTAGTGAGCCCGTCAACTGTTTTAAACTCAGATGGAAACCCGTCAGATTTTTTTTTAGAATTAATAAAACCCCAAAAATTCTTGGGGTCAAGAAGAATATTCAGCCTAATTTTATTCAAATATTCAGAATAAACCAAAGCTGACATATCTTTAAATTCAAGAAACAGTCGCTGATAAGCAACAAGGTCATTACGGTCCTGGCTACAAACGTATTTATTCCATGCCCTATTACGGCCATTGCATACTTTTTTCAAATCCTTTGTATACCAGGGGTACGAGGAATTATTAACGTACCTCCTTGTATATGGAACCGACAATGCTATGGCAGAAAAAAGTTCACCATAGAAAAATTTAATGCAATCATCAAATGTATTGTTATTAAAAAAAGTAAGTAAGTCGTCTAATTTATTTCTTAAATTTTCATTCAATTTTAAAAAGTCAGCTTTCTTAAAATTGAATTCGTAAATATTAATGGATGAACATGCATTAGTCAAATTTTCATTGTCAGATTGGTACACAATACTCAAAGGTGGATGATAGGAATCTACCGTAGACAGAGCATGGATAGCATTTCTTACAACAACATTGCTACTATTTGTAGCCAAGACTAAGTCAAGTTGTCGTCCATGGCAATTAGTTATACAACTTACTTGTTGTAAATTTGAAAGTATTTCGTCAACAAAAATTTGTTGTTGTCGAGTTTTTGGACAAGATGCATAAAAATATGTACCATCGTCCGAAGGAGTCCATTTTAGGTCAGGCAGATTAAAGTCACCTAGCAACAAAATGTCGTCATTAGTGTCTAGTTCATTAATAATATATTCTACGGCCATCGAAAGACATTCGTAGACATCTGCGCTACTATTTGGAGGAACACAAGTGTTAAGAATGTATAAATTAGAGTTACAATGTGTAAGTTTAACACATAACAGTTCAATATTAGATGCACAGGCAATTTCAATTAATGAACTGGTTAAATGATTTTTTATAGCTATTAAGACGCCTCCACCAACAGAAGAAAGGTCTTCCAAGTGTCTGTCTCTTTTAAAAACATGGAAACTATTATCAAAAAGTTCCATATTGAGAAAACTGTTGTTTAACCAAGTTTCGGTAAACACGATAATATCCTCAGAGAAATTCTGAGTTGATAAAAAGATATCTTGCGTCTTGGAGCGCAAACCCCTTACATTTTGATAGTAAAGAGATAGCCGCTTCAGTTTTTTGAATTGGAACGGACAGTTCTATCATTTTTTTTCGATTTAAATTCTGAAATATAGATATTATCCACCCGGGCTTTAGATTTAAGAATGGCAGAAACATGAGAAGATGCCACTGTAATTTTAAAAGACGCATGAGTTGGTTTATTACCGAGTTTCCTGTAAGAAACGAAGGCGTCGGCAGGAATAATTTGGTTTTGTCTAATAAAATTTTTAATGCTGTCAGTGGTAGTGTTGGAATGAAGTTGTGAAATGAAAATCGATTTTAACCTTGGTAATGCCTGCAGGGAAGCCGGAGGCACAGAGCTACCAATCGCAACATCCACCCGCGGATTGGCAATAACCGAAATTGACAGAGGATTATTTATAGTGGAGGAAGGAGATGGAAGATTGTTACTAGAGATTATAGCGGGAAAATTTGTAGTGGGTGAAGAGGTATTTAGAGAGCAATCCACGGGAGATTTGTCACGACTGACGGCCGCACCACCCACCCTCCCTACATTACCCAGATTCTTATTTAATTTCTTTTTAGACTTTATTTTCTTTTTTAAGGAAATAGCTTGTTTAGGTAAAGTGGAGATCGAAGGAGTGGAAGCAAAAACCATATCAACCTCGGTAATTGTTTTATTTTGCAAACTAACATCCGGTGAAGTAGCCTCATTAAGGCTTTTTTCAATTTGGAGAGTTAAGTCTAGATAATTATTAAGAATATCTCTGAAATTATTATTCAGATTGTTAAGATTTTCCCCTAATTGTTTAACTTTTTCGAAAAATACCGACGGGGGTCCGAATGGACTGAGCATAATAAATCAGTAATAGATTTTGTTAAGTTTGCACAAGAGGCATGAAGCACCTGTTCACAGGGACCTGAACAGGAAAACATTGAATTCAATATATTTTGGCTTTTGCACTGATCTCCTAGAGAGCAAGCTAACAAATTATCAGAGGAAAAATAATCCATCTTGAAATCGTAAAAAAAAAGAAAGCGATTTAAAAATTTTTAGAACAGTGCAAAAAGGGTTAAATGTTAAGCAAAAAATCACCCGTTAAGCAGCAACAACAACAGAGTTTAAAGTTAAGCTTAGTGCACGTACAAAGCATAAAAGAGAATCAAAAACAAAGCTGTTGCACTGTTTATGCTTGCAGAAATAGGTAAAATATTTGCACATATATATACAGTCGACTCTCGTTAATTCAAACCTGCGATAATTCGAACTTCTCTATAATTCAAAGTTATCACGAGTTCCCTACAAAATCTCTTTATATTTCGAACTATATCATTACATTTTTATGCACTTGGTAATTCGAACGAAAAAATCATTGCTACGTAGCAAAACGATGCGGCAATTCAAAGTTGGAGAGAAAGAGACAAAAAGATTGTAAGCAGCGTTGCCGTTTTTGGTAGTTTCCTACCAAATCGGGTAGGTTTTTTTCCTCTTGGTAGGTTGGTAGGTTAAACCTGATTTTGGTAGGATTTAGGATAAATTTTTATGAAAATCGAAAATTAAAATTTTTTCGTAAAGCTTTTCGAATCAGGAAGCAAATATTTACATCTGGAAATAAGCTTTTGCCAACCCTATCTTCAACAAGTGGGTATGGTCTCTGTTTTCTTGCATACAAATTACGTTTGGGAATACGCATAGGTATGTACAATGGGACGAAATAGTGTTGCGACTAAATTGTTGCATGTGTGCTCAGACCCGCAGTATTAGAAACAAAAGTTACAAGCACTATTAGGGCCGGTTTCACAGTGTTTAGTTAACCAAATAGTTAACTTAACTAATGTCTGTTAGTTAACTACCAACTTTAAGTTGTTCAGTTTCACAGTCCATTGGTTAACTAATGATAATTTTTTGTACAAAATTTGGCATCACTGCACAAAACATTTGTTTTTTATTTGACATTTCATAGTTTGCGAAATGGAATCAACAACAAGATCTTCTACATTTTTGGCAGACGAAATAAATTGCTAATAAACATCATCGAATGCAAAAAAAAGGATAAGGTTAGTCTAGACGAGAAGGAAAAAATATGGGGGACCATTGTGGACGATTTTAACGGCTTGCAAGGAACCTACCGAAAGTAATATGGACGGGATCTTAATATGTTTTTTCCACGAGCAATTGCAATATTCCATACTACTTCAATATCTGAATCACTATGAACTTTGCAATCCCAATCTGAATTCATATTTATATAGGTACTTATTTGCTTTTTTGAAACTTTGTGTTTTTATTTCTTATGTTCTTTTTCGTTATGACAGCAATCAGCTGTTAGTTAACTATTAGTTAACTTGTCAAATTTGGTTGGTTAACTAATTGCTATGAAACTGAAATTCGATAGTTAACCTCAAATCTTTAGTTAACTAAACGCTGTGAAACCGGTCCTAAATAACATAATTTTTTTGATCACAGCTGTGATCAAAATCGGGTCGCTAAAAAAGGTCTTAATTTCTAAGAGCTAAACTTTTTTATGTACTTAAGATGACATAATAAAAAAGAATATTTCCGTAATAATAAATTTGAATTGGTGGGCTTTAATAAATAGCATTTTAAAACCGTATACCTGTTATTTTCAGGCCAAAGTATGGCTGTTTTTCAGAGCCCTGACCACTTAGGGTTTGTTTGCCATGCTCCAAAATGAGAATATTTCAAAATGTGGTCTTTTGCTAAATTCAAGCGAATATTTTTTGTTGATGCATGGTTTATCCGGAGAACTATTCGAACGGCATGGACTTCTTAATGAAAATTAGTTTTACCATCACAGTAAGTTTTTGAGTAGATATGAATGGATTTTTAAAAATTTCTCGGATGGTCCATTTTTCGTTTCTCGAGCTAAACGTTTTTTTTTTTTTGCCACCGTACGTTGTTTATTTGAAATCCTTTTGTCCTCTTTATATCATTTAATAATACCGTGAACCAGGCCCGTGCGCCAGGGGGGGGGGGGAATTTGGTGGTTTAAACCCCCCCCATTGGGAATTTTCGCACATAGGTTTTTATTAACATTTGAACGGAAAATCAAAAAGACACAATAAATTTTTTTTTTAAATGAAAGAACTGAAATTCACTTTCGACAAGATTTGTGCTCCCTAGCGCTACGTCATCTAAAGACATACCCCAGATCAACTATGTCCGAAGATCGGCTGAACGGCTTAGCCTCGCTAAATATACATGGCGATATCGAAATTAATGAGGAATGAGTTTTGGTCGAGTTTTTTCAAGTAATTCGCAGAATTAGCTACTTACATACGTAATGATAACTGAATACCGAATCATAACATAAACACTATACTTGTTTTAATAAATGGCATGTTCTAGAATACTTCAAAAACTCTCGATTTTCGAAAATTTAATCATATTCGAGTATTTCCTCATTTAAAAAAATAAAAAAAGATAGTCTAGGGGTTGCTGCCAAAGCTGCAAAATTTTAATTTTTTAGAATTTGGCAAAAACTGAAGAAAATTTGTTTTTTTCTTATTTATAATTTTTTTTTTTTTGAATTTTCTATTTTTTAAGCCTATACATAACGAGAAAAACGGTGGTCTCTCCACGAGTAGAGCTTTGGTGTTTCTTGTGTAATAGCTCAAATCCTTTGTTGTCTTCACTGCATTCACCTCAGTTCACTATAATTTAAAATTGTCAATGCCACTACATGAATTTCTATTAAAAAAATAAATGAAAAAAAAAGTTTTCATTCAAAATTAAAATTTTTAAAGCTAATCATGTTACTTGATAATTCTTGGACCAAAAATTAAAATTTTTTTTTTCTCATTTATTTTTTTAATGAAAATTTATGTAGTGGCATTGACAATTTCAAATTATAGTGTATTAAGGTGAATACAGTGAAAACAACAAAGGATTTGAGCTGTTACACACGAAACACCAAAACTCTACTTGCGGAGAGACCACATATTTTCAATTTTTTGGTCAATTTTTCCATTGCAGTATACCTTTTTTTTGCCATTTATCTAAAGAAGACATAACAAAGAGTAAGTGAGCCAAAACAGAACTCCTTAGGAGCTGTAGTTTTAAGAGGAATCTCAGTTAAAAATTTCGGTTTTTTTAGTTTAAAAATTAAATTTAACAACAACCTCTAAATATTTCCGTCTTAAAAAATTACTGTCATTGTGTAACACTGAAAAGTATGTTTTGCCCAAGTTTCAGCTCCATAGAAACTTTTTTGTGAAAGAAAAAAATTAAAAACCAAAAAACCGGTTTTCAGCAATTTTTATGAAAAATTTTGAGGCTAAGGCGAAAATGATCAGAACAAAAGTTGTAGATCTTCTTATTTCCTACAACTTTTGCATTGAACTTTTTTTGATATGATGCACAGTTTAGCCAGAAATCGTGAAAAACTGTGTTCGACCTCTAAAAATGCACCCCATTCCACCCCGGATAGCTGCTGTCGGTTCGATTTTTTTGTCCGCTTTTACAAGAGCTTGCTCAACAATATTCCGCTGTCAGATTGCTGTAACGAATTTTTTTTTTTCTCATTTTTTCGACTAATTCTACTGGACTATGTTAGTTTGCTTATAAAATACTTTGAAAATTTTCGGACCAAAAATCCAATTTTATTTTTTTTTTCTTATTTATTTTTTAATAGAAATTCATGTAGTGGCATTGATCATTTCAAATTATAGTGTATTAATGTAGTGGAAACTGGAAACTACAAAGGATTTGAGCTGTTACACAAGAAACACCAAAGCTCTACTCGCGGATAGACAACAATTTTTTTACTTATATGTACATATGTATATAAACTTAAAAAATAGCGGTTAGTTTTTTTTTCGATACTTCCTTATGTTAACATAAGGAAAATGAAAAAAAAAAAAAATTTTAATACATATAATTGGAAATAAGAAAAAAATCAAATTTTCTTAATTTTTTTCGCCAAATTTCGAAAAATTAAAATTTTGCAGCTCTGGTAGCAATCCTTGGACTATTTCGTTTTTTATTTTTTTATATGAGGATATACTCGAATATGAATAAATTTTTGAAAATCGAGTGTTCTTGAAGTATTCTAATTATAATTAAATGTCTATATTAAAACCGTTTTTTGACTTTTTTTATGAACTTTGAAATGTCTGAATTAAAAACCCCCCCATGGATGATTCCTGCGCACGGGCCTGCCGTGAACCGCTGGCTTTCAATTTTTTAAAAAATTTGTAACTTTGCGATCGGTTTTGCCTTCAAAATGATTATTAATTACTATTTTTCTTTCTTCTAACGTTCATCGCTTAATTGTACGCTGCATGTATCATGTCGTAACATTTTGCGCACACTTACCCGACATTTGATGTGTTCAGCATTTCAAACGACGACATACAAGCTTATTATTTTAAACAGCATTAAATGTTAAACGCATTCAATGTTGCAAAAAGGTTTTTTTTTTTTTAATTTGTAAAGTTTTGGTAGGTTACAAACGATTTTGGTAGGTTTTCTAGAAAATTTTGGTAGGAAAATAAATATCTCGGTGGCAACACTGATTGTAAGTACATTTTGAGGCAAATTCAAATTTGTATCATCGTAGGCTTTAATTTTTTTATGATAAGTTTGACACACACTTCTTCACGAATTGGTTTGCTTAGTTATGTTTCAGTTACTGTTACTCTTTCGTACAGATCAAAAGTTTATGTTAGTTATGAGCCCTAAAAAGTATAAATGCTTGACGATTGCTGAAAAGAAAAAGTTAATCGAAAAGTAGAGGGAGGTGAGAAGAAAAGTGATGTTGCAAAAGAATTTAAGGTTCCTCTGAGTACTCTCTCAACCATAATAAAGTACAAAGAGAAAATTTATGCTGCTCAATTTGCTGGAGTACTGAAAAGAACTACTAAAGGTGAATTTCCTCGTCTGGAAGAAAGCCTGGTCATTTGGCTAAAACAGTGTAGAGGACACAAAGTGTCTATTAGCGGAAACTTGTTAAAGGAAAAAGCAAAAGAGTTCGCGTCTACTCTAAGCATCAAAAACTTTGCGGCAAGTGAAGGGTGGCTTACAAATTTTAAAAAGAGAATTGGAGTTGTGTTTAAAAAAGTTTGTGGGGAAAGTGGAAGTGTTGATGATGCAGTTTGCTTAGATTGGCACGGTAAATTGAATACTTCGATTGAGAACTATGATGCCCGAGGCATTTTTAATACTGATGAAACTGGCCTATTTTCCAAATGTTTACCGGACAAGACGCTTACTTTTAAAGATGAAAAATGTCATGTGGGAGTAAAGAGAAGTTGACAGTTTTACCTGCAGTAAATAAGGACGGATCGGAAAAACTTAAACCCTTAGTGATAGGAAAAGCAATGAAACCGCGATGTTTCATAGGAGTGAAATCATTTCCTAACAAAAAAGCTTGGATGACAAAAGCGGATAATTTTACTATTTTTAGACAGTTGCACTGTCCACAGCAGTCCTCCTACATTGTCCAACATACAACTCTTCTTCTTTCCGCCGAATACAACTTCCAAATTGCAACCATTGGACCAAGGGATCATCCATAGTTTTAAGACGTTCTATCGCAAAGAAATGGTTAAGCTCCTTTTAGAATCTCTCGACAAGCAGCTAACTGCGAATATCACGGTTCTGACAGCTATTTAGCTGATTGATAAGGCATGGAGAGCTGTAACACCCCTAACGATTTTCAACTGCTTCAAAAAATCCGGTTTCATAAAAGAATATCAGGAAAATCTTCCAATAATTATGGATGATGAAGAACCAGCAATAGAACCACTAGTTGACATCAGCGGTGTGAGTTTTTCTGACTTTGTTCAAGTGGATGAAGATGTTGCTGCCTCAGGTTCACTAACCGAAATTTTATCTGCGACAGATACGAATGTAAAAAGCAATGATGAGATGACGATACATCAGAACCTATGACAGAGGTGTCAGCTAAGTATGCAAGAGCCTCATTCGATATCTTACAAAGCTTCTGTCTACAAAACGAAAGTGATGAAAAAGCATTTCAGGCACTTTTTCTCTTAAAACAAGTTATTGAACAGTCTGAGCAGCAGCAATGTGCCTTAAAGGAAACCAGTATAATAGTGTTCTTTCGATATATTTATTAATTCACATTATGAATATGTACACGAATGTACCTCTAAGCTTTTGTTATTGTTAAAGAATTGCAGTTAATAAATAATAATTAATCAACACTTGAGAATTAGAAGTTTTATTTATTTTCTCTAAAAAATTTCGAACCATTTGATATTTCAAACACTCGATAATTCGTAATATTTTAAGAGTCCCTCAAGTTTCGAATTAACGAGAGTCGACTGTATTAAAATGTTAATAAAAACAACATTAATTTTAAAAAAAAGACACCACTGCAAGTAATAAATTTTACAAGCAACGACACAATTTCCAAATTGAATTATTGATTATATATATTAATATCACTAATTAGAAATGAAAATTAAATAAAAATTTAGAAATGAAAATTAACCCTTAAGTGCACGATTTTTTTTTTTAGGTGAACAAAATATATTTGGTAGACGTGATCATGTTAATGCAGGAAAAAATAAAAAAAAATTTTTTTTAATATTTAATATCTTTTTATTAAAAAAAAACAACCCGTTGAGGATATGCAACACCATGCCTTTTAGTATATATTAATATAAGGGACTTAAGAAAATTTCTCAAAACTAGTAACTGTAGTGAACAATAGGAGAGCTTTTACAAAAAAAAATTATATTATGTATGTATTTAACTTAAAAAATCACTTTTTACAAATCAAAAAAAAAAAACTGTAATTCTGACATCCAACGAACTTCTGCGAATTTTCTCTTTGTCAAAGTACAACTCATATTTTAACTTCGCGCCAAAAAAAAAAAGTGTCGCCACTCGATAGAATACATGTCCGTAAACGTGAAAACCTTACAACAGCACGGATTGATTACATACCGAAGACTTCGAGGCGGTTTGAATGGTATGTTGCCGTTTGGCTACAAAATGCATTTAAGGGTTAAATAAAAATTAAAAAATTACAATGCTACACACAACACAACTGACACTGACAAAGGAACGAAGTCAACTGAAGGCCTCTTAAGGAGGCCTTAAATAAGTTCTGATGTGGTGAGTACCAAGTGTTTTTATAAATTGTTTAAATGTGTGAGAGGGGAATTGAGGTCCTCGATCAGAAGTGATCTCGAGTGGAACTCCGAAACGTGAAATTAATTCTCTGTTGAAAGTCTCTCAATTGCGTTGTTAACAGTATCTTTTATTGGGTATACTTTGGGCCAACGTGTATTTCTGCCTATGGCAGTTAGTAGATATCTATAGTTATTTGATATTGGTAATGGGCTGACCAGCTTGATGTGGATATGTTCGAAGCGACCGTGTGGAATATGTATTTTATGAAGTAGTGTATTTGTGTGTCTGTGTACTTTGGCTCGTTGATAGTTAACATATTCCTGGGACCATTTGTTGATTTGCGAATTCATGTTGGTGCAGAAGTATCGTTGTGTAATAAGTCTGGAAGCTCTAGTTCCGGAGTGAGAAATGTTGTGTATTTGTTCGATATTTTCTTACGTAATGTTTGTGGTATGTATGAATGGGTATCTTTTGTTCAGTGTTCAGACCAAATTTTTATGTTAAGGAATGGAATATCGATTTGTTCGAATTTGTATACGTTTTTGTTGAGTATGTCGTTTAGTTCTGTATCGTTCGTTTGTTCGATGTGTAATTGCTTTAGATTGAGGTCTGGTGTTTTTAGTTCTTCTACCTCGTATCTCGATAGAGCATCGGCAACAGTGTTCTCTGTACCTTTAATGTGTAGTATTGTGTTGGTAAACTGTGCAATGTATTCTAAATGACGTGTTTGTCTTGGACTGCGTTCTGTTTTTGAGTGAAGTGCGTTGATAAGTGGCTTGTGATCGGTGTATACTGTCAATTTGTTGCCTTCTAGGTGGTGTCTAAAATGTTAAATGGTTAAGTGTATTGTGAGTAGTTCACGATCGAATGTGCTGTATTTTGTTTCAGTTGTTGAAAGTTTTTTAGAAAAGAATGCTAGTGGTTCTAATTTGTTATTATGTTCTTGTTGTAGGACTCCACCGACTGCTGTGTTGCATCTACAGCAATTGTTAGTTTCTCTTTACAGTTAACATGTTTAAGCAGTGTTTGCTTAGCGAAACTATCTTTTATTGAAGTAAATGCATCTAGAATTCATTGTAATCGTTTGTTTTTGGTTTCTGATACGTTGGTGACCATTTGATAGGTTGGTCCTAACGTGTGTGCAAGTTCGGGAATGCATCTGTGATAATAGTTTGTCATACCGATGAAGTTTTGCATGTGTTTGACTGTGGATGGTTGTGGGTAGTCTTGTATGCACTGTATTCGTTCTGTAGAAGGTTGTATGCCGTGTTGTGAAATGTTGTAAGAATGCTATGTTATCGACTCCGAAAACACATTTGTTTGGTTTGATTTTGAGTCCGTAATTGTTGAGACGTGTGAAAACTTGTGTTAAGTGTTGTAAATGTTGTTCTTCTGTTTCACTGGCAATTAGTATATCGTCTAAGTATACGAATATAAAGTCTAGCCCATTTAGAACTTCGTTTATGAATCTTTGGAACATTTGCGCTGAGTTCCTCAAGCCGAAGGGCATGCGGAGGAACTCGAACATTCCGAAGGTTGTAGTGATTGCTGTTTTGTGTATGTCTTCAGAGGCCATTGGTGTTCGGTGATAAGCTCTCGCTAAGTCTAGTTTTGAATAAATGGTAGTGTTGTGTAAATTTATTGAAAAACGTGTATGTGTGGTAATGGGTAGCGGTCCGGTACAGTTATTGTGTTTAGTTTTCAGCAATCTCCGCATGGTCTTCAGTCGTTTGCTTCACGTTTAGGAACTAAGTGTAATAGAAATGCTGTCATTGAGTTAGACAGTCTGCAGATGCCAGCTTTAACTAAGAAGTAAAATTCTTGCTTAGCTATTTTCATTTTTGGCAGGTCAAGACGTCGAGGTTTGTTGTAAGGTAATTAATTGTCTTTGTGTTTGACTGGTGCAGTGTAATCGGGTTCTGTTGTGAGTGCTCGGAAATTTTTTGAGTAACTGAGAGTATTTGTTGTTATTGAAAATAATTTTGGTAATGGTGTTTATGGATAGTTTTGTGAGTGGGTAGCCAGTATTTTGTTAGAAAGTCTGCGTCTAAAATTGGTTTGGAAATGTCCGCAATTAAAAAGGTCAATGGTAAGTCTCGTCTTAATTTTAGATTTAGTGTAATAGCAACTTTTTGCCGTAAGTTGCTATTGAGGTGCCGCTAGCGGCTGTCAAAATAATGCCGGACTTTTGTTTGTGGTTTTTGAATTTGGGAGTACAGAAACTTCTGCTCCACTGTCAACGAGAAATTTTAAATTGTTTGTGTTATTGTGAACGAAAAGACGACGTGTGAGTGTAGTGAGATTTCCATCATCACCCGTCGCGATGATGGAGTCATTTAGCTTAAAGCACTGTGATCGACGAATGAACATGGTTGTTCACATCGTCTGACGTCTTTACCAAATTTGTAGTGGTATCTACATAGATGTTTTGGGGAACTTTGTTGAGATTTATTTCGGAAGTCATATCTGTTCCTAGAGAAATCTCTTGATCGTGAGCTTGAACGTTCATGATCTCGTTCTGATCTAATTGATTCTACCTCTAGTGTTAATGTGTTTATTTTACCTAAAAGTTGTGTGGTTGTTTGTGTGAATGATTGTATTGCGATTGTGAAATCGTTTTGTGTGTGGTTTGGTAAATTTGGATGTTTGTATATTGAAGAGATTTCGTTTTTTTTTCAAATAAAAAGCAACGCCGATCTGTTTCGCTTCACGGTAACTTTTAATGTGTCGTTTTTATTTTACAAATGGAAGCTTGTCGCCAAGATGTATTTTATTCTATGTATATGTATATAATAGCAACCCAATGTGCACAAAAACGGACGCGAATTCGTTTCGAATTCGAAACGAATTCGTTTGAGCGCATTCCGTTTTTTGTAAATAAAACGAATTCGTTTCGAATTTTGTTTTTTGTAAGTAAAACGAATTCGTTTCAAATTTGTAACGGACTTCAAATACGAATCTGTTTCGAATTCGTTTTTTGTTCATAAACGAATCCGTTTCGAATTCGTTTTTTGTTCAAAAAACAGATCAAATATTTTTGTCCCAAAAAAATTTTCAAAGGAAAATTATCAAAAAAATATTTTTGAAAAGTCGAAAAAAACACATATAATTTTTTTAACACTGAAATTAACAATCCGTTTCGGATTCATTTTTTTCGACTTTTTAACCATTTCTAAGTCGATTAAGACACAAAATATTTTTTGGAAAAATTTTTATTTGAAAATTTTTCTAAAAAGAATTTGTTTCGAATTCGTAACGGACTTCAAATGCGAATTCGAAACGAATTCGTTTTTTCTTCATAAACCGGATCAGTTTCGAACTCGTTTTTTGTTCATAAAACAAATTTAATGTTTTAAGCGACTTTAAATTGCTTAAAAGTTCAAAAAAACTTATGAAATTTTTACTCAAATTTTTTGGAAAAACTAAAAAAAAATTTTCTAAGAAAAATTTTATTCTTAATCGAATTAGAAATGTTTAAAAAGTCAAAAAAAAATAATTTTTTTTTTAAAATTTTCAAGTTTTTCCAAAAAAACTTTAGCTAAAAATTTTATAAGTTTTTTGAACTTTTAAGCAATTTTAAGTCGCTTAAAACATAAAATCTTTTTTTTTTATAAACAAAAAACGAGTTCGAAACTGATCCGGTTTATGAACAAAAAAACGAATTCGAAATGAATTCGTTTTATGAACAAAAAACGAATTCGAAACGAATTCGTATTTGAAGTCCGTATCCAGCTTTCAATCAGCCTCCCACCTCCAAACAGTGGCGAGATCCATCGTGAGGTTGCCGACAGGTCACCTTGAGACTCCACAGTGGACATTGTTAAACGACGTACCAATTTCGATGAAGAAAGAAAAAAATCTCTTATTTAATGATAAAAACTTAACTTTACGTACAAAATCGTAGGATTTACAATTTAAACATTTGTTTTTTGTTAAAACTTTAATGAAAACGTAAACCAAAAATAATGACCGGAAATATAAATTGAATTTCTATCTTAAGTGAAGATACTCTAAGTGAAAAACTTTGAAAATGTAATCAAGACCAAATTTTTGCCTTTCATAAATTTCCAAATTAAAATTTTCAAAATTCTTCATCGCCACTAACAAAAAAAAATTTTCTATGAATTACACCAAGTTTAAACTCTTTAAGCTCATCACTATAAATTTTATATTCAATTCGATTCATATCAAATGATTTTGTTCATCAGTGATGATTTCGCTTAAGTAATCCCCTGATGTTAGTATTACTTTAAAGTTCTATCATCAATATTCTTGAAGAACCAGAACTGTACGAATTGTTTCAATTAAATTATAAATTTTTCTAAATTCATTTCAATTATAGTGAAGTTTGAATACTTTTAAATACCAACTTATAAAATGTAAGCTTAAAAAAAAAAATTTTGTTTTAAATTTAAATCTATTTTAATTTTAGTTACTTTTGTTTTCTTATAAACACAAAACTAAATAGTAGTATCTAACTAAATACAGAGGAAATAAGGCGACTCTAAAATGAATAGAACAAAAAAAAAGGTCAACTCAAATTAAGAATGCTATATTACATTTCGTTTTTGTAAGATATTTTATTTAGCTATACGAATTTCTACATAAATATCTACTCCCCCCCCACAAACCTTCAGCAACAACAACAATCAATAATGGAGGCCTTCATCGATCCTCGTTGTGCAGAATTTTGAAAGGTATGTTTTTTATGTTTTATATTTTTTTATCTTCGCCTAATAATAAGCAAAAATAAAAATTAAAACTAGAAATAAAAAAAATTTATAAACAGAGCAATAACTCTTTCGAATGCATTTTCTAACCAAATCGTACTAATCGAGAGTACTAATCTGCAGATTTTTCTTAACATTTGCTTTTTGATTCGTTTCCATTTTGTTCCGCTCAAGTAAGCTGATCATCAGGTGGTCAATTATCTCCATATAAAGTTTTTTTTTATTATTTGATTGTAAAACAGTAAGCCCTAGTTAGCTACTACTATTTACGGTTTTTTTGGTATCTTATAATGTAGTTAGTTAAGTGGATACATTTTTTATTGGAACATTTTGTCACAAGTTATGAATTAAAAAGAAAATTTGTATTAAAATGAAGCTATAAGTTTTTGTTTTTACACATGTGAGGCAATGTAGAATCAAAACAGGCAAAGCTATTTGGGCTAAAAGAAAAAGTTGGAGTCTTTTAGCAGGATGGGTGGGTATAGAGTTGGGAGGCCATAACATCAGGCGACCCATGAATACTTTTTCTGATTGAGGGATGGAAAACAAAATAATTTTGGTCTTTTGGCTTTTCACTTCTTTTGAAATTTCGAAAAAAAAGAAAAATTCTCTGTTTCTCTTTTTCTTGCAACACGCTAAAACATTTTAGGACTGGAGCACAACCCACTCCAATGCCCTGAGCACGGCCGGATGAAACAGAGTACGCTCCAAGAAAATTTAGTATATACGCAGTACGTTACAACACTAAACTTATTTAATGTGAATGCACACAACAGGTTGCACGCAAGATGAAAAGAAAAAAATAAAAGTTTTCAAAAATAAATAATTAAATAAATTTCAAACTTTGAAGCGAAGTACAATTAAAATATGAGTTTGCATTAAGCAGAGTAATTTAAATTTAAGCTATCGTTGAATTTAAATATACATGCCTAAAGCAAAACCTAATAATATAAAAAAAACTACTGTAATTTAAATTTAAGTTATTAAATTTAAATTTACAGAAATGTTATGATTAGAAATAATTAAAGTACAGTTTAAATGTTAATCTAAGCACAAATAATAATAAATTAGAGATTACAAAGTAAATAATGATTAATTAAAAAAAAAAAACAAAAAAAAAATAGAATAGACAATACAAATTTGTTTTTTTGATAAATATTTACATTACACTAGTTTACAAGAAAAAAGATCTGGTTTCTCATACACTTTTTTCGATGTATTTTGGGGCGTAGATTCCAAAAATGGCAAGCATTTTTTTTTCTTTAGAATCGTTTTCGAGATATCCCCAAAAAACCCCTTTTTCGGCACTTTTTTCATTTATTTGACTATATCTCCATGAATTTTTTTTCGACTCAAAAACGACTTTCAGCTGTCAAAAGATATTTGTATTTCCTTTCTAACGATATGCTTTTTGTTTGAATCGGATAATATTTGATGGAGTTACAAGCGCTCAAAGTTCAAAAAAACTGACTTTTTTAGTCTTTTTTAAAAATCACTAAATTTCAATTGCTCCATTTGAATGAAAAATTCCTTCTTTTTCATATTTTTAAAATTTTAAATGATAGACTATCCTTTTACAAATATTTTAAGTATAATTTGGGGAAAATCGGACAAAAAATGTAGAAGTTATTAGAGAAAACAGTAAAACACTTGCAATAAAATTGAACGAAAATACATACGTTTTTTATTTAAAAAGAAAAGAGAATAAAAGTAAAGAACTTCCCAAACACATAATCGTATGTATTTTCGTTCAATTTTATTGCAAGTGTTTTACTGTTTTCTCGAATAACTTCTACATTTTTTGTCCGATTTCCGCCAAATTATACTTAAAATATTTGTAAAAGGATAGTCTATCACTTAAAATTTTAAAAATATGAAAAAGAAGGAATTTTTCATTCAAATGGAGCAATTGAAATTCAGTGTTTTTCAAAAAAAAACCAAAAAAGTAAGTTTTTTTGGACTTTGAGCGCTTGTAACTCCATCAAATCTTATCCGATTTAAACAAAAAGCATATCGTTAGAAAGGAAATACAAATATCTTTCGAAAACTGAAAGTCGTTTTTGAGGCGAAAAAAAATTCATGGAGATATAGTCAAATAAATGAAAAAAGTGCCGAAAAAGGGGCTTTTTAGGGATATCTCGAAAATGATTCTTAAGAAAAAAAAATGGTTGCCATTTTTGGAATCTACGCCCCAAAATACATCGAAAAAAATCTATGAGAAACCAGATCTCGAGATCAAGCCCAAATTTGTAAACTAGTGTTATAGTTTAAGTTCGAATGTACTTTAAATGTAAACTGAATTGAAATACTAAACAAAAGATAAAAAAAATAAAAAAGAAAGAAATTTAAGCTTGCTTTATGTTATATAAAAAATATTAAATAAAAATTACATGTTTATGTTGAATGTTATATCGTGATTGTCTTTTTAATTAACATGGATTAGATTGTGTTTGTGGAAGTTGAGATTGTTGCAGCAGGAACGATGTGGTACGGTCAGGGGCATATTCAAGAACAATTAGGCAGAGGATGTGCATTAGGTTGACGAAAAGGTCAATGGGTGGGCCGCCGTGGTGCAAATTAGAAGCACAGTGTAGAACTTATTCAGGGAAAAAGAAATATGTGTAATGCTCAGGAGATAGTGTCATCTTTAAATTCAGTTTCTTTTGTTTCAAAGTCGTTTTCCTCTTTTCGATCTCTATATCGTATCCTTTTTTTAAAAAATAATGGCACGAAGACTTAAAATATTATAACGAGTAGTGAACGAAACGAACCGCCATTTTCCGGCGAGCTAAGCCGAGCAATTTATTTTGCGTGCCGCGTTCACACAGACCAGTTCGCTATAATTTGGCGCCCAACGTGGGGCAAATGAAAAATGCCTTGCATTTATCTTTCACTACCTCTATCCTTTCTACATTATGTTGTTCACGCGCATGCGTAGGCGTTGAAATGTCGAAATAAAACAACAACAAAAATATATATATATATAGTTCATTAACCCTCTCAGACACAAAAATCAGGACGTTGAGCTAAAATTCTGAAAATTGGTACACAGACTAATATGACACCAATGAACACGAATCTGCAAAAAAAAATTAGGTACATTGTCCCACCCGGCCAGCAGGACATGTCCCACATATGGAACATTCGTACGCAGTGCATCATACAAATATAAAATAATTCTGATCGTTTTTTTCCTTTCTGATTAGAAGAACTAGTTTATTTTATTTTTTCACTTTATTTTATGAAAAAAAAAAAAATGTGTTTATTGTTATAAAAAAGTAAACATATGATGAAAAAGTATATAAATGGAACTAAAAACTTAAGGAAATGTAAATTATGTGTCATGGAATGCAGCGAAGCAATTGCTCTCTCGCTTCAAACACAAATAGACGTTGCATTTCCTGCATATAATAATTGTCTTCTTAGTGCTTCCTTTATTCCATTGTTCGTGGCGGGAACAAAATAAGGGATGTGTAGCAGAGATGATATTTGGGGGCTTTTAGGGCTTTTTTGATCCCTTTTAATTTTCAAAAGCCCCGTGGCCCTTTTTATTCATTTTTGGCCCTTTTGCAAAATTCTACCGAAAAATAATCACAATTTTTTTATTTTTCAAAGGAAAGCTTTCTGGGATAAGTGATTCTCGACTGGGATAAAATGTAAGTGTTTTTTTTTCTCCTAAATAATTTTAGTGGACCCTTAAGTAACACGATGGCTTCCGACTTTTTAAACTTCAAATTGAAATTATTATTATTTTTTTATATGAAAAAAGTGTTATTTGACTTATAATTATATGTTCAATACTAGTTTTGGTGCCGAGATTTTTTATTTTAATTAAGGACCTTATATTGAATACATTACTAGCAAAAATTTTGATATTCTACGTGTAGTTTCATAGATTTTGCCTTGTAAAAATAAAAGCTTACAACAACTTTCGCGACTTTCGTGAATGAGGTGTAGTGGGACTTTCACGTTGCATCCCCCAGCAATAGTCAGCCATCATGTGGCAATCCCATCGGCCGTGGTATCTGTCTTCCATAGTCTTTAGGTCCTGGTGAAACCGCTCCTCTTGTTCTTCGCTATATGAACCAAGATTTTCTGGGAATTGGTCAAGGTGACTGTAAAGGTAGTGCATTTTGATGGACATATTACATCCTAAGTTATTTAAGTGCTCCAGCATGTCATATACAATTTCAGAGCAGTTATTTGAGTTGAAATTTCCGAGAAAGTTTTTAGTAACTTCAACAAACGACTTCGTTTAGAGCTGTCTATAAAGAGAAGCCATTCATTTGGATGGTATTTTGAAAGATCCATTTCGAGAATAAGGCCTTGCACATCCGAACAAAAAATAATATCATTTTTCGATTTAAAAAATGGTAGCAAGTCTTGCTTTCTTGTTCGATAGAAAGTCACTTTTGAACCTGACGCCAACAAGTTTTTTTCTCTTAATCTAAAAAAAAAACCTCTGCAGATTCTTAAGAAGCTAAAGATCTCTTATCAAATTTCTTCTTAAGTAAAATGTTTTGGTATTCCTTCGAAATCGCTGTCACTTCATTAATGACTTCTCCAAATGATGATTCACGATGATGATGATTGTTCTTTCGATTGCATAGGCATTCCGAACCTCATATGGTTTCTTTTACCACTAATACACTGTCTCATGTATTTATAGCACATGTTCCAAAAAATTCGGAGTATCCTCGGTTTGTATTCATCCACAATTTTCGACTTAAAGAAAACAAAATAAGCACTTTTTATAAAATCTGTTATAGGTTTTATGAACTTTTTCACTGTGTATTCACCACAAATGTAACAAAACACATTTGGATCATTGAGACAACTTCTTCGCGATAAAGGCATGATATAAAAATCAATTTATTTATAGAAATCTGCAGATTACAGCGAATATTCAAAACTGACGGTTAATCAAAAATGACACGTAGGAAAAAAAAATTAAAAATATTTTCAATGTTGACAGTACATATATGTATTTAACCCAGATATGCCGACGGGCGCGTTAATGCAAAAACCTTCGTAATTTTTCCTAATTTCTTTTGTTCTGACAGAAAAACTTACAAAACTGAAGAGAAAGTTTAAAAAAAATTATTTTAACTTGGATTTTGAGTCCGTACTAAGTGTAGTACGCTCGATACATATGAGTAGTAGAGGTAGTATTTTTTTTAAATTCAAATCGCTTATTATTCAGCAATGTTGATGTACCTAAGTAAAAGAAAAAAAAATTGTGAGAGAAATTATTTGGTGGTGTGGTAATCCTTATTAAATGAAACGACACATTCATCTTCACACTTTTGCTAATTTCACAATACTGAAATCTCCGATCCAAAAAAAAAACATCCAAGTAATTACTCTAGACAAAACTTATCAACGCACGGTTCGTTGACCGCTATGTTCTGTAGCAGCACAATAAGTTGGTTAGAAAATTCAAAGAACAGGTTAAGCAGAAACCTGAAAATAATGGGTGTACTACATGTAGTACGGTCGTCATATCCGGGTTAAAACAAAACCACTAACTATATCTCGGCACCAAAATTTTTTTTTTCGATTTGTTGACCTGAGTAATAGGTTAAATTTGATGTGCTAAATTTGCAAATATATCGTTTGTTTCTGCATTTCCTTTTGAAGAAGTTTCTAAAAATCAATCTCACCATAGTTAGTTCTTTAATATATCGCTCATTTTCTTCAATAACATCATAACTCAAAAAATCAGATATTTCAGGGTAAGCATTTTAACTGAATTTTTAAGTTTTTGGGTTATAACGTTATTGAAGAAAATGAACGATATATGCAAAAAAATCTTAAACGCTTAAATGTCCAGATGTAAAATTTATGTTTACAATTAAATTTAAACAACAAAATAAATTTTATATGAAGGAAAAATTTGGTTATAATATAAATGGTTATATACGATTTGATTTACAGAAGCCCTATTTATGTCAAAAAAGCCCCATTTTAGTTCGAATTTAGGCCCTTTTACAAATATGCCAATATCATCCCTGTTGTGTAGATCTGAGTCCGTGCGCACTTCTTTTGGTGGCTGCTGCTGTATAAATCGTTTTCGTTTTGGATGTGGTGGCGGAGGCATGTCTTCAAAACTATTTTCTGCTTCATCTGTATCAGTATTTTCAGGAATTGCTGATGGAGTAGTTGCAGCTTGTAAGTCTGCAGAGACTGATGTTGCTGGAGAAGTGGACTGTCTGGTGCTTAGTTTTGACGGTCTTCCTCGTCGTTTCAATGTTTCTATAACAGGCGGTACACAAGTTTGCTGAACTTGGAGTAGAGTATTGGCGACCTCAACAATGTAATGTAATGAATCTAAGGTGTTTTTGCTTGATACTAAATTTTCGACGCAATCAGCCTTATATTCCATCCATGCAGCAGTTAGAGCAAGGTCCATAAAGTGCATTATAACACGCAAGGTCCATTTCGAAGTGCGAATATTGATTCTATAACACTGAATCATTTGATCTAGGAGATCAACGCCTCCCATGCACTCGTTGTAACGACGTACAACTTCTGGACGAGGCACTTCAATGAATTGAGCTGATTCCTTATAACATCGTCGGGCTTTATCTTCTACACCGATCCCAATAAAATTTGAAGCAAGATTCACTACTTTATTGTCGAACCATCGTGTGAAAATTACTTTTCCATTTTCGCTAAAACATTGAGCAGATGCTCCACGGCCTCGTTTCGACATAGCTTTCTGATCAGGCAATGGAGGGTTTGCAAAACGGTTTGATCGAACTGAACCTGCCGCAAAAATGTTTCTGTTCAGAAGAACTTCGAAAAGTTGGAAGGATGGGAAATAATTGTCAAAGTATAACTTGTGCCCTTTTTCTTCAAACGGAATTCTTTTCGCAAGCTCCAGCACAATAGTTGATCCACTGCCAATCGATTTCAACAGAGTCTGATTAAGTGGAGTTGTCGAGCCCTGATAAACAATAAAATCGTAAGGAATGCCACTTTTTCCGCAAAGAAAATAAAATTTTATGCCCCAAGGGCAAGGCATTCCTTTAATATACTGCTTTGCAAAAAATTTCCCATTCAATGGTATGATCTGTTCGTCTACACAGAGGTTTTCTTCCAAAGGCAGTTCTTTCAATCGGCGACGAACTTGTTCAATCACAGGACGAACCTTGAATAAGCGATCGTTGCAATTTGTTGGGCGATTAGCAATATCAGTAAGATGCAAATGTTTCCGAAGCGAAAAGATTCGATTAACAGACATATTTTCCGAAAAGAAGGGAATTCCCCAGCGTCGATCATAGTACATTCGAACTCGTGGCAATTTGAAACAACTCATCATTATATGTTGGGCGAACAATACTCGAATTTCATCTACTACGCAAGGTTTGAATTTTGTATTTCCTTTTTGGATAGCATACGCATTTGTAAAATATGTTGCAGAGGCATAGAAATCATCAGTGAAATATTTCGAAAAATACGAGTATGGTGTTCCCACAACCTGTGGTCTTCCTTCTGGTTCAACAAAGGTCATACCATCTGGCTCATCTTCTCGGAGCAATCTTGTTCTCCATACGATATCCTTTCTTTTTGTAAACTGAACTTCAGCTAATGGTGATGATGACTCTATTGGCTTAAGAATTTCTACCAAGTCTGATGGATCAACTCCAAAATCTTCAAGCTCTTAAGCATCGATAGTTGGCACTTCCACTTCTTCGATACGAACTCCCTCTATATATTCATCACCATCACCTTCGTCTTCAGTTGCTTTTTCGCCCAGATATCACAATTGCAGTTTCCGCACTTTCCACCCTCTTTACTGCAATTTCGATACCTTTTTCATCATCATTTTCTGCTTTTCCTTCTATGTCTGAATCATTCTCAAGCACTCCTAGAATTTCCTCGTAGTTCAGTGGCTTTCTTCGAGACATTTCTATTCAATAAAAGGTAAAAAATAAAGCAAAAAATAAGATTCGAATCAATTTTTAAAAGTTTTAAAAAGCAACCACTCCGTACGAATGTCCCTTATAAGGGATTGAGCAAAACCGACTCTGACGACTAACATTAACAAAAATTTTATATTTTTTTTATCGTAGATCTCTTAACTTATAATTATTAAACACTCACTGATTTTATGGGAACACAATTTTTTCAAAAAACACTTTCCGCGACTACCAAAGTTGAGACTCACTTGAACACACAAAAAGCTTTCACAAAAATTACCACAACAATAACTTTCAATTTGAAGTAAACATCAGATATGAATTTTTCGTTAAGCTAATACACCGTTAAATGAGCGAGCATCAAAGCAACACAAAAATATAATACCGTTACACGTTTAAAATGGCTCCGAAGTGAGAAATTTCTCGTGTCCCTTATATGGGACGGTGTGTCTGAGAGGGTTTCTTGTTTTTATTGAATACATGGTGTAACAGTAGTGGTGAAGTAGATGCGGACTGAATTGGTAGACAGTTTGAGAGCGTGAGAGTAGAACGCCTATTTGCTTTGAACTTTCCATTCATAACAATTCAATTGCTCGTTCATCAAAGTTAGGCGCTATGATGAATTGCAGCACTTAAGCATACAGTCTTTGAAAAATTCTCTGAACGATGTGCTGCAAACTACTTATTTCAAAGAAATTTAGACGCTGTTATTGTTATTGAATGACAGAAAAAAGTCTTATCGCTGTCTGATTGAAATCCGCTGCACTGTTTAGCATAATATATCTGTGTATTATAATTATATAAGGCTGAACACGAATACCTCTCACGCAAAGAAAAACTGCTTACAGCGCACAGTGTTATATTTTGAGAAAAAATGGACAAAATCAAATTCCCGTCGATAACAATGCCCAAAAAAAACGAGGTCGGTCTCATTCGAAAGGCGATTTCATGCTTTTTTTAGAAAAATTGTCCCGAATCGAGACCCCAGCTTTGGGCATTTCTCAGAAATGCCCAAAATATGGTCTTTTTCACTTTTAGACAGTTTTTCCCCAATTTTAGTACAATTTTGACTCGTATACATATCCGATGATAATTTATTTTGAAAGTCGAGAGTATATATATATATATATATATATCTTTTAAAACTAATTCGTTATGAAAAAAAATTTTTTTTTCGTATTATAACTAAAAAAATTACAAAATTGGTCATTTTTGTAATTTTTTTAGTTATAATACGAAAAAAAATTTTTTTTTCATAACGAATTAGTTTTAAAAGATATATATATATATATACTCTCGACTTTCAAAATAAATTATCTTCGGATAAGTATACGAGTCAAAATTGTACTAAAATTGGGAAAAACTGTCTAAAAGTGAAAAAGACCATATTTTGGGCATTTCTGAGAAATGCCCAAAGCTGGGATCTCGATTCGGGACAATTTTTCTAAAAAAAGCATGAAATCACCTTTCGAATGAGACCGACCTCGTTTTTTTTTTGGGCATTGTTATCGACGGGAATTTGATTTTGTGCATTTTTTCTCAAAATATAACACTGTGCAGCGCTTCAAAAATGTTGAAGTTGCTGAAAGGGCCCAACAATCAAAACAATGTGCCAAAAATAAAAACATAATTTCGATTTGATGTTAAACAGCAATGTAATACTATTCGTGGCCAATATACAGAAAGTTACAAGAGAAGCAATTATTGCTCAACTTATAATGTTACACCATGGTATTCTTAGGCATTATTAGGTATTAGTTTAAGCCCGATTTCCATGTGATTTTTCTTGAACTTATCTTATTAAATTTTTGTAAGAAAGAAAAAGCATGCGAGCACAACCTAATGCGCTTAGAGAATGCGAGAGTGAATAGGCACACATTTGCTATTTTTTATAGCATGTAATATTGTCCGTGATTTCGGAGATCAGGAAGTTCAAAAAGTTTAACTTTTTTATTAAAGCTGATTACATGCTATAAATTTGGCAGTCATTTTTTTAGTTGCGCTATAATTTTATGTAGTGTCAAGTTTGACAGTTTTCAAAATAAAAACAAAAGTCAATGAAAAAAGGTTATAAGGTGCTGAGTTTCTCAAAATTTAGTTTAAATTGTTGAATGTACAATTTTAAAAAATAAGATAAACAAGTTAAGTTATTTCTTTTGTCAAAGTCTTGCAGCATCAACACCAAAATCAGCACCATCATGAACGACAATCAATTGTTAGTGGAAAATGGTAGTACTATTTAATTTCCTTCCACGATTATTTTTATTATTCCATATTTATTTTTTTATGAAACATAGAGCAGCTTATTGAAGCAGTGCGGTCACGGCCTGCACTTTTGAATATGTCAACAATGAGCTACAGGAATATTCAAAAGCGACAGTTCTTGTGGATGAAAGTGCTGGCAGAAGTTGGTAAGATAACATTTAAGGCCAAAACATTGCCCATTACACTGTGTCAGTTATTCTGTCGTTTCCGTTGTTTATTTCTGATGAGGAGCTTGAAAAAACAAATTCCATAGCTGCCATTTCTTCTTTTTCAAATTGGTTCATTTTGAGTTTTTGTTTTGGTAAAAAAATTGTCATTTGCTTACAAATAAACAAACCGAATTGTCAAACTTTTATAGCAAGATTGACATATACCCATCTCGCTCATTATGGCAAAAAATCTGTGAAATTTAATAAGATAATTTCAAGAAAAATCACATGGAAATGGGCTTTAAGCGTTTTGACATTTCAAAGTAGACGTATAGGGACCCATTCACACGACAGTGAGCTTGAGCGTGGACTCACTATACCAACGTATAAGATCTGACTACTACTCTGCAGTATGTCGCATTTCACACAGTTTGAAAAAAAAGTGATGCGCCCTTGCTCGGGTCGGTGCGTGTGAACAATGTATATCTTTCGCTTGCATCAGTGTTCTAAACCTAAGGTTGCCGTATGTCCCGCAAAGCCACTGTCTATGCCTGCGTAGCGACGATAACCGATGGTGGAGAATCCTGATGCAACCGAAAGAAATAGAGATGAAGGGTGAGGGGGGAACACGATTGCGGGTAAGTCATGGTCCAGTGTTGCAAAACCAGAGCCCATTTGCGGCCCACAGTTGGGTTTCATATCTGATCCTGGATTCTGCTCTTTCTCTCCTTTTTTTTTGCATTTCTCTTACACTTTCTCGAAATTTTGGTGGTGACATTTCAATTTTGTTGGAGAGTAAGTTAAGTAATTTGTTGACAGCATAAATACTTTTGCAACTACCAGCAGATTGGATGTTATCTAAGCACTCTGTCTTTACTTCTTCTTTTTCTGTTTTCTTTGCTACAATACTTTTCCATAAATCTTATGAGCGTAATGAAGAGCGGTAGATAAACTTTTTCTAACATAAAAGTTTTATTTTTACTTCGACTCTTAATTTTATAAATAAAATCAAATCTTTGTTTTCTAAGTAATATTAGAAAAATATAAGAATATGTTTGTATGAATACAATTTTTTTTTTGAATAGGTTTGCGCTGACCATACGTTCCTTAAATGCTGCAAATAACACCTTAGCTCACTAAAATTTCGCTGTTTATCATAAAATCTATTAAATTTTGTTCTGTGTTTTAGTCGAAACGTGTTTGTTCGTACTCTGTCATAAGTAAACTTTTGTGAATAACATTAATTAGCCATTATTGGTTTAGTTAAGATTATACAAACTATTGATTCATTTGTTTGTACAGCGCATTAATTTGAATTTGTTCTGTGCTGCTTAATTTAATAAGCTGCGTCGGTTTTAATAACAGGTCTTATGAAGCTGAGATCGTGCAACAGTGGCATATCATTAGCGATTAGACCACCAAGAAGCAGAGGTCTTTCTGCCCATACTTCTAGAGATAGACCACTTCGGGGTAGAGCCCATAATAATACACCAACTCAAATGTCTTCCACAACCGCAAACACGACTGTCACTACTTCTGCACCAATCATGTCAGTGCAGCAAAACAATCCCGTTACCACCGCTAACATAAATCCAATAGGAGATAATGGTGAGGTAAATGCAGGTAGTAGTACAGGCAACACAAATACGGTTACGTCACCACCTTACAGCAGCATAGCTGCACAAAGTATCCGAGAAGAGTTTGGGCATTCAAATAGGCATATCTCTAATACACAACGTGCTCCTCTAATGTTGACCCCTAGTACTGTTATAAATGAGCATTGCCTAACTTTGCGGAAATATGTTAGTGCGAGTTCTGGTTTGGCGCAGGCTAGTGTGATGCAAGAAGTAGAAGCTTGCATTCTTCGGTTCGTGCCACGAACTGTTGTCGAGTCAATGCAAGCCGAAAGAGAGCGTCACATGGGTAATGTTACTTCGCCATCATTGAATTCATTCTTTGATCGAGCGGGCTCGCATAATCAAAACATTGGCCCAATGAATACTGACCCTGTGACAAATCTTCCGCATCAACAACAACCACATACAGAATCCAAACTCCAGTCAAAACACGGTCCCAACTCAGGAGCAGCGCCCATATCTCCAACAACAACCGCAGACTCAATATTTTCATCATCAGCCAAACTTTCTAAATCCGCAGTTAGTTCAACAGCAGAATCCAACAAATTTTTATGTCCATTATAGTCATCTGTCCCAGCAGAGATATCTTGAATTAAGCAAATGGGGCATAAAATTTGATGGGTCTTTACAATCAAATACGGTTGAAGACTTTCTGTTTAAGGTTGAGGTGCTCCGTCAGGATTGTAATTGTCCATGGGATGAGTTGATCAGAAATTTTCATCAATTACTCTCAGGTGAAGCTTCTGAATGGTTTTGGGGATACAGGTGGCAAAATTTGTGCATACAATGGGAGTCATTGAGTGCAACCATGCAGCGCAAGTTCAGGAGATTCGATTATGAGATTCAACGAAAAATAATGGAGAAATGTCAGTCATACAACGAGTTAGCCGAAGATTTTTGTAAGGCGATCGTTGCTCTAAAGCATCAAATGCGCGAACAGATCCCTGAATTTGAGCTCGTTAGGACATTCAAGGACAATTTAAAGGAAGGAGTATTCCAACTCGTGTTTCCTATAACAATTAGTTTAATTAATAGGTTGTTAGAAGAGTGTAAGCGGGCGGAAGGAAATATAGCTAAGCGTCAAAAAGAGCGCGACCACTTCCGCAGTACACCGCTTAGAAAAGTACACGAATTGGAAATTGAAGATCCGCAACAGGACTATTTTGAGGTCGAGGCAATAATTGTTCCACCAGCGGCATCTAGACCTAAACCACAGCTAGTCTGTTGGAATTGTCACTTGGTGGGACATGGCTTCTTCGAGTGTACCTCCACTCAGAGAAACATCTTTTGTTATAAATGCGGTGCTGAAAATGTGATTACCCCTAACTGTAGTCGATGTCAGGGAAACGGGCAAAAGAACATGAGACGAGCTGGAGTTTCAAGTCGAACGCAGCAAGACCATCAAAATTAAATCATAATTCCGATAGTAGATGTATAGAAAATAGTAAAACGAACATACTAGAGAATAAAAACAAGAAGGTAAATTTGGTAGACGATAAGTTTAAATTAAGAGAAATTATTCCATATCATATTAGGTTATATATATAACTATATAACTATGAACAATAAAGAAAGCAAATTTTTGAGCAGAATAATAGGGTAACCAGTAAAAAGATCCTGGCTACAAGAACAAGACATGGCAATAGGAAAGTTGAGCGTAAGATTATAGCTTCTTCAAGTTTCCCAAATACTTAAGACGTAAGACCATATATGGACGTGTTAATTAACAATTGCGAAATGAAGGGCCTGATGGATAGTGGTGCAAGTGTTAGTTGCCTAAGAAAGAACTGCCTTGAACTTGCCGAAAAATTTAAACTAAATATATTGGACTACAAGTCCATCATTAAAACAGCTGAGGGCAAAGGACAGCCGATCATAGGAAAAATAAAAACCAAAATCGCTTGCCAGATAATAGCTGAAGACATGCGCATATCCTTTGCCTAATATTGATGGTCTCCTAAGTAGGCTGGGTGACACGATCTTCATTTCGGCGGTGGATCTAAAAGATGCCTTCTGGCAAATCCCGTTAGAAGAGTCCAGTCGACAAAAAACCACATTTACTGTGCAGGGACGGCCACATTACCAATTTACGGTAATGCCTTTTGGCCTATGTAATGCTGCACAACGTTTGTGTTGACTTATGGACAAAGTTATACCGTCCGAACTGAAAGATCGGGTCTTAGTCTACTTAGACGATTTGCTGATAGTATCCCCTGATTTCAAAACACACTGCGAAGTTTTAAGGACCGTAGGAAAAAAGCTCACAGCTGCAGGCCTGACTATAAATATGCAAAAGTCTAAATTCTGTTTTACTGAGTTGAAATATTTAGGATACCTTGTTGGAGACGGCAAACTTAAAACCGATCCCAATAAAATTGAGGCCATAGTTCGAATAACCGCGCCTAAAAACGTGAAGCAAGTTAGGTACAGCTGGCTGGTACCGCAGGTTCATATCCAACTATGCCACTCTAAGTGCACCAATAACAGATACTCTGAAGAAAACCCCAAAGTTTCAATTTACTCCTGAGGCTCAAAGTGCTTTCGAAAAACTTAAACAAGCCTTCATTTCAAGTCCTGTTTTAGTAAGCCCAAATTTTAATAAACACTTTTTTGTTCAATGCGATGTGTCTGATGTAGGCATAGGAGCGGTTCTTTTTCAAGAGGATGCTATTGGAGAAGAGCATCCAATTGAGTATTTCTCTCAAAAGCTGAATCCAGCCGAAAAAAATTACTCAGTAACTGAAAAAGAATGCTTGGCAGTTGTAGCCGCGATAGCGAAATTCAGACCATACATTGAACTGATGCCCTTCACGGTGATTACGGATCACTCAAGTTTAAAATGGCTGATGAAACAGAAGGACTTAAGTGGCAGACTGGCTAGATGGAGCTTAAAACTCCAAGGTTATGAGTTCGACATCGAGCACCGTAAAGGTTCAAAAAATATAGTGCTCGATATGCTTTCAAGGTTCGTGTGGAAGAGTTGAAAGCCGTTGTTAAAATTCTAATAACCGAAGTGTTCCATAAGTTCGGCGTACCAGAAACTATCCACTCCGATAATGGTTCACAGTTTATTGGGAAAGAATTTAAAGAACTCATGGGCACATTTGGTGTTAATCATATGAAGTCAGCTTTTCATGCTCCCCAAGCGAACGGGTAAACCAATCCTTATTGACTTCTATTAGAACCTTTTTAGACAGTGACCAGTCGACTTGGGATCAGAGTTTATCAAATATTGAATGCGCACTTAGGTCGTCTGTACACGCTTCGATAGGCATGACACCATATTTTGCATTGTTTGGCAGCAACATGATCACACTTGCAAGCGCCTATAAAATTGCCAGAAAATAAAATATCTTAGAAGATATAGAAGCGAATATCCTCACAAAATCAGAAAAGTTAGAGCTTATCAAAAATAAATTTCAAAAACAGCTGCACAGAACTTACGAAAGAAACGTGAAAACATATAACAAGCGTAGCAGAGAAATTGCATACAAACCAGGGCAAGAAGTTTTTCGCAAAAATTTTATTCAAAGTGATTTCAGTAAAGGAGACAATTCTAAGCTGTGTCGTCCCTGGCTAAAATGCCGGGTAATTGGTATAATAGGGAAAAGTATGTATCATGATTGAATAATACAGGTTTATGCAAAAGTCAAATGCTACTTCTTCCATAGTTGGTTTAATGTCAGAATTGACAAAAAGTGACAACGTTTTTATGCGTTTTGAATTTTTTTGTGAAAAATAAATATTTAACAAAAATTCATTAAAATTTGAATAAATTTGTTTTAAGATATAAATTGATTTGTTTCCGCGGATTTCTCGAAGGAAAAAATATATTGCAAAGGTTCGTTTACTTAAATGATTGCAAAATACGCATAAATTGTTCATTTCATCTTTTTATTTGTAGAACATTAACGGCTGCTTTTAGCACTGCGCAGCTGATATTCAATCGCGATATAATTAAAACTTAAGTACGCTGCCACTTTCCTAAGCCCGCGAAGTAAAGCGCATAAATGTACATGGCTGGGAAGCATCAGAGGGACGTCATGTTTTAATGCAGTGGATACTTAAGGGACGAGATGTATTATCGTATTAGAGGTAGAAAAACGGCAAATTTGTTCAGTTCTTTAGTTCTTTAACAAAAAAAAAATAGTTTATTTCAACTTTAATTATAAAATAAACTAAAAAATATATTAAAGTTACGAAACTTAAAATTAAGTTTTTTGTTTACCACCCAAGAATGTTGCAGACGATAAGCATAAGAAGCTAATCATGCTTCAGCGTTAGCATGAAACTCAACATCACTTAATATGTTTCGTGGCAGCATGAGGTTCCATTAAAGCGTCTGAGAAAATCAGATTTGTGACACGAATTGTAATTGTTTTTTTCGTGTTTTTGCTTTGTTTAACAATTCTGACATTCGTACATCTGACTTTTGACTAATGACTTTTTTGAGTTTGACAGCTTGCGAAAACCTTTATAGTTGAATCATGGTATGTATGAAGTGGAAAACATGACTGGTAACCGTATAGGCGTCATACATGCTCAACACTTAAAGCAATAGGTACCAATGTTAGCCGTAGCATCTGAACAAAGGGAGTTGATAATAAGTGTATATGTAAACATCACCAATTGTGTTCAGTTTGCCTTCTGAACACAATCTGGTTGAATAGTAATGTTGCCAGATATTACCAACTTTAACCAATTTTAGTTCGCCGTTTACAAAGGATCAATCAGTTGTATCTTGTGAACAAGTTTAATAGTTTGAGAATCAGGTTTGTACTGATGACTGTCAACCCGATCTCAGGTTTCACATCGGATTTACTTATAAAATGGACATGAACCATTCAGAAATTACTCATTTTGCTATGCGTGACTACAGTAAGAATTTAACAAGTGTAACGATAGAAATACATAATCACATGTGAGCATCAGTACATCTTGTTCACATGTGAAATTTGTAGCATCATTGTAGGAATTGATTTTTATGTGTGGCCTTGAATTGTATAAACAAAATGTATTTTAAGAAAAATGCTTAAGCTAAGTAAGCAATATAACATTCCATATTTAGGTTGCATTTGTAAATTCGATAAAGATGAGTTGCACTACATTAAAATTATAGATTTTATAATTTTAAGTGGTGGTGTTACGTTGTTGTTATGTGTTAGAAAAATGTTAAATATGTTTTTTGTTGCACTTTTTATAAAATTAGGCCGTATCATCTGCAAAAATTGACGTAGTACAACTTTCCAACCGGGGAAAGTCTGCTGTAAATATATTATAGAGCATGGATGCGCATAGTTATAGTAAAACACCCTGTAAGCATCATTTGAACTAAGTCATAATACCCTTTAGTATATTTCATTACCAATTTTATGCATAAAGCCATAAATTAAAACTTATTTACAATATTTCGACTTTATGCATAAAACTGTAAATCAAATTTGAGTGCATAAACAATTAAAGCTTGGTACACAAACCTCCATACAAAGTTGGTAAATTCGTGTACACAAGCCTAAATTAAATCAATTCTCAAGTACTCCCAATTTATGAGTTCATCAACTTCTAGTAGCACAAAGAAACCTATTGTGCAACAATGTAAGAAATCGAACTTGTAAACAAGAACGCTTGGTAAGTGAAGTATTACAACACTCTCTTTTGCGTTTACTTTCGTTGCTTAAGTGAAATAATTTCGGTCCGCAAACAGCGCATGTGTTTTGTTCCTGTAATTTTTTCTTCAACGCACTTTATTGTTTGTGTGATTTTGTTTTCAATTCATTTGCTCCTTCACCTTGAGATTTTTATTTTTGTTTACATGCAATTAGCTTGCCGCCGCTATTTCAAAATTTTCATCAATGCTAGGAATTTTTTCGCTAAATATTTTTCATTTTTTACCTTAATTGATGTTGTTGTAGCCGCCAGCTCGCGAACAAATTTTTGTGCGCATCCCTGTTATAGAGTATGGGAGAGAGACATGAGCCTTGCGGGCATCCCGCATCAACGTTTACTTGGTTGGATGAGAAGACACCAATATGAACCTTAAAGGTTCTATCAGTCAAAAAACTTTGTACAATTTTAGTTAATAGTTGTGGGAAATTTGCATTTATCATTTTAAAGATAAGCCCATCGTGCCAAACACAATCGAAAGCAGCTTTTATATCCAATAAAGCCATTCCCGTAGATTTTTTATTATTAAAGTTGGTTTTAACCAAATTTGTAATTCTCACCATAGGATGAACAGTGCTATGTTCTCTCCGAAACCCAAATTGTTGAATTGGCAGAACATTATTATTTTCGATGAATTCTGATAGCTTGTCTTTAATAATTTTTTCTAACACTTTACTTGTGGACGACAATAAGCTTATTGGTCTGTATGAAATGGGGTTTTCTGGTGGCTTGTTAGGCTTATTTATGGCGACTACTTTCGATTCCTTCCAACATTTTGGAAAATAGCATGATTTCAGACAGGCATTAATGATATTTGTTATGTATTTTATCCCTTTTTTTGGTAGGGCTTTCAGGCATTTGTTTTGTATTTCATCAATACCAGGGGCTTTTTTATTCTTTAACTTTTTAATTATGGTTGCTACTTTATCTAAAGTTACTAAATATTCATTGTTAATGCTGGGGATCGATAATTGAAAAGAGCGCAAGGAATTATTTACTTGGAATATAGTGTTTGAGTCACTTAGGTGTGCTGAGATAGAGTGGTTTAACCTAAATGTATTTGCTAGTATTTCACACTTATCCTGAGAGGTAATATAATGCAAACCATTTTTCTTAAGAATGGGAATACTCTTGGGCTTCTTCTTTAAAACCTTTGATACATTCCAAAAGGGAGAAGAGCCTTTGTCTAGCGAGGATAGTAGGGCATTCCACGATCTATTTCTTAAGTGAATAATTTTCTCCATTATAAGTAGGTTTAACCGCTTCATTTCATTTCGATGAAGAGTGCTTCTGTATCGCATCCAATTACGCCGACATATATTACGTAGCTGGATTATATTTTTAATTTCTATAGGAAACGGTTTATTTTGAAATGAAATTCGTTTTCTTGGCACACTTAGGCTTACGGCACTATTTACCACGGAGTTAAGTGTATTTATCATATTATCGATTTCATTTGTATCGTTAATTATTTCAATATTTTGTTGCACTAGATTGCTGTTTATGTAGCGACTATAACGCCTCCAGTTGGCCTTTGCAAAATCCATAATTGTATTTTCTCCACTTCTGTATGTACTATTTAGGTTAATTTGTACAGGAAGGTGGTCTTAACTTAAATCATTGATGACCACAGCTGTGGACATGAAATACGATATATTCGTCAGATAAAAGTCTAGGGTGGAAGGTTGACTACGTGAATTAGATGGTATATGAGTGTGATCAGCTGGTTAATTTTTTTGAATATTATATGAATCCAGCTTATCAATGTAACACATTGCCCCAGCAATTGGATCTGGACCATCCCCACATTTGGTGCCTAGAATTAAAATCTCCTCCCAATATGTACTTATAATTATTTCTGGTGAGCTTATGAAGGTCAGATGCGAAACCTCGTTTTTTGATTTCATCTCTACCCGCTGCCCCACCTGGGTAGTAGCATGAAAAAATATTTATATATTCTCCATTAGTAGTCTCTAATTTGATGCCAACGTTCTCTACACGGTTGAAAAAATCAGTATAAATTTTTATACGAATATCAGTTTAAGGGTCGTTTTATATGAATTTAGGTATAAATTTAATAACTTTTCAACATATAAAAACCAGCTATGCGGCCAGTTGTTTATGCTCAATTTTGTCTAATAAATCATCAACATTCTGTAGCCGAGCTAGCTAATGAACGGGGTCGAATTCAAACTATTCTAGAAATGAAGCAGGTTCAAATCTCTACCCATTCATGTTCTGTTATTCAAATCATTTTATAAATAAAAATTGTAAATAAAATTAAATTAAAGAGAAGTATCTGTTCCCGGACTCGAACCCATGAATTCTGCGTCCCAGTCAAACGTTCTAACAACCGACATAAATATACATTTTTTTTTTCCTATTGTTAAAATTATTATAAAATAGAATTTATACGTCAACCTATTTTAATATAGAAACATATATGATATTCATATAAAATTTTATAACTGCGGAACTTATAAAACCTATACTATTTTTTTATGGATTTATATGAATAACTAAAAGTTATTAATTTTATACTGATATTTTCAACCGTGTATTAAACTCGTATTTACAATTGATAGTATTTGGTAAGGAATCTGCTTCCTAATTATCACAGCAACACACCCTCCCCTGGCATTTTCTCGATCATTTCTATAGCAGTAGAAATCGTTATGTCTTACAGATACATCTTGCACGCTAAAAAGTTTCAGTATAAAAATTAAACCAAATTGGAATACATATGGATCCACACCAAATTTGGTCTAAAATCTATACCATAACTTGTTATATAAGCGATTTATACCATTCGTATATATATTTCATACAAACCAATTTATTAAAACCATTTAAACCATTTTAGTTTTAATTTAATAGTATAAATGAATAAAAGTCTTTTAAACGAATATTAATATAAATTTCATATAGAGCTTATATAAAAGTATTTTAAACTATTTTTATATAAAATTTATAATAAGCGCATATTAACCAAATTTATATTATTTTGGAATAAATATTTTGCTATTAGAATAAATGATATTTGTACTTACGTTGTATATTTAAGTTCCAATATATAAAAAAATATTTATCTTTTATTTATGTTAATTATACAAATTTATTTTTTTTTTTTTTAATAGATAAAGAAAATTTACATTTTTATAAAGTCTTACATAAATTGTATGCATTAATAATTAAGTAATACTTCTAAGCACATATATTTTATTGTTTTAACTTTTCATAAAACTTAAAATAAGAAAATTGTTTTAGCTAAACATTATTGTTTTTAAAACAACAATACTGTATTTAATGCTAGAATTTATTACCTGATTGTACAAAATCGGTGAATGTGAATCCCTCAAAGTCTGATTAAGTCTTAATTTTGACACTCCTGGAACGTTTCCCATCACACACAATTGGTATTATTATTGAAGGTGGCATATCCATAGTATTTTAGATTAACGTTATATGAGCTTTTGTATAAAAATCATATCAATTTGTTATCAAATTTCCTATAAATAGGTAATTTGGTTTAAGTTATATTATATTTTGGTTTAGAATAGTTTTATAAAGAAAAATTATATAAATTTCATAGAAAAAATCGAATGCGTAAGTTTATAAAATCAAATAGTTTAAATAAGTTTATACTTTATACTCAAACTTTTTGCCGTGTGGGTAAGACAGATATGTATACTATTTGTTATTAAAAATTTAAATAACTCTTCCTTTTTCAATCTAATGCCTCTAGCATTGCATGATATTATTTTAATTTCACTTCCCATAATTACAAAAACTTGCAGGCCAGAGAAGTAATAACTTCAAACTGGTCAGCTTTCGACCTACATTGTTTAAGTTTGGAAATTAGTTTCAACGTTAAATTTTTTATTTCTTCTACCGAAAAAAGTTCATTAGAACCAATATGACTGCCATATACAGGTTGTTGAATTCCCCAGCAATTTGTAGTAGTTGAAATTGTTTGCCTTAAAGTGTTTGGAAAATTTGAACTGTAATCTAAATTACGTGTTACAAACCCCTTAGCCCTAGTATTTTTCCGTACGAAACTTTCTTTCAGCTTAACATAACTTTGCCTATTAGGGCATTCTGGGGAGAGCGCTGTATGCTTCCCATTGCAATTTGCGCATTTAACGTCAGAGATATTGCAGTTTTATGGCTGCCGGCGCACTTTGCACAAAAAGTATTTACTTTGCAACGACTGGATCCATGCCCAAACATTTGACAGTTGTAGCACTGTGTTATTTTGGTGCTGTTAGTCTTTTGGTACTCCCATCTAACTCTAACATAATCAATATTACAATAATTTTGTCTTAACTCATTTAATGTGATAGAATTACGCTTAAAATATACTACATATATAATAACTTCAGGTTTATTTTCAATTTTTTTATACACTAGTTTAACATCTAAGCAGTTTAGTCCAGCTTTGATCAATCTAGGTTTTAACCACTTCAGCTTCGTATTTGTCTATGCCCAACAATAGAGCTTTATATGGCCTTTCACTTTTTGATGCATACGTAAAGAACTCATGTTTATTTTCTAAGTGCTTCAAAATTTTGTCAGAATCATCTTTAGATTGGCAGAACAGCTTGAGACCGATGGAAATTTTTCTTACGGAATAGTCAATTATTTCTAATGCTTTGCACATTATATGGATTTGCTCGATTTTACATTTTAATATGGTTATTGGTGGTATGTGAACTTTAACAGATTTTTTAATTATCATTTCATCATCCAATTTGACCTCTGCATCGACTGTCTGTAGTGGATGGAAATAATTTTGATTTACAGCTACATTATTTGCAGAATCATTTGCTTTTTCTCTTTTTTTTCTTTTCATTATGTTAATTCGCGACTCAATAACGGTATCATTATTCTCACGTAAACGTTTAATTTTTAGGCTTGCTTTGCGCTTATTTTCACTTAGTGTGCGTCCACAGTGCGCGCTCAAAGCGAAGCCGAGCGCAAAGCTGATCAATGCGAGAAGCAATGCGAGAAAACTGGCTGCATACAATTTCATACGAAATCGCGCATGGTAGCTACAGTGAAAGCCGAGCCGAGCCGAGCGCAAAGCGGATTGAATTCGAGAAAACAGTTTTGAAGTATTTTTCAGCGCCGACTCGCATTACAGGTGTTGATGATGTTATGTGTAGTTGCTTTTTCCATGTGAATTTGTGTTTTGTTCGTCGTTATTGTTTTTCATTATTCGTAAATAAAAAATAAAATGGACTGTAAATTATTGATTAGTAAAATTTTTTCTCATTCTGCTCTATGGGACCAAAAAAAAACGGCGGGTTGCACTCCGGGAGTGCCGACAGAAGTGAAAACAAATCGTTTAATGGCAAGCTAGTGTGTTAGTTGGTATGTGTGCGTTTTCTTTTTATATGGCAATGCAATGGAAGACAAAAACGGAATATGTATTCAAATTTTACTCTCGCTCTCATTCTCAATTTGTCAACGCAACAACGCGGAATTTGAAAGAAACAAACATGGAATGTGTCAGTTAGTGTGTCTGCTTTGCTTTTTGTCTTCCACTTGGAATATTTATTTAAAAGAAACAATAGAGCATTCAAATTTTACTATCGCATTCATGACGGGGAATCCCGATGAAGGTCAGTGTCGAGAGTTTATACTTTTTTCCTCAGCCGCACAACGTGCCATAAGAAGTTTTCACATCAAAAATTGCTGGAAGAAGTATATTCGGCTCAGTAGCCTCAACTGTGAATAATTTAATTTGAGCTAAGTATTCCTAATGTTTGAGAACAAAAATTTATTCTGATTGCAGTAAGAAACATCATTGCGAATTATGTAAGCATAAGAAAAAATCAGGTAAAGAAAGTACCTGGACCTGTGACTAAATAGCTTAAGCATAATTTTTCTAAAACTTAACCTAAAAATCTGCTTCTTCCTACAGACACTATGACACCACATTTATCAAAATCGGCTTATTCGTTGCCGAGTAATGGCTGTTAGAATATTCAAACTGCTTAAAACGCCATCTAGTGACAGTTTATCAAAACACAAATGACTTCAAAAAACTCTGCTTGTTCTTAAAAAAACTATTACACCTCATTTGTCTAAATCGGTTTTGTAATAGCCGAGATATAACGTTTTAAAGTTTTTCAAAAAATCAAATTTGTTTGCTGCTGGTTCATGGTGGCCTGTTATTTCATAGTTTTCTCTGCTTTGGGCTGCTGGCTCTGCTTTCGGCTGCGCTTGCAGAGAAAAATTTGCTGACGGAGCAACAGCTAACCGGAAGTCAACATATGTATGCTACAAATTTAAAAAGTTTTTCCAAAAAATTGCATACTTTCATGGGCAAATTTTTTCAAAAAACGTTGCCTACTTTTAGGCGCTTTTTATAACTTACCCCTAAAAGTATGCAAGACTTTCCGACAAATTTCAAAAATAGCGCCTAAAAGTAGGCAACAATATCTGAAATTTTTAAAATCGTTGCCTACTTTTAAGCACTATTTTGAAATTTGTCAGAAAGCGTTGCATACTTTTAGGGGCAAATTATTAAAAGCGCCTAAAAGTAGGTAACGTTTTTGAAATTTTTTTGAAATCGAGTTCGTTTTCCAAGTCTTCAAAATTCTATAATCGAGTTCGTTTTCCAAGTCTTCAAAATTCCAAAATCAAGTTCGTTTCCCAAGTTTTCCAAATTTGAAATCGAGTTCGTTTCCCAAGTCTTAAAATTTCTGAAATCGAGTTCGTTTCCCAAGTCTTCAAAATTTTAAAATCGAGCTCGTTTCCCAAGTCTTCAAAATTTCAAAATCGAGTTCGTTTTGCAAGTCTTCAAAATTCCAAAATCGAGTTCGTTTCCCAAGTCTTCAAAGAGCATTCAAATTTTTCTATCGCCTTCATGACGGGGAATCCCGATGACGGTCGGTGTCGCGAAATTATACTTTTTTCCTCAGCCGCACAACGTGCCATAAGAAGTTTTCACTTCAATAAGTGCCTTTTTACACACGAAAATTATGTGGAAGAAATTCTAGCCTATTCTCTGTTGTGAGTTTTTTTTCGCTTACATAAAATTGGAGCACAATCAATATTTCCACTAATAATAAATCTGTAAAGCAATTTACGAGTGTAAGAATCCTTACATTTAACGCAATTCCAGAGGACCATTGCACATAGAGTATAGGCTTGGGAATTATATACATAGTTCAAATGACCTGCAAAGATATGAATATCTAAGTATACCTAAGTCTAAAATTTCCTTTGTACACAGTTCGCTTCAAGCCAAAATAAGATTTCAGAAATTTTTAACGAATTTTAACGAATTCGGACTATTGATAATTTAATTAATATCTTACAATAAAAATGATTTTTAGTTGCCCACTTTTCCCAAAGCACCCCGATTCAACTGAGGGAGGACTTTCAAAGCCATCAATAGAACTAATGAACCACATGAGGTCTCTCCAACAAATTTTCGATGAAATAAATGAAGATGAATTATTAGTATCAAATGATTGCCTGAAAAAACATCTGGATCATGCCGAACATTTTAATTGTGACCAAAAAGCCAAAAAATTATTTTTTATTTAGAGCTAGAATGTTTTTTAGTAAACAGTATCCTAAAACTAACTTTGTCGTTTTATTAATTAATGAACAAATCGCATTGTTGCAATACAAATTTTCAGGAGTCTATTTCATAATATTTAACGTTTAAAGAATTTCCAAAAATAATTTCTGTGTGTAAACAGAGAGTAAACAATAATGAAAAATATTTTAATATTTATTTTATTTATTAAGAAGTTGCTATGCAACTGAAACATGTCTGTCAATAGTAGGGGCTCCTGTGACGTACATGCGCAGTAGATTTTCAATTTTGTTCGTCTGATGTCGTAATCTTCTATTTATTCATTCATGTGGCAATGCAATGAAAGACAAAAACGGAAATTTTACTCTTGCTCTTATTCTCAATTTGTCAACGCAACAACGCGGAATTTGAAAGAAACAAACATGTAAGCATAACAATCGTTGATGTGCGTTTTCTTTTTATATGGCAATGCAATGAAAGACAAAAACAGAATATGTATTCAAATTTTACTCTAGCTCTTATTCTCAATTTGTCAACGCAACAACGCGGAATTTGAAAGAAACAAACATGTAAGCATAACAATCGTTGATGTGCGTTTTCTTTTTATATGGCAATGCAATGAAAGACAAAAACAGGATATGTATTCAAATTTTACTCTAGCTCTTATTCTCAATTTGTCAACGCAACAACGCGGAATTTGAAAGAAACAAACATGTAAGCATAGCAATGTCTGCTTTGTTTTTTGTCATCCATTTGCAATATTTTACTATCGCGGGGAATCCCGATGACGGTCGGTGTCGCGAAATTATACTTTTTTCCTCACCTGCACAACGTGCCATAAGAAGTTTTCACTTCAAAAATAAATGTTATCATAACAGAAATTTAGTAGAAAACTTATGGAAGTCAATTTCAACAGAAATGAATGTACCAAGTAGAGATTAACAATTAGTCGTTCACAAGGAGTTATGGGTATTTTTAGTAGAATTTAGTAGAAAACTTATGGAAGTCAATATCAACAGAAATGAATGTACAAGTAGAGAGTAACAATTAGTCGTTCACAAGGAGTTGTGGGTATTTTTATGAAATTGGTCCATTTTTTATCAATATGTTGCGAAACTTTTTTGAGAATGTAGTCAAAAGTTTCGATGCTCATTCGGGTATATTCAAAAAAATTTTCTGGGTATTTCCTCAAATCTTCATATAAATTATGAAATTCACCAGATTCGTTCCTTTTTACGTTTATTGGATGCTTTCCAAATTGTCTTTCTTTTAAAAAATAGTCCATGACGATCGGAGAAACAAAATACTCTTCATCAGACGAATTCAGTGCTTTTTACTTCAATAAACACAAATGAATGAATGAAGTAAATACGAACAGCAAATACGAACATGAAAATACGAACGACAAGCAGAATTTCAGCGCCGATTCTCGCATTCACTGTGGCCACCCAAAATTCCACTTCTCGCATGAAAAATCAGCTTTGCGCTCGGCTCCGCATTGAGCGCGCACTGTGGACGCACACTTAGTAACACTGTGCGTAGTCATATTATTCACTCAACAAGAGCACAAGTTCTACTGAGCTTAGGGATCATTCAAGTATTACGTAACGCAATTTGTAAAACGATACGATGCGGCACAGGGGCGGGAGGAGGTGTCGAACAACGGGTGTTTTGAAATTAGGTGTGCATAATGAAACTGTTTCTAGATTAGCTACAGCAATAAATATTATATTTATTATATACATAAGTAAATAACAGCGGATTACTTTCAAAGATCTTCAAGAATTGCGTTACGTAATACTTGAACGCTCCCTTATTTGCTTTTTCAATTTTTTCTTTAAAAATGTTGTTATACACAGGACAAGAGGTAGTGTTAGCTTGATGTGAACCATTACAATTAACGCATTTCAAAGCACAAGGATTTGAATCTTCGTGGTGCAAACCGCACTTAATACATAAGTAGGGCTACCAGATGGCCTGCCTTCAAAAGTAGTACATATCAAAACAATTCCAATTTTGTAATGAAAACGAAAATTTTTTTTAATTCCATACAAAAATTTTTTATGAGCAAAAAAAAAAAAAAACGAAAAACCCCAGCAAATTAAAAGAATATTTCAAATAACTTTTATTTAACAATGCAAACATCGAAAGTAGCAAAACCATCCAAAAGTAGTACATTTCGAGTGAAAAGTAGCAAAGTAGCAAAGCTTTGCAAAAGTAGCACATTTGCTACTAAAGTATGCCATCTGGTAGCCCTACACATAAGTGATGCTTGCGTCTACAACCCCTCTCAGTGTGGTTAAATCTCCAGCACTTCCTACATTGCAACACGTTGTCACGATAAGGATTGACTGGGAAGTTAACGCCGCCAACAGACAGATGAGACGGTAATATTTTACTTACAACATACAACTACAACATTATCAGAAACTGACAGCCCACCAGTGCTGGAAGCATCCTTTCTAAGAAGGCGCCTCACTTCTACTAGTTTGCAATTAGGAGACAATAGACCGTATTTTGACTTATTTCTACCAAAACCATCGTCAAAGATTTCGCTCTCACTATATCGTCACCTCACAGTGTAAGTGTCCTATCGCACTTTTTGACAAAATTTTTTTAACACGCCAACTTACTAAAGAAAATACACTCTTTCGTTTGGTGTTAACGAAATTTGTAATTGTAGTAAACAATCGCTCTCAGGTCAAAAGTGAGAATGGACTTTAGTAAGAGAGGGGAAAAGGTATCCCCGACAAGAAATTTCTGGCACCAATCGTTGCAAAAAGGCCGAAAATGGATTTTGAAGTACGAATTGTACTGTCTTATATCTGTTAAGGCCTCATTTGAAGAGTGTGCTCAAAAAAAAAAAAATAAAAGTCGAAACCATGGTCGAGCTAAAATGATTATTTCGATTTTTTTTTATTTTCTTGGAGCAGACTCTTCAAACATGGGTTTTCATGAAGTTAAGACTATCTTGAATTAATATTCAAGGAGGAATAATTAAAATTCAAAAGGAGACAGAGTTAAAATTTCATTTAAGTTTAAAAAAAACATGAAAAGTTACATATAATATAAAATATAAAAATTTTAATTGAACAACCTTGACAATTAATTCAAGATAGCCTTAGCTTCAAGAAAAACCATGGTTGAAGAGTGTACTTAAAAAAAAAATTAAAGCGAGGCCAGCTAAAAGGCCAATTCCTGCGGATTTGCACATGTGCACACGAATGAAGGTTCGAAAGCCAAAAAAAGAACGTAATCTAGCAAGCTTTCATGAATAATTTTCCTTAATCCTATTTTAAGTTTTCGTTGAAACCAAAGCCTGCTGTATTTGATTTTGAGTGACTCTTGTAAATTTCCGAATAAATTCGTGAATGTACCGTTTTCGCTGAATTCAATATATTATATAAAATTATGTATATCGGTCATTCTTTTAATAAGTGCACACTTTGTTTTTTTTTTTTTGATGTTTTTGAACATTTTCTGAAATGAAATATCTCAAAAACTATAGTAGATAGGATAAAAAATCATTTGACCATATATGTTAAGAATAACTATAGCCCCTATTGCGGTTGTCGACTTGCGATAAAATCGATAGCCAACGATTTAATAGAACGATGCCATTTTGGTATTACGAAACTCAATAGAAAAAATTGCGTAATTGTGACTTGAAATATTATTATTTTTCTTGAGACAGCCGTTTAGTTGCATTCAGTTTAAAATATTTTGTGTAAAAAATTTAAAAAATAAAGAAATATCTACTTAAATAAAAAAAATGTTATCTATCAAAACAAAATGAAAGAACAGCCAACGATTGTGATGATAAACACAATACCAAACAAAATCGCTAATAGAAAAAAAGCGTTTATCTATTGTAAATCGACAACCGCAATAGGGACCTATAACTTTATAAAAAAAGTTAAAAATATTTAAAAATTTTGTTAAAACACTAATTTTTTTAATTAAAAAAATTTTTCTCAAAATATTTTCAATATAACGTATTTTTTTCGTTTAGACTCTGCTATTTTCCAAAAACAGTGCGCGTCATCAGTAAAAAATTCGTAGTTTCCAAAGTTATGGCGGTAATTTCGATATGAAAGCACGTGTATTGTATTTAAAAATTTTGTTAAAACTCTAATTTTTTTAATAAAAAAAAAAATTTCTCAAAATATTTTCAATATAACATATTTTTTTTGTTTTGTATTGTATGAATTGTATGCTATTTTCCAAAAAAATGGTGCGCGTCATCAGTAAAAAATTCATAGTTTCCAAAGTTATGGCGGTAATTTCGATATGAAAGCACATGCATTCTTAGGATTGATTGAGGAATAACATATAAAAAATGAAAACAAAAAAATATGTTATATTCAAAATATTTCGAGAAAAATTTTTTTAATTAAAAAAATTAGTGTTTTAACAAAATTATTTAAATGTCTTTACATTTTTATAAAGTTATAGGCGCATATTCATAGTCGTATTTTAAAGTTGAAATTAACTAAGCTCAAAATAAATTTAGTCATGACTAAAAATTGTTTTCTATTCACAGTCGATTTTTTAGTATTGACTAACAGCCCTATTCTGGCAGCTTAACAAAGCTCACCACGTTAACAAAATATTTAATATTAACACGTTGTTAATGTTCCGTATTCTGGCAAAAATTTAAAAGCTCTTTTCTATACAATTTTGTTAATGTCAGAAAGTGTCTTAACAACGAGTGATATTTCAGTATTGAGCTAAGTAAAACTATTTTTTTTTATAAAATTTAAAAGGCAGGACAACGTGGTTTTAAATATTTACAACCATGTCTTAAAAAAACATTTATTTTCATTGATATCAATAAAAAAAAAATTTGAACTTACGAGTATCGAACCCACGCACGCGAGCTATGAGTTCAAAGTCATAACTACTTCGCCACTTTGCCTTGTATATTCAAGTTTTTTATTACTCTATTTGTTATTTTATTAATTTAAATTTAAAAAGTCAAAATTTGACAAGTTTACCACGAAAGCTTTTGTGTGGGGAATTCAAAAGCTTTTATGTTGTTAATGATTTTTTAGAATACCAATATTTACATTTCATAACAATTAGATTAACACGAACACCTTTATTATTTCTTGTTAAGTCAACAAGCAGAATAGGGCAAAGAAGTAGATAGGAAAGAACTAGACTCCGAGCTTTTTGCCTGTATTATATTTTGGCGAGAAGAATGAAAGCTGGAACCAATGAGAATTACGAAGCAAAATCCAATTGGATTTATTTCTGATTTTGTTCGGCTTTTGCAACGAACCGAACGAATTCACAATGTTAAATTCAGACCATTTTGTATTTTTTAATTTATTTATTATCTTAAATTCATAAAAAGGTTATTTGAATATTAGAAAATGAAAATAAATAAATTGAAATTCAAAAATAAGGAAAACTTGTTGAGAAAATTATTCAATTACAATGACTTACATTTAAACCTGCATTTGAGAAAATCAATTTTTATATCTACCAGGCAACCAGCAAATGCAATAGCATGATTTTTATTTTGACTCCTTCAAACTTGCAAATTTGCAATTGATCCCGCGTAAATTTTGTTGTTGGTTTTTCTTCAGAAAAATTCAGTAGAAAAAATCCTAAAAAAATGCGTGTATTTGTTGTTGCGTTTTTGTAGTTTACAACCGATGCCGTTAGTTTCAATTTTGTTGGTATTTTTTCGGCAGAAAAATTGAGTGGAAAACAACAAAAATTATATTCATGTTGTTTGCTTGTATGTGTGCTGAAATTATGCTATTTTTCGCAACTAGGATTTTTCCTTTGGGGACTATAAATATATAGAAATTATGGAGTTATATTTTTCAATTTTTTGTTTTACTTGAAACGAATCATTAGTTGAAACAAGTTGATAATAAATAAGTTCAATTAGAATAGCTTAGTCACTAGAACTGATTCTGCATTAAAAAAACACGAAAATCATATTTTCAAAGATAAAAAATGGAGATTTCTTTAAAATTAACACGGAAACTAAGTCAATGCGTCAAAATACACTACTACTATCGAAGTGTTATCTTAATTTGGGCTTAAACCTTTCCGAATCCAAAAATATTCATGTGAGGGGCTTAGCACCCTTGATCCCTTGATCAAGTACGTACATTTTTCGGTTCAAACTGAAAAATTAAAATGATATTCATGTTGTTTTATTTGCTGAGCGCCTGCTTCAAACAAAATTTCATTTATCTTACGTATTGAATTGAAATTATTTTACAAAACTCAAAATATTTCTATAATTTCTTATATTTTTCAACATTATCATGGAAATAAAAATAAAGGTTGTACTAAACTGTCACATTAAAATTTGACAGCACAATGGTTAGGACTGTGAATTCATAGCCCTCAGGACGTGGGTTCGAATCTCGTCAGATAACATGTTTTTTTTTTTTCAGGACATACATATGTGTATATGAATATATATAATTTTTTTTTACCCTTCCGGTTTCTAAAGTGACCTGCCATTATAAATTTTGACTTTTTAATTTTACACTAATAAATTAACAGAAAGAGTAATAAAAAACTGGATTTTACAAGGCAGCGTGACGAAATGGTTAGGACTGTGGACTTATAGCTCAAAGTGCGTGGGTTCGATTCTCATCAGAATAAAACTTTTTTTTTCTAAAAACTTTTTTTGACACGCTAAATAAAAACAGCTTATAATTCTTTTTAGTTTTTTTTTTCTAAAATCATATATGCATGTATATTTTTTTTAACACGCCAAATAAAAAAAACTTATAATCCTCAAAATTATCAAAATTGAATTTTCTGATATGAAATGAATGGCCCATATTCATAGTCGCAAAATAAAGTTAAGACTTAGTTTTTACCCAAAATCGCAGATACAGACTGACCCCATAAAAAAAAGAAAAACTTGCATTAAGATATGAGAAAATTTTAAAAAATGATTACCCTGCGTTATTGACACAAATTATTGTAGACACAGTGAACAAAAGGAATAATAAAAAAATCGAATTTATGAGGCAGCGTGGCGTAATGGCAAGGACTGTGAACTCATAGCCCTCAGGTCGGGGGTTCGAATCTCGTCAGAAAAGATGCTTTTTTTCTATAAGCATGTTTTAAATTTAAAAGCAGGAAAACGTGATTTTAAATATTTACAACCAGGTTTTAAAGTAACATTTATTTTCATCGATATAAATAAAAAAAAACATTTACATTTACGAGAATCGAACTCACGTCCTGAGGGCTATCAGTTCACAGTCCTAACCATTACGCCACGCTGCCTCATAAATTCGATTTTTTTATTATTCCTTTTGTTCACTGTGTCTACAATAATTTGTGTCAATAACGCAGGGTAATCATTTTTTAAAATTTTCTCATAATTTAATGCAAGTTTTTCTTTTTTTTATTGGGTCAGTCTGTATCTGCGATTTTGGGTAAAAACTAAGTCTTAACTTTATTTTGCGACTATGAATATGGGCCAATGAATTTTCTCCATATTTTCTTTTTTGATATCGACTTAATATCAACTTCAGCTGAAACTATTTTTTTAGTTATAACTAAGCAGAAAAGCCGATGCTAAATCGACTATGAATGACTTAGTTATTGCTAAAATAAAGTTCTAACTTAAGCTGATGCTAAATATGACTATGAATATGCGCCATAGACTTTCTTAACAAATATTATTAAATGATTTATCCTAACTATTAGTTTTTGAGATATTTCATTTCAAAAATGTTCAAAAACGTCAAAAAAAACAAAGTGTACAGTTATTAAAAGAATGACCGATATACATAATTTTTGCCTGTAGCAACATCTATGAACAAATCTTTGAAATATAAGTACCCTCATTTTAGTCCTCTTAGTAAAACAAAAAAATGAAATCTTCGTTTGCAAATATCGGCTTAATATTTAACCCATTAACGCCGGCTCCCAGACTAGTGAACATGGAGGGTTGAAACTTCGAGAAGGATGTCTTAGGGACACTCGTATTCCGCGCAAAAAAAAATTAGCTCCCTATCCCTACTCATAACCCATGTAGGGGGTGGTGCGTTTTCGCGCCCGTCGGCGTTAGTGAGTACATTTTTACTAGTGGAAAGAGTGGTTATGAAATGTGTGGATTATAAAAGAAATGAGTGGATCAAAGTTTAGATTAGATTTACTTAAAAAGTAGATAATAAACGCGTGTCGGAATATATTAATTCAGAGTTTTCGACAAAACAGAGAAAAAAATTTCATGAATATTCACTAGATTGCACGTTATATCTAGTTCCCGGCATGGTATACAGAGAAGCATTTCGGATGCACTGCCAATTTGCTCTTGGCACAATAGTAGATAGTGTGAAAAGCACAGTAGTGTCAGCGGAAGCATTTCATCTTCTTCTCACTGTTGTGGTCAATGTTATTCAGTCCCAATCGTTTTTGAGTTTTGGGACCACGATGATGTGCCACTACCTCACTTTGCGCCAAGGCTTCAGTCACAATGTTGCAGAATTCGAATTGGTCCATCTGCCTGAATTCTTTTTAGGAGCTATCCCTGTTAGCCATTGCGTTTTTGAGCTGATAACTATAGATGGCGCTATGCAGCTTTCAAGCATTGACCATGGCAGCATTAAGACCATTTGTTATCAATGGCCAATACCATTTTTAACCACGAAGAAAAATCCAGTAATTATTCATTGCATTGTCAAAAAGATCAAAGCATCGCATTCGTTTGCTTTATTGATGAATGATGTCTGACTCCTCTACCATTACTATCTAACGTTGCTTTCTTTCATAACTCCACACGCGATGCTTTGGTTCGACTTACAGATAATTGGACAACACAGTAACGGGCTGCAATTAAATAAATAAGCCAATCAATGTCGTTCCAACGAATTGCAGACCATCAATTTGTGGGACTGTGTCTGAGCAGGGCCAAGTGCGACAAAACGTTGCTTCAAAGCAAATTGATAAGCGTACATTGCCATCATTGTTGGCGTCCGGGTACTCAACATACATTTCTGTGGTACCACGAATCTCGGGCATACTTTCCAAGGCGGCATCAGTTTCGGTGGGTCCAGCATCATCACAGAATATGTGTTCGTCTGGGACATCAATTCTTTCGACAATTGTCTTTGCGGCTCGGTTTCCTCATCGTCAGACCACTCATTTTCAATTATGGCTTGCAATTCACGAATTAAAAAGACTTCCATTCCTAAAATCACACTCGAATACGTCGCTATAATTCTCTTATCTATCTCTAACAATAACAACCGACTGACGCGCAAAAAATGCACAGCGTACGCATGTGCAACTGCAAAATTTTCCCTAGTAAAAATGTACTCTTTAGCGCCGATGGGTGCGAAAACGCACAACATGCACCAGTGCCAAAACGGTACCATGTAGAAATTTGGAATTTTTTTGAGATATACATAAGCCTAAGGGCTACCGATCCTCATCATTACATATTCTTTAAATATCTTTTTTTTGTGTGTTTTCTATGTTAACATGGTTCTTTTTTCACATGCCGGAAAACCAGCACCTGACGATGCAGTTATCATTAAGTAGATGACGTCATATGACTTACCTGTTCAGGACGCATATGTAGACTCATCCATGTATTATCCACATCAATAGACGACTAAGCGATATCAACCACCTTACCGCCTCTACTAGGGCCAAAGCTTCTTTGTCAAGCTGGGAGTAGTTTCGCTGGGTTTTTGTTAATGTTCTTGACCAATATTCAACAGGATGTTCCTCTCCATCTTTATTTTTGTTTGATAGCACCCCTCCCAATCCGATAGGCGATGCATCTGCTGATAAAATTATTGGTTTATCCTGATCGAAATGGCAAAGTGTTGGTGCTGAGGCTAGCTGATTCTTAAGTGCGATGAAAGCTTTTTCTTCTAAATTTGCCCATCTCCAACAAGTGTTTTTATCTAATAGCCTATGTAATGGCTCAGCTATTTTAGATCTATCTTTAATGAAGCGTCCATAAAAATTTAAACCACCTAAGAAAGCTTGTAGTTCATTCACATCCTTCGGTGCCCTCATGTCGAGCATTGCGATAACTTTTTTTCGTAAAGGTTCTACACCTTTTTCAGATATTTTGTATCCCAGAAATTCCATGGTAGTAACTCCAAAAAAACATTTGTTTTTGTTAATTCGCAAATTTGCTTCGCTTAAACGTTTTAGTGCAGCTTGAAGTCGTTCATCGTGTTCTTTTCTGGTACGACCTTGAATTTAAATGTTATCTAAGTAGATAATAATTCCTGGTATACCTTGAAAACGAGATACCATAAATTTCTGAAAAATTCTTGGGGCTATGTTCAAACCATCAAGCAGAACATTTACGTTGAAAAGTCCGAGTGGAGTGCTGATTGTAAGGATATTAGCTGTCTCTTCATCAACACGAATCGGATTGACCGTCACTTTATAATCTCCAACAACTCGAATAGATCCATCTAGTTTGTGAACAAAGTGAGCTGGCGTTGCCCATGTAGATTGGTCTACTGGTATGAGCATTTTTTGCTGGACCATCTCTTGAATTGCTTCATTCACACTTCCTGTTATTCCGTAAGGCACTCTACGTGCTTTATAAAATTTTGGCGTTGAATTTTCTTTTAGTTCGATATGCACCTTTTCACCTGTATGACCGGGTAAATCACTTCTAGTTATGTTTGGAAAATCCTTTAGCATTTTTTCGTAGTCAGTTTCATTATCTTGAATGTTGTGTATCCCTATTATTTCTATTTTGAATGGTTTAAACCAATTCGCTCCGAAAAGATTTGGTCCAGATGCTCCTTTCGTAACAATGACTGGCAATCGTTTGACCTGGTGTTTAAATTCAACATTTACCCAGGCAACACCTTTCGTAGCGATTGAGTGTTGTCCGTAGGCTTTTAGATTAGGGCGTTTGTCATCCCACTCTGGAGTAGCGCTTTTCCACACCTTCTTAAACGTTTCTTCATTGATTAAAGATTCTTCTGCTCTATTGTCGATTTCCATTTTAATTTCAGCATCATTGAGCCTTACTGTAACCTCAAACTCTGCACTGTTTTTGTGTACTCGTGATTCGTGTATTGAATAAATCAAACTATCTGAGTCTGATTCTGGTTCCTGGCCGGTTCCAACCCTGTGAGTTGGTGTAGTTTTATTTTTCTGGGTGCTTGCTTTCTTTTTTGTAATGCAGGCTCGTTCAATGTGTCCCATTTTGGAACAAAATTTGCATATAGCGTTTTTAAAATAACAACTCTCAGGCGTGTGATTATTCACACCACAACGAAAACATTGCTTCTTGACGGATTCTGACTTATTTCTATTTAGATGAATTTTGTTTATGTCGCTAGAATCCTCGTTTCTTAGTTGTTGTTGAAACTTTTCGTTCCCTTCAATATTGCAAGCTAATTCTAGTGCTTTCTCTAAAGTTAATCCGGTTGCTGCGCCACCTGCAATTATTTCCTCATGTCGTAAGCATAGGTAACGCTGTAACTCTTGATTTCGAATACCTGCTACAAAACGATCTCTTAACATTATTGTTGCTGGCAAGCTTTCATTTTCTTTTCCGAAATTACATGCGCGTGCTGATTCCCTTAAGTTTCTTTCAAATTCCCGAAGGGATCGTCTTGTAGTTGATTTCGTTTCTGAAACTGTACTCTTGATGACAACTCGTTCACTGGCTTACCAAAATGTCTGTTACATGCTTTTACGATGTTAGTGTAGGTTTCAGTTTTTGTTGTTGCTGGTGCAATTAAGTTTTTTATAGTTTCATAAAACTTTTGTCCGATGGCTGTTAATAATGTACATTTTTTTCCGTTATCCTCCGTTATTTTATTGGCTTCAAGGTAAAACTCGAAACGTTCTAACTAATCCTCCCACGTGTCTGTGGCTGGATTAAATTCGCTGAGAACTCCAATTGTTGGAGCCATTTCGTCTTTAAGTTGCTGTTGTGCGTCTTTGATCAAGGAATTATTTTCCACAAGCTCAGCTTTGTGCTCTTCCTTTGATGAAAAGGCTTCGTTATCCGACATGCAATGTATTTTATAATGTTACTAGCAAAACCCGGCGCGCATTGCTACGCCTCAACAAATAAAACATAATGTGTTTTTATTTTAGTTGGATTAAATAAGTAAAAACTATTTTTATTGATATTTATCTTATTGCGAGTGGATAAATAACGTTGTTGGTTTTTCTATTTGGCTCATAAATGAAGAATTGAATTGGCGGGAATGATTGGAATACGTAGAATCAGCACCTTTGAATGAGTTTAATTTGGTTACAGTCCTTGTCTTCTATATATGTACCGAGTCTCATAGTCATAGTTTTTTCTTATTTTGGAGGCGTGGCACTACCCATTTTTTCATTGAATCTTACTTTCTTTCTTTTTGGCTCATTTTTTCCAAACCAAAATATGTTAAGAAACTTTTACAAACAATAAGAAACATGTGTACCAAATCTTATCCATCTGCGTCAAATAGTTGTTGATACATAAAAAGTTGATTTTTCCTCATATGGAAGCGTGGTACCGCCCATTTTTGCATGGAATCTTACTTCTTTCTCTACTCTTTATATATGTACCAAGTTTCATTTATCTGCATCAAATAGTTGATAAGATATGAATCTTATTTTCTTTTAGATAAGGGGGCGTGGCATCACCCATTCTATTCTAAGCTGTGCCTGTTTATATAAAAGCCTCGTGGTGTGAATTCCATGAGAACCGATTAAGCGATCTTCGAGAAAATTATGTTCAAAAAATATATTTGTATGGAGGCCACCCTAAATATGCTCCCTAAATAAAAGTATTGAAGTTACTTGGTGTCAATTCGGTATGAATCGATTAACCTGTCTTCGTGAAAAAGATATTTAAAAATATTTTTGTGTGAGGACCACCCAAAGTGTGAACCCTAAGTAAAATTTTTACTATCTAATCTGTGCCCCTTCATATAAAAGTCATGCGGTGTTAAGACCATGAGAATCGATTAAACGGTCTTTGGGAAAATGATATTTAAAAAATATTTGTGCATGAGGGCCACCCTAAATAAAAGTTGTGTAGCCTAAGCTATGCTTCTTAACATAAGAGATACGTGGCGTAAATTCGGTGTGAATCGTCTAACCTGTCTTCGTGAAAATGATATTTAAAAATATATTTGTATGAGGGCCACCCTAAGTATGCACCCTAAATAAAAGGTTTACTACCTTATCTGTGCCTCTTAATATAAAAGCCATGTGGAGTAAATTCCATGAGAATCGATTGAGCGGTCTTCGAGAAAATTATATTTATAAATATTTTTGTATCAGGACCACCCTAAGTATGAACCGTAAATAAAATTTTTACTATCTTATCTGTGCTTTTTAATATAAAAGTCGTGTGGTGTAAATTACATAAGAATCGATTTAGCGGTCTTCGAGAAGATGATATTTAAAAAATATTTTAGTGTGAGGGCCACCCTAAATTGAAGTTTTGTAGCCTAAGCTATGCTTCTTAACATAAGAAATACGTGGTGTAAATTCAGTGTGAATCGATTCACCTGTCTTCGTGAAAATGATATTTAAAAATATATTTGTATGAGGGCCACCTGAAGTATGCGCCCTAAAGAAAATTTTTACAATCTAATCTGTGCCTCTTAATATAAAAGTCATACTGTGTAAGTTTCATGAGAATCGATTTACCTGTCTTTGAGAAATCGCTATTTTTAAAATATTTGTGTATGAGGGCCACCCTAAATAAAAGTTTCATCATCTTAGCTATGCGTCTTAATGTAAGAGACATGTGGTGTAAATTCCATGTGAATCGATTAAGTGGTCTTTGTAAAAATGCTATTTTAAAAATATTTGCGAATGAGGGCCACCCTAAATTAAAGTCCTATAGCCACCACGCCTCTGTTGTCTAATCCCGTTCATATTTTGTGAAGTGCTTAACATAGGCTATGTGCATCCTGACACCGAATTTTAAGACTCTTGCTATCATATGAACCAAGACATAGCGAGTTAAAGGTTTTAATTGCACGTAAAGTGCCACGCCCCTTGCTTTTATCAAAGTAAATATAGCCCATGTTACTCAGGAATAGTGTAGCTTTCTATTAGTAGAAGAATTTTTGGAATCGGTTTTGTAGTTCCAGAGATTACCCGGAACATACAAACAAACAAACAAACAAACAAACAAACAAACAAACCTTACCTCTTTATATAATAGTATAGATTAGGCAAGTGCTGTTCGATAATCAATTGCTTTTACGAATAGAGTACGGATTTATTGAAATTATATTTTAATAAATTATATTTACTTCAATCGTAAAACAATTGCCGTTTCTCGTCGCCACTTTTGTAACCTTCAAAGAATAATTCCAACAGCTCTAGCGGTTCTTTATCATCTTTATTTTAAAGAGTAAATATTCATGTACAGTAAATTATAGTTGCGTTCAATCGCTTAGTGAGTATAAATTATAACTAACTTAGAACATCACTTATGCATTTCTAATTACCTATAAAGAATATAGAAAAAGGGTTAGAGAGATGCCAAAACATACTCTCACTGATCATGCGCGCTAAATGCTTAAATACAGTGGTGTGATCATATTTCGTACATATGTAACAATTTTCTATTACTTTTCAAATACACCTCTGTTTTCGCACCGTCGTTATGACTTATTCAACTATGTTACTTATTTTATTTTTTGCATACAACGTCGTCTGTGGTCAGATTTTCAAAGTACTAATTGCTTTATTAGACTCTTTTTGATAATATGAAAACAACAATACTTCGTATGTCAAAATCGGCTCAGTAGTTTAAAAGCTTTGGTCTAAAATATAACACTAGCATGAGCGTGCCGTGAACGTTAGCACTACGCGTGACGTAACAGTTCAGCCAAAATACTTAAGAATAGATTTTTCGACATACCCGTTTTTCTATGCCCCTCATCAAACATGTTCACGAATAAAAAATTAAGGCTTTATGTGTTTTGGATCAAACGTAATATACCTTTTACGTGGAGTTTAAGAATGCAAATGTCCTAACTCATACAAATCCGAATAATTTTAAACACAGACAAATTTTGATAAAATTTGGTATGGTGCTAGATTGAATCCTGAGTAAAGATATTTCTTTTGAGTGGGCATTGCCACGCCTCTAATAAGAAAAAACGTTTTCACTGCTAAACTAATGGACCGATTTTGATGAAATTTGGTCAGAATTTAATCGGTCTATTAATTTAGCTGTGTCAATATATTTTTCTATTATGGGCGTGTCACCGTCCTAAGCATATACCTAGCAGTAAAAACGTTTTTTTTTTTATTAGAAGCGTGGCACCGCCCACTCAAAAGAAATTTATTTACTCAGAATTCAATCTAGCACCATACCAAATTTTATCAAAATCGATGAAGCGGTTCAGCCAAGACAGCGTTTTTTCCTATTAAAGATGATGCCACGACCCATTTAAGAACTCAGAGCATCCAATTACTTTTCTTATGGTTCAGTCTATCTCCAAACCAAATTTTATTAAAATCGGTCAATTAGCTTAGCCGTGGCAACGTATTTTCCCGTTAAGGCCGTGGCACCACCTACTATTGAAAAAAAAAGTATACACTGCAATCCCTCTCTTCACAGCGATTAAGCGATTATGATTATGGATGCTTACCAACTGCATATTTATACATAGATATATAAAGGTAGGCGTCATTTTATGGTCGCCATTTTGTTAAAAATAAAAAATTCGAATACACCCGTTCTCATACGATAGCTCTTGAGCATACGAACATTGTGACACCTTAAAACGTTTTTCCGCTGCGCTCAATTTTGGGCAGACCACTGTCCCGGTTGACATGGAACGTCCCATATATGTATGACCAGTTCCATTACTTTTCGTGAGAACCGAATGCAGTGGGTTCTCCGATTTGGTTCAAATTTTGGGATATTGAAGTACATCATATAGAACTACGATTCCCAAATTGTTGAGCCTTCAAATGCCCCTGATGCAAAGATATGAATTTTTAAAACACAAAAATTGACGTTTTTTGCCCTATATTCGAATATCTGTATCTCGGGAACTTTAGCTCCAAACTCAACTTTATACATAGGTCTCACTTTTTTTTGGTATTATTTAATCAACTTTTTGATAAAAAAAACACTCTTGCGAAAAGTGTTTGCCATCTCATTTCTCAGAATCATCGAACAGAAAAACATCTCTTTTTGAAAGTGACGCCAAGTAGTCAAATTTTGATGAAATCGCTTCTTGAGCTCATTTTTATCGTCTCTTTCAGCCCTACAAAATGCGACCCATAAAGTTTAAAAATTCATCAAGGAACCCAAGTTACAGCAATTTTAAAATTGCCATTTTTTCGAAATTCGCGTTTTTTACATTTTCAATTTGCTATATCTCCGTTCTACCTAAATTTTTTTGGACGCAACCTGTCTTAAAATTTGTGTTTTTTGACCCCGAAATTGGCCCAGAAGTATGTGAGGACAAAATATTCCATTGGAAATTTTGCCTCACATAATTTTTTGGCTAGGTACACACGGTGGGCAGGAAGCAACTTATTATCCTATAAAAATGGCGAGAAAAACCAAAAGCGGGGATTTGTTTGTTATGAAAAATATATTCTAAACCCGTTTGAATTGAAATCCTAGCTGCTCCTTTTCTTGAAATATTCACTTTTTTTTATTTTTGCGCAGCAACAGTTTTTGGAATACTTCCAAATAGCAAAAATTGCTTAAAAAAAAAAATATATATATACATATATATATATATTAAATTATACCAGGGCTTGCGAATTTTTTCTATTCATTGAAGCTTATTTTCATATTGAATAAGACAATGTAATATTTTAATTATGTAAATAGACAATAGGTGGCGTTTTTTTACCTGCAATTAGAAAATCTTCATAATCTTTATATAAACCCTGCTTTTCTTGTTCACGGATCATATTTATTCGAATTTTTGAATAAAACCAATACCTGTTATAGTAATTATCAATTCGAAATAAAATGTCTCTTCATACTCATTTGAATCGCAAATGTAACCATGAAGAGAATCGTCAAAAAGTGTGCGCCCCTTGTGGGAAAAAAATTTTTTTCCAAAATAAGGAACCAAAATATTTTTTATTAAGTACAGAACAAGTTTCATTAATCAAGAAATACTTCAATGACCACTTTGACTCTTTGAATGAAAAATATCCCCTAGCCATTTGTCATACTTGTAGATTAACTTTCACTGAATTGCAAAACAAAGGTAAAAATGATATGAAAAGACCACTTCCATGTATGCCTAATTATGAGGATATTGTATTGATTAAACAAACTAGACAAGTAATGGTTTGCGACTGTTACATTTGTTTCACTGCTCGGAGTACTAGTCATTGCAAAGTAGAAAAAGGTCGAGGGAGAGTAAAACAATTTCCGACTATTGATGTCAATAATGTTTCCAAAAGTACTGTAGATAAATCTTGTTCAGCAACAAGTAAAGAAAGAACTTCTTTAGAAATTTGTAGAAATTGCTTTCAAGAAATTGGGAAAGGTATTTCACATTCTTGTAAAGGCGCAACTTCCTCAAATGCACGTGAAAATATATTTAGCTTGGTAGAAAAATTACCCTCTAAACAACAAGATCAAGTTGTAAGTAGTCTTTTAAGGAAAAGAAGTACTGATGATGATGAGCTACTTTTGAATAACGTATCAGGTAAAAAAACTCGAATATCCATTAATAAGAAACCTTCAAATGAGGTAATCTTTTCCCCTGAAAGATTGTATAATTTCCAAGCTAATACTGCATCATCTTCAAATTATATGAAAAAATTAGTCAATTTTATTCGAAGCACAGTTGGAAGGAAATCTGTTCCTATGAATTTTAACCACCCTCTCCAAGAAAAACAAAAGTTAATGGAAACTATTTACCAAGAAGGTATTTATAGTTTTGAGACAAAAGAAGGAATCACTCAAAGACCGGTTGTTTATGCTAACGCTAGTGAAATTCTTGATTTCATTTTTGAACAACGAAACGTAGAGCAAATACAAGAAACAAAAATAAAATTATTCGCAGATGGAGGTCAAAATTTTTTTAAAATCTCATTATCTGTTTTATCTGAAGAAGAAGAAAACGATTCAAACAGTTGTGAAAGTAAAAACGTTTCTTTTTATTCTTCTGGAGGAAATATTGGAAATAAACGCAAATTAAATAGTGTCAATCGATTGATTATATTATGCATTGTACCAAAAATTAAAGAGACGTATGAAAATCTCAAAACTTTAGTTCATTTAACGAAATTAAATGAAATACCTTTTAAGTTTGCGTCTGATTTTAAACTTATTTTAATGTTCAATGGGCAGCAGACAGCGAGTGCCACATACCCCTGTCCCTATTGTTTTATAACTTTGGGTGAATTAGTAGGTTTTAATAAAATATATACCGATGGTGACCAAAATTTGAAAACGTATAAAAATTTAAAAGAGGATTATTTGCAATTTCAAAGATTAGGTTGTGATAAAAAAAAAAGCAAAGACAGTCACAGTACAGTTAATTTTCCATTATTCGCCGAAGAAAATAATGATGATTTTGACAATACATATGTAATAGAGAAATGTGTTCCTCCAGAGCTCCATCTTCTTTTAGGATTTGTGAACCATCTTTTTTGGAATGGAATTGTCAAAGTAGTAGGTCGTGATAAAGCTTTACTGTGGCCAAAAAAACTAAACGTAATTCATAAGAGTTATCAAGGCGATGCCTTTGAAGGGAATCATTGTCGTAAACTTTTAAGAGAAGCGGATGCGCTTCAAGATCCTATTATTTATGAGAATGTTGGACCATGTCGATTGCTACCTTATATCGCTTCATTGAAAGCAATGAATAAAATTGTAGAATCTTGCTTCTCTACAAAAAAAGTAGATTTTAGTGATTTCGATAAAAATATCAACGAGCTCCGCAATGCTTTAAAAAGTACAGATGTCACTCAAACCCTCAAAATCCATATAATTTTAGATCATCTAAAACAAGCCATAATGCTCTTAAATAACGACGGCTTAGGAGTCTGGTCTGAGCAAGCTGGGGAATCAATTCATAAAGAATTTGTTAAATTTTGGGATAAATTCAAAGTAAATAGTATGGATGACCCATCTTACCCAAGCAGATTACGAAAAGCAGTAGTTTCTTTTTCATCCCTTCACATATAAAAATTAAATTTAATACCATTTTCAATTTTTTTTCTGTATTACATATATTAAACAATTAATTATAAGCAACTAAAAAAAAAACAAAAAAAAATTTAAAAAAAGGTTGAAAAACAAAAAAAAAATTTTAAAATTTAAAAAAATATAAAAAAATTAAAAAATATATAAAAAAATTAAAAAAAAAAGTAAGTTTTGAAACAAACTTCAAAAAAGAGGTGCAATGTAAGATACCTCCATGCGGTGCATCTTGGAAACGTGTTAAATCGGCTAAAATCTTACTTTGTATACTAAATGACAATCAGCCTGGCGAAGTTGGACAAAACTAGTAACCAAAAATCGAAAAAAGTGAATATTTCAAGAAAAGGAGCAGCTAGGATTTCAATTCAAACGGGTTTTGAATATATTTTTCATAACAAACAAATCCCCGCTTTTGGTTTTTCTCGCCATTTTTATAGGATAATAAGTTGCTTCCTGCCCACCGTGTACAGTCACCTCAAAACAACAGCATAAAAACATACCACCAAAATAACCAAACAACAAAGTACCACCAGGGAAATCTTTGAACTATTGTTAATTGTGTGTGTCACCCCTACCGCTTTAACCTTATTTCAAAGTTTTCCTGTGCCGATTTCGGTTGGCCGGTCTAAGACTCGGACGAGCCTGAGTGAGGGCAACGCCTACAGATTTCCAAACCCTTGGTGGAGATAGGGAAGTTTCTCGTCAAAGGTGCGGACGCGTAGAGGACCCGAAGGTTTCCGAAGATCACCCGAAGGCTTCGCACTCCAAATAAAGCTAAACATCGCACGCCGAAGGAAAACCGTATATGACGGTGTACTTTAAGAAAGACTACCAGAGATTCCAAATACACCCGAAGGTTCCCGAAGACCACCCGAAGGCTTCGCACTCCAAACGAAGCTAACCATCGCACAACGAAGGAAAACTGTATATGACGGTGTACTTCCAATAAGACTACCAGAGTAGGGCTACCAGATGCGATACTAAAGTAGCAAAAGTGCTACTTTTGCAAGGCTTTGCTACTTTATTACTTTTGACTCGAAATGTCCTACTTTTGGTTGAAATGCGCTACTTTTCACTACTTTTGGCATTTGAAATATTTTTGTAATTTGCTGGGGTTTTCTCGTACAAAGTGAGGACCTTTTTTTTTTTTTTTGTTCATCAAAGTTATTTCAAATTATTGTTTTAATTTGGTGGGGTTTTTTGTTAGGAAGTGAGGACCTTTTTTTTTTTTGCTCATCAAAATATTTGTATCAAATTAAAAAAAAATTTGGATTTTATTGCAACACTGCAACAATATTTTTGGTTTTCATTACTAACTTCAAATTTTTTGATATGTGCTACTTTTGTAAGCAGGCCATCTGGTAGCCCTATACCAGAGATTCCAAGTACACACGAAGGTTCCCGAAGACCATCCGAAGGCTTCGCACTCCAAACGAAGCTAAACATCACACACCGAAGGAAAACCCTATATGACGGTGTAGTTCAAGTTAGATTACCAGAGATTCCAATTACACACGAAGGTTCCCGAAGACCACCCGAAGGCTTAGCACTCCAAACGAAGCTAAACATCGCACGCCGAAGGAAAGACGTACATGGCGGTGTACTCCACGTAGAACGACAACAGTTTCACAGCACATCCGAAGGTTCCCGAGGAACTCCCGAAGGCTTCACACTTCAAACGAAGCGATACAACGCACGACAAGAGTCCCTGAATCAAATAAATAATATTGTAGTGAAGAAAGTAATAAAAGTTAAGAGCAATTGAAATTTAAGACAAGTAGTTCTGATTTTTAAGAACGCCTGGACATCCGGCGAGACATACCCAGGCAGAAAACTTCCTTACAAGTATGAAGTTTGGGAACGAAAATTAAAAAGCCTCTCGAGAAAAAATAGTTTAAGAAAATGGCGCCTTAGGTCAAATTTCACTTTGAAATAGGGTCAGTAGGGCTTAAAGATAAAAATTTTAGATTAATTTTACAAAACATTTTAGATTAATTTTACAAAACATTTTAGATTAATTTTACAAAAAATTTTAGATTAATTTTACAAAAAATTTTAGACTAATTTTACAAAAAATTTTAGACTAATTTTACAAAAAATTTTAACCTATTTTGAACCGATTCAAGGGGCCTCCCATTTGATTTTCTCAAAAAAAAAAACAAATAAAAAAGGTCAAATTTCACTTTGAAATAGGGTCCGTAGGGGTTTTAGATAAAAATGTTTTTATCCTGTTTCGAACCGATTTATCGGCTCCAATTTTTTTTTCTTAAGAACCACCCTAATGTATATACATATAATTTTCGATCGTTTAATAAGAATTTTTAACATATTTAAAAATTAACAACACTAATTAAGAGCAATTACACTAAAGGGAGTACCAAACTATCCACTTTACTTTAGTTTAAATTTTGTTTTACAAAATTCTATACACTTATTTGAATTTATTTTTTGCACTTGACTTAATTTTGTATATAAAATCAAATGATTTTTTTATTAACTGATTGGAAATATTTTGGTAGCACTGACTGAAAATTAAGTTTGCCAGTCCTCCATTATATACAATTGCAAAATTTTATTCTGAAGAAAAAAAAAATTTGAAGAATCGTTTTCCTCCGAATATTTACTATAGGGGTGTTGATTTAATCAACAATAAACTATACTTAACACCATCAAACAGAGAATCATGAAACATTATTTAGATTTCACTGAAAAAAATTCCTTTAACATCAAATCGATTCAAAAACACTTCAGATTGATTACATGTAAAAGATCTTTTTTATAACGTGTCAGAATAATTTCATTTCAAAGGGTCAGGAAACATTGAATTCAGAAACTGTTAAGAATGATTGCATGTGAAACATTACATTTGAAATATGTATATAAGACTTCTGTAACGTTCCGTTTGCAATATTGCAAATGAAACATTTCTGGTATGTTACGTACTGTTTCTGAAACTTTCTTAAACGTTACATGCCGAGTGGGTAGAATTTCAATTTATTTTATTTATTTTTTCTTAAATTGTTCGAACTTCGATTTATTTTTTTGTAAATCTAAATTTTAGATCATTTCTAAATGGTAGTGAAGGAAGGGTAAGCGAATTTCTTGGTATTTAAATTCTTTATTCAAGTCACTAAACATTTTCGATATGTTAATGTACGATTAAAATAAATTTTCAATACAGGATGGGATATACGGGAAAGATAGAGATGAATTTTGGTGAATCCAAACAAATAGAATAAGGATAGAATATATAAGGATGCATTGTTGAATTCTGCCTCAAATATGGGTTTCCACCCGTTTTATAAGCCAATGTTTCTTAAATGTTAGTCTTTTAAAACTTAAAGCGCAGCACATTTAACCTTACCGACCAATTTTACATAAATATCAATTTACAGACACTATTGACAGATCTAGAACCAGACAGGTATTTACAAGTACAGAATCCAAATTTTAACTAAAACTTGTTGAATTGTAAGTTGAATATGTCACCCTATTGCTGTTATATCTGTAGAAAAAACTAACAAACTATTACTACTCGGTGATGACATTTGGGTTTTGTTGAAATGTACTGAATGCAGAGTTGAAATGCACTTTTTAGATGCCAAATGTACTTTCCTTTGTCGACATGAACAAATTCAAATTACAAAAATTTCTTTTTTACCAAAAAAAAGGTCAGCAAAGTTTACTTTAGGCATTTAATTCGCTATCAATTCACTAAAACATGCTAATTTTTTAGAAATCGTCCAAATGTATTGAAAATGTACCGAAAATGAACTGAAAATACGCCGAATGTACTGAAAATAGGCCAAATGTACTTAAAACTTGTCGAATGTACTGACGCATATTTTTCAGTATAAATGTGCCGAAAATGCCATCACTGGTACTACTACTGAAAAAAACTTTAACCTTGTTTTACTGAGAAATACTTTTGATGCTCTTATACCCCTATGTTCTAGGTCCGTCAATTATGAAGTAATCAAAAATTAAAATAAAACAATAAAAACAAGCTTGCACTTTTTATGGTTAACATTATTTTGGTTTTTTTATGATAAATTTGGATATACAAAAGTTGAGTACTACATATCATTCTTTAAATCGCTGTTAAACAACTACAGGGTCATAAAATGGTGATTACGTTATTTCGATTAAACAAAAAGGTAAGATAAGATATGTAAGATACAACTAAACAAATTAGAGGACAAAAGTCAACAGTCATAAAAGAAGATCGGAAAAATTTCGGTTCAGACAAATATGATTGCTGCTAAAAATGTGGCCGTATAAAAAAATATTAATTAGAAAGAGAAACCTGGAAAGCGTAGAAATTTTAAGAGGTTGGTTCTTATTGAGTAATTTTATACAGGGCGATATTCTCCAGTCGAAACGTATGACTTGAAATTTTAGCATTTTAAGGCGTTAACCTCTTAGGATCACGTGGGAACATTGAAGTTTTCCGTATATTATCCAATCCCAAATACAACATTACAACACGTTCCATGCCAATGCCACCGCCCGCATGAGGTGGACAACCAAATCGGAAAGATTCAATGTAAGCGGCAATTTTCGAAGTATCAATGCTATGATGTTTTGCTCGCTCCAACAAAAAATCAGGATCGTGTATACGTTGAGCGCCAGACAGAATTTCTTCACCACGCATAAACATATCATAGGAGTTTGAATAAATAGGATTGTTCGGATCAGGCATTGTGTAGAAAGGACGTATAGCCAAGGGGAATTTATCCAAAATATAAAAATCAGTGTCATATTTAGCCTTGATGAGGCGACCAAGTAATTTTTCATTTGGTGTAGAAAGGTCCTCTTCATCACCAGTCTCGACGCCAGCTTTACGCAACATAGCAACACCTTCAGAGAATTGTAAAATTAGTGGTGGTTCCAAAAACTTAAAATGCTCCACTTTAAACTGATGACCAACAGCGTCAATTTCGCGGCTATAGCGATCACGTAACCCCTTGAAAATGGCAGTGAAAGTGTTACCGATAGTTTGAAGCACTTCATGATAGTGATATTTGAATGCCATCTCCAAATCCAAGCCCACGAACTCAGTCAAATGTCGATGCGTATTCGAATCTTCAGCGCGGAAAACAGCACCGACTGTAAACACTTTGTCAAAATCAGCGGCTATTGCCATTTGCTTGTACAATTGTGGCGATTGTGCTAAATAAGCAGAATCCTTAAAGTAGCTCACAGTAAAAACATTGGCACCGCCCTCACTGGCGGCAGAAATAATTTTTGGCGTGTGTATTTCTGTGAAACCCTGATCAGTCAGAATATCACGGAACAGACGGCAAACGCCAGCTTCTAGTCTAAATATTGCCTGGTTGGCTGGGGTTCTCAAGTCCAATACTCTATTATCCAAACGAGTATCTTGATTTACACGTATGTTCAATCCTTCTAAGTCTTCTGGCTTATCTGGTCGTGATGCATCTTCAATTTGCAGTGGCAACTGCGCCATTGCCTGGGAAATAACAAAAATTTGTTCAATGCTTAGCTCCAAAGTTTGCTCCGTGCACGATTCAATTTTTGTTGGCACTGCCACCACTTTTGCTTGTATATCGATGATACTCTCCTTATTTATATTACCCGCAAATTTCACCATTTGCTTTGAGGTGTTATCGCCCAATGCAACTATGCACTGCACTGTGCTACTTTGTTGACGCAGAATAATGAAACACTGTTTTCCCTTGGCACGTGATGTATGCACGCGTCCACGAACCCAAACCGGCGTTTCTTTAATAGTGTGCTTCTTTAATTCCGACACAAGCAAAAATTCACGTTCTTCGTGTTTTTCCTTTGATTGTATCATCTGTGCAAATCCATATTTGTCTGCAGAGCAATCTTCAGCATTTTCAGCGACATTTCCAACAATGTTTTTTCCGGATACCTCTTTATACTCAGCCTTCTTGACGGCTTTTTGTGCCTCTTTGGCTTGCTTCTTTGCTGCCTTTTTGGATGGCAGGTTCAGACCAGTAGCACCCACTGCTTGTTTGTTTTCTTTATCTTCAACCATACTGCGTCTGACCGTATGATGACTTCCAAGCCTAGATAAGAAATTAGAAGTTTAGACATATTTAAAATTTACTTTTTTTCCATGCTTTTTTACTAACCAAGAGATGATGAAATAAATATGTGCCGTCGTGTTGTAACTGCAATCACCAGAGTTCCCAAATGAAAACTCTGAAAATACCCAAAGAACATGTTTTTTCCCAAAAATGTACATAGTTTTAAGAATTTTTCACAAAAATCTTTACAACATAAAGCCCAATTTCCATGTGATCTTATCTTATCTTATTTTATCGAATATCAGGGAGGACATCACATGCTATTAAGATAGCAAATGTATGCTATTCACTCTCGCATTCTCCAAGCGCATTAGGTTCTGTTCGCATGCTTTTTCTTTCTTACAAAAATTTGATTTGATATCCCTGATATGGGATGAAATAAGATAAAATAAGATCACATGGAAATTGGGCTTAAAGCCCAATTTCCATGTGATCTTATCTTATCTTATTTTATCAAATATCAGGGAGGACATCACATGCTATTAAGATAGCAAATGTATGCTATTCACTCTCGCATTCTCCAAGCGCATTAGGTTCTGTTCGCATGCTTTTTCTTTCTTACAAAAATTTGATTTGATATCCCTGATATGGGATAAAATAAGATAAGATAAGATCACATGGAAATTGGGCTTAAGGTTTGTTCCTGCCAGAAAAAATGGGTAAATATTTATAAGGTTTTACCACAAAAAGTGTTCCTGCCACAAAAAATGTGATGTTTGAGAGAGAAAAAATTAAAGTTAGATCACATCCCCTTCCAAAATAAGTTTAAATTTTCTCCCAGATAAATTTCTTGCAAAGAATTATATGTTAAACAAAGAATTATATGTTAAAGAACAACGCTCCCAGAAATGTCGATAATTGGAACGTGATACTATTTTAAGTCCTTAAAATTATGGCCTTAGAATGAGGGGAAAAGTGATTTTGCGGATTGGGGTTTTTAGCAACGAAGCTGAAATTTCCTCTGATTTGCTATTTTGTATTTTATTAAGATTTTCAATTTTATTTATTTAAATTAATAGAGAAGTTTTTTGAAAATAAGAAAATCAAAATAAATGCTATATGAATTGGAAATTAAAAAAAAAGGGGGAAACCTTCGGCAATTATACAATAATTTCAATATTAATTGTGATTATTAAAAGGACGAAAATACTGATGATAATTAGTGTGGCTTCTCAGCTGTCAAAATCTAGTGCAAAATGAAAGCAACAAAAATTGAGTTGAAGAATTTTTTGACAGCTGTGAAGCCACATTTTGCTGTCAGATTTTAATGTCAGATTTAATTTATATTTTTCCTCTGACTTTCGCCGCTAAAGTTATTTATGATGCAAAACAAAACTGGATGAAAATTGTAAGAATAATTGTTGGAACATAGATGAACATTAAATAAAGACCACACTAAAAAGTCAAAACTATGTAGCACTCAATTTTTATTTACATGATAATTAAAAATATAATGCTCTTCTTTCAGATTTTAATTGCATACATAATTAAAGGATAAAACTATTGAAATGCTTTTTGTGCAGTATGCACTTTGCGAACATTTTTCGTAATATTCTTTTACAAAAATTTCAGTTTTGTCTACAGCCATCCACCCTTGCGTCAAAATACGAGTAGCAAAGAGCTAACTGAGCCTACAAAAGATTGTGCAATACTTTGGGGTTCATATTCTTGTCGTGATTTTGAGTTTCCATTTTATATTTTCTGACTGTTGCTTTAGTAGTAGTTGTTTTTTAACTGGAGATATCTTGCCTAAATCCTAACATTGCACGATATTGTACCTAAATCAGGTCGTTGAGTAGCAATGCTATTTTTTAAGTTCCTACGAGATTTTTGACGGGATAAATATCTGTTTTTTACGAGAATCTGTGCTTTGAGCCGTAGCTGTACTCGCTTGTACGTTATGTGCTTGTGCCAATTTCATGTCATCGTTGCTTTTATTTATGATATAGGATAGCGCTGCTCAATTTCACTCCTTTTTACTGTTTTCTTAATAGTTTCTAATAAAGATAATGAATAATTAGGTATAGTTTTACATTTTTAACTCACATTTTAAACTCACATTAAAATAGTTTTCCACTTACAATTTTTTATAATTCACGCGCGCTTGTCAGAATTTTTTGTTTGTTTTTGTTTTGTTTAAGCCCAATTTCCATGTGATCTTATCTTATCCCATATCAGGGATATCAAATAAAATTTTTGTAAGAAAGAAAAAGCATGCGAACAGAACCTGATGCACTTGGAGAATTCGAGAGTGAATAGCATACATTTGCTATCTTTATAGCATGTGATGTCCTCCCTGATATTTGATAAAATAAGATAAGATAAGATCACATGGAAATTGGGCTTTATTCTTGACAATTCTGATAGGCAAATTCAAGGTTGCATTATTTGTGTTTGACAAGATAGTTCTACCATGTATAATTGTACCATGAATTTGAAGGGGCCTTAAAGGGCCAACTAAACCATGCACGCTTTGACTGCAGTCAACTTATGCAAGTGTGCGAATACACACAAATCTTATATCAAAACTACAACGTACTTAACAAAAAGTTTCGTTCAATTTCCACAAATGTCATTTCCTTAAGGAAAGAGCGAAACTGAACGCACTTTCTGTACGGAATCAGCTGTTTATGCATTGTATACATAAGAAAAAATTTTTGCAATGGAACTTGAAGTGTAAATTAATAGAAAAAGTGAAAAAGAAGATAATTAAACAGTAAAATAGACGCATTTTATTGAAATCGAAATGTAAAGAAAAGGGCTTGGAGTGAAGTTGCAGAAATATGCATTTTAATGTACACACACACACACACAATACATACAACAATTTGAATGACAATTCAGTGATGCCACGCGCTGCATTTGCCAATTCTTTTCCCCACAATCTACACGCATAGTATGTACAAAATGAGCAATTTTGTTTTCTTATTTTTTTCTTAAAATTAGTAGTAACAATGTCTGGATTACATATTTATTGCTTTAAGTATCTAAATTAATGTCATTGAATAAGATTTTGTGGATGAATTCAATTTATTTAGAAAATATAAGAAGTAAAATTTATGCAATTGTGGGAATATTTCGCACGCTTGCCAACTATGGCTACATCGCTTCTTAAGTTTAACGAAGTACAACATAGCCACTAAAAAGTCTTCTCTGAGTTTCTTAAGCATTTGACAGGCTTTTCGTTTAAATTTGACAGTAGGTTACGCTAGGCGATGCATGGTTTAGTTGGGCCTTAACACGTTCCAATTATCGACATTTCTGGGAGCGCTGTTCTTAGGCCTATAATTCTTCGCCTGAAGTATAAATGATTCGAAACTAGAATTGTGGCAACGCTTATATTCCAATTAATAGGGCAGTTCACATTATCACACATGCTGTGATTCATGGCTTGACAACATCAATGTTCGATAGTGGGAAATCTAGAAACAACTGTTTGACCCACATGGTAAACGGATTTGAAGTTTTTTTGATATTCCAGCTGGCTTGTACACCCATACATCTTGTGTGAACTCACTGTCAAGCCTAGAGAAAATTTTTCATTTTAAACCAGGGCTTAAATTGCTGAAGCAATTTCTAATACTTTGCCTAATGATGATCATTGCAGCAAAAAAGTTATGCTGTGCTGCAAAATGCTAATTGCTTTTTAAACAGCATGCTGCGCAGAAATATTTTCTGAAATTCTGCGAAACTGGCCTAAAAAATGCTGACCGCAGATTGCTGCACATTTGTTATTGTAAACGCATAACAAAAAAAAAAAAAACAAGCGTACTAATGTTGTCGCAAACAGCACAAACAAAAAATATTACGTATGTACATTAGGGTGATTCAAATTTTTTTTTTTTGTTTTTTTTTAAAGTGCTGTTGCTTAAAAAGTAAGTTTATGATATGAAGAAAAAGCTCACGAAAATTCAGCTCTGTAACTCAATTTTATAAGGTGGCGCCGGAGCCTGTTAGTTTTACATGTAAATTGTATGGAAAAATTATTTTTTACAAAAAAGGTATCTAAATGAATAGGTGATTAGTGTTGTTGAGCTAAAAAGGGTCGTTTTTTGACGTAATTTCTTACGCTGAATCCGAATCTGGCCTCAGAATTGACCCATCATGTCGGAATCCTGAAATATTTGAGGTTAATTACCTGAAACATGATGTTTTTTGTCTACTTTCGAGGCCATGTATAGGATTCAAAGAAAGTTGGTCAGCTTATTTTTAACAAAAGCATCAATTAGTACCATCCTTGCCCTTTAAAATAAGCTTTCAAGTGGTGATCTGTGATGCTTACTTGCAAAGTTGCAGCCATTCAAAGGTGACATGAATTTGAAACCCGTTGGTTAATATTGTTGGGTTGCAACCCTTTGTAGGGGATCCAATTCATGTCACTTTAAAATGGCTATAACTTTGCAAGGAAACATCACAGATCACCATTTGAAAGCTCATTGTAAAGGGCAAGGATGGTACTAAATGATGCTTTTGTTAAAAATAAGCTGATCAACTTTCTTTGAATCCTATACATGGCCTCGAAAGTACACAAAAAACATCATGTTTCAGGTAATTAACCTCAAATATTTCAGGATTCCGACATGATGGGTCAATTCTGAGGCCAGATTCGGATTCAGCGTAAGAAATTACGTCGAAAAACGACCTTTTTTAGCTCAACAACACTAATCACCTATTCATTTAGATACCTTTTTTGTAAAAAATAATTTTTCCATACAATTTACATGTAAAACTAACAGGCTCCGGCGCCACCTTATAAAATTGAGTTACAGAGCTGAATTTTCGTGAGCTTTTTCTTCATATCATAAACTTACTTTTTAAGCAACAGCACCTTAAAAAAACAAAAAAATAAAAAATTTGAATCACCCTAATGTACATACAAGAAAATGCAAACGACAAGATCCGTGTTGTCATCGATGGAAAAAGCAACCTTAGTGATGGTTCTCTGCAAGCGAAAATTGTAACGTAAGGAAGAAAATAACAAAAAGATTTTCAGCTTACTTTGTATCGAAACATGTGCTACATGGTTTCAATTATGTACTGTAAAGCCCTAGAATACGCGATACTTACTTAACTAACGCGGTTTCGTTATTATAGATTAAGGAAACATTTTTCTTAAATTGCATTACATAAATATAAAAAAACATACCATTTTTATGAACTGCATGCATATGGCTTATCCAATATATGTATTTATGTAAGTTTTTAGTAGGCTATAACTGTTTTCCGTAGTTCGTATAATTTCTTTGGTGAGTTACAGTGTAACAGATTAAAAAGTTGAACTATAGGAAAAAAAATCAATATTTATTAAAGATTTTGGAACTCAACCTAACTAATGTGATGTGCGTCTAAGACAATGCGAATTTTTCTGGAATCTTACATCTGCGTTTTCTGAGGACTGACTGTAATTGAAATATATTGAAAAACATTTTCATCAAGCAATATTAGCTCAGCATTCCTCTCAGCAAGCATTCAGCAGAATTTGGTAGCGTAGACTTTCAGAAATTCAGCATCAGCAACAATTTCGCTTGCCTTCCCATTATTTTTGCTATTTATGCAGTCAGCAAAAACATCATGTTTAATTTTTTGCTGACTTAGGGTCTATCCCAATCGATATATTTTTACCTAGGCGAATCGCGATGAAAACCATTTTTAGCCTGCTCTAGTAGCATCAGGGGAAGTTATGAAGACAAAAATCTAGCTTACAAAACAGTGATCTTTTTTTAATAGATGTGTATCAAAATTAATAAGATATTTCGCCTTTGTAGTGAAATTTGCTTTTTATAATATCTTGCTAGAACAAGATATAAAATCATGATATAGAGACCATATGTCTCTTATGTCTTAACACTGTAGCCATATAAGTCATTTGAAAAACATGACGTTTGATGTTTTTAGAGACACACACACGAGATAGGGGGCATATTATTTCCAATTTTTTTGTCTCTTTACCAAAACATTTGAGAGAAATATATGATTCGCCTTTGACATGTTATATAATACATGACAGGTAGCCTAGTAGGTAGCTTGCAGGATTATGAATCGCTGGGACATGGGTTCGAGACTGACTTTGCAAATTTGTAAACCGTAAGTAAAAATTAAATTTGATGATAAAATCAAATTAATAAGCATAAGAAAGTTTCTACAAATTGCATATTAATTAAATAATTTGATAATGAAATAAAATTATGTACAACAAAGTTTTACAAGACAGGGATATTTTTTTTTAAATGTTTTTAAGGTGTCTTTAAAACAGCTCAAAAAGATACTTACCGAGTCTCTTGAAAGATAACATTGACGGGAAAGTGTCTTTATACCTCATACGCCAAATGGCTCTTCTAAGTCCCTATAAAGAATTTATGTATATAATATGTTGTCTTTAAAAAGCCTGTAAAAGAAGCTATAAGACCTTTTTATGCTACTAGGGTGGTGAGTAAAATTTTTACTGTGGTGACTAAAATTTCCAATTTTGCTGTCCCATTCGATATCTTTTTACAAATTGATGAAATTTTGACAGCACAAAAATTTCTTGAAAATGAAAGTAGAGTTTTTCGACCACATTTTCATTATTAATTTTGAATAATCAAAGTAGCCTGTATATGTTGGCAAAAAGATACAAACACAAATTTTATTATGTTTGCATAGCTTCAACATCATATTTCGCTGCTTTGCTGCTCCCTCCTTGTTGTACAACCTCACATTTTACGCAGTCCTTACTGCATAGTATTAGGTCCATGCACCAAATTTCACAGCTCAGTATATGTACCAAGAATAGCAATTTAAGTGCGTTTGTTGCTTTGGAGATGTCACGCCCCAATGCTCAATCCCGTTCACATTTTGCGAGTAGCTTGGCAGAACGAATGTTGATCAATTTATCAAGTTTCACAACAGTAGCTATCATAGATGCCAAGATATAGCGTTTTAAGTATTTTTGGTGTATGGAAGTTGCCACACCCCGTTATCGGAAAATGACAAATTATGTAATGCATCTTAACGAGAGAAATCTGTTTCAACGGGTATGCTGTGGAGTATGCCTACAGGGGAAACCACTGTAAAAATAAGCACCGAAACTCTACCTCATAGGTGGTGTGGAAATGAGTAAAGGGAATTTCCATGCTATCTTTCTTGATCCCATATCAGGGATATCAAATCAAATTTTTGTAAGAAAGAAAAAGCATGCGAACAGAACCTAATGCGCTTGGTGAGAGTGAATAGCATACGTTTGCTATCTTTATAGCATGTGATGTCCTCCCTGATATTTGATAAGATAAGTTCAAGAAAGATCACATGGAAATTAGGCTTAATACATACTAGAGGTCTGCACGGATACCAAAAATTTACTCGTTTCAGTACTCGTTCATTTTTCTGTTCCTCCAATTACAAGTACACATTTCCTTTGAGTACCATAGCGTAAAGTAAAAAAAGTTGAATAAGCTTCGTGTATGTGTACGCACAACAAAACTAAAGGTAATGAATCGAACTGAATGACGTGCTTTATTGTTTTATTTATTCGATGAAAGTGAGGAAGAGAGAATTCATTTGTGCACCAAGGCGTTGCCAGAAGATTTAAATGCGCAACTTTTTTATTTATTTATCTGAAAACTAAAATAAAACGAATGCCCGGGATTATATTAATTTTTTAACATCATTGTGGATCTGCTTAAAATACTTTTTGGTAGTTTTATCTTTAGAATGATGATAGAAAAATGACTATAACTACTGCCCTATATTTACATTTACAAAGTCCAAAGTTTTTTTTGGACCAAAATTTCAGAGATAAGTCTTGAATAGTTATACTTTAATAATGTAAAAAAAAATTTGGTCTAAGATGAAACGCAGCTTCAAAAAAAAAAATTTAAAAAAATGTCTTTTTATTTTTCGAAAAACTCCCGAACGCCCTTAACAAATATTAAACAAAGATTTATATAGATTTTTGATATACATACATATGTAAGTATATGCAAAAAGCTCAAGCTTCACAAAGAAACACTTTATGAATAAATGTATAAGTCACTTTTAAAGTCTAATTCCACTGTACTTATCACATTTTAAAAATATTTACCAATGCTAGACCAAATTAGAAAAAAATAATAAATAAATTAACAAAGTAACAAACTGGCAACTTTGCCAACAAAATCAAAAGTTATAATAAAGGAGAAGCAAATAAAACATGTTCACTTTAATATAATATTTCACTTTGTGTTCATATGTATAATCTTACATGGCTCATATTTGTTTTCAAAAACAGTTTTTATAATATAACATAAATTTATTTAGAAAATAAAGACCTCACTCGCCTGTACACATCAAATTTTCACTGATCCTCACTAAACATTCTTACGCATGTTAAAGTGCATTACTGCGTAGTACAAAATATCAAATGCGTAGTAATCGCGCAACTTGTTGTACTCGCAGCATACATGCATATTATCCGTACACATGACGTATTCATCTACGTACAGTTGGTTACGAGTAAGAAGAGAAATTTATAATGATGGTAACAGTAACACAAGCAAACGCTATGTATACGCATTCAAATCAATAAAATTGACTTCGGTAACAGTTTCGTAAGTTAACGATTATACTTATGCAGACCTCTAATACATACATATCCACAACTGATTATAATATCACGTATTTGAAAAAATATAAATTTCATCCCATAAAAACGCAGTTTTAACTATTTATATATGAAGGTGGTCCAATGAATGTTTTTGATTCTTCCTTAACACCATCGAAAGTGTCATCTAATCTGATGATGTTATCTAATACTTACGCTAAAGCCTTATTTCCATGTGATCTTTTTTGAACTATCTTTTGCCATGCCATCAGTAAAACTGTGTATTCCATCACCCATAATATTCATCCACGCAACTGCACTAAGTGATTCAGGTGGTGAATGCACATGTTCATGCAAAAGACTATGCCCATGGTGCAGGCCCGTGCGCAGGAATCCTCCATGGGGGGGTTTTTGACTCGGACATTTCATGTTAGATTATGTTCATAAAAAACGGTTTACTTTTAATGTAGACATTTAAATATAATTAAATACATAAATACATACATATGTACATTAGGGTGATTCAAATTTTTTTTTTTTTTTTGTTTTTTTAAGGTGTTGTTGCTTAAAAAGAAAGTTTATGATATGAAAAAAAAGTTCACGAAAATTCAGCTCTGTACCTAAATTTTATAAGGCGGTGCCGAAGCCTTTTAGTTTTACATGTAAATTGTATGGAAAAATTATTTTTTACTAAAAAAATCTTACTCTCAGTAGACGCACCCATAAGTGTGCTTCATTTAAGTTGTCAAAATCTTTAGAAGCTGATTTCAGATAAAAAGCTTCAGACAAAAGTTTAATTATACCTTAGAACTTAAATTTTGGTAGGTCTAGGTATGGGTCAAAATTTCAATGTCAAATCAAGGTCAGCTGTGGTTTTTTTTTGAAGACAAACCTATATTTTGTGTTGCAGATTTGTATTTTATTATAAAAAATAGATATGTTTTTTTTTTTTTTAATGCATAAGCCAACGCTCAAGGGATGCCCCCTATAAATGCAATGCACCATGTTGGTTTTAAGAAAAGGAGAAAGGTTAGAGGGAAGGGGGATATATGGAGTAGTGTCGGTGAACATTAGTCTTGAATCTATGGATTTCACAACTGCCGGGGAAGACAGACGCAGGTAAGCAATTCCACAACTTGATGGTTCGGCCAAAGAAAGAATTATCACGAAAGTGTGATGTCCTGTTGAACACCGGCGTGACGCAAAAAGGATGGGCCTGGTGGTATGCCCGAGTGCTGCGAGAGAAAATCCTGGCTGATGGGATCAGTTCCCGTATTTCTCTAGAGCACATCCCATTACAATATCTAAAAAAAAAAGGGTTAAACACCCTACGTTACGCTGGTGGTGAAGGGAATCGATAGAGGCGATGATAGATTCATCACCTATTAGTTTCAACACACGTCGCTGGACACGATCTAGCAGCTCCAAGGTGGTTTTAGGAGCCCCGGCCCAAATGTGTGAGTTGTACTCTAGTTTGGGTCTAATATAAGTGAAATAAACAGTACGAAGATCAACTGGAGTGAAGTATTTCTTACACCGTTTCAAAAAACCAATGCACTTCGCCGCATCTTTCTACACATCGAATACATGATCAGACCCCCTCAGGTCCGATTGAACCGATATGCCCAGAACGTCAAGAGTTGTTGACCTCGCAATATTTAAGCCAGCCATATTAAGGGAAGGAAGGGAAAGATCCATTCGTCTGTGAGACAACAGACAGCACTGAGTTTTTGAAGCATTAAAATTGACTCGGTTAATACGACCCCACTCGGTGATTGTGTTGAGGTCGAAAACGAGTGAGTCATTCATATGCCGCCTTTTACTCTCAACCTCCACAGAGCTCGGGCGCTTTTTGAAGCAATAAGAATGACATATGTTGCTGTCGTCCGCAAAGGAATGGATTGGGTTGGTGGTCGATGACAGAAGGTCATCGATAAAGACCAGGAAAAGGGTAGGAGATAGGACAGAACCCTGGGGAACTCCAGCATTGATGAAGTGTTCGTTAGAGGTGAAACCGTCTACCACAACACGGATGGAGCGATCACTGCAGAAGCTCGTAATCCAACGAGCAAAGGAATTACCGACACCAAATGCAATTAGTTTTGATACGAGGGCGCGATGCCACACTCGATCAAACGCCTTAGAAATATCCAGAGCGACAACCATACTTTCACCGAAAAGGTGAACGGAATGGTTCCATTTTTCAGTGAGGAACGACATAAGATCACCGGTAGAACGAGACCTACGGAAACCATATTGGCGATCACTAAGTAATTCGTTGCGCTCCAGATAGTTCACTAGGTGAAAGTTTATTACACTCTCCATAACTTTGAAGAGCGCAGAGCATATCGCAATGGGCCGATAATTATTAGGGTTGGAAACTTCGCCTTTTTTGGAAACTGGCTGAACATTAGCAACCTTCCAACAGGATGGAAATATCCCACTAGTGTAGGATATGGAAAAAAGATTGCGTAATGGCCGAGCTAGTGTTGAGGCACACTTTCTCAACACATGGGCTGATATGCCATCAAGCCCTGAGGTTTTATTTATGTTGAGGTTTGCAAGGACTCTTCTTACTTCCCTTGTTCGAAAGTAAATAGTTGGCATTGCCGAAGACCTATTCTGAACAGGGGGTAAAGGCTGACAGCTATCTGGGAGTGTAGCATTTTTCGCAAAGATGCTAGCCAATAGATCGGCTTTGTCAGCAGGGTCAGTGAATATTTGGTCGTTCATTAAAAGAGTTGGAATAGACGATGAGGACTGATTCTTCACTCTCTTAACAAATGACCAAAAACTTTTGCTACCTTTCGGTAGTGAAATGATTCTTTTGCGCAGGTTTTGTTCGTAGAGAAACTTTTCTCGCTGAATCGTGGCATTACAGCAATTTCTAGCCTCAATGCGAAGCCTTTCAGTATCAGCATTTCTAATGAGCCGCCAATTCCGAAATGCTTCCTCTTTGGACCTGACTGCAGTCCTGCAAGTCTCATTAAACCAAGAGTGGTCCTTTGGCTTAACGTTAACTTTTTTATAAGGTATGAAGGACCGCATACCTAATAAAATTATTTCTTGAACCATTAAAGCAGCGGCATTTATGTTCCTATCAGCGAAACACAATTTCCAATTGAAATTACGAAAGAAATTATTTAGCGCAATCCAATTTGCTTTATCATAAAGCCATACAGTCCGCTTCGGGGCTTTCTGCGAAACAGTGCGTAAACTTTTAAATGGGATGCAGCGGAAATAGTACAATGGTCCGAGTTACCAAAAGATTCAAGGACAGACACATCGTATTTTTCATGATGTGATGTCAGGAAGAGGTCTAGTGTACTTAAGCTATGCCCCCCAACGCGTGGAATGTACGTGGGGTCATTCACTAGTTGAGTCAGTAAATTGGACTCGGCAAAAAACTCAACATAACGACCTTCAGGAGTTGAAAGGCCAGAATGGCGCAACCAATTAGAGTTATGAACATTGAAATCACCAGCAACTACAATTTCACTGTCTGGGTAAGACTCTAAAATTTTGGAAATCGAATCAGAGAGGACGTCTATCTTTTCAAAAGTAGGAATCCTTCCTAAATTCGGGATTCTATACAGGAAGCAGAAATGTAGAATGTGCGACTGGATTTTGAACTTAATCCACATAGAACTAAATTCGGCATCTGTCGTGTTCAAATGTTGCTGACACTGGTACGCAACATCACTACGTATATATACAGCGAGGGCCCTATGGGGAGAAAATAATGGCAGAAGGTGATAACCAGGTATCCGGAAATCCAGTGGATCAGCATCATCACACACCTGAGTCTCACCAACCGCCATTACTTGGGGATGGAAACTAGAAACATGGGCATAGACCGAAAAAAAGTTTGACCTAAGGCCACAAATATTGCAAAAATCAAACCGAAATCTTTCCGACATTTGCGACATCACAAAAACCCAAGAAGAATATTAATGCTAAATTGTAAGTGGAGTCAAGGCCAGTAATTAAGAGCGAAGAGAATAAGAGTGGGCAAGTATTATGCCTTTGACCACTCAAGACTCAAGCTCCTAACAGCCACACTTTACAATTAGCTTAGGATGGGAATAGGGAGAGAAAAGGCTACCATACAACAGAAATTACAAAGGAGAGGGCATAGAAAAGCCCTTTACGTTAACATTAACTTTCCGTCAAATTTATCCCAAAATTAAGGGAAAAGTCTCTAATCCGGGAGCACTACTGCGACTTGGCAGCGACGTCAGTATGTAAAATTGTAACTGCAGTTTATGATGCTGGGCTAGCTGTTGTTGTTTTGTTACAGTATTATTTTATTTTGTTTTGTTTTGTTAAGCGTCTAACGAACGACTTGTCGGTTTGTTATTGTGGTGTTTAATAGAATATGCATTAAATGGCTATTGTTATTGTTTAGTAGTAATTGGATTTATTGTTTTCTGTGTTTAAACATATGTAGGTAAAAGAACACGCGACGAAAGCAATATAAGAAAAGACACGAGTCACAACATTAAGACATAACATTAAAAAAACATCAAAACAAGGCGCAACAGAACAATAAGGGGGACCGCGCGACACGTCCTCTCCCTATGAGATGTGAACTACTACTCTTCAAATTAAAATTTCCTGCGCAGAGGAGTCAGGGCTTCCACTTTTCAATAGAATTTTATTCATTTCAAAAATGTCAAATAAATTTGTTATGTCAATCGATATGAAGCCTACTATCAAAAGAGATCTGCACATCTATTTTGCCTGCAGCACTGCTGCAGATATATTTCTATGCTGCATGCAGAAAATCTGCACATGTGTTTTCAGCATTATGTTGTTTTTCTATTGCATTTTTTTTTTTATTTATTTATTTCTGTAGAATATACATACGTATAATAAGAACTAGGTCCTTTTGTAATACTAAGAACATTTTTTAGCAAGATAAAGAAATGAGAAAAAAAAAGAAAAACTTAAATAACTATTATAAGTTATATAATATAATTCTATAAAACAAAAATATAAAAAAGTGATTATCATAAAATCAATACAATAGAAAATTGGTTACTGGGAAAAATGAATAAATATGTACTGTTTAAGCCTTCCACGTGACTCAACTATCCTACAGCAACATGGAAGGGAATTCCACAGTCTAATGGCGTTAACGAAAAATAAACGAGATGAGTTCAAATATTTAAATCTAGGCACAATTAACATATGGCTTCTAAGTGACTGACTAAAAGTCAGCTTTTCAAACAAATAGGCTGACATTTTTGAGTGAATAAGCTTGTGAAGGAAGAAACAATTTATAAGGTAAGATAGGAGATTATATCACATCCTAGAACTTTTTTATTGAAGCCAGATACGTGTTCGTACCTTCTTAGTCCGTATACGTAGCGAGTAGCATGATTAAACGCTATTTGTAATTTAAGTCTAGAATTGGAATCAAGTTTGCTATAGACTATTTCAGAATAGGTAATTATAGGTAACATCAACTGGAGGACAAGTTTACGTTTAGTATCAACAGGGGTAAATTCAGCGGACATTCTCAGATTGCGTAGTATATAATAAATTTTTTTAATTACACTGTTGACGTTGTCAGTGCAAGACAGCGAAGAATTAATGCAATAACCCAAGCTAGTTTCATTATTAACTAATTGAAGCTTGTTACCCCCGATATATAAATTGGGAATGTCATCAAAATGAATAGCATACTTAGCGATTGGTAAAACACAAGATTTTTTAACATTAAGTTGTAGACAGTTACTTGTAGCCCATTCACTAACAGACAGCAGGTCTTCATTAAGCCGGCAGGATAAGTCTTCCAAAAGCCCAGATCGATTAGACAAATGCAGTTGTACATCATCTGCATAAGCATACATAGACGCAAATTTGCAGGTTTGGAAAATATCATTAATGAAGATGGTGAACAATAGAGGCCCAAGAACTGAACCCTGAGGTACACCACTGCTAACCGGTTTGTAATTAGAGTATTTGTTATCCACCTTAACCCTTTGCAATCTGCCCGTCAAGTAACTCTTCAACAGCTGAACCGCGTTACTACTAAAATTATAATATAGTCCTAGTTTATAACAAAGTAAAGAATGATTAACATTATCAAATATCTTAGAAAAGTCAAGTAAGCAGAGGAGAGTTACATGGCCATTATCATAAGACGATCTTATATTGTAAAACATATTAACCATGGTAGTGGAACATCTGTGTCCAGCTCTAAAGCCAGATTGAAGAGGGTGTAAGAGCTTATTTTCAAATAAAAATTTATTAACTTGGGTTGCCATTAGAGCTTCAAACACCTTAGCTAAGCAGGGCAAGATGCTAATTGGCCTAAAATCTTCAGGTTTGTTTGCAGTGGAGACTTTAGGCACAGCTATCACTACAGCAACCTTCCAAGCCTCAGGGAAAGAAGACGTCGTAAGGAAGTGATTTGCTATATGAGTAAGAGGACTTATAATGTAAGCAAGGATAAGTCTAATAAATTTTAAAGAAATACCATCCTCACCAATAGAATTAGACTTAACTTTCATGATACATCGACTGACATCATCTTCACTAACCGCAACAAACTGGAAGGATTGCTCAGAGATATTAATAAAAGGATCAATGTCACTCATCCTGGGAGATACAGAGCTAGAAAGGAAATACTCATTTAACACATCAGGAGAGATATTGCACACAGAAGAACACTTTTTTCCAATACCAAACGATTTTAAATTTTTCCATAGCACTTTGGAAGGAAGAGAATAGTTTAATTTGGAGAAACAAAATCTGATTTTGGACTGTCGTGTAATCCGATTAGATGCGTTTCTAGCTATTCTGAAATTAGCCCAGTTTTCAGGAGTAGGGTTATTTTTCCAAATAGTACGCAGCCTATTTCGCCTTTTTATTGATTGTTGCACACTAGAGGTAAACCATGGGCAAGATTTATTTTTAATTAAAAGGGTACGAACTGGTATATGTTTTTCAAAAATTTGGTGTAAAGCATTTGTAAGGTTTCTAATTTTTCACTAACAGTTTCACGAAACCAAACATCATTCCAAGAGGTAAGAGCAAGATCGGTATAGAGGGCTCTTAAATTAGTTGACTTAAAGTCATGGTAAGAAAGAATGTGTAACGAATTTATCAAATCACCCTGTTTGCTATGGCATAAAAAAAAAATATATATGCTCTACTGTTCTTGCAAAGCGGTAAAAGCACGCCACTCAAACGCTTTTCTTTTCTTTGTTGTTTTGCTAAGCTATTTTTTTTTGTTGTTACAAGACAATAAAATGTATGTATGTATATAAGTAGATATGCTAAGCGAAACAAAAAACTGTAAATATATGGCGTGAGTGACGGTAGAACGGGAACCAGCAGCAAGTCGACCGTTGAGTGGCAACAGGTGGCCAAAAACGCATCGTAGCGTTAGTTGCCGAAAAATTTCACAGCGTGCGGGTGCATAAGCACAAGAAAAAAAAAAGATAAATTGCTGCAGCAGCAACGAGCGGACAGTTTTTAATTAAACCGGGATCAAAAGCGTTAAAATTTTATTAAAAAGTCGAATTTAACATCAAGCAAAACTTCCGAAAAAAAATAGATCTCGCAAATGCTAAATTAATTGCCTCGTAGACAAAAATAATTAAAAACTTAAAGCCTCTGCGTAAAATGTTGCAGTTTTAGCACATAAGTGAAATTCAGCAATTTATTACATGTACGTGTGTGTGACGATTTTTAATTTGCAAAAATAAGGATTACGGTGTTCAAAAAAGACAAAAAAATAAAAATATCATACTAGTGATTGTAAAAGAAATTCGAAGCTTTAAAAATTTGATTGTCAAAGTGCATGAACAAAAAGTGAATTAAGACGCGAAAAGAAAAATGATGAGTTGCTGGATAGCAGTCGTCGAGTTTTGAGCTATAAAGTTTTCTTACGGGCGAATCAGAAAAAAAAGTTTAATATTTGTTCTTTAAAGACTTGAAGAAACCATAGAGGCGGCTTCCGTTAAAAATAATTCCAATAAAATTTAACAAAAGTGTGTGCGATATTCGAGCTCAAGTTTTATTTCGACAACAATGAAAAGTCTCTTAAAAATTCGCAATCAAAAACTTGCAAAAAAAAAAGACAAAACAAATTGCAATGATGTAGATTAAAAAAAAATAGAAATAATTAAACCATATGAGCTACCATCACTAAAATTAATGAAAAATTTACAGAATTTTGAAACCAGTTTTATTTAAATAAAAAAAAAACTATTTAAAAGAATATGAATACAAAAAAAAATATTCGCGGTTAAAATATTTAAGAAAAATACAGAATTAAATTTAACGATAATCGTTTTCAAGGCAAAAATGAAAACCAAACATGATTTTGGACTTAAATATTAAGCATAAATCAATATAAATGAAATTAAAATATCAACAAAAAAAAAACAACAATTTTACGTAAATAAAATAAATAAATAAACAACAACATCAAATAGCCGCTGCAGCAGCCAGCATCAACACCAGCTACAACCAGCATTGGCGAGACATCAGCAGCAGCAAGCAGCGGGGTACCCCAAATATATAAGTATACATTTTTTTTTATTATTTAAGCTATACTATATTATTGTTAAAAAAAAAAAAAAAAAAAAATGAATATTTGTTAAAATTTGTAAAAAAAGAAAAATTTTAAAATTTAAAACAAAAATTTTTTTTTGTAAATTAAAATTATAAAAGCAAAAAAAAAAGAAAAGCAAAAAAAGAAAATGAATTTAAAATTAAAGTTAATGAAATTAAAGAAAAATTAAATATTTTTTTTTTTAAAATATGAAGATCGGCTAGGCAGTAATTTTAGGGGAGATGCCGGGGTGGTAGGACAGTGATGCTAACAGGAGGGATTTAAGGGAAGGGACCTGGGGTTTTTCCGCTCCCCGTTTGAAAATTTTTTTTAGTTTTTTTTTCTATGAATGTTTAATTGGCTTGCTGGACTCAGGAGCTAGTGTTTCGGTCTTAGGGAAAAATTGTCTAACATTTGTGGAAAAACACAAAATTTTTATAAAGCCTCTAAAAACGTTCTTATCTACGGCTGATGGAAAAAAGCAAAATGTTATTGGTTATTGTGACCTTACTGTCACCTATAAAAATGTTACAAGAACCATCAGTTTTTATATTGCACCATCGCTCAGCCAAGAGGCGTATTTTGGAGTAGATTTTTGGCAAGCATTTGCTATAACTCCAGAAATTTTTCCACAAATAAACTCACTTAGTATTAGTGAAGACCCAACAGCAACACTTGATTTTCATATTCTTTCACCAGAAGAACAACTTGAACTTGACAAAGTTATTTTGCAGTTTCCGTCTTTTGAAAAACTCGGTCTTGGTTGCACGAATTTACTCGAGCATCATATAGACACTGGAGACGCTGTGCCAGTCAAATCGCGACATTTTCCTCTGTCACCTCCAAGGCAAGAAGAAGCATATCAAGAAGTTGATAGGCTACTGAGTATGGGAGTAATCGAGAAATCGAATTCGCCATGTTGTAGTCCGGCTGTTTTAGTGCGCAAACCGGGAAAAGTAAGGCTCTGTATCGACTCGCGCAAGCTCAATGATTTGACTAAAAAGGATTCATATCCGTTACCCCATATCAATGGATTACTAAGTAGGCTAAAAGACACATTTTTTATAAGCGGAATCGATTTGAAAGATGCGTTTCTTCAAATAAAATTGTCCGATTCTTCTAAAGAAAAAACCGCGTTTGTTATTCCTGGAAGACCCTTATACCATTATAAAGTCATGCCCTTTGGGCTGTGTAATGGTCCACAGACAATGAGCCGTCTGATGGATAAGGTCATTCCATCCATATTGCGCGAAAATGTATTTGTCTATTTAGACGATTTGCTGGTTTGTAGTGCAGATTTTGACACCCATATAAAATTGTTGAGTGAAGTTGCAAAATGTTTGAGGAACGCCAAATTGACCATAAATGTAGCCAAAAGCAAATTTTGCCAAAGGGAAATTAAGTACCTAGGATACCGCATAGGTCATGGTTGCCTGAAGGTGGACCCTGAAAAGGTCAAAGCCATCGGAGAGTTCCCGGCGCCTAAATCCCCACGTCAAGTAAGACGCTTCATCGGCATGGCAAATTGGTATCGATCCTTTATAAGTAACTTTTCTAACTTGGCTGGTCCACTGACAGATTGTCTTAAAAAGAAACCAGGTCGTTTCCAATTGACTAAAGAGGCGATTGACTCTTTTGAAAAAATTAAAATTGCACTTTCTTCAGCCCCTGTACTGGCTCAACCGGATTTTACTCGTGAATTTGCTATTCAATGTGATGCATCTCGCATTGGTGTAGGCGGTCTGCTTTTTCAATTGGATGATGACGGTAAGGAACACCCTATCGCTTTTGTTTCTCAAAAGCTTAATAAAGCTCAACGTAACTATACAGTTACAGAGCTTGAATGCATGGCAGCAGTGGTGTGCATTAAGAAATTCCGCCCTTACATCGAGGGATTACCCTTTCGAGTCATAACAGACCATTCGAGCCTTAAGTGGCTTATGACTCAGAAGGATTTAAACAATCGACTGGCGCGGTGGAGTTTAGCATTGCAGTGCTTCGATTTTAAAATCGAACACCGTAAAGGTTCTTTAAATGTAGTCCCAGACGCCTTGTCTCGTTTCGATGTAGACGAAATTTCGACGCAAAACCTTACGTCAGATATCGACCTTTCTTCACCAGAGTTTGATTCCACTGAGTACCAAAATCTACGCAAAATCATCACTGAAAATAAATCCTCTTTGCCTGACTTGTATATGGATGAAAATGGAAAACTTGTATACAAGCGGGTTAAGTTCAGACGAGGAATTGAAAACGAAGAGAATGATTTGTGGAGATTGTGGTTACCAAAAACTTTGGCCGCAGAGGCTATAAAATTTGCTCACGACTCAATTTTAAGTTGTCACGGCGGATATGTCAAAACACTTGCGAGGGTTCGTCAAAAATACTTTTGGCCTTCCATGGTGAAAGATGTAAAAACTTATGTCGAAAACTGTGACATTTGCAAAGGTGCCAAACCAACAAATAAAATTTTACGACCACCCATGGGCCAATCTTTTGTGACCGAGCGGCCTTTCCAAAGGCTTTATTGTGATTTTTTGGGTCCTTATCCCATGAATAAAACCACCAAAAACACTTCTCTTTTTATTGCACTTGACCATTTAACAAAATATATTTTCCTGAAGCCAATGCGTGCTGCAACCACTACGAATGTAATTGATTTTTTTCAAACGGATGTTTTTCCATCATTTGGTGTGCCTCAGTTTATCCATAGTGATAATGGCAGACAGTTCATATCAAAAGATATGCAGCAATTTTTATCTGACTATGGCATAAGCCATATTAAAACTGGCCTTTATTCGCCTCAGGCAAACGCCTCCGAGCGTGTAAACCGCGAAATTATTACGAAACTGAGGATTTTTCTTGAGAGCCAATCTGATCATTGTAGTTGGGATCGATATATTCCCCAAATTCTTTCAATCTTGCGCAGTGACTACCATTCATCTATAAAATGCTCCCCATACTTTGCTGTTTTTGGACAGAATATGTGCCAACATGCTTCGTCTTATGATTTGCTGCAAAAGCTAAATTGCTTAAAAACCGGCGATGTTGAAATTGAAAATAACTCCGATCGTCTTAACCGATCTAAACCTGTCAATTATCGCGTAGGCCAGGAGGTTTTTAGAGAAAATATTAGCCAGAGCAATTTTGCAAAAGGCATCAACTCTAAATTCAACCGAAAATTTTTGAAGTGCAGAATAAGAAAAAAAATTGGAAGTGCGCTGTATGAATTGGAGGACTTAAATGGAAAATATGTTGGAACGTTTCACGCGGATAAAATTCAATCATAACTTTGTTTCTTTTTTTTGCCCGGCTTTACGTGGGTCGTGCCACACGGTTTGTTCTTATTTTACAAATTGGGATGAATTTTCTTTTAAATCCGCTTCCTGTTTGTTCTGTCGACTAAAAGCCTTATAACAAAGCAGGTTTGTAACGAATTTATCAAATCACCCTGTTTGCTATGGCATAAAAAAAAAAATATATATGCTCTACTGTTCTTGCAAAGCGGTAAAAGCACGCCACTCAAACGCTTTCTTTTCTTTGTTGTTTTGCTAAGCTATTTTTTTTTGTTGTTACAAGACAATAAAATGTATGTATGTATATAAGTAAATATGCTAAGCGAAACAAAAAACTGTAAATATATGGCGTGAGTGACGGTAGAACGGGAACCAGCAGCAAGTCGACCGTTGAGTGGCAACAGGTGGCCAAAAACGCATCGTAGCGTCAGTTGCCGAAAAATTTCACAGCGTGCGGGTGCATAAGCACAAGAAAAAAAAAAAAGATAAATTGCTGCAGCAGCAACGAGCGGACAGTTTTTAATTAAACCGGGATCAAAAGCGTTAAAATTTTATTAAAAAGTCGAATTTAACATCAAGCAAAACTTCCGAAAAAAAAGAGATCTCGCAAATGCTAAATTAATTGCCTCGTAGACAAAAATAATTAAAAACTTAAAGCCTCTGCGTAAAATGTTGCAGTTTTAGCACATAAGTGAAATTCAGCAATTTATTACATGTACGTGTGTGTGACGATTTTTAATTTGCAAAAATAAGGATTACGGTGTTCAAAAAAGACAAAAAAATAAAAATATCATACTAGTGATTGTAAAAGAAATTCGAAGCTTTAAAAATTTGATTGTCAAAGTGCATGAACAAAAAGTGAATTAAGACGCGAAAAGAAAAATGATGAGTTGCTGGATAGCAGTCGTCGAGTTTTGAGCTATAAAGTTTTCTTACGGGCGAATCAGAAAAAAAAGTTTAATATTTGTTCTTTAAAGACTTGAAGAAACCATAGAGGCGGCTTCCGTTAAAAATAATTCCAATAAAATTTAACAAAAGTGTGTGCGATATTCGAGCTCAAGTTTTATTTCGACAACAATGAAAAGTCTCTTAAAAATTCGCAATCAAAAACTTGCAAAAAAAAAAGACAAAACAAATTGCAATGATGTAGATTAAAAAAAAATAGAAATAATTAAACCATATGAGCTACCATCACTAAAATTAATGAAAAATTTACAGAATTTTGAAACCAGTTTTATTTAAATAAAAAAAAAACTATTTAAAAGAATATGAATACAAAAAAAAATATTCGCGGTTAAAATATTTAAGAAAAATACAGAATTAAATTTAACGATAATCGTTTTCAAGGCAAAAATGAAAACCAAACATGATTTTGGACTTAAATATTAAGCATAAATCAATATAAATGAAATTAAAATATCAACAAAAAAAAAACAACAATTTTACGTAAATAAAATAAATAAATAAACAACAACATCAAATAGCCGCTGCAGCAGCCAGCATCAACACCAGCTACAACCAGCATTGGCGAGACATCAGCAGCAGCAAGCAGCGGGGTACCCCAAATATATAAGTATACATTTTTTTTTATTATTTAAGCTATATTATTGTTAAAAAAAAAAAAAAAAAAAAATGAATATTTGTTAAAATTTGTAAAAAAAGAAAAATTTTAAAATTTAAAACAAAAATTTTTTTTTGTAAATTAAAATTATAAAAGCAAAAAAAAAAGAAAAGCAAAAAAAGAAAATGAATTTAAAATTAAAGTTAATGAAATTAAAGAAAAATTAAATATTTTTTTTTTTAAAATATGAAGATCGGCTAGGCAGTAATTTTAGGGGAGATGCCGGGGTGGTAGGACAGTGATGCTAACAGGAGGGATTTAAGGGAAGGGACCTGGGGTTTTTCCGCTCCCCGTTTGAAAATTTTTTTTAGTTTTTTTTTCTATGAATGTTTAATTGGCTTGCTGGACTCAGGAGCTAGTGTTTCGGTCTTAGGGAAAAATTGTCTAACATTTGTGGAAAAACACAAAATTTTTATAAAGCCTCTAAAAACGTTCTTATCTACGGCTGATGGAAAAAAGCAAAATGTTATTGGTTATTGTGACCTTACTGTCACCTATAAAAATGTTACAAGAACCATCAGTTTTTATATTGCACCATCGCTCAGCCAAGAGGCGTATTTTGGAGTAGATTTTTGGCAAGCATTTGCTATAACTCCAGAAATTTTTCCACAAATAAACTCACTTAGTATTAGTGAAGACCCAACAGCAACACTTGATTTTCATATTCTTTCACCAGAAGAACAACTTGAACTTGACAAAGTTATTTTGCAGTTTCCGTCTTTTGAAAAACTCGGTCTTGGTTGCACGAATTTACTCGAGCATCATATAGACACTGGAGACGCTGTGCCAGTCAAATCGCGACATTTTCCTCTGTCACCTCCAAGGCAAGAAGAAGCATATCAAGAAGTTGATAGGCTACTGAGTATGGGAGTAATCGAGGAATCGAATTCGCCATGTTGTAGTCCGGCTGTTTTAGTGCGCAAACCGGGAAAAGTAAGGCTCTGTATCGACTCGCGCAAGCTCAATGATTTGACTAAAAAGGATTCATATCCGTTACCCCATATCAATGGATTACTAAGTAGGCTAAAAGACACATTTTTTATAAGCGGAATCGATTTGAAAGATGCGTTTCTTCAAATAAAATTGTCCGATTCTTCTAAAGAAAAAACCGCGTTTGTTATTCCTGGAAGACCCTTATACCATTATAAAGTCATGCCCTTTGGGCTGTGTAATGGTCCACAGACAATGAGCCGTCTGATGGATAAGGTCATTCCATCCATATTGCGCGAAAATGTATTTGTCTATTTAGACGATTTGCTGGTTTGTAGTGCAGATTTTGACACCCATATAAAATTGTTGAGTGAAGTTGCAAAATGTTTGAGGAACGCCAAATTGACCATAAATGTAGCCAAAAGCAAATTTTGCCAAAGGGAAATTAAGTACCTAGGATACCGCATAGGTCATGGTTGCCTGAAGGTGGACCCTGAAAAGGTCAAAGCCATCGGAGAGTTCCCGGCGCCTAAATCCCCACGTCAAGTAAGACGCTTCATCGGCATGGCAAATTGGTATCGATCCTTTATAAGTAACTTTTCTAACTTGGCTGGTCCACTGACAGATTGTCTTAAAAAGAAACCAGGTCGTTTCCAATTGACTAAAGAGGCGATTGACTCTTTTGAAAAAATTAAAATTGCACTTTCTTCAGCCCCTGTACTGGCTCAACCGGATTTTACTCGTGAATTTGCTATTCAATGTGATGCATCTCGCATTGGTGTAGGCGGTCTGCTTTTTCAATTGGATGATGACGGTAAGGAACACCCTATCGCTTTTGTTTCTCAAAAGCTTAATAAAGCTCAACGTAACTATACAGTTACAGAGCTTGAATGCATGGCAGCAGTGGTGTGCATTAAGAAATTCCGCCCTTACATCGAGGGATTACCCTTTCGAGTCATAACAGACCATTCGAGCCTTAAGTGGCTTATGACTCAGAAGGATTTAAACAATCGACTGGCGCGGTGGAGTTTAGCATTGCAGTGCTTCGATTTTAAAATCGAACACCGTAAAGGTTCTTTAAATGTAGTCCCAGACGCCTTGTCTCGTTTCGATGTAGACGAAATTTCGACGCAAAACCTTACGTCAGATATCGACCTTTCTTCACCAGAGTTTGATTCCACTGAGTACCAAAATCTACGCAAAATCATCACTGAAAATAAATCCTCTTTGCCTGACTTGTATATGGATGAAAATGGAAAACTTGTATACAAGCGGGTTAAGTTCAGACGAGGAATTGAAAACGAAGAGAATGATTTGTGGAGATTGTGGTTACCAAAAACTTTGGCCGCAGAGGCTATAAAATTTGCTCACGACTCAATTTTAAGTTGTCACGGCGGATATGTCAAAACACTTGCGAGGGTTCGTCAAAAATACTTTTGGCCTTCCATGGTGAAAGATGTAAAAACTTATGTCGAAAACTGTGACATTTGCAAAGGTGCCAAACCAACAAATAAAATTTTACGACCACCCATGGGCCAATCTTTTGTGACCGAGCGGCCTTTCCAAAGGCTTTATTGTGATTTTTTGGGTCCTTATCCCATGAATAAAACCACCAAAAACACTTCTCTTTTTATTGCACTTGACCATTTAACAAAATATATTTTCCTGAAGCCAATGCGTGCTGCAACCACTACGAATGTAATTGATTTTTTTCAAACGGATGTTTTTCCATCATTTGGTGTGCCTCAGTTTATCCATAGTGATAATGGCAGACAGTTCATATCAAAAGATATGCAGCAATTTTTATCTGACTATGGCATAAGCCATATTAAAACTGGCCTTTATTCGCCTCAGGCAAACGCCTCCGAGCGTGTAAACCGCGAAATTATTACGAAACTGAGGATTTTTCTTGAGAGCCAATCTGATCATTGTAGTTGGGATCGATATATTCCCCAAATTCTTTCAATCTTGCGCAGTGACTACCATTCATCTATAAAATGCTCCCCATACTTTGCTGTTTTTGGACAGAATATGTGCCAACATGCTTCGTCTTATGATTTGCTGCAAAAGCTAAATTGCTTAAAAACCGGCGATGTTGAAATTGAAAATAACTCCGATCGTCTTAACCGATCTAAACCTGTCAATTATCGCGTAGGCCAGGAGGTTTTTAGAGAAAATATTAGCCAGAGCAATTTTGCAAAAGGCATCAACTCTAAATTCAACCGAAAATTTTTGAAGTGCAGAATAAGAAAAAAAATTGGAAGTGCGCTGTATGAATTGGAGGACTTAAATGGAAAATATGTTGGAACGTTTCACGCGGATAAAATTCAATCATAACTTTGTTTCTTTTTTTTGCCCGGCTTTACGTGGGTCGTGCCACACGGTTTGTTCTTATTTTACAAATTGGGATGAATTTTCTTTTAAATCCGCTTCCTGTTTGTTCTGTCGACTAAAAGCCTTATAACAAAGCAGGTTTGTAACGAATTTATCAAATCACCCTGTTTGCTATGGCATAAAAAAAAAATATATATGCTCTACTGTTCTTGCAAAGCGGTAAAAGCACGCCACTCAAACGCTTTCTTTTCTTTGTTGTTTTGCTAAGCTATTTTTTTTTGTTGTTACAAGACAATAAAATGTATGTATGTATATAAGTAAATATGCTAAGCGAAACAAAAAACTGTAAATATATGGCGTGAGTGACGGTAGAACGGGAACCAGCAGCAAGTCGACCGTTGAGTGGCAACAGGTGGCCAAAAACGCATCGTAGCGTCAGTTGCCGAAAAATTTCACAGCGTGCGGGTGCATAAGCACAAGAAAAAAAAAAAAGATAAATTGCTGCAGCAGCAACGAGCGGACAGTTTTTAATTAAACCGGGATCAAAAGCGTTAAAATTTTATTAAAAAGTCGAATTTAACATCAAGCAAAACTTCCGAAAAAAAAGAGATCTCGCAAATGCTAAATTAATTGCCTCGTAGACAAAAAAAATTAAAAACTTAAAGCCTCTGCGTAAAATGTTGCAGTTTTAGCACATAAGTGAAATTCAGCAATTTATTACATGTACGTGTGTGTGACGATTTTTAATTTGCAAAAATAAGGATTACGGTGTTCAAAAAAGACAAAAAAATAAAAATATCATACTAGTGATTGTAAAAGAAATTCGAAGCTTTAAAAATTTGATTGTCAAAGTGCATGAACAAAAAGTGAATTAAGACGCGAAAAGAAAAATGATGAGTTGCTGGATAGCAGTCGTCGAGTTTTGAGCTATAAAGTTTTCTTACGGGCGAATCAGAAAAAAAAGTTTAATATTTGTTCTTTAAAGACTTGAAGAAACCATAGAGGCGGCTTCCGTTAAAAATAATTCCAATAAAATTTAACAAAAGTGTGTGCGATATTCGAGCTCAAGTTTTATTTCGACAACAATGAAAAGTCTCTTAAAAATTCGCAATCAAAAACTTGCAAAAAAAAAGACAAAACAAATTGCAATGATGTAGATTAAAAAAAAATAGAAATAATTAAACCATATGAGCTACCATCACTAAAATTAATGAAAAATTTACAGAATTTTGAAACCAGTTTTATTTAAATAAAAAAAAAACTATTTAAAAGAATATGAATACAAAAAAAAATATTCGCGGTTAAAATATTTAAGAAAAATACAGAATTAAATTTAACGATAATCGTTTTCAAGGCAAAAATGAAAACCAAACATGATTTTGGACTTAAATATTAAGCATAAATCAATTTAAATGAAATTAAAATATCAACAAAAAAAAACAACAATTTTACGTAAATAAAATAAATAAATAAACAACAACATCAAATAGCCGCTGCAGCAGCCAGCATCAACACCAGCTACAACCAGCATTGGCGAGACATCAGCAGCAGCAAGCAGGGGGGTACCCCAAATATATAAGTATACATTTTTTTTTATTATTTAAGCTATATTATTGTTAAAAAAAAAAAAAAAAAACAAAAATGAATATTTGTTAAAATTTGTAAAAAAAGAAAAATTTTAAAATTTAAAACAAAAATTTTTTTTTGTAAATTAAAATTATAAAAGCAAAAAAAAAAAGAAAAGCAAAAAAAGAAAATGAATTTAAAATTAAAGTTAATGAAATTAAAGAAAAATTAAATATTTTTTTTTTTTAAAATATGAAGATCTGCTAGGCAGTAATTTTAGGGGAGATGCCGGGGTGGTAGGACAGTGATGCTAACAGGAGGGATTTAAGGGAAGGGACCTGGGGTTTTTCTGCTCCCCGTTTGAAAATTTTTTTTTAGTTTTTTTTTCTATGCGTACGCCTAGATGCGGCTTTGGGAAACCGCGGCCCTAGCCGGGAAGTCTGAGTGCTTGGCACGAAAGACTCGCGAGTTCTTTCTTTCCGCCTACATGCCGCGCGTAACAAATGTCAGAGTTTATATCACGAGATAAATTAACATATAACGTGCAAAATAACAAATCGTGATCAGACAGAAAACTGATTTGATCAAATAACAACACTGAAGATAAATCAGACACAATAAACAAATGTAAAAGACTAGGAGAAACATTATTGGAATAACGGGTAGGAACTTCATAATTTACTACTGACATACCTACAGAGGCAACATTTTCACACAAAGCTTTAGATACATTATCACTACATAAAAGATTAACATTAAAGTCACCATATATAACAAACAAATTGAAGTCAACAATGAAGTCATTTAAATCAAGAAAATAAGAGTCTAAGCTATTGCATTTACTAGGATTATATACACAAGACAAGAAGATTTTGGTAGGGGAGAAGTGGGGGTTGTGGGCATAGTTTTGTTTTCGGCTTATAATTACCGACCTAGTGCATATTATTTGGACATATGGGTATATGAGTAAAGCTAGACACCTAAGCTAACTAATTATAAAGAAACATACCCGATTCCGTCTTGCAAAAAAATTTTACATGGACTTTCGTAAAATCGTCATTTTCGGCTAAAATTTTTTTTAGGGGGGGTTGTGGGCACCCTTAGAAAAAATGCTAAAAATATGAAAAAAAAACCACAACTAATATGAACAAAATGACAGTTTATTAATCTCAAAGCCTGCATAGGATTTATTCATCGACGGAAATACAATTTTGACATGTATAATAGCTTGCCCGCATGCCCGCACATTTCAAATGAAAAGCTCGATCGCAGATGTTACAATTGATGGAGTTGGCTGCGGTCAATTGGCGTGGCAAAAATTTCAAACAAAACAAAATTCTATGGAACTAAAGTTTAAAAAACAATATCAATCATAGTAGGCTACGTTCACCGTTCATATTTTTTGGAGGAATTTTTTGTGATTTCGTGGAAAAAAACGGGTACCCACAACCCACCCAATTTTTGTGCCCACAACCAACTTTAGCAGACATTTTAAAAAGTAATGAAAAAATGTTTATGCATAAATTTTTTGGTTCAAATCGATATTGTTCCATTCAGCATAATACTTCGACTAAATAAAAATACATTACACTTACCTTTCCAATCGATCCACTTTGATTGATACACTATTGAAAATGTTTGAAAAAAACTTCACCACCTTTTCAAAGCCCAAAAAAAACCAATTCGTTCATTTCTAAAAGCAAACGCGTCCGTTTACTTTGATATTTGGCATGAATCATACATAGGGTAATTGCTTGCGAATGACATTACCAACGAAACTCAATCTTCATTTTGTGAAAAAATACGTAGGGGTGCCCACAACCGACCCGATGCCCACAACCCCCACTTCTCCCCTACTATTATCAAATATACAGATATTTAAGAACTCAACACTACTGCCAACGATAGACATATTCACAATTTTAACACTTAAATCATTCCTACAACATATGGTTAATCCTCCACCTCTTTTCCCTACACGATCGTTTCGGAAAGGTTTGAAATTATTAAAAACATAAATAGAATCACTGATATCACTGCAAAACCACGTTTCAGAAATACAAATGACATCAATAGAAGTATCTTCAAACACGTACTTAAGATAGTCAAGCTTATTTAAATTGAGGCTCCTAGCATTAAAGCAAACCACTTTTAAGCCAGAGTGCTGAGCACTAATAATTTTTATTAATGTTTTGTTATTTTCCCTAACGCTATTATCAGAACTACTAGGGTAAGACATTAACAAGAGAGTATATGGAGAGCCCAGACAGCCATAGATAATAAAGTAACCAGTTTTCTTTACATAGATTTAATAAAAGTAAAATAAAGTAATTAAAATTATATAAAATTAAAAATAATAATAAAAAATTAAAAAAGCTAATTAGAAAATTAAATTCATTACAAAAAAAGTTATTGACTAGATGGTAACGCTTTAAAACAATCATGACTCTTCATTAGTCACAGCTATATCATCTAATTGAGCTTAATATTCAATTTCGCAACTTTGACTACTCTCAAACCTTTTTACATAAATAATTCCACGACTAGCAGAAAACAGCTTTTTACTTTTTTTCATACGAACCGCACTCTGCAGAAGTTGACGACTACGTTTGGTAAGGCTTTCACTAAGATAGCAGCTAGCATCAGAGTCTAAGCCCACATCTCTTAGCGAAAGCTCTTTCCGATTACTCTTCCTATACACAGCTGCACATCGAAGTAAGAGATCTCGTTCATAAGAGCTATTCAATTTTATAACAATTGGAGCATTCGAATTGCTGTCATTTCGTCTTATACGAAATATACTCTTAAGAGAAAGGGTTGTACAGCCAATAGAGTTGCAAAGGCTTTTGAATGCAGTTGATAGATTCTCATCTCTGCTCCGAGGTACACCAAACAAAATAGCATCAGTTGAAACCTCTCTTCGCTCAAGATCAAGAATTTTAGCATCTAAGCCACAAACCTCATCTCTCATTGTATCAACATCAGCTGACTCATTTTCCAATTTAACAACTCGCTCAACGAGTTCTGTTATTGCTGAGTTTGTTTTCACGTTGTTCGTTGTACAGCTATCTTCTAGCGCTTTGACTTGCTCAGTGACATTAGCAATATCAGCACTGACTTCAGAAATTTTCGAACTATATATCTCCCTGAAACTACTTACTAAACTCACCACGGAGATTATTGAGTTGGCATGAGAGTTATTTTTTAATATTAGTTAACAGCAAATCACCAACATGATGGATGGATTGGCTTTTGGTTGATCAGAGTAAAGTTTCTGATTGCTTTCCACCTGGGGATTGCCAGAGCGATCTCTGAGCCAACCATTAGCAAGTTGACACACAGCCTCCCCGCGGCTCCATCTGGGTAGCTATCTTCGCATCCGCTGAGATAGTGAGCGAATGTGTGCAGCGTGTCCTCCCTGGAAGTAAACTGGGTTGTGCGCAGGGTTTGGTACCCGCCACGTAAAAAAAACACTCCAATGAAGACTAAAAAAGCCTCGGATAATGAACCCCTCAACGTTGACGACCACTGCAAACGAAAAAAGCACTATGATTTAAGGATATGCACCTGGAATATCCGGACCCTCAATAGGGAAGGTGCTTCTATCGAATTGGCGGATGCCCTCGGAAAAATTAAGGCTGACATCACCGCCATCCAGAAAATAAGATGGATAGTACAAGGTTGCTCTAAGCAAGCAAGTTGCGATATCTACTACAGCTGCCATGCGGAGAGGCGCGAATTGGGATGCGGATTCGTGGTAAGCAAGAGACTTCGCCACCATATCTCCAGGTTCACACCTGTGAGCGAAAGGTTGGCTACGATCCGCGTCAAGGCTCGATTTTTCAACATCAGCTTGATTTGCGCGCACGCCCCAACGGAGGAAAAGGACGATGCTGTCAAAGATGCCTTCTATACGAGACTCGAGGAAGTATACGACCGCTGCCCGGCCCATGACGTTAAAATTGTACTCGGGGATTTCAACGGAAAGGTCGGAAGAGAAGGTATATTTGGCCCCACTGTCGGTCAGTTCAGCCTTCACGAGACCACCTCAAACAACGGTCTACGGCTGATCAACTTCGCCGCGGCGCGAAACATGGTAGTAAGTAGCACCAGATTTCAACACCTCGATATCCACAAGGCCACCTGGCTGTCCCCTGATCAGAAAACAAGCAACCAAATCGATCATGTTGTGATCGACGGAAGGCATGCTTCGAGCGTGCTAGATGTTCGTACGTTCCGGGGAGTCAATATTGACTCCGATCATTATCTTGTTGCAGCCAAGATACGCATGCGGCTGTGCAATGCAAAGGATGTACGCTCTGGTACGCAACGAAAGCTGGACGTCGCTAAGCTGCAATCACATCGGACGACCGAAGCCTATTCCGCTCGCCTCTCAGAACTGCTCCTTCAACCTGACTCTCTACCCGATGATGCCGGTGGACTTTGGGCGCATATATCCCGCTCCATGCGCTCTGCCGCTGAGGAAGTCATTGGTTTCCGACGCCCACTTCCGCGAAATCAATGGTATGACCAGGAGTGTCGCGAAGCTACTGCAGTGAAAAACGCCGCCTACAAAAGAACCCTGCAGTCAGCAGCAACGCGAGCCGTGCACGAAAACTACCGGGAAAAGAGAAAGGATGAGAGGCGCCTTTTCAGACGCAAGAAACGAGAGCAGGAAAGGCTCCAGCGTGAGAAACTCGAAGTGTTACGGGGCAGGAATGATGCTCGAAAATTTTACCAACAAGTCAAGCGTCTAACCCAAGGTTTCAAGCCCGGAGCATCTACCTGTAAAGATGAACATGGAAATCTGGTTACGGATACGCAGGGTACACTGAGATTATGGAGGGAACACTTCTGCAAGTTGCTTGCTGGCGATGACTCCACCAATCCCGCCTTTGGAGAAATTAACCCGATACCACCAATCAACGACGATGGTGTGGACGTACCACCACCTAGCCATGACGCGGTACGAGTTGTGATCCAACGACTTAAGAACAACAAAGCGGCTGGTGCCGATGGCCTGCCAGCTGAATTGTTCAAGACCGGCGGCGATGAGCTGATAGGGTGTATGCATCAACTCATCTGCAAAATATGGCGAGTAAAAAGCATGCCCGACGATTGGAATCTCAGTGTCCTTTGTCCTGTACTGAAGAAAGGTGACCCGACAATCTGCGCTAACTACCGGGGAATCAGTCTTCTTGCCATCTCTTACAAGGTCCTGTTGACTGTACTGTGTGAAAGACTTAAGCCGTTTGCCAACACACTGATTGGGCCTTATCAGTGCGACTTTAGACCTGTTAAGTCCACCATAGACCAGATCTTTACACTACGTCAAATCCTGGAAAAAACCCACGAAAAACAGATCGATACCCATCATCTCTTTATCGATTTTAAAGCAGCTTTCGATAGCCCGATACGGGATTGCCTGTATGCCACCATGTCTGAGTTCGGTATACCTGCGAAGCTGGTGCGGCTTTGCAGAATGACGTTGAGCAACACAGCCAGCTCCGTTAGAGTAGGAAGGGACCTCTCCGAACCATTTGATACCGGACGAGGTTTCAGACAGGGCGATCCATTATCCTGCATCCTCTTCAACTTTGTGATGGAAGGGGTGTTGCGAAGAGCCAGTGTACATCGTAATGGCACTATTTTCTACAAAAGTGTCCAGCTCCTTGCATATGCCGATGATATTGATATCATTGGACGTTGTAAGCGAGATGTTACTGCTGCGTTCTCTGCTATCGAAAAAGAGTCAGCGAAGGTGGGTTTGACGGTGAACGAGGGCAAAACAAAGTATATGCTGTCCACAAACAGGGAGACGCGGCGTATTGGATCCTTTGTTACTGCGAACAACTATACTTTCGAAGTTGTCAAGGAATTCACCTATCTTGGCACCGCCGTGAACACTCAAAACGATGTCAGCCTTGAGATAAAGCGAAGACTAACTCTTGCTAATAGGTGTTACTATGGTCTCAGTAAGCAATTGAGTAGTAGAGACCTCTCTCGCCCTACAAAACTGACACTCTACAAGACGCTCATCTTACCCGTGCTACTTTACGGCGCAGAAGCATGGGTTGTGTCGCAGACTGATGCAGCCACACTTGGGGTGTTTGAGAGAAAAATTCTTCGCAAAATCTTCGGTCCTGTTCACGTCGGCGACGACTACCGTATTCGAATGAACCACGAACTGTACGAGCTCTACGCTGACATTGACATAGTCAAGCGCATCACTATTCAACGTCTGCGCTGGCTGCGACATGTTGTGCGTATGGACGAAGAAGCTCCGGCGAAAAAGGTGTTTGATGCGGAAGCCGCTGGGCGACGACGAAGAGGAAGACCATGCCTCCGATGGAAAGACCAAGCCGAGGAAACCCTATCCACGCTTGGTGTGAATGATTGGAGAAGGCGTGCGCAAAGCAGAGGCGCCTGGAGAGAGCTTTTGAGGTCGGCCGTAACCCGGTAACGGGTTGTTATGGCCACCCAAGTAAGTAAGTAAATCACTAACATTGTTGAGTCGCTCATCAAGCACTTGTGTTGTAAGAGCAGGAAATTTTAAAACAGAGGCCGGCGAGTTATTTTGTGTAGGCGTGAGCGTAGTAGTTGAGAGCACAGTTTTGTTTTTAGTTGCTCGTGTGTTCACAGTGAAATTACTCATCATAGAAAGAGAAATTAAAAACGCGGGAACAATAGTTTTGTTTATATATGTATACTCAGCTATGAACTGAAGTTTTAATTTAAAGTTTTATTATTGTTTTAGCTTTTATTAGCAGATAGTTTGAAACCACGGGCTAGAGAAACACTAGTTGCACCAAGTTCACCGCACAAGACTTCTGGTTAAGCGCAAATTACTACTTTTATTTTAAATATAGCCGGACGAATATAAAACACGTCTATTCTCGTTCACTCATTTCAATAGTATTTTTAGTATTTCCGTTATTGATAAAAATAGTTTTAGTCTAAATTTCACATTTTATCATTTTTCTCCTGAACTATCAATTTTCAATACAAATCGCACTTAGTAAAAAATTCTTAAATTTAGTCAAAGTATTAAAAAAGATATTTTTTGTTATGTCTCTTAAGCAAAAAATTGCTACAGTAAAAAAAAATATTTTTACTCAATTTAAGGTTCAGACACAATTGAAGTGCATTTTGCAGGTTGATGCAATAATGTTTCACACCCATCAAATGTATTGAAAACAGTTATTTTGCAGATTTTGTACTTAAATATGTCATATAAGAGAATATTTATTATTTAATATAAAATTTTTTTCTAATCCCGAAAATCCCGGGATTGTCTCTTTGTAATCCCTGGATTACTTTAGCCTATATTTAGAGCAAATCCCGGGATTGCCACCCAATAATATTAACCAACGGGTTTCAAATACATGTCACCTGGCTGTAACTTTTTTTGTGAACTTTTTCTTCATATCATAAACTTACTTCTTAAGCAACAACACCTTAAAAAAAAACAAAAAAAAAAATTGAGTGCCTCTAATGTGCATGTGTTTATTAGACATGTTAAAATAAATGGCATGTTCTAGAAGACTTCAAATCTTTCGATTTTCCTTATGTAAACATTAGGAAGGATCGAAAAATACTGACCGCTATTTTTTAAGCCTATACATAAGGAGAAAAACTATGGTCTCTCCGCGAGTAGAGCTTTGGTGTTTCTTGCGTCACAGCTCAAATCCTTTGTTGTTTCACTGCATTCACCTGAATACAGTATAATTTGAAATAGTCAATGCCACTACATGAATTTCTATTAAAAAAATAAATGAGAAAAAAAAAATATTAAAAAATTAGGTAATCTAGGTACTTGAAAATACTCGTCCAAATCTTTTTACATTGATTTCGATATCGCGATGTACATATGTATATCTAGCGAGGCTAAGCCGTTCAGCCGATCTACGGACAAAGTTGATCTGAGGTATGTCTTAAGACGACGTAGCACTGAAAAGGAGCGTTCATTTGTTGCTGTTGTCACAGGCAAAGTTGCCATAACATGAAACATTTGATGGACATTTGGAAACGCGTCTTCATTGGAAATAACCAGTGCTTCGAGAGAATTTTGATGTCTTGCGCAGCAATGCGTTGACGCCAAAGTTGAACTTCATTTATTCACATGTCACGTGAACTATCATGCAAAATTGAAATACATATATGACGCGAATAGATTTGTGCATGAATTTTCATTGAATCTGATTTTATTGATGCCTGCGCTATGCTTAAAACCGGAGCTATGCTTAAGCGCGCATTGAAAGAACGCTCGCGTTACTTAGCCTTAGCGACGAGCAGTGGTCCCAAATCGTGTTTTTTTGCTTCAAAAATAGCAAGAGAGAACAAATCTTGTCGAAAATGAATAACTCGGGCTCCGACGATTATTGGCATTTAAGTTCTTTCATTTAAAAAAAAATTGTTTGTGTCTTTTTGATTTTTCGTTCAATTCTCAATAAAAACCAATGTGCAAAAATTCTCAATGGGGGAGTTTGAACCCCCAAACGCCGCCCCCCCCCCCCTTGCGCACGAGCCTGCCATGGTGAGATTACTCATGTTCTCGTAGAATCACTGTGACAATGTCGATATTTGTCAATGAACTATCTTTATTTCCATTTACATTACCAGCTGCAATGGAACCACCACCTGTTATAGAATGTTCATCAAAATTAGTTGACAAAGTATTGCTATCTGGTAACTGCTGATAATGATTGTGATAACTATTATGATTATGATTCATCTCAGATATAAGAGCATAGTTGTTATGAGATGTAAAAAGCAGACTTTGCACTGTTTCATTAGTATCGGTGCAGCTATGAGAATCTTTTCTATTGTGCCGTTTTTCTGAACTATTTACGACATTATTGCTGCTGGTGTTAGTGCCATCTGATGTGTTTTGTGCATATGCACCCATACATCGTTTTTAGTAACCACGCCTGCAAAGAGAAGGAAATATTACATGAATTAAATTCAAAATTTAACAATTTACCTGCATTTGCTTCCGCATGTTTTTCTTCCTGTGATCCACCGTCAGAACATCGAGTAAGTCCTGTGGCTAATAAAAATATAAAATATTTTTTAAACAAACTGTGTAACTTACAAATTTTTTTTTTAAAGGCTCCGGTACATAAAAAGCAGCGTATGTATTGCGAGCATCAGACGCTTTGCATCAGATGCGACTAATGCATGTGGTGTCACATAGAACGCGCGCTTTTATTTTGACCGTTTTTATTCGCTTTTTATTTCTTTTTTCGCTTTTAATTTTTTTTCGAAAATTATTTTATCGCACTCAAATTTTCAATAATTTATTTCATTCCATTTACCTTTTTTTCGCATTGAATTCGAAATTAAACAAAACTTGCACAAATAAGTATATATTTATTTTTCAATTTGTCAAATAGTGATGTTTAGTTTCTCTTAGCTGTCAAGAGCGTCTAACGCGTTTAAGAAATTGAAAGTTGACGAACTTTGGGCATTGTAAGCAGCACGCGCATCATTCGCTTTTGTGTATATATCACTCTCCATATAAAGGCGTATAATTAAATCTTCTGTCAAGCTTTCTATGTAATGGAGCCTTAATTCATGTCAATGTTTAACGTCTTTACAATGTTGTTTACAATTGTTGATTGCTATTTCAATTTCTATCATGCCTAATTTCCATGTGATCTTTGTTGAACTTATCTTATCAAATATCAGGGAGGACATCACATGCTATAAAGATAGCAAATGTATGCTATTCACTCTCGCATTCTCCAAGCGCATTAGGTTCTGTCCGCATGCTTTTTCTTTCTTACAAAAATTTGATTTGATATCCCTGATATGGGATCAAGAAAGATAGCATGGAAATTAGGCTTCACTTTTGTTTTTGACATATCATATTCACCTCAGAGAAATGTCAAAATTTCATTAAATTCACAAAATTCATAAAAAGATATGTGAGAAGTCACATGCTTTTTGGTATGTTTTTTTGTATGTTTTTTGATATGATATGTCAAATCGCATAAAATTTATTTTATTGTGTTCATACTATATGACAGATATTAAGACTGTAGGTAAGTTTTTGTATTTATTTAATTCAAAATAATTGTTTTTCTTTAAAGAATAAACGTCGTAAGGGTATTAATGACCATCCAGTATTTTAATAACGAAGAAACTTGACCAGATCTCATTTTTTTAACACAAAACTCATATGACTTCTCTTTTCAAATAGACTTGAATCGAATGTCAAAATAGTCATATGCTTTCTCATATGAAAACTCATGTGTGTCATATAAACATATTCACACTATGAGAGTTATCATATTTGACAACTTTTTATATGACTTCTCAGATAGTCTGAAGGGGCCTTTAGCTTTCAAATCCTGGCTTAGACATTACGGCTCGGCTCACACGAGCGTTCAGAGTAACACACAACTTTATGCAGCAAGCCACACCATCAACGTTGCGTTGATGAAACGTGCGTTGAACGCGCGTTGGTTTTGTCAACGTCGGTGTTATGCTAAAGCGTTGGTTCTGTGCTGTATTTTGTTTGTTTGTAAGCTCCTGAATAGATATCAGTAATAGGGGTGTCATAAGAAAAATAATTTAATGGTCTACAATAATGGTACGCAAAATTTTGAACTTTTACCAATAATTTTGGAGAAATGACGATTATTGTACGAATAAATAACGCGCGTTGACTGCCGTGTGAAAAGTATCAAAACCTGCGTTGAAAAAACGCAATAGCTAACGCGCGTTGACAAAACGCTCGTGTGAACTAAGCCTAAATAGGATACAATGCATTTTAGATATGGACGATTATTAACTGAACTGTTCTTCAATTGATGTTCAATGAAATGCTCTACCTAGTGAACGAAAAGCAATATTGAAAGTCACCATGTTGGATAGCAGGAGGATAATGTGAACTGTCCTAAGAAATGTTCTAGAGAGACGTGTTTTTTGTAGTGTTTTGCTGCAATTGCGAGGTATCCGAATCAAAATGAGTGAATATAAATTTTCATCAAAGTCATATGCGAAAATGATATTCCATGCTGCCAAATATCCACATTTTGCAGTTAATGGAGTGTTGCTCGCAGAAAAGCCCAACACCCACAAGGGAACATCTATACAGATCGTGGATGCAATTCCACTGTTTCATCAATGTCTATATGTTACACCGATGGCAGAAGTTGCGCTAATTCAAGTAGTTATTTCGCTATTTACATATGTAAATCAAATTTCAATTATGTGTCCACAGATCGATGCCCTGGCTGAAGCGGAAAACCTAATAATTGCCGGTTACTATGCTGCCTCTGAAAATTTCTATGATTGTTCTGTGGAAAAGGCACCTGCGGCAAAAATAGCTGATAAAATACAAGAAAACTTTAAGAATGCCTGCTTTGTAGTCATCGATAATAAGTTTGTAACTCTCAATCAACAGAAGGCAGCTCTAAAAGTATTTTCATGCAGTGGCGATGGTGGTCGCTGGTCAAAGTCCACATACAAGCTTAATCAAACTGAAGCCACGCTTGAGTCGGTATCGGCACTGCTAATACGTGGCGCTATGAAAGATATTGTCGATTTTGATAATCATTTGGACAATCCAGAAAATGACTGGACAAATCAATTTTTAAATAGAGACTTGCAGCAAATAATGGCAATGTATTAAATTATAATGTAATTGATTTTTTAGAGTAGTGAAATAGCAGAAATTATAAGTTATATATTATTCAAAAAATGCATTACAGGGTTCCAAAAATTTATATAATTTGACGGAAACTTGAAATATCATTCTAACTAGATTGGAAGAAACGAATACAGAAGCAGAAGATTCTGAGTTCACCTATTTAAATAAATTTTTTTCGCTTGTCGAAATTCAACTGTTTCCTCCAAGTTTAATCTCGAAGTATTTTGCCTATTTGTCCATGGACTTGGATCTTATTTAGTGTCACTCATCTCCTGACCTCACCTCACCTCAATTTACCTAACCAAACCTCACATTTGGAATCACATTAACTGCGAATGTGGAAAGAAAAAGCGGAGTAACATCAAAATATGCTGAGTAGATTTCGTAATGCATATATTTGTTCAGAAACATGTATTAAAAAACAATCACGAAACATATCTGATATTTTCAGTCTTGTTCAGGCAATCGCCGCGTATAGACCTGTACTCTCTCGTTGCGTTGCTCTATTTTCTTTAGTTGTTTACTTAGCTTCAACTTTATTAAACTCATTACCGTTTTCTTCTAACATACATACATACTTCAACAGTTCCATACACTTATATAATTTGCTTACTTAAAAGACCGCGTAACAATAATTGTGATTCTTGGTGACACTGCTAGAAGATGAACGGGGTTGAACCCCCATACCATAACAGGTTTAGGGAATTAGACCCGGATCTTTGCCCCAACCCTAAAAGATATAAAAATAAACGTTTTCATAGTGAAGATTTTGCAACCCTCCCCGAAAAGAAGCAAAATGATGAACATATTCCGCGTTATGTGGTGATTTCTGCAATTGGACTTAATAATGAAGAGAATGTTCGTCCGATATCTTCCTACAATGTATTTCAAATCGAAAAAGGACTGAATTTTATTACACGTGAATACTCGGAAGTAAACGAGCTTCGATCTGGAGATCTTTTAGTGAAAGCATTAAATTTGAAAGCCGCAGAAAAATTTCTCAAAGCATCTTTAGTCGACTGTGTGCCGGTTAAAATTACATCTCATATCGGTCTTAATACAACACAAGGTCGCATTTTTTCGCGAAAAATAATTGACATTCCTGAAGAAGATCTTGTTGGATCGTTGTCAAATCAAAAAGTAATTGCCGTAAGGAAAATAATGAAAAGAGATAAAGACACGCTAACCCCTACTGGCGCTGCAATTATAACATTTGATTTAATTCGTCGTCCAGAAACTATAAAATTAGGTTGGGAAAGAGTTCATGTCCAAGAGTATATCCCTAACCCTATGAGGTGTGTTAATTGCCAGAAACTGGGTCACACTAAGAATAGATGTCGTAATGTAGAACTCTGTAAAGAATGCGCTCTTCCACCACCCCATGACATTTGTACAAGAATTTTTTGCATTAACTGCAATACTGAGAATCACACCGCTTACGACTCCGAATGCCCTAGTTTTTTAAAACATAAAGCTGTTAATAAAATAAAAATCGACAATAGATGCACACCACGTGAAGCATGGAAGACTTATAACAATAACCCTGCCGCTTATAAGCTCCAACCATATAAAAAAAACACAACATCACCTACAATTGCAGAAGTCATAAAAAATTTTACTCACACTACTAATGAATCATCTATTGTACAACAAACAAGCATAACTAAAACCCAAACAACTAAAACAACACCAGTAAAAGAAGTACAGAAAGAAACACAAGTAATCCTATCTACAGTTATTCCAAAACCCAAAAGCAATGTCACATCCAAAGTCGAAAATACAAAAAACAACCAAAAGACATCACCTAAAAACAACAATAAAAAACAACTAACAACTACTACAATAGTATCAAATATAAATACATCAAATGAAGAACAAATGGAAACATTATACGGTGATTACTCACCACCTAGAACAAGTACTAATAGTAGCAGAAATATAGAAACTACACCATGCTCTCAAATGTACAGAAATTTCCCTGATTTAAACGTTATTATAACACCTAACACCTTCAAAAATACTTTACCATCTCAAAAAAAATAATAACAATCATTAACTACAAATATAAGAATTTTTTCACTCGTATTATTAATGTAAATTATATGGACTTTAAATTAAATGTAAAAATACTACAATGGAATATGCAAGGGTATATAAATAACAAATTTGCCCTAGAAAGATTGCAAAACACAAACCTGACGTAATTGCTATTCAAGAAACTCACATAGTAGACAAAAATATTCATTTGCTTCATCTTTCAAACTACAATTTTTTTTGCCACAATAAAGATTATTCTTATGCCAAATCTGGTGTAGCAATGCTAGTTAAAAAAAATATTAATGTAACACATCACAAAGTATCACAAAAGAACCTACTTTTTCATACAATAACAATAAAAGCAAACACTAACTTGCATATAACCAATATATATAAGGAATGCGATGTTTATTTAACACCGGAACTTGTTAGTGATATTCCCAAGTTTAACACCGATCATCATCTTTTACTCGGTGATTTAAATTCCCAAAACACGTTATGGGGCTCTCAAAGCACATCAAATAGTGGTGTGATTTGGGAAAACTTTGCGGATAAGCGAAATTTTACAATTTTAAATGATGGCTCTCCAACTCTGTTAAGCACTAGAAATACTCTAACTGCAGTAGATGTATCGATGGCTACAGTTGACTTAGCCCCCACTCTTACTTGGACTTGTCTCCCTCAACCAGAAGTCAGCGATCATATTCCTATTATTATCTTCAACCGAGATATTGCTTGCAATAAAATGTTTGAATACAGTTTTATTGACAAGAAAGCAGATTGGAGTCGATATTCTAGCAATACATCTAAGTTTTGTGGTGATTTTATTGAAACTGACAATATAAATAAAGAGGCTGCGCAAATAAAAAGAATCATAAGAAAGTCTGCAAATGAATCTATCCCAAAGAGTAAAAAACCGCGTGATAGAAACAGCCCTGTTTGGTTCAATACTGATATTGCCAAATTAATTCAACAAAAAAATCAAGCATGGAAATTGTTTAAAAGATTTAGAAGTCAATCAAATTGTATTAATTACAGAAAAATATGTGCAAAAGTTAGAAGAGAATGCAAAATAGCAAAGAAAAATACATGGACGCATTTTCTAAACACTCTCAACCCAATGATGGATATCCGAGTACTTTGGAATAAAGTGAACAAAATTAGAGCTACTAAATTAACAAACTTTCCTACAATATTTGTTGATAGTGCGGTTTTTTCCCATCCGAAGGAAATAGCAGAAAGTTTTGCTAATTATTGGCGTTCGATAGGCTCAAATAGCTCTCTTAGTCATGAAATAATTGCCCAAAAAAACGCTTTTAAAGTCGATATGCTGGTTGAAATTGAACCGTCACTAGTTACTACTATTCAGGAGGTAACGATAACCGAGCTTGATTTCATTCTTCAGTCCACCAAAGGTACTAGCCCAGGATATGACAAAATAACTTATTCAATGTTAAAAAACGCATCTAGTAAGTTAAAAGCACGAGTGTGTAAGCTTTACAGTAACATTTTGATCACTGGAATTTATCCTCATTCTTGGAAACACGCAATTTTATCCCCGATTCCGAAACCAGGCAAAAATTTGAACTGCATAGAAGGATATCGTCCAATATCTCTGTTGCCAGTTTTATCAAAACTGCTTGAAAAAATTGTGTCAAAGCGTCTATTGACTAGTTTTAAAAACAAATTTCTAAAAGAACAACAAGGTTTTTTACCTGAACGAGGTGTCCATACATTGTGTCATCAATTAGAAACAAAATTGAAGGAAAATTTGAGAAATAAAAAACACAGTGTGGTACTTTCAGAGGATATTGAAAAAGCATTTGATCGGGTTGTATCCTTTTTTATAATTAAAGAACTAAGCTCATGGGGAACCCCAAAAGTAATGCTGAAATTAATTTTGTCTTTTCTTACAAACCGACAAATAACAGTTCGTGTAGATGGGTATTATTCCAAAAAGTTTTCTATTGATAATGGAGTACCCCAAGGGTCACCACTATCCGTTCTTCTTTACAATGCATATGTTAATTCTCTAATAAAAAATCTTAGACATTCTGAAGGCATTGACTTTATTGGTATTTATGCAGATAATATATTTGCTATTGCATCCGGTCCTATTTATGAAGTGAACCATAATTTAAAAGTTTTTGACAACAATATTCTTCAATGGGCCACCGAACGAGGTGCTACAATACCAATTAATAAAATTGAAATTCTACATGTCTGCAGAAAGCACAACTGCTGTAATAATACAATAGATTTAAGAGAAGTGAAAATTCAAGTGAAAACGAAGATGAGAGTTCTCGGAGTTATTTTTACCAAAACTCTACTTTGGAACGAGCAAGTAGCGATTATCGTCAATAAACTAGGTAAAATCAATAACCTATTGAAAATCATTTGTTCTAGGAAAAAAGGGCCACATATAGACACGGCTATTAAAATTTGCAGATCCCTTGCTGTTGGTTTAGTTCAACATTGTGTAACCATTTATAGTTGGACAAGTTCACGAAATATAAAAAAAATTGATGCAGCACTTAACAAATGCTTCAGAACAGCATCTGGCGCACTTACACCAACACCTTTGGAGGCTTTAAGGATCGAAGCTCGGTTTCAAGACTTTCAATGGCTACAAAAAAACAGATGTATTAAGCTGGCTTCGAAATCTTTAACATCCATTAGTGGAGGCTTACATGATTTGTTTTGGGAAAAACTAAATGAGGACAAAATTAAATATTGCTCTAAGAATAATTGTTGCGGCATTAAAAACATAATTAACCTTTTTCTTGAATACAAATTGCCTTTGCCTAAAAAACCAAATTTTCAGCCAATGGAACAAAATAAATTAAGCATTGATATCGACATTCAATTGTGTCAATATAGCAAAACCCATACAAGTCCGATATTGTTTAAGCAACTTTTTTACCATTTAATTTCAAATTTTGCACCGGATATGACATTATACACTGACGGATCTTTTTTCGAGGGCACAACTTCTTACGCTGTTTTAAGGCAACTGGATAATAACTACATTAAAATTAAGCAAAGTCTGCTACCAATGCACGCTGGAGTTTTTAATGCAGAACTTGCAGCAATAAAATTTGCGGTTAAATATGCAGTCAAAAAACAAAGCAAAACTTTAATATGCTCAGATAGCCTAAGTGTTCTAAAAGCATTAAACAGTGGAAAAGGCAGTACATATAATTTTGTTTTTGAAAACATTAAATGTAACAATCTCATAAAAATAATGTGGATACCGGCACATATAGGAATTCCTGGTAATGAAAATGCTGATGCAGCGGCTAAGGCGGCTCTTAGTTTGCCACTTGTTTTTGAAAACCCCTGCTTGGACTCAGTGATTTTAAGCTGTTTTTATGCAATTCAAAAAGAAAAAATGGAACTTGCCTGGGAGTCCTCAAGCTCTTTTTTGAGAACGCACAACATGAATTTGAAGAGACCAGATTATAATATTCACTTTTCACGCGAAGAATGCGTAACATTAACTAGGGTCAGACTCGGTAAAACTTTATTTAGTGTAAAACACTTGTTCACAAAATCGGAACCTATGCAGTGCGATTTTTGCAACTCAACGATGACAGTTCAGCATGTGTTGTTGAACTGCCCTTTGTCCAAGTGCAATCAACAATTAAATACTTTACTGGATTGCAGCAAAAGAGAGTCTATTAATTTTGTTAAAGAAGCATTGATGAAACACAACCTATATTACGAAGTGTAGTCAACTACCGGTGCAACATGGCCTCGCTGCCCTGCACCATTCCATATTTTATAAATTAATTTGTAAAATATGTTACAATAAATAAATAAATAAATATCTGATATTTTAAACTTTGAAAATAATTTTTTGTAATCATGTGTTTTTGTATTTTTCACAAAACTGCGTTCCAGTACAATTTACAGGTTTTTACAAGATTTAGGCCAAAAAGCGTTCGAATACAAATTAAAACGAAAATGATGGAGTGATTTATGTTCTCTTTGTAATAAGTTGAAGGTCTTAGCCCGAAGAATTTTTGCTGGTAAATTCATGAAAAGTGTCAAACTATCGGCGTTCTGTCAAAATCGATGAAAAAGTAAATAATGAAGAAAGTTGAAAGTAACATTTTGAAAAAAAGTCGAATAGAAATGAAAAACTTGAAATATTCCACCCACTTTTCCAATTCCGCCAACTTTGGTTCAATACATTATATTCTTGATCGACATCCGCATACCAAATTTTAGAATAATAGCTTGTATAGTTTGGGATATATGCAGTAGTTAGCCTTAAAATTTAGATCGGTGACACACCCACTGTTACAATCCAGTCCGATATTGATCCAGAAATAGCTTTCCATAACCAAACCAAGTTTTAGTATGATACTCACATATTTCGATAAACATGCAACTTAACGTATTTTATTTGTATGGGAGGTGCCACGCCCACTGATGCTAATTCGGCCACTTTTGATTCAAATATACTTTATAGCAAGTAAACCACTCACATTAAATTTCATACCAATTGCTGCAATAGTTCCTTTAAAAGCGCTTTCAAATTTATGTTAATAAGGGAGGTGCCACGCCCACTGATGCAATCCCGTCGAAATTAGTTTTATATTGAAGCTTATAGTTACTGACATCTGTCGCGAAGTGTCGCGAAGCTACTGCAGTGAAAAACGCCGCCTACAAAAGAACCCTGCAGTCAGCAGCAACGCGAGCCGTGCACGAAAACTACCGGGAAAAGAGAAAGTAAGAGGCGCCTTTTCAGACGCAAGAAACGAGGGCAGGAAAGGCACGAGCGTGAGAACCTCGAAGTGTTACGGTGCAGGAATGATGCTCGAAAATTTTACCAACAAGTCAAGCGTCTGAACCAAGGTTTCAAGCCCGGAGCATCTACCTGTAAAGATGAATATGGAAATCTGGTTACGGATACGCAGGGTACACTGAGATTATGGAGGGAACACTTCTGCAAGTTGCTTGCTGGCGATGACTCCACCAATCCCGCCTTTGGAGAAATTAACCCGATACCACCAATCAACGACGATGGTGTGGACGTACCACCACCTAGCCATGACGCGGTACGAGTTGTGATCCAACGACTTAAGAACAACAAAGCGGCTGGTGCCGATGGCCTGCCTGCTGAATTTTTCAAGACCGGCGGCGATGAGCTGATAGGGTGTATGCATCAACTCATCTGCAAAATATGGCGAGTAAAAAGCATGCCCGACGATTGGAATCTCAGTGTCCTTTGTCCTGTACTGAAGAAAGGTGACCCGACAATCTGCGCTAACTACCGGGGAATCAGTCTTCTTGCCATCTCTTACAAGGTCCAGTCGACTGTACTGTGTGAAAGACTTAAGCCGTTTGCCAACACACTGATTGGGCCTTATTAGTGCGGCTTTAGACCTGGTAAGTCCAAAATAGACCAGATCTTCACACTACGTCAAATCCTGGAAAAAACCCACGAAAAACAGATCGATACCCATCATCTCTTTATCGATTTTAAAGCTGCTTTCGATAGCCCGATACGGGATTGCCTGTATACCACCATGTCTGAGTTCGGTATACCTGCGAAGCTGGTGCGGCTTTGCAGAATGACGTTGAGCAACACAGCCAGCTCCGTCAGAGTAAGAAGGGACCTCTCCGAACCATTTGATACCGAACGAGGTTTCAGACAGGGCGATCCACTATCCTGCAACCTCTTCAACTTTGTGATGGAAGGGTTGTTGCGAAGAGCCAGTGTACATCGTAATGGCACTATTTTCTACAAAAGTGTCCAGCTTCTTGCATATGCCGATGATAATGATATCATTGGACGTTGTAAGCGAGATGTTACTGCTGCGTTCTCTGCTATCGAAAAAGAGTCAGCGAAAGTGGGTTTGACGGTGAACGAGGGCAAAACAAAGTATATGCTGTCCACAAACAGGGAGACGCGGCGTATTGGATCCTTTGTTACTGCGAACAACTATACTTTCGAAGTTGTCAAGGAATTCACCTATCTTGGCACCGCCGTGAACACTCAAAACGATGTCAGCCTGGAGATAAAGCGAAGACTAACTCTTGCTAATAGGTGTTACTATGGTCTCAGTTAGCAATTGAGTAGTAGAGACCTCTCTCGCCCGACAAAACTGACACTACAAGACGCTCATCTTATCCGCGCTACTTTACGGCGCAGAAGCATGGGTTGTGTCGCAGACTGATGCAGCCACGCTTGGGGTGTTTGAAAGAAAAATTCTTCGCAAAATCTTCGGTCCTGTTCACGTCGGCGACGACTACCGTATTCGAATGAACCACGAACTGTACGAGCTCTACGCTGACATTGACATAGTCAAGCGCATCACTATCCAACGTCTGCGCTGGCTGGGACATGTTGTGCGTATGGACGAAGAAGCTCCGGCGAAAAAGGTGTTTGATGCGGAAGCCGCTAGGCGACGACGAAGAGGAAGACCATGCTTCCGATGGAAAGACCAAGCCGAGGAAACCCTATCCACGCTTGGTGTGAATGATTGGAGAAGGCGCGCGCGAAGCAGAGGCGCCTGGAGAGAGCTTTTGAGGTCGGCCGTAAACCGGTAACGGGTTGTTATGGCCACCCAAGTAAGTAAGTAAGTTACTGACATCTATACACCAAATTGTGGCTTAAGTTTACTTTAGCTGACATTCTCCAAATCATTTTATTTTTTTAGGGTTAATAGAGGGTTAAAAATAAAAAAATATAAAATTTAAAAAAAAAGTCGCTCAGATCTAGTATCGGAGGTATGGACATCGGAAGTTGCAGATAGAGTTTTTGGAAAAATGATTATGAGTTGGGAATCCCTTAATGGAAAATGAAAAAGATGGGTGTCATAAGAAGTATAATTTAATGGCCTACAATAATGGCTAGCAAAGTTTTGAAATTTTACCTATAATTTTTGAGATATGATTTTTCTGAAATTTCGACCAATTTTTTTTTAAAAACCTTATTTTTATTTTAAAAAAATGTGTGTATGACCTATAATTATTTTTATTATATCAAGGGGAGGGTAACGTTAATTCGTAGAAAAACAGCCACATTTTTGTGAATTTTTTTCGACAACACAGTTAAAACCTATTTATTGAAACCAATGGTGGATCAAAGTATAACATTTGAAGAATATTTTAAAAAAAATTTCAGAAAGAAATATTGAAAACTACGGCAATGGCAGCAATTATTTGGAAGCGTCTATTAAAAAAGTAGAATTGCGGTGCACACGATAAGTCGGTGCTGGATCATATGAATTCATTTTTTTTCGTTAGATAATCAATTTCCCCAGGTAACGTTGGGGTTTTTTTTTGAAATTTCAATTTTTCAATTTTTGGGAATACTTTAAAGTGAAAAACGCAATTTTTGCAAAAAAAAAAAATCGGATAATTTGGTATTATAAAATAATAAATATTGACAAATTTGAAAAAACTCTTCAGCGTTACCTTGTAAATTATGTACAAAAATAGTGTTCAAAATTTCAAAAGAATTGATGCAGTAGTTTTGAAGTTATGTTGTGCACCGACTTTCAAAACGTGAGTTGTGGGAAAAACACTTTGAAGTTTTAAAAGTGCACTGAGTCATGTATGAGGCACGGTTGCTTAAACTGCTGTATCTTCGTTGTTTTTGCTCCGATCCGTCTCAAATTTTCACACAATATTTTTGAAAGGTTTTTCAATTAGAATCTAAACTTTAGATAAAAAAATAAAAAAAAGTAAAAAAAATACGTTAAATACGTTACCCTGCCCTTAAGAAAGCTTAATTTATTCCCTTTAAAATTGTACATAGCTTGTTCTAAATTTTTGCGTATTTACCCCCTTTTTTGCCGGAAAATAAAAATAAATATTCAACAAATTCTTATGAAAAGTGTGTATTTATGGACTAAAACAATAAAAAACCATCAAAAACAACAAAAACAATTTAAGACCATTCTCATTGTAAAACTTAAAAATTTTTATCAAAAATCGCGTGCGCGATTATTTATTTATATGATAACCTTATTATTTTATAATGAGAATCGTCTTATAATAATAGTCTATAAGCATATAAATATAAAGTATAAGCAGCTCTAAAAAAAGATAATATAATTATTCTAATTCAAGATCATCTAACAATTCTATTAATTAAAGAAACTTCACCTAATAAATTTAAAGTAGGAGGAGCAGCTATATTAGCTGAACTTAATAAAAATCACCATAAAGTTATTGAAGGCATAAAATTTAATAAACCCTTATTAATTAGTAAAATACGACTTCCATTGTTTTCGTCCACAAAAACATAGTTTTCATAAGAATTCATTGAATAAATTTTGTTTTTCTTTAAAAGGTTTAATTATAAAAAAATTTACAGCTACCTATTTATCATTTTAACGAGAATCAATTAATTTTTTAACATGCTAAATAGTTATAGGTTAACACGTTTTTTGAAAAAATAACGGTTTTTGAAAAAAAAAAAAAAATTGCTCAAAATTTTAAAAAAATCATAATATCTTCAAAATTATAGATCAAATTTCAAAGCTTTACTTACTATTATTATAGGCCATTAAATTAAATTTTCGTTTAGATAAAATTTGAGTCACTTTATTTTACAGGTATTGTAGTTTTCATCGGCCTTGCATTCTGCGGTGGCACTTGACTTTTTTTTTTCTTATTGGTGAGATTTCATATTCAAATATTCAATTTGGCGAACAATAACTGATGATGAAATGGAATTCCGTTATTGCTAGGCAGAGCTGTCGAGCGACGCATTTGCATTTCAGAACATTTTAAAACAGTAATAAAAATGGTCAGAATTGTGTTTTTTTAAATAGTAAATATTAAATATTTTTGGTTGAAGAAGTCAAAAAAATTTGGAAAATGTTGCGAAAAGTTGAAAGATTTTGAAAAAGTTGAAAGAGTTTGAATAACTCGAAAAGAGTGTAAATAACGTCAAAAAAATATGAAAAATGTTGAAACAGTTGAAAGAGGTTGAATAACTTGAAAAAATTTGAAAGCGTATGAATAACTCGAAAACAGTTGAAAGAGGTTGAAAAATAATGAGGCAGTTGAAAAAGGTTGAAAAACTCGAACTAAGTTGAATGAGACTAAATATATTAAAACCAAATTGTGATAGGATCACTCATATGGTATACAAAAAATAACATAAAATGTTTTAAGCTTGCATTGAAGGTGCCACGCCCACTAATGTAATCCGGTCAACATTCATATAATTTCAGATATTATAGTGACCGACACTTCTACACCAAATTTAACAAATATTACTCCAATAGTACACTATGGCATTTATCGTATTTTGCTTATATGGGAGGTGCCACACCCACTAATGCAATCTCGCCGATTTTCGTATAATTTCAAAGCTTATAGTAACCGACACCTTTGCACCAAATTTTAATGAAATTACTCCCACAGCACACTAAATATAACTATTAACGTTTTTTGCATGTAGGGGAGGTGCCCCGCCCACTGATACAATCCCATAGAAATCCATTTAGTTTCATAGCTTATAGTAACTGACATTTCTGCACCAAATTTCAAAAATATTACTCTCATAGCACACTAAATATAGCATTTTACTTTTTTTCGCTTGTATGGAAGGAGCCACGCCCACAAGTGTCGTTCCGCCCACTTTTGGTTACAAGATACCCAATAGCTAGTGTATCTTATATGTTAAATTTCATAATAATAGCGTTGTTAGTTCTCTTATTATGACATTTATAAATATTGTGGGCTGTGCCACGCCCTTCATCGAGTTTTGCCAGTATAGTGGCATAACCTGTTATAATGACTGCTTTCAGCGGTATTGTCTTCAAAATTTTTATGAAATCGTAGGTGCCGTTTTTGAGTAATATTGAAGCAAAATTTTTAATTGTTGAAATATGCCACGCCCTCTTCTCCAATTCCGCCCATTTTTAGTACTATCAAAGATATTTATGATTTGCATCAGTCTACCAAATTTCATCAAAATATCCTAAATGGTTTGCGAGATATCACGTTATAAAAATTAATGCTGTAGGCTCAGATGAAATCTGTCCAAAGTTCTTAAAACTCATTCTTCCTCTAGTTCTTCCTTATATAACACATATTTTTAATTCGTGTATATTTAGTAGTCAATTTGCCGTTTTATGGAAATCCGCCACAGTTATACCAAGACAAAAAAAAGGCAATCCGACTAGTCCGTCTGATTACAGGCCGATTAGTATTCTTCCTTTTTTGTCTAAAGTTATTGAAAAACTTCTTGCAAATCAAATCCAAAGTTTTATTATAAGAAAACAAATGCTTAGCAAGTGGCAGTCTGGCTTTCGCAGCAAGCATAGTTGTGAGTCGACTGTAGTGAAAGTATTCTCAGATGCACGGTCAGCTTTAGATAGAGAAAATATTTTTGTAATGGTTATGTTGGACTTCTCAAAAGCGTTTGACTGTGTTAATCATTCAAACCTTTTAAGGAAGCTCAAGCACGAGTTCAAGTTTTCTTGTACGTCGTTGAAATTGATAAGTAATTACTTATGCAATAGGATGGTTACTATTGTTACCGAACAAGGGTCGTCTAATCCACTGGTGACTAATTGCGGCGTGCCGCAGGGTTCAGTGTTAGGCCCTCTGTTATTTTCGCTTTTTATTAACGACTTGCCCGAAGTTGTCGAAAATTGCCACACTCATCTCTATGCTGATGATGTTCTCATATATTTTTCTAGTCCCATAGGCTTATCTGAAAACTGTATTGCTAGATTAAATGAGGATTTAGATAACATTCAGGCTTGGTCGATTTGTAACAAACTAAAACTTAACCCTTCAAAGTGTGTTGGTATGATCTGTTCTAAGCATACGATTAATGAACATGATTTTTCTCCTCTAGTTTTAAACAACATAACGATACCATACTCGAAAAACATAAAATATCTTACTTACTTACTTAGATGGCCATAACAACCCGTTGTCAGGTTACGGCCGACCTTATTAGCTCTCGCCAGGCGCCTCTGTTTTGCGCGCGCCTTCTCCAATCGTTAATGCCAAGCGCGGTTAGGGCTTCCTCAGCTTGGTCTATCCACCGGAGGCATGGTCTCCCTCTTCGTCGTTGACCGGGGACCTTCCCTTCGAATACCTTTTTCGCTGGAGCTTCTTTATCCATACGATGGATATGACCCAGCCAGCGTAGTCGCTGTAATGTTATACGCTTAACTATGTCAATGTCGGCGTAGAGCTCATACAGCTCGTGGTTCATTCGAATGCGATAGTCGTCGCCAACTCGAACAGGACCAAAGATTTTGCGGAGAACTTTCCTCTCGAACACCCCAAGAGCGGCTGCGTCTGTTGTCGAAACCACCCATGCCTCAGCGCCATAAAGAAGCACAGGTAGAATGAGCGTCTTGTAGAGTGTTAGCTTTGTCGATCGAGAGAGAGCTCTGCAACGTAATTGCTTACTGAGACCGTAGTAGCACCTATTAGCAATTGTTATTCTCCGCTTAATCTCCAGACTGACATCATTGTTGCTGGTTACGGCAGTGCCAAGGTAGATGAATTCCTTGACAACTTCTAATTTACAGTTGCCCGCTGTAACATGAGAGTCTAGATCCCGTGCTCTCTTGTTGTTGTTAGTAGACATCATGTATTTCGTCTTGCCCTCGTTTACCGTCAAACCCACTTTGGCTGATTCCTTTTCAATAGCAGTGAAAGCAGCAGTAACATCTCTCTTACTCCGACCGATAATATCAATATCATCAGCGTACGCAAGGATCTGAACACCTTTGAAGAAAATGGTGCCATTATGATGCACACCGGTTTTTCGTACGATCCCCTCCATAATGAAATTGAAGAGATCGCACGAGAGCGGGTCGCCTTGTCTGAAACCTCGCTCGGTATTAAAAGTTCCGGAGAGGTCATTCCCTACCTTGACGGAGCTAAACGTATTGCTCAACGTCATCCTGCAGAGCCTTATCAACTTTGCAGGTATACCGAACTCAGTATAGGCAATCCCGCACTGGGCTATCGAACGCAGCTTTATAATCGACGAAGAGATGGTGAGTGTCGATTTGATATTCATGGGTTTTCTCCAGGATTTGGCGTAGTGTAAAAATCTGGTCTATGGTGGACTTACCAGGTCTAAAGCCACACTGATAGGATCCGATCAGCGTTTCTGTATACGGCTTCAATCTTTCACACAATACGCTCGAGAGGATCTTATATGCGATGGAAATAAAACTGATACCCCTGTAGTTCGCGCAGATTGTCGGGTCTCCTTTCTTTATTACAGGACAAAGCACGCTGAGATTCCAATCGTCGGGCATGCTTTCCGCTAGCCATATTTTGCTGATGAGTTGATGCATGCACCTTATCAATTCATCGCCACCAGCTTTAAACAACTCAGCTGGCAGGCCGTCAGCACCCGCTGCTTTGTTGTTTTTGAGTCGCTGGATAGCAACTCGAACCTCTTCATGGCTAGGTGATGGTACTTCCACTGCGTTATCATCGATTGGTGGTATCGTACTGCATTCTCTCTGGGCGGAATTGGTGGGATCATCGCCCGTAAGCAAGTTGGAGAAATGCTGCCTCCATAACCTCAGTACACTCTGTGTATCTGTAACCAGATTTCCATTTTCGTCTCTACAAGTGGATGCTCCTGGCTTGAAACCTTGGTACACCTCAAGTTCCTTGGTTATAGTATTAATTCGTCTTTAAGCTGTTGTGATGCTACAATGGCAACCATCAAACATATATATGGAGGTCTTAGAAGCCTTCGAATTTCAGCAAGCTTTTTGCATAGTAATATGAAAATGCAGTTGGTAAAAAGTTTACTATTACCGTTTTTTACTTATAACTGCTCTGTTTACCCCTGTCTTGATTTTACTTGCAAACATAAATTAAAAGTTGCCTTTAATGATTGCATTCGCTTTATTTTTAGTTTACCTAGGCATAATAGAGTGTCCCACCTTAAAAAAACAATACTAGGCTTGGATCTTGATCAATTTTATAAGCTGCGGATTTTACTAAAAATGCATAACATAATTCATGAAAATTGTCCTGGTTATCTTTATGAAGAGCTTCGCTTTGCACAATCACGAAGAGGGCTTAAATTAATTTTGCCACGGTACAGAAGTTTGATTTTGGAACGCTCATTCTTTATCACTGCAATTCGACATTGGAATAATCTTCCACATGAATTGCAGATAATTAGGTCACCTACACAATTTCGAAAGAAACTATTTGAATTTCTCTAGTAATTAAGTTTATTTACAATTTTTTAAAATTTTTCTTAAATTAAGCTAATTTGTTTTTGTTAATTTAATTATTTTCGCATTTCACCGTGTATATTTATAATAGTTGAATTTTCTATTGCTTATTAAAAAGATGTATTATCTTGTAGCATATTGTTAAAGTCTATTTTAATAAATGAAATGAAATGAAATGAACGTTTAGGGCTGTGCCACGCCCCTGTTACAGTCTTGAAAAACTTAAAACCTAGCCCAATCTTAATTTTGTTCACATACTACCTTGATCAAAAAGTTTTAGGTCTTTATTTTTAAAATGAAAAATACAAGTTTATTCATCAAAATCGATATTGTCTCCTTCAAAGTACTCCCCATCGACTGCAATGCACTTACGCCAACGCTTGACCCAGTCCTCAAAAGCCTTTTTATACTCGACCGTCGGTATGGCCATCAGGGCCATCTTCGATTTTTCGATGACCTCTTCTCGGCTGCTGTAACGCGATCCGCGGAGCGGTTTCTTCAGGTGGCCGAACAGGAAAAAGTCGCAGGGAGCCAAATCAGGCGAATTCGGTGGATGTTGGACGGTATTCATGGAGTTTTTGGCCAAAAACTCACGAATAATGATCGCATTGTGCGACGGCGCGTTGTCGTGATGCAAAATCCACGAGTTGTTTGCCCACAAATCCGGTCTTTTTTGGCGAACTGCTTCACGCAAACGTCTCAAAACGCCCAAATAATATTCTTTGTTGACGGTCTGACCTTCTGGGAGGAATTCATGATGCACAACACCTCTGTAGTCCATGAAAACCGTGAGCATCGCCTTCTTTTTCGATTGAAAACGACGTGGTTTTTTCGGTCGCGGCTCATTGGGTGAACGCCATTCACTCGCTTGATGTCTGGATTGCGTGTCGTACTCGTAAATCCACGTCACACATTTCCAACGTCTGCGCACCGTTAAATCCGTTTTTAACACAAAATTTAATGCAAACTCGTTGCTGCAAAGTTGATGAAATTTTTTTTTTTGTAAAAAATCGAAACCACACACAAAAGTAGATGCACACAATACGGCGTCACTTCAAGAAATGTCAAGCTGTCAAGCTGAAAATTTGACATAACGTCCATGACACTTCTACCAACACAACAAAAAAAAGAGAATTGAAATCGGACGAACGAGAGCGCCACACGGTGACGAGTCCTAAAACTTTTTGATCAAGCTGGTATGCATAAAATCCCTAAGTTTCATCAAAATTGCTGCAGCCGTTTTCGAAATAAAGTTCAGTCCTGTACATATGTACATATAAACATACAATTTTTGCTCGCTTAATAATACAGGGTGTTTTTTGTAGAGGTATAGAGCTTCGAATTGAAATAAAACACAAGAAAATCGTTTTAATGTCCATCAATTTGGCTTTATTGGAAGAATTATTTTATGCCATTAATGTTTAAATATGATTTCGGGCATGTGGCCGCCGGGGCTGGCTCGAATAAAGCCAATTCTACAGGTCCAATTTTGAACCACTTTTTCGAGCATATGGGGCCGTATGTCGGCAATAACGCCACGAATGTTGGCTTCCAAGTCCCCTAACGTTTCTGGTTTGTTGGCGTAGACGAGCGACTTCACATATCCCCAAAGAAAATAATTCAATGGTGTCAAATCACACGATCTTGGTGGCCAATTGACAGGTCCATTCCGCGAAATTATGCGCTCATCGAATGTTTCCTTCAATAAATTGATTGTGACGTGCACTGTGTGGCATGTAGCTCCGTCTTGTTGGAACCACAACTCATCCACATTCATGCCATCCAATTCGGGAACAAAATAGTCGGTTATCATGGCTCTATACCAGTCTCCATTAACGGTAACTGACTCTCCAGCATTATTTCGGAAGAAGTATGGCCCAATGACTCCACCAGCCCATAGAGCACACCAAACAGTCAGTTTTTGTGGATGTAATGGCGTCTCAAGGGTCTCGTGTGGATTCTCTTCACTCCAAATGCGGCAATTTTGCTTGTTGACGTAGCCATTCAACCAAAAATGAGCCTCATCACTGAACAAAATTTTGCGATGAAAATCAGCATCGAGATCAATCTCATTTTCGGCCCATACACCAAAATCACGACGCATTGCATGGTCTCGCGGCCTTAATTCTTGCACAAGCCTGATCTTGTAAGGTCGCAAGCCAAGATCTTTGCGCAAAATCTTCCATAAAGTTGATGGACAAAGCTCCAATTGCTGTGCACGGTGGCGAATCGATTCATTCGGGTCCTCTTCAACATTTTGCTCTACAGCGGCAATTGTTTCTTCGGTGCGCACTGTTCGACGTCTCTGCGGATGCGTATTATCACATAGAGTAAACGTAGTGCGAAAACGACCCATGGTTAACCGAATTAATTGCTCTGATGGACGATTATGTCGTTCATAAAATGGACGGAGCTTGCGGTAAACTTCGCGAACTGAACCATTATTTTCGAAATAAATTTGCACGATTTGCAAGCGTTGTTCTTTTGTCAACCTGTTCATGATGAAATGGCAAACCAAACTGAACATAAATGACATTAGAATTGCCAGATTTGACCATAAAATGCCAGTTTTATCTCTATTCGAAAAAAAAACCTCTAAAAAAAAACACCCAGTAGTAGATAATGGGACCTCAGCGGTTGAAAAACATATTCACACAATATCGTAAAAATGATGTGAAGAGCCGTTACATATCATTCGGGTTATTGAATTGAAATAAGGTTATTGAGTTTAGGGTTATTGAATTATTGTTTTGCTATTGTGCAATTATTGAATTTAGGGTTATTGAATTATTGTTTTGTTATTGTGCAATAAGCAGCCTGTTGTTGTTAGTGTTTTTAATTATGATATGTGTTAACTAGGTTTTTGTGTAGTAAGCAGGGTGTTGATAGTGTTGTGTGTGTCCTTAGTCGCTATGTGCTAACTCCCCCCATCTTAAGCATCAGCTTCTCGCTGATTAGGTCCTCTAGGATGAATTTTTGAAACTGTTGGAAGTTCGACAATTTGTGGGATCTAAATTGCTTTATTACGAGACATACATTTGGAGTAAAAATAAAGAACAAGGAATAGTGCTAAACCGAAGAAAATGGAAAAGCAACTAGAACTAATAGAGACTATGCTTTTAACGGAATATTATTCGAGTTTTTTTAATGAAGCTCATGAAGGTAATCTAGGTTTAATTTTACCTCATTTTCAGTGAGATTGGTTTGGAAGATTTGGGGTAAGACTGGAGAAGATGTGGTTTGCCAATTAGTGTAACTAACATTGTTTACGGAAGTGGTTTTGTTGAAGAAATTTACTACAAATGTGCCATTCAGGCTCTGAGAGTTATTACCGTGTGGTAAATTACCTTTAAAGTTGGAAAGAAAAATAGTCCCGTCTGAAATTAATTCGACTATAGGTTTGGTTTGAACCTGGTAGTCACACACTGCTCTTTCACCTGATAGAAGTTGTGTGAGGCAGTGGGTTTTTCCTAATTTCTGGAGCTGATTCTCATTGCAAATTGTTACATTGTCTATTACCGTGCACCTGTCAAGTAAACCATATTTTCAGTTTGCGATATAAAAAGCTTCGTAAATTGAAGATAAATTCTTCTATTGTTTTTTACTGTTGAGCTAATGAAAATGTTGTTAAACAAAGTATCCTCTGTTTGGGTTAGTGAGATTACATAGAGGAGAAGCGAGTCTACTATTGACATTTTTGAAAGGAAGTGTTCCTGTTTGCGTTATAATATTCGCAATGTCTGCTTTGTTTAATAACTGGGAGTGAACAATCCCTTTTTTTTTGCTAATTGAGTTGCCATTACTATTTGGGAAATTTCTTCTGTAATTAACCCCAACTTATTGAATAAAGTTTGTTCGTATTATTTATGTCGAATTGGTCTTTTATTCTATTAAAACCGTCTAGTATTTTGTTTGTTGTTTTTATTAAGTATTTGTTTACCGTATATTGTTTATTACTGTTTTCCGTCAATTCGTCTGCTTTTGTTAAGATGTTATCTCAGTCAGTAGCGTCGATGTTCCCTCCAATCCATTTCCAAGCAGATCCAATCCAATTTATTGATCTCTTGTTTTTACTGGGACTTATCGGCCGTAGTTGGTCTAACAAATTTTCTATTGTCGAGAGTTGATGTTCCAGTTGTGGGGCTAGTGCTCCAGTCCTGTTTATTTCATAACGGATTATTGGTTTAATGCCGTTCACTAATTGATCAAATTCCTTTAGATCAATTGTATGTATTATTTTGTAGTGTCCTTTGCTAATTTTTTCCAATACCCTGCTTTATTGTTATCAGTGGGCTGTTATATTCGTACGTGTCAATCGTTGCATTTATTAGATGCGGTATCAGTCTAGAAAATGAAACGGTTAATTTTTTAAGTGTGATTTCTGTATTTGCCTATTATTAGTTGTAATTGTAACCTTATTGTCCTTAGCTATAGTTTCTTTATTAAAAATAGGTTTATTTTTTCCTTTAATTTGTTTGTGTTTTGTTGACAACTTCTCCAGGGGTGTAAGTTTACGCAGTTCTTCTTTCTTTATTGTGCCAGTTTAGCGTTTTATTCTGGTTTCTGGCGATTTCATTGCGTAAATCCGTGTTAACAATATGTTTGAAATCCGTTAGGTTTTGATAATTTATTCTCGCGGTTCCACCGAAAAATATATCGGCTGGTTTCTTTTTTGTGACTGAGTGTATCGTCTTATTATACCTATCTACTGCAATGTTTGTGATCTCTTTCAAAGAGTAATTGGGGTATTCAACTTGGAGGCACCTTATCATTTCTATTATAGTGGAATGAACGCGTTCTATTGCGCCATTAACTTCAATCTTTCGTGGAGGTGTCAAAAAAATTTAGATTCCTAAGTTCTCTAAATAGTTTAATGTAATTGGACTTACAAATCTACCCTCGTTGTCCATTACCAGTAACTTCGGGACGGAGAAGAAATGAAGAAGTTTGATCAGTTTATCTCTGATGTGTTCTGATCTGATCTGTTTTTTATTCGAAAAAATTTTGTGAATTTGGTGAATTTATCTATACAAGTTATAAATTTCTCACCAGAAATTTCAATAATATCGATATGCAAAATTTCCGTGGGATATGATGGGATAGGTGTCGCTTGAAGTTTTGCTTTTGGTGGGTGCCTGTCGTACTTACTACAATTACAGACCTCGCACGATTTGGTGTAGTCTTTAATTAGTCTGGCCATTCGAGGGAAATAGTATTTTTCCATTATTTGCTCTTGGTTTTCTTTGTTGTTCCTATGAGCTCTTTTATGCTCCTCTTTTATTATTTGAAACTTATTTTCTTCGTTTGGTATATCGGTGACTACTCTCTGGGTGATTCTTATTCGAAATTTGGAAAAATTTGCCTTAAATACTTCCTGTAACAAAACATATTTTTGAGGGATTTTTACGCCATTCACTAAATTCGGATTAAGGGTATCTTTCAAAATATGGGATAGGTTCTCTTGATTGAAACTTTCACGACTGATGAGATGTTTTTTATAGTTTGGGTGAGGTTATTCGTGAGCGGTTAGTTCCTTTCCTTCTGATAGTATGTATTATTTGATTCTTGAATACATTGAGAGGAGCTTCGCAATGAGGGATTAAGTCGGTGTTATTTTCCTCAGCACTATGCAGTGAAATATCGCTTGATGAAGTTAGCATGTTAATTTCTGTTGGTAATCGAGAGAGCGCGTCGGCAACCTTGTTGGTTTTTCCTGGTTTTTAAATGAGTTGATAGTTTCCTCTATACGAGCTTTCCACCTTTTACGTTTAGCATTATTGTTTTTGTTGCTTAAGGCAAAAGTTAGAGGTTGATGGTCTGTTAGTATTTTAATTTATTTTGCACTATACAAATAAGTTCTGAGCTTATCAAGTGACCATATAATGGCAAGCATTTCTCTCTCTATTGTTGAGTAATTTTCTTCAGTTTTGTTAAGTGCCCTTGATATGTATGTTATAGGGCGGTCTTTGCCAATTTCGCCCTATGAAAGGACTGCGCTAATAGCTGTATTGGAAGCATCAGTCGTTATTACAAAAGTTTTTTTAAAATCGGGAAATATTAAAATTTCCGAAGATTAAAAGATTTTAAGCCTTCGTTGCTAAGGAACGAAGTTCGATTGACTTGCTTTAATTTGAGCATTAACACCCCTCGTTAGATTAGTTAGTGGTTTTGCTACTGCTGCAAAATCTCTAATAAATCGTCTGTAGTCCGATGCAAGCCCTAAAAAGCTTTTTAACTGCTTTAGGTTACTTGGTGGAGGAATCCTTTGTATTGCAGATATTTTTTCATGGTCAGGCAAAATTTAATTTTGCATGACGACATGTCCTAGAAATTTCACCTGTGTTTTGAGGAACTTGGATTTTACCATATTAAGTCTTAAGTTGGCTTTTTGTAAAAGCGAAAATACATCGTCTAGATTTTTCAGGTGTTCTTTAGTTTTTCCAGTTATTATAATATCGTCGATATTATAATAACAATATTTCCCTATTAACGGCTTCAAAACATCATTGATCATTATTTGAAATATTGAAGGGGCGTTCTTGAGCCCAAATGGAAGTCTTGTGAATTTACCGTTAGCTGTTGAAAATGCTGTTTTTTTTATATCCGTTTCTTTCATTTTTATTTGGTGGAATCCAGACGTTAGATCCAAAGTTGTAAAACATTTGCTCTCTCCTAAGCTCGCTAACGTATTATTTATATGGGGTAAGCATCGGATACTGTTACTGAATTAAGGCGTTTGAAATCAATTACTACTCTATATTTCCTCTCTCCAGAAGGGCTGGTCTTCTTTGGGACTATCCACAAGGGAGAATTGCAGGGGCTCTTAGAGGGCCTGATTATGCCATTTTCGAGGAGCTCTGCTATTTGTTTTTCAACTTTGCCTCTAAGATTCGTAGGGTAGGGGTACGACTTAGTATATACCGGCTCATCTGTTGTCGTTTTAATTTCTGCGCGAACGTTCGTATCGATCGTACCGCTGTCTAAAATACTTAACTTATTTCCTATTACTTGATTTTAAAATAAAAGAATAATTATAGCCTAAGCAACTCTTCGGGTTATTGAATTGAAATAAGGTTATTGAATTTAGGGTTATTGAATTTAGGGTTATTGAATTATTGTTTTGTTATTGTACAATTATTGAATTTAGGTTATTGAATTATTGTTTTGTTATTGTGCAATAAACAGCCTGTTGTTGTACACAATATTGTTTCAAGAATTTCTTTCTTTTAAAATTTTTAAAATGTCCGTTGTTGCTTCGGCTGGCTTTTAAACAGCTTCTACAAGCCTAGTAAAAGCAGCAACCTGTTGCTTTTGGAGCTAAACTTGCTCCCTAAACAAATCCAAATGTTCCCTATTGTTGCGTTTGCTTTTGTTGGGACGTATTCTCACATTGGATGATGTTTGCTCAGGTTGCGGTATGGTATCAATTGGCTCATATGAGAGAAGTGGCGAAATTGACTCAATTTCAATGGCTAATGGTGCTTCAGGCACAAGTGCTGATGTAATGAATTGTGATGGCTCTGGAGGTGTTTGCAATGTACCTGAACTCGATGAAGAGTTCAGTCCATAGCATACTCCTGTTGGTAGAGCGGCTCATCTAAGATTAAGGAGCCTGTCAACTGCCTGCTCAATATCATTGAGACCACTTGCCGTAAATGGGCCTCCACCAGTAATGAAAATGAGGCTGCCCTTGTTTGTCTGCAATTATTTCTTAGTCCGGCCTCTTAAATCCGTCCAAATCTAAAATTAAAGTAGTTCTTTATTCACAATATAATCATGCAACTAAAGAGCCAAATAGACCTTCATGCGTGCATGATCAATAAAATGACGACGCCATCATGATTTCGACACACACCATTCATGCACGCATGATGGATATCATTTTTGGTTGAACTTTTAACGTGTTGACATTATGACGTCAGAAGGATATGCGGCAATTAAAATTGCATTTAATATTAAAAAAAAAATTATGAAATGAGTTTAATTTAAGCTCAAAAAATCTTTAAAAATGTATTTTAAAAAACAAAGTTCATGCAAAAGTTTAATTATTTCATCTAATTATCTTTGGTGCATAATATTTCCAATTTCTTTGTCACTCATTGTCACCTTCTTCGTCAAAAAATCATGTAAACTGAGCTAAGTTCAGCACACACTATCATGCATGCATGATCAATCAAAAAAATATCAAAATATTTTAATATTGCTCATGCGCATGACCAATCAGTCAATCAGCCACCTACACGGTCAGTTTGCATGAGCAATCACTTGATTCATCATGCACGCATGAACGTCTATTTCGCCCCTAAGCAATCGACTTGGCGTTCTATATACAGCCGTGGACAACTAATAAGAAATAGTTTGTCCTCTTGGCTTTAACTACATACAGTATGTCAAGAAAGGGTTTTGACAAAGCAAAAATTTTATGTTTTATGCATTTCTGCGCTGAAAAAAGGTACATACCTTATTATTGTTTTTTCTAAGATTTTCAGTTTATTTAATTTATTTGATGTATTTTCTTACTAGTATTAGCAATTACTGAGCACATTATCAATAAAAACGCAAATCGCAACATTTAAAAACAAAAGATAAAAAAAATTGTCTGTCAAGAAAGTGTTTTTACATTTTCTTTTTGCGCTGCGCAATTCATTTACCGTTATCGGCTTGCACTTTTTCTATGAATTGTTCACATTTATGTCACAAGCCGATCTAAACTGATATTTTGGTTAGTCTTTCCTCATAAATCACAGCACTTAATACGTAATTATTGCACATTTAAAATTCCTGGCAGTAGGACTTCATTTGATGTGATTCAATTAGTCTATTATAATCACTGCCTAGGAAAAAGTGTTAGAGACTTGTCTGAAATGTTTTTCTTAACCAGACAAACAATATACAATATTTTAAATCGCGCAAAAAACGAAGATAGACTGGAGCCAAAACCTACGAGCGGCCGCCCACGCAAAATATTAGAGAGAGCGTAACGTATTTTACTTAGGAAAGTGTCTGAAAACCCTTTGATTTCGACGAGGACCCTTGCTAGTTAGCTTAAGGAAGAATGTGGTGTTGCGGTTTCCCATGAAACGATAAGACAGGTCATAAAAAAGAACAACTACACATCAAGAGTTGCACGAAAGAAGCCAATGCTTTCAAAACAACATATTGAAAAGCGGTTGTCTTTCGCTTATGCTCACATTGACTGTGCTGATGAAACAAAAATTATGTTGTACTACAATGATGGGCCCAACAGTGTTTGGCGAAAGCCGTTAAAAGCACTGGAAAATCGCAACATTATTCCAACAGTTAAGTATGGCAATCTTTCGTTCATGGTGTTTGGATGCATATCCAGCTAAAGAGTTGGAGATTTGGTTTTTGTAAAGAACACAATGGATGCATAACAATATTTAAATATTTTGCAGTGCAATTTGAAAAATAGTCCTAAAAATTTGGGTTTTATAGTGCAGAGAAACCAACATTCAAATTTTACCAAGACAATGACCCAAAACATAAGGCGCATATGGTGAGGATGTGGCTTCTCTTCAACTACCGCAAAGTTTTCGATACGCCAGCTCAGAGTCCAGACTTGAACCCGATCGAAAAGTTGTTGGTCCATTTGAAAAAAAAAAGGAGCCAAAGGGTCGAGCAGAGCTTAAATCTGTAATATTAGAAGAATGGAACAATATACCTAGTGATTACGACATCCAGAATCTGATTTCTTCCATGAAATGAAGACTACAAGCCGTGATAAGTGCCAAAGGAGGTCATAGGAAGTATTAAATAACCAAGTGTTAATTTTATTTTACTTTTATTATTTAATTTTCTTTTGTAAAACACTTTCTTTACATGGTCATTTTTGACATTATTTCTTTTTTCTTTGTATTTTTTTTTTTTTGTTTTATACTGAAAATGTACTAATTTTGTTTCGATCTGATAGCCAATAAGGTAAATAATAAAAATGAATTCAAAAATTTATGCAAAACAATGAATTGTAATAATTACTATAAATTGCTATATGATATAAGTATGTAACATAGTTGTGAGTATCTATAATACAGCCCTAAGCTGCAACCCTAATGTCATTTTCATTTCCTTTTTGTTTTTGTTATATTGTCTCTTTTTCTTTGCGTAGTTGGTTTTTTGAAATATTTTAACGGAAAAACTATTCATTCGATTTTTTTGCAAGCAGAAAAGTATTTAAAAAATATAACACTTATTTCAATTCAGAAGTGGGATTACTATTAAAATGAGTAAAGTGTTAAAAAAAGACATGTTCGATGCCTTGATTGCTGCAGGTGTTGCAGTGGAGGAGAGTGCCACCGTTGCGACTTTACCAACGATGTTTGAAGAACTGATGAATGGAGGAAGCCATGGCCAAAATGAAGGTACTGGCGAAGATGATGCCGGTGATAATGACGCCACTAATGATGAGACCGCTTTGAATAATACCGCTGTTGATGATGCTGCCGATGATGACGCTGTTGGAAAAGCGATGTGCCAAATTGATCGTGAGTTGTTGCTGGCCAGGAAGAAACGAGAATTGCCAAAACTGATGGAGGAGTTAAGAGTGAGTGAAGTACAGGCGGATAATCACCTCAAATTTGATTTCCAAGCATTTGAGGCTATGGTGCACCCATTTAGTGGTGGCGATGCATATGATGTGAATAAGTGGTTCCAAGATGTCGAAGACGCGTTCGAAATTTTTCGTTGCAGCGAGCACGACAAATTCATCGCCGTACGACGCTTACTTTGCGGCACAGCCAAGATTTTCCTACGTACAATCGTGGTAAACACCTACCAAGGCTTGAGACAACTAGTGACTGCTGAATTTGGTAGCGTGCACACGCTTAGTGATGTACTTGGACAACTTAAGGCACGCAGCTTGAAGCCCGGTGAGTCAGTGAAGCGCTATGTTATCGAGATGCAGGAAATTGCATCTAACGCCGCGGTTCCCGAAGGCGAATAACTTGAACACATCTTGGATGGTCTAAATGATAGATCATCAAACATATCAATTTTAAATGGTGGACTTTTTCTTCAGGACCTAGAATCTCTTCTAAGCCGATACGAAAAGAAAACGGCTCAAACGAATATTTCACCGAGAACTGCTGTTGGTGTCGCTGCATTTGTGACCAGATAAAAAAATGATGCTGCTGATTTGTCTACCGTTCGCTGTTTCAATTACTCACAGTTTGGTCATTTCCAGAGCAAGTGCACTAAGCCGAAGCGCCCACCAAATGCGTGCTTCAAGTGCCATACAGTCGAACATTTCTACCAGGACTGCCCGAAGAAACCACCCGTAGTCCCTGTAATGGCTACTGAGGGAACTTATGGAGATCCTGAAGTCACCAATAGTTTAGGTGCATTCCAACAGGTAAGTGTTGCCTTCTTTAATAGAAATAAGTGCACTGAAGCTAAAACGTGTTTTTCTCTTCTTGACTCGGGAAGTAGTAGTAGTTTTATAACGAAGTCACTGTTGCCCTTTTCATGTAATCAGAAACTACCAACACTGTTTCGTGGAATGGGAAATTCAAAATTAAGTACGTACGGAAAAATAAAGTGTTAAATAACCTTACGACATAAAACAATAATTCATGATTTCATTATTCCCCCAGATGCATTGTGTGGAGTTTGGAGGCTCGGTACATCAATTTTATTTTCTTTTATAGGTCCTACCAACAGAAACTATTTGAACCGGCGCTTAAGAACGCCACGGTTCACTGATTATCCCGGCACACTTCATTGTAGCTAGGGATATTTTTCATTTGGCAAAATTACTGCCAAGACTTTTATATCAGCTAATAAGAAACCAGTTATTAAGCTTATGAGTATCTATCCAATACTCTGAATTTTTTATTTTCAGATTCAACTTATTTATACTTATTCTAATTACTAATACATTCTTAAAAATTAGGGCTAAAATTTTCAGTTACACAAAAATATGCCTGTATTTGTGACTTGTGGGATTTTATTATATCCCACGAAAAAAATCTAATTGCTTAAATTCGATTTGGACAAGAAAATGCCACGTAAGCAAATTCTTGTACTTCCATGGCTTTGCCAACGGGAATTTGAGTGCAGAGAATAATAAAAAAAAGAATAAACAAAAGTCTGGCTGCGTTATATCAGCAGCAAATTTGTTTAGTAACCTTGAAATTGAAATGTGATAAGTTTTTGTGCATTAAGCTATTTTATTTTATTGTTGCTATAGGTCAGTGTGTGCTAAAAAGAATTGTGGTCGGATTTTATGCTTGTTGGATATTTTAGTTTTAATTTCAGGCGCTGTATTTGTGAGCAGCGTGAAAATATGAGTTTGGTTAATTTGCATTTGGAGATGCACAGGGGTGGAATATGCAATATGCCAGGATATTGCAAAGGGGCGGAATGTGTCATGTATAAAATCATCACAATTAGTACAATTTGCAGGTTTTTACAGGATTTTACCCAAAAAGCGTTCCTGTACACGAAAAACCTGTAAGTGAGAACGGAAATGAGAGAGTAATTTCTGTTCTCTTTTTGAAAGAAATTACAGGTTTTTACCCGAAGAATTTTTGCGTGTAAACTCATTAAAAGTGTCAAACTGTTAGCATTGTTTTGATTTAATTTTAAATTGAATACATAAAATAAAAACAATGGATTTATATAAAAAAATGGAAAATTGTGAAGAAAATCTTGCACGTAATTTTGGTGGTTTGTTTTTTTATTTGGTTTATTTTTATTGAAATATTCACCCTTATCACCGTAGTCGTTTTTTTTTTCGACGACTGTCGTTTTTTTTTGGTATCATTGTAATTTTGCGACACGACAAAATTTGTAAGACTCGCGACTACTACAATTTCAATGAAAGTTTTTACAATTTGATGTCTACAGATGTTTGACAATTATGAAATGTCTCAAAATTTGTTTTTATTTTGATGTTGTGTTTATAAATTTAGCTAAAATTGTGTACCTTCTTTCGTTTTGTACGTTGACGAGTTTTCGGGTGTAGTCGTTCGCGTGTGTCTTAGCGTTAGAGCCTTTTCACATGCTTTTTTCAAAGCGGTGAATCGTAATCAGTACATAATTCAATTTGATATAGACCTGGCATTATAAATCATTGAGTTTTAGCCAATTTAGTTTTAGTTAGTTTATAGTCAAAAAAAAAAAATAAAATTGTGTACAAATTCAAAATATTCATGAAATAACGAGACATCGGTGTGCCAGCGGTAGTCAACAATAATTTTTTAATCGTTACGGATCTCTAGTAAGTTCTTGCAAGCACTAATTTTCCTCATCACAACAAAATTGTGATTTTTGTTCCAGCGGTCGGTGAAGAACCTACCGACAACTCTTTTGCAACCCATACAATAGAAACCAATAAATTATTCGGTAGGGAAAGCAGTAAACGTAATCCATCAATTCAGCAATCACATAGAAATATATTAAAATCGCAAACATTCTCGGATATAACATCAAATTTTAGTTCCATATCATTAGGGCGAAACACATAAAAAGCATGCATGCATCGATGCCTGCGTCGTATGCTTTTCAACACACATAGAAAGCATTGAAGTTTAAAAAAAATTGATATCTGTCAAAATACTTACCTGAAGCATTAGCTGCTGCAGCCCATGATTTTTCCCTTTTTATTTTATTTTTATAGCCCCAGTCTTTTTTATTGAATATTTGTATATTTCATTTATTCAAACATTCACATTTTTAAAAATTGAAACAAATAATTAAAATCAAAACAAAATCACATGTCAAAAAAATCTGTCAATGCCTCGATGCTTACAAAAAGTTGAAAATTTGCCAACTTCAGGCATGCTTATTGAAGCATGCATGCATGCTCACTTTTTATGTGCGTTACTTCATAAGCACACGTGTACTTAAATGATGTGTCAAATGCTTTGATGCATGCATGCTTTTCATGTGTTTCGCCCTATTGCAATTCCTTGCATCAAATGCCGTATTTGAAGTTTCTTCTATAAAATCGGAATGTTTCAATATACAGTACCAGAAGAAAAATCAAAAATTATTGCCACCACTTCTAGTTTTGCTGCACGCGCTTCAGAAGATGATGATGCGACAGTGTCAAGTTCAATATTTAACAGTCTCAAAAAGAAACTTTCACGAAATCCAGCTGATTTCGAATTTATTGCGCCACTTTCTGTTAGTCCTTTGTCATTGGAGCGCATTGATAATTTAAAAATCAACACCAAGGGTAAACTTAATGAAGCAATTTCTTCTAAGAATGTGACTACAGGACGTGGTGGCGATAGTTCAAAGAGTCGACATAGTTAGCAAAAACTTACGCCACTACACGATGCGCCGCAAATTTTTATCGTCTGTTAGATGATTTTAATCGCAGGTTTTCACAAGCTATAGAAGTAAATGAACAACTAAAATCAACGCTTGATAAATCGCAACAAATATGAACAGAGCGCATCAATCAACAGAATAGTAAGAACGATAGTAAACACAAAGTCGATGAATACCCAATTGATTTTGAAACGGCTTCTAGTAAATTAGCTAAAATCAAGTAAAGGGCTGTAGATATGGAAAAAAGTTTGCAGCAGCATAAAACGGAACTATTCCATATAACGAACGAAGTGAAGTTACTGTCAAATTCATCACAAACACCAACTAGGAGTGCCACCGAGAAAAATAACGCTTCTAATTTAAATTTGAATATTGAATCTGCTGAAAACTCTAGTTCTTATTTAAAGCGTAAAAAAGTTCTGTGGTAAGTACATCTCAGTTGCTTGAAGAGCCAGGCTTAAGCTCCTCACAATCTGGAGACAGCCTAGACAAGCGCTTACACGATATTGAACAATCGATGTTGAATCTTAAACAAAGCATACTACAAGGGCTTTGGATGCTAATCAACGTAGTGCAGTAAATTAAACTAGTTTTTAAAATTTTGCTAAACTAAATTGTATTTATATGCAAAGTTAAGCCACAAATAAAATGTTTCCTCAAAAGATTAAAGTGTAGTTTCCTTTATCCATTTTTGTTGCTCTTATTGATTTTATATATTTTACTTAAATAGCACCTCCAATTTTTTCAGAATCGCATTGTGCGAATTCTGAGCCAGAATCTAAAATATAAAATCAGGGAACATTCGAAAAGTTGTTGTTTTTGTTCAAAAATTTAAAAAAAAAACACTCAGTAAAATTTCAAATAAATTCAAAATTGTCGTCGTCTATAAATTTTACAACGACAAAAAATGTCGTTTTGAGATGTCAATTTTTTATACGATGATTCGAAATTTGTAATAAACTGTCGTTATTTGTAATAGATTGTCGTTTTTGCGACTGTCGATTTTATAAAACGACTCGCATGATACCAATTTTGTCGTATTGTTTTTTTTCTGTCGTATACGACTACGATGATAAGGATGATTAATATTTTCAACAGATTAGCGACCCAAGTATGGAAGATTCTGAAATTGCAGTACTAGAAGTAAGTGTGCATGCATATATTTGCTGACATCAAAAAGATAAAAAATATATTTCGTGCCACTGATGCATGTTCTTCCGATAGTACAGCAGGAAACTCTTCAGGCAATGCTGCAATTTTCAAGGCTGTCCATTTTTGTTATTTAATTTTAATATTGTACTAAATATTTTTATTTTTACCTTTAAAAAAAATTGTTGACGTTTAGTTTCGTTTCTTTACGTTTATTTCTTGGGTAAAAAAAAAATGGTTTTTTGCGTTCCCGTACTTTTTACATTTTTCTCTTTCATAGAGCGCAATTTTCTTATTCTCTCGTGTTTGACAGTTTTACAGGATTTTACACAAAAAGTTCAGGAACGAAGCTATTAATAGGAAGATATGAAACTTAATATTCATTTATGCCAATTTGATATAAAATATAAAAAAAAGATATTTGATTGAAATTCGAAAAAAAATGATATACAATTTTGTTTTGCCAGAAAAAGCAAACAGTGCACTTGTGTCTTTGAATTTATTAAAAAATCCAAATAGAATAGAATCGACTGAGCCAACCAAGGTAAAGGGCCAAATAGACGTTCATGCGTGCATGATGAATCAAGTGAATACTCATGCAAACTGACCGTGTAGGTGTCTGATTGACTGATTGGTCATGCGCATGAGCAATATTAAAATATTTTGATATTTTTTTGATTGATCATGCATGCATGATAGTGTGTGCTGAACTTAGCTCAGTTTACATGATTTTTTGACGAAGAAGGTGACAACAAGTGCGGAAAAGAAATTAGAAATATTATGCACTAAAGATAATTAGATGAAATAATTAAACTTTTGTATGAACTTTGTTTTTCAAAATACATTTTTAAAGATTTTTTATATGAAATATACTTTTTTTTAATATAAAATGCAATTTTAATTGCCGCACATGCTTCTGACTTCATAATGTCAACACGTTAAAATTTCAACCAAAAATGATATCCATCATGCGTGCATGAATGGTGTGTGTCGAAATCGTGATGGCGTCGTCATTTTATTGATCATGCACGCATGAAAATCTATTTGGCCCTAAATTCCTAATATTTGCAAAGTAAAAGAAACGGAAAAGGCAAGTGGGTGTTGTAAAGCATCAACTGAAGACATTTGGCATTTGTTGGATATATCTGAATTAGAATTAATTAGTTTAACTAATGAAGAGGATATGATTGATTTTGTTGATTTGGGATTGTTGATGTGCGCAATCACCACCGAGAGTAAGAATGATGTAATTATTTTAGATGAGAATTTGACTGCAAGTAAAAAAGAAAAGCTAAGTGCTACCATTTCAAAATATTTAGATTCTAACGTGCAGTCTAAACCTACGAATTATGCAATGCAAATAAGATTGACTAATGATGTACCAATGTATTGCACGCCAAGGCGTTTATCGTATTTCGAAAAAATAGAAGTCCAAAAAATAATAGATCAACTTTTGGGAAAGGGTATTGTTCGCTCAAGTTATTCAACTTATGCTTCGGCTATTGTGTTAGTCAAAAAGAAAATTGGTGAAATTCGGATGTGCATCGATTATCGTGCAATAAACAAAATTACTATTCGTGATATCTTTCCTTGGCCCTTGATTGAGGATTGTCTGGAGTGTTTTAGTAGAAAAAAATATTTTACGTCTGGATTTGAAAGATGGTTTTCATCATATTAGGATGCATGAAGACTCAGATAAATTTACGGCTTTCGTAACACCGTTTGGCCATTATGAATACACTCGTATGCCCTTTGACCTTAAAAATGCACCTGCTGTTTTCCAAAGGTACACACCAAAAATTGAAACCGTTGATTGAAAAAGGCATGATAGTGATTTACTTAGATGATATATGTATTGCAACGGAAGAATTAAGTTCTCACTATAGAATTTTAACAGAGGTCTTACAACTTTTAAAAGAATCTGGTCTTGAGTTAAATCTAAATAAATGCAGGTTTGCCTTCCATGAGCTCGACTATTTAGGGTACCGTATAAACCATGAGGGTATTAGGCCAAGCAATAATCATGTAGAGCGATTCGTCACTATCCGATGCCGAAAAACACTGAAGACGTCCAAAGATGTTATGGGCTATTTTCATATTTTCGACGTTTTGTGCCAAATTTTGCAAGTATTGCCAAATCACTTACGGAGGAATGCTCTAAAGCTTTTAAATTTTTAAAAGATAGTTTGACTTCATTGCCAGTTTTGTCCATTTATGACCCGCAGAAAGAAACAGAGCTACATTGCGATGTCAGCTCCTATGGCTTTGGCGCAGCACTTATGCAAAAACAAAGTGATGGCAAATTCCATCCAGTTGCTTATTTTTCCAGAAAAAAGACGCCTAACGAATCTAAACTAATAAGTTTTGAGTTAGAAACTTTAGCCATACATTTATTGACCGATTACCATTCACGGTAGTGACTGATTGTGAGGCATTGTCACAAACACTAAAGAAAAAAGATGTGAATAAACGTATCGCTAGGTGGGCTTTAGCATTAGAGTGCTATAATTATAAAGTAGAGCATCGTAGAGGTAACTGTATGTCGCATGTAGACGCGTTAAGTCGTATCGAAATGGTAGGTGGCATAGAAACGGGAAATTCAGAATTAGATGCGTATATTCAGATTTCACAGGCTCGAGATACGTGCATACAGAAAATAAGAAGTGGATTAGAAACCAGTGATGTACCTGGCTATGTCTTAGAAAATAGTTTAGTTTTTCGAATTGGATCCCAAAAACAACGTCAGCTGTATGTGCCCAGGGAGTTAGAAGAAAATATCATGAGATTTACACACGATAAATGTGGTCACTTGGGGGTAAATATGTGTATGAATCAAATACAGAAGCACTACTGGTTTGAGAACATGCAAGAGAAACTTAATTTGTTCATAATAAATTGCTTAAAATGTATGTATTATTCGGCGCCATTGCGGAAAAACGAAAGGAATTTGTACAACATTCTAAAGATATCGGAGGAGGTGCTGCTTGTAGAAGTCCACGTAAGTGGGTAAAGTTCCTGATCGCCACTCACTTGGGAGTGGCCAGGGATGATTCTTTTGCAAGCAGCTCACAAACTTCCGGCCTTTTGGCCAAGTATCCTCTGGAGATCCCTTGGACACCCATCCGGGGGTGAGCTAGTTGTGAGAAGGCGAGTCTCTCCTGGACTTAAAACTTGGAATGTGTGCGTAGGGTTTGGGTCCCACCACACATTATCATCATTTCCATTGAAAACCAAAACAGCCTCGGATAATAGCCCCCACTACGATGACGACCACCGCAAATGAAAAACGGACAATGACTTACGGATATGCACCTGGACCCTCAATAGTGAAGGTGCAACTATCCAACTGGCGGAAGCCCTCGTAAAAATAAAGGCTGACATCACCGCCATCCATGAGATGCGATGGAAAGGACAAGGCTGCTCTAAGCGGACGAACTGTGATATCTACTACAGCGGCCATGCGGAGAGGCGCGAATTTGGATGCGGATTCGTTGTATGTCGAAAATTACGCCACCTAGTTTCCCGGTTCACGCCAATAAACGAAAGGTTGGCTACGATCCGTATCAAGGCAAAATTCTTCAACATAAGCCTAATTTGCGCGCACGCCCCGACGGAGGAAAAGGACGATGCCACCAAGGATGATTTCTACGCGAGCCTAGAGGACGTGTATGACCGTTGTCCGAGCCACGATGTACAAATTGTCCTCGGCAATTTTAACGTGAAGGTCGGAAGAGAAGACATCTTTGGCGCTACAGTCGGTCAGTTCAGTCTCCACGAGACCACTTCAAACAACGGTCTGAGACTGATCGACTTTGCCGCGGCGCGAAATATGGTAGTTAGTAGCACCAGATTTCAACACCTCGACATTCACAAGGCCACCTGGCTATCCCCAATCGAAAAACCAAATTGATCATGTTGTGATCGACGGAAGGCACGCTTCAAGCGTTCTGGATGTGCGTACATTTCGGGGGGTGAACACTGACTCCGACCACTATCTTGTTGCAGCTAAGATCCGCATGCGGCTATGCAATGCGAAGAATGTACGCACGGGCATGCAACGAAAGCTGGACGTTGCCAAGCTGCAATCACAACGGACTGCCGAGGCCAACCAACCTCTGGAACCGACGACGCCGGTGGACTTTGGGCACACATCTCCCACTCCATGCGCGCTGCTACCGAGGAAGTCATTGGTTTCCGACGCCCACAACCTCGAAACCAATGGTATGACCAGGAGTGTCGCGATGCGACTGCTGCAAAAAACGCTGCAGTCAGACGCAATGCTAGCCGTGCGAGAAAACTACCGCGAAAAGAGGAAGGAAGAGAGGCGCATTTTCAGACGTAAAAAAAGGGAGCAGGAAAAGCGTGAGCGTGAGGAACTTGAGGTGTACCAGGGCAAGAAGGATGCACGAAAATTCTATCAGCAAGTTACGCATCTAACTCAAGGTTTCAAGGCCGGAGCATCCACTTGTAGAGACGAAAATGGAAATCTGGTTACAGATACACAGAGTGTACTGAGGTTATGGAGGCAGCATTTCTCCAACTTGCTTACGGGCGATGATTCCACCAATTTCGCCCAGAGAGAATACATTACAATACCACTAATCGATGATAACGCAGTAGAAGTACCATCACCTAGCCATGAAGAAGTTCGAGCTGCTATCCAGCGACTCAAAAACAACAAAGCAGCGGGTGCTGACGGCCTGCCAGCTGAGTTTTTTAAAGCTGGTGACGATGAATTGATAAGGTGCATGCATCAACTCATCAGCAAAATATGGCTAGCGGAAAGCGTGCTTTGTCCTGTAATAAAGAAAGGAGACCCGAAAATCTGCGCCAACTACAGGGGTATCAGTCTTATTTCCACCGCATATAAGATCCTCTCGAGCGTATTGTGTGAATGATTGAAGCCGCATACAGAAACACTGATCGGATCCTATCAGTGTGGCTTTAGACCTGGTAAGTCCACCATAGACCAGATTTTTACACTACGCCAAATCCTGGAGAAAACCCATGAATATCAAATCGACACTCACCATCTCTTCGTCGATTATAAAGCTGCGTTCGATAGCCCAGTGCGGGATTGCCTATACGCAACAATGTCTGAGTTCGGTATACCTGCAAAGCTGATAAGGCTCTGCAGGATGACGAGCAATACGTGTAGCTCCGTCAAGGTAGGGAATGACCTCTCCGCAACTTTTAATACCGAGCGAGGTTTCAGACAAGGCGACCCGCTCTCGTGCGATCTCTTCAATTTCATTATGGAGGGGATCGTACGAAAAGCCGGTGTGCATCATAATGGCACCATTTTCTTCAAAGGTGTTCAGCTCCTTGCGTACGCTGATGATATTGATATTAACGGTCGGAATAAGAGAGATGTTACTGCTGCTTTCACTGCTATTGAAAAGGAATCAGCCAAAGTGGGTTTGACGGTAAACGAGGGCAAGACGAAATACATGATGTCTACTAACAACAACAAGAGAGTGCGGGATCCAGACTCTCATGTTACAGCGGGCAACTGTAAATTAAAAGTTGCCAAGGAATTCACTTACCTTGGCACTGCCGTAACCAGCAACAATGATGTCAGTCTGGAGATTAAGCGGAAAATAACAATTGCTAATAGGTGCTATTTCGGTCTCAGTAAGCAATAACGTTGTAGAGCTCTCTCTCGATCGACAAAGCTAACACTCTACAAGACGTTCATACTACCTGTGCTTCTTTATGGCGCTGAGGCATGGGTGGTTTCGACAACAGACGCAGCCGCTCTTGGGGTGTTCGAGAGGAAAGTTCTCCGCAAAATCTTTGGTCCTGTTCGAGTTGGCGACGACTATCGCATTCGAATGAACCCCGAGCTGTATGAGCTCTACGCCGACATTGACATAGTTAAGCGTATAACATTACAGCGACTACGCTGGCTGGGTCATATCCATCGTATGGATAAAGAAGCTCCAGCGAAGAAGGTATTCGAAGGGAAGGTCCCCGGTCAATGACGAAGAGGGAGACCATGCCTCCGGTGGATAGACCAAGCTGAGGAAGCCCTAACCACGCTTGGCATTAACGATTGGAGAAGGCGCGCGCAATACAGATGCGCCTGGCGAGAGCTAATGAGGTCGGCCGTAACCTGACAACAGGTTGTTATGGCCATCTAAGTAAGTCTTAAGATATCGGAGCCATTTGACATATTACATATCGACCATTTTGGCCCATTGCCTTCGGTAAATTCTAGACATAAATATGTATTTGCAGTCATCGATTCTTTTACGAAATTTTTTAAGTTGTACCCAGTAAATACACCAGGCTCTAAGGAGGCTTGTCAAGCGTTAGAAAAGTATTTTGAATATTATAGCCCACCACGTCGAATAGTTAGTGACCGCGGTACATCTTTTACTTCTACGGACTTTTTGAACTTTGTGACAGACAGAAATATAGAACACGTTAAGGTGGCAACTGCATCACCTCAGTCAATTTACAAGTCGAACGCATGGGATTTAAAAACAATGTTGGCAAAATTGGCAGAATCAGCCACACATGCTGACTGGAAGCAAAACTTGGTACAGGCAGAATATGCAATGAATATCATAAACCATACGACGACGAATGTTGCACCAAGTAGACTTTTATTCGGTATTGGACAAAGGGGCAAGGTAATTGACGGGATAACCGAATATGTCGACTCAAATTACGCAGATAAGCAGAGTGTTGATTTTGTTAAACTTAGGTCCGAGGCTGCTGATGCAATCCTAAAATCTCAATCATATAATCTTGACTATTTCAATAAACATAATAAGCCGGCAAAAAAGTTTGAAGTTGGTCGTTATAAAAAATGTCGATACTTCAGTTTGAACGAATAAAAAATTAATACCGAAATTTCGCGGTTCATATGAAATCAAAGATAAATTAATCCATGATAGATACGTTATTGAGGATATCGAGGGTTTTCAGATTACACAAATGCCTTATCATGGAATTTTGGAGTCTAGTAGGTTGCGGAGGTGGTTAGATTTTCATATTCTCCCCACTCCCTACCATTCAAGCAGTGATTCCATTCGTTATGAATTGGATCCCGACGGTAACCTGGTTGGATTTAAGTGAAATTTCAACACACTTGGATTAAGAAGGTAACACTTAAGTTTACAAAAAAAAAATAATTAGTAACAATCGAGGTCGATTGTATTGTCAGAATGGCCGAATTGTAATAATTACTATTAATTGCTATATGATATAAGTATGTAACACAGCCTTAAGTTGTGAGTATCTATAATACAGCCCTAAGCTGCAACGCTAATGTCATTTTCATTTCCTTTTGTTTTTTTGTTATATTGTCTCTCTTTCTTTACGTAGTTGGTTTTTTGAAATATTTTAACGGAAAAACTATTCATTCGATTTTTTGCAAGCAGAGACATTGAAAAAATATAACACTTATTTCAGAATCAATAATATTTTTTTAAAAAAAAAATAATCTAAATGAAAATTATATGCTATATCAAAAAACTTTCTTGACATACTGTATAAAAAAAAGGTTCATGCAATGGTTGTTGATATTATTATATATGTGCCCTTTTGCGGTCAATGTGTTTGTTGTTGGTTTTATGGAAGAAGTGACCTTTGGCTGATGTATAAATTAAGAGAAGTGCATAATTTGGCTGGCCATCTAATTAGAAACAATAAGTTGTGTTCAAGTCAGTAGCAAATTTTTCGACCGACAACCTTCTGGGCCTATGCGGTTAACTTTTGTTTCATCACTCTGCACTATGTCCTTGCACTGATAAGTAGTCCAATTCATGTGAGACCTTGCAAACTCAATCCTCCTTTTTTCTATATTTTGTCACTAGAGACTTCATGCGTGAAGCTTTTTCGTGAAGCCCAGATTCCACCAAACGTTTTTGTACGGTACGAGTGTAAATCATAGCATCAGTTTGATCCAATGTTTGGCGTTAAATCTACCTAGGGGTTATTTTGGGGTCTAATCTAGTCAATCGAGAAACTTCTGCATCCGTTGTTTTACGGGACCGTTTTTTTCTTGGCTCGTTTTCTGTCGTCTTAAAAGTATTGAAGTGGTTAATAGCACCATAAACTTTCCTAACTGAGTAACCAAAATGGGTGACAATTGCTCGGTATAAAATTTTTTTAAAATGTAGTAAAAGCCAAGAGGACAAACTGTTTCGAACTGTTGGTTAGTTGTTGTTTTCTTTAACCTGTATTTAACAATTTTATTGTATTATTTAAAAATATATGTAAATATAAATATATAACTTTTTTAAATTTTCCAGTCCAACGGCAGCTCAATAACAAATGAAGAAATTGACAGTTCATTTGAACGAAATCGCAGCGTTACGTTGGTGAAGGTGGGTGGTGAAGGGTTGCGTTTTATAAAATACAAATTTCAGCAACGCAGCGCGAAGTGGTGTGAAGTGATTTACAAAATAAGGCCACAAGCTTTTTTCACATGCTAAAAAAGTTTCAGGTCATTAACACATTTTTTGGAAAAAAGGGTTTTTTCAATAAAAAATGGTTCAAAGTTTCAGAAAAGTCGTAATATCACCAAAATTATTGGTAAAATTTCAAAACCATTTTCTATTCAGTGGTTCCCAACTTATAACAACTTTTACAAAAGCTATATCCGCAACTTCCGATGTCTATATCTCTGATACTAGATTCGAGCGACTTTTTTTTTTAATTTAATATTTTTTGTTTTAACCCACTTTGACAAAAAAAAAAATTAATAAAATTGGACAATGTAAACTAAAGTAAACCTGTTCCCAAATTTTAGGAAGATTGCTCTCATAGCACACAATATATGTTACAATAAACGTTTTTTGCTTATATCTTAAGTGCCACGCAAACAGCCACTATTGAATCAAGTTTTTGTAATAAGAGACCTTATAGCAAGTACATCTACCTCATTAAATTTTATAACGATTACGTTGCTAGTTCTCTTATTATAACGTTTATATGTACTGTGGGCTGTGCCACGCCATTCGAATAGTTTTTCCAGTAATCAGGTTGAGCGTGTATTGATGACTATTCAGTGGCTTAATCTCTAAAATTTTTATGAAAATCGCGGGTGCCAATTTCGAGGTATACTGTAGCGTACAGCGTTTAACACATTACAACAAACGTACATACGTACATTTGCACATTTGCAAAAAGTAAAGTAACATACTTGACGGAATGCACTGCGTCAGCATAAATATTCTATTAAGCAAATGATCCTCATATTGCACACAACAACACACAAACACATGAGCATGAATACCCTCTCACATATTGTAGCAATAATTTAATTTTAAGTGAAATATATTTCTTTAATAAAGACAGTGAATCAGTTGGATTCCAGACACCAAAGCCTACGGACTTTTAATTTGAATTCGTTACTTACATGGCGACCGTGACAATTTTGATGTTGTGAATCTATGGACTTAAAAAAAAAGTACTATGTATAAGTGTATTAAAAAGTGCTTTTGAAAATTCTATGAACTTTAATTCAAAATCTGTGCTTCAAACAAGAAATTGCTTGATTGTTTTTAATGTCAAATGAAATTGAAAAATGTGTAAAGCTAAACCTCGGCGACTGTATCAAATTGAAATCTTAGCACCAACTTGAAAAAAAAAGAAAAAAAAAATATAAAAAAACAAATAATAATAAAAAAAAAAACGGAGAAAAATCAACAAATAAACTATAAGAAAAAACTACTCGTTACAACATTTTACAACTGTCGTAATCTATAAAATGATACTAAACAAATCTATTCAACATTCAATATGATTGTCCGATTGTCAATCATATATAAAAAGAAGAAGACAACAAATTATTATATTTTCACTAATGGAAAATGTCTCTATTTAAGCTCCATTTTATAACCTGGCAATTTCTGAGAATATTTTCTTCGCCAACAAAGCAGCACAAAACACAAAATTTTTTAGGAATGCCCACAGCCTAGGGCATTGGATAGGAGATGGCAGTGTATGCAGAAAAAGCTGAAAACAGAAAAATTTTATTTCAAAATATATAAGTAAAAAAAAAATAAAAAAAAAACCGTTTTTGCATAAACATATAAGGTATGATATACATATAACCAAAAAAAAAATTTCAGTTCACTCTAAAATACAAATTTTAAAACTAAACTCAATATTTTTAAAATAGGTTCCAACCAGGCTAAATTAGAAAATCCTACAGCGAATGTCATTAACGACATTACGATAGTAGATCACAAACAGGAATTAAACAGTATCACTGTGTTATTGCTTATAATTACAGTAGTGCAAGTTATTAGTTTAGGGTTCAAAATATATCAGCAGCACAACTAAAAACTTAAGAAAAGATACCAAAGTAGATCAGACAATCTAGACAAAATTTAATTTCAGTCCTTCTTCAAAATAATAAGTTTATGGTCTTGGACATTTGTGCAAATCGTTATATCGTTTATGTGGTGTTTATTTCTTTCTTGAACAAAATTATTTTATTACATTTTTTTTTATAAATTTTTTTTTTCCGTGAACGAATTTGAAATAAAATATATTGACGAATTTAAAATAAATATTAGTCCACTAATACACTGCTCAATATTTAAAAAGTGGGCAGTATTGAGCGCAATGCTTTATGTATCGGTCTCAGTTCAGACTGAGGGCAATCCCTTTCTAGGGACAGAAATCACATTCATGGTGCGCCTGCACCATTAATTAACATATGGCATGGTCTTTAATAGCTCGACAGATAAATGGTTTTAAAGACATATTTAATAAATCTTACAAATGTGTCAATAAAAAAAAATTATTAAGGTCGATACGTTAGTACACCATATTAATGTTCTTGTTTTGCAACACAATAATATAAGCAAAACTGTTAAAAATATTGAGCAAAACCTTACAAACGAACATAAGAAACAGTGTCTAAAAGTAATTAAATCGCTTAACTCAAGATTAATCCTTATTAGAAAAAGACACGATTTGGAATTAAACGTACCGGAAGATCTTTATTCACCGGCAGAATCTAATCCAACCCAGTTAAAAGATCTAGACGAGTCTAAACCTATAATTGACGACGAAGTCGAAAGTGATATACAATCACTAGAAGAAGAATCTGGGTCAGAATCCCATACAGAAGAATCTGATCCAATAAAGTGAGAATCAGATATCATGACAGACCAAGTATCACTTGATAGGGAGTATGTGTCAACTTCCATCCCTGAATTTGACGGTAAAAAGTTATCTTTGAATCCCTTTATAAAACCATTAAATATAACTGGCCGAACAAAGGGAACTCAAAACTATTAAATATACAGCAAAAAGGCAAAATGGCGTCACAATATACAGCCGAAATTGATAATTTTCGAAAACAACTCGAGGCAATTTATATTGATGACGGCCCAGACCCAGACATAGCGGACAAATTCGCAACAAAAGAAGCTATAACTGCTATAACCAAGAATTGCGAATATGAAAAAATACGTTTAATACTAGAGGCAGGTAATTTCAATTCATTCAGTGAGGCAGCAGGCAAATATATACACTACTCCACTGAAATAACTGGAAGTCCAAGTACTGTTCTATTTTATCAACATGGACATAATAGATACAGAGGCAACAATTACCGCGGTAGGGCCCGATGTTGTTATAACAACCAGTACAATAATAATTCTAATAATAACAATAGGGTAAATTTCAGAGGAAATTTTCGTGGTTACAACCGAGGAAGATATAACTCTAACCGAGGTAATAACCACAATAACAGAAACAATGCTGTTCGAACTATACAAAGTTCGGAAAACCAGCAAAGCCCTTCAGACTCCAATCAGTAAACTCAAAGGTTCATACAATCATTCTTAATTTTAATATATTCATTAACATGCAAAATGAAAAAACCAAAAGAAATTTGACTTTTCTAGTGGACACTGGTGCAGATATATCACTAATTAAAAATAATTCTGATAATTTTCATGACACTGATCATGCAATAGTCACCAACATAACAGGAGTAGGCGAAGGTTTTACTACATCGCAAGGCCTAACCTATCTTGAACTACTCACTGATAATTTCATTATCCCCCATAGTTTTCACATTGTAAACTCTAATTTTCCTATACCGACCGATGGAATAATTGGTATAGATTTCAGAAAGAAATATAATTGCAATTTCGACTTTAATATAAAAACTGACTGATTAATCCTTCGACCAGATAATTTTCACTGTTCAATAAAAATACCACTAAATCATACAATAGGTAACACTTCAACACTACTACCAGCACGCTCTGAAGTATCTAGTTTAATTAAACTAAATACAGATGAAAAATATATTCTCATTCCAAACCAAGAAATAGAAATAGTATATACATTGCAAACACCATAACAAATAACTCAAATACTGTTGTTCGAATACTAAACACTACCAATCACCACAAAGTAATTGATATAAATAAAATTAAAATCGAACCATTAGATAATTACAAAATAGTAAAAATAACAGATTCCGAGAGGAGTAAGACAATTTTGGAAAAACTGAATAATAATTTTTCAATTTTATTCAGAAATACCTTGACAAATTTATGCACCAAGTATACAGATATATTCGGACTGGAATCCGAACCAATAAGCACTAATAACTTTTATAAACAAAAATTAAGAATGGAAGATGAAGAACCGACTTACATCAAAAATTATAGAACGCCACACTCTCAAAAAGAAGAAATAGAAAGGCAAGTTACAAAATTAATTAAAGATAAAATTGTAGAACCTTCAATATCAGAGTATAACAGCCTCTTGCTGCTAGTTCCGAAAAAGTCGTTATCAGATTCAGAAAATAAAAGATGGCGTTTAGTAATTGATTACCGACAAATAAATAAGAAGCTACTATCCGACAAATTTCCACTTCCAAGAATAGATGATATTGATCAACTAGGACGAGCAAAGTACTTCTCGTGCCTAGACTTAATGTCAGCCTTCCGCCAAATTGAGCTAGAGGAAAACTCGAGAAATGTAACGTCTTTTTCAACGAGCAACGGCTCTTATCGCTTTACGCGACTACCTTACGGATTGAAAATAGCGTCCAATTCTTTTCAAAGAATGATGACAATCGCATTTTCTGGGTTAGAACCTTCACAAGCATTCTTGTATATGGATGACTTAATAGTCATCGGTTGCTCGGAGAACCATATGATAAAGAATCTAACTAAGGTTTTTGACCTATGTAGAAAACACAACCTTAAACTAAACCCAGAGAAATGTTCATTCTTTATGCACGAAGTGACTTTTCTAGGTCATAAGTGTACTGATCATGGTATTTTACCAGATGACAAAAAATATGACGTCATTGAAAAATACCCAGTTCCTACGAACGCTGATAAAGCTAGAAGATTCTTATTTTTAAATTAAAGAAATGAATGGGCTTTAGGTCACTTTTTTTATAAATTAATTATTTATTCTTCCAATATTTCGAACTCCGTCGGAGTTCATTATCAAGGACTATAAAAGAAAAATTACATATAATATAAACAATTTTGCACTAACAATAAAATAAATAATTATTACTCACAAATTAAAAAAATTAAAAAACTAAAAGGTAAACATTGACACAACGAACAAAACTACAAGTAAACATTGAACAACGAAAAAACATAGAAAAATATTGCACTTTAAAATATTGCACTTGTGTTTTCTTTGCCTTCCAGCTGTCCAATGTTTTGATTATAATTATGTGTTTTGCTCACTTAGTTTTTAGCTCTGCCTTTGAGTTTTCTTTGTCTTTATCAAATGTCTGTAAATATGAGCGCAGTTGTCAGTGTCTGTCTTGTAGTTGATTCGTTTTTGTGTAGGTGTGTCTATTATGTGTAGCATCTCGAGAGTAAATCTACGCGCGTAATTCTTTTCTTGTTGTAGTATTTGTATATTGTCGAAATCGGGAGAGTGTCCAGTTTTGCTACAGTGGGCTGCAAGTGCCGTTTTTTGTTCTAATGGTTTGTCAAGTGCTTTTTGGTCAGATTTATGCCCTGCTATTCTAGTCCGTAATTTTGTCTTAGTTGTTCCAACATATACTTTATTGCATACGTTGGATCCGTCACCTGCGCACGAAATTTGATAAATCAAATTCGATTTGTCATTTTTGTCAATTTTGCACTTTGTCTGGCTAAATAGTTGTTGTAGTGTATTGGCGGTCTTAAATGCAATTCTGTATTCGTCTTTATTGTACATGTCGGATTTTTTAAATTTTTCAGAGTAACCTGGTAAATATGTCAGCGATTTGTATATTTTTGGTGAATCACTAATTTTTGCCGCGTCATTTTGATTATGTTCCTTTAAAAGTCTTTTTGTCGTCCAAACTGGAAAATCGTTTTTACTCAGAATAGTCATTATTTTTCTCTCATTGGTCTTGTGGAAATCTTTGTCGCTAATGTTTAAAATCCGTCTAATGAAATTTTCCGCAGTATTAATTATTGTCTTTTTTGGATGCCTAGAATAAAAATTAATCAATCGTCCAGTAGCTGTAGGTTTTTGATACCAGTCAATTTTAATAGAATTATCTTTTCTAATCACCAGTGCGTCTAAATATGGAAGTTTTCCGTTTTCTTCTTTTTCTATTGTGAATTTTATTCGTCTATGATATGTGTTAAGTTTTTCTAACGTGTCTTTAATTTTTTTTCAGTTTTAATTATGGCGAATAGATCGTCTACATATTTGGTCAGTATTCTTGGTTTAATGTCAAGTTCTTCAAGAGTTTTGTCAAGTAATTCTTCTAATATTATGTCTGCTACTATTGGTGACGCAGGGGACCCCATCGGCATTCCTTTTAACTGCAGGAAAGCTCTTCCGTCATATTTAAAATATCTGTTGTCCTTGATGCAGAATTTTAAAATGTCCATAAACATATTTTTAGTCATTTTTGTATACTGTTCAATAATTGTCCATTTTCTGTTAATAATGTTAATTGCTAAGTCAACCGGTATGCTAGGAAATAGCGAGACTACGTCAAATGAAACCATTGTTTCATCGTCCAGTATACAACAATCCTTAAGCCTATTTTTAAAGTCTATCGCGTCTTTAACATTGTAAATCGAGTTTTTGGTTACATTATTTAAAATCCTAACTATATACTGACATAAATTATAAGACGGTGAATTTACGGACGAACATATTGGTCTCAGTGGCATATTTTCCTTGTGTATTTTTGGGAGTCCATATATTCTTGGTGCTGTTGCAGCACTTGTAGTCATCTTAAATTTTTCTGCTTTTGTAATTATGTCGTTTTTAAGCAATGTCTCCAGTATGTCATTGCTCTTCTTTTGTAAAGTTGATGTGGGATCCGTCTTCTTTTCTTGATACGTTGTGATGTCTCTCAGTAATATTCTCATTTTCCGATCATAGTCCGATTTATTCATGGCCACTGTGTTATTTCCTTTGTCCGAACTTAAAATTAATATGTCTTGATTTTGTTTTAAAAATTGTCGCGTTTTGCCCACTGTGCTTATGATAAATTTCTCTCTTGTGTCTAATTGAATATGTCTAGTGTGATTTTCTATCAGTGTGGTTAATCTTACTCTTGCAGTTTCCTGATCTTCTTTTTTCACGATTGTTCGTATAAAATCTTCACCTTCTGCGATGCAACTGAACGTTGGAAAACTTCTTTGTGTTGTCGGTAGAGCATATTTCGGTCCATGAGAGAGTAGCCACTTTATGTCTTCTGGTATTTCTTTATTTGTTTTGTTGATAAACCACTCTGTTATGTTTTCAATATTGGTTATTTGTTTTTGTTTGTCCATAATTTTATTGAGTTTGTTTATTTGTATTTGTTCGATTTTGTTAAGCTCTTTAGTATAGAGAGCATCTTCGCTGTTGAAAATTAATTCCGCATCATCTGTGTTGATATGTTTCATAATTGTTGCCTTTGTATTTGTCATCTCTGTCTCATTATGTTTTAATATTTGGTGTTTTCGTTTAATTAGCTGATTGAGTATTTTGTTTTGAAAAGTCCGTATAATTTTTGTTACAACTGTGTTAATTTTTGGCGGGATTTTGGAATTAATTTTGAAAATGTTTTTGATATTTTTAGTCATATTGTCCATAAAGTTAGGTACTACGCCAAATTTTCTGCATTTTAACAGGAACTTGATAGACGCTGTAATTTTCGCTTTGTTCCTACTTATTTTCTTGTGTTTGTTGATAATTGTTTTAATGTTCATGCTGTATTTTTCTTTTAGTTGTTTGTAAAGCTTCATTTTGGTGCTTTATTACGGCGTGCCCTCCGTGTTTAATATATTTGTAGATTTATTGACCTCTTTTGATTTTAAATTAAAGAAATGAATGGGCTTTAGGTCACTTTTTTTATAAATTAATTATTTATTCTTCCAATATTTCGAACTCCGTCGGAGTTCATTATCAAGGACTATAAAAGAAAAATTACATATAATATAAACAATTTTGCACTAACAATAAAATAAATAATTATTACTCACAAATTAAAAAAATTAAAAAACTAAAAGGTAAACATTGACACAACGAACAAAACTACAAGTAAACATTGAACAACGAAAAAACATAGAAAAATATTGCACTTTAAAATATTGCACTTGTGTTTTCTTTGCCTTCCAGCTGTCCAATGTTTTGATTATAATTATGTGTTTTGCTCACTTAGTTTTTAGCTCTGCCTTTGAGTTTTCTTTGTCTTTATCAAATGTCTGTAAATATGAGCGCAGTTGTCAGTGTCTGTCTTGTAGTTGATTCGTTTTTGTGTAGGTGTGTCTATTATGTGTAGCATCTCGAGAGTAAATCTACGCGCGTAATTCTTTTCTTGTTGTAGTATTTGTATATTGTCGAAATCGGGAGAGTGTCCAGTTTTGCTACAGTGGGCTGCAAGTGCCGTTTTTTGTTCTAATGGTTTGTCAAGTGCTTTTTGGTCAGATTTATGCCCTGCTATTCTAGTCCGTAATTTTGTCTTAGTTGTTCCAACATATACTTTATTGCATACGTTGGATCCGTCACCTGCGCACGAAATTTGATAAATCAAATTCGATTTGTCATTTTTGTCAATTTTGCACTTTGTCTGGCTAAATAGTTGTTGTAGTGTATTGGCGGTCTTAAATGCAATTCTGTATTCGTCTTTATTGTACATGTCGGATTTTTTAAATTTTTCAGAGTAACCTGGTAAATATGTCAGCGATTTGTATATTTTTGGTGAATCACTAATTTTTGCCGCGTCATTTTGATTATGTTCCTTTAAAAGTCTTTTTGTCGTCCAAACTGGAAAATCGTTTTTACTCAGAATAGTAAAAGAAAACTCAAAGGCAGAGCTAAAAACTAAGTGAGCAAAACACATGATTATAATCAAAACATTGGACAGCTGGAAGGCAAAGAAAACACAAGTGCAATATTTTAAAGTGCAATATTTTTCTATGTTTTTTCGTTGTTCAATGTTTACTTGTAGTTTTGTTCGTTGTGTCAATGTTTACCTTTTAGTTTTTTAATTTTTTTAATTTGTGAGTAATAATTATTTATTTTATTGTTAGTGCAAAATTGTTTATATTATATGTAATTTTTCTTTTATAGTCCTTGATAATGAACTCCGACGGAGTTCGAAATATTGGAAGAATAAATAATTAATTTATAAAAAAAGTGACCTAAAGCCCATTCATTTCTTTAATTTAAAATCAAAAGAGGTCAATAAATCTACAAATATATTAAACACGGAGGGCACGCCGTAATAAAGCACCAAAATGAAGCTTTACAAACAACTAAAAGAAAAATACAGCATGAACATTAAAACAATTATCAACAAACACAAGAAAATAAGTAGGAACAAAGCGAAAATTACAGCGTCTATCAAGTTCCTGTTAAAATGCAGAAAATTTGGCGTAGTACCTAACTTTATGGACAATATGACTAAAAATATCAAAAACATTTTCAAAATTAATTCCAAAATCCCGCCAAAAATTAACACAGTTGTAACAAAAATTATACGGACTTTTCAAAACAAAATACTCAATCAGCTAATTAAACGAAAACACCAAATATTAAAACATAATGAGACAGAGATGACAAATACAAAGGCAACAATTATGAAACATATCAACACAGATGATGCGGAATTAATTTTCAACAGCGAAGATGCTCTCTATACTAAAGAGCTTAACAAAATCGAACAAATACAAATAAACAAACTCAATAAAATTATGGACAAACAAAGACAAATAACCAATATTGAAAACATAACAGAGTGGTTTATCAACAAAACAAATAAAGAAATACCAGAAGACATAAAGTGGCTACTCTCTCATGGACCGAAATATGCTCTACCGACAACACAAAGAAGTTTTCCAACGTTCAGTTGCATCGCAGAAGGTGAAGATTTTATACGAACAATCGTGAAAAAAGAAGATCAGGAAACTGCAAGAGTAAGATTAACCACACTGATAGAAAATCACACTAGACATATTCAATTAGACACAAGAGAGAAATTTATCATAAGCACAGTGGGCAAAACGCGACAATTTTTAAAACAAAATCAAGACATATTAATTTTAAGTTCGGACAAAGGAAATAACACAGTGGCCATGAATAAATCGGACTGATCGGAAAATGAGAATATTACTGAGAGACATCACAACGTATCAAGAAAAGAAGACGGATCCCACATCAACTTTACAAAAGAAGAGCAATGACATACTGGAGACATTGCTTAAAAACGACATAATTACAAAAGCAGAAAAATTTAAGATGACTACAAGTGCTGCAACAGCACCAAGAATATATGGACTCCCAAAAATACACAAGGAAAATATGCCACTGAGACCAATATGTTCGTCCGTAAATTCACCGTCTTATAATTTATGTCAGTATATAGTTAGGATTTTAAATAATGTAACCAAAAACTCGATTTACAATGTTAAAGACGCGATAGACTTTAAAAATAGGCTTAAGGATTGTTGTATACTGGACGATGAAACAATGGTTTCATTTGACGTAGTCTCGCTATTTCCTAGCATACCGGTTGACTTAGCAATTAACATTATTAACAGAAAATGGACAATTATTGAACAGTATACAAAAATGACTAAAAATATGTTTATGGACATTTTAAAATTCTGCATCAAGGACAACAGATATTTTAAATATGACGGAAGAGCTTTCCTGCAGTTAAAAGGAATGCCGATGGGGTCCCCTGCGTCACCAATAGTAGCAGACATAATATTAGAAGAATTACTTGACAAAACTCTTGAAGAACTTGACATTAAACCAAGAATACTGACCAAATATGTAGACGATCTATTCGCCATAATTAAAACTGAAAAAAAATTAAAGACACGTTAGAAAAACTTAACACATATCATAGACGAATAAAATTCACAATAGAAAAAGAAGAAAACGGAAAACTTCCATATTTAGACGCACTGGTGATTAGAAAAGATAATTCTATTAAAATTGACTGGTATCAAAAACCTACAGCTACTGGACGATTGATTAATTTTTATTCTAGGCATCCAAAAAAGACAATAATTAATACTGCGGAAAATTTCATTAGACGGATTTTAAACATTAGCGACAAAGATTTCCACAAGACCAATGAGAGAAAAATAATGACTATTCTGAGTAAAAACGATTTTCCAGTTTGGACGACAAAAAGACTTTTAAAGGAACATAATCAAAATGACGCGGCAAAAATTAGTGATTCACCAAAAATATACAAATCGCTGACATATTTACCAGGTTACTCTGAAAAATTTAAAAAATCCGACATGTACAATAAAGACGAATACAGAATTGCATTTAAGACCGCCAATACACTACAACAACTATTTAGCCAGACAAAGTGCAAAATTGACAAAAATGACAAATCGAATTTGATTTATCAAATTTCGTGCGCAGGTGACGGATCCAACGTATGCAATAAAGTATATGTTGGAACAACTAAGACAAAATTACGGACTAGAATAGCAGGGCATAAATCTGACCAAAAAGCACTTGACAAACCATTAGAACAAAAAACGGCACTTGCAGCCCACTGTAGCAAAACTGGACACTCTCCCGATTTCGACAATATACAAATACTACAACAAGAAAAGAATTACGCGCGTAGATTTACTCTCGAGATGCTACACATAATAGACACACCTACACAAAAACGAATCAACTACAAGACAGACACTGACAACTGCGCTCATATTTACAGACATTTGATAAAGACAAAGAAAACTCAAAGGCAGAGCTAAAAACTAAGTGAGCAAAACACATAATTATAATCAAAACATTGGACAGCTGGAAGGCAAAGAAAACACAAGTGCAATATTTTAAAGTGCAATATTTTTCTATGTTTTTTCGTTGTTCAATGTTTACTTGTAGTTTTGTTCGTTGTGTCAATGTTTACCTTTTAGTTTTTTAATTTTTTTAATTTGTGAGTAATAATTATTTATTTTATTGTTAGTGCAAAATTGTTTATATTATATGTAATTTTTCTTTTATAGTCCTTGATAATGAACTCCGACGGAGTTCGAAATATTGGAAGAATAAATAATTAATTTATAAAAAAAGTGACCTAAAGCCCATTCATTTCTTTAATTTAAAATCAAAAGAGGTCAATAAATCTACAAATAGATTCTTATTTTTCTTATTTTGTTATTATACGTTTGAATATTTCTGGAAGGCTCTAATAAAACCAACATTACTGCAATATCCAAACTTCAGCAAAGAATTTTGCATAATATCGGATGCAAGCAAACAAACCTGTGGAGCGGTATTAACACAGACATATAACTGCAAACAATTACCAGTAGCATACGCTTCCCGAAACTTCACCAAGGGAGAAAGCAACAAAAACACTACGGAACAAGAGCTAGCAGCAATTCATTGGGCAATAAATTATTTCCGACCATATATATATGGCAGACATTTTATTGTCAAAACAGACCACAGACTCTTAACATACCTATTCTCTATGGTCAACCCTAATTCCAAACCCACTAGAAGAATATCAGCTTACAGTGGAATATCTGAAGGGAAAAGATAATCATGTAGCCGATGCGTTATCTAGAATAACCATCGATGAACTTAAAAATTTAAATAAACAAGTCTTGAGAGTCACTACAAGACTCTCGCAAAACCTTGAAAAAGCTTCTAAGCCCAACGTATATGAAGTCATTGTTAATGATGATGTACGAAAAATAGTGACCTTGCATATACCGAATAAGATATGTTTCTTCAAACATGGCAAAAAGGTTATAGCAAGAATGGAATTTTCGACTTAGGTCAATTTTTCCAAAGGCTTGAATTAAAAGCCGGTATAAACGGGATCAGCCAACTCAAAGTGGCGCCGAGCGAAAAGATCTTTGAATTAGTTTCAATAGATGGTTTTAAAAATATTGGCAATAAATATTTAAAAAGACTCAGAGTAGCGCTCGGTTTGGCGTTCTTCTGTGAAATGAGCATGCCGCATCATCGTCTGCAAGGTCAACACGTATTCCTTGAAAGTTTCGCAGGGTTTTTGGAGTCGTTCCCTTATTGCGTCTTCCAAGTTTTCAAAATATCTTGGGGGTAAAAAGAATTTTAGGAAGCTTCTTTTGAAATCATCCCATTTTGTCCACTGTAGGTAGTTATTCCTATACCAGGCCAACGCTTTCTCACGCAAAAGTTCCGGCATCGTCCTAGGGATATGGTCAACATTGAGTCCATATGTTTCCGCCAATTCTTCAACTCGTTCCACGAACATTAATGGTTCTTTCACTCCGTCATATTTTAATCCCCATTTACGCACCTGTTCCATAGCCATGATACCGTGAGCCGCGGGTACCGTGTTGACGCATGCAGGCTGGGTTACAAGTTGTGGTAACATCGTGTGGGGCACACTCGAACCTGGTACTTTTGTGAGCTGGTCATCTGGGCTTGGCGGCATTGCACATTTATGTAGCGTCCGTAGTTCTTCGATCCGTTGTAGTTGAGCTGCCGAATGAGTTTCGTCCGATAAAAAGACCTTTAAACGTTTCCGCATTTCGTTCATGGTGCCTTGAGTATCAACGCCAAACTCTTCACAATAAGTTGTGAGTTCCTCTTTCTTCAAACCGTGGATCCATAACACGTTCACCATTTTCACTAGAGTATTTTTCAGTTTTTTTTTTTTAAGTTTATTTTTACTGTCACTGATTTATATATATATTTTTTTTATTATTATTTACTTTTAGGGAAATTTTTCACCGGGCACTGTGTCTAAGCGATTTTCCACTGTTAATGTTTTCCACTGTTCGGTTTTCACTGTCAGATTTCTTTTGGTTTTTTTTTTCACTGTCAGATTTCTTTTGTTTTTTTTTCACTGTTTGTTTTTTCTTTATGCTATTTATGCACTTTATTTTATTGAACCCAGTAGCGGAATTCCCAAAAACACAAATCAAAATTGTCGTTAAGTAACGACAACGTTAGTTAATAATTTTTTCGTTTGCGGTAACGAATGTCGTATTCCCAAAGTAATAGCTAACGACAAGCATATCGTTAATAATGCTAACGCAAACATCGTTAAAAAATTTTGAAAACATGGCAGCACAGTCATTTGACAACCAAAAAATAAATAATAAAATAAACAGCCGTAGAAAAATTTAATGCTTTTGAATACATATTTAACAAGGAGACCACCGTTGCGACACCGATTTGGCTCAAATTTTTCCAGATTGTAGTTCACGTGATATAAGAAAACTGTGTATCCGTTTACACTTTTTCGCACTTCTTAAGGGAATGCGAGAAATTCGCGTTCAAAGTTTTTTCCTAGTTGTTTTATCCAAAAAAAGTTTGCCTTATTTTGACTAGCAGAGTAGTATAGAGGGTAACGAGTTAGCGTATAATAATGAGGGTCATTAGTTCGAGTCACAGCTGATGCAATTTTTTTTTTATTTTTTTTTTAACTTTTTTTATTTTTTTTTTACTTTTCTTATTATAAAAAAAAACTTTTAAAACTAACTAACAAACTTTTTTTACCCGATTTTGATAAAGCCCGGATCAGAAATAAGAACCACTTACACGAATTTTTTGTTCTAGCACGAGTCCCAAAAAAGCTTTTTTTAATTCAAATTTTTGCAGTGTCTTTAGCAACAAAATACAATTGAGGGAATACCCGAATTTTATTTTCAGTTTTTTTTTATTTCATTGTACAGTAAGTCCCGCCTACGCACCTCAACCAAAATGTCAGCTTTTTGAGGTACTTAAGCGAGACCCGCTCAAATCACTTACCATACATAAAATTTCTGGTCCAATTGTAAATATTGAAGAAAAGGTTTCAATCTTAAATAATTTTGTTTATTTAGTACTTATACGTTGAACGTAGCGATATACATTTATGTACCTACATATCGTTACCTTAATGTAGAAAGGCCTTACTTAACATTTTGTTTCAAAATTCAGGGTCCGCTGATTTGTTGGCAATTAAGTTAGCTCTCATTTAGAAAAGAACATTTTTAATTTATAATTTTCAGTCCTAAGCAATTTCTAGAACCATAAAATTTTAAAAAAATTTTTTTCGGCCATTTCCAAAAAATAGGCTCCAAGGATTTTTTGGAATCTAAATAAGCTTTAGTTAAAATAAAAAATTGTTCATTTGTGACAAGATTTGCGCTCTCTAGCGATTTTTGCACCATAAAAAAACGATTTGTGATCACTGTACGCTGCAAGCACCTGTAACAAGATGCTTATGACAATTTTGTGCGTTATTACACTGCTTGAACTTCTAACTTGATTTTTGGCCGATAATGCTAAAATTGTTTTTATTTTCAAGCAGCTACCAATTGACTATTAAATAATGGACCAAGTCGGACGTCAAGCGGAACAGTTTGCAAAACTTGCTATTCTTTACATCACTTTACATCATCTGCTGCATTGCCCCGCAAGGTAATCTCATCGCTAAAAGTGGATCGCTAGATATTGCATTGCCCTTTTTTTTTGTGTATATAAAGAACACAATTTATTTTATCATTATTTTTGCTTTAATTACAGTTAAAAACGTTTTTTTCACAACTAACGACACCAAATCAAACGTCTTTAACTTAACTACAATTGTTGTTCAGTAACGATAAGGAACTGTCAAATTTAACGATAAGTTTGACTAACCTAGTTTTTGAGAATACCATTTAACGACAATGTTGTTATGAGCAGTTAACGGTAACAACAATCGTCGTTAACAAGTTTGGGAATTCCGCTACAGATGGTTTTCAATGTTTTTTTCACTTTTTTTCACAATTTTGATTTAAGTTTTCCTCCGCCGGCGTACCACACAATTTTCTTTGTTGGTTTTGACGTTTTAATTCCGCTGCTGTTGTTGAAAGTTGCTGAAATCTCCGCTGATGTGTATACGCTGCTGAGACGCACGCTGAATTCCCCACTGCTGTATTTACGCTGAGATATACGCTGCTGAGTTTACGCTGAAATTCAAGCTGCTGTATCTACGCTGAAATTCATGCTGCTGGGTTAAAATTATTATATATGTATATATTTTTCCTTTTAAAGAAGCCAAGGTCCCTGCTCGGGCGCCATTGTAACGAACCTACGGCTGGAGGGTCTTGACTCGCCGGAGTCCAGAGGTTCGGTCACAAAAATTTATATTTTGCAAGGAGTGGCTCTTTAATAAATGAAGGGAATCGCACAGTTAGTCCATTTTAAATATTTATTTTTAATTCAGCAATGCGAAAAAATATGGCGTTTTTCGATGAAACGATTTCAGTCAACGGAAAAAGGAATATGCTCTCGAACCTAAAAATTGCTTCTCAAGACGACTCAAGTCGCATAAATATCGATTTTCAGAAGATCGACAAAATTGAGTTGAACGTAAGCGCCTTTGTGACATCACGCACATTGTGTTTCTTCCAAATATTGAAATCGCCAATAGATTTTCTGGAAAAAGACCTTATTTGCTGGCCAAATGATGAATTCTTTAAGTATTCGAAAATTGTGGCCCAAAAATTACATATGGTGAACGACACCGCAGAAAGAGCGATTGCACTTGTGCAAAATTTTAATAAGGGGCCGTTCATAAATTACGTAAGACGTTTAGGGGGGGGGGGGGGGTCGGCGGATTCTTACTACATCTTACGAGAAGGGGGGAGGGGGTGAATGATCATCTTACGTAAGATTTAAAATGCGTATTCATACATTAAAGTCGTATTAACGCATCGTCATTTGTGGCAGTAATGAAATATATTTGAATTTTCGACAGTCACGAAAGATTCAGAAATATCGATTACAATCGATTTAAGTAATCGACTCTAACTTCTCTTCTGTTTATGTATTGGAATATATGTATGTTGTTTACACGCAGGGTCGACTTGTAACACCGTCTCACAAGTTTGCTATTATTCAGGCATTTACACGCAGATACGTCGACTTTGAAATTTTATTGATGTTGTCCCGGTTCTTTACCACCCCCTTGCACTTGTCCTCTTCAACAAGAAGATTCGCTTTCGATTCCTTCTTCAGCAGGAGACCAAAACAGCAATCAGTTTTGTCCTCTATTTCTTCGCTTAGCGTTAAATTACGATTGGTCAAAAGTACATCCACAGTTCAAAATCATGCCTTACGATTTTTTTTTTGTCCTTCCCTTGCAAACGTCTTAGCTGATCGAGTTTGTAATATTTGTGACCAGTACTTTGCCTCGAAAAAAGCTACTGTAATGCACAAAAAACTACATGGAAAAGACTGTAGTCGCACTCACATGATTCAACCAGTTTCAATTTTGAAACGTGGACAGGGGAAAAGCCTTTGCATTTTAAAACAATCGGAGATTTGTCAAGTTGCAGAGTGGCATGACGACGAGGATATTGATGTTACAGGGTTTGAATGTGAATCAGAAAATTCAACAGACGAGTCGGGTGTGCCAATTGTAGGTTCACTATCGGACTGGTTGAAAAGCGCATGAACTAACGATGACTTACGATGACTTTTTTTATTCATATTGAAAAACAAATGTATAGTTTGCAATTTCGTAATATTTATTTAATATGTAACATATGTACTTATATTAAAATTAAATAAAGTAATATAGTACATCACATGAAAAATACATTTTTTGACTAGTTTCACCTTAATTATGAATCTTACGTAAGATTTCGGAAGGGGGGGAGGGGGGGTAGTGAGAATCTTACTAAATCTTACTCGGGGGAGGGGGGGGGTCAAAAAGTCATGAAATTGTCTTACGTAATTTATGAACGGCCCCTAAACAGATAACGAAGATCAGTTTCAAAAATTACTCAAACTGGTCGCCGAGAACCAAAAAAAATTCCCAAAATGAACAAGTGTGAAGTACTAGCGTTTCTTGAACAAAAATGAATTAAACATCTTTATTTTCATAAAATTTATTTGTTGATTTTTTTAATCAAAAAAATGCATCTGGATTACGATATTAGCAATATTTTCCACAAAAAAGTTTACTTTGCACAAATTGTCAGCTTTCATAAAATCCATTAAATTATGAAAAGTTTGAAAAAAAATTTGAAATTCCGTTATTTATTAAGGAAATATCGACAATTTGAAAAAAAGTCCTTTCAGATTTTTTTTTTTATAATTTTAAAAAACAAAGTTCAAATGACCATAACTTTGAAAATTGAGTCTTTTCAGCAAAATAAAAAAACATGGGTCCCCTAAAATTAAACGCAGAATAATATGTGCAAATTTTAAGCAAATCTATAATTTTTTTTGGTCTGCCTTCATCGATTTGAAAAATAATGTGCCCTATAGAATATCATAGCATACATATGTAATACATATATATATATAATACATACAAATTTTCAAATAAAAACTTTTGGACTTTTTTGCTTAACATTTCACGAATTTCAGAAAAGTGGAGCTTCCAGACCACTTAAAAATTTAAAAGTTTAACAATGAAAAGTATACTGTTACCACGTCATCGTGCCTCGGTTTTGTATTCCGTCATCGTAGTGAGGTTCGTAAGAAGAGCGTGAACGATTCCTCTGCCTATTCGGTACCCCAGTTCTACTTTCTCATGCTTCTGAGCTAACTCAAACCTTAATGCGCACCAGGTCCCTGGTCACGAATGTACGGCAACGAGGAGTGCATACACCCGCAAACCAAAAATCCGATGCTCACGACGCCTTTCGATTTTATGTCTCTTTTACCCGCTGCAGAGCTTTCAATCCTACTGTGACCACGCATGTGAGAGTGCGAGAGCACCGTGGAACCTCGAGTTTTAACTGGCCGTATGCGTGTCAGCTTCCAGGCCACGAATGTACGGCAACGGGGAGCGCATACACACGTAGACCTAAAATCTGACGCTCACGACGGCTTTTACGTCCCTTATTTTCTGCTGCCGAACTCTTAATTCCACCGTGACTTCCGAACACGAGAGTGCGAAAGTACTGTGGAACCTCGAGTTTTGGCTGGCCGTATGCGTGTCAGCTTCCAGGCCATGAATGTACGGCAACGGGGAGCGCATACACACGTAGACCTAAATCCGACACTCACGACGGCTTTTACGTCCCTTATTTTCCACTGCCGAGCTCTTAATTCCACCGTGACTGACGAAAGCGAGAGTGCGAAAGCACTGTGGAACCTCGAGTTTTAGCTGGCCGTATGCGTGTCAGCTTCCAGGCCACGAATGTACGGCAACGGGGAGCGCATACACTCGTAGACCTAAAATCCGACGCTCACGACGGCTTTTACGACCCTATTACTCACTGCCGAGCTCTCAGTTCCACCATTGCTAACGAATACGGGAGAGCGAAAGCACCGTGGAACCTTTGAGTTTTGGCTTGTCGTATGCGTGTTGGTTCCTAGATCACGAATGCACTGATACAAGAGCGCGTACACTCGCAAGTCTCAGATCCGACGCTCGCAACGGCTACTATATCGCCAACTCAGTCACCCCTCTACTCTACTCACTACGGAATAAGTTATACTGTATATAACAAAAATGTTCCTGAGACACACGCTGCTGGTAGTACTTCTGCTGCTGCCACTCCGCTACACTGCTTCTCTACTCCTACAGCTTCCACTGCGACCACTGCTGCTGCTTGTTGTCTCAGGTCTGCTCTCGCCGGCGGCTCTTCACAACTGTCCCAATTTTTAATGGTGCAAGCCTTTTTATACACCGTAGCTGCGTTTAATTTCCCGCACCAGTGGCTATAACTGCTGATCATTCGCACAATTAGCTGAGTTTGATATCCCCACCGCTTGACATCGCTGGTGCGTTGACATTGCCGACTTAGGTTGCCACCTGGGTCTTCGATGCGATTAATGTGCCTCCATGGCTTCTTAAACTTTAACATAGAAAAATATAAAATAAACACTTCAGACATAAAAAATAAATAAAAAGAAATCAATAAGAATGTAAAAATCAGTTTTACTGCCGCTGCTGTTGTTTGTGGGCGAAAACGAGGCCCCTGCCGACTTTCGACATCACACACAATTGAACCTCTCGCATAAAGAAAATAACGGTATAGGTTTGTAACAAATGCTCTCAAAGCTAGGAAACCAACTGTAAGTAAATTTACAGTTTCAGACGGTTGATGTGAGTAAAGCTGTATTGTCCAACTTATAATTTCTGAAAAATTGTGATTGAGTAGTCGTGAAAATATGTTTTTTTTTCTCATATGTCAATATTAAAGAAATATTTTTTTTCAATGGATTTCAAAGTTGAAGGTAAGCACTAAGTAAAATTAATATAAAAATTAAAAAAATTTATTTTATGGTTTTTATTGAAAATTTTACAAATAGATGTCTTAATAAAGTGCAATATTAAATATATTTTACTAACTTAGGGAGAGTAGAAAATATTTGTATTCACGTGTATTCAGCCATTTTAAGAGATATTTTTTCACTGATTCTTCTGAAAACAATTATACAATTCACAGTTCATAGTGATAACTTAATGAGCTTAAATGATACATTAATATGGCATTTTCAATTAAGAATATGCGATTAATTGGTATATAAGTTAAGGCATTAATTAGCATTATTTTTGGCCAAATGGGTCAATTAGAACTCGAGATACACTCAAAAACGTCGCAGCAACTCCCCTAGCCCATACTGGCAAGGGGGTCATTTACGACCCGGCCTTTCATACAATTATTTTTCTTGTTTCACCCAACAAATACAAAAAAATATTTTTTTCCAGCTAGCTTGTTCTAGTCGTAACACTGTGCTACGGTTCACAAAATTCTGGCCCATGGTAAATATATAATAGAGTATCAGCCTTTACCAATTGGTGAATTATCAGAAGAAGCACAGGATTCCAAAAACGAGGATTACAAAAAATACAGATATCTCAACACGTGGGAGATTTCAAAAAAGCGACAGAACGAGGACTTTTTTAACTGCTGGCTGCCTAATTTGACCTAATTATTACATCTCTGAGGCACGCCAAATCATCAAGAGATCTGAAAGAATGTTACTCAAGAAATGTTATGTCTATTAGGCAACCACTCAGATACTGTTAATATTTTGAAAAAAATTAGATTTTTAATTTAAGTAATAATATGTAGTTTGTTATAAATAAAAAAAATGTATCTCACCAAATTTAAAAATCCGCTTTGAATGTTTTTACAATTTTAGTTTTATATACCAAGCTCATTCACATTTCAATCACACTTTTCTGCAATTTTTAAGTATACTTGCTACAAACGTTAGGAGATCTCTTCGTTAAGCGATTCATTGTGCGAAGATACATTAGACAGCATGTGATTGAAATATTTTTGAAAGTTCGTCTCGTTCTCGTCCCTTCATTATCGTGATTGAGTAGAAAAGTAAATCTTTCACTCAAATTTATTGTATAGAAAGTTGATATTTTTAAAGAATTGATTAAATTACTATTTTTTTATTGACATGTGGCAAAGTCAATAGGCGGAAACATTCCCTTAACTTTACCTGTCTGAAAGCTACATGAGGGACATGTTCTAATTTTTAGCAACAAAAATTAACAAGCAAACATAAAAACATTAAATTTCAATTTTAGGGCTTCGCAAAGCCCAGGGAGTTAAAATTTGGGCTGTGGACATATTTTTTAAGATTCTTTGTTACACTAAAATTTTATAGCAGCTCTAGAGCATCGTTCAAAAAATCTGAGTAGCTATAGAGTTATAGTGAGATTATCATTAAGGGTCGTTTTAATAACATCCTATTAAGTTTTAACCGGAACTTAAATGGCAGTTTGACATAAATCTCACACAAAGTTTGTCAGGTTAAGTATAACCGGACATTGGGATAACAATAATTTATGTTTTACACATACCATAATTGCACCTTTTTCGTTTGGTTCTAGTTAGATTTTAAGTAGGAATTTTTATAATCTATCAAATGATATCACAACGCAACACGAATTTTGTTTCTGGGTTATACTTAGTAGTCAAATTTTGATTTCTTTCACATGACTAATAAAAGAAAAAAACTGTTTTATTAGTTGAAGTTTGCTTTTGTAGAAACTAAAACGACATAAAAATGAGTAAATCATAGTTTTTTGACATATTTGAGGCAAAGTTACATCGAAAGGTAACATTTTCTAACAAAACCATTGATGGGGTCCAAAAGAACTACTCTTTCTCTTTAAAACACATTTTGGGTTATATCGATATCTTTTTTTTTCCCCTGAAATATATTCAATTGAAATTTATTATGCAGGTCTCCATACAAATCTTCATAAGTTTTAGTAAAGCAAATTTGTAATAAACTTCAATTTACGACATTTCGGAGAAATAAAAATGACATCAATAAAATTTTAAGTGGTTTTTGTAGCGAAAGAGTTGTTCTGTCGAATCCCGTTAATGACCTTACAAAAAAATGGCCTTTCAATGTATCATGTCCAAAATATCTCGAAAAACAGTGATTTTCGCACTTATAGGTTAAAATATATCGAAAACCAGAATGATCAGAGAAGTTATGATCTTGGATGATAAGAATTTGCTATGGAATTTTTTTTTCGAACGTTGAACTTAAGCTTTTACACTTCGAATAATTTGACAGATTTCCCTTTTTTGCATGATCCTGAAATAAACTTCGAATTTCAATACCGTTCCTGAAGTAAATCCTAAACGGAATCAGAACAGGCCTGAATAATTAAATTAACGACTCTGAGGGATGAGCGGTGAAAGAACCCTTTTTCAGCTTCCTAGATCAAAGCTGCGATCGGCGCAGTCAGTTTGTTTCCTAGATTGACAACAGTGGGTGGCATCTCCCTTACAACTAAAATACCTAAAACGCTATATTTTGGCACCTAAGGCAGACTTATCAACATTTTAGTAAGCCCGTTTTTTCGTTGAGTTTCAATGAAATCGGACATAAACTCTGGACGTGCCGTTTACAGGTTTAAACTAGGAAGCTAAAATGTTGGGGCAATTATTTTGATTCCTCAAGCTAAAATATAGGCAAAAAAATAAAATCCATCTACAAAATTTTCTAAATAAACACCCTAATACGTATATGTATATGGACAATGCTGTTCCACGCAAAACTTGGTACAACAGGCACAGAACCGTTCAAAAATATGCAAAAAGTTTAGATATGGGGGTGACTATTCACGATTAAAGACTCGAGTGGCATAAGCGATTCTAAAAATGCAGACGATCGCCAAAGGACAAAGTCAAAAAAACCCGAAAAGTTACATCAAAAATCAAGACAATGTTCATTGTTTTCTACGAAAGTAAAGGCATCATCTACTGCGAATTCGTCCCAACTGGTCAAGCAGATACTTGTGCATTTTATTTGGGGTAGTACACCGTTTGATGGTCAGAATTTGTCAAATATCGCAATCCTGACGACTAATGATAATTCAGACATTGAGATTGTTCGTAAATTTTTGGCACGAAATCATGTATGTATGTTGAATCTGTCACCGTATTCGCCTCATTTGAAATTGCACTGTTCCAAAAAAAAAATGGTTGAAAGAATGCGATTTCAATGATACCGATTTTACTGATACCATTCAAACAGCTGCAGTATCACAAAATGTGCTCGCGAAGTCTTTGAATCACTATTGATCTGCTGTAGAAAAATAATTGATTCAGAACGAGAGAATATCTCGAAAAAACGGCGGGTTGCACTCCGGGAGTACCGACAGAAGTGAAAACAAATCGTTTAATGGCAAGTTAGTGTGTTAGTTGGTATGTGTGCGTTTTCTTTTTATATGGCAATGCAATGGAAGACAAAAACGGAATATGTATTCAAATTTTACTCTCGCTCTCATTCTCAATTTGTCAACGCAACAACGCGGAATTTGAAAGAAACAAACATCCCAATGTGCACAAAAACGGAAAACGTTCAAAAAAATCTGCTTGTTCTTAAAAAAACTATTACACCTCATTTGTCTAAATCAGTTTAGTAATAGCCGAGACATAACGTTTTAAAGTTTTTCAAAAAACCAAATTTGCTTGCTGCTGGTTCATGGTGGCCTGGTATTTCAGATTTTTCCCTGCTTTGGGCTGCTGGCTCTGCTTTCGGCTGCGCTTGCAGAGAAAAATTTGCTGACTGAGCAACAGCTAACCGGAAGTCAACATATGTATGCTACAAATTTAAAATTTTTTTCCGAAAAATTGCATACTTTCATGGGCCAATTTTTTCAAAAAACGTTGCCCACTTTTAGGCGCTTTTGATAATTTACTCCTAAAAGTATGCAACACTTTTCGACAAATTTCAAAAATAGCGTCTAAAAGTAGGCAACGTTATCTGAAATTTTTAAAATCTTTGCCTCATTTTAGGCGCTATTTCGAAATTTGTCAGAAAGTGTTGCATACTTTTAGGGACAAATTATTAATTGCGCCTAAAAGTAGGTAACGTTTTTTAAATTTTTTGAAATCGACTTCGTTTTCCAAGTCTTCAAAATTCTAAAATCGAGTTCGTTTCCCAAGTCATCAAAATTCCAAAATCAAATTCGTTTCCAAAGTCTTCCAAATTTGAAATCGAGTTCGTTTCCCAAGTCTTCAAATTTCTGAAATCGAGTTTGTTTCCCAAGTCTTCAAAATTCTAAAATCGAGCTCGTTTCCCAAGTCTTCAAAATTCCAAAATCGAGTTCGTTTCCCAAGTCTTCAAAATTCCTAAGTCGAGTTCGTTTCCCAAGTCTTCAAAGAACATTCAAATTTTACTATCGCATTCATGACGGGGAATCCCGATGACGGTCGGTGTCGCGAAATTATACTTTTTTCCTCAGCCGCACAACGTGCCATAAGAAGTTTTCACTTCAAAAAAGATATTTAGAAAATATGTTTTGTTTTTTGTATAGCTCCAGTCTCGGAATAATGCAAAATTATATTCTAAATAGATTTTTGTTTTTAAATGCTATTGTTGCTTGGTAAACTTTTATTAATTTATTTTTTTGGTGTAAGTACTGAAAAGAAGGAAGAACTGATTAGAATATTCTGAAATGGAAATGTAATTTGTTCTTAATTAAACAACTTTTAGAATTTTGAAGATAACTGTTCTTTATGTATTTTGATTAGGCTAAAAAGTAATTGTAATACATATATATTATATTATTGCATAAAATATTATAGTGTTTAAAAAATTTAAATGAAAATAAAAGAAATTGCAAAAAATTGGTTTTCAAAAATCTCAAATCCAAAATCCCCCGAAAGTATAATCCTGGATACGGCCTTGAGTATAACTAATAAAATAAACAGTTAAATAGTTTTAAAAATAGAAAGGATTTATCTCTTTGCATTTATTTTTTTCTTACTAAATTTAAAATTGAACTAAAATAAAAAAAAATATTATTAGCCAAAAATTTTTTTAATGACTAACGTACACATGTATATGTAATAATTTTGGTAACATTTTCTTAAGTATTTCATTTAATTAGTACGTAAGTAAATCGTTGTTTTTACGCAATCCGTTTTAAATATTTTTAGAAACTTTCACGGAAATATGCTGATATAATTTAGAGCCACAGTCGTACTTGCTGATCCCAACTAGTAGAAGCCAAACACATACCGTTTGGTGACAAACTAATGCAAGTAATACGATTTTCATGACCCTGTAGCATACCTAAATAAACAAAATATTAAAACCAATTAAACCTGTGTAGCATCATAACAAAATGTACCTGTGTGATTTTGTTTCATGGTGTCCCAGGAGTGTATGTTACCTTCAATGCCAGAACAAATCAAATAACGACCACTTGTAGAGAGTGCTTTCATAAGTTCAAGAAATGAAAAATTATAAAACACATTCGCTTCAAATTATATTTTTTTATTAAAAAACTTACCACATGAGGTGAAACCAGTATTTTTTTGCGGTGGATCGTATTGCGCAATTTGTTGATCGGATCTTATATCGTAAAGGCGTGCAGTTTGATCCTCCGATGCAGAGGCAAAAACGAAGCCTCCGTTATGATACTGTTAAAAAATAAATATGTTTTAAACAACAATGCACTAATCTAGGAGCATCCTGGATTTGACATTGAGATATAAGATAAAATTCCATACTGAATTTTGATATTTCTTGATATGTGCTAATAATAATCCCAAATTATGAACGTCACCCGCACTACTTACGTACATACATACGAGTATATGACACAGCGCGAATGTGTAACGTACCCTTTTAAATCATGCAATCGAATATATTCGAGTATTGAACGACTGTTCTGGTCGATAGGTCTTTTATTATTTTGCTGAGCTGAACCTATTATTATTACTGTGACAGTATCTAAAAATATATTTATTCCATGATTTTCCTATCAAAGTGAAAAATTGAATTGAAAATTTATGTGGTGGCTACTCGATAATCGAAATAATAGTTATGAAACTTTTTTGAGTCAGCTACGTATTTTTTAACAATTACAGTTTTTACTTATTTAATTATAAAGTAAATAAGTGAAAGTATATGTAAGATTTGATCATATTGTCGGTTGTTTTACATAATTGTATCTATTTAACACTGTGATTTTGATAATTTGCTGATGCATTCACCTTCGCTAACGATATCGTGCATTATTTCTACATCAAAATATAATGTAACAAATCAATGATTACAACATTAATGCGTGACTCCAAAACTGGTAGGGTATCTATTTGGTATAGCTGGACACATAAATGAATGAAGTCTAGCACACTGTTTGCGCTGTTCACAGGTTTGATGTAGGAAACTGAGTTTTTGGGAGACTTTTCTTCGAACCCGTTTCTGTAATATAGGCCTTGGAATCACAAAGAATAAAAAACCGGTGTTTTTGTCCGCTTTTTCTGCCACACGAAAAATGTTGGTGTACTTTCAAAACAGTGGATGACACCTCCCATAGAACTAAAATCGCTATATCTTATCATACCTGAGCCATACCTTTTATACTTTTTAGTAAGTTGGTTTTTTTCGTGAAAATTCAACGAAATCGGATACACTCTGTTCGCGCCACTTACGAGCTTGATCTAGGAAGCTCAAATCTTATGACAATTATTTTTAAGCCTCATTCTAAAACATAGGCAAAAAATTAAAAACAATCTACAAAATTTTCAAAATAAACACCCTAATTACACATGCGTACATACTATTTTTATTCCAAACATTTAAAAAATTCAGTTACAGTGCCATATCCTCTCGGCATGTATCGTTTCGTATGCCTTTCAGAAATCTTTCACATAAGGGCTTACAAAGTCTCAGTTACGTTTCAGAAATTTTCATTTTCACTTCACAGAGCTTTCCGCAATGTGTTGATTTCATTTGAAACGTTTCAGAAACCTTGTGAGATTAAGGGAGAAAAATAAAAATTTTTATTGTATCATCGGACTCTGAATTTTTCTTTTTTATCCTCGTCACTTGCGTTATGTTATTACCTCATCAGACTCTGACATTTTTTTTATCCTCATCACTTGCGTTATAATGTTATTACCTCATTGAACTCTGAAATTATTGTATTGTTGATTACACAAAACTAAACTTAACAGAGAACCAGCCTGGCAACATGCACAAAATTCTTTACAAACCATGTACCTAACGTAGATATATTGCCGGCCAAACTAGTTTAAGCCCAAGCTGGTAACCGTTGTCCCAAAAAACATGCAATGATATCGTAATCCAAAAGCATTATGGTGAGCGAAGCCAGTGTTGGACATAAGTACTATAGGATGTAAGCCCTAAACCGCAACTAAATGCCGTTAGTACACTCCAACTTTTATGCAGAAGTACTGTGGTAAGCAAAGCGAGACAATAAAGATTTATCGATTTCATTGCATGCTTGGCATAATTGGTGTAGTTCACGCAGACATTTACATGCATTGGTAACATGTATCTCTGTAGGTTTGCCAGACACTGGCTAAAATGAAATTAAAGGACAAAGAAACCTACACAAACTGAATTGACATCCATATCATGGCCAAAAAACATTTGCTTATGGTGATCCTCTCGCACATCCCACAATTTGGCAGTTTTATCCACAGAACCAGTAATATATGTATTCATATCGGGTGAAAGTGAAAGAGCAGCAATATCACCAGCGTGACCGTTAAAGTCCATAGTTTTTTGACCTTTTTCCAAGTCCCAATGGCAACTAAATGTTTAAAAAAAGTCATTTACGTTTTCATGCACAACTTTTTAAAATATTTCTCACTTACATTTTCATGTCACCTGATCCGGTTATTAAGTGACCATCATCTAAGAAACGACATGAACTCAAGAAACCTTCATATCCCAATAGTTCTCTGGTCATTTTTGCCACACCAGAAGCGTCACGATTATTCACATCATAGACCGTGCATTGATTATCCATTCCACCACAAGCAACAAAATTACCAGATGGTGAAAAAGCAACAGTCATTACCCAGGCCGAGCGCAGCGGTATAATCTAGATAAAAGGATGAACGTTTTCGCAATACTAAATAATGAAATTCTTCATAGACACTAATTGACCTACTTGCACTTTATTTGCCGTCCATGTATCCCAAATTATCAGCTTACCATCGAGTGAACCAGTAACACAATGCCTTGAATCTCCAGCAAAATGCACTGAATTTACCTTGTTAATATGGCCCTTAAGTATTTTTTTCGATTGGAAGCGACATTTTGGTATATCAGACATGTCACCACATTTTTCTTTTAGTGTACAGTCTGCTTTAGCTTTCTGATCATCCTGTGTTTGAAAAAAAACTCAACCTATCATTAGGGCCGATTTATTAAATAAATATATTTTATCACTGAAAACGTATTGAGTCCATCGTGCCGTTTTTGAGTCTTTTCGGTACTAAATCGGTTTTCGATTTTTTATTTTTTGAGTATATATTTTTCTTGAGTATTGAGTATATATTTTCTTATAAACATCTAACCGTTTAGTGTAATCTGTTATTATTAATTTTTTTTGGTTGGAAATTGGCTGTCGGTTCAATGTCACATTGCGTTTGCGAAGTGTGTCATTTTTCTGAGGCAAACTCACGCACATTTGCAACGGCCAAATACACGTCAAGTTTTTAATTTTGCGCTTTAGTTTTTATTGGAAAGCTTACCTTGAAGCTTAAGTTGAATTTCAATTTCATGAATTTCAATATGAATAGAGGTTTTTTCGTTGTTAAGTTTGTTCGTTAATAACGTAAGTATCACTCAACTAATTTTCGGCTTACGTACAATATTTTTGTAACAAAAAAATCGTTTGTCAATGTTTTCAGAATGAATTATTTGATGTCGCTCAAATGTGTATAAAATTAAGATAATTGTAGAAAGAAGTTTTATCAGTGTTCTAAATATAGACAAATCAATAAAAACTTATAACCTTTTTCGCACCTTAAACTTTTGAATCATTCCTTGAATTTCATCGTGTAACTGTTGAGTTTCAGGATCAATCTTAGGCATCTTTTAGGCTATGCTTATTCTTCAATGATGTATTTTAAACCAAAATATTTTACAAAAATTTTCTTATCATACACCACCGACCTTTACAACAAAATAGCCACAACCAACTGATAGAAATTTGAAAAATCTTACACAAATTTTGTGAGCTTAGTTTAGTTGTTATGAGGTTTCGTTGATGTAAGTTAATGTGATTAACTAATTGGATTAAAAATTTGTCTCTGTACGAGGGTTAAAGCTAAGAGAATTCTCATGAAAAAACATGAAAAAAAGAAAATTAAAACAATGCCTAATAAGAGAACTTAATTCGATGCAAGCTTTTGTTAAGTGATATTCTTAAAGCTTTTAGAGTCTATCAAATATTATTAAGAATTATAATAACAATATATTGGCTCATATACATAAGTATGTGGGTCCTCGCTACAGTGTAAGCATTCACCAAGTCTCTAATAAGAAATCTTTGTTGAGTTAACTTAAAGGTAGACTAGGTTTTGAACACCTCGAGTTATAACTGATGATGGTATGTTACTGGATAGCAGGGCTGTAAAATTTCAAGTATCAATACAAGTAGAAGTAATGCATGTATTTTTGTCTAATAATTCTTGGTACAGAAAATTTTGAAATTGGTAGCTATTTGGATGTGCGTATCCAGCCCTAATCGGTTCCAAGGAATTTTTAACCGTCTAGGACAATTTCATGGCGTAATAATAATTAATTTACTGTGGGAGAATTTTTTTACATAAAAGTCAGGGTAAGTGGGTGACCTTCGGCCGCGGCTCTGGATTAACACCCTAAGGCACTAGCTTACACAAAAAATCTGATTTCTCATATACTTTTTCTATGTATTTTAGGGCGTGGATTCCAAAAATTACAGCCTATTCTTTAACAAATATTTTAAGTATATAAGGTATAATAGGGGGAAAAATTAAAAAGTTATTAAAAAATCAGTGAAAAAGGGTAATTTCCGTATTTTAAGCATTCCTGTATATGGGGTAAAACATACAAAAATACCACCTGAAAAAATTTTTGGCTCCGATTTGGCTGAAATTTGGCATTTTGTGGTATCGATGTCTAGCAATAAAAGTGCGTTCAGGACTTTGTCCTAGTATTATTTTTTGTTGAGATACGCGGGTATGAAATTCACGATTTTTGTATTTTTCCAGAATAAGTATAATAATTTTTTTCGAAAATTCATAGCTTACAGCAAACTTTAGCAATTAATAATTTTTACACAAAAGATTTTAGGGTTTTACTTGTACTTTTCGAAAAAAAATATTGCTTTTGAAAAAAAAAAAAAATTAATTTTGGTAAAAATTTTGCGAATTGAAAAATATTTTTGCATTTTTTTTGAAAAACCCATATTTTAAAATTTTTTTTTTAAGAAAAAACTTTGATTTATTCTGCGCTTAATGCAATAAAATTTTTTATGGGAAAAAAATTATTTTTTTTTTTAATTTAAAAGGAAATTAAAGAGCTAAAATTTCGTAAATTGAAATGAATTTTTTTTTTGTTTTTTAATGTTTGTGGAAAAATGTATAATGTATACATACACATTTCAATCAATAATCGCTATAAGTAGAAAAAGCCGTTAACAATATAAAAAATTTAAAACACTCATACAAAGTGTATGGGATACCCGGGTATATTAGGTGTATGTTGATGTATAATTTTTTGGCTGTAGACACAACGGTTAACGGTTCAAACAATTTATTTAACTACTTACTCCAATGTTACTGGCATACATTTTGAAGCTTACGGACCGAGCTTTAATATGGAGTTCACTAAAGAAATATTAAGAAATGTGTTTTTCAAAAAAAAAAAAATCAATAATACATTTCAATTTACAAAATTTTAGCTCTTTTATTTATTTTAAATTAAAAAAAAAATATAAATAATTTATTCCCCACGATTAAACTTACGGCATTAAAAAAAGAATTATGACATGGGTTTTTGGAAAAAATTCATTTCAATTTACAAAGTTTTAGCTCTTTTATTTTCTTTTAAATTAAAAGAAAAATAAAAGAATAAATCAAAATTTTTTTAAGAAAAAAAAAATTTTAAATATAGGTTTTTCAAAAAAATGCAAAAATATTTTTCAATTTGCAAACTTTTTGCGAAAAAATTTTTTTTTCAAAAGCAATATTTTTTTTTCGAAAAGTACAAGTAAAACCTTAAAATCGTAAGTACACCAATAATTAATTTCTAAAGTTTGCTGCAAGCTATGAATTTTCGAAAAAATCACTTATTCTGGAAAAGTACAAAAATCGTGAATTTCATACCAGCTTATTTCAACAAAAAATAATACTAGGGCAAAATCCTGAACGCACTCTTATTGCTAGTTATCGATACTACAATAATGCCAAATTTCAGCCAAATCAGAGCCAAACAATTAACTATGTAATTCAATAAGAAACTAATTCGCTAAAAGTATTTTATTGTCTTATATGTTGAATTGTACCCATAAAATCATAAGTCCAATGTGCTATTAAATTTAGGCTTGGACTTTTGAGAACGGTGCAAATTTGTTCCTTTTTATATTTTTAATTATTACTCAAAAATCAATTGTTTTTAATTTTTGTGTACACCAAATCCATTTCAAACCATGCAGTCAGACTATTTCATATTACGGAATTGGTTGCCGAATAAACATGTTGTTTTTCAAAGGATTTCCCCGATTTGATTAAAATTTTTTTTTACGAAGTTATGCCCATTTTAAGTTTTGGTGTCAAAAATTAAAAAACCACTGAAAATTTTTTCAAAAAAACGGTACTTCAATCCAAGTCAAAATAATTAACTTAACGCGCTTGAAGACATTTAAGGTCAGGAGAATTTTTTCCTCAAAATAAAAATTTAGATTTTTGTTTCAACATTTCCAAGCCATCTATGATACCACTACTTTCAACTTATTTTTAATAATAACATCATTTAGTACCATTCTTTCTCTTTAAAATAAGATTTCAAGTGGTAATCTGTGATGTTTCCTCGCAAAGTTACAGCTATTTGAAAAAGCCATGAATTTGATCCCCTACGACCAAGATGAAATAAATTTGTAGCCGGTTGGTTAATATCGTTTGGTCGTAGGGGATTAAATTCATGTCACTTTCAAATGGCTGTAACAATGCGGGGAAACATCACAGATTACCACTTGAAAGCTCATTTCAAAGAAAAAGAACGGTACTAAATGATGTTACGATTAAAAGTAAGCTGAAAGTAGTAGTATCACAGATGGCTTGACAATGTTGAAACAAAAATTAAAATTTTTATTTTGAGAAAAAAATCTCCTGGGCTCAAATGTCTTTAAGGGCAAGGTAACGTATTTTTTTTTTCTTTTTTTTATTAGATTTTCTAAATGAAAAATATTTCAAGAATATTGTGTAAAAATTTGAGATGAACCGGAGCTAAACTAACGAAGATACAGCAGCTTAAGCAACCGTGCCTCAGTGTTTGTGCCTTTAGTGTTTAAAACTTTAAAGCGTTTTTCCCACAACTCACGTTTTCAAAGTCGGTGCACACCATAATTTCAAAACTACTGCATCGATTCCTTTGAAATTTTGAACACTATTTCTGTATAAGGTAACGCTGGAGAGCAATTTTTCAAATTTGTCAATATTTATTATTTTATAATAACAAATTATCCGATTTTTTTTTGCAAAAATCGCGTTTTTCACTTCAAAGTGAACCCAAAAATTGAAATTTTGAAAAACCCTTATAGCTTTACCTTGTAAATTATGTACAGAAATAGTGTTCAAAATTTCAAAAGAATCGAAGCAGTAGTTTTGAAATTATGGTGTGCACCGCAAATCTACTTTTTTCTGAAACAAGTTTCTACCTGAAAATTTTACAAATTATTCTTCGAATGTTGTACTTCATCTACCATTGGTTTTAATAAATAGATTTTAACTATGTTGTCGAAAAATAATCACAAAAATGTGCCTTTTTTTGTACGAATTAACGTTACCCTCCCCTTAAGCGCGCATTAAACCCATGTAATTTCTTTTTTATATGAGTACAAATCCAAAATAAAATTTTAGGCGAAAAAAAATGTGGAGTTTTTTAGAAAATTAGCTTTGTTTTTTTTCTAGTAAAAAGCGCTACAACTCTGGCAATTTTCAACCATTTTGAAATTTTTTTAAAGATTCTGACAGAGACTAAGAAGTTCTATTAGAATCAAGACAATACACAAGTTAATTATTTTGATTTGGATGGAAATGCCACTTTTTTGAAAAAGATTTTTAGCGGCTTTTTAATTTTTGACAACAAAACTTAAAATGGGCACAACTTCGTAAAAATTTTATTTTATCAAATCGGGGAAATATGGGTCCCCTTATATCTTTTGAAAAACAACATATTTAGCCAGCAACCAATTCCGTAATATAAAATAATCCGAGGGGTTTTTTTGGACAAAAAAGAAATCTGATGTAATTTCGTCAAAATGGTGACCAATAAACGTAATTTCTATGAAACCAGATGTCGAGATGAGGCCCCAATTTATAAATTAGTGTAGTATGTATAGTAGACATGTTAAAATAAATGGCATGTTCTAGAATACTTTAAGAACACAATTTTCGAAAAATTATTCATATTCGACTTTATCCTCATTTAAAAAAAAATAAAAAAAAGTCCTAGGGTTGCTACCAAAGCTGTATAAAATAAAGATAATTTGAGTTTTTTCCTATGTATAACTTTTTTTTAAATGTATTTTTTTGATTTTCCTTATGTACACATAAGAAAGTATTGAAAAAAAAACTAACCGCTATTTTTTAAGCCCATTTATAAGGAAAAAACTGTGGTATCTCCGCAAGTAGAGCTTTGGTGTTTCTTGTGTAACAGCTCAAATCCTTTATTATTTTCACTTCATTCACCTTAATACACTGTTATTTGAAATTGTCAATGCCACTACATGAATTTCCATTAAAAAAATAAATGGGAAAAAAAGAAGTTAAGGTGTTATCTTCGGCCAGGCCGAAACTCACATACCCTACACTGCACTGAAATAACCTTTTAAATAAATGTTGAAAAGACATTGAAGAGGTTGAGTAAGTCGAAAAAAAATGTGAAATGTTACAAAGATTGGCAGAGGTTGGAAAATGTCGAAAATATATGCAAAATGTTGAAAAAAGTTGAGAGAGGTTGAAAAACTCTAAATAAGTTGAAAAAGGTTGAAAAATTTTTAAACAATTCAAAGTTGATGAAAAAGTCGAAAAAATAAAGAAACTTATGAAGGAAGTTGAAAGAGGTTGAAAATGTCGAACAAATACATATAGGATATATTGGAAAAAGTTGAAAGGTTGAAAAAGTCGAAAGAATGTAGAAAATGTTGGAAAAAATCGAATAGAAATGAAAATTTTGAAATATGCCACGCCCACTTCTCCAGTTCCGCCCACTTTTGGTACAATAAATTATATTCGCGATCGACATCCTCATATTAAATTTTAGCTCAATAGCTTGTATAGTTTGCGATATATGCTGCAACAAAAATTCAAAATTTAGGGCGGTGGCACACCCACTGGTACAATCCAGCCCGGTTTTGATCCAGAAATAGCTTTCCATAATCAAACCCCTAACACCAAATTTTAGTATGATTGCTCACATATTTCGATAAATATGCCACTTACCGTATTTTATTTGTATGGGAGGTGCCACGCCTGCTGATGCTATTTCAGCCACTTTTGATTCAGATATGCCCTATAGCGACAGAAATGCATACATTAAATTTCATACCAATTGCTGTAATAGTTCACTTAAAACAGCGCTAACAAATTTATGTTAATATGGGAGGTGCCACGCCCACTGATGCAATCCTGTCAAAATTAATTTATTTTTAAAACTTATAGTAACAGACATCTAAACACCAAATTTTATGAAGATTACTCTCATAGCACACTATCTATAACAATAAACGTTTTTTGCTTATATGGGAGGTGCCACGCCCACAGGTACTATTGGACTAAGTAGTAAGAGACCTTATAGCAAGTATATCTGCCTCATTAAATTTTATAACGATTACGTTGTAAGTTCTTTAAACATAACGTTTATAAATATTGTGGGCTGTGCCACGCCCTTCAACGAGTTTTTTCGGTCCAGTAGCTGAGCTTGTATTGATGACTGCTTTCAGCGGCATCATCTCCAAAATTTTTATGGAAATCGTTTGTGCGAATTTTGAGATATACGGAATCAAAATTTTTAACAGTTGAAAAGTGCCACGCTCACTTTTTCGATTCCGCCCACTTTTATCACAATTCAAGATATATTTTATATGTATCCGTTTACCAAATTTAATCGCAATATCTTGAACGGCTTACAAGATATGGTAGTATTAATGATAAAATTTAGGGCTGTGCCACGCCCCTGTACGACCCTTTGGAAACTTGAAACCCAGCCTAATCCTAATTTGGTTCACATGTGCACCAAATCACCTAGTTTCATCAAAATCGCTGAAACTTTTTTCAAAATTGGCCGGGGTAAATATACATAGAGTATGGGCGGTAGGCGTGTCTATCAACCGATTTTGCCCATTTTCAATAGCAAGATGCCTGCAAGAAGATGTGACCTGTGTGTGATAGTTTCATTCAATTAGCTTTCTTGGTTTTCCCGTAAAACAGATTTTAACAGACACCCAGACAGACAGACAGACAGACAGACAGACAGACAGACGGACATCGCTAAATCGACTCAGGTGGTGACGCTGATCAAGAATATATATACTTTTCCATACCTGCCACGCCCCCTTCGATGTGTTACAAACGGAGAGACAAAGTGAATATACCCACGGTGTAGGGTATAAAAATAAAATCTGATTTTTGGTCCAAACATTTTCAAAGTATTTTATAAGCCAATAATTACAATATTTTGCTTCAATAATTAGTCACTCGAACTAACAGTGCATGTTTTATTTTAAAAAATGTAAAAAAAAAATTTAATTTTGATAATTTTTGAGCCAAATTGAAAAAAAAAATTTTTTTCACTTCTTTTTTAATGGAAATTCGTAAAGTGATTGACAATTTCAAATTATAGAGTATTAAGGTGAATGAAGTGATAACCACAAATGATTTGAGCTGCTACTCAAGAAACACCAAAACTCTACTCGCGGAGAGACCACAGTTTTTTTTCTTTATACATAGTCTTAAATATAAAAACTTTTATTTTATTTAATTATATTTTATTATCTTCATATTTATTTTACACGTTTGTGCTTTACTTGAATTCTGCTTAGAACTAACTACTAAAATTAATACGAATTAAACCCAAGCCATCAGCACTCGCGCAATCTGCTGACACGGTGCTTATTCTTTTTATGTTATACGATATATTAAAGCGGATGTTCGCAGCAGCGTAAGCGTTTTGGTCGGTCAGTGTTCTGATGTCGCAACTGGTGTTAACTCAGCATTTTGTTCGGTCAATGCTTTATGCCGCAACTGATGTTAACTCCTCCCTTCCTAAGTGGGAAGCGTCCACGATACCTTGTTTTATTCTCTGAACTGCGGCATCCATGGTTCTTTACGCCACACGCTTTTTCCATTGTCTCACAGCTAACCATACTGCCATTAGTATAAGAATTGTTACCACCACACATATGAAAGATTGAGTCTTCAGGTCCACTTCTTGTCGCAGTGCATCGATGTGATTGATATTTTGCACGTTCAGTTTGTGCAGGTATGGCATGATTAAAACTTCCAGATGTTGGCTAAGGTTTATCTTGGAAGATGTTGGGGTTCCCGGCTTTCGTTTCATGACTGAATTCACATTACGGAATACAGAATCATTTATTTCGACTCGTTCTTCAAAGGGTAGCAGGTACGTCCCATTGACGTTTCTTATGGTTCCATCTTTGTACTTAATGGAAGCGACCATGTTGGTAATCATAAGGATACCGTTGTCGATCTCAGTAACATTGTTTTGGCTTATTGGAGCTGTGCTGCAATTCGCGACCCCTCCAGAGACTAATTGTTGACCATAAGTAACAACTCCCAGTTGTTTGCAAAACGCCACAGAAATTGATGGTTGACATTTCACAGCATACGCCTCATTTCCGCATTCCGCTACGGTGTTAGATTGTCCAAAGTGCAGAACCATGCCGTTATGTTGCACCCCATAGAGACATAGTTTTTTGCAGATAGCTTTAGGCATTAATAATAAAATACAAACTATCTCTAATTTGAAGTACCTTAATACTGTACATTCCTTAGATTTCCATTACAGTAATATTTGTAGTGAAGTGTTCGTTTACAATGCTTTTTAAATCTTCATTATCAAGAATTACCGGGTTCACAAGGTTTACTTTGGCCAGTGTGATTGACAAGATAACTGTTTCTAAATCTAATATCAAAATCCTATTTCTGGCTAATCATATAAATGACCCGTATCTATACTTTCCTTCTGCGTAACAGCGACAATTTTGTTAACCGTTTCTGTCAACTCCAGTATCTTAATTTGAACATTCGTGTTTATCTGATACTGTCTGTTGTTAGAGTCAATTTCGATGTCGCCGTCGCACAGTGTATTATTTTGGCAATCTAGCACTACTTAACTCAAAAAAAAAAAATTGATTTTTTGATGGAATTTAAATGCAAATATGTTAAAAATTCCCCAATTAGGTTAAAACTTCAAAAAAATTTTGAAGTATAGGGCAATACTTAAAATAACTGTACCTTGAAAGTAAGTAAAAAGAAAATGTCAAAAATAGTATAAGTTCGTTGAATTTTGCGCGCAAACTTTAAAGTCTTGTAAATCCATTCTGAAAAAGTGAAAGGTTTAATTTTTTTTTAAAAAATTAATTTTCAAGCTTTCTTGATCGAAATAACATAAAATCTTAACAGAGTTATTGATAGCAACAAAATTTTGTATACACTGAAAGAACCTACTTTAACTGTAAGTATTGAAAAAAAAAAAAACTTTTGTGGACAATAAAAAAATTGTTTAGAATAGTTTAGAGTTCTGACTATGATTACAATAAAGCTTGATATGTATACTAATAGAATCAACAAAAAAATTCTGCGCCTAGTTGCGGCACCCATACAACCATTTTCAATTTTTAAAGATGACCTCTGAAATTTCTCGCTTCCAAATACTTGAGCTATGGCTTGATACTGCAGTAAACAAACGATTAGAGAGGATGATTTTGTTTTTATCCGGAAATGTTGCTGGTGGATCACAAAGTACTGTTGATATTGATTAGGCTAAGCAATATGCCAAGAACTTGTTGTCGCTACTGAATTCCCGGTGGGCAAATGCTTGTCGGAAGAAAGATCGATTTATTTCATCTAATAAAGATTGACTCAGAGGTAAATCGAATTCTCTTTATTTTTGTGCAATACACCGAAAAAATTTTCTGATGGGAGACCAAATAAAGAATTTGAAGAACACACCGAAAGTACTAAAAATAAAAAAGCCAGAAAAGTTGCAAGAGAGGTGAACGAAAATCAAGGCGTTTTTTCAAAGAAGCGGATATAACAGCTGAAATAACTGGTATAAATTTCGATCTAATTTTTCGTTTCCGTACCTTGCTTCAATCCTTAATCTTTAGTTTTTCAATCAATGTGGATGCTTTCAAAAAATACTCGCAGGATACGCTGTACCTATACTTAGAGTTATATCCTTGGTACTATACAAAGTGCTTTACCATGGAAGCAGTGTAATAAAAACCTGCATTATACCTATTGCCCAAATGTCAGAGGAAGTACACGAAGCACGTGATAAGGATGTCCGGCGTTATACGGATCTTTTTACGCGAAAAACTTCAAGGACCGATACAAATACTGATTTGATCAATAGACTCTTGATAACATCGGATTCATTTATAGAAAGTTTGCGCAAAACGTCTAAAAAGAAGTATAGAGGCCTAAGTCCGGACACGATAGTATTGCTTCAAATGAAAAACGATGACACTTCTGATTCGAGCGATTTAGATGAGTCTTTGGAGTAAATTTTAGAAATTACACTGTAAGCATTTTTAATATTTATCCTTTTCATAATTAAGTTTTGTTGATTAATTTTTTATGTATCAACTTTACAGACATGCTTATGATGAATCTAGTCATAAGGACCTCGTATCTACATTTGTAATGGTCGCAAGTTTGAGAGCAGCATCCCTGAATTGAAGAACATATAAAAATTAAAAAGTACATATTGTTTTTTTAAAATAAACGAAAAAAAGCAAATAATCTTTTATGTACGAGTTCATATTTTTGGTTCTATAATATAATTTGTTAATCATTTCGTAATTATTTTCCAAATTCGCGTCCAAACCTCAGCTAAAATCATTATAACTCCGAAAACTGAAACTATTTATATACTTATAAACGAAGCGCTGAAAAGTTCACTTTCTTATATTTTACAACTATCTCAAAAGTCATATTTTTGTATCTTAAGCAAGCTAATCTACTAAAAAGTCATGCTTTACATACTTTTTTATTTAGGTCGCCTTTTAAAACCCCAAAACGAAAAAATCGGTTATATGGCAGCTATATCTTTAACCCAACCGATTTGCACAATTTTTACGTTGAAGCTGTAAAATATAAATTTTAACATTTGTGGAAAATTTGATTGACCTAGCTGCTATAGTTTTTGAGATATTAGTTTAGTACTGCTAGATTGGCAAAATAACAAACTGTGCGCCGTTTTATAGTTGCCATTTACTTAAAAAAAAAAATTCGAAAACATCCGTTCTCATATGAAAGCTCTTGAGCATACGAACATTTTAACATCTTAAAAACGTTTTTCGGCTGCGCTTAATTTTGGGCAGATCACTGTCCCGGTTGACATGGAACGTCCCATATATAAATAAATATGTATACGACTGAACTTTATTTCGAAAACGGCTGCAGCGATTTGGATGAGACTTACGGATTTGGTGCATATGAAAACAAAATAAAGATTGAGATAGGTTTTAAGTTCTTAAGGACTCTAACAGGGGCGTGGCACAGCCCTAAAATTTAATTTTTATAACGTGATTACTCGGAAACTACTTAAGATATTTTGACGAAATTTGGTAGACTGATGCAAATAATAAATATTTTTAATAGAACCAAAAGTGGGCGAATTGGAGCAGAGGGCGTGGCATCTTTCAACAATCTAAAATTTCGATTCAATATTACTCAAAAGCGACGCCTACGATTTTCATAAAAATTTTGACGACAATACTGATAAAAGCAGTCATCATAACAAGCTATGCCACTATATTGGCAAAACTCGTTGAAGGGCGTGGCACAGCCCACAATATTTATAAATTTTATAGTAATAGATGGAACGACGCATTCGTTATGAAATTTAATATGGTAGATATACTAGCTATAAGGTATCTTATAACCAAAAGTGGGCGCAATGGCGTCTGTGGGCGTGGCACCTCCCATACATCCAAAAAATGGTAAGTGTTATATATAATGTGCTATGGGAGTAATTTTTTTAAAATTTGGTGCAATGGTGTCGGTTACCATGAGCTTTGAAATTAAATATGTTTCGATGAGATTACATCAGTGGGCGTGGTACCTCCCATACAAGTTAAAACTGTTTAATGTTATATTTAGTGCACTATATGAGTGATCCCAATAAAATTTGGTACAGAGATGTCGGTTACTATAACCTTTTAAATTAAATGGATTTCGATGGGATTACATAAGTGGGCGTGGCACCTCCATGCATGCAAAAAAATGTTTATAGTTATATTTAGTGTGCTGTGGGAGTAATTTCATTAAATTTTGGTATAAAGGTGTCTGTTACTATAAACTTTGAAATTAAATGAAAGTCGACGATTGCATCAGTGGGTGTGGCACTTACCACATTAGCAAAAAACGTTAAATGTTATGTTCATTAGTGTGCTATTGGAGTAATATTTTTGAAATTTGGTGTAGAGGTGTCGGTTACTATAAGCTTTGAAACTATATGAATTTTGACGGGATTTCTTTAGTGGACGTGGCATCTCCCATACAAACTTATAACGTTAATGCCATATTTAGCGACCTAAAGGAGTGATCCTAATAAAATTTGGTCTCAATATATTCAGCCTCATCCAACTTTGTTCGAGTTTTTCAACTTCTTTCAACTGTTTCAACATTTTTCAACCTCTTTCATTTTTTCTCAACATTTTCCATATTTTTTTCGAGTTTTTCAACCTATTTCAACTGTTTCAACCTCCTTCAAATTTTGTCAACATTTTCCATATTTTTTTCGAGTTTTTCAAGCTCTTTTAACTGTTTCAACATTTTTCAACCTCTTTCAACTTTTCTCAACATTTTCCATATTTTTTCGAGTTTTTCAACCTCTTTCAACTGTTTCAACATTTTTCAACCTCTTTTACATTTTCTCAACATTTTCCATATTTTTTCGAATTTTTCAACCTTATTCAACTTTTTTCGAGTTATTCAAACTTTTTCAACTTTTCAACATTTTTTTTCCTCATTCAACTTTTTTGAGATTTTCAACTATATTCGAGGTTTTCAAACTCTATTGAATATTTTTAACATTTTCCATATTTTTTTTCAACTTCTTAGCTTAACACTGCTCATATATCATCAACTTTATCAGCCTTCTTCACCTGGTTCAACCTCTTTCAACTGTTGTCAACATTCTCCATATTTTTTTGACTTTTCAACTTCATCAACCTTATACAACTGTTGGAAGATTTCAACCTATTTCAATTTTTTTCGACTTTTTCAACCTCATTAAATTTATTTCGAGATTTTCAACTTTTTTTCAAGTTTTTCATCCTCTTTAGATTTTATCGACTTTTCAACCTCATTCAATATTTTTCAATCTCTTTCAACTTTTTTTAACATTTTCTGTTTTTTTTTCGAATTTTCCAACCTTATTCAACTTCTTTAGAGTTATTCAAACTTTTTCAACTTTTTCAAAATTTTTCAACCTCTTTCAACTTTTTTCAACATTTTCCATATTTTTTGAACTTTTTCAACCTCATTCAACTTTTTTCGGCTTTTCAACCTCATTCAACTTTTTTCGAAACTTTCACCTTTTTTCGAGCTTTCAATCTTTTTCAACACTTTCATATATGTATTATCGAGTTAATCAACCTTTTTTACCTGCTTCTACCTCTATCAACGTTTTTCAACATTTCCCATATATGGGCATTTCCGCCAAAAAGCCAACCGTGACAGAAAAATTAAAAGTTATTATAAAAGCGTTATTATCTGATATTATCTAAGGAAAATATTCAAATCTCATTAATTTAAACAATTTACACCAGAATTCATTTATGACATTGAGCAAACCACCTGCAAACTTGCATAAATGCAGTTTCTCTTTTTTTTTGTAATATTGAATAGTATTTTGCATTAATTATTTAAGTGTGTAAGAGAGGTGATACATGATGATAGTCTTTCCGAAAAATCTCTCTTCCAACGTCAATTAACTAAAAACAATGCAAAAACATGAAACCAATCTCTTAACTGTAAAATTTTAATTTGCTTAAGTTCATGTTCTAAAGTCACAAATAAAATAGAAAAACATCATTTCTTCTCATTTCGAAATTGATAACAGCATCAAGTGTGTCAAAATTTTTGCACGAACAGAGTTTCATGTACATAGTTAAAAAAAAAACGACTGCAAAAAAAATTAAAATTTTAAATTTTGACGGTGCCACGCCTCTTACAGAAAAAACGTTTTAACAGCAAAAAGACAAGTTTTATACTCTTTTAAGAAAAATATATACTCCTTCCTTTTCTTTGTTAAAATTGATCTCACTAATTGAATTCTTAAATATAAACATTAAATTTGTTTTTTTAATTACTGGATATATCTTAAATATTATTATTTATATAAATATTAAAGTAGTTTTGAAAAATTGCTCAATATGTCCCGTTCGAAAGGATTATTATGCCTTGTAAGAAAAAAAGTAAATAAGATTTTTCAATCAAACGAAATCTATTAAAAAGTTACACTATTCCATAACATTTTAAAATTAGTCGCATTAAAAAATGTTGCCGGGTTTCGTTGACTTCTGCTTTTCTATAGATGGCCATGAAAAACACTTCCGTTTTTAGTCCCGTTCGAATGGCTTTTTAATTGCCTCTATCTTGGAATCAGTACTACGTCTGGCATCAACTTTACCACTCAATATAGTGCTATCAAAGGGCTATTCCTTAAAGTAACAGAAAAAAATAATAGTGCTTTACTTTGACTTTTATTCCACTTAAAAAAAAAACGTCCGTCCCGTTCAACATGAGAGTAATGTCCATATGTATAATCAACTTCTTCAATTTTTTTTTTAACTTGTTTTCGGCTTTTCAACCATATTCAATATTTTTTAAATATTTCCGACTTCTCATTCAATTGCATTACATTTTTTCGACTTTTTCAACCTGAAAACGAAAAACCGAACTTTGGTCGGTATCCTGGTACTGTATTTTTATAAGTAACCCAAAAATAATAAAATGCATTGTCTAAAAAAACAAAAATATTTATTTGAAAGATTTCTCAATTTTATTCCATTGGAAAGCAACATCTCCATCACTGATTACATGTTTACATAAATTCTCTCTGTATCGACAAGAGTATTTATAGCAGGGACGTGAACCAGTTTTGAACCGGAAAACCGCTTTTTTTAATAATTAACTGAACCATTAACCGAACAGAAATTTTCGACAAATGATTGATCCCAACCGAAAACCGAACCACTTTTTATAATGGTTCGAGGGTTCATTCTGACCAATTTTGAAAGAAATAGGGAAGCAGGGACGTGAACCAGTTTTGAACCGGAAAACCGCTTTTTTAATAATTAACTGAACCATTAACCCAACAGAAATTTTCGACAAATGATTGATCCCAACCGAAAACCGAACCACTTTTTATAACGGTTCGAGGGTTCATTCTGACCAATTTTGAAAGAAATAGGGAAGCATGACACAGAGTTCAAAAATAAATCATTAATAGATAAAATCTAATCGTCTCATAACATAAAGCGGCTTTCAAATAATGTTAATGTTTGGAACTTTTGGAATAACTACCCTGCCAAAGAATTATCTGAATTAGTTCAAAATATTAATGATGTTCCACCAACCCAGGTTTTGGTAGAGAGAGCATTTTCCACCCTAAAAATTATTCTCGGAGACTTGCGGGGAAATATGGACGAGGACTTGTTAGAAGATATTTTTCTCATCAATCTCAACTGATTATTGTAAACCAAATTTTTTATCAAATATTAATTTTTTACTACATACTTATAGCCTATGACATAAGTTATATGTTCATATATATTTATATATTCTTTTGGATTGTTACTGAATAAAAATAACACAAAGCCGGAAGGCACCAATTGCAGGTTTCTTTTACGTTTGAGGACACTGCGATTGTTTTCTTTGTAAAATAATTGTGGAGAGAGCAGCATTTTTATAATGAGGTCACAATTATTAAGTGAAACTTGAATTGGTCTGTGAAATATTCGGAACCCTGAAACTAGTCTGCCAAAAGCCATTTCAACAACCAGCCTTGCTCGATTTCGAATTTATTGCGCCACGTTCTATTAGTTCTTTGTCATTGGAGCGCGTTGATAATTAAAAAATCAACACAAAGGGCAACACCAATGAAGCAATTTCTTCTAAGAATGTGACTACAGGACGTGGTGGCGATAGTTTAAGGAGTCGACGTAGTGAGCAAAAACTTACACCACTACACGATGCGCAAATTTTTATCGTCTGTTAGATGATTTTAATCGCAGCTTTTCACAATTTATAAAAGTAAATGAGCAACTAATGAACAGAGCGCATCAATCGACAGAATAGTAAGAGCGATAGTAAACACGAAGTCGGTGAATACTTAAGTGATTTTAAAGCTGCTTCTAGTAAGTTAGCTACAATTAAAGTCAACAGCGAAGAGACCGCTCTCAAGCAAAGGGCTGTAGACAGTGGCGGAAAAAAAATATTTTTATTCAAGAACGTTCATGGAGGATCGAACAAATCAAAGCAGTTCAGGCATTGTGTGCGACTAGATACGTTGATACTTTCAGCGAAGTATTACTGTTTATCTCTTGAGCATTACAAGACTTAGAACAAATCAAGGAAACCGAAGCGTCTTCAAAAGCTGTCCAACTTTTAGCTTCGATAGCACGCTTCAATTTATTAGAATCGTTACATATTCAGAAAATTGTAAATGTTCCTATATTGTCGCTTAGTCGCAAACTACAAGATCCGACACTACAAATCTCTTCAGCCTGTACTCATGTCAAGCAAATTATCAACTTGTTTTCAGAAATGCGAAAAAATTAAACGTTATTTGATGATATTTTTAATGAAGCATCTTCAATCGCTGTTGAGTTAGACACTTAATTGATTCTTCCCCGCTCGTAAATAAATAAATAATAAAAAGAAAAATATACCCAACACTGAGTGTATAATAACTTTGTCATCCCGTCTGTAACGCATATAAGTCCTCTCCGTTTTTTTTTTTAATTCTCATAAAAACTTTGATAAATATAAGAATTTTCAAGACCGGTCCGATCGTTGAGAAGTTAAGTTCAAAAAATTTTTTTTTTTTTCAAATTCCGTGTTCCGACGTAATTTGACCAACAAATATTCCTATATTTACTTATCTATTTAGTTATCACTGAAACTATTGCTGCGATTTTAATGAAACTTGATGATTTGGTGCAAAATTATGATTTGGCTAGGATTCGAGTTTTCAAAGTCTCTCACAGGGGCGTGGATAGCCCACAATATTTATAAACGTATATTAAGAGAACTAACACCGTAGTTGATATAAAATTTTACAAGGCAGATGTACTTGCTTTAAGACATCTTTTTACAAAAAATTTGACGCAATAGCACCAGAGGACGTGGCGTCTCTCATACAAGTAAAATACGTTAAGTGGCATATCTATCAAAATATGTGAGCAATCATACTAAAATTTGGCTTAAGAGATTTGTTTATGGAAAGCTATTTCTGGATTAAAATCAGACTGGGTTGTACCAGTAGGTGTGTCGCCTCCCTAAATTTTAAGACTAATTACAGCATATGCTTATCGCAAAATACACAAGCTATTGTGCTAATATTTGGTATGCGAATCACGAATAAAATTCATTTAATATTCAAAAGTAGGAGGAATTGAAGAAGTGGGCGTGTGATATTTCGACTATTTAATTTCTATTCGATTTTTTTCAACATTTTTCATATTATTTTGACTTTTTCCAAGCTTTTAACTTTTTTCAATACAAACATATATTCCATAAGTATTTTTTCAACCTCTTTCAACTTTATTCGTCATTTTCTTTATTGATTCAACTTTTTCATCGATTTTGAATTGTTCAACATTTTTCAACCTCTTCAATTTTTTGAGAGTTTTTCAACCGCTTTCAATATTTTTCATCATTTACCATATTTTTTCGACATTTTAAATTTGTCAACATTTTTCAGCATTTTCCTTATTTTTTCGACTTTTTCAATTTCTTCAAACAGTCTTTTGCAACTGTTTCAAAACTTTTCAAACTTTTTCAATCTATTTACATTTTTTCTCGACTTATTCGAGATCTTCAACGTCTTTTTAACATTTATTTAAAAGGTACTTCCAATGCAGTGTTAGGCATGTGAGTTTCGGCATGGCCGAATATTACTAGTTTTAATTGATTTTTATTTCACATTTCTTTCTCAAATGTTTCAGAGCCGCAATATTTTATCCTTATTTGGATCATAAAATTTCAGAATCAAAATTCCAGAGTACCTTTTTGAGAATTTTACCCTTAGAACGTTTTATACCGGTAATCACTCGATGAGGCATGTTGACAAAATCATAGAGGCTGCTCTCACTTACGAAAGTGAAAAGTGATTGCAGTAAGGTTGAGCGCTAATCCGAAATTAAATTGTGTCATCAGCATTGTTGTAAGACCGATTTCAGAGATACTTTGAATGCAATGAAAGCATTGTCCATTACACTAGTTTACAATTTTGGGCCTCATATCGAGATCTGGTTTCTCATAGAAGTTTTCCTATGTATTTTGGGGCGTAGATTCCAAAATTGACAACCATTTTTTTTTAAGAATCGTTAAGAAAAAACCTTTTCTTCTGCACTTTTTTCATTTATTTGGTCATATTTCTATAATTTTTTTTTCGACCTAAATCGGTTCCACACTATTCAAAAATTAATTTTATCTTCTGTCTAACGGTTTGCTGTTCAAGAGAATAGGATAGGATTTGATGGAGTTACAAGCGGTCATATTCCAAAAAGAGTGACTTTTTTTGGTCTTTTCAAAAAAGTTAAAACTTTTGTTTTTTATATTTTTAATATTCAGGATGAAAATCTATTTTTTAACAAATATTTTAAGTAAGTATGTAAGTATGGTGTTCATATAATTAAGCCACATGTGTGATCTGATAAATTTTGAAAGAGATCAAATTTTCTCTGTTATTTCAAAATGTTTTTTTTTTATATGACGTTAAAGTACTGTTATCCTTACGTGTAATACGCATGCAAATAAGCTTTTGCGATTTACGCTGTGAAACTTCTTGTTATCGGGACTATTATTTATGTGTTCACATAATCAAGCCAATCAAGTGTTTACTTTGAAAACTTGTCAGTTTTGAAATAAATCCATTCTTATTAAACATAAAATATTTGTGTTAGGCTTGTAAAAAGTAAATTTACAGAAAATGCATTAGAATGAACAAAATAGGAGCTCCACATCAAGTGAACATACGATTATCTGGGATTTGTTCCAAATGCACAATTCCAATACAAAAGTGGTCCAATTTTGGGTTTTTCTCGAGGAAAAGTCAAAAACGCTATAGCACATTGCAAGAAATAAAACATTTTTAGTAATTTGCCCCGAAATATACCACGAAAAACAACACTTTATGACGATAGACGACTAGTTAATTTGAACAAGGCTGATCCTTTTTTGACATAATCTGGGATGAGAGTCCAGATGCAACGATTTTTTAATACAAATGTATCCTCTGTAACTGTTCGAAGGCGCTTGATGCAAAAAAATTTAAATAGACGCATTGCTAGACGTAAGCCAACTGTCTCAAAAAAAAATATTGAACAACGTCTACGATTTGCAAAAGAACACCTGCACAAAAACCCCACTTTCTGAAATTTAATCGTTTGGAGCCATGAATGTAAGTTCAATGTCGTTGGGAGCGATAGTAGGCCATATGTGAGACGTCCTTCTTTAAAAGAACTAGTCCGGAAGTATACCAAAAAGTCTATTGAACATGGGGCAGTTCCGTAATAGTGTGGGGGTGTTATGCTCCGTCTGGCGTTGGCCCAATTGTCCCGATCAATGAAAAAATAACCATAGAAAGTTACAAAGACATTCTGAGCATTCACTTAGATAGTGATTTTGTAGAAAATGTGCAATTAACTTTGATATTCCAACACGATAACGACCAAAAACATACTTCTCGGGTCGTAAAGTCGTGGCTGGAACTGCAAAAGATCCGCATTTTACATTAAAAAGGATTCTCTACCACACCTTATTAAGATAAAGCATATTTGGCTATAAAAACTAATTTTTAAGGACATTTTCTTAAATTAATTACAGATGGCTTAATTATATGAACACTGATGCCACGATAATTTAACTGAAATAACGGTACATATCAAGTTTCCATTGATCGATCAAAATGTTTGTATGATAATTTTGTTAATAACCCCTTTGGATAATTAAATTTGAAACAAAAAAACAAATATATTGATATAAGACGTGAATCTAGATTTATGTAAGTGGCTTAATTGTAGGGACACCAGTGTATATGCTCAAATCGGATTCAAAATATTAAAGTTGATCAAAAATCAATGAAAATACGGTTCCTTTTACATCATGAACCAACAGACTTGGACATTCATGAATGCATGAAAATATGGAAATTACTTTTTTTCATTGATTTTTGATTTACTTTAACTTTTTGTGTCCAATTTGAGCAAATATATACTTAAAATTCATATTTGTTAAAAAATAGATTTTGAAAAGTTTTTGGACTTAAACGAAGCAATTGAAATTTTGTCACTCTGACCGCTTGTAACTCCATCAAATCCTATACTTATCCCATGAACAGCAAACCGATAGACAGAAGATAAAATTTATTTTTGAATAGTGTGCAACTGATATAGGTCGAAAAAAAAAATCATAGAAATCTGACCAAATAAATGAAAAAAGTGCAGAAAAAAGAGTTTTTTAGGGATATCTATAAAACGATTCTTAAGAAAAAAAAAATCATCCAAATAAATGGAAAAAGTGCAGACAAAAATGTTTTTTGGGGATATCTCGAAAACGATTCTTAAGAAAAAAAAAATGATCCAAATAAATGAAAAAAGTGTAGAAAAAAGAATTTTTTTTGGGGATATCTCGAAAACGATTCTGAAGAAGAAAAAAAAAATGGTTGTCATTTTTGGAATCTACGCCCTAAAATACATTGAAAAAAGACCTTTTTTTTGTAAAAGGTGTTATCAAAACCAAAAAAAATAATGCAATCGTTCTTCCAATGCATTACAATTCTACTGCAAATATTTGCCACAGTTCAAACAGAACAAAGTTTTTCTGTGTTCAAATGATTGAAATTGTATTGTATTTAAGGTCTACAATGACAGAAGATTGCTGGAATGGATTGGCTCTGGAAAATATTCATAAAGAAATCTATATCAGCTCACTGAAATTGTTGAACTATTTTTCCAGCAGAAACCTCGCCGTCTTGAAACCCTTGACTGGACTACTGATTAGATTGTTGTAATATGTCAAAAAATATAAATATTGCTCGTTGAAAAATTTAATCAATGTGTGTTTTCATTTAAGAAAAATGTTATAATGATATTGAACAATTGATGTTGAATCTTAAACAAAGCATACTACAGGCGTTGGAAGTAATGAGCGCTGCTCAACGTAGTGCAGTAAATTAAAGTAGTTTTTAAATCTTGCTAAACTAAATTGTATTTGTATGCAAAGTTAAGCCACAAATAAAATGTTTCCTCAAAAGATTAAAGTGTAATTTACTGTTGTCCATTTTTATTGCTCTTATTAATTTTATTTTGTTGTGCATTTATATTTTACTTAAATAGCACCTCCAATTTTTTCAGAATTGCATTGTGCGAAGTTTTCTGAGCCAGAATCTAAAATGTAAAATCAGGGAACATTCAAAAAGTTGTTGTTTTTGTTCAAAAATTAAAAAAAAAAAAACACTCAGTAAAAATTCAAATAAATTCAAAATTGTAGTCGTCTATAAATTTTACAACGACAAAAAATATCGTTTTGAGATGTCAATTTTTTTATACGATGATTCGAAATTTGTAATAAACTGTCGTTATTTGTAATAGATTGTCGTTTTTGCGACTGTCGATTTTATAAAACGACTCGCATGATACCAATTTTGTCGTATAATTTTTTTTTCTGTCGTATACGACTACGATGATAAGGGTGAATATTTCTGGTATGAAAATACTAATTGTCTTCCGCGAAACGTGTGTTAGGAATTCCAATGACTGATACGAGTCGCCTGTTGCAATACATATATCGCAAAGTTATAGCTAGCCTTACCTTTGGGCTAATTGCGTACCTCATTTGGGTGTCCTTTTTTTTATTGCCGAATCAACCTGCAAGTTTCTTTTATTATTACCCAAACAAATTTGTTATCTTTATCTTACCGACTTAAAAAGAGTTTCAAAGGTGTCAATTGTCATGCGATAAAAATTTTTAAAATCATTGCCTTCCTCCCACATTACATCCTTTAAAAGATGTGCTTCAAAGTCATGCGCGTCTACTTTCTTAAAATGAATTCACCCAAAATCTTCGTTTCTTTCTAACCTTTTTTTTTATACCCTACACCGAGGGTATATTCACTTTGCCTCTCCGTTTGTAACACATCGAAGGGGGCGTGGCAGGTATGGAAAAGTGTATATATTCTTGATCAGCGTCACCACCTGAGTCGATTTAGCGATGTCCGTCAGTCTGTCTGTCTGTCCGTCTGTCCCTTTGTTGAAATCAGGTTTACGGGAAAACTAAGAAAGCTAATAAAATGCAACTTTGATATACAGGTCACATCTTCTGGCAGGCATCTTGCTATTGAAAATGGGCGAAATCGGTTGACGTACACGCCTTCCGCCCATACTCTATGTATATTTACCCAGGCCAATTTTGAAAAAACTTGAAGCGATTTTGATGAAACTTAGTGATTTGGTGCACATATGAACTAAATTAGGATTAACCTGAGTTTCAAGTTTATAAAAGGTCGTAAAGGGGCGTGGCACAGCCCTAAATTTTATCATTTATACCACCATATCTTGTAAGCCGTTCAAGATATTGCAATGAAATTTGGTGCACGGATACATATCAAATATATCTTTAATTGAGATAAAAGTGGGCGGAATTGAAAATGTGGGCGTGGCACTTTTCAACTGTTAAAAATTTTGATTCCATATATCTCAAAATTGGCACGAACGATTTTCATAAAAATTTTAGAGATGATGCCGCTGAAAGTTGTAAGGAAGTTTTCTGCCGCGGTATGTCTCGCCGGATGTCCAGGCGTTCTTAGAAATCAGAACCACTTATTTTATATTTAAACTGTTCTTTGTTTTTTTATTTAATTTACTTCACTTTTCATTTACAATTTATTTATTTCATTCAGGGACTCTTGTTGTACCTTCTAACTTTATGCTTTGCTTGGGTTTTTTTCGTTTTGTAGTTGGAGCCTTCGTGTGCTCCTTGAGAAACTTCGGGTGTAACGGATAAACGGACTTTTAATGCTCTGAAGTGTCTCGCCTACGTAAAAATGCTCTGCTTGCCTTAGTTAGACTTCGTTTTGCATTTGAAGCCTTCGGCTTTCCTCGGGAAACTTCGGTTGTACTAAAAAATCGGAGTTTTGGTGCTCCGCAGTGGTCCGCTCTACGTAAAAATGCTCTGCTTGCCTTAGTTAGACTTCGTTTTGAAGTTGAAGCCTTCGGGTTTCTTTGGGAAACTTCGGTTGTACTGGAAAATCGGAGTTTTGGTGCTCCGCAGTGGTCCGCTCTACGTAAAAATGCTCTGCTTGCCTTAGTTAGACTTCGTTTTGCATTTGAAGCCTTCGAGTTTCCTCGGGAAACTTCGGTTGTACTGGAAAATGGAGCTTTGGTGCTTTACAGTAGTCCGCTCTACGTAAAAATGCTCTGCTTGCCTTAGTTAGACTTCGTTTTGAAGTTGAAGCCTTCGGGTTTCTTCGGGAAATTTCGGTTGTACTGGAAAATGGAGTTTTGGTGCTCCGCAGTAGTCCACTCTATGTATAAATGCTCTGCTTGCCTTAGTTAGACTTCGTTTTGAAGTTGAAGCCTTCGGTTTTCTTCGGGAAACTTCGGTTGTACTGGAAAACTCTATGTATAAATGCTCTGATTTCCTTAGTTAGACTTCGTTTTGAAGTTGAAGCCTTCGGGTTTCTTCGGGTCCTCTACACATCTGCACCTTTGGCGAGGGACATCCCTATCGCCACCAAAGAGTTGAAAAGTAGGCAAGTACGGCGCCCTTCCAGGCCCGTTCACGCCCTAGACCGGCCAACCCAAGTCGGCACAGAAAAGTTTTGGAATAAAGTTAAAGCTGTAGGGGTGACACAAACAATTAACGATATTCCAAAGACTCTCCTGGTGGTTCTAGTCGCGAACTCAGAAAAGAGATTTCTTGAGTTTCCTCGAAGGAGGACTTCGGACAAATATCAAAGCTGTAGGGGTGACACAAACAATTGATAAGCGGCCAAAGTATTTCCTTCGAAAAAAACCTTCAAAAACTCGATCCTTTCCCTGTTGAACACCGCACCTACCAGTATTACATGCCTTGTCGGTTCCTGTTCTGCCCGCTCACGGTTGGTTTGGGTACGTAGAGTCTCCGGTGTTAGCTTTGACTTCCTCACCAGGCTGTTGCACTTGTTGATTCTTTGTATATTTTTAGTTCACTTGTCTTCGCTGCTGATCACCAACTGACTGTTCGCTAAACGTCTGCTTCACTTGCTGACCACTCACTGACTGTCCTCCTGCTATGCTTGCGACTTCTTTTATTGGCTATCGTAACTGCATGGCTTATGGTAAAACAGGTTTAAGTTGCGTGCGCAACATCGAACACGTTCGCTTGCATGATCGTTCTAGCGCACGTGTTGTTTTGTATGCATTGTGTTCTTTGTGCTATGTACCGTTGTTGTCATGCAGTTTGGGCTATTGTTTGGTTGTTTACTGGTTGCTGGCTGTTGTTTTGGAACTATTGTGATATTGGTTATTATTTTGTTGTTTGGGTAATTAGATGGCGTGTTTTTATGCTGTTTTGAGGTGACTGTACCTAGCCAAAAAATTATGTGAGGCTAAATTTCCAATGGAATATTTTGTCCTCACACAGTAGTCATCAATACAAGCTCAGCCACTTTACTGAAAAAACTCGTTGAAGGGCGTGGCACCGTCCACAATATTTATAAACGTTATATTAGGAGAACGAACAACGTAATCGTAGTGAAATTTAATGAGGTAGATATACTTGCTATAAGGTCTCTTGTTACAAAAATTTGGTCCAATAGTACCTGTGGGCGTGGCACCTCCCATATAAGCAAAAACTATATATTGTTATAGATAGTGTGCTAAGAGAGGACTCTTCATAAAATTTGGTGTATAGATGTCAATTACTATAGGCTTTAAAACTAAATTAATTTTGACAGAATTTCAGACTTCATGATTCGATACGGGTTCACTTTGGATCTTAAGAAAAAAACGTTAAGGTATGCCAATGTAGAGTTGCCCTTAGACATTGGCTGTCGACAAAAATTAACAATTGCAAGAGTCTACATAAGTGAGCGCTGTCGAATTGAACCCAACACCGAAGAAATTATTTGGGCCACAACAAATGAAGACTGTGGGACAAGCCATCTGTGCGTAGTGGAAGCAGATAAGAAAAATGTAAAGAAAGACCTGATTATTGGAAAGACCCTAGTAAACACAAGAACAGACAGAAAATACCGGTGCGAATTTTGAATCCAACAAATAAGCCAAAATGGATGCAAAAAGGTGAACTTATAGCGCAATGTGAGAAAGTTACGGCTGTGATAAATTGTGAAAATAACCAGCAGAACACACAAGGTACAACTTTAACGAAATCGTCGGCCTTGGAAGTATTGACGAAAGAATGAACGAAGGAGTTGTCTGCCCAGAACAAAAATAAAGCAAAAAGATTTCTGCAAAAGTATTGGCGGATATTTGCGTCCAAAGGAGAAAATAATGGCCGAACATCAATTGTCAAACATCGCATTGATACAGGTGATTTTCAGCCAATTCGTCAACCTCTAAGGAGGCTAGCACTCGCTAAGAGAGAAGAAGTGACGGGTCTTATAGAGGATATGGCACGAGAAAATGTCATTGCACCATCAGAAACCCCATGGAGTTCACCGGTCGTACTTGTCAAGAAAAAGGACGGAAGTATGCGATTCTGTGTGGATTACAGAAAATTGAATGACGTCACCAAAAAAGACAGCTACCCGTTACCCAGAATCGATGATACACTGGATACGTTATCTGGAGCAACATGGTTTCCCACCCTGGACTTACAAAGTGGATATTGGCAGGTGGAAATAGATGAAAAAGACAAAGAGAAAACTGCCTTTAGTATTGGGAATGGTCTATGGCAGTTCAACGTCATGCCATTTGGTCTTTGTAACGCTCCAGCTACGTTTGAGTGGTTAATGGAAAGAGTCCTCAAAGGACTGCAATGGAAGACTTGTCTAGTGTATCTCGATGATATAATCATCATGGGAAAAGATTTTGATGACCATTTGAAAAATCTGGAGGAAGTGTTTGAGCGCTTGGAGGCAGCTGGACTAAAATTAAGTGCGAAAAAGTGCTCACTTTTCCAGCGTGAAGTCAAATATCTGGGGCACAAGGTTACGTCAGAAGGAATACACACTGATGAAGATAAAATAAAAGCTGTGAAAAATTGGCCATGACCATCTAATCTTCTTCTAATTTTCTGGGTCTATGCACTTATTACAGACGCTTTGTTCCTGGTTTCGCAAATGTTGCAGGCAGTCTACATGAGCTGACACAGAAAAATCGGAAATTCGAATGGAGTGGTGCACAGGAAACTGCATTCCAAAAGCTGAAAGAATTACTGTCCACAGCGCCAATACTCGCGTACCCAATACCCGGCAAAGAATTTGTATTGGACACCGATGCGAGTGGCCATGATATTGGAGGAGTTTTGTCCCAAATCATAAATGGACAAGAAAAAGTCGTCGCATATTTCAGCAAAATTCTGTCGAAACCTGAGAAGAATTATTGCGTAACTCGGAGAGAGTTACTGGCAGTAATGGAATGCGAGAAACACTTCCATAAGTACTTATATGGACAGCACTTTCTCCTGAGGACAGACCATGCGGCATTAAGGTGGCTACTTCAATTCAATGATCCTGAAGGTCAAATCGCACGGTGGATAGAACGCTTGCAGAGCTATGATTTCACCATAGAGCATCGCAAAGGAAGCCAGCATGGAAATGCGGATGCACTTTCCCGTCGTCCATGTAAAATAGAATGCGGTCAATGTTCGCGAACGGAAAATAAAGCTGGAACAATTGATGTGCGCCTTTTGAACGTTTTGCCTGAAGAAAAGTGGACAAAAGAGGAGGTAAAACGGGACCAGCGCAGTGATACAGATTTGGCATCTATAATTAAGTATAAGGAGCTGGGTAGGAAACCGGCGTGGCAAGAAATTTCAAATGAAAGCCAAATCTGTAAAGCATACTGGGCGCAATGGCAAAGTTTGGAGTTGCATGATGGTTGTCTCTACCGAATCTGGGAAAGCGAGGATGGTAAAACTCGCTCAAAACTGCTGGTTATTCCAAAGGCCAAATTTAAGGAAAAAATCGAGGATTATCACAATGGATCGAGTGGTGGACATCTGGGCATAACGAAAACCAAAGTCAACGCACTCGGGGAAAAATGCATCAGTATAACGTTGTAGCTCCCTTTGAGAGGATATAACGGGACCTTTTCGAATCAGCAATAAAGGAAATAAATACATCCTTGTGGTAATTGATTACTTCAGTAAGTGGCCAGAAGTATATCCCATTCCCAATCAAGAAGCAAAAACAGTGGCAGACATTTTCATCAAAAATTGGATTTGCCGATATGGAGCTCCACTTGAGTTGCATTCCGACCAAGGGTGAAATTTTGAGTCGACACTTTTTAAGGAGGTTTGTGACATGCTTGGAATACAGAAGACACGTACCACAGCTTTGCATCCTCAGTCCGATGGCATGGTCGAAAGGTTCAACCGTACTCTAGAGAAGCATTTAAAAAAGGTTGTCGATAAAGGACAAAAAGATTGAGATGAGCATCTACCAATGTTTCTGATGGCTTATCGGTCGTCAATACACGATACTACTACAGTCACGCCAGCAAAAGCCATTTTTGGTAAGGACTCAAGTATTCCAGCAGATTTGAAGTACGGAGTAAGCGTTATCCCAGAAACGACCCATACTGACGATTACATGTCGCGGAAAAGAGAAGAATTAGCAGATATACACGAGCTTATCAGAAGACGTACTCTATTGGCTAGCGACAAGATGAAAGCTCGGTATGACCTGCGAGCAAATACTGAAGGGTTCAAAGAAGGTCAACTAGTGCTGCTACATAACCCACAACGAAAACGAGGCTTGTCTCCTAAATTACAGACTCATTGGGAGGGACCTTACCGAATCGTCACAAGGATTAATGATATTGTGTATCGAATCCAAAAATACCCTGGGAACAAAAGTAAATTAAAGGTAGTCCACATCGAAAGGCTGGCACCTTATACTAGGGACGGAGAGACTCTTGTTCGGGACGATCAAGTTTAAGCGGAGGGCAGTGTAGCGAAATTTGGCTTATGCTAGAAAATTCTTGAAATAAAAACCAACAAAAGAAACTAAACGATACTAGCTTGCATTCTGGCTGTATAAATACTTTCACACCATCTAGCGGCAAATAATAAACCGAACAGACGCTGCAGTACACTACAAAGTCGATAGCCGAGAGAAATTATTGCCGTCGTACAACGCCATCTAAGAGCATAATAGCAACATTCTGGATAATGGTAGAATACACGCCATCTAGGAGGTAGCAGATTATTCGAGAAAGTGATGCCTGTAGTATAAAAGGGTGTCATTTGAGTTTTCGGACACAGTTGTATTTAAACAGTGAAGCAGAACACTTGAATTTAAGCAATAAAGTGAATACAGTGTGATACGTAGTAAAGTAAAACAGTTTTCTATACAGTGTCAGATAAATATTAGAATTTGAACGTTAATAAAATAAACCATTATACCGTGTAAAAACTAACTATTGTGATTTAAATAAACCATTTTATAACTAAATAAGTTGGTGTGTTTTTAATTATTACACAATCCACTGATCGAACTCAGAGAAGTGTAAAAGATCGAAATTATCGTCAAAGAGACAGGAATTTCGTAACAATATGTTTCTTTATTTTTTCGACTTTTTCATCAATTTTGAATAGTTTAAGTTTTTTAACCTTTCATTTGGCTTAGAGTTTTTCAACCTCTCTCAACTTTTTTCAACATTTTGAATATATTTACGACTTTTTCAACATTTTTCAACCTCTGTCAATCTTTCTAACATTTCACATTTTTTTCGACTTATTCAACCTCTTCAACGTCTTCATAACATTTGATGAAAAGGTACTTTCAGTGCAGTGTAGGGTATGTGAGTTTGGGCCTGGCCGAAGATAACGCCTTAACATGTTTCTTCTTCAATTTTAAGCTCTAATTTTTTTAATTCAAAATGAGAATGCTTTTTCTTATTGCCTGTTCAAATTCATTTTCAGTAATGAAATATATGTCTTTACATAATTTGCCCGCCTCAAGTTTTGACAAAAAAAAAGTATGACATAAGCATATGATATGGCATAAACAATAGCTCGCTTAGATGCCGTGTAAGTTTAATTTGGCTGACATTCTCCAATGTAGATTTTATTTAAGGGGTAAAAGGAGGTTAAAAGTAAATATGAGAAAAGTTTTCTCAAGTTTGCACAGAAAAAACTAACATATTAAACTTAAACTTTTTTTTGCATAACTTTGAAGATTTACTATTAACGCCTTATATTTTTTTGCAACGTGTCCTCCCTGGAAGTAAACTGGGTTGTGCGCAGGGTTTGGTACCCGCCACGTAAAAAAAACACTCCAATGAAGACTAAAAAAGCCTCGGATAATGAACCCCTCAACGTTGACGACCACTGCAAACGAAAAAAGGACTATGATTTAAGGATATGCACCTGGAATATCCGGACCCTCAATAGGGAAGGTGCCTCTATCGAATTGGCGGATGCCCTCGGAAAAATTAAGGCTGACATCACCGCCATCCAGGAAATAAGATGGATAGGACAAGGTTGCTCTAAACAAGCAAGTTGCGATATCTACTACAGCTGCCATGCGGAGAGGCGCGAATTGGGATGCGGATTCGTAGTAAGCAAGAGGCTTCGCCACCATATCTCCAGGTTCACACCTGTGAGCGAAAGGTTGGCTACGATCCGCGTCAAGGCTCGATTTTTCAACATCAGCTTGATTTGCGCGCACGCCCTGACGGAGGAAAAGGACGATGCTGTCAAAGATGCCTTCTATGCGAGACTCGAGGAAGTATACGACCGCTGCCCGGCCCATGACGTTAAAATTGCACTCGGGGATTTCAACGGAAAGGTCGGAAGAGAAGGTATATTTGGCCCCACTGTCGGTCAGTTCAGCCTTCACGAGACCACCTCAAACAACGGTCTACGGCTGATCGACTTCGCCGCGGCGCGAAACATGGTAGTAAGTAGCACCAGATTTCAACACCTCGATATCCACAAGGCCACCTGGCTGTCCCCTGATCAGAAAACACGCAACCAAATCGATCATGTTGTGATCGACGGAAGGCATGCTTCGAGCGTGCTAGATGTTCGTACGTTCCGGGGAGTCAATATTGACTCCGATCATTATCTTGTTGCAGCCAAGATACGCATGCGGCTGTGCAATGCAAAGGATGTACGCTCTGGTACGCAACGAAAGCTGGACGTCGCTAAGCTGCAATCACATCGGACGGCCGAAGCCTATTCCGCTCGCCTCTCAGAACTGCTCCTTCAACCTGACTCTCTACCCGATGATGCCGGTGGACTTTGGGCGCATATATCCCGCTCCATGCGCTCTGCCGCTGAGGAAGTCATTGGTTTCCGACGCTCACTTTCGCGAAATCAATGGTATGACCAGGAGTGTCGCGAAGCTACTGCAGTGAAAAACGCCGCCTACAAAAGAACCCTGCAGTCAGCAGCAACGCGAGCCGTGCACGAAAACTACCGGGAAAAGAGAAAGGATGAGAGGCGCCTTTTCAGACGCAAGAAACGAGAGCAGGAAAGGCACGAGCGTGAGAAACTCGAAGTGTTACGGGGCAGGAATGATGCTCGAAAATTTTACCAACAAGTCAAGCGTCTAACCCAAGGTTTCAAGCCCGGAGCATCAACCTGTAAAGATGAACATGGAAATCTGGTTACGGATACGCAGGGTGCACTGAGATTATGGAGGGAACACTTTTCCAAGCTGCTTGCTGGCGATGACTCCACCAATCCCGCCTTTGGAAAAATTAACCCGATGCCACCAATCAACGACGATGGTGTGGATGTACCACTACCTAGCCATGACGCGGTACGAGTTGTGATCCAACGACTTAAGAACAACAAAGCGGCTGGTGCCGATGGCCTGCCTGCTGAATTGTTCAAGACCGGCGGCGATGAGCTGATAGGGTGTATGCATCAACTCATCTGCAAAATATGGCTAGTAGAAAGCATGCCCGACGATTGGAATCTCAGTGTCCTTTGTCCTGTACTGAAGAAAGGTGACCCGACAATCTGCGCTAACTACCGGGGAATCAGTCTTCTTGCCATCTCTTACAAGGTCCTGTCGACTGTACTGTGTGAAAGACTTAAGCCGTTTGCCAACACACTGATTGGGCCTTATCAGTGCGGCTTTAGACCTGGTAAGTCCACCATAGACCAGATCTTCACACTACGTCAAATCCTGGAAAAAACCCACGAAAAACAGATCGATACCCATCATCTCTTTATCGATTTTAAAGCAGCTTTCGATAGCCCGATACGGGATTGCCTGTATGCCACCATGTCTGAGTTCGGTATACCTGCGAAGCTGGTGCGGCTTTGCAGAATGACGTTGAGCAACACAGCCAGCTCCGTCAGAGTAGGAAGGGACCTCTCCGAACCATTTGATACCGAACGAGGTTTCAGACAGGGCGATCCATTATCCTGCAACCTCTTCAACTTTGTGATGGAAGGGGTGTTGCGAAGAGCCAGTGTACATCGTAATGGCACTATTTTCTACAAAAGTGTCCAGCTCCTTGCATATGCCGATGATATTGATATCATTGGACGTTGTAAGCGAGATGTTACTGCTGCGTTCTCTGCTATCGAAAAAGAGTCAGCGAAAGTGGGTTTGACGGTGAACGAGGGCAAAACAAAGTATATGCTGTCCACAAACAGGGAGACGCGGCGTATTGGATCCTTTGTTACTGCGAACAACTATACTTTCGAAGTTGTCAAGGAATTCACCTATCTTGGCACCGCCGTGAACACTCAAAACGATGTCAGCCTGGAGATAAAGCGAAGACTAACTCTTGCTAATAGGTGTTACTATGGTCTCAGTAAGCAATTGAGTAGTAGAGACCTCTCTCGCCCGACAAAACTGACACTCTACAAGACGCTCATCTTACCCGTGCTACTTTACGGCGCAGAAGCATGGGTTGTGTCGCAGACTGATGCAGCCACGCTTGGGGTGTTTGAGAGAAAAATTCTTCGCAAAATCTTCGGTCCTGTTCACGTCGGCGACGACTACCGTATTCGAATGAACCACGAACTGGACGAGCTCTACGCTGACATTGACATAGTCAAGCGCATCACTATTCAACGTCTGCGCTGGCTGGGACATGTTGTGCGTATGGACGAAGAAGCTCCGGCGAAAAAGGTGTTTGATGCGGAAGCCGCTGGGCGACGACGAAGAGGAAGACCATGCCTCCGATGGAAAGACCAAGCCGAGGAAACCCTATCCACGCTTGGTGTGAATGATTGGAGAAGGCGTGCGTAAAGCAGAGGCGCCTGGAGAGAGCTTTTGAGGTCGGCCGTAACCCGGTAACGGGTTGTTATGGCCACCCAAGTAAGTAAGTAAGTATTTTTTTGCAACATTTGGATTTCTTAAAAAGTTATGAACAAGTGAATTTTTATGTGGGTGCTTTTTTAAATTGCGATTTCTCAGTAAATATTGAGTAAAAGTTTATTAAACTTTCGTGATGGGACAAGAAATGTTTCACAATTTATATGAAATAAAGATTGAGGAAAAAGTTGTGTAGACTTTACAGAACAATTCTGTAGAAAAATTTTATTTCTGAACATATGAGAAGTTGGTTTAAATTCTATTTGTTTATTAAAAACTTAGTTTTTTATAAATAATACATAAAATTTTTATAAAAACTTTAACTTTAAATTGCAAAACATTTTTTGTCCTATCACGAAAATTTCATAATCTTTTTCTTAATATTTACTGAGAAATCGCAATTTAAAAAAGCACTCACATAAAAATTCACTTGTTCATACGTTTTTAAAAAATCAAAATTTTGCAAAAAAAAAATACAAAACGCTAATATTGATCAATAAATCTTCAAAGTTATGCAAAAAAAGTTTAAGTTTAATAAGTTGGTTTTTTCTGTGCCCACTTGAGAAACTTTACTCTATATGAAAAAAAAAAGTGTTGCTCGGATATAGTTCAGGAGATATACCCATCGGAAGTTCCGGATGAAGTTTTTGTAAAAACGATTTTTAGCTGGGAACCTATATGTGGATATGAAAAATATAGGTGTAATAAGAGGGATAATACAACCTATAGTTTTGGAGATATGATGATTTCTCTGAAATTTTGACAAAGTTTGCTTTAAAAATACCTTTTTTTCAAAAAATGTGCTAATGAAGCCACCGCGGAACCGGTGATGGATTTTTGAGAAATGTAAGTCCTATAAAATAGTTCTTGTATGTTTTATTGTTCTTGAACTTTTATGGCTTTTGCCCATAAATACATAGTTTTCACAAGAATTCATTGAATATTTTTTTTGTTTTCCGGTAAAAGAAAGAGGGTAAATAAATAAAAATTTAGAATAAACTATGTACCATTTCAAAAGAAATAAATTAAGGTTTCTTAACGTGCTAACAAAATTACACATCATTAACACATTTTTTTGGAAAAAAAAGCTTTTTTTTTTTTTTTTTTCCTTTACTTTACATATACATAAATTTGACATCAAAAGTGCATAAAAGTTTTAACAAACTAAAACCATGGGACAATTTTATGAACACATTAAGTATAAGTACAATCACAAAACATCTTTAATTCTAAAAAGTTTTCATAATGACAACATAAGATTAGCCAAACAGTATTCCAGACTAGAATTTTTAATCATTTGCAACTCATATGGAATAATACCATCCCACATATCTAAGCCGATTACTAGTATAAATAGAATTTTAAAAATCGAAAGTGAACTAACAGCAAAATTATCAAAAATAAATTATACTTTTCAAACCAAAATATTACGTCTAGAGATACAACAAACACACATCAACATCAGAAAATTAAACAAATCAAAAAATCGCCAAAAGAATACAATAAGTGATATACTAGAAGTAGCCGAATACGAAAAATTTTTAGAAAAACAACAAAAAACACATATTTACACAAAACAAAACAATTGTTTGACGCTCTCTGAGAAAATGAACAAACTAAAACAATAGCAATTTGATAAACTAGGCTTCACATACAACGAAGATTGGCTGGAAAACAAAACAAACATAGAATTCCCTGCAGAATGTAAGTGGCTTTTATCTCTGGGCAAAAAAAAATTCGCCATACCAACCAACAACAAAACATTTCCTATCCTACACTTGATTGCAGAAGTAGAAGAGTGTGTAAAAACACTTAAAGATGAAAAAGAGCGAGATCTCGCGCGCAGTAAGTTTACACATAGACTTACAGATTACAAGAGAGGAGGAGGTTCAAAAAACGAAAGATCTACCTACATACTAAAAGTTTACAGTGATACACAAAAGTTACTATACGGATACAAAAACGACATCATAATTACCAGCGCGGACAAAGGAAACAAAACAGTAATTTTATACAAAAAGGAATATATTACCAAAATGAAACAAATTATAGGAGAAAAAAGCACATACAAGACAATGAGAACCGACCCCACGAACAAATTACAAAGAGAAAATAACAAAATAATTAACGATTTATACAACGACAAACAGATATGCAAACGACACAAACAAAAACTAAACTGTAATTCTGCAGCGGCACTTTATGGACTGCCTAAAATCCATAAGATAGACACACCATTGAGGCCAATCGCATCGTCAATCCACGTTCCGTGTTACAAGCTATCTAATCACATAGGAGAGACTTTGAAAAATATGATATCGGAGGAATATAACATAAAGAATTCTACTCAGGTCAAAGAAAAACTTCAGGATTTGAAGATTAAAGAAGATGAGGTGGTAATCTCTTTCGACGCAGTGTCCTTATTCACCAATATACCGATACACCTGGCCATCAAAATAATTATGCAAAAATGGTCAACAATTAGTGATCACACAAATCTTAAAAAAAGCTCTTTCCTTAAAATCCTGAATTTTTGCTTAAAGGATAATAATTATTTCATACTGGACCAAACCATTTACAGTCAAGTATTTGGAATGCGCATGGGGAACCCGCTCTCCCCATATATCGCGGATATAGTATTGGACGATTTGTTAGACGAAACACTAAACAATTTAAAACAAAAAAACATAACAATAACCAAATTATTCAAATACGTAGACGACATTCTAGCGGTTGTAAACAAAAATGACATTAACAATATACTCGACGAACTGAATTCTTACCACCAAAAATTACAATTTACCGCGGAAGAAGAATCCGACAACACTTTGGCGTACTTGGACATAAAAATAATAAGAAAGGACAACCAATTTATGTTTGACTGGTACACCAAGCCCACTTCCTCAGGGCGAATTTTGAATTTTTTCTCGGATCAGCCGAATCACAATAAGATCAACACAGCGAAAAATCTGATCAACAAAATAACAACAATAAGTGATAAACAATTTTTAGAAGACAATTTAATTAAAATAAGAAAGATATTACTCAACAACAATTTTCCTGTAAAGCTAATCAACAAATTAATCAGAAACACAAATTCAAAAAGTTATAAAGACAATGAAATCGGAAGCCAAAATAATACAAATAACAAAAGCCAAGCCAAAAAAACAGAATTTCGATACATGCGAATACCATATATTAGCAAACTAACAGAAAATAAATTTATGAAGGAAATAATCGGCAACGACATAATAACCTTTGCGCATAGATCGGTATCTACACTGAACACAATTTTCACCAAAACAAAAACACCAATTGACAAACAACAAGAATCGAATATTGTTTATCAAATTCCTTGCAAAGGAAACGACAACCCGTGTAACAAAATATATATTGGAACCACGAAACGATCTTTGGGAACGCGCACAAAAGAGCATGAATCAGACATAAAAAACAAAAAAGAAACAACAGCGTTAGCTCAACACATTAAAAATACTGGACACACAGCTGATCTTCAAAATGCAAAAATAATTGATAGAGAAAAAAACATAAACATAAGAACAACACTAGAAAGCCTACATATCCAAAAAAACATAAAACGAACGATAAACAAAAAAGAAGACGTTGATAATAGTCCAAGAGCCGGCTGTAGAAAAGTCGAGTGTATAAGATTACAGGATGGGATGCATGCCAAATGATAGAGCTCGACGAGCCCAAATAGAATATCTAGGGTTGCCTTGCTAAAGCCTGTCCCGATAGCCGAAAATGCCCGAATTTTAGCCAATTTTATTGTTCTAATTAAAACTGTAGTACATAACAGCTCGAAATGAATGCCAAATGATAGAACTCGAAGAGGCCTAATTATAATACCTGGAATTGCATTGTTGAATCCTGTCCCAAACATGGGTTTTCACCGGTTTTTTAGGTCATTTTTCATTAATGAAGGTAACAGCTTGAAATTTGTGCCAAATGATAGATATCGAAGAGCCTTAATAGAATATATAGGGTTGCCTTGTAGAATCCTGTCCCAAACATGAGTTGCCACTTATTTAAGAAAAGTTGACCCCAAAAACGGGTGACAAATAATGTTTAGGACATGATTCGACAAGGTAACCCTATATATTCTACTTAGGCTCTTCGATATCTATCATTTGGCACGAATTTTAAGCTGATATCTTCATTAATGAAAATTGACCCAAAAAACCGGTGAAAACCCATGTTTGGGACAGGATTTAACAATACAATCCCAGGTACTATATTGAGGCCTTTTCGAGTTCTATCATTTGGCATACATTTCAAGCTGTTATGTACTACAGTTTTAATTAGAACAACAAAATTGGCTAAAATTCGGGCATTTTCGGCCATCGGGACAGGCTTTGGCAAGGCAACCCTAGATATTCTATTTAGGTTCATTGAGCTCTATCATTTGGCATACATCTCATCCTGTAATCTTATACACTCGACTTTTCTACAGCCGGCTCTCAGCCTATAACATAAGCTGCATCTACAACATTTTACTAACATAATTCTTATAATAGCTCATAATGTACATATGCTTAAAAAAACAAAAAAATTGTTTCGCACTGTTAAATCTTTTTTTTCTATGTTCATACTCTCTTTGTTATATGTCGATGTTTAATGTATTATTTAAGCAAATTAACTGTTTAGTTTATAATTGTAACCCTGAAGAAGTAGTCAAAAAAACTCCGAAACGTCGGGAAATTAAAACGAAAAAATCTTTTAAAATAAAATTTAGTCTTCCCAATTTTTCAAAAACAAAAATTAAGTCTTTCATTTTATTTTTTAATTTTTAATTTTGTTTCCATCCGGTTGCTAAATATCAGCCTTATCTAAAATTATTTAGTGCAAAATAAAAGTGACCTTTAAATAATCGAATTATAGAAAAAAAGATTTTTTTCAATAAAATATTGGTCAAATTTTCAGAAAATTATAGATTAAACTTCAAAACATTGCGTATCATTATTAAAAGCCATTATATTATCTTTCTTCTGATACCCATATTTCTGATATCCATGCAGGTGTTCCGAACTTATAGGCGTTTTTACAAAAGCTATCTCCGAAACTATATTTCCCCTGGTGATTCACCACGCACTTGACCACCTTGTCTGAAATACAAAATTTCATTAAATCAAAAATGTTAATCTAAAACAAAATAAAATAATACATGTACAGTGAAATTCCCCGTCACGGACAGCCCCCATAACCAGACATATTTCAGCGACACTCACTAACTTTTCCATGCAAAATTAATTCCGAAAGCCGGACAAAAATACTGCGACGGTGGGTGTCCGGTTATGGGGAATTTCACTGTACATCAGTGATGGCATTTGGGTTTTGTGGAAATGTACTGAATCGTGACTTCAAATGTACTTTTTAGTGGTCGAATGTACTTTTTTGGACTTTTTGTCTTTTTTTTTGCTAAATTTTATTAAAATGTGTAAAAATTTTGAAAATTTTCATAAAAAAAAATATAGTAACTTCTGGGTAAAAAAAACCAAACGTGATTACATGAGCATATGCAAACATGAGCAGTAACTCATACCTTAACTTAAGTACAAAAAAAAAAACCTTCTACATTAATTCAACTCTATTTATTCATTCCTTGCTTATTTACATATACAGTGTTGTGCAAAACAATAGCAACGAAATCACTGCGCTGCTTCAAAATCGTGTATCTCATTTTATATTAGGAGCACACATAAATACATTTTAGAAATCAAACAACATATTCATTCATTATATAAAAATAAAATTATATTCAAATTCAGTTTTATATTTTTAATACATTCAATTGTCTGTGTGCAAAACAAAAGCAACAAAATATGAAGAATGTAAAGATATAAGAGAATTTCCAAAAATTGTCGGTAAAAGTACAGTTATTGCAAAGCATATGTTCTTTGTGAGTCATAACAATTCAAGTTTAGTTTAGTTTTTGCGCTCGCTGTGACATTGACTGTTCAGTTTATAATTGCCCGTGACAAATATTGTAATTCTCTAAAATCTCAAAATATTTCCGAATACGATCAAGAAATATCTTATTGTAAAAAAAAATTTTCTAAATAAAAAAATATTGATAGCTATTATCTTTATACTTATATTATAGAAATTAAAATGTTTGGTTTTTTAACCCTTGTGTCAATACCTACTTTGTAAACCTTTAAGTCTACACTTGGATACGTTTGTACACTAGTACATTTACATGAGGATGGGTCGAATTATTCAGCAACAATTTTAAAATTATAGTGAAATTTGAAAATAATTTAAAATGGTATGTAAAACAAAAGTAAAAATATGTATCAATAATGCTGATATTTTGCATGTTGGCATTTGAAACATTCATATTGATGTCGGCTTCATCAATCCACTTAACTGGATTATGGCAATCAAAACAGTTCTGCCGAGTTTTTCATTTGACATTGTCTTGGTCCCCACACGAGCAGCTCATGTAACACTGTTATCAGAACTTATGATGATTATAATATGCCAAAATCGTAGCAAGGACATTGTGGCTCGAGAATTGGTAAAATGTTTGATTGCCATAACTCCTTCGATGATTGAAAACTGCACTGCATAACCCTAGCCACAACCAGTGATGGCATTTTAGGTACATTTGTACTTTTTTCGGTACATTTGCGTCGTGAAAATTCGTCGCCATTACATTCGGTACACTTGGCCCATTTTCAGTACTTTCGGTGTATTTCGAACTGTACCGAACTGTCTATGTGAGTGGCTGACAAACCTAAAGTATCGCAATTCAAGCTTTCCGGATATAACTGTTTTAATTTTGAATTTCACAGTCGTTATTAAAGTTTTTGAAGGTTGCTGAGACAATTTTCACATTCTTACACGTTTAATAAATTTTTCGCACTCAAGTTAATTTTTTTTTCTTAAAAAAGAGTTAAAAATGCTTTAGGGTACAAATGTATCCAAGTGTAGATCAACGTAGTAAATTTATAAAATGCACGCCCACACCCCACTGGATGTAGGTATACACTTCTATATTATTGCATTATATTTAGGATACTCTCGTGGAGGATAACCTAAAATATGAAAATGCTGGGAGCTTGAGAAATATAGGAGCATGAAAAAACAGGAAAGGAAAAAACACAAGGGTTAATAATATAAATGACCATAACTTCTTTATTTCTCATCCGATTTTTATGATTTTTAGCTGGTTGGAAAGGTAATCGATTACATAATATGTCTAAATATTTACTTTTTTATTCAATATTTGCTTAATATACTTCAAGGGTGGGTAAAAGGAAAAAAAATAAAAAAAGACATTTTCGATATTTCGACTGGGTTGAGCGACCTCTAAATCACTTCGGATTAATCTAAAACTTCACATTTTATCATTTTTCATCTATTCGCACATTTTTAGGGGGATCGATTTAAGAAAACGACACTTTTGAAAATAAGGGCCACCTTAATGCACACAAGACTTAAATTTTTGCATAAGCTATTAAATGCTGCTTCAAAGAATAAAAAATTGTATCACTTTTCAGTCACGGGGCTGTATTTATATAGAGCTGTCTTGCTAGGAGAATACTGTTCACAAAACGGGAGTTTTTAAAGTAGTAAATTCGTAAAGAATTTGATGGATATCAAAAATTACGGATAATCAAACGCTTTCAAATTTATTACTGATATCCGCACGATTTAGAGTACCCAACTTTTTGCGTTTTCAAAAACTCTTACGCTTTCTTTGAGCTCTAAGCCGGGAGTTTCTTATTTTAAAATCGAATCAACTATTAAAGTGGAACCTCGATAAGTCGAAAACCTCGCAAACTCGAAAAAATGTTGTGTTCTTTTCCCTTCAAGCCACAAAACATCCATTGCTCAAAATCTGACTCCTCTATAAGTCGAAATAATTAGTACAATTTTAATAAATACAAGTAAAATCAGTACATACTATTTTCCCTCTATAACTCAAAAAAAAAAAAAAATTTGACCTCTGCATCTCGAACATAGCAATGTTTGATTTTATAACCTTTATAACTCGATTATTTGAAACGAATTACCTCCCCACTCGGCATGAAACGTTTCTGAAACCTTTCAGAAACCTTTCATATGAACCTCACATCTTTCAGAAACGTTTCTGAAAGGTTTCATTTTCACTTCAGAAAGCTTTTTGCAACGTTTCAATGTCCGCTTTTTTGCTTTCATTTGAAACATTTCTGAAACGTTGCAGAAATCTTTCTACAGGGGGGAAATGAAAAAAAGTTATTGTGTCTTGGGGAAAAATTTTTTATCATTGATTGTTTTTTTACACGTCTTTGCGGTGCAGCGCCACATAAGGCATATTTTTATATGATTTTTATTACCCACACTTCCCCGTTAATATTTTTGTTGACTTATTTTAAATGAATTTATTTTTGTGACGTTTATTTAGTTATATTGTAAGTTCGACCATTCATACACAGAGTTCATATTTATTCATATTTTGACACAACATCAAAGCATAGAGTCACCTGGGTCAGGCAACATTCACATAGTTCATCACTATGTTTCTACATTTGATGTCATATATATACAATTAAGAAAACAAAAAAGTAATAACGAATTATAAAAATTTATTTTGATTTTATTAGAAAAATTCAATGTTTACCTGCGCTGCCACATTTGGTAGATTCCTCCAAATTTGGTGGAAAATTTTTGGTTTGGTAGAAAGGAAGATTTTTTCATTTTGGTTGATTTTTCTTTGACAGTTAAATGAACCGATATAAATTAATGTTCCTTCTGATTTGAAAAGTTGCTTTACTTTATAAAGCTTGTTTTTGAATGCTTTTCTGTGAACTGTGTTTTATTTTAAGAAAAAACATATTTATAATACAAAGCTGACGCTTACTTGGGAAACCGAGACCTCAAATATACCATAAATATTGGAAGGCAACCGAATTCTGATCATTTCTGATGTATTTTGGATATTTGTGGTTTTGCAAAAAGTTTTTAGAAACAAATTGCAGAAACATTTTTTACTTCTGCACGTTGCTATAACTATTTAAGTTAGTCCAGCTTTATCTAGTGCACATGCTTTTGAACTACTTTGAGTCCCAATTCGAAAAGAAATATTTCACATAATTTGCGGCATCTTGCAGGTGATGAAAAAAGTTTTGGATGAATTCGATGCAATCGGATTTCAAAATTACATTGGAATTCTATCAAAAATGGCTAAAAAAGGGAGGTTCCATCGCAACAAATTTATCGCAAAATAACAACAAAGAACAATTTTTTTCAATTACCAAAAATAAATAATATAAATAATGTTACATTGAGCATTGCAATTTAGTGCAAGCGGTAAGCTGTATGACACAATGAAATCTTACACAAACAATTATTTACTTTAAAATTGTGATATCATTGTTAAATACATAAGTAAAACTGCAATTTTTAAAAAATTCGGCACTTCATAATTCAGTCGTATAACCACTCTTTCGCCTCTAATTTTTATTCTATTTAACAACAACTTGAATAACTTTATTCTTGAAAAGGCTTTTTTGTATATATATCTGTATTTTATTAAAAATAGGTTGAAACAAAACTGTTTTATAGATAAATAAAAAGTCATTGCTACAATAAGATTATGTTACTTTAATATTCTAATTCCAATTCTCGAGCAGCTACCACATAAATTTCCAGCAAAAAAAAAATTACAAACATTACAAAAACACCCAAATCTGGGAACTCTGATAAAATGACAATTCAAATATGACACGGTTAGAAAAATTATTATTATTTGCTTTAAGTGAGTCAGTTCACAACAATGAGTTTGGCTGATTCCGTTAAGCAGTACATCTAACGACACGGAATGACCAGGTTCAACTCCAGGGCAGGAAAAGTTCTTCGAAATTTTTTATTTTAATTTGAGTTCGCATAATAATGTTAAAACACCAATTTTATAAATAAGTATATCACGGTCAATATTCATTAAAAAATTAAATGAAATGATGAAAATCAAAGTTGAAAAAGTTAAGGAAACGTTGCATCTGAAACCTTTCAGAAACGCTTCAGAATGATTGCAACCGAAACATTACATTTGAAATGTAAGCATCAGAAAAATTTCTGAAACGTTTTATTTGAAACGTTTCGTAAAGTTGCAGAAACGCTTCATTTGGAACGTTGCAAATGAAACGTTACGAAATGTTACGAAATATTTCTGAAACTTTCGGAAACGTTTCATGCCGAGTGGGTACGGACCACTTTAAATATTAAAACGATATTTTTTAACGTTGAATTCAAAATAGAAGCAGGAAGAATAGCAGAAAAATTGAAAACCCTAGAAATGACATGATAATTTTGTGTTTTTGGAACTCTGTGCTGGTCAAGTTTCAAATCATTATTTGTATTTTGTATTTGTATTTATTTATTTGTTAAAATAGTACAAAAAGATCGTAAGAAACATGTTTTCCTGACATAAAAATAAATAAATATTATTCAGCTAAGATGAGCGGAAAGTTTGATTTTAAAAAGCGATGCATTGCTAATTATTTGGAGATCTGTGCGGAGAGAGTTCCAAAGCCTTATCTCATGAATAAAAAACTGACGTTCTGAATTTAAGGTTAAATGTCGAACTGGAATTATATGGTTATTTCGAACAGAGCGTGAGAAATTAAGCCTGTTGTACAGTTTCACTGGTGTTTTACTGGTTATGATTTTATACAGAAGCAAAGTAGTTTTGTAACATAATAGCGCATTAAGTGACATATGAAATATTTGGTGAGAAAATCGCGAAATATGGTCGGAACGTCTGAGTTCAAATATATATCTGGCGATGTTGTTATACAGCACGTTAAGTTTGTTTTTGCAAACACTGTCGCAATTGGCAAAAATTTTCACTGCCATATGGTAGTGTGGGAATCAAATACGTTTTTGCTAAAAGCAATCTTGTATTAAGTGGCGTGAAGGAATGTACTGCCCATAAAATACGCAACATGCTATACACTTTGCCAACCGTGACATTGATGTGATTATTCCACGACAAAGTCCTGTTAAAAGTGATGCCCAAGTTTTTTGCAGTCTCAACATAATTAATTTCGGAACCATTAACATCAATACGTGGAAACAAACCAATGTCAAGTTTCTTTTTATGTATAACTAGACATTTTGACTTGGCAGGATTAAGACGGAGCCCATTTTTAGCGGCCCAATTATCATCCGCATACAAATGCAATTTACATTGTACCGGGATTTTAGTTAAATCGTTAATGTACAATGAGAAGAGTAAGGGTCCCAAAATAGAGTCTTGAGGAACACCTCTCAAAGTCGGAAGGAGACTTGAAAGAGTTGCTCCGATGCAAACTGCCTGCTTACGGTTCGATAAGTAAGAACTTATCAGTTTTACGGCGCTATTAGAAAAATTAAATAGATGTTTTAGCTTCCAACACAGTAGGTTATGATCAACGCTGTCAAAGGCCTTGGAGTGGTCTAACAGTGTTAGGAACGTAACATCGTTATTGTCAAGGGCTAAACGGATATCTTCATAAACTCTATAAGAGCAGTTACACAACTTCTTTTTGATCTGAATCACTGATCAGCGAAAACCGGGAGATTTAATTATTAATTTGGTTATGCATAATTCGTTCAAAACTTTAGAGACAAATGGCAGAATGGTAATTGGTCGATACTCTTCTCTATTCTTTGGTAGAGGTATAATTTTGGAAGACTTCCAGCAGTCTGGAAAAATAGAAGAAGTGAAAGCACAGTTAAAAATATGAGTCAGATATGGTAATAACTTCGGCAATAAAGCTTTCAAAAAAGTTGGGTGTATTCCATCAAGACCAACCGCGTTCGACTTGACTGAAATGAAACAGCTTAAGACTTCTAACTGATCCACACAATTGAAACTAAAAATTGAGGTATCTATAGTAGGGGTAAGATTACAGTATGCGGTGGAGTCAGCCGGAGGTATTGGCATGTGGGCGAACTTTTCATTGAGCTCGTCGGCTTCAGCTGGGTCAGGGGAGTGAGGACTTTTTTCTTTTTTGTCTATACCTATTTCTTTAATTAATTTCCAGTTGTTTTTACTACCGATCACATTGTTAAATATAGTTCCATAGAATTCTGATTTTGCTGATTTAATTTTCGCATTAACATTGTTTCTAAGTTCCTGGAATGTTTTGAAGAAACTTGGAACTTCAAATCTTTTCCAGCGAGCATAAGCATTATTACGTACAGCTATCATTGTTTTTATAGCATTATTTAACCATGGCGGCTCCTTTCGAGAAATAATTTTAGTTTTTAATGAAACGAAATTGTTGTACAATTCATTTACAACAGATCAGGTACTAGATCATTTACACAAGACAAGCTGTAAATAACATTCCAGTGTACGTTATCCACTTCGTGTTTTAGTTGGCCGTAATTTATATTTTTGAAATCTCGAAAAGAAATGGTTTGTTGAGGGAGAGTAGCTTGAAAGTCAAGGGAGACGTAGATGAGATCATGCTTAGAGAAAGCAGGAGCAATAATTTGGTCGTAAGGTAATATTTTCGTCCTATCGTTAACAAAGAGTACATCTAATAGCGTGGCTTTGTTTTTGGTAAAATGAGTAGGCTCCGTTGCATTTACTGGAGATAGACCAAGAGTTTGCATACTCTGAAGCAGATGGGTTTCCGTAAGCAAATCACTGTTTAAGTCACCTGCAATTATAATGTTTCTATATTGCAAGCATATGTGTTCGATAATGATTCCATTTAAGTGCCTATTTCCACATTTCGGTTAGGTCTGTAGACAGAACCAATAAGAATTTTATGGCTGCCATACGTAACAAGTACGAAGAGTTGCTCACAAGAACTTTCAGCAGAGGATTGATGGATGATTTTACTAGGCAGACAACTTTTTACAAAGATAGCGACGCCTCCAGCATGAGCTGTCAGATCCGTTCTATACAATTTATACCCTTTTATGTCGAATAGAGTGTTTGGCATGCTCGTCAAAAACCACGTTTCCGATATACAAATCACATCTACGGCGGAGTTTTCAAAAATAAGCCTTAGCTCGTCAATCTTTTTTATTAAGCTTTGTGCATTTAAATGACAGATTTTAAGGCCAGTTGTTTGCCTAGTTAGCACGTGAATCATCTCAGATGTCTTTGGAACCCCCAGTTACTCTAAAAATCGAGCTCGTCATATTAGCTATTGTACATAATCTGGCAATGATCGCAAAAATTGAATATGTTGAAAATATCTATTGGAAGTTTTATGTTGTACGTAACATCAATGTGAAAAAGCAAGCTTAGAAGTAAAAGTTCAAGAGTGATAATAAGAAGAATATTTAAAGAAAATATGGGACTTAAATAATAAATCTGAAATGGATTATGGCAGAGTTCTGTCTGTAGGCTCATTCCGAAAAAAACTGTTGTAGTTGCTGGACTTGCAGCTCCAATGCACGAAAGGAATCAATGCACGTTGGAGGTTCGTTCTGACGAAGTCTGACATAGACCAAGCCATGCAAAGTGAAGGTAGCAAATATTTTGTGCTGCTATCTGAGTCGGACTGCTGCTTGAAGTATCTGATAATTGACTTTTGTCAAATTTTCGCTGATATAGATACTCACATTGGACTCGAGTCCAACATGGCGAAGCCGAATGTGGTCCTGTTTTTCCTTTTTGTATTTAGCTATGGATTTTAGGACTAGGTTTTTGCTGTGAGGCGACTCAAGTTTGATGATAACGGTGGAGTCAGGCATAGCTGACCACTGACTTAGGAGAGATATATTTACCACTTTCGGAGGCACAACATCTATTTCCTGGCAGATTTTAACAAAGATTTCATTCAAATTTTCGTTTTGGGTGAAAGGAATAACATTTAAGCGAAGATCGCACGCCACAGCTCGGTTTTCATATTTCGAAAGTTGTTTTTCAAGTGTAGTTATTACAGTCTCCTTCTCCTTTTGCGATTTTTTTTTAATTTTTTCATTAGTGGACAGCTTCCAGCAAATAATGCTGATTTGTCAAACGTTGTTACTCTATATACTTATGTAAGTTATTATGTATATGTACATTTGCACCAAAAAAGGCCTTTTAGCTGTCCTCGTTTTTTTTATATTTTTTTTTTGGAGTACATCTTTTAGCCATAGTTTTTCTTGAAGCTAAGGCCAATTAATATTCAAGGTTGTTCAATTAAAATTCAGATAGCTATTTTTTTTTATTTAACTTTATATGTAACATTTCATGTTTTTTTTAACTTAAATGCAATTTTAACTATGTCTCCCTTTGAATTTTAATTGTTTCTCCTTGAATATTAATTCAAAATAGCCTTAACTTTAGGAAAAACCATGTTTGAAGAGTCTGCTCCAAAAAAAATCTGTAACGAGAAACTGAGAAGAGAAGAGTTTTATATAACGTTTTCAATAAACAACACTAGTTTACATATATGGTCCTCATTTCGAAATCTGATTTCTCATAGAAATTTCTCTATATATTTTGGAGCGTGGATTCCAATATTGTCAACCCTATTTTTCCTTAGAATTGTTTTCGATATATCCCCAAAAACCCCATTTCTCTGCACTTTTTTCATTTATTTGGCAATATTCTCATACATTTTTTTTTCGACCTAAATCAGTTGCACGCTAAAGTGATATTTTTGCCATTTTTAAAAAGTCACAAAATTTCAATTGCTCCGTATGGACCAAGTCGGACAAAAATGTTTAATGATAAAAGATAATTTCCATATGCTCATGCATTCCCGTATATAGGCCATAGACTATGTGACTGATTAAGGAACACTAATTCGTTAAAAGTATTTTATTGTCTTATATGTTCCATAGTACATTGTGCCCGAAAAATTATAATTTTAAAAGTGCTATTGAATTTAGGCTTGGACTTTTGAGAACAGTGCAAATGTGTCCCTTGTTTATTTTTTTAATTATGACTCAAAAACTATACATTTTCGGTGTATACACATTACGAGATTTTTTGTAGGGAATAAAATTTCCTAACGAAGTGGCACTTTATAAAGTCAAAGACTTTATTTTTTCTACAAAATGTGACGTAATTTTCATCAAAATGGTGACCCATAAATGTAATTTTTGATGAAAATCGGTTGTGATGCAGTCGTTCAAAGTTACCTACCTCTATATGATTTTGCCAATTTTTACCTTTATACCAGATTACTTTTAATTTTACACACAAAAATAATTTGTACTCAACGAAAAAGTTATTTTCAGATGATCAATGATAATGACGAAGGTATTTGTTCACAATTTTGATGTAGTATGTATATATGATCTTGAAAAAATTTAACTTTGTCGGTTTTTTTAAATAGCTAATATGAACTATCTTTCAAAAAAGTAATAAATACATTTCTGAAAAATTTGAATTTTTAAGTTTCTATACGCGATTAATCGTTGGTGAAAAGTAAAAAGTATAATAATAAAAAGTATTATAATATTTTACAATTCAATTCAACTACTCGTATGTATACATTTTTAACCATAAGTTTTACAGTTTCGCGCTGTATTATTTTCGTTATTATATAAATCGTAATAATTAGAGTATAAATTACAACTTTTATGCTTTTGAATTCGAAGCGATAGCTTTTATTATAGAAACTGAAATATTTGTAGCCTCGGCAGGCACAAGCAGGATGAGCCGGGGGCGCATATTCATTGTTAGCCTAGGACTCTCAGAAGTCTAAATCAGGCCCTGACCACATTACACAAGTTCCTAGCAAGTCGTTGATGAAAGATAGTTTGTGTGACCTCTACCACAGTTTCTCTACAATAAGCTCGAGTAATTCTAGATAGTTGTAGTTTTTCGGTGACCCTAAGGTCTGATTTTCCCCTATAAATGCCAAACCTATTTCACTGATAAAGCTACCGCATTAATGAATCTCCTGAGAACTTCTAGCCAGTGTTTTGCTTGATCTTCTACTTGTTGTGTCAGTTCTTGATCAATACGCCCAACTTTTTCAGAGAGTGCTGCAAAATCAATTACAGCACTTATGAGGTATTCAGAAATTTCGTGTTCAATCAAACATACCGTAGCATTTTTCCAATCGCAATAACCTCACATTATCACACATGCTGTCCAACATGGTGTGACAACATCAATGTTCGATAATGTGAACGGTAGGATGGACCGCTTGACACACATGTTGGATGGACTTCAAAAAATTTTGATTTCTCTGCTGGCTTGTCCAACCGTCCAACTAGTGTGAACGCTGGCTGTCGAGCCTAGTGCAAATTTTTCATTTCAAATAAAATTTCATGGAGTGAACTTCAATGGCGGCCATTAATAATAATCAGTTTTGGCAAGATTTTTTTCAACTTTATTAAATTTTTTCAGAAACTTGGAAAATAAAAAGGGAAATGTAAAAAAACCGAAATGCATTAAATAAGGCATGTGAAGTACTTTTAGTAAAACTGAAGGAAATCGAGCCAAATGCTACGGATGACGTGCTATAAATAGAGATTAACTCTATACAATTGTTACCATTGAGAACAATTACAATGTTTTCTCTTCAGAGGTTAAAGCAGAGCTAAAATTTAGTGATGTGTGCTCCTCAAAATTTTTCTGCAAATGATGTGTGACAAGCATGTGTGATGATGTGAACGCATAGCGATATTTACAGTTATTCGTGCTGTCGAGCCATGTTGGACAGCATGTGTGATAATGTGAACTGGGCTTATGAGTAAATTGTGAGCGTATTCGAGATAAAAGTTTGCGTATATAGCAGTAGACGTATCTGTTCCTAGGAGAAAAACAGAGCCATGAACGTTTTATGGTTTCACCGCTTCGTGTTTTTCGCTCAAAAAAACTTATTTGTCACTTTCTTGTAAGACCACAATATTGAAGAGCTGTACCGCCCATTTTTATAAAGTAAACTATATTTTCAAGTGTCATAAGCTCCGGCCACAATTCACTGTCATTTTCCAAGCAAAACTTTTCACTTAGAACAAGTACATGAGAATCTACTGGTCCTATTGATATGGCGAAAATTGGATTTCTGAAACCTGAAAAATGTATAAAGCTGCATCAAACGCAAAAGCATGCTTAGGGAAAAGCATTCCATTTTTTTCTGATGGTTCTTATCCTAAGTTGTTCCATATCCATATTCTTGCAAAATATTTTTCTTAGATTCTAGGGGTAAATTTTGCTGATCGGCAACACTGCTGTCAACTGACAGTTCGTTTTTGTGTGCGGCTTTTAATTAGGTTTTTATAAAGTGTTTTATTTCAGTTTTTTTGCATTTTAAAAATATAAAAAGTGTTAACTTTCGTTCTCCAACTCATCCACAAAAAAAATCCGGTGAATTCCAAGTAAGTGGTACGATTTTTTTTGTGAAAAATTTCAGTGCAAATTTCCATAAAAATCTAACCCAACTTCTTAGAAAAAAATTTTGTCAAGACTCCACCAACAGCCGGTCTAGTGGTAGTGAAATTTTTTTTCTTGAGGTTGAATCCATTGTGTGAATTCTTTCCGCGCGAGTACAATTTGCAGCTACAAATTTTTCGGTAAAAAATTTTTCCTGCAAATTGCTCAGTGACTATCGTAGTGAAATCTTTTGTTGTATTGCTAACCAAACTTTTCTGTGCATTAGTTTTGGGCGGCAATAAATTTTGAGTTTTTAAAACTTTGTTGCTGCAGACCACAAAGTGTTTAAATTTTCAGTGTTGCGAATTATGCATGAGTGAATTAAATTAAAGGCGAACACTTGTTGCGTTTATACTGGTTTAATTATAACTAACTTTATTCAAATTAACAAATTTCATAAGACCTTAATTTAACGAAAGAAAAGTAAAGGAGCTAAATAAAGAGAGCGGCAAAGCGCACACACATATTTATGCATATTAATACAGGGCCTTAACATACCGCCCTCCTTGGACTACTTTGAATAGTCCAAATATATGAATTGTGAAAATATTTGTGGAATATTAAATGCGTATAATTTGTGCAAGTTCTCGTATAAATACATTTTTTTTTTCAAGTTCTCATAACAAAAAATAAATGTTACAATGGATTGTAGGGCAAAATTGATGAGACTTTTACAATAGGTCGAATTAGAGTTCCTGCTGACGTTTTTAATTCTACAACTCTAATTTTGCCATCTTTGCCAGGTAGGCATTTGATCACTCTAGCCAATCTCCATTTGCTAGGTGGTATGTTTTGATCCCGAATAGCTACTAGGTCTCCAACCTCGACATCCTTTTGCGGCCGTAACCACTTGGCTCTCTGCTGTAGGGTTACCAAATACTCTGTCTGCCAGCGTTGCCAAAAATGACGACGAAGTTGTGATATAAATTGCCAGCGTTGATTGAGGTTCCCCTTGAATGGTAGTACTTCAGGTTCCGGCAATGATTTGAGTGGTTCTGATATTAAGAAATGAGCTGGCGTCAGCGACTCCAACTCCGAAGTATCTGTTGAAAGCGGACAGAGGGGCCGCGAGTTGACACAAGCTTCGACTTCCGTGAGCAAAGTGCCAAAAGAGTAGAGCTCAGAATTCGTTTAAGATGAAATTTAACCCTCTTGACTGCGCTTTCCCAGTGACCTCCCATGTGAGGCGCGCTAGGTGGATTGAATCTCCATTCTATTGACAAATCAGAAAAGAAGTGCTGAACATTGTTATCTTTCATAGCATCGTTGAAAACGACTTTGAGGTCCTTTTCGGCAGAGGTAAAATTTGTTTCGTTGTCTGACAAAAGTGTACTGCGATGGCCGCGACGTGAAACAAATCGTTTTAAGACACAAATAAACGTTTCGGATGACAAATCCGCTGCTAACTCCAGATGCATTGCTCCCGTAGCCATGCATATAAAGACTGCGACATAGCCCTTGACGGATTTTGCACCTATCCCTTTAGAAAATTTTAGATTAAAGGGTCCTGCCATGTCTACGCCTGTACATTGAAATGGCCTGCCAATATTTACTCGGAAGATGGGCAGGTTAGCCAACAATTGTTGCTGCTTTACATTGCTATGACGACGACAAATTACGCAGCCTTTGTAGACTTTGCGAATTAAATTGCGAGCGCCGACAATCCAAAATCGTCTTTGTAAAGTTGATTGCATAATTTGCGGACCGTCGCTCAGCGGCGCCTTTTGCGATTTCGCGTTGCTAAAATCATAACTTTTGAACGGGTAAAAGTTGAGTAAAGTTTTTTGATTTTGGTAGGTAATTTCTGTAGATATGACATATGTATATAAGATTCAGGTTTGAGGCTTAGCTATAAATACTTTTAAAAAGAGGTGAAAGTCCAAATTTTGAAATTTTTGGTTTTTAGTGGTATGAATTCATAAGAAAAAATTTTTTTTTGTATAAATTTTAGTGCGCTTTATTCAATTAATGAACTTTAAATAATTTAAGAATTTTTTGAATTTTTTTAATTTTTACTAATTCATTCATATGCATTTATTTTTTTATCTCTTAACATAATTTATAAACAGTCTTTCTCAAAGGCTAGAAAAGTTTTAAAAAAAGGGTTACAGTAATAAATTAGGTAATTTCCTTAAAAAATCAACAACAATCTTCAATTCCATAAAAATATCATCATTATTTTGGATATCTAAGAAACTTAAAACAGTACTACAGAATTTATCAGTCAGTTCTTTTCGTGACCTAACGTGCCTAAGTGATGAAATCAAAGGATCTGATGATGCTGAAAGTATATTGAACAAGTCCTCATTCTGTCGAATACGTGAAATTTTACATGTATTGGTATATCTGTACTTCTTATAATCTTTGTTTTTAGACTCTTGGGCTTCTTCTGATAACTCTCCTATGGGTAAGGCTTGATAATTTGTCCACTATGGGCTAAGGTGTTATGGAAGTTGTTTCTGGTTTCTCAAAAAATCGCCTTACTGTGTTTCCGTCATATCTACTATAATACCCAATTTTTCTCGAAATTGATCTTGTATTATTTTTTTTCTTAACTTTTGGACTGAGTTATTGAGCCTTAAAATTTGACTTTTATACAAATACAGGTACAAAATATTGTGCCACAAACCTCAAACATAATACTTGTTCAGCAAAAAAATTTAACTGCCTAATAAGCTAAATTCCTTGTATGATATCTACCGTAATAAAACTGGTGTCTATAAAGTTGGCCTGCACTAGAGTTCAATGTTATCAGAAGTGCATCTACCTGTATTCTATACAAAAAATACAGCTTTATTCTATTTGACATTACTAGATATTTTTAAATTGCATTAAAAACTTAGATATAAATATCTGAGGCAAGTATTACTATTTCGCCATACAAAAGCGAATTTTCTTAAAAAGAGTGAAATGATTTGGAAAAAGTGACAAATCAAGCGTTTTGGAGGTGGGGTAAAGCCTATATTATATGGACAGAAGTTTTCTAGGTACTCTTTACATATGCATCTATTTGCGTCAAATAGTTTTGGAAGTAGGAAGAATAAATTAAGAAAGGGGCGTGGTAACGTCCATATTTACAATTTTTAATTTATTTTGAGTGATGTCTATATTCGCTTAAAACATTCTATCAAATTCAGATTAACAATTTCCAAGTCAAATTATCATAGACTGAAAATCGTCATCACACAACAAATTCAGTTTTATGCATATCATGTCACATAAGTAGCTATAACTTCTAAATAGGCAAATATTGGCAAGTAAGACCCAAATAATTTTTGTTGGCAGATATGTCAACTATAATTTCCCATTCACCAATCCTCGCTTGACATTGATTTGTGGATTATAGGCCAAGGTAAATTTGAAAAACTATGCTAAAAACGACCTTTTTTGAAAAATTCATGAAAATTACTAACTAAAATTTTTTTTCTACATCTTGTGAAAATTATTTATTTTAAAATACCATAAATTCAGAGAGCGTACTTCAAATTCCCATGTTTTTCAAACTTTTGAAATTTTCCATTTTTAATATTGCGAAAAATGTAAAAAAATGCTATTTTAATGAACGATAAAAAGTTGTCCAACTTTGAGCACCCATAAAAACCAAAATACTTGTCATAAATCAAAAAAGTTTTCGGTTTTAGAACCTTTGGTCAATTATCTTTTGAATAAAAAACAAAAGTTTCGAAAATCAGAAATCGAAAATTTGATTTTAGCAATCACTTCTTGAAAAAGGAGCCACTGTGCGCCGTGAAGCAACATTTTGTGAATGTCGTTGACGATCATGATTGAGAGCGGTGATTTCGAGGATAATATGATAGGAAATTTAGTATCAGTGTGAAATACGACCACCACCCCTGAGGATCGTATGCTGATCAAGAAACGCGCTTAAACGTGCGATGCGGCTTTGTAGCGGTATTGGCTTCATGTGTTGACAGCAAGCTATCTCATCTTTAAATTCATATGATTGCACCTGCTTAATTCAAAACTTTTCTGCAGCTTGTAGTTCTGTGTAAGTTAGCGGGCCTGTAATCATAGGACCTTGCTTGCATAGCTTTTGCTTTAAATTATATATGTAACGCATACAATAAGCTGTTATACGTTTTAAGTGTCTAAATGATGAATAAAAAGTAAGTAGGTCCCAACTAGGGGATGAGGACACCGTATGCGTTAATATTTTGATGGAACGCTCTTCCAAGTTTGTAGAAGGTTTTTTTACTTGGAGTGAAGGCCAGCGGCTTGACTCCAATGTAAGCCAAGGAGGCCCAGACCACTATAGCGCGTAATTTATTAGTTTTGTGGGGTGCATCCCTCTAGATGCACAATCTGCAGGATTGAACTCTGTTGGTATGTGAGACCAGTTTTCGCTATTAATAATGGCTTGGGCTTTAGCCACACGATTGGCTTCGAAAACAGACCAGCGGCTTTGTAACCAGGCGAGGGTGTTCATTGAATCTGTCCAACCATATGTTTTCCTGATGAGCACTCCTAATGATTTTAGGACATGTTTTGCGAGACTGGACACGAGTGTGGCTGCACATAGTTCCAGTTTAGCTATCGAAACCGTGCGCAGCGGTGCTACTTTGGTTTTTGCGCAAACCAATGCTACTGCTGACATCACCGCCATCCAGGAGATGCGATGGAAAGGACAAGGCTGCTCTAAACGGACGAACTGTGATATCTACTACAGCGGCCATGCGGAGAGGCGCGAATTTGGTTGCGGATTCGTTGTAAGTCGAAAATTACGCCACCTAGTTTCCCGGTTCACGCCAATAAACGAAAGGCTGGCTACGATCCGTATCAAGGCAAAATTCTTCAACATAAGCCTAATTTGCGCGCACGCCCCGACGGAGGAAAAGGACGATGCCACCAAGGATGATTTCGACGCGAGCCTAGAGGACGTGTATGACCGTTGTCCGACCCACGAAGTAAAAATAGTCCTCGGCGATTTTAACGCGAAGGTCGAAAGAGAAGGCATCTTTGGCGCTACAGTCGGTCAGTTCAGTCTCCACGAGACCACTTCAAACAACGGTCTGAGACTGATCGACTTCGCCGCGGCGCGAAACATGGTAGTTAGTAGTACCAGATTTCAACACCTCGACATTCACAAGGCCACCTGGCTATCCCCGGATCAAAAAACGAAAAACCAAATTGATCATGTTGTGATCGCCGGAAGGCACGCTTCAAGCATTCTGGATGTGCGTACATTTCGGGGGGTCAACATTGACTCCGATCACTATCTTGTTGCAGCTAAGATCCGCATGCGGCTATGCAATGCGAAGAATGTACGCACGGGCATGCAACGAAAGCTGGACGTCGCCAAGCTGCAATCACAACGGACTGCCGAGGCGTACTCCGCTCAACTCTCGGTTAAGCTCAACCAACCAACCTCTGGAACCGACGACGCCGGTGGACTTTGGACACACATCTCCCACTCCATGCGCGCTGCTGCCGAGGAAGTCATTGGTTTTCGACGCCCACAACCTCGAAACCAATGGTATGACCAGGAGTGTCGCGATGCGACTGTTGAAAAAAAACGCCGCATACAAGAAGACGCTGCAGTCAGCCGCAATGCGAGCCGTGCGAGAAAACTACCGCGAAAAGAGGAAGGAAGAGAGGCGCATTTTTAGACGTAAAAAAAGGGAGCAGGAAAAGCGTGAGCGTGAGGAAATTGAGGTGTACCAGGGCAAGAAGGATGCACGAAAATTCTATCAACAAGTTAAGCGTCTAACTCAAGGTTTCAAGCCCGGAGCATCCACTTGTAGAGACGAAAATGGAAATCTGGTTACAGATACACAGAGTGTACTGAGGTTATGGAGGCAGCATTTCTCCACCTTGCTTACGGGTGATGATCCCACCAATTCCGCCCAGAGAAAATGCAGTACGATACCACCAATCGATGATAACGCAGTGGAAGTACCATCACCTAGCCATGAAGAGGTTCGAGTTGCTATCCAGCGACTCAAAAACAACAAAGCAGCGGGTGCTGACGGCCTGCCAGCTGAGTTGTTTAAAGCTGGTGGCGATGAATTGATAAGGTGCATGCATCAACTCATCAGCAAAATATGGCTAGCGGAAAGCATGCCCGACGATTGGAATCTCAGCGTGCTTTGTCCTGTAATAAAGAAAGGAGACCCGACAATCTGCGCGAACTACAGGGGTATCAGTCTTATTTCCATCGCATATAAGATCCTCTCGAGCGTATTGTGTGAAAGATTGAAGCCGTATACAGAAACGCTGATCGGATCCTATCAGTGTGGCTTTAGACCTGGTAAGTCCACCATAGACCAGATTTTTACACTACGCCAAATCCTGGAGAAAACCCATGAATATCAAATCGACACTCACCATCTCTTCGTCGATTATAAAGCTGCGTTCGATAGCCCAGTGCGGGATTGCCTATACGCAACAATCTCTGAGTTCGGTATACCTGCAAAGTTGATAAGGCTCTGCAGGATGACGTTGAGCAATACGTGTAGCTCCGTCAAGGTAGGGAATGACCTCTCCGGAACGAGGTTTCAGACAAGGCGACCCGCTCTCGTGCGATCTCTTCAATTTCATTATGGAGGGGATCGTACGAAAAGCCGGTGTGCATCATAATGGCACCATTTTCTTCAAAGGTGTTCAGCTCCTTGCGTACGCTGATGATATTGATATTATCGGTCGGAGTAAGAGAGATGTTACTGCTGCTCTCACTGCTATTGAAAAGGAATCAGCCAAAGTGGGTTTGACGGTAAACGAGGGCAAGACGAAATACATGATGTCTACTAACAACAACAAGAGAACATGGTATCTAGACTCTCATGTTACAGCGGGCAACTGTAAATTAGAAGTTGTCAAGTAATTCATCTACCTTGGCACTGCCGTAACCAGCAACAATGATGTCAGTCTGGAGATTAAGCGGAGAATAACAATTGCTAATAGGTGCTACTACGGTCTCAGTAAGCAATTACGTTGCAGAGCTCTCTCTCGATCGACAAAGCTAACACTCTACAAGACGCTCATTCTACCTGTGCTTCTTTATAGCGCTGAGGCATGGGTGGTATCGACAACAGACGCAGCCGCTCTTGGGGTGTTCGAGAGGAAAGTTCTCCGCAAAATCTTTGGTCCTGTTCGAGTTGGCGACGACTATCGCATTCGAATGAACCACGAGCTGTATGAGCTCTACGCCGACATTGACATAGTTAAGCGTATAACAATACAGCAACTACGCTGGCTGGGTCATGTCCATCGTATGGATAAAGAAGCTCCAGCGAAAAGGTATTCGAAGGGAAGGTCCCCGGTCAACAACAAAGAGGGAGACCATGCCTCCGGTGGATAGACCAAGCTGAGGAAGCCCTAACCGCGCTTGGCATTAATGATTGGAGAAGGCGCGCGCAAAACAGAGGCGCCTGGCGAGAGCTAATGAGGTCGGCCGTAACCTGACAACGGGTTGTTATGGCCATCCAAGTAAGTAAGTAAGTAATGCTACTGCAATGGAGCCATCAATAGGCTCTGTTCTTGTGTATATAACGCCTGCGTAGGCAACTTCAGACGCATCTGCGAAGCAATGTAGGTCAGTTATAGAGCCTTCTTCTCCTGTTCCGAGTCATCGTGGTATTTGTAGTGTATTCAGTATTTTAAGACCTTAGCGATAATCTAACCAGTAAGTTGCTATGTCTTGCGGAACCAGTTCATCCCAGTCAATTTTTAGATTCCAAAGGCGCTGAAGCAAAATTTTAGGAACTACAGTTTCAGGAGATACCTTACCCGTAGGATCAAAAAGACGGCATGCATCAGATAGCAGAACTCTTCGTGAACACATTTGGTGGTGAATCCAATGATATTGCAAAGTACAGATAGTCTTGCTTAGAGTTCCACATTAACCCCAAAGCACGAACGACGTCATCTTCAGCAAGCAAATGTGTTATTTTGTTTTCTTGTGCTTCCACATGAATATTTTGCAGTACAAGTGGTGAATTCGATGCCCACTTGCGTAGTTCGAAACAGCCGCTACTCAAAATTTCACCGATCTGTTTCCGAAGCACAACAAGTTCTTGCTCAGATGAATGTCCGGTTAACAAATCATCCATATAAAAAGCTTTAATAACTGTTGAGGATGCTAGCGGATGTTTCGATTGGAAATCTAGAGCTGTTAGATCAAGTGCTTTAACTGCGTGATGTGCACTAGAACAATGCCATATGTTACACGTAACATACGATAATCTTGAATGGTGTCCGACGGTGACTTTCGCCAAACAATGCGGTGGTAATCTGTGTGTTTTTCATCAATTTTGACTTGCCTATACATGGCAGCGACATCTGATATCATTGCGTAACGGTGCGATTGAAAGCGGTTGAGAATCGACGGTAAATCTTGTTGAAGCTGCGGACCAACCATCAACACATCATTTAAGGAGTAACCGTTTGAAGTTTTTTGCGATGCATTAAAAACTATGCGTATTTTTGTTGTCGAGCTGGTCTCCTTAACGACGCTGTGATGTGGCATATAAAAGTTTTTTGCATTATAGCTTTGAGCTAGCTCCATGTGACCTTAATCCAACATATCTTGTAGAAAGGCATTGTAGCTTATACGAAGTTCATCATTTTATCGGAGTCGACCTTCCATTCGAAGCCAAGATTGAATTGCGATGGATCTTGACTCGCCAATGCTCATGTTCAGTTTGAACGGTAGTTTTACTGTGATGGTTCTCGCATTGTCTCTTTTGTGCGATAAATCGAAAATCCTTTCGCAGGCTTCTTCATCGGGCGTGTGATAGATTTTTTCCGGCATCTCCTCTAGCTCCCAAGCTTTCATAGCTACTTTAGTCAGCTCCAAGTTGGTACACAAACAGGCTAGTTCTGGTTGTTGAATTACTTCATTTGTTGCTCCACCAAAGAGTACCCATCCTAATGCAGTTTTTTGAGCTAGTGGCGTACCGGGCAAACCTTTGATGAGATTAGGTTCTAGAGGCGATGACATTTTATCAGCACCAATTATTAAGTCTACTCGAGCGGGATTGTAAAATTGTGGGTCAGCCAAAGTTAACCCTTTTATATGTGGCCAGACGGTGTTAGTGATTTTCACTGTCGGCATAGGGCCTGTAAGTTTTGCGAGTACAATGGGATGTATCGTGTAGACCTCACTTCCATTAACTGGTGATATCATGACAGTAGTTTCACCCTTCGTATTTCCTCTTGACAATTCGATGCCGTTAATGGTAACCGTGGTAGATCTATTTAATAATTTTAATTTTGCGGCACATGCCTCTGTTATAAGCGATGCTTGCGATCCATTGTCTAGTAGTGCACGCAAGATGTGTGAATGTCCATCGCTGCTGTATGCTTTGACTAAGGCGGTGGCCAATAGTACAGACCTGTTGGTGTTTGTTGATAATATCGTGGTCGTTGGACTTGTTTGCGGATTACTTGTGTCGGCTTTAGAGTTTAAAGCGGCGTTTTTGTTTGAATGCAGAAGCGTGTGATGGCGTTGACTGCAAACTCTGCAAGTGGAGGTGCTTTGACACTTATTTTCTGAGTGTTGAAGGCTGAGGCAATTTGTACAAGCACCTTTGCTTCTTACTGCGCTTTGTCTGTTGTCAACTGAAGTTGTACGAAAATTGTTACAATGGTAAATTTTATGGTTACCTGAACAATAAAAACAAGGCTTTATGCGGGAGTCCGCAGCACATATGTGCTTTGTTTCCTTTTAATGAGTTTGGTTTTAATTGTTTGTTGTTTGGTGTTAATATCTCTAAAGAGTGGCAGCGGTTTTCTAAGAAATCTTGTAAATCTTTTAGGTTAGGTGTCATCAGATATGGTTAATTCCCATTGGCGTCGCGTTTCATAAGCAAGGCGATGTACTATGATGTGTATTAGCCAGTCGTCCCAATATGAAACCGGCAAATTAAGTGATTTGAGTGCTTGCATGTTCTGCATGACTGGGTCAAGTACGCTCTTTATCGCAGCAGCTGTATCGACGTTAACCTTTTGAATTGAGAAAATAGCACTGAAATGATTATCTTTAATTACTCTTGGTACATTGTATCTTGTTAAGAGTAACTGCCAAGCTATGTCAAAGTTGGTATCTTCCAATTTATAGTTTGCTATTAGTTGCAATGGTTCTCCTGATAAGCAGTTGCGTAAATAGTGTAAGCGTTGACTACCTGTTAGCGATTCATTTTTAATGATGACGCTGTTAAAGCTGTCAAAAAATGACATCCATGCAGTTGGCTCTGGCAGGCAAATCGAATTTGGGTAGCTTCACATTTGGTAAAAAACTTATCGCGTTTGCTTGAATTGCGGTTGAATTTATTGCTGCTGTAGCATCATTAATTAGCTGTTCCGACGACTCAAGCATATTTCTGAAATTTGCCTTTGCTTCAATGTACCATTTTTCTGCTTGTTCTCTTTCAATTTTTTCGTGTGCAAGAGTGTCGGCACTACCGCACGATTCTTCAAATTTTTCTTGTGTCGACTGAAAACGGCACCATTGCTCTTTTAACAACTATAAGTATGAAGTTATTTCTTGCTTATTATAGCTGTCATCGGATTTCATACTTGCTTGCAGGTATCGCCTAACTGCATTGCGCGCCGAGTCTCTCTTTTTTATGTGTGCCATGTTTAAAAAAATAACTAACTGCTGTTGTGTATGCGTGTGTATGTCGAATGATTTTGCGGAATTCAAGGTTATAGGTACAGCAATACGTCGTTAAATGCGAGCACGTTTCAACCTCGAATCAACAGCTCCACGATCCAACCAAATTATATCCAAAATTGCAATGTGCAGAATGCTCCAACCTGCACAGGTTTGCGACAAATCACATACACGACAACCTCCAATCATCAACCGACCGCCAAGTTATTGACTTACTTTATTTTTCTCGGTTCCAACGTCGATTGATTTTGTGCGAATTAAAAAAGCGCGAACACCTAAAATGTAGTGAAATTAATTATTTAATGCGTTTAAATAATTATTTGCATTTGTTTGGACAATTCGATATGTCCATCCGGTTTGAAGGACCAATAAATTGTTGCGAATTATGCGTGAGTGAATTAAATTAAAGGCGAACACTTGTTGCGTTTATACTGGTTTAATTATAACTAACTTTATTCAAATTAACAAATTTCATAAGAGCATAATTTAACGAAAGAAAAGTAAAGGAGCTAAATAAAGACATGAGAGCGGCAAAGCGCACACACTTATTTACGCATATCAATACAGGGCCTTAACATTCAGTGCAAAGTAGCTTATTCACGCAATTGGAAAGCTAACATTAATTGCAAGGAGGACAAGAAAAATAAGGGACGGATTGAGACTCTACAGCAGACGGACTGTTGGCAGTGAAGTTTCTTTTTTTGTGTTGTTTGTTTTTGTTGTCTTCCAACTTGTTGGTTTTCTTTTTTGTGTGTGTGCAGCAATAGAATTCTAGTGGGAGTTTTACTGTCGCTAATCACACTGACCAACAAAATAAAATTTTTAAATATTTTTCTTTTTTTAAATTTTAAAAATTTTTAAATTTTCTCTTTTCCGGTTTCCGGAGTTCATTTTCAGACATCGGTGCTTGTGTACTTTTCGAGTCTGAGAGTGATTTTAGTAAATTTAAATAATTTTATCACTGGTTTAGTTTGAGTTTTATTTTGTGTTTTTGTAAAAAATTTGTGCATTATAAATTTCTCATCCTTTGAAATATAGCGTTCGTATCACCGAGTCAAGGGTCACGTCCAGGGATGTCGGACAAGGGGGAGAAGCCCCGAAAGCTAGCCTTCGAGCCTGACATACCAGGCTTATCATCAGAGGATGAATTGCTAGCCTCCAGCCAGGAGACTATTGTTAGTGCCGTGGAGAGTACCAGCCATAGTACTCCAAAACCATCGACATCCAAAGGGGTACTCGCAGGACATGGTGAATCCCATATAAAAAACAAAAAGGCGACGTCTTACTCGGCCGCCATGAGGTCAAGATATCAGAAGTCGCTGTTCATGCTTAGCAAGATTGCTAAAAATGCAGAGGCAGGTAACATTGATGAGCGCGACGAGCAGGACAAAATTACGGAGGCTACAAGGCGGCTCCAGGGGTACGCAACGGCCCAAAATGCAATAGGTCGAACGACGAGACCGTGAACTTTGACCGGCAACTTTGTACCAACAGCTCTGAACAGGCCATTCAGTGAAGTGGCACGTGATGGACTACAAATGGCTCTCATCGACGAGACCACTCGCAGTGGGAAAAAAGCTCTCGACAAGTGGGTCGAGATCGAGGCAAAGCTCTCTGAATTGGTAATGGAGTACCTTTTCTGCAAGCAAAGTGGACCGCTACCCTGCTTCGATAGTTCGGCGGTTCTTCTTGGGTGTAGGTTGATCAGATGTGAGGATGAGTTCTCCAAAAAATTTCTGAGCGAGTGCGTGGCTAAGATTAGTGACGCTTGGAATGGTTTGAAGATCAAACTAATCCCTGCAAAGGAAATTCCAAGGAGACCTCGTGCTCGCATTTGGTTGCCTCAAATGGCGCTAGACAATGCAAAGCTGTTGCAATGTCTGCGTCTTCAGAACCCTGGAGTTCCTATGAATGACTGGTCCGTCATGAAGATGGAAGAACCACAGGGCAATAGCACGTCTGCTTTGCTGCTGATAAATGACGAGTGCCTTGGGGCACTTGAAAAGCTCGATAGCAGGCTTCACTTTGGTGTCAGATTCGCCAAAATGAAAATTTTCCGTCCCTCGAGCATCGATGACGAAAATGACGAGATTGATGACGCCAACAAGTTGATGGATGTCATGAATATCGACAAAGGCGAGCCAGTGGTCGATCTCGATGATAAAGTTCCCCAAATTAATCTGAGGCACTCGAAGTGCGCGTCGGATAATTTTTCCATTTTCCCAGAGATGTAAATGTCGACATCGGAATCGTCCAGGAACCCTGGGTCCATGGCTTATTACACCCTTTTCTACAAGCGAGTCAACGGTAAGCCTAGATCGTGTATAGTAGCTAAAAAACACATAAAAGCTCTTCTTTGCCCCAATCTTAGCTCGTCGGACCTGACAGTCGTTAAGGTCGAGAACGGGGACGGGCCGAAATTTATACAGGATCTGCTTACTGTGCTCACGATCGAGATGCACCACCAGAGGAGGTGCAGCAGATAGCCTTGAAGCTATCCAACAACATTATCATGGGATGCGACGCCAATGCAAGGCACACGCTATGGGACAGTAAGCATATCAATAATCGTGGTAAGTCTTTTTTCAATTTTATTATAAGTCCCAACATGTCCATATGTAACAAGGGAAACACTCCTACCTTTATTTTTCCGAGCTCGGAAAATTTTGCGGGTTGGGAAGAAGTCCTTGATATAACACTTATATCTGATAACGCTGAGTTCAGAGTGGAGAACTAGAAAGTATTGCCTGATATCTCCTTTTCGGATCATAGGCTGATACTTTTCAAGGTAAATTTTAGAATAGAAGACCCTCCACCTTTCAGAAATATCAAGAACACCAACTGGGTTTTATTTGACAAGATAGTCAAGTCAAAACTTAGAAAACTACCTCATAAGAGCATTATTACTCTTGATGACCTAGAGTCACATGTTAATTCACTTGAAGGCGCCATGCAAGTAGCTTTCAAGGCCTCTTGTCCTATTACTCATTCTCGGAAAAAATATCCGTACTGGTGGAATAAAAATCTAAGTGAGCTAAGGAAGGCTACTAGAAAGATTTTTAATCAATGCCATTTTCAGAAATCATGGCAGCCCTACAGGGAAAGTCATAAGGTGTACAAAAAAGCCATTAGAGTTGCAAAAAAGCAATCTTGGATAAATTTTTGTCAGTCTATAGATAACATTAAGGATTCGGCTAAGCTTAGTAGAATCCTGTCCAAAGAATACTCTAGTCCATCGTTCGTCAAGAAATCAGACGGCACATGGACAGAGTTCACACAAGTAGCACTAGAACTTCTTACAACAAATCACTTTCTTGGCAGCACAAATGTTCACGAATTACCTACGGGTTCAAATATAATTGAGAATATCGCGCCAGAATCCCTTAATTCCCTAATAACCGAGCATAGAATATTATGGTCAATAAACAGTTTCTCGCCCTTCAAGTCACCAGGACCAGACGGTATTTACCAATAATGCTGCAGAAGATGCAGAAGATGCAGAACACGGTGACTCCATTGCTCTATAATATTTTTAGAGCAAGTATTACCCTAAACTATATTCCTGCTAGTTGGAGGAAAGTAAGGGTAGTTTTCATTCCAAAGGTGGGCAGAAGTGGTCATGAATCTGTTAAGGACTTCAGGCCAATCAGTCTGTCCTCCTTCGTACTAAAAACATTTGAAAGAATTATAGACGTTTATATCAGAGAAGCAATAGACATTAATTTCCTATTCACCTCACAACATGCGAACCTTAAAGGATGATCAACAGAAACTGCTCTCCATGAGGTTGTTCGTACGATTGAGAGGTCTTTATACTTTCGTCAATTCACACTTGCAGCTTTTCTTGATATTGAAGGAGCTTTTAACAACGTACGTACTGAAGCTATCTTGACCGCCCTATCCAGGCTGGGGGTGGAAGATTATATTATCACCTGGATAGTAGCAATGCTGAAAACCAGAATAATTAAGGCCAACATGGGCAGCAGTCAAGTAACACTGCAGGTAAATAGGGGCACACCTCAGGGCGGTGTACTATCCCCCCTGCTCTGGCTGGCTGTAATAAATACTGTCCTCATACAACTTAACAAAAACGGGGTGAAGGCCATTGCGTATGCGGATGACATGGTCGTGCTAGTATCAGGGCTGTTCCCCGACGAAGGAAGGAACTTCAGCTCAGCTTTGCTCCTGGGCAACCGGGTGTGGCCTGGGGGTAGATCCAGCAAAAACCGAACTGATGTTGTTCACCACAAAAACCAAAATACCACCATTTAACCTACCCCGGCTTGTAGGACAAACACTTAAACTTTCCAAAAAAGCTAAATATCTAGGAGTCATACTAGATCCAAAACTTAATTGGAAAGATAACATCGAACATAGAGCAAAAAAAGCGTGTGTAGCTTTCTACGCCTGTAAAAAAACCTTTAGCAAAAAATGGGGTCTGCAACCAAAAATGGTACTTTGGATGTACACAGCCGTTGTGCGCCCAATCCTTAGCTACGGCTGCTTAGTATGGTGGCCAGCCATTAGCAAGGGCTACAACCAAAAAAGCTAGCTAGAGTACAAAGGACTGCCTGTGTAGGTGTGACGAGAGCAATGAGATCTTGCCCCACAGAAGCCCTGAACGTTCTCCTACACCCAATGCCCCCTTATATCTTGATCAAAGCAACAGCGTCCTGCAGTGCGATCCGACTTAGAGAAGCTGGATCTTGGGTAGCAAAGTAATACGGGCACTGCTCCATCATCGACACACTGTCAAGTGAATTGGCTAACCTCCCAACCGACTACATCTGCCCTACTCTCAACTTCGAGAAAAATTGTCAGGTGAGGATTCCGGAGAGGTTTCAATCGGAGGAGGGCACTATTGACTCAAATTTTGAAACCACAATATACACCGATGGGTCAAAGATGGACTGCGGTGTGGGTGAGGGGGTCTACTCAAAAGACCCAGAAATTTCTAAATATTTCCGCTTACCGAACTCAGCTAGCGTTTTCTAAGCAGAAGTCTTTGCTATTTTAGCAGCCTGCAAGATAGTGGGCAATACTAATATCGGAAAGCTAGCAATCTTCTCCGATAGCCAGGCTGCCATCAAGGCTCTAAGCTCGGAGTTGATAATTTTAGCACTATGTAGGAGCGAATTAGCTAGGCTACGGCGTCAGCTTGACATAACCCTCATATGGGTTCCAGGCCATAGGAACATTGAGGGAAATGAAAAGGCTGACGAAATAGCAAGGCACGGTTCCTCCCTCGATGAAACCGGAGCCCCAGAGCCCGTGTACACTTCAATTAGTATAGTTAAGAAAAAGGTCTTCTCGCTCTTTCTTTCCGAGGCAGCAAAGAACTGGAGATCTTTCCAAACCTGCAGGACATCCAGGGCGATTTGGCCATCATATAATAAGGCAAAAACCACTGACCTATTGTCCAAGAGCCGCAAAGATATCACGGGAATCATCGCGACTTGCACTGGACACTGGACTATCGGCACCTTTGCTGAAAAATTAGGTATCCCATTCAACCCTTACTGCCGTAGTTGTCTGAATGTAAACGAGAAAAAATCTGTTGAACACTTTCTGTGCATCTGTCTGGCCCTTGCCACAACCAGGCTCAAATATTTAGGACAAACTTTCTTTAACAACCTCAGCGAACTGGCCGAAACTGATATCAGCTCGCTGCTTAACTACCTCAACAGTCCTTAATTAAAATCTAATAACAATCTTCTTGCCAGTTTTGTAGGATCACGTATGTGGTTTTAAAACGGCACATCAGTGCTATTTATTGGCTTTGCTTGTATGCTAAGCCGCCACTCTAACCTAACCTAACCTAGGGGTAAATTTATCTTCACTTTCACGCTTATGACTCCCGAACCACACAGAATCTGACTATGCAGTCTTCAACAAAATTAAAAACAAAACTAGTGAAATTTTTCAATGTTTGGTGGGATAGAAAAATTTTATGTCACTTCTAAGTACTTCCCAAATTTTTAATTTTGAAAGTGCTGATATTTTTATACATATCTTTTAAAAATATGTATCTGAATGATGAAAAATGTTGAAAAAAGCTGAAAGGCGTTGAGAAATGTTGAAACAATTCAAAATTAATGGAAAAGCCGAAAAAATAACGAATAAAGTTGAAAGAGGTTGAAAAGTAAAAACAATATAGAAAATGTTGATAGTTGATAGATATACTTAATTTCATAACGATTAACAATTACGTTGTTTTGGGCTGTGCCACGCCCATTAACGAGTTTTGCCAGTATATTGACGACTTAGCTCTTACTGATGACTTCTTTCAGTGGTATCATCTCAAAAATTTTTATTAAAATCGTTAACGACAATTTCGAGTATCTATCGCAAACCACAAAACAAAATAAGTTTATTTTTAATCAGAAATTATTTTTTAAAAATTTGTGGCTAAAAAATAAATGAAATTACCCTTATATTAAATTCCTTATGGAATCAAACTTCTCTTACAAATCAAATCACAATTTGGAATTGAAAAATTGAAAAAAAAGAGTTTTGAAAAGTTTTGATTCAATTCTATTTATTTTTAAAAGATAAACAAATAATTCTGTGGAACAGCTTTTGTTAAAATCATTATAAGGAGGAACTCCTGAATGGATGTCATAAGAAAGATAATTTAATAATAATAATAATTTCTGAAATTTTGGCCGATTTCATAATCCGTCATACGACGTGATTTGGCATAAATAAAGGCTTCTTTATCCTTATTTTCTTTAGCTTTCACCATTTTTCGCTTGGTGCTTCCATGTTTGAAGTTCTCTTTCTTTTTATGACGGCTAATGAAATGGCGGCGCAAAGTTAAAAAATTTTTCACGCACTTACGTCGTAACTTTGTATTTATGTTTTAATTAATGTAAGTCTAATACAGTTTTAGCTAGTTCAGTTTTAATTTTATTATATTTTAAGTAATTTTTAGTTCAATTTGGCTGCTGCTCAAATTAAAGTGGTAGTGGCGAATCGAACTATCAAAACAGAAAACGATGCCAGATTTAACAGCGTATGCAAATATGAAACGATATGCAATAAAGTGCTTGTACACGGCTGCGTTATTGAAGTAGTTTGCGAGAAATCGATGCAGCTTTTTGTATTCAATTAAAAATTTTAGAACAAATATTTTGTGGCACGGGCCCCCTTGTCGCTCGGGCCCCTAGGCTGCAGCCTATGCATAAAAGCGGCCCTGTTAACACCTGATTTAATTTGAACTTTAGCTAAGTTACTTTATTGTTGTCGATTAAAAAATTATCAGAAATAGTTTGGTCCTAATGCAATACATCAATACATGGAATAAATCTTAACCTCTACAAGTCGAACCTTTCCTGCCAAAACTCGCTTAAGTCGAAAACTCTAATTTTTTTCCATCTCCCATCAAGTTCGACTTACAGAGGTTCTTTTGTATTAAAAAATTACATTATATGTAGCTTAGCTTAGCTTTTAAGCTTGTAGATCGCAGCAGTCATTTTGTTATTCGTATAGCTTCAGCATCATCTTCACTGAGATCTTTAACAGCTGCCTAAACGTCTTTAAAATTGCCGCTGTAATAAACTGTTGCTTCTAGCCAAGTGCCTCATCGAGTAATAATTGGAGATGGTAGCAGAGGTGTGTTTGGAAATATAAGCTTAAAGGCTGCCATCGAGAACCCCTAAAAATAAATTTTTATATGAGTTTATAATGAAAATGCTCATATATGCAAAAATATGCAAATTAACCCAAAATATGACCCAAAGTACCAAATATGCAAAATGCATATGCAATATGCAAATATGCATTTATAACCTCTCTGCTAATTATGTACGAAAATAATCCAATCAATTGTCCGCTGCCTCATAATATTGATGGCAATCACTTCAGCCAGAACTGAAATTCGACTGTAAATCGACACCAGTGATTGTGACCTAAACTGTGACTATTCTTTATATCCTTGTAGTAACTATGAATGAGGATGAATTGGCTTTTGGTTGATCAGAGTAAAGTTTCTCACTGCTTTCCAACTGGGGATTGCCAGAGCGATCTCTGAGCCAACCATTAGCAAGTTGACACATAGCAACAATCTGGATAGCTATCTCCGCATCCGCTGAGATAGTGAGCGAATGTGTACAGCGTGTCCTCCCTAGAAGTAAACTGGGTTGTGCGCAGGGTTTGGTACTCGACACGTAAGAAAAACATTCCAATGAAGACTGAAAAAGCCTCGGATACAGAACCCCTCAACGTTGACGACCTCTGCAAACGAAAAAAGGACTATGATTTAAGGATATGCACCTGGAATATCCCGACCCTCAATAGGGAAGGTGCCTCTATTAAATTGGCGGAGGCTGACATCACCGCCATCCAGGAAATAAGATGGATAGAACAATGTTGCTCTAACCAAGCAAGTTGCGATATCTACTACAGCTGCCATGTGGAGAGGCGCGCATTGGGATGCATTGGCTACGATCCGCGTCAACGCTCGATTTTTAACATCAGCTTGATTTGCGCGCACGCCCCGACGGAGGAAAAGGACGATGCTGTCAAAGATGCCTTCTATGCGACACTCGAGGAAGTATACGACCGCTGCCGATGCTAAAATTGTACTCGGGGATTTCAACGGAAAGTTCGGAAGAGAAGGCATATTTGGCGCCACTGTCGATCAGATCAGCCTTCACGAGACCACCTCAAACAACGGTCTACGGCTGATTGACTTCGCCGCGGAGCGAAACATGGTAGTAAGTAGCACCAGATTTCAACACCTCGATATCCACAAGGCCACCTGGCTGTCCCCTGATCAGAAAACACGCAACCAAATCGATCATGTTGTGATCGACGGAAGGCATGCTAGATGTTCCTACGTTCCGGGGAGTCAATATTGACTCCGATCATTATCTTGTTGCAGCCAAGATACGCATGCGGCTGTGCAATGCAAAGGATGTACGCTCTGATACGCAACGAAAGCTGGACGTCGCTAAGTTGCAATCACATCGGACGGCCGAAGACTATTCCGCTCGCCTCTCAGAACTGCTCCTTCAACCTGACTCTCTACCCGATGATGCCGGTGGACTTTGGGCGCATATATCCCGCTCCATGCGCCCAAAGTCCACCGAGGAAGTCATTGGTTTCCGACGCCCACTTCCGTGAAATCAATGGTATGACCAGGAGTGTCGCGATGCTACTGCAGTGAAAAACGTCGCCTACAACAGAACCCTGCAGTCAGCAGCAACGCGAGCCGTGCACGAAAACTACCGGGAAAAGAAAGGATAAGAGGCGCCTTTTCAGACGCTAGAAGCGAGAGCAGGAAAGGCACGAGCGTGAGAAACTCGAAGTGTTACGGGGCAGGAATGATGTTCGAAAATTTTACCAACAAGTCAAGCGTCTGACCCAAAGTTTCAAGCCCGGAGCATCAACCTGTAAAGATGAACATGGAAATCTGGTTACGGATACGCAGGGTACACTAAGATTATGGAGGGAACACTTTTCCAAGCTGCTTGCTGGCGATGACTCCACCAATCCCGCCTTTGGAGAAATTAACCCGATGCCACCAATCAACGACGATGGTGTGGATGTACCACCACCTAGCCATGACGCGGTACGAGTTGTGATCCAACGACTTAAGAACAACAAAGCGGCTGGTGCCGATGGCCTGCCTGCTGAATTGTTCAAGACCGGCGGCGATAAGCTGATAGGGTGTATGCATCAACTCATCTGCAAAATATGGCTAGTAGAAAGCATGCCCGACGATTGGAATCTCAGTGTCCTTTGTCCTGTACTGAAGAAAGGTGACCCGACAATCTGCGCTAACTACCGGGGATTCAGTCTTTTTGCCATCTCATACAAGGTCCTGTCGACTGTACTGTGTGAAAGACTTAAGCCGTTTGCAAACACACTGATTGGGCCTTATCAGTGTGGTTTTAAACCTGGTAAGTCCACTATAGACCAGATCTTCACACTACGTCAAATCCTGGAAAAAACCCACGAAACCACCATATCTAAATCTACAACGTTGGATAAATTACCTAAGCCTGTTCAGCCTCATATGCAAAGTACAACACCAGTACAATCCAATTTGCCATCTACCTCTCCTCAAAATGATAAAGATTCAAACTCAGTACCAGTCTCCGTTAGAAATGAGCCAAAAGAGCTTGTAGTTATATCTTTAAAAAAAACTGTTTTTGTGTCGCGTTTCGCTTCTGATACTTCGGTTGAGGACTTAAATTATTATATAAAAAATAAATTAAATGGCTTCAGTGATTTTTCTGTGCGTAAGCTAAATTTTTCATACCGGAGGAAAAAGTCTTCATTCAAAATTTTTGTCCCTGAAGAAGTTTTCGAAAGGGTAAATCACAAAGATTTTTGGCCGCTCAATACTCTAGTTCGTGAATTCGAGTATAGAAATAGCCCACACTCAGAAAATGTTGTTACCTTACCACAACGTTCTGTAGACCTAAATGTTTCAAAAAACTAATTCTTGACCGGCTTCAAACTTTAACCATCGCTTACCAAAACGTTAGAGGTTTAAATACGAAAATATCAGATTTATTCTTGAATAGTTTCGATTATGAATTTCATGTTATTGCATTCTCTGAAACGTGGCTTCGTGATAATATACTGAACTCTGAAATTTTTTGTAGCAATTACCAAATCTTCAGGAAAGACCGAAATTCGAAAATTGGTGGTGAAGTCCTTCTGGCAGTGCACATCTCTTTATCCTGTGAGGAATTAAAGTTTAACAACAATACTGACTTAGAACTTGTTGGGGTTGTTATTAAGCTTGGTAATAAATCAATATATTTAACTTGTTCCTACATTCCACCAAATGCTGATCACAGTACCTATTTACGACATGCAGAAGAAATTAAAGGAATAAATAATCATCATACTGCAAATGATTCCATGATTGTACTAGGGGACTTCAATTTACCATACGTTTCATGGAATATAACGGACAATTGCTGTTTTCTTACACCCACTTCATGCAATTGTGTTATTACCGAATTTCTGGATATTCTTTCTGATTGCTGTCTTCATCAAATTAATAATATTCTTAATACGAACAATAGAAACCTTGATCTTGTATTTGTTGATGAATTAAACAACATAACTATAAGTCGCATTGACCCTCTAGTTATACCAGAGGATAAACATCATCCAACTCTTCAACTAAAGTATGTTTTAGCATGTAGCTTAGTGAAAACAAATCGTGTAAAATCTCAGAACTCATGTTTCAACTACAAAAAAACGAATTATGTCAGACTTAACTCCCTGTTAAACCATATCGACTGGTCAGTTATATTACCTGACAAACCATATTACTCTGTGGCTGATATTGAGAGTTATGTAAAATCATTTAATGAGCGCTTGCAAAATTGTATTTCTAAATCTGTGCCAAAATTTAATTCATCTGTATTGTCAAACGATCCTCCGTGGGTAACAAAAGAATTAAAATACCTTAAAAACATAAAAAATCGACGGTTTAAAAAATTCAAAATGTCAGGTAAATCCATTGATTATATAAGCTATTCCCGTGCTCGGTATAATTATCAAAATAATAATAAACGGTCTTATTTAAACTACATTTCATATATAAAACTCAACATTAAGAAGAATCCTAAAATTTTTTACAAATTTATAAACATCAAGCGTAAATCTTCTGTGTATCCTCTTCAGATGTCCTATAATGGTATAACATCATCCGAAAAAAATGAAATATCCAATTTGTTTGCAAACTTCTTCAAGTCTACTTATTCATCTTCTACTTATGATTCTGACGTCAACTACCCATATAATCTTTCGCGTATAAATGAAATTCAACTTCCACAAATTGGTGCTGATTTAGTTAGCAATGAACTGAAAATTTTAAAATGCACTTATTCAACTGGACCAGATAATATTCCTACAAACATCCTAAAGTATTGCGCAAGTAGTCTTTGTTATCCTCTCTCAAAAATTTTTAATATTTCCTTGAATTTGGGCTATTTCCCAAAATTATGGAAAGAGTCTTACATTATTCCACTTCACAAATCCGGAAGTAAGGCTAATATTGAAAATTACAGAGGTATTGCTAAGCTCAGCGCAATCCCAAAACTTTTTGAAAAAATAATTAATGATCATCTTACAAACATCGTTTCATCCCTGATGACAGTATCTCAGCACGGCTTTCTAAAGGGTAAATCTACATCAACAAATCTTTTGGAGTTCACCACGCTTGTTATAAATGGATTTAAGCGAAAACAGCAAACGGATGTTATATACACTGATTTCAGCAAAGCTTTTGACTGCGTAAGTCATAGCCTACTTTTAAAAAAGTTATATTTAATAGGATTTCCTTCAACGATATTAAAGTGGATTAGATCGTATCTGACGAATAGGAAGCAACAAGTTTTATTCAACAACATGTTTTCTAAACATATAATGGTTTCATCTGGAGTTCCCCAGGGCAGCCATCTTGGCCCCACATTATTTCTATTATTTATAAATGACCTACCTTCTGCTACAAATTCGTCCCATATTCTAATGTATGCTGATGATGTAAAACTTTTTTACTCTTTTAATGATCACTTTAATCATAAAACTTTACAAAGAAACCTAAATGAACTTGTTAAATGGTGTGATGTAAACTTGATGACATTAAATCTCAAAAAGTGTAAGCAAATGACTTTTTCAAGAAGTAAAGAATTTGAGACTTCATATTCAATAAACGGTTTAAAACTGGAGAAGGTTGACAATTTTGTAGATTTAGGCGTCACTATGGATAAAAAACTTCGCTTCAACGTGCATATTGGTTTAATGGTAAACAAAGCAAAAGGCGTCCTTGGATTTATTAAACGATGGTCTAAAGAATTTGACGACCCCTATACGACGAAGTTGCTTTTCACTTCACTTGTTAGACCAATAATGGAATATGCGTCAGTGGTGTGGAACCCCCAATATAATATATACATTGATATGCTGGAGTCGGTGCAGAAACAATTTCTATTGTTTGCACTTCGTCGACTACCTTGGAATCCGGACTCAAATTTACCTTCATATGAAAGCCGCCTCAAACTAATACGTTTACCAACACTGCGCAGCCGAAGAATTATGCTTAACGTAACTTTTTTAAATAAACTGTTCTCCGGCTCAATGAACTCTGAGTTGTTGCTAGGTATGGTCAACTTTAACAATCCTGGAAGGGATTTGAGACACTTTCGTTTCTTAAGACTTGATATATGTAATTCTAACTATGCTCATTTTTGTCCATTTCGGTGTATATGTAATGATTATAATAACCTTTGTCATATTATTTCCCCCATGGATTCTCACAATATTATAAAGCAAAAAATAATTATTTTCTTAAATACTTGAAACTGTACTTTTTCCTTTGTTTCTGCTGCATAGCCTATGGGCTTAGTAGAAATTGTGCTCAATCTGTGATCGGAAATTGCTCTACCCATCATTTCGTTCAAAGAAATAGTGCAGTCCCGGTCACCGATCCGTACGATAGACGGATGTGCCTCACGTACGGTTTCGCCTAATGAACGCAGAGCAGTCCGGGCTGTTCGTAGTCGGTCACCGATCCGTACGATAGACGGATGCGCCTCTCGTGCGGTTAGGCGGGTAAGTGGGACCGCAGGGACCGATCGCAAAAAAAAAAAAAAAAAAAAAAAACAGATCGATACCCATCATCTATTTATCGATTTTAAAGCTGCTTTCGATAGCCCTATAATGGATTGCCTGTATGCCACCATGTCTGAGTTCGGTATTCCTGCGAAGCTGCTCAGCAAGCGCCGTCAGAGTAGGAAGGGACCTCTCCGAACCATTTGATACCGAACGAGGTTTCAGACAGGGCGATCCACTATCCTGCAACCTCTTCAACTTTGTGATGGAAGGGGTGATGCGAAGAGCCAGTGTACATCGTAATTTCGCTATTTTCTACAAAAGTGTCCAGCTCCTTACATATGCCGATGATATTGATATCATTGGACGTTGTAAGCGAGATGTTACTGCTGCGTTCTCTGCTATCGAAAAAGAGTCAGCGAAGGTGGGTTTGACGGTGAACGAGGGCAAAACAAAGTATATGCTGTCCACAAACAGGCAGACGCGGCGTATTGGATCCTATGTTACTGCGAACAACTATACTTTCGAAGTTGTCAAGGAATTCACCTTTCTTGGCACCGCCGTAAACACTCAAAACGATGTCAGCCTGGAGATAAAGCGTCTCTACAAGACGCTCATCTTACCCGTGCTACATTACGACGCAGAAGCATGGGTTGTATCGCACACTGATGCAACCACGCTTGGGGTGTTTGAGAGAAAAATGCATCACAAAATCTTCGGTCCTGTTCACGTCGGCGACGACTACCGTATTCGAATGAACCACGAACTGTACAAGCTCTACGCTGACATTGACATAGTCAAGCGCATCACTATCCAACGTCTGCGCTGGCTGGGACATGTTGTGCGTATGGACGAAGCAGCTCCGGCGAAAAAGGTGTTTGATGCGGAACCTGCTGGGCGACTACGAAGAGGAATACCATGCCTCCGATGGAAAGACCAAGCCGAGCAAACCCTATCCACGCTTGGTGTGACTGATTGGAGAAGGCGCGCGCGAAGCAGAGGCGCCTGGATAGAGCTTTTGTGGTCGGCCGTAACCCGGTAACGGGTTGTTATGGCCACCCAAGTAAGTAAGTAAGTAGCTATGAATGATGTCATTAGTTAGCGCATCACTTGGAGGATGGCATTTATCATTGCCGGTGCAGTTATTTTTATTAGTGACTACTCCGTCAGTTGTTGTTGTTGGTGAAAGCATCAATGGGACTTGTGCTTTTGTGGTCATTAAGATTTGCTTAAATGCCAAATCAATCGTACATGGTACGCTCTAACCCAGTTGGACAATGTGTTTTATCCAAACGTATATTGGTCATATCAGCTGAATCAAAACTTTTTGTGTCTTCCTCTTCTTCACTAGAGGTCTAGCTAGCTATAAAATTTCGTTTTTATTTATTTAATTTATGTTTAATGTTATTTCTATTATTCTAGCCCCTGGGACTAATGCAAATTTTGTCATATCATTTTCACCTCAGAGGAATGTCAAAATTTCATCAATTGATAAAAAGAATTCGAATGGGACAGGCTCCAATTAAATAATACATAATATATTTTTTCAAACATTCTTTTAATAAAATACAATTTTGTATGTAGGCGCTGTAGAACAGTCGAGTGCATAAGATTACAAGATAAGATTTACGGGAATGATAGTAGAGTGGCGTTTTCATGTTATCTTTCTTGACCTTATCAAATTTCACAAATTTGTTGCTATAATAAGCGAGATGGATATACTATGTCATTCTTGCTATAAAAGTTTGACATTTCGGCATGTACATTTGTAAACAAATCACAATTAGACGAAAATGTAAATATAACATATTAAAAATAACACAAATCTTCCAGAATTCAATGAACGCACATGCAAAATACTGCTGGCGACAGCACAAGAGTTGGGCATTGATCGTGTACATGATATGGCCACGATTATAACAATTGGAGGTCCGCGTCATCACATGCCGAGAGCAACATTTTCCGTCAATAGTAGTAATTTCATCAATATGACAACGAGTCCTGAGGTCGTTTTAGCGAAGAAAGCGGAATTGCTTTATGATGCGGTGGCCATAGCTACGGACTATGACTGTTGGCGCGTGGCTTGTGAATCCTTTAGTATTCAAGATGTGCTTAAAACTTTTGGGAACAATGTACAGAAGGTTAAGCATTTGTTGATAAAAGCTGTGGAAATGCCGCTAAAGAAGATTGGACCGCAGACATATTGGCAGCAAGAGTGAGTGTTATGTAAAGTTAAGCTAATGAGTAGTTGACAGATGCCATCAAATCTAAGTTCAAAATTGTACACTCGGCGGTCTTCATATGCAGGTCAAATATTGTCTACTTGACATTCATGCAGAGTCTTTAGCCTTAAAAATGAAAATTATAATTTTTTAAGAAGTTACAACTGTTTCAAATTGATCGTTTTTGGACCGGAAAATTGTCTTTTTTTAGGGTTTTAACTGCGAGTGTTGCATGAAATTTAAATTACTCAAATTCAATGTTTGTACACTGATGAAAAAATGCATCATTATGCAATCATTTTTGTCTTTTAAGCTTTTACATTTTTCATTCAATATAAATTTTTGCCATTTCAGAAATGTGTCAGTGACAATACTATGTGAGAAGAAGCTTTTTAATTAATTTCATTTCTTTGCGGATTTTCTATTAAAATTAAGAAAAATTGTAGATTATTATACCTATTCCATTCCTACACAATTATAAATAATTTGTTAAAAATTTGTACCATTTTGATATATCGTATACATATGAATAAATTGGAATAAAATATTAAATTCGTCCTTTTGTGAATTATAAAAAAAAACCGTTATTTAACTTCGATCTAACGACATATTGACATGAATCCAAATGTTAAGTTTTGTACTTTTTGCGCATATTCAAGGTTATTTTTAAACTTAAACTCTACATTTTTTTTTTTTTTTTTTTTAAATTCATATTTATTTATTGAACCAACTCGCTTGAAGACTAACAATAATTATACAAATCTTAAGAAACTAATAGAACGTCGGATTTTTCCAAGCCATTGCTTAGAAATATGTTTTTTTTCAAATTTTATCTTCAGTTGTGAAAGGAGTACCCATTATGCGTATACATAATAGCTACAGGGGTGGTAAGTCTTGTCTCTTCAATTGAGACGTATTCGATGTTAGTAGTAGGTTCCTAGCTAGTATGTTTGGATGTTGCTGTAGTTTTTGTTGATACGATCGCTTTATGTTTTCCTGCATCTGCTTAACAAAAGGTATACCAAGTTCTTGGTGTATGTTTATATTCTTGACATACCATGGTGCGCCGGTAATAGTTCGAAGTATTTTTGACTGAGACCTTTGCAATATTTCTATATTCGATAAGCTTGCGTTGCCCCACAATGGATTCCGTATGACCATATAGGTATAATAATAGCTTTGTACAAAATAACTTTAAATTCAAGGCTGAGTTTTGAATGTTTATACAAAAGCCAATTAATGCTTGATGCTTTCAACTTCATTTGAATTTTTTTCTTTTCAATGTGACTTTTCCAAGTAAGGCGTCTGTCGAGGTGCATACCTAAGTATTTAACTTCAGTGCTCTGAGGTATTGCGATGTTATTTAGGTGAACTGTGGGGCAAGTCTTTTTATTGTGTGTAAAAGTTACATGTTTACTTTTTTGCTCGTTTACATTTATTCGCCAGTTTAAAAGCCATGTTTCAACTAGACGCATGTGTTCTTCGAGGGTATGTGACGCACTATGAGGGTCTGCGTGACAAGACAAAATTGCAGTGTCATCAGCAAAAGTAGATGCAAGCACAGAGTTGTTTGTTGGCAAGTCAGTAGTGTAAATTAGGTAAAGAATTGGGCCAAGAACACTACCTTGTGGTACGCCTCCAAAAATGTCAACGTCTTCTGATATGTAATCGTTGCATTTTACCCTGAGCTTTCGTCCTGTAAGGTAGGACCCTAGTAAAGCATGGGTATTTTTAGGGAGTAATTTTTTTATCTTGTGTATAAGTCCATCGTGTCACACCTTATCAAAAGCTTGAGCTACATCAAGAAACACTGCTGAGCGGTATTTTTTTTCTTCGTATGTCTTTCTAATTTTTGCTATTATCCTGTGAACTTACTCTATAGTTCCATGTTTTTTGCGGAAACCAAATTGGTGCTGAGGTATTATGTTGAGTTGGTTCATGTGGGGCAAAATTTTTGAGAGCAAAAGCTTTTCAAAAAGTTTTGATGTGGTTGGCAACAAGCTTATTGGCCGATATGATGAAACTTGTGTGGGATTTTTCCCAAGCTTAGTAATCATTGTGATTTGAGACATCTTCCAGCTTTTTGGGTAGTGGCCCAATCGAGTAATAGCGTTAAAAAGTATGGTTAGGTGTCTGACTGCACAGCAAGGTAATTCAATAAGCATATTAGCAGTTATTAGGTCATGACCTGGTGCTTTCTTCTTGTTTAGTTGAGTTTTTATGAATGAATGAACGTCTTTAGTTGTGAAGCGCAACAAAATTTGTCTCATATTTTGAGTATCTTGTGGTATTTCAAAGCTATTCCCCGGAGGATTCGGCTGAAATACATGTTTAAGATGGTGAGCAAATGCTTGCCCTTTTTCTTCGTTACTTCTAGCCCATCAACCATTACTTAGTCTTATAGGAGAATCTAGATCAGTAGGTTTTTTCATACTTTTGATGGCCTTCCATAAAGAGTAGTTGGAAGACTCTAGCGGACTCAGCTTTTTAATGTAAGAGTCTATACCTCTTTCAGACTCTTCTCGGAGGGCATTTCTCAATTTAAGTTTAGCTAAGGTTAGTTTAAGTTTAAGTGTAGGTGACCTGACTTCTTGCCATAGTCGCCTGAGACGTCTTTTTTCCTTCACTAAACGTTCTATTTGGGAGGAGTTGAGGCGTTGCTTTATATAGATACGTTGCACAGGAGTGGCATGAAGAGCAGCTGATACAAGCATGGTGTTATATAATTGTATGGCTGATTCCAGCTCCTCCGAATCTTTAAGGCTTACATCATTACGAAGATGACTACTGATGTATTTTTTATATTTAAGCCAATTCGTTTTATTTGTTGTAAGCCCATTGGGTGTTTGCAACAGCTTTACATATTTATGCATATGCAAAATGACAGGAGAATGGTCAGAGCTCAAGTCAAAACATGATTCAGCAGAAATTTGCCTCTTATTGATTCCTTTTGTAATTGCAAAATCCATAAGACCTGGAGTCTTTTGAAGGTCTAATGGCCAGTAAGTTGGCCGACCAGTGGAGACATAATCAAGACCAATGCAGCGATTGGTTAATGAAAGCCAAAGTGCTTTGCCTTTTGGGTTGATAAGTCGTGAACCCCAGTGGTTATGCGTCGTAATCTTATACCTTGGTGGACAATATACAGCTGAAACTGTTATTTTGTCATCCCAACATTGTAAGGAAAGCGACGTAGCTTGTAGGTAGTCTCTCTCATACTGCTCAAATTCGTAGTGCTTTATACGATTTTTAATGAGTATGTATGTTTCAGAAATTAGTAGAATATCAATTTCGTTGTTGCAAAGAAAATTTCTAATTTCTAAATCGTGTTGGCTTACGCCGTTTGCATTCCAATGACAAATTTTGAGTGTGTTCATTTGTTTCCAATCAAAACTTTCATAAGTTGGTTTTGATAGTTCATCATCTCATGCATCATTGTCTGCATTGTTGTCATGAACTGGGTCATGCATTGCGTGAGCGTCATAAGCATGGTCTCAAGGTTTTGAGAGCTACTTATGATATTTGCAGGTTTATCCTGACTCGATTTGAGCACGTTAGCATAGGTCTGGCCCGACATATTGGGCAAATTTGTAGGTACAATGTTATTTGTTAAAGTCTGCATGACTTGGGTAGATGGGGGGTGAATTCGGGATTGACAGAAATGCGACAGCACTGCGTTAGCCCTGCAATCGTTTTACTTAATCTGCAACCCTGCTGTCGCTGCTCAGCTGTCAGTGTGCTGCATTACTGAGCAAGTTATTTTCTCGAACGTGATTCCGATAAGAGTTAAAATGGAAATGTTATTAAATTTAACAATTGAGACTATAGACACAAGTAGTTCGCTGAAAATATAAAAAAAAATAGTTAAAAACAAATAAATTGCCTTTAATTTGAGTTTCATTTACTTTTCTTCATATTTTGCAGCACTTTACTCCAAAGAACGCTTTTTTTCTTTTTTCCGGATGAGAATTCATTTTCCATGTTTAGCCGGCATCGAATAAGCAATTTTAACGCCGAAGAGTTTAAATGTTCGCTGAAAGTATAAAAAAAATAGTTAAAAACAAATAAATTACTTGAGTTTCATTTACTTTTCTTCATCCATCTTTGTCAGCAGTTGTAATTTTTTTGCTGCGTTGTTTGCTGTTTTTCTGTCTAGAAATTTCTCAGTAAATTGCCAGCAGCTGTCAACTCGAACGCTTGACGTTTGTGGTGTTGCCAGAAATTTCAACAAGAACGTGCTGCTTTCTTATAATGCGCAGTACTGTCAATCTCGAATTCACCCGGGCTTCGAACTATTTCCTTACGTAAACGCATTTTGTTTTTTAATTCAGCATATACTGGGCACCCCCTGTAGTTAGCTGTGTGGTTGCCTCCACAATTATTGCACTTTTTTGTGGTAGCATCTTTTTTGTCAGTAGAACATGCTGACGAGGGGTGAAAGTCACCACAAGCAACACAAATAGTACGAAGAGTGCAATAAGATTTGGTGTGGCCAAATTCCTGGCAATTTGTGCACTGCACAGGACCCATTCGTTTATGTGGCTCCTCAACAGATATTCTGCGATTTAAAAGGTAGCGCATATTATAAATAGGATGCACATCATTTTTTTGTAATTTTCGGGTATCTGGTTCAAGTTCAACACGAAAAAGTGGCTGTGGGGTTTTGTTTTTATTTCTAATGTTGAAAATTTACTTTGGATTAAATCCAGCATGAATCAGAGCTTCTTTGATTTCATTTTGTGCGACGTCGGGTTCTATGCCTTTTATTATGATTGTTAAACCTTTGCTGCTTTTAAGCTGGTAGGTGTAGTAGCTTTTATTATTTTTCTCCAGGTAAGAAGCAATTGTTCTATAATTTTTTTCTGCATAAATTTGTATTTTGGTTTCGGAAACATTGCCTTTCGTAAGAGGACTTATATGAAAGGCATATTTTCCAATTAGAGAAACCAAATTACAAACAAGCGCATTAGAACTGCGTTCACGCAAGTAAATGGGGGGAGGCTTCAGCATTTTATTATTTGAGTTGTTCATGTTGTCGTTATTCAATTCGGGTGTGCCGTTATCAAGCAAAGCATATCGAACTAACATGAACTGAATATTATGTTGGTAAGAAACAGCTTTAGACATAGGTAAGACACAGCCTATTTATAAATATATTATACTTACATCATATACTTACTTCCCACTCGGCATGAAACGTTGCAGAAACGTTTCGTAACGTTTCTGCAACGTTACGAAACGTTTCATGCCGAATGGGTTAAAAAAAATATGCAAGATTTTACTGATAGGATTGCATTAAAAAAGAGAGCTTTGAAACTATTTGCTTTCGTCTTATGATTTAAAAATGAGCTTCATCTTAACTTTGTGTGTTATTTATACAGAAAAGTATTCTCAGATTTATGAAAACAGAAATTTTAATCTTTTTATATCCCGTGAAAATAACGTAGTTGCTTTTACTATTCTATATAAAAGATTTCCTCAAAAATTTCCTTTTTCATCATTGGAATTTAAAAAAACAAACATGAGGCTATTGACTATGTATTTGAATAAGGAACTAATTCGTTAAAGGTATTTTATTGTCTTATTTATTCAATTGTACCCTAAAAATGATATAGCCAAAAGTGCGATTAAATTTAGGCTTGGACTTTTGAGAACATTGCAAATTTGTACACTTTTTATTTTTTTAATCATAACTCAAAAATTATATATTTTTAGCTGTTACACATTGTCAGACTTATTGTAGAAAATAAAATTTCCTATCGATATGACATTTTATAAAGTCAAAGAACTTATATTTTCATCAAAATATTTCAAGAAAAGTGATGTAGTTTCCGTCAAAATGGTTACCAATAAAGGTACTTTAAATGAAGGTTGACTGAGATAGAGTCGATCAAAGTTCCCTACTTTTGTATAAATTAAAAGTTGGTAACTTTACCGTAAAAGTAATGTTAATTCAATAAAAAAGTAGTTTTCAGTTTTTCAATGATATATGTATTACTAGAATTTGTCCAAAATTTTGATATTGCGCATACGATCTTAGAATGTAAGGGCTTAAAGGATCTGGTCAGAAAATCTTCAAAACAGGAATAAATTAGTATAAAATTAAAGTTGTTTTTTATTATACTACATACATATGTATATATTGAATATCAACATCGTTTTGAGAATCCCTCCCGATTCTTCTGAAATATTAACGTTTTCTTAATTTAAGCCCTTACATTCTAAGGTCTCATATATGTACTATATCAATAGTTTGCACAAATACTAGTAATACATCTTTGATAAGCTGAAAATTACTTTTTTATTGAATTATTTACATTGGTAAAAGTTGGTAAAATCATACAAAAGTATATTACTATAAACGACTGTATATCACCCAATTTTTATCCAAAATACTTTTGTGGGTCATCATTTTGACGGAAACTACATCTTTTATGTAAACAAAAAAATCTCTAAATCTACTCTGAAAAAAGTTATACCAAAAAATGAAAAAAAAAGAATCAAAACATTGAAATTACTTTTATTGACTTCATAAATTGTTAATTTTTCTGGGTGTTTAGGGACACTTTCGTTCAACTTGACTCTTGCCAGATTTTTAGTACATTTGCTGGAATGTACCTATGCTAGCTAATATTGAGCCACCAATCCAAGCGCCAAGCCGACGTTCAACGCTCCCATTTGCAGAAATCATTTTGAGACGCGTGGAGCACGTAGCTGCAAATCGCGATTAAGACGTTCAGGGAAACCCTGCAACAGCGTATTACCACCTGTTGATTAAAGTTTACACAATTTAAATGGCTTTTGATAAAACAAATATGCAACAACTCTTACCGGTTACAACGACAGCCAAAAAGCGATAAACGTACATCAGCAATCCACATGCCAACACTAGTAGATGCCAACTGACCGGCACCCAACATAGCATGATCAAATAAGCTCTCTGCCAGCTTAAAACGTTCTGAACCGAATTCCTGATGAAATTCATAGTGCACTTTGGGAATTTGCGAAGCAACACGCTCACCATAGGGATTCTCCAACACTTGCAAGATATTCATTTGAAAATCTTACAGTAGTGACTTAAGCATGTAATTTTGCCATGAATCGACTAAGTTTTTTGGTAGTTTTCGCATTGTGAAACGTTGCACGTTCCTGTACACCATCTTTTGCAGCGATTTTGTACACTGGTGTTAATTCGATGCTTAAGCGGGCGATCGTTATAAACAGCACCATTCGATTTATTCACTTACTTGAATGCGACGGCGTTTGTGAAAATTGTTTACTTAAATAATCGTCACTCATTGTCAAATTATTGGATTAAGTTAATAAATTAATTTCTCAGCTGCTTATAACCTTTTGCTTATTGACTTTTTTTTTAGAAAACTTGATAAAATTATAGCGCAACTATAAAAATGACTGTCAAATTTATAGCATGTTATCAATTTTGATAAAATTATAGCGCAACTATAAAAATGACTGTCAAATTTATAGCATGTAATCAATTTTGATAGAAAAAGTTCAACTTCTTGAACTTTCTTGATCTCCGAAATCACAGAGGATATCACATGCTATAAAAATAGCATTCTCTAAGCGCATTAGGTTATGCTCGCATGCTTTTTCTTTCTTACAAAAATTTGATAAGATTCATGAAATTAGGCTTAATGCATTTTAGTTAAACTAACCAACCAGGGATGCCTTGCCAAAGCCTGTCCCGATGCCCGAACTTTCGCCAATTTCGTTGTTTTAATTAAAACTTCAGATAGATATCGAAGAGCCTAAATAGAATACATAGGGTTGCTTTGTTGGCCCCAAAAACAGGTGTCAACCCATATTTAGGCCATGATTCGATAAAGCAATCCTCTATATTCTATTTGGGCCCTTCCATCTCTATCACTTGGCACAAATTTAAAGCTTTATTAATGAAAATTGACCCAAAAAGCCGGTGAAAACCCATGTTTGGGACAGGATCAAACAATACAACTCCATGTATTATATTTAGGCATCTTAAAGTTCTACCATTTGGCATACATTTCGAGCTGTTATATGCTACAGTTTTAATTAAATCAACAAAATTGACTAAAATTCGGGCATTTTCGAAAATCGGGACAGGCTTTGGCAAGGCAGCCCTGGTTGATAAATTTCACCAAATTGCATTAAGTCTAATTCATTCCCGTAAATCTTATCCTGTAATCTTACACACTCGACTTTTATACAGTTGGCTCTTGGACTAATAGACATAAGCATGCTATTTACTTCTCTGATGACTTTGCTGGTTCCACAACGGATCAACGCATAAATCCACCCCTAGAGCGATGTGAAAAATTCAGCTTAACAAAATTTGTGTAGAACCAAAAGGCATAGTACACCTAATTCTGTTTTTATACGGTAGATACGTTCCAGACAAAACCGTACAAAAAAAAAACCGTGTAAAAAAGACATGAATAATGTTTGTACCTTCAAACCTATTAACCTTCTAACCCAGTTCCCTAACCAAATTTTTAAAAGATTACGGTTAGTAAAAATATTTTTCTTTAAATTTTCAATCAAATAGCTTTTTTTAATCGTGCTAAATCGATGAATCTAGACCGTGTTAAATCAAAACCGTGTAAAAACAGAATTGGGTGTATATGTTTTGGGGATATTACGATATCCGTGGCGCCACGATCTTGCAATGGTTTTCGATAAAACACTTCAAAATAAAATGAAAATGTTAAATAAAAAAAATTGCTATTTTGTTTGGTTTTCGAGATATGAAGTATGATTTCTGTGGCGCCGTAATTTAACGATGGTTTCCGATGAAACGAGTCAAAATAAATCGAAAATGTTAGTTAAAAAAAACCGATATCTCGTTTGGTTTTCGAAATATCAGTACTTAAAAATTTGATTTTGATAGTACCATATGAAGTATGATTTCTGTGGCGGCGTAATCTAACGATGGTTTCCGATGAAACGAGTCAAAATAAAGCGGAAATGTTAAATAAAAAAAATCGATATCTCGTTTGGTTTTCGAAATATCGATACTTAAAAATTTGATATGAAGTATGGAAAGTTTTAAATAAAAACAAGTTAAGATGTTACCTTCGGCCAGGCCGAAACTCACATACCCTACACTGCACTGAAAGCTCCTTCTAAATAAATGTAAAAAAGACGTTGAAGAGGTTGAATAAGTCGAAAAAAATGTGAAATGTTAGAAAGGTTGACAGAGGTTGAAAAATGTTGAAAAAGTCGAAAATATATGCAAGTTGAAAAAAGTTGAGAGAGGTTGAAAAACTCTAAAAAAAGAAATAGGTTGAAAAAATTTAAAACTATTCAAAATTGACGAAAAAGTCGAAAAAATAAAGAAACTTATGAAGAAAGTTGAAAGAGGTTCAAAAAGTCGAACAAATACATATGGGATATATTAGAATAAGTTAAAGGGTTGAAAAAGTCGAAAGAATATGGAAAATGTTGAAAAAATCGAATAAAAATTAAAAATTTGAAATATGCCACGCCCACTTCTCCAATTCCGCCCACTTTTGGTACAATAAATTGTATTCGTGATCGACATCCTCATATTAAATTTTAGCACAATAGCTTCTATAGTTTGCGATATATGCCGCAGTTAAATTTAAAATTAAGGGCGGTGACACACCCACTGGTACAATCCAGCCCGGTTTTGATCCAGAGATTGCTTTTCATAAGCAAACCACTAACACCAAATTTTAGTATGATTGCTCACATATTTCGATAAATATGCCTCTTACGGTATGTTATTTGTATGGGAAGTGCCACGCCCAAAGGTGCCATTTTAGCCACTTTTGATTCAGATAGTCTATAGCAACTGAACCACTTACATAAGATTTCATAGCAATCGCAGCAATAAATTACTTAAAACAGCGCTTACAAATTTATGTTAATATGGGAAGTACCACGCCCACTGATGCAATCTCGTCAAAATTCATTTAATTTTAAAAGCTTATAGTAACTGACATTTATACACCAAATTTTATGAAGTTTACTCTCATAGCACACTATCTATAACAATGAACGTTTTTTGTTATATGGGAGGTGCCACGCCCACAGGTACTATTGGACCAAATTTTTGTTATAAGAGACTTTATAGCAAGCATATCTACCTCACTAAATTTCATAACGATTACGTTGGTAGTTCTCTTAATATAACGTTTATAAATATTGTGGGCAGTGCCACGCTCTTCAACGAGTTTTTCCAGTAAAGTGGCTGAGCTGACTGCTTTCAGCGGCATTATCTACAACATTTTTATGGAAATCGTTTGTGCCAATTTTGTGATATACGGAATCAAAATGTTTAACAGTTGAAAAGTGCCACGTCCACTTTTTCGATTCCGCCCACTTTTATCTCAATTCAAGATATATTTGATATGTATCCGTTTATCAAATGTCATCGCAATATCTTGAACAGATTGCAAGATATGGTGGTATAAATGGCAAAATTTAGGGCTGTGCCACGCCCCTGTACGATCTTTTGGAAACTTGAAATCCAGCTTAATCCTAATTTGGTACACATGTGCACCAAATCACCAAGTTTCATCAAAATCTCTGTAACTTTTTTCAAAATTGGCCTGGGAAAGTATACATAGGATATGGGCGGTAGGCGTGTGTGTCAACCGATTTTGCCCATTTTCAATAGGAAGATGCCTGCAAGAAGTTGTGACCTGTGTGTGAAAGTTTCATTCAATTGGCTTTTTTGGTTTTCCCGTAAACCTGATTTCAACAGACGGACAGACAGACAGACGGACATCGCTAAATCGACTCAGGTGGTGACGCTGTTACAAACGGACAAAGACAAAGTGAATATACCCTCGATGTAGGGTATAAAAATCGATATCCCGATTCGTTTTCGAGATATCGATACTTAAAAATTTGATTTTGAAAGTACCATTTGAAGGTCGATTTCCGTGGCGCCGTAATCGGACGATGACGTCCGATGGAACACGTCAAAAGAATTACTGTGGCTATCGAATTTGAATTTTTTAAAGCTATTTTATTAATATAAATATAAAATAATTAAACATTATGAACTTACACTAACCTTGTTCAAGGTCAGTTCCTCAGTAGCTCAGTTGTTAGAGCGGCCGTCGACAGATATGCAATTGAAATGCATGTACGGTCAGGGGATCGACTCCATGTACAACATTAACCAAAAAACTGGTCTGATGAGGCTATGTGGTAATAGCCGAAACATATGTCACCAATTACCAGGTTAAATTGTTCCATTTGTTATCTTTGTCATGTTTGTTGAATAAAAAATAGCATTGATCAATAAGTAAAATTTACAATATTGGTCTTTGCTAAAATGACTGTAAGTTCATAATGTTTAATTATAATAAAAATAACCAGTCGCAAAAATCAACTTTCATAAATATAAAATGTTTTAAGAAACATCTTGATCAAGAAAATTAGAATCAGTTAGTTCAATTTCTTCAATTGCCCATTTGAAATCGTTTTCTTGAACTTATTCTTTCCTAAGTTAAAATTACTGTGACTAGTAAACTAAGTGTTGGGTACATTATAGACTGATCCGCGGATAGCAATCCAAAAATTTGAAGTATCGATATCTCGAAAACCAAACAAGTTATCGATTTTTTTATTTAACATTTTTGCTTTATTTTGATATGTTTCATCGGAAACCATCGTCAGATTATAGCGCCACGGAAATCATAATTCATATTGTACAAATCAAATTTTTAAGTATCGATATCTCGAAAACCAAACGGGATATCGATTTTTTTTATTTAACATTTTCGCTTTATTTTGACATGTTCTGTCAAAAAACTGCGAAAAATCGCGGTGCCACGTATATCGTAATCGTGTCAAAAAAAAGAGATCAGAATTTTAAGGATCAACATATGAGCGTCGCAACAGGCCAAAATTTAACGTAGTCTAAGTTCAAACTTTTAACCGCTATTTGAGCAAATCCCAAATGTCTGGTAGCTGGTTTTCTCGGTTGCAGTTTTTTCAGCTGGGGTTGTCTGATGGTTCTTTTTTGTTCGATTTGTAAACAGGGCTGCCAGACGATTTGAGGAGGTGTTTTGGCGTTGGAAAATAGCCCTAGGCGACTAGTCGCCAAACGGCGATTTCGAATTTAGCTAGTTGCAATGCAATAGGAGACAAAGTGTTCCCAGATTTAGCAGCTTTTGCCTTGAAAATTTTACCGTTGCCTAGCAGTAACACGATCTTTAGTTAAATGAATATTGTGAAAAGCAAACTTTGAAACCATTTTAATTTCGTGTAGATGCATTCCCCATTACATATTTGATTTACTGGAATAAAATTTCTAATGTACTTAACGCCTTTAATTTATTTTTCTCTCTCAAAAAATGTTGTTTCTTTCATTTTAGTTATTATTGACTAGGTAATGTCAATTAATTTCCAGAAGCCGGACACTACAAGTGTATTTTCATAATTTGTTATATTTCGATGTTTAATTCATAGCGTCAAAACGTTTTGCTAGGTGGCGGCCCTGGGTATATGCTGGTATTAACCCGAAATTTATTTTTATTTTAATTTTGTGCGCCATCTTGTTACGGTTGAATTTATTTCATAGATTTGAAACCTATCGCTATGATTTAAACGAACCTTATGCAATCTTATCCAACTCGGCTCGCTCCGACTAGCAAGCGTTTCAGGGCTGGTCTTGACCCGCCGTGTTGGATCGAAGGGATAACAATAATTTAATTTCCATAGGAAATTAAAAAAAAACTAAATATCAAAAAAACAAAATCGCAATGAAATCAAATACACAAAAAAAAAGCTTTCTTTAAATTTTACTCAACATTAATATTCTTCAAAACCATTACTGAAACGAAATTTTATAAGCCTAGACCACATTCAAACAGAGCTTTCACCTATACCCTATCTTGCAAACCATTTTCTGCTACCCACACAAGAGAGAGGCTTAAAAGATGCCTCTATGTGCCCGCCCATCCTGTGATACCTAATCAGATTTAGGAGGTATCACCCTCTCTTTATAATCGCTGATCCACCCTAGCCCATTGCCTCAGCCAGACTCAAGTACCCCTTATTTTAGATTCAACACATTTTACCTAAATTAACTTTTAATCATTTAAAATTCTCAATTACAGAAACAGAACCGGTGAACATTTAAAGTATTTGGCAATTTTCACGACAACTAATTCAATTGGAAAACAAGCTGAACAATGGTATCAAAATTCACGACACAAATATCAATGCCGAAACGGCTGAACACTATTTCAGAAAAATATATATACATGTAAAAATTAAACGCTAAAAATTTTAAAATGTTATAAAATGTATATAATTAAAAATAGATTATATGTGATAAGTAATTATAAGTATGTAATAATAAGATATAAAATGTGCTACATAATATTAAAACTTGTTTTGCAATAAATTCAAAAATAACCAAATAAATTAACCTTTAAACAGAGAAAATCACCGCAGTATTTTTATCGACTTGGAAACTTATTATTATCTCAAATTTTCATATAAGTAACACCCACCCTAAAAGAGCTCTCTTAGCCGCGGTATAAAAAAAAACTTTCCGAATAATTACGAAAATATTCCCGATATTCTTAATCGGTCCCACTGTTCGAACCAATTGGTTGTTCGCCAGAATCAAATGGCAATTTTACGTGATGACGTATTTCGATCTTTTTTTTTATAGGATCTATATTTTCTCTTTTTGCGTTCTGATTTTCAATTAGACTCAAACCGCACAGCAAAACCCAGCTAATAAAATCTCAGATTCGAAGTCGTATTGAATCACGTAAATTTATGTTTATGACCAAATTATTGAAAAACGATATATACTGATACTGATACGGAAAAATGATTATGGCCGACTGAGCTTTTTTATGTCCTCCAGATATATATATTTAGAAGCACCTCCAGGCAATTTCCACCGCTACGACTTTCTATCGGCCACACTATCAAGAAAAATGGATCTTTTCGTCTAAAAGTCTCAGTCTCAACTTATATCACTCTTTCGTATTTATGACAATTTATTGTGCTGCTGTCTTGTGTCTATTTTAATAATCTAGCCTTGGTGCTGCAAATAACAAGGATGTTTATGCTGTCCTCTAACCAGGAAGTCGCTTCTTTTCAGTTGCCACTACAAGTGATTCACTTACACTTGTACATATATTTTGACTGTACCACAATAAAATAACACTTTCAAAATTCACTGGACGATTTAAAAATGGACACGTCTTTCTTCGGCGGCGGTAAATTACTTTTTGAAATTTTCTGGAAGAAAATCTTGTTTCTAGGTCTATTTTTTTCCTGCTGTGGCAAAATAAATGGGTCCCGCTTAAACTTTTGTGTATTCTTACACATAAGTGTCACTAACATTTGTGCATACTTGAGAAAATATTCCCACCTACGCAATTAAAAGGGGATTAAGCCTATTGCAATACACAAAAATAGGCTTAGTGATAATACACCTAAATTCGTATATATTCCCACTAATACCATAATTTTCGCTCTCTCGCTCTTTAAACTAGCTTATCCACATAAATTATGTCGTTAATCTTGGCAGCACCGGTGTCTTAAATTTTTTACGATATTGCCAAAATTTTAATATGGCAATTCTCTTTGTTTTGACATTTGTCGAATTTTATTATGGCTGCCGGCAAAATCAAAACAAAGGATTTGCAGATATTGAGGTAAATTTATTTTGTTAAATAAAATAGTTTCATAACATAGTTTTTTCTTTTTGCAGATAATCATCGTACCAAGTCGCACGCCGGGAATCAAAAGTGGTTGCATTTAAGTGACCAGAGCACCAACCAGCAGTCCACTGCACAAATTCATTCAGAGGTATGTATGTATATACATTTGTGTTTTCAGCAAGGCTTAATTTTGTTTTAATTTTTATTGTTTTTAGGAATTAAATGGACACACGCAACAAATTTCAAAAATCTAACCTACCAAACCTAAAGTTTTTTTATTTTCAATTTAGAAATTGAAATTTAACTAGTGATCTATCCTATGTTAATCCGTATTAGATTGTTTGCTAGGTTTGAATTTAAAAATTGGAAAGGTAAAACCCAAGGTTCGGTACGTTAGGTTAATAAATACTAGTTTTGAATTTGAGGATTGGAAATTTTAATTTCAAATCTTCAGGTTCACTACTTTACATCAATTGCTAGGTTTTAATTCGCCAATTCGAAATGAAAAACTGATGTTTGTCTTATTTTTCTATAAATTTTTATTTGGCGACTATTCTGGTGACTTCAAATTTAAGCATGTCGATTTGTGACGTTTTTTGGCGACTTTAACGCCACATATTAGGGGCGTACACATGATCAAACAACTCATCAAATTGTTTGTCAAATAATTTGACCAACAAAAAAATATATGGAGTTTGATGAGAATTTGAAGATGTGAACGCTCATCAAATTGTTGGATGGAAAACAAAGAAGTAGGAGTAGGGGCAGTCGGTCGTAGTCGACCGGTGGCCTCAGGCTAGGAAGTATCGTAGTAGTTAGAAGTAGATCTTAGCAAGTAATTTAGAAGGTAGATAGCTGAAGCTTCTGTCGCACATCTGGGTGCAACGCTAACAGTCGTGTTGACAGAGTAACATTCAGCGCCTGTAGTACCTAGTATCAGTGATTCTGTCGCACGTTTGTGTGCAACGCTATCATTCGTGTCGGCAGAATGGCATTCGACCATTCCCTGTAGTTTGTACCGTTGACGATTCTGTCACCCGGCTGTGTGCAACGCTATCAGTCGCGTCGGCAGAATAATATTCGGCCCCGCCTGTAGTTTTTACCGTTGAGGATTCTGTCGCACGGCTGTGTGCAACGCTATCAGTTGCGTCGGCAGAATAATATTCGGCCCCGCCTGTAGTTTTTACCGTTGAAGATTTTGTCGCACGGCTGTGTGCAACGCTATCAGTCGCGTCGGCAGAATAATATTCGGCCCCGCCCGTAGTTTTACCGTTGACGATTCTGTCACACGGCTGTGTGCAACGCTATCAGTCGCGTCGGCAGAATAATGTTCGGTCCCGCCTGTAGTTTGTTTCACCGTTGAAGATTTTGTCGTACGACTGTGTGCAACGCTATCAGTCGTGTCGGCAGAATAATATTCGGCCCTGCCTGTAGCTTTTACCGTTGAGGATTCTGTCGCGCGGCTGTGTGCAACGCTATCAGTCGTGTCGGCAGAATAATATTCGCTCCCCTCCTATAGTTTTTACCGTTGACGATTTTGTCGCGCGGCTGTGTGCAACGCTATCAGTCGTGTCGGCAGAATAACATTCGGCCGCCCTGTAGTTTTTGCAGTTGATGATTATGTCGCATGTCTGTGTGCAACGCTTTCATTCGTGTCGGCAGAACACAGTCAACAAAATAGCATAGGAATAAGACGAAGGAGCCGCGTCGCGATCCATCGCACGGCAGCTACGCAACGTCGGAGTGCGTACATGAAGCGTCGGGAATACAGCAACGAAAAGCGGTCGCATGTAAAATAATTTTAAATAACTGTAAACATTAGGAGTTAAGCAATATCAAAGTGAAATAAAATATTATAACGTATTTTTGAAACGAGAAACTCCCGTATTGCATTTTTTATTTTTGTTGGAAAACTAGTCACATGAGGTTTGTTAGCCACCTGCAAAATTATAAATTTTTGTAGCCGAGCCTTGGTTACCGACGAGTTAAAACCTCGGCGCGAGGTTCGTTACAATGGTCTTCAAAATGACATTGAGTATTAAGTTATGTAAAATTAAATTTCTATTTCATCAACATATCTTTCATGAACATTATTATTTGTCCGCCATCACGATGTTTTCTCATCGAAGGACAGAAGAAAACTAAAATTTGACGAAAAATTTGATCATGTGTACGCTGAGCTTGACAAACAATTTGATGAATAATTTGACGGTTTGAACACCCTTATTGGCGACTTCGCGTCCAAGTCATCTGGCAAGCCTGTTTGTAAGCACTTTCAGCTGCAACCCTATTCATACAAGAAATCGAGATTTTAAAATCTCAAATTTTGGTGAAAATCGTGTAAAATATTATTAAAAATTTTGTTGTAATCGCTGTCATTTAAAAAACTTCGTGGAAAAAAGTCCAATAAATCATCAGACCACAACACAAAAGCAAGAAAATTTCGCACCAATTTTTCCATAAATTGTTTCTCAAGTATACTACTGTTAATTGTATGGTACTTATTTTTTACTTATGGAATCACACAGTTCTCCAAATCAGCAAACTTCACAAGCCATTATCAGCGGAGGTGGCCCATCACTCAGCCAATACTTTGGGAATGATTCGCCTAGTTTTTTTGACGAATTTGCAAATCTTAAACAAAATGGTAGCTTTAGGGAGATTGTAATAATACATATTAAAGATGAATATTTGCTTTTTGAGTAGATTCAGCTAGACTTTCGGCGGTAGGTCAAGTAGTAACGGCTGCATCGACATCTTCAGCAACTGTAACTAGCGATTTGACCTCAAATACATATAGCGGCGGTTTTAAGCCAACCGAATATATCGAAAACCCCTCTGATGAAGAAGATATTAAAGTTGCAGATAATGTACGAAATTTTTGGGAACCAGCTAATACTGAGCCAGGTATACCACCGTTGTTGACCACACCAGGCATACTCTCAGCTACTGATTTGGTAAATTCATAAATGTAAGACAGTTTAAACTAAGATATATTTTCTGAACACGTAGGTTGATCCAATACGAGAAGCTGTAGTAAAACATCTAAGCGATGCCGAATTGACACATCGTAAAATTCTGAATGTTGACAATGTGACCCAGGATGAACGAGGATTACGTAATCTTATCGCTGCTGGTTGTTATCGTTCGGCAGTGAATTTAACTGGACGTCTAATAACAATTTATGGGCAGGGTTATGGACGAGCTGGCCAACCCGCTAAACATTCACCACATTCGCTACAGCTCTGGTTTACCCGTTTATCTTTACTTTCAAAACTTGGTGAATATGAATTATTGCAGGCCGAGGCGGACGCATTTGACCTGCTTAATCGACAAGATGTTTACTATGAGGTAAGACCATTTAGAACAGCTGACCCCAAAAAACTTTCCAACTTGTTCAATGGTGATCACCATTAACGAAAAATGCGGTATATTTTCCATTTAAAAGAATATGGCAAGCTTAGGATGGGAACCCTCAAAATTGTGACGTGCTTCTTCTGCGACTGAATTACGATGCAGCATAAAAAGTTCTATAAGAAATATAAACTTTCATTTAGGTTGTAATGTCAAGGTTTTCAGATCATTTGCAAAAATTAATAAATTAATTAATTAATTAATATTTTGTTGCATACCATATTAAATAAAAGTTATTTTTTATACCTTTCACTCAGGGTATATACATTAACTTTGTTATTCCGTTTGTAACGCATTGTATAGAAAGGTATGTACATTCTTGAGCAGCGTCAGCACCTGAGTGGATTTAGCCATGTACGTCTGCCTGCCTTTGTGTGGCAGGGTTGCCAAGTGACATACAGCTGCGCTCAAAATAATAGCAGTGCGGTGCCATTTCATAGTTGAAAAAAAAAAAAATTTCAAACAACAGACGTTTTATTTCTTCTAACCTTTTGAAATATAGTTACTTGATCAGTGCACAAAATAAACACAAGTTTTACCTTGCGAAATAGAATTTTTAATAATTTTACTTTGCTCTGTCGTAGAACGCTTTCCACGGCCCACTAAAATACAAAAACTTGAAAAAATCATTATAGTATTATACAAAAATAACGGAACTTGTTACGATCAATTTTTTTTAATAAGAGTAAATATCTAATCTTGAGAAGTAAAGGAGTTGAACACTGCCATTATTTTGACCGCTCGAAAGTACACATTACTCAATACAATAGCAATCTTAGAAAGTACCGTTATTTTTTTGGAACAAAATGTTATGTGTTTATTTTGTGCACTTATCAAGTAACTATATTTCAAAAGATTAGAAGAAATAAAACCTCTGTTGTCCGAAATATTTTCTTTCAACTATTAAATGGCACCGCACTGCTTTTATTTTGACCGCAGCTGTATGTAGAAGTTTAAAACTTAAATCTAGTGATATTGCAATATTGGACAGCTCCATCTAGTTCATTGATTTGGGAATTTTTCATTCAAGAAATTCTTCACAATTTAGTGATAGTATCTTGGTGCATCATCTTATTTGTAAAAATTAATTCTTGTTTGAAATTTTTTTGCGATTCAAGTGGCAAAAATACAAAAAAAATCATTATTTAATATTGATGGAAGTATAAATCCCAGTTAACGTTCACCAATTACACCAATACACAATTCAAGTGGCAAAAATTTCAAAAAAAGTTTCGCTGTTTGCCTTGAATGAAGTATACAAATCGCAATAAGCGTGCCATCAATTACACCATGAATTGATGTTGAAATAATAATTATATCCTTGAATTGACGTATGTGTATGTACCGAATGCGTGAATGCCTAAATATACGCTATTTTTGCATAAAGCACATTTCTTTAGTTTTCAGTATATCACTGAGTGGCCGCTTTTATTCAGAGTTGTGAAATTCTTACATAAAAAAAGGTCGAAAATAAGTGAAAAAAAGTTTATTAAATTGATGCAACAACTTGCTTTTAACGAAAAGTTACTGGTAGAGTCATTTGGAAAACAATAGGGTAGTTTTGTTATCATAAATATTATGTAAAAATCTTTTATTAATCATTTCAATATTGAAGAAAACAAACAAAAGAAGGAGAACAACTTTTTAGAAGAACTAACAATTTCAAAGGCAGCTGCTGAATGTGTTCAATACAGTATTCCATTTGTTCATTATTCGGTTTCAAAATCTAAAAGTTTCATGTGAAATGTATTGCCGAATTTAGATAAAAATATTTCAAACAAATTAGACACATTAATCTGACACCGGTGATTAAATATTTTTCAAATACAAAATGCATGAAAACGATCAGTTGCAATTTGTTACCAACAAAATAATCAGTTTAAATGCAATTTGGGCCTTAACTGATAACACGCTACAATCACTAATGTTAATGTAGCGGGTAGGGAACATGCCCTTGTTTTAGAATAGAGTCCAATAATCAACAAAAATTTGAGCGATTCATCTACGTTTAATGTTACAAAGAGACGCATTATACTTTTATTATTTAATTATTATTACCATTTTAAAATGTATGTAGTTTTCTTAAGTTTTTCTTGATTATCGGACTTTGTTTCCAACCAGGGATAAGTTTCAAACCCGATACATGTACATAGCTCATTTCATTACTGCATTGAACATTTCATCGATGCAATACATTTGGGAACACAGAGTACCGAACGGGCTTCGTAATATTCGATCATCAGTTTTCATTATCTTTGTGCAGCAATGCGGATGAGATGAATATTTGACGAAATAATCTGTATTTTGTGAATTCATTTAAACTTATTCGGATAAGTACTTTGATATCAGAATTTCAAAATGCAAAATACCAGATCCAATATGGCTGACAAATTAATGATATCAATTAATTGTCTAATGAAAGAGTACATATGGGTTCTTTTGATTGGTGACGATGATTTTAATGTAATGTTCAGAAAATTGAAAAAGGCAGTTCTGTAATAACCGCCATCTTTACGGAAGCCGTCTTTACAAATTTGGAAATAGAGCTTCGACTTTGATCCCATAATGGTCCAGTACCAATTCAGTCCATACAATTTTGTTGAAATTTCATGTACGACCTGTTATTGGTTTAAAATGATCATAAAAAATTCAGCCTCATATCTTACTGAACAACTGAGATATTCACTAGGTATTTTTCTACCCAATGGGCCGTCGTGGTTACTATTTTTTTGTATTTGTTATTTTAAGCGCGAGAATTCATTCTGTGGCAATACCTGTCAGCCAAAAATTGCGCCGATTGCTTTAATTGATTTCAACGGCTGAGATTGAAAACATAAGTTTGCTTTTAAGCAAACGGCTGATTTGAAAATAAGTTTTATATTTTCAGTTGTGATATTGTGCTGTGCGGAGTATATATAGGATTTGTGATCGTAATTGCATTACGCTAGTAAAATTGGAGGTGGTATTAGACAAATGAAACATCAAAGAAGGAGAATGTGGGCGAAATGCCAATATAATTGAAGTGATTGTAAACTCACTTGCGGTCACCGAAGTTAGTGACGAATAAGACTTTGCCATTGCATGGTGAAGTCCAAGATATATTCGAGGTGGAATACAACTATGACGATGGTAGTGTTCAATGTTTTGTTGATGATGATGAGAAAAACGAAACATTGTTAATAGTACCGAAGCGTGTTCGACAGGAAAAAATTTATTAATTTTTTTCAGGTTGTCACGATGATGTCAAACCATCTTTCTCATGAACCTTTGTCTAAGGCCAAGCGATTTGCATTCAAATACATGGGAAAAAGTGGTATTGGCCACTTTTTAGAAATGTATTGTATGCCACCATGGTAAATGCGTTGAAATTTCACTGCCTGTGGGCAAAATATAATACAGTGTAAATTTAAATTCCAAGTGTATTGTGAAATATCACAATAACATGCCACGTGACCAGACTTAAGTTTTCAGGGCGAAATAATACAGTATTCTTGTTTATCATTTTCCATTCAAATCAAACAGACAATTTTCGATACAATTTTCAATATCCTAGATGATTCTCATGCTCCTGTAAATTCACATGCCCAAGAAAGTCGATAAATTTCAAACGTCTATGTCTTCCTTTAGTTTTAAACAGCGTTCCAAATTGCTAAAAAACTATTGCTATTGATAGTCAGCCATTGCTATCTGCTGCGTTAAATACAATAGTCGCTGCAATAGTTCACGAAGAGCTATCGTAGTTGGCAGTTTACTATAGTCTGCTACGTAAAATACGATATTCGCTGCAATAGTTCACGACGAGCTATCGCTGTTTGTTGTCGGCTATTGCTATAGTAGTCGTAGCTGTTGCTATCGTAGTCGACTATAGCTTTATTTGTCGTAGCCATTCTACCTGCTATTAGTAGGATGTTCATACATGCATATCTAATGTAAGTGAATTATTTCTAGCACAGAAAAAGAGTGCACCATTTTTTTTTTGATTTTCATTTATTATTGAACTTTTGGCTCCCGCTTTTTGACTTTTTTTTTTAATTACTATTTTTTTTTTCTCTAGTATAGAGGGCACATGTTCTCAGCAAATTTGCAGACCATTTTATGAAATTAAATGCGTAATTATTAATGATTCAAGTGTGTGCACTCTCATAAAGCTCATTGCTTTTATGAAAACCACCCAACTATTTAGTCCCATGCTCTTAGTATTGCTATAACACTCACCATTAAGTGTTGCCAATACAAAATTAATTCTTGGAGGACGCGAATTCTTCAATGAATGATAAATTTCAGTTTCCCTTATCGGGTGACAACACATGTTTAAAAATCGTAATAATTTATTTAGGCTTTACAGTTTTAATTTATTTATTTACAGTTGAATTTATTAAAAAACATGGCTCATTTTAAATTTTTTTCCAACTTTCCGACCGGTTGGTTGCAGTAAATTTCATTCGACATTTCCTCATCGAATAGTGCAATACAAATTAATGTTTAATCATAAGATGATACATTTTTCTATTGTAGTATAAAACCATTTTTCAAGCCGGTGGCATCACTGATTTAATTTGCTGTTGAGTGGAATAAACCATGGTGTAATAACCAAGGTGGCGTACTTAAAAACGAAATTCTCAAAAGTTTGGGTTTCTTGTCCTTCATTGTCTCTTTTCGTAATTTTTTTTGACACTTCGGTGTTTTGATTAATTGGCCCGTTCAGCATCTTCAGTATTTTTGAAGCGCTTTAAGCAATTTTTTACTGAGAGGTATTTGTGTTGAGTTTCAAAACTCTGATGCGAACAAAAAACTACGCTAAATAATGTAGCAGGCTTCAATATGATAGCAATAAGTCTTTTTTGTTTTTGCAATAACAACCACATCGACTAAATTTTTAAGATTCAATGTAGTTTGCAGCTATCGTTCAGAAAATGTTCAAGATCTTACGCCTAAGCGCTGCAATTTCTCAAAGCGCTTAAGTTTTCTGAATGGGCAATTGAAGTGTCAAAACTACAGCAAATAGGATGACAGATGATTGAAAATCGAGGCTCTCCCTAATTACTCCACCTTGGTTATTACACCATGGAATAAACGACACAATTCCGAATCGTACCGAGCCAAAACACGACACGCTATTTGTATTTATAAAGTCGACATTTACACGAGGAATGCCTGAGATACAAATTCTTGTCTATTCTCTATTTGTCTATTTTCGTTTTGCGTTTGCGACACATGAAAAAATTTTTACCTCGTCCCTTTCATTTTCCCCTTTTGCTCTTGCTCTATAAACAAGGAAACTTTGCGGAAAAAGTTTCCTCGTGTAAACGTTGACGTTTCTTATATGAATTGTACCTTGCCGAGTACACATTTCTGCAAATTGTACCGTTTAATTTCGTACACTGGTTGCTGCCGTTTTGAATTTAGTGAAATTTTTTTCTCTAAAGCAGTTAGTTGCAAACTGGAATTTTCCTTGTAGTTAATTGTGAAAAAATGGCAGAAAAAGAAAACATTTTACAGAACTTCAAAAATTGTGAGGAGGTTGGACATGTTATTTGTAAAACTTGTCAAGCGAAATTAAAGAGCAATAAAATGTTTAACTTAAAGATGCATTTATATAAAGCACATGACATGAAGCCAGAACTATTGCTTTCTTCAACACCTCCAGTTTTACGAAAGAAAAAAATTAAAATAGAGATCAGCAAAAAACAAATTTTTCGGGCATACGTTGGCCTAGTAACGGAAGATAGCGTTCCGTTTAATGTGCTAGATTCACCAAATATGCGGGCAATTACTGATCCTATATCCGACGGTCTAGCAGCAAGCTCAGGAAAACATTTACGATTAAACGCAGACAACTGCAAAAAACTGTTAAGCTTGTTGCTGCTAACGTCAGAAACAACATTAAAAAATGTTTGAAACGTCGAATTTTTTCATTGAAAATTGATAGCGCATCTAGGCTAGAAAGAAATATTTTTGGGATAAGTGCTCAATTTGTAAGCGAAGATAAAAGCACTTCATATATGTTGGGTATGGTTGATTTGAAGAAAATAGGATCAAGTACGTCAAGGAACCTTGCTATTGCGATTCTTAATACTTTGAGTAAATATGACTTTAATTTAAATCAAATCATATCAGTGACATCAGATAACGGTGCAAACATGCTGAAGGCCTCAAAAATATTATGCAATTGTTGTGAAGTTGCAGATGATTTTGATGAAAACTGTGTGGAAGGGAAGAATGATGTCTACATTGAATTAATTAAAAACATTGACAATTTTCCGAATGTAAAAGTCGGAGAAATACAGATTGTTCGTTGCGCAGCACACACCGCGCAACTATGTGCACTTGATGTAATGAAAAATTGTGAGATACAACCGTATTTATTACACTGTCGCAATTTGACAAAATATATACGCAAAAGATCAAATGGATACAGAGAAATATTTGAAATAAAAAAACTAAGAATCCCTCGCCTAAACTGTCCAACCAGATGGGGATCAACCTATAAAATGATAAGTGATTTAAAATCAGCGAAATGTGTTGTAGAAAATTTGGATTCAATACAAAATAAAGCCAATGACGAAAACTTTGAAAATAATGACTTGCTTTGGAATTTTATAGAAAGTTATTACATTGCATTTGCTCCCTTACATAAAACAATAATTAAGTTTCAAGAGGAGCAACTCCACTTCGGTGATTTTTACGGTCAGTGGTTGAAGTGTAAAATATGTACAAAACAAATAATAGAAAAAGAAGGAAATAAGAACTCATTAACTTACAAAATTGTTAGTGAAATCTTAAAATGCGTCGATAATAGAACTAACGACAAATGAAGCTTTTAACGCATGTTTATTTCTTGATCCAAGGTTTCAGCACACATTAGAGTTTCAGCAAAGAAATTCCGCCATTTCATTTTTAAAAAGACTTTGGGACAAAATAAACTCTCTAAATTTGACTGAAACACAAAGTTCGCAACATAACTATACTTCAATCAATTCAGAGTGTGATATGTTTTCAGATGAAGAAGATCAGCTTTCAAACGATTATTTGGCGAAAGAACTGCAAACTGATGAAGGTCCAAAAATGAACATTCATACGATAATTGACAATTTACAGCTTCCGTTCGTCCGTAGTGATGCAAATATACTACAATTTTGGAAAGAAAAAAAGTCTACTAATCCAGAATTATACACATTGAGCAATATTTGCTTCGGTATTCCACCAACACAGGTAAAAATTAGTATGAATTTATGGTGAGTAGTCAAGTAATGATGAAATTAATAAAACTTATAGGTAACAATTGAACGCGCATTTTCAGCGCTAAAACTAATATTGAGCGACAATCGCAATCGCCTTAAAGAGGATACTCTTGAGGATATTTTGTTGGTAAAATTGAACCCTTCCTTCATAGACGACGCCATCAAGAGCTTACCTTTATTTGAAGAGGAAGACTAAGAATTATAGACTTATTAAACGTTCTACATGATACTAGTTTTATACTTTTTCGAAAAAATTTTTTAATTTATATTTTCTTAAATGAATTGAATTTCTAATTTTATGTTTTGTTTTATTAAACTGCTATTTTTGTTTTATCGAATAATACTCTTATTTTATGTTCAATAAATGATTAAAATGTCCATTTACACAGATTTCAATAAAAAAATGCTAACCTTCAATTTAAACAGTTTTCCGAGAAACCCCTCTTCCGTGTAAAGCGGGAGAGCCAAATGTTCAATAATAAATGAAAATCAAAAAAATGGGGCACTCTTTTTCTGTGCTAGAAATAGTTCACTTACATTAGATATTGCATGTATGAACATCCTACTAATAGCAGGTAGAATGGCTACGACAAATAAAGCTATAGTCGACTACGATAGCAACAGCTACGACTACTATAGCAATAGCCGACAACAAACAGCGATAGCTCGTCGTATTTTACGTAGCAGACTATAGTAAACGATTGTCAACTACGATAGCTCGTCGTGAACTATTGCAGCGAATATCGTATTTAACGCAGCAGACTACAATACACGACTGCCAACTACGATAGCTGAGTATATGCTACTGCTATAGCTATTTATTGCGTTTACTATTACTGCGCAGTTATAGCACAATTTTTGGTGCTGTTACTAATTCTGGCATAGCAATTTAAACACTGTTTTTAAATCTTTGCTGTACGTTTTTTACTGTTTTCTCGAATATTTTTTACATTTTTGTCCGATTTCCGCAAAATTATACTTAAAATATTTGCAAAAGAATAGTCTTTGATTTTTAATTCTAAAAATATGAAACAAAAAATTTTTCAATCAAATGGAGCAATTGAAATTTATTGATTTCTAAAAAAGACCAAAAAAGTCTGTTTTTTTTTAACTTTGAGAGCTTGCAACTCCATCCAATCTTATGCGATTCAAGCAAACAGCATACCGTTAGAAAGGGAATAAAAATATCTTTCGTGTGCTTAAAAGCGTTTTTGAGTAGAAAAAGGGGTTTTTTGGGGATATCTCAAAAACGATTCTTAAGGAAAAAAAAAAAATAAAAAATGGTTGCCATTTCTGGAATCTACGCCCCAAAATACATGGACAAAAGTATATGAGAAACCAGATCTCGAGATGAACCCCAAATTGTAAACTAGTGTGATTGAGCAAAAACTAGTGTGGGTGGTATGGTGAGCGTATGCGTAGGCGTTTTGGTTTTCATATATAGGGCTACCAGATGGCATACTAAAGTAGCAAAAGTGCTACTTTTGCAAGGCTGTGCTACTTTGCTGCTTTTCACTCGAAATGTGCTACTTTTGGTTGAAATGCGCTACTTTTCACTACTTTTGGCATTTGAAATATTCTCTTCTTGTATTTGGTTTTCTCGTACAAAGTGAGGACCTTTTTTTTTTTGCTCATGAAAAATATTGGTCTGAAATTAAAAAATTAAAAAAATTTTTGCTTTTCATTGCAAAAAAAATTGCAATTTTAATTTTGCTTTTCATTACTAAATTGAAATTTTTTGATATGTGCTACTTTTGTAGGCACGCCATCTGGTAGCCCTAGACACAGTGAACAATAAGAATAATAAAAAACCGGAAGACGACAGACAATGTAGTCAAGTGGTTACAACTGTGAACTCATAACTAACAGTGCGTGGGTTTCGATAATTGTAAAGCCTAGGGCTACCAGATGATAAACAAAATTTTACAAAAAATGTCTTATGGAAACAATGTAAATAAATAAAAAAAACACGCAATAGATGTTTTTTATTAGTGCTATGGGAAAGTAGAAATGGGGACCTTTTTTTTTTTTTTGCTAATTACTATACTTCTTTTGTAAAAATTACGAAATTTATTTGTGTGTTTTTTTTTGAAAATTCTTATATTTTACAAATGTGCTACTTTTGCAAGCAGGTCATCTGGTAGCCCTATTCATATAGATAATAATACTCCATACACACAGCAAATTTTATATCTGTAGTACACATATAACACCTATTATTGAGATTTCGCAATTGTGAGTGATATGGGAGGTGGGCGTAATTTTGGGCGTGTGCCAAAAAAATTCAATAGGTCTAATGCTTAGGTTCATATGAACCTAATGTATGTATATGAATGTCTTTTTCTAAATATATAAGAAAAATATTGCTAAAACAAGGGCTTAAAAGTGACGAAATATCAATCGCGAATATCTCGAGAATTTGATCTAATCGAAAAAAACTGAGTATGCTACCGTGTTCTACGACCAAAAATTAAGTTGGGTGTCTCGGCGTTTTTGTGTGTCTTTTTAAAAGTTGAAAATTTACCTACAGTGTAATTTTAAAATTCAAAACTCCGCAAGAGCGAAATACGGATCTAAGAGCTATCAGCAATTTCCGCAAAAAACATCATAGGCAACTCTGGCTTAAAGATGTTGGTTTGGATTCAAACAAACATACATACAGAAACGAGAGCTTGACGAAAAATAATTGCTCTTTGTTTTTACAAGCCATGCATATGATACGACGCAGTCAGCTATTCTCTGTTTTCACAAGAAATGGATCCGTCTTTGTTTCAGAGTGTAAAAATGGAGTTATTACCAGAGTGAATTGCAAAAACACACTTACCACAATTGCTACAAGATACCATACAGAAAGAACTATTGAAAATATCATACTGGGACAGATGAATAATAGCTCAGGCTTAATTTTTTTTTTATTTTTTCACAACAATTTTCTATTTATATTTATATGTAATAATTATATCAATTCTTCTATTTGTGTTTTTGGAACAAAATTTCATAATAATATTTTTGTACAGAGCTTCTTGTTCAGTACTTTTAGTGCAAAAAATTACAAGCGTAGAATGCATTAAAATGGGCAACGAGCTGCTTATACTAGTTTCAATGACCGCTACGTCATATCATCAGTAAGCTTTGTTAGCCGAAGCTTAGTAGTCTGCAAGCCTACTATATTCTATTTCTTGCGTTGATCAGTTAAGAATCACAGCAGTAAACAGAACAAAACTTCTACATTTTAATGCAAATGCTTTTGTAATCTCTTTGATATCACACATTTGTTGACGAGCGCTTCGTTGTCAATTCATTTTTCAATTTTCTACTCTTTTTTTCTATCTTTCTGTCTCTCCTTGAACTTAAGAGAACCTCAGATGGTGTTTATTATTGTTTTCGTTTGATGTTGTGCTATATATTATCGATCTCTAAAAGTCTAAATGAGTAGCGTGATACATCCATTGGGTGGCACCGTTAATGTATCAAATACCTTACTTAATGCAATGTGTAAGAGTTTTAACATTTGTCACCTAAATGCACAAAGTCTGAAAAACAAAATTGATAATCTGGGACTCCTTCCCACTGGGCATTAAAATAATCGGCAGCTCTTGGTAAATTTTCGAAAGCATTTAACAAACATTTATAGGGCTCTTAACTTATACCAGAGTATTTATTCGCCTCTTAAAAAATAACATTAAATCTTGCGATGAAAATTATTCATGACGCATTTCGAAACTCCCAATTAAGATGTTTACAAATACAAAAAATGCTTAGAATTTTAAAAGCATTTATCAAAGTTTTAACAACGTCTTGTGAGAGGCTCTTAAATCGTCTGTAAACATTTCTTTCTTGAGGAGAGCTAAGGTATTTATAAGGTCTTAAGAAGCATTCGGAAGATCTTCATAAAACGCTTATAAATATTTTTGTATTCAAAATTTTTAATATTTATCAAGATCTATAAAAAATGTTTGATAAAAGCTTTTTAATAAATAAAATTTATTTTTTACTTTAAGTGCCATACATTTTATTGAGCTCTTCAATTTCTGAGTTTTTATGTGCTATATAAGTGTCAATATAAACTTCAACTCTTACGTGAACTTATAAAATACCTCTGTAAAATCAACATTTAATGAAGAGCTTCTTAAATCGGATTTATAATTGAACTAGTATTCAAAATGGCTGCATATGGCTTAAAATGACAATTGTAGCTGTTGCTCAATGCTTCATTACATAGTTTGTGCTCAGTGCGTTATTAGATTGAAAATGGAAAACGCTAATATTTTAAACTATTATAGAAAAACAAAAAAAAGTGGTGCTTTTGCTGACTTTGCTAATGGCCAATACAGTATATTATTGTATTCCTATGCTGAAGGCACAATAGTCAACACAAAACCTTTTTTTCAATACCTTGCACTATTTTGAATGACATTTCCGCATCAAAAAATAAAATTATTTCTAACGTAGAATGAATTCAATCGCACGAGTACATTAAGATTTTTTAAAAACAAAACATCAGAATAACTGTACTTTCACTTAAATACCTCTTTAAATTTTTTCAAGATCTCTATAAAACTTTGTATGAGTTAATGTATTTATCGAACTCTTTCCAAGAGCTCTATAAAACTTTATTTGGTTTCATGTATTTATGGAACTCTTCACAAAGCTCCATAAAATTTTTATCGAAAAGTAGGGTTACCAAACGTCCGCAATTCAATAAAAATTTTTAAATGACCAGTACTCTTATAAAAACAGTAAATAACTTATAACTTAAACATTTTCTTAAAAATTAAAGTTTTGGAATTTGACAAATTCTTGATTCAAGTCCCTAAAAGTAGTATCGTTTTTTTGACTTGTTTACTCCGTTTTCACATTTTTGCAAAGTTAAATATTATTTCATTCGACAATGCTAGAGATGTACGTCATAAAAATGGCCGCCTACCCGTACACTGGCTGTCCAATGCCAAGATCTGATCAATTAAAGAGGCCGAGAAACAAGTTTTACTCAAGAACTCGGAAAGTAAGCCACAAACAGAAAAATATATTGAGGCCACTGTTGTAGAGGAGCAGATCAAAACACATCGATTTCATGCTCGAAAAATCTCCATATGACAAATGACACAACTTTGATTAAAACTTACAATAAATACTTTAATTTTGAACAGAAATAATTACTTAGGGCGAAAAATTTAGTTTTCGGAAGCTATAAAAGAAGGGTCAAATCATGTGATACGAAGACGTATTTGATATGAAATCGATTTCATCTTCTCTAGAACATTGGTATTAATATATTTTTCTGTTGCAGCTTACTTTCCGAGATATTAAGCAAAACTCGTTTCCCACCCTCTTTAATGATCTTGGCCTTGGACAATAAAAAAATATGAGGCACAAATTACCAAAACTAAATTGAGAAAACAAAAATAAACGCAAGATGGCCCAAAATATGTTTATTCAAATTTGGATTATAATTCATATTTTTATAAAGAAAACAGCTCATAAAACATCTATTCTTAATTTGCCACTTGTACATATGGTAACCATAACAATGGACTCAAAATTATTTTAAATAAACAATCTTAGCAAATTAAAACTGTCAAGTTTTATTAAGCCCTTAATATAATCCTTAAGTTTAAAGTACCTCTTATGAAGCTTTAGAGATAATAATAATAAGTTTTATATGTCACTTATCAAGGAATTTTAAAAACTTGGCCATCTTTTTTAATATACATGCCGACGAAATAGCAACAACAACAGTAAAAATAAATGCGTTTCTTTTTTTTTGCCAAAATAATGATTTTTTGTGCACTAAATCATTTTATTTCGATTTGCTTTAACCTAAAAAATCACTTAAACGTATTTTGAGACATAAATATTAAAGAAAAACCTAAAAATTAATTTTAGCCCAAATATTTTATTTTTCTAATATGTAATATTTCAGAAGCGCACTAAGTTTTTCGAAGCAAAACCCCAAACTTCACGATAAATCTTTGCTCGCACGTAAATTTTGGTCAATAATTGTGCCGAAAATCATAATTATTCGTTGCATCATTTTCATATTGCCATTTTATAATTCCATTTGCTATTCTCTTTTTATCTATTTAACTTTGTAATACTGCAAAAAGTATGTATACCAAAAACAAAATCTTTATTAAAACTTCGTCAAAATAAAATAAACCTAATTAAAATTCCGTTCGAAAAAAAATCGTGTATAAATATTTCCAAGAGCACAAAATATTTATAAAATGTATTAATTTATTGACATCTTCGAAGTCTTTATAACCGAGAGGTTAATAAATCCTATAAATATGGCGACTAAGTCTTGAACAGCACTAAACACATCATTTATTTAACTCTTGAAGAGGTTTTGAAAACGTCATAGCTAACTCTTACATAAACCTCTTAAAGGTCCCCATAGAAGGTGCCCTTTTAGTCTTAAGTAGGATTTATTCTGCGTCTTAAAACCTCTTTACCGAATATTTTCAAGAGTTCTTTTCTTAAAAAATAGTTATATAGAACTCTTGAAGACCCTAATAAATGCAAAAATGCCTAGTGGGTTGTACATGGCACCATGGTAGATATAATATGCTTATCTGAAACGTGGTTAAAAAACGAAATTTGTAGCGATCTCTTTAAGCTTAATGGATATAGTCTTGTTCGTGCAGATAGACAAGTAAAAGTTGGTGGTGGCGTCGGCACTTACGTTAAAAGCTGTCAAAAGTTTCATGTCATTAGCAAATCCTCTGGTAATGACTTGCTAGAGTACATTTTTATTGAGGTGCTACATAATTCAGGAAATTTCGTAGTAGGATGCGTTTATATGGCTCCAAGTATAGCTAATTTCACTTTGTTAAGAGACATTTTAGAAGAGCTTGCTCCTCAATACGCAGATGTTGTTATATGCGGTGATCTTAATTTTAATATTTTGAACAACAATAACAATAGTTTTACTGAAATGGTTGAGCAATTCAATTTTAAATTTGCTAATTCGGTTTTCCCAACACATTTTCGACCTAACTGTACTCCCACTTTATTAGATGTGTTCTTAGTATCTGATTTAAAGTTAATTTTTCGTTATGATCAGTTATCTATACCTGATTTTTCTCATCATGATTTGATATTTCTTTCGATTAACTTATATCCTACGACTGTCAATGTGGATAATCCAATTACATTTCCTGTTTTTTTTTTTAATGTTAATACAAACTCTCTTTTTTATGATTGTCTAATGTTAGACTGGATGCCACTTTACAATACAAATGATGTAAACAAACAGATTGTCTTTTTTAATAACAAACTTATCCAATTATTTAACGCGCATGTACCCATTAAAAGAAAAGGAAAAAATGTAACCAAGTTTCCGTGGCTCACTCAAGAAGTACATAGCCTTTTCAAAAGAAGAGATGTCTTATATGCTAGGTGGAAAAAATACCGATGCGAAGCACTTTTTAATGATTTCAAACGCGCACGTAACTCTGTTACGGCCCTTATTCGTAAAACTAAAAAACCATTTTATGAAAATAAATTTGCAAATAATAGCTCAAGTACAGTTTTTTGGAAAAACATCCGATTAGTTGGGATCAACAAAGTTGCTAGTGATGTACCTGGTAATTTAAATTTAGATGAGCTTAATAAACAGTTTCTTCAACCTTCACAAAATTTGAATACTCCCTTACGGTCAACAGTCCTTTGTAGTATGGCAGAAACGACTTTTGCTATCTCAGGAGTTGATACTTTCAATGTTGGTGAAGCGATTTTAAAAATTAAGTCAAAAGCTGTATGATCGGACAATATTCATCCTGATTTCATTAAAATTCTTCTTCCAGTAATATTGAGTCACATAACTTTCATTTTCAACACAATTATAATGACATCCCAATTTCCTGATCCTTGGGAAATTGCTAAAATTCTGCCTTTGCCAAAAAATAAAGAAGAATATCGTCCAATATCCATATTACCGTTCCTCAGTAAGGCTTTTGAAGCTCTTGTAAGCAAACAAATTAAAACCTATCTAAATAACAACAACTTAATTGCAAAGCATCAGTCTGGGTTTCGGGAAAAACGTAGCTGTACAACTGCTCTACTAAAAGTGAGCGAAGATATTAGATCAGGATTAGATAATGACACGATGGGTTTAATTGTTTTTGTAGATTTCTCTAAAGCATTTGATTGCGTTGATCATAAGATTCTGGTGAAAAATTGGCAACACAATTTTTCTTTAGCAAATCACTTTGTAATCTTCTGTCATCATATCTTTGTGGTCGCTTGCAATTCGTCAGTTTCCAAAACGAAAACTCGTCTCTTTTAAATATTTCCTCAGGTGTTCCTCAGGGTTCGATACTAGGTCCCCTTCTTTTTGCAATTTTCATAAATGATATTACTGCTTCACAATTTGTGAACATCACATTTATGCTGATGATTTACAAATGTATAAGCTCTTCTCAAAATGTTCTAGCAGCGTAACGATAAGTGAAGTAAATATTGAGCTAAATATGCTTTTTCAATGGTCTGAAAATAATGGCCTGAGACTTAACCCAAATAAGACTAAGGCTATGATTTTAGACAGGCAAAAGAAATAGAATTAATATTTCTCCATTTCTATCAAACAACTCACCCATACAGTATGTTGATAAAATCAAAAATCATGGAGTTCACTTCAAAAATAACCTCACGTGGAATGCTCACATTAATAGCATTGTCTCTAAAATTTATGGAGCGTTGAGAGGATTAAGCCCAACAGCGAAATATCTACCAACAGAAATTAAACTTAGGCTTGTCAGGTCATTTATTTTACCAAAAATTTTTTACAGCTGTGAATTATTTTCAAACTTAGGTCAGGACTCGAAAAGGAAATTAACAGTGGCTTACAACAGCTGCGCAAGATGTATTTACAATTTATGTAGAGTCTCTCACATTTCTTCGTTTTCAATAAGAATAACAGGATGCTCTTTAAATTACATTCTAAAGTATCGAACTATTTTGCTGCTACATGAATTAATAAATAACAAGGAACCAGACTACTTTTTTGAAATTTTGAGATTCGCAAGAACCCAACGGACTGCGCAATTAATATTACCAAGGTGCAAATATTTATCAACCTCTCGACATTTCTTTGTTTATGCGATACATCAGTGGAATATGTTACCAACTCATTTGAAACGCATATGTAGTGCACACATTTTCGGTCGGGAACTTCTTAAATATTTATCTGGTGATCTCTAAAAGTTCGAACCTCCTTCTATTATCCTTGTTCCCCCCCCCCCCCTCTCTTTCTGTTATATGAAATATCTTTTTCATTCTTCCTTATATGAAATATTTTTTTCATTCTTTGAATATTGAATTAAAGTTATGAATTTTTAAAAAAATGTAATTAAAATAATATTTTCTTTTTAGTAATAGTCTATGTTTTTTATACCCTACACCGTGGGTATATTCACTTTGTCTCTCCGTTTGTAACACATCGAAGGGGGCGTGGCAGGTATGGAAAAGTATATATATTCTTGATCAGCGTCACCACCTGAGTCGATTTAGCGATGTCCGTCTGTCTATCTGTCTGGGTGTCTGTTGAAATCAGGTTTACGGGAAAACCAAGAAAGCCAATTGAATGAAACTTTCACACACAGGTCACATCTTCTTGCAGGCATCTTGCTATTGAAAATGGGCGAAATCGGTTGACGGACACGCCTACCGCCCATACCCTATGTATATTTACCCAGGCCAATATTGAAAAAAGTTGCAGCGATTTTGATGAAACTTGGTGATTTGGTGCACATGTGAACCAAATTAAGATTAAGCTGGGTTTCAAGTTTCCAAAGAGTCGTACAGGGGCGTGGCACAGCCCTATATTTTATCATTTATACCACCATATCTTGTAAGCCGTTCAAGATATTGCGATGAAATTTGGTAAACGGATACATATCAACTATATCTTGAATTGAGATAAAAGTGAACGGAATTGAAAAAGTGGGCGTGGCACTTTTCAACTGTTAAAAATTTTGATCCGTATATCTTACAATTGGCACAAACGATTTCCATAAAAATTTTGTAGATAATGCCGCTGAAAGCAGTCAGCTCAGCCACTTTACTGAAAAAACTCGTTGAAGGGCGTGGCACCGCCCAAAATATTTATAAGCGTTATATTAAGAGAACTACCAACGTAATCGTTATGAAATTTAGTGAAGTAGATGTGCTTCCCATAAGGTCTCTTATAACAAAAATTTGGTCCAATAGTACCTGTGGGCGTGGCAAAAAACGTTTATTGTTATAGATAGTGTGCTATGAGAGTAAACTTCATAAAATTTGGTGTATAGATGTCAGTTACTATAAGCTTTTTTAAAAATAAATGAATTTTGACGAGATTGCATCAGTGGGCGTGGCACCTCCCATATTAACATAAATTTGTAAGCGCTGTTTTAAGTGAAATATTGCAGCGATTGCTATGAAATTTAATGTAAGTGGTTCAGTTGCTATAGAGTATATCTGAATCAAAAGTGGCTGAAATCGCACCAGTGGGCGTGGCACTTCCCATACAAATAAGATACGGTAAGAGGCATATATATCGAAATATGTGAGCAATCATACTAAAATTTGGTGTTAGGGGTTTGCTTATGAAAAGCAATTTCTGGATCAAAACCGGGCTGGATTGTACCAGTGGGTGTGTCACCGCCCTAAATTTTAAATTTAACTGCGGCATATATCGCAAACTATAGAAGCTATTGTTCGGCCGTAACCTGACAACGGGTTGTTATGGCCATCTAAGTAACTAAGTAATAGAAGCTATTGTGCTAAAATTTAATATGAGGATGTCGATCACGAATATAATTTATTGAACCAAAGGTGGGCGTAGTTGGAGAATTGAGCGTGGCATATTTCAAATTTTAAATTTTTATTCGATTTTTTCAACATTTTCCATATTCTTTCGACTTTTTCAACCCTTTAACTTATTCCAATACAGTGAAAGCTCCCGTAGGCGGACACCGACGGTTCCAACAAAATCGTCCGCCTACGGGAGATGTCCGCTTGCGAGAGCTGTCGAAGAAAGTACATTTTTACAATTCAAATACCATTCAAATAAAAAATAAAACAATCCAAATTTTTCTTGTCGGATGGTTTGTAGGAGTAAAATTGCCAAGATGGCGACACATTCGTAACTTTTTTATTTATGAAATGTACTAAAATTTTATTTCAGGAAAAAGTTGTATAGACTTTACAAGACAATTCTGTGGAAAAATTTTGTTTTTGAACATATGAGAAGTTGGTTTAAAATCCGTTTGTTTATTAAAAACTTAATTTTTTATAAATAATAAATAAAATTTTTATAAAACCTTTATTTTATATAAATTGTAAAACATTTTTTGTCCTATCACGAAAATTTCATTAACTTTTTCACAATATTTACTGAGAAATCGCAATTTAAAAAAACACCCACATACAAATTCACTTGTTCATAACTTTTTAGAAAATCCAAATTTTGCAAAAAAAAACTATAAGGCGTTAATATTGATCAATAAATCTTTCAGAAAACTTTACTCTCAACAACACACAAAGAAATAGATTTTAAAGAATAACAATCGACAACCTGAATGACAGCAAAGCAAAGAAAGAGTTGAGAAAGAGTTTTTTCGTTATAATGTCTTTTTTGTCCGCCAGCAGAGATGAATTGTATGAAATGTGTGTAAATGTAGTGTCCGCGTCCGGCTAAGAAAGCGTCCGCCCACCGGAATGTATTTTGTTCTAAAAACATAACGAAAAACTTGGGACCAAGAAATTCGTCCGGCTACGAGAGATGTCCGCCTGCGGGAGCTGTCCGCGACGGGAGCTTTCACTGTATATCCTATATGTATTTGTTCGACTTTTTCAACCTCTTTCAACTTTCTTCATAAGTTTCTTTATTTTTTCGACTTTTTCATCAATTTTGAATAGTTTTAAATTTTTTCAACCTTATTCTTTTTTTTAGAGTTTTTCAACCTTTCTCAACGTCTTTTTAATATTTTGCATATATTTACAACTTTTTCAACATTTTTCAACCTCTGTCAACCTTTCTAACATTTCACATTTTTTTCGACTTATTCAACCTCTTCAACGTCTTTTTAATATTTATTGAAATTTATTTTCAGTGCATTGTAGGGTACGTTAGTTTCGGCCTGGCCGAAGATAATACCTTAACTTGTTTTTCTACTTGATTTTTATATCTTGATAAATTATCTTGGAATTTGATTTATTTTATATGCATAAAGTGCATTTTAAAACAATGCTTAGTATAAAAATAAGAGGTTCGGCGTAAAATAAATTTTAGCAAAAATTTTGAGCTAAAAAGTTTTGTTAGTTGCGTATCTGTTTAGCCATAAGCTTCTGAATCGAACCTAAATAAGACACCTTCGAGACTGCTTAAAATGTTATGCTAGGCAAAAGTTTAACTTCACAATTCCTTTTCGATAAAAAATCGCTCAGCTATTTAATTAAATAATGAGCATTTACCAAAAAATGTTTTGATTTCAAGCTTTTTGTTATGTTGCTCCTTCTTAACACAACTTTGTAAGAAGTCAAAAAAAGCTGAAAATTATTTTGTAAGGAAAGTATTGGGCAGGTATAATTCAAACAAGAAATTTAATTTCCCTCGCTTGTGAAAAGTGAGGCTCCAGTCTCGTTGCCTACGATTTTGACAGTCTTCAAGTTTTAGCCACAAAAAATTTATCTGGGTGAAAATTGAAGGGGAAGTGATCAGCTGTTTCTTAATCTCATTTTTTCTTTCTCAAACACCACATTTTTGTGGTAAAATTTTATAAATATTTACCCATTTTTTCTGGCAGGAACAAACCTAATATTGTCGAGGAATATATTTTGATTAATAATATAATTTTAAAGGGAAGATTAATGCCAGGAAAGTTGGCCCAGCCTTTTTTGAAATTCAAAAGAATTAAGGTTGTGCTAGATTTGTGCTGCGTTGTGCCGCAAATTTAAAAAATAAATTTCCAGTAACAAAAATTTTATGAGCAAAAAAATTTTCAGATGCAATTTCTCGTAGTTTTTCTTCAAAAAAAAAAAAAAAAAATATAATTTAAAATAATTTAAATAAATTTTTGCGATCATTTTTGTTGATCATTTTTGACCGTGCATGCGAGTAGTCTTGCAAACTCGATCAGTGCGTACATAGTCAAAACAAAATATAAACAATCGAACTAACTATTAAGTAAAAATCAATAACAACAAAATAGCGGGTGTGATTGACTTTCAATCCACCTTCTGTGTACCAAATCAATGTCTGATTTAGGTGATATAAGTGATGACTGCGTTAACAATAATGATTCTAACTGGCAAAATGTTCCAAATAAACGTACGAATAAGCGTCCAGTAACTGAGTCACCAAAAATTTACAATCATAAGAAACAATTAATTCAAAGCGAAAAAACCAACAATAAATACACAATACTAGCTGAATTAGATGACAATAATGAAGATCAACAAGCAGAAAACTCAACTAATGAATCCATCATTCCTGAGCCTCCACCGATTATTATACCTGGTGTTTATGATATGCAAAAATTGTTAAGTAGCTTAACAAATATTGTGAGTAAAAATGATTTAAGTTATAAATCGCTTAGAAATGATGAAATTAGGATTATGTTTAAAACAGTAGACTCTTATAGGAAGGTAGTAAAATATTTAGAATCTGAAAAGAAAAATTTTCATACATACCAATTAAAACATGAACGAGCCTATAGAATTGTGATAAAAAATCTGCATTATTCAACTCCAACAGAAGAAATTAAAACTGAACTGTTAAGTTTAGGGCACAAGGTGCGTAACATTTTAAATATTAATAGCAAAATAACAAAAAAACCACTTTCAATGTTTTTTGTGGACTTGGAACCGTGTGCTACAAACAAAGATATATACATACAATGTAAAACAAATCAATAATGGGATTGTTCACATTGAACCTCCACGTCAAACATCCGACTTCGTCCAGTGTCATCGATACCAAGAATTCGGTCACACGAAATCTTATTGTAAAAAGGCATTTAGATGCGTAAAATGTTGCCTGGACCACGCAACGAACGCATGTTCTAAGCCTGAGAATACTCCTCCACGCTGCATAAACTGCCTGCAAGATCTTGCAGCAAGCTACAAAGGCTGCAAAGTGTATCAGGATCTTATCCAAAAGAAGTTTTCAAATCGCAATAATGCACAAAGCCGTCTCCAATCGTCCTCATATGTTATGAATCAACAACAATTTCCACAACTAATTAAAAGCAACACAAATAATACTGATTCTAATCAGCCTAATAATAATATGCTATATTCGAAAGTATTACAAAATAATAACTCAGAGAGCGAAGGGCAAAGCATAATGAAGAAAATAGAAGCAATGTTAGCAAAACAAATCGAATTAACCAACAGTTTAATAAATACTTACTCAAAATCTGAATTTAAGATTAGCAATATGGAATGCCAATGGCCTACCAAATCACTATCATGAAGTTGACATGTTTCTTAAAACTAATTTCATTGACATATTCCTCATAGCAGAAACGCATTTCCCAAATAAAACATATTTTAAGCTAAAAGGATTCGATTTAATTGCAACAAATCACCCCGACAATAGGGCTCATGCTGGAGCAGGTATTTTGATTAAGTCAAATATAAAATATGAAGTGTTAGAACCAGTACAAATTCTCTATCAAAGCAACTGGTATCAAAATTAAATGTGGTAACATGGAAACAAATATATTTGCTGTATATTTTCCACCAAGACATAATATCTCATACATAGACTATTGCGATTTTTTCAACAAACTCGGATCCAGTTTTACTCTAGGTGATTTTAATGCTAAGCACCTATGGTGGGGATCAAGATTAATAAATCCTAAAGGTAGAGAACTGTTCAAGTGCATCACCAACAAGCACTATAATACCCTATCTACCGGCGAACCGACGTACTGGCCAAGTGACCCAAGAAAAGTACCTGACTTATTGGACTTTATAATTTACAATGGAGTGTGCAGTCATCTGTTAGATATAATAAGTAGTGAAGACTTAAGTTCTGATCATTCTCCTCTGATTGTGAACTACAACACCACTCCACAAATGATTCCTCAGAACCACAAAATGTTGGAAAAAAAAAACAAACATCACATCATTTCAAAACTGGCTAAATTCAAATGTTAACCTCAATATACCAATTAAGTCTGGACCTGAGTTAGATGATGCTGTGGAAAATTTTACAAATCTAGTTCATGCAGCTGCATTTCACTCAACCCCACCTGAATCTTCTAGTCAAACAGCGCAAAATAGCGTACACGTATCAGGTGAAATAAGAGCACTTCTATTGCTAAAACGAAGATTACGGAAAGTGTGGCAAGTGAGCAGAAACCCTGCTGATAAGACAATTTTAAACAAAGCAACAGCTGAACTGAAAGAAAAGATTAAATTATTCAAAAACAAATCTGTTGCAAGTTATATTAATAGCCTTAAATTTGAACAAAATAATGAACACCAACTTTGGAAAGCTGTAAAATACTTAAAAAGACCAACTCAAAGAAATACGCCTATCAAAAACTTGGAGTCTACTTGGTGCAGAACAGACAAAAGTAAAGCAACGGCCTATGCAAATCATCTTGAAAATACATTTACGCCATATGTTTTTAGTAACACCGATGACACTGAAATTCTGCGGTTTCTTGACGTGGCTTGTCAAATGGAAAGGCCAATCAAACATATAACTCCAAAGGAAGTACTAAATGAAATAACAAAGTTAAGTAGCGAGACCTCGCCTGGGTACGACAACATTGATACAAAAGTGGCAAAACCTTTGCCAAAAAAGTGTATACTTTTTCTTACGTTAATATTCAATTCTATTTTAAGACTCAGTTACTTTCCTACACAGTGAGAATGCGCTGAAGTAATAATGATTCCCAAGCCGAATAAGCCAGAAAATGAAATACGCTCCTATAGACCTATCAGTTTATTATCAACATTCTCGAAATTATTTGAGAGAATATTTCTGAACAGAATGCAGATAATATTAGAAAAAGAAAAGATAGTTCCTGACCATCAATTCGGATTTCGTCACAAACACGGCACGCCTGAACAATGTCATCGCATTGTTAAGTCTATTACAGATACCTTGGAGAGCAAAAAGTATTGCTCAGCAGTATTTCTTGACGTACAGCAAGCTTTCGACAAGGTTTGGCACTCAGGTTTGCTATTTAAATTAAAAAAGCTGTTACCTACACCACTTTTTCTGGTATTAAGATCTTACTTGCATCAGCGAACTTTTTATGTTAAATTAAAACACGAAATATCCAGCATCCGTGAAATAAAAGCAGGTGTGCCACAAGGAAGTGTTTTAGCACCAGTTCTCTACACAGTATACACCTCTGATATGCCAGAAACTGAAGGTGTATTAATGGCCACATATGCTGACGACACCGCTCTGTTGGCTTGTCATGAGTCCTCAATTGAGGCTTCCAACCTTGTCCAAATAGAACTTGACAAAATTCAAAATTGGCTAAGTCGTTGGAAAATAAAAGTTAATACAGAAAAGTCTGCTCATGTCACTTTCACCTTTAAAAGGGGAGAATGTCCACCTGTGATGATTGACGAGAATGAAATTCCAAAATTTAGATGTGTAAAATATCTTGGTATGCATCTCGATAGAAGATTATAAATGCCAAACGACAACATTTGAATATAAAATTGAAAAAACTTAATTGGTTAATGGGACCAAAATCAGAACTTAGTCTTGAAAACAGACTTTTATTGTATAAAGTTTTGTTAAAACCAGTTTGGAGATATGGGATTCAACTTTGGGGTAAACCTATAATTCAAACTTAGAGACTTTACAGCGGTTTCAGTCAAAAACTTTAAGATCAATAACTAATGCACCATGGTTTGTAACTAACAACTCAATACATAATGCTCTTGACATTCCATTTATAAAAGAAGAAGTTAAAAAATTTAGTACAAAATATCTCGATAAACCATGTGAACCCTTTAGCAATAACTCTTTTCGATGAAACAGACGAAATTAGAAGACTGAAAAGATTGCATGTTCTTGATCTCCCTTTTAGGCAATAATTACAGGCAGTATTAAGAAATATTTTTATATTTAAAAAAATACGTATAAGTCATTCAATGTATATAATTTGTATTGATTTCGTTGGAGATCGATAAATTAAGTTAAGATGAATATTGTTATTATATTTGCTTATTATTCATATTATTTATTGCAAATAAAATGATTCTATAAAAAAAAAAAGATGCAATTTGGACCAACCATTATTGATTTCAAGAAATGCAGCCAAACTATTTCAATATTCAAAAAAAATAGTGTTTTTCCGAATTGTGCTATATTGTGCCGTAAACTTAAAAATATATATCTCCAAAATTAAACTTTTACCTTTGGAAAAGTACCATTTCAAGTACAAGTTAACCCAACCATTATTCCAAAATTCAAAAAAACTAATGTGCCAAATTGTGCTAGCAATGTGTTACAATGTGCCGTAAACTTAAAATAACGAACAAAATTAATAAATTTTTTTCTTTAGGAAAGAAAAGCCATTTTGGAATTTTGAAAAATTGAAAACTGCACCAGATTGTGCTAGGGTTGTGCTGCAATGCGTTGTATCTTTTTTTGTTTCGAATTCTTTATTTAAATTTTTATAAGCTAAACAAGATCAAATTGCTTATACCAACCGTGTTAAATTTTAACTAGGGCTGCATGTTCAATTCGAGCCGATTCAAGGCCGACAATCCCATTAAAAGTCAATAAGCAGCACAAAATATAAAAATTTTAATTTTTCCCAAATAAATTTACATAACATTTTTCTTTTACATTATTATATCCGTCTATTAACAGAATCAAGAATAGGATGCATATGACATAATGTTTTTTAATTCTTTAACCTTCCGTTACTAACATGAATTTCTTAACACGGTTACTAACATCGGTCTCCCAGACCGAAGTGCAGATGACGTAAATTTTCTAACATTGAAGGCAGTTATTTGGACTTTATATTTAAAAGAAAATTAAACATAACAAAAAGAAAAAACCAAAACTTCATTAAATAATGCATACTTAAAAAAATTTAAAAATCCAGTACGGTGAATCATTTTTGTACCAGTCTCACAGACAAAACCACTGAAAAAGAACAAATGACAAACTAGCAACGATCTGTTCGCACCGGCAACAACAAGAGCATTGATCAACAGAAAGGTATACAAGAAGCGAAAGCTCAAATCTTGTATACATAAAGTAAGTGTTCGATCTGTGAGACCGCATGTTAGTAACGGAAGGTTAAGTGGTTTTATATAGTTTTTTGAGGCCCCCGTATAGATTAAAAGCTTTATATTTTTCTATGCTATTGTTCGCTCAATGAATGAATTATAGCAGGCAGTGCCGTCTAGGGGGATAGAACTTACCCCTCTCCCCTGATACACACTAAAAAGAAACGATTTTATAACGAACTAGCGGAGCCTCGCTCGCTTCGCTACGCGAGTTGTCTAAAGAAAGAATTTGTCAACTAGTCGAACGGTTAAAATGTTTTTTCTCAAAAACTAAAAATTTGTTTTATTAAGGGTATTCCTCTAAACGCGAAAATTCGATAAGAGCGAAAACTCGAAAGTTTTCGAGCTTGCTTTCGGGAACACCACTATCAATGCAAAAGCGTAAATGATTGAGCAATGGCAATTTGACAGTTCGATCAGTGCTGCCGTGCTGCAGTGTTTTAGTCAAAACGTCCACTATTTCAGTTATGGCTGATTTTGTTGAAAAATAATCAAATTTTTCATCAAACTCTTTGTCAAATAAAATAGAATCCTTAAAATGCCGCAAAATAGTGACGAAAAAAAATTCATTCAATTTATTGAAGAAAATACTATAAACAATTTACTTATGCCGTTTCGACAAACGGCAACACTTTCCGACTTTTCGAGGCTACTACTCGTAAGCATCCAACATAAAGCTGTCCGTCTGAAACGACTGGATACTCCAAGTTGATACCGCTGGTTTCCAAAGATTAACCTTTCGCGTTATTGATGGGGATCGCAAAAGCAAGACGAACAGGAAATTGAAGGCGTTTAAAATCAAATAGAAAATCGGTAGGAATCATAGGAATTCGTGATATTAAAACGTCTTCACCTTTGTATTTTCTTTCAAAATAGTTGCTTCGATGACATTGTTCATTAGTTTTTTCACAGCAAGTCTAGTACTCTTAAAAAGTCGTGGTTGGTTTATATTGCGAATCATAATAATTGGTGCACCAACTTTCAGTTGTAGATTTTCTGATGGCAGTCCTTGCAAATCAAGTGAATTCAAAAGTGACTATCCGCAATTTGTCGTCCTATGTAACTAAGTGCACAATGTCAACTATGAAAAAAAAATGTGAATCGCCAACATACAGAAAGTTATATACAACAACCGTTATATATCGTCCCGCATATTTTTCGAAAACACAATTTTTACAAGATGCAAAAGGTTAACTTTGCATAGAAATTTAGAATCTTTAACCCTTTAACGCCGGGACAACTTTTTTTTCGAATTTTTTTTTTTATTTATTTTTTTTATTTGAACAGTCTTTTATAGTTCCTTAATTAATAAATACAAATGGGCAAAAACTTAATAGTTAAAAAGTATGAATTAATACAAAACAAAAAATTTTTTTTTTTAAAAAACTTATGAATATAAAAAAAAACACAAATAAGTTGAAGTTGAAATAGAGATAAAATTAAAATTACAATATCGGATCAGCAAGTAAAATTTAAAGGGGAATTATTGAATAGGTTAAAATGAAATAAGATAAGAAGATACAAAAAGAGAAAGGCAGATCGCAGAAGAAGATGTTAAATATAAATCGCAACCCTGTTAACGTGTCTCTTTTTCTATTTCATTCTTTTATTTCATTCCACGTTAAGTATTCAAACTGTAAAGAACAATTCAATAAAGTTTATTTAATAATTAAAACTAAACAGGTTATGGGCCCAGGCATAGTGAAATAAAAGTCCTGGCAAATTTGTAAAAAATGATTAATAATCTAAAAAGAAAAAGAAAATGAGTGCATCGAATTTTCAAATTGAAAAGTTGGACGACAGCAACTATGATTGCTGGTCAATCCAGATGAAAAGTGTGCTAATTCATAGTGGATACTGGAAATTAGTAAATGGACAAGGCTCTTGCTATGATTTGTTTGGCCGTGAAACCAACACAGTTGGGTTATATTCGTAATTGTACGTCATCTATTCAAGCGTGGAAAATTTGAGAAGAAATTCATATGCCAAAAGGACCAGTACAAAAGGTTTCGCTTTACAAGAGATTGGTGAATTTGACTATGCTGGATGGAAGCAGTATGGTGCAGCACTTAAATGGATTTACAGAACTATCGGAGAAATTAGCGGAAAGTGGAATCGAGATTCAGGAGGAGCTTTTAGTGATAATGCTCTTATCTAGTCTTCCAAAGGAATTCGATAATTTTGTTATTGCTATGGAAACGCGCGATTCCTTACCAAGTCTTTCCATATTGAAACAGAAACTTCTAGAAGATGGTAAAAGAAGAATGGAACAAAATGGAAATGCAGCATCAAGCCAAGCGTTTATTGCGAAATCAACGCCAAGAGACAAAAAATATAACAAAAGCAATAAAGCAACAATCGTAAAATGTTCGTGCGCTTTGAAGAACACAAGGAAACGATTGCGTTAGCAGGCAACAAATACATAACTGCTATCGGAAAAGGTGATGTAGCAATTCAATATAATAATTTCAATATTTCGCTTGAAAATGTTTTGTACTCCCCTGAGTTGCAGGCAAACTTTATTTCGGTAAATAAAGTGGTTGACAGAGGATTGTCAGTTAAGTTTGATGCAGACAAAGCTGTTGTAAGAAGACCGAATGGTGACATTGTGCTAAAAGAATTGCGAAAAGACAACATGTTTGTAGTAGAGAATACTATAGAGACTGTGTTTGCTGCTCATAATATGACTTCTGTTTGGCATAACAGATACAGACATCTGAATTTTAAAAGTTTGAAAGATTTGTCGAATAAAGGTATGGTAAATGGATTGAGCATTGATTGCATCAGTGAACAAAACAATTGTAAAACATGCATGTTGAGTAAGATACATGTATTACCATTTCCCAAGGAATCAGAGAATAAATCAAATGATTTATTAGAGATTGTTCACTCTGACGTTTGCGGTCCATTTAGAACTCCATCGCTTGGAGGTTCCAAATATTTCGTCACTTTTATTGATGACAAGTCCAGAAGGATATTTATATACTTCATTAAATCAAAAAGCGAAGTTTTTGAAAAATTCAAAACTTATAAATTGCAGGTTGAAAATCAAACTGGACGTAAAATAAAAACGTTGCGTACTGATAATGGTGGTGAATTCGTTAATTCAAGTTTCAATTCATTTTTAGAACAAGAAGGTATCAGTAAACAATTAACAGTTCCATATACGCCACAACAAAACGGTGTTGCTGAACGTGCCAACCGCACAATTATTGACATGGCAAGATCAATGTTGGTCCACGCTGGAGCTAAGCAATATTTGTGGGCAGAGGCAGTGAATACTGCAGTTTACATTCGAAATCGATGTCCCACAAAAATATTAGAAGATAAAACTCCATATGAAGTCTGGTGTGGTCGAAAGCCTAATGTACAACATTTTAAAACCTTTGGGTCAATGGCTATAGGCCTCAATAAATCATCAAATCGATCAAAGTTTGAAGCCAAGGGTACGCAATTTATGATGGTTGGTTATTCTACGACGAAAGCTTATCGACTTTTTGATGCGAAACAACAAAGAGTACTTGAATACCGAGATGTGCTGTTTAATGAGGAATTGTTTGATAACCGTAACGATAAAGCAGTCAATAAAGCAGAAGATTATTTGACGTTTTATGGTGAAGTCGCTCCACTTCGCGGTACAGCAGAGAAAGACAACAAACATCAACAAATTTATGATGATGAATTTGAAAACGATAATAGCAGTCAGCATTCCGAAAATTTCTATGGTTTCGATACTGGTGATGAAGGCGATGAAATCGTAAATATTGTTGAAGCTGAAAAAGAACAAATAATTGGGCCCGGACGGCCGAAGCTAATTCGTGATGGTAAACCAGGTAGGCCAAAGAAAATTTATAATAGACAAGAATTGTGTAGTGCTATTGATGAAAATGTGCCACAAACAACTGTAGAAGCTTTATCATGTGAAAATAAAATATTTTGGGAAAAAGCTATGCGAGATGAGTTTTTAGCTCCAAACAAGAACCAAACGTGGTCCTTGGTAGATCTCCCAAATAAACATAAAGCTATTCCATGCAAATGGGTTTATGCTTTAAAAAGGGATGTAAGTGGGAAAGTTGTACGGCATAAGGCACGGTTGGTGGCCAAAGGCTGCAATCAAAGGATTGGAATAGATTTTAAAGAAACTTTTTCTCCAGTTGTACGCTATTCAACAATACGTCTAGTTCTGGCTTTAGCAGTTGAAAGGAAGAGGCATTTGCATCAAATAGATGTTAGCACAGCATATTTGAATAGTAGTCTGCAAGATGAAATTTGCATGAAACAGCCAGAACATTTCATTGACAAAAGATCTCCAGATAAAGTTTTACGTCTACATAAAGCAATTTACGGCTTAAAACAAAGTGGCAAAGAATGGAACAGTAGACTGGATGGTGTTCTACGTAAATTAAATTTTATTCCTTGCGAAAATGAGCCGTGTTTGTATAAGTCTTTAAAGAAGAACAATGAACTGGTATTGATAGCCGTTTATGTTGGCGACATAATTATTAGGTGCAGAGATAAATCAATAATTCACGATCTTAAAAAGAAACTTTCAAAAAAATTTGAGCTCAATGATAAAGGCGAATTGCATCATTTTCTAGGCATCGAAATTGAGCGTGAAAATGAAACTGGAACAATTATGTTTAGTCAATCTCAATATATTCGTGATACTCTGGAACAGTACGGTATGTCAACATGTAAGCCAGTGACAGTTCCATTGGATGCTGGTTATCAAGTTAATTGTGACAATGATTGCGAAAAGGCCAATCAACATGAATATCAGTCTCTTATTGGCACACTTATGTATCTTGCTATTACAACAAGGCCGGATATTTTACACTCTGTTTCCAAAATGGCACAGCGCAATTCCGATCCACATGTGGAGCACATGAACAAGCTAAAACATATACTGAGATACTTAGCCTTTACAGTCGATCTGAAATTAATTTATAATCAAGAAGGAAGTAACCTTCAGGGTTTCGTAGATGCTGATTGGGGTGGAAATGCTTTGGATAGAAAGTCCTATACAGGTTTCACGTTGGTGGATGTCCCAAAATTCGGTTGCTCTCAGCAGTACAGAGGCCGAATATATGGCAGCTTCAGACGCTGCAAAAGAAGCAGTTTATTTAAAGCGGCTTTTGTTGGAGATAGCTGTTGATGCGGAAAATCCAGTAGTGTTGCACATAGATAATCAAGGTGCACAGAAGTTAGCTGAGAATCCTGTCTACCACAAACGCAGCAAGCACATTGATATAAAGTTTCACCATATAAGAGAAGTTATTCAAAACAAGCTGGTAGAGTTGCAGTATTGCCCATCAGCGGACATGGTAGCTGATATATTAACGAAAAACTTACCTAGGGTGAAGCATTGTAAATTTGTCAAGATGTTAAAATTAAATTGAAATATTTGTAAGACGACATCCACGTTAAGGAGGAGTGTTAAATATAAATGGCAACCCTGTTAACGTGTATGCTGTTCTCTTTTTCTTTTTCATTCTTTTATTTCATTCCACGTTAAGTATTCAAACTGTAAAGAACAATTCAATAAAGTTTATTTAATAATTAAAACTAAACAGAAGAGAGGTCCTAAGTTGAGAAGTATTTGTAGATATCACGTTTAAAGCTGATTCTTGATGAGTCTCGTCTCAAATGTATGGGCAATGAGTTCCAAAGTCTAATGGTACTAACGAAAAAGAACCTACTGCTGTTCAGGTAATTGTGTCTTGGAATAATAAGATTTACCGATCTGATTGACTGGGAAAATTGAAGTTTGACGTAAAGGTACTCCGGACTTCTAGTGTGAATGAGTTTGTGTAAAAATAAAAGATTGCGAATTTTTAAATATTCAATTAAACCGCAGCCAAGAATTTCCTTACTTTTTGCCGAAATATGATCACTACGATGCATACCGTACACATATCTAGCTGCATTGTTAAATGCAACTAGAAGTTTATGTTGCGATTGAGAATCAAGTCCGCTATAGACAACATCAAAAAAGTTATATGGGGCATAATGAGTTGAATCATAATTCTACGTTTTGTCTCAGGGGGAATGAAACTAGAAGAGGAGCGCAAGTAGCGTAAAATATACCTACAGTATTGTTTATGTGGTCAGTACAAGTAAGTTTGCTGTTTAGTACAAAGCCTAAGTTTTTAACCTTGTTCACAAAAGCCAGCTGATCAGAACCAATAAAAATGGGAGGGATGCCTACCAAACTATCATCACTCCTCGCAATGGGCAGAGCCTTAGACTTTAAAGGATTTATGAGGAGTAAATTGGAAGTAGCCCAACCATTAAGAGAACATAAGTCAGAATTAAGAGAATGTATCAAGTCTTCAATTAGACCAATTGGACGGGACAAGTAGATTTGGATATCGTCTGCATAAGCATGTATGGTAGAATGCTTACACACAGTAAAAATGTCATTAATAAAAATGAAAAATAAAAGAGGACCCAATATGGATCCCTGAGGAACTCCCGTAAAAATAGCATTAAGAGACGAAAATCCATCACCTACCTTAACCCGTTGCAATCTTCCTACGAGGTAACTGTTTATAAGCTTAACAGCCGGGGGACTGAAATTGAAAAAACTTTTAAGTTTATTGCACAGCAGAGAATGATTCACGGAGTCAAACGCTTTGGAAAAGTCGATTAAACAAAGAATTGTCAACAAATCTTGATCGTAAGCAGTCCTAATGTCATCAATGATTTTCATTACAGCCGTTGAACAGCTATGGCCAGCCCGAAAACCGGACTGCAGTGGTGATAACAACTTGTTAGCAATTAGATAGTCAGACATTTGATCTGACATTATTTTCTCAAGAACTTTTCCTAGAGCTGGCAGAATACTAATCGGTCTATAATTATTTGGTTCACGCGTAGAAGCAGTTTTCGCAATTGGTATTACAGTGGCAAGTTTCCACTAAGAAGAAAATTGAGAAGAACTTAAACAGAAATTAAAAACATGAGTTAAAGGTGCAAGTATATACAGTGGGTCAAAGTTATAATGGAACAGTTCGAACAAAAGAGTTTCTTACTAAATAGTAAATTAACTAAATATTTTTTTACAATTTCAAAATTTATTTTAGAAAGTGTATTTAATAGACATTTATAATCAACAAAATTTTTTTATAAAATAAGCGTTTAAAAAAAAAAATAACAAAAAATTAAAATACATGGAATTCTGTCACAAAGTTATAATGGAACACCAAAGAAATTCACATAAAAATTTGTATTATTAAAGGATTTAATTTGTTTTTGATATTTAATAGGTAGTCCTTTTAGTTGTATAATAACTCTTAAAAGATTTGGCATCGGCTCTACCAACTTACGACATAAATAAACTGAGATATTGCCCAACTTTTCATTTAGGGCTGCTATCCACTTCGCTTTTTTAGTTATGTGGTAATTTTTAAGCTGCTGCTCCAAATAATTTCACACGTGTTCAATAAAATTTAAGTCATGAGACTGTGGTGGAGCCTCCATCTCTCTGGAATAATTATAAAGCAGCCAGTTACGCACAAAATATGCCTAGTGCTTCGGATCATTGTCCTGATATAATATAAACTCTTCGCCTATCCCCATCTTTCGATCACTTTCTTTTACCTTTGCTTTTAGAATGCTTAAATAACATATTTTATCCATAATCCCTTCGATTATATGCAGGTTTCCTGGTCCTGCAGCAGATACCACATCCCACGTCATTACTGAACCTAATCCGTGCTTAATTGTTGGCCGAAGGTTAATTTTCTTGAGCTTCTCATTAGCTTTGCGTCAGAGATATGATTGTCCATCTGACCGGAAATTTTTAAGTTTGCTTTCATCTGTAAATAAAACTTTTTTCCAGAATGAAAAATACTTAGCTGTATATTCTTTGGCAAAGTCCTTTCGCTTTTGTACATTGGCCTTATTCACGAATGTTTTTTTCCTAGCTACTCGTCCATTAAACAGATGTCTTCTAAGCACGTCTCTAATTGTTTCATGGCTAGCTTTCTTTTTAAGATACTTTTTGGCTTCAGATGCCAATTTTGGGACACTAATATGGGGATTTTTCTTAATTTCTTTTATTATTCAACATTTATCTGACGCGTTAATTATTTCCCTAGTACTCGATTTGGCCTTGTTCTTAAGTTTATGGTATTTTCATATAGCTTAATTATGTTTAAAACAATTGTTGGAGGACGATTAATAGTTTCACTGATATTTGGCACTAATTAGCTTGACTTTGACAACCAAATTAAAATTTCTCTTTGATTAACCGAGGTTTTCATAACGCGCGGCGCCATCTCGCTTATTACGGAAATAAAAATATTAATCGTTGATGAGTAACATGAATTATCGGATGATCCCTTAACTAGACAACACGATATCACACGAAAATTAGGTTTGCTGTAGTTTTGGTAGCGAATTTGTGGATTATTCACAAGGTGTTCCATTATAACTTTGTGACAGAATTCCATGCATTTTTATTTTTCGCAATTTTTTAAAAAAAAAACGCTGATTTTATAAAAAATTTTTGTTGCTAATAAATGTTTATTAAATACACTTTCTAAAATAGATTTTAAATTTGAAAAAAAAAATAACTAGTTAATTTACTATTTAGTAAGAAACTTTTTTGTTAATGCTGTTCCATTATAACTTTGATCCACTGTAAGGCAATATCAGTTTAATGAACTTTAAAGGCATACCATCAATTCCTACTGCATTAGATGTTAACCCTATTACACTAGCAGCAACAACATCCTCACTAACTGCAAAAAACTCAAAAGAACACAAAGCGGAGTCAATAAATAAATTTGGTAGCTCCGCGTTAATCGTCCTGACAGTCGGGCAAGGATTACTGCTCGCCAAAAAGTAGTCATTTAGCACATTAGGATCTAGTTCACAATCAGCAGAATCCTTGTTAAAAACTCTAAATTTTTTTATGCGTTGCCACAATTGTTTAGAATTCAATCCAACATTTAACTTTGAAAAAAAGAAATTCTTCTTTTCCTGCTTTACAATGAAAGACGCTGCATTTCGTGCACTTCTGTAATTTTCCCAGTTTTCGTCTGAACGATTGATTTTCCATTTATGATGCAATTTATTTCTATTTTTTATGGCATGCAGGGCATTACCAGTAAACCAGGGACAGCGGGTATTGGATACATTTATTGTTCGTAATGGCACATTACGAGTGAAAACATGATTTAAATTGCTCATTAGAACATTGAGTTTTTCATCTACAGAATCACAATACCAACAGTCATTCCAAGACAAACTAGATAAATTTTCAAACAAGGCATTAAGGTCGATATATTTATAATCTCGAAAAGAAAAACTGCTTTGCACAGATCTACCCAGATTAATGTTGAAACTACAGAAAGTGAAGTCATGATCAGACAGGAATGTTGTTTGATCAAACTTTAATAGAACTGAAACATCAGGAACTACAAAAAGATCAAGCAAGCTAGGCACACAATTATGAGCAAAGCGAGTTGGAAAAGTTTGGTTAACTACTTTCAAGCCACAAGTAGAAGTATGATGCAGTAAGTTTTGAGTTGTAGAATTTCTTAGCAACAAATTTATAATAAAATCTCCGCAAATGATAAGAAAATCATAATTAACTATTCTGCTAGCCAGATCATTGAAAAATTGCTCAAGATTGTTGCAACTAGGAGGGTTATAGACACAGGACACAAAAACTTTTACACTATTATCATAAACTTCAAGATTCAGAATTTCACAAACATCATTGCCTTTACTAACACACTTCACTTTCATACCAGCCTTACAATAAATAGCTCTTATCAGTCCTATCATTACGATACAGTTTATAGCCATTAAAGCTGTAAAAAGAATCAGAAACTTCCCATTTAAACTATGTCTCTGTTACACAAATAATATCCACAGGCGAATTTTCAAAAATATGACGAGCATAGTCCAGTTTTAATCCATTCTTACTCCTAGCATTGAAATGTACCACGTTCAAGCCATTATTTTGCTTACACAACACATGAACTAAGGCTTTGTAATTGTTGACAGCACCATTAGACGCACCATCAATTTGCAACAAGACCTAATGAAAAAGAATCAGCTTCAAACATAAAATAAATAAACATATTAAAGAAGCAGGTAAAAGATATTAAAAAAAGAGAATAGAAGAAATAAATGAGAAAATTAAAAATGAAAGAACTTAAACTAATTAGAACAGATAACATTAAATAAATAATTAAAAAGTTGAATAATATGCTCATAAAAATTAAAGTTATGAGCTGAGATATTTTAAACTCAGATAAAATTTTTGTTGGTTTGTTTTTAACACCCTTAAACATTTCCAGTGCTGCACTCTATACTCTCTTTGTTACATACTAGTCTTGCATCTCCCTGCTGAGTGGACTTAACATAAATACTACCGCGTACTGAGAAAACTGCAACAATTTTTCCTTGACATGAAACAGAATTGCGCGATTAGTTTTAGTAAGGCTCTCATTTAAATAAAATTTTTCATTTCCACCGCACCCAATATCACTGAGGTAAAGTTGTCGTTGGTTAGACTTACAAAAAATTGCAATTGCTTTACAAATTTGGTTGCGGTCATAAGAGTTTGCAAGCTTTGCTATTATCGCAGGTTTAATGTTGATATTCCTGTTATTTCTTTTTTCGTCGTTTGTTTTCACCCTGAACACATTGAGGAGCATCGGCAATTTGCAATTCAAAACCGAAAAAATGCGAGCAAATAAGTCGTGTTGGTTCTCACCAGCAGAAATCGGGATACCGGTTATGATAAGATCAGCCGCAACAGCATCATTCTCATGTTTTTCAACTTTTTTTCTAAGCTCACTCAACTCTTTAACGAGTACATCAGGGGTGGAGACAGAATAAGCCTTTAAATAGAAGATCTCTTCTTTTATTGCAACAACACCACTGCAGACAGCTTCAACAGCTGATACACGCACTGTAATACTTTTCAGAGTACCTTTAATATTAGAGAGCTCTGCCGACACTTCACTCAGCCTTTCCAGAATTCTTTCTTCAGATGATTTAATGGCTTCAGTAAATTGTTCAATGATACTCTCTTTCATGTTGCTTAGTTTAGTACTTAGAAGCTCTTTATCAAGTGAAGGTGTCAGTGTTAGTGGTGACTCAACTTTGCCGGTAGAACAAGAGGGAGTTGAGGGGCCGGTGTGTAGCCGAACGTTGCCGCCGCACAGTGTGAGATTTTGCCAATCTGGATAGGAACAAATTAAAAAGAAAAAAGTCCAAATTCAATGATTTTTTAGTTCATGTTAGAAAATTGTCCCTTTGTTATGAATATAAGCACAAAACAGAATGAAAATAAAAACATCAGCAAGATAACGGTTATTAAACATGTGCTATTAAAATGCACAAAAAAAATAACTTAACATCTGAATTAATTCCCAAACTTTAATCGATTAAAACTTAGTCGTCCGTATATTGTTTTCAAAATAATTTTTTATTTTATAATTTTCAATAGTTTAACCTAAAGTTTTTAGTGAAAGTGTTTAAGTATCTGCACTGGAGTATTTTGTTTCATTTATTTCATCATCAGCTAAAAAGTAAGAAAAATTTTAACAATCTTATAACTTTCATGGACTAAAACTTAAAAATTCCACTGTATTCCATGCTCTCACCATATAGGGTTAATCGGAGAGGTTCTCATTGTTGATTTCAAGAAAAAAAATTTTGCCCGAATTTGCCCCAAAAGTTTTTATGTTAAAATGACTGATATAACACGTGAGGCACTTTTTGATGTTTGGTTAAATAATATCAACTCTTTGAAATTCGAATCTGTCTTAAGTTACGTTTTACTAATTTTTGGGAAAGAAATGGATCATGAAAAGTTAAAAGCATATTTAAGAGTGTTATGTCTTAAATTTAAAACAAGGTGGATTAAGTCTCAACGAACCAAACCTCGATTTATGCGTGATAATTCCGAATGGCTAAAAGAAAAAGTTAATGTTGCAGAGTTCATTCTTGATGTTACGCCATCTACTTCAAAACAAAATTTCAATGGTGGAAGGCGCGAAAAAAGTTTTTCAGAATGTTGTCCGAAAACAAAAGAACGAAAGTGCAAAGAACTTTTGACGAATATATCCGGCGATCATTTGATTATGGCAACTGAAATGAAAATACGAGCTAGCGGAAAAAGGGATTCGGCGGATCTTGTCAAAGGATTGGCAAATGCTTCCCCAACAAGAGGTACATCCATAAAAAAGGCCAGAATATGTGATGTGGAAATAAAACGTCTTTCAGCGGATCAAGCACTTGCAATGAAAATAGACGCAAATTTATCCACGCATCAATACCTAGCTCTGCGACAGCATACAAAGAATTTCTGTCCCAAATTATATCCCTGTTATGATCTTGTGAAGGCCGCAAAGGTGTTATGTTACCCAAAAAATATTACTGTGACTGAAACATGTGCTGATATAAGTTTGCAATCGCTAATAGATCACACAGTGAAAAGATTGGAAGCTGCGCAAGAAAAGGTGTTTAAGTCTGTACGGGATCTTATAGATGAGATAAACATAATCATAAAATGGGGATGTGATGGTGCTGAGCAAAATCGGTATAAACAAAAATTTACAGAGGAAAATCAGTCAGATGAAAACTTATTTTCTATTTCTATGGTGCCTCTTCAACTGTGTTCAACGATAAGAGGGGAAAAGAAAATTTTTTGGCAAAACCCCGCTCCATCCTCGACCAGATATTGTCGACCCGTAAGATTTTCTTTTACAAAGGAAACACGTGATGTCATTATAAAGGAAGTGAAACACATTGAGGATCAAATTTCAATTTTGACTCCAACTAAAATTGAAACAGATTATTTTAAGTTTAAAGTTAAAGCTACTCTCGTTCTATGTATGATTGACGGCAAAGTCTGCAATGCGCTATCAGCGTACACGTCATCACAAACATGCTACTTGTGCGGTGCTAAGCCAAAAGCTATGAATAATATATGTGCCTTATCGGAGCGTAAAATTGACAAAAATATGCTTTCTTTTGGTCTTTCACCTCTACATGCGTGGATAAGATTTATGGAATGCTTGCTGCACATCTCTTACAGGATTGAAGTAAAAAGATGGTATGTGACAGGGGAGGACAATAAAGCTAAAGTATCTGATCGGAAGAAAGAAATTCAGAACAGATTTAAAAAAGAAATGGGTCTTTTAGTTGATATGCCAAAGCAAAAACCGGCAATACCAATGATGGCAACACAGCTAGAAGGTTTTTTAAGGACGCAGAAACAACATCACAAATAACAGGTATAAATATTCAACTAATAAAAAGGTTTCGCACGATACTAACTTGTATTGGAAGTTCATACCCTATTAATTTGGATGCTTTTCAACGTTACGCGATGGAAACCATAGAACTTTATTTGTCTGAATATTCGTGGTTCAACATGGCAGTAACTGTCCACAAAATTTTATATAATGGAAAGGACATAATTTCTTCCTGTATCCTTCCCATCGGTAATTTTTCCGAAGAAGCGCTGGAGTGCAGAAACAAAGATGCAAGAAATTACCGCGAATTGTTCACTAGGAAAACATCACGAGTTGACACAAATACTGATTTGTTGCACAGGCTACTTATTTCATCAGACGCAATCATATGTAGTTTACGTACAACTCCAAAATCTAAGCGGGGAGCTTTATCAGCAGAAATGTTAGCATTATTATCGGACCATCAAACTTTTCAAGAATGCTCTGATTCAGAATAAAAGTATAACTCATATACCTATGTATATTCACTTAATGTAATAGAATATATCGAGAAAACAAAGCTTAAACCTTATTGACCGTAAACTCCGTAATAAAACAAAAACACGAAACTTATTTGATTTTTATATATATATATTTTATATATTCACTTAATGTAATAGAATATATCGAGAAAACAAAGCTTAAACCTTATTGACCGTAAACCCCGTAATAAAACAAAAACACGAAACTTATTTGATTTTTAATTTGTATTCATTTTGGTACAGAGCAGAGGAACCATCTTCAGCAATTGTCGTTAAGCACTGAGTAATTTTGTCAGAATATAATACAAAGTATGTACATTAGGGTGGGTCAAATTTTTTCGCCACAAAGCGTCTAGCAAAAACGTAATCTACGGAAAATTCTAAGAAAAGTTGTCAAAAATACCATGGATCTAAAATCAATATCGAGCCCCCGATTTTTGCCGAGAACATTTTTATATACGACATTTAAAAAAAAAAAAACATATCATTGCTTTTGCTTTCAAATTGATGTTATGATTAAATTGTGCAGTTGGAAATTATTATGTATTGCGGTATTAACATTTTTTCGCCATTGTAACTTTTAAAAGCATTTCTCGGAGATGGACATATGCCGTATCAAAACTATTGGCTTACCAAGTGTTTTGAGCGAACTCAATTTGCCAAGTGGTCGCGATATTTTAAGATACTATTTTTTTTTTTTAGTGAGCGTTCCAGAAATGAAAGCAAGATGTCCTCGTATTCATTTTTCACTTCGCAAGTAGCGGATAAACTAATTGAAATTTGGAAGAAATTAAATATTGGTGTAATTAATACGAAAAGTTTTACGAAAAAACTAACAAAATTGCTTAATATATCAAGGACGTGAACCAGGTGAAAAATATGGTCGGTTCGTTTTTGCACTTTTGGATTGGTCCGTCAAAACGGTTTTTTTTTATTTGAATCGGGTTTTTGGTTCGGTTCGGGAATTAAAAAAAGACTATACACATTTGTATTATTTTTATTCAGTAACAATCCAAAAGAACATAGAAATATAAACTTAATTTATGTCTTACGCTATAACTACGTATTAAAAAATTGTTTTTGCTAAAAAATTTGCTTTACAATAATCAGTTGAGATTGATGAGAAGAATTTCTTCTAACAAGTCCTCGTCAATATTTCCCCGCAGGTCTCCGAGAATAAATTTTAGGGTGGAAAATGCCCTCTCTACCGAAAGCTGGAACATCAAAAATCATTTGAGCTAATTCAGATAATTCTTTGTCGGTGTAGTTATTCCAAAAGTTCAAAACATCAACATTACTTATTTGAAAGCCGCCTTGTATTATCAAAAGATTTGATTTTATCTATTAATGATTTATATATGAACTCTGTTTCATGCTTCCCTATTTTTTTGAAAATTTCATCAATTTCCATTTTTAACAAAAGAAAAAATTAAAAAAGGGAGGAAAATTTGGTTATTGAAAATTTGTTTATTGAAAATTGGTCAGAATGAATCCTCAAACCATTATAAAAAGTGGTTCGGTTTTCGGTTCGGATCAAACATTTGTGGAAAATTTCGGTTCGTTAATGGTTCAGTCAATTAGTAAAAAAAGTGGTTTTCCGGTTCAGAACCGGTTCACGTCCCTGTAATAAATATTATAAGGAACATTTTAATTTTTTGCAGATGAATTGATGACAACTTGTAAGATTTTTAGCATTTATGACCATTTTTCACAAAACCTTTCCGAAATTCGGCCTGGTTATAAAAATGTTTTCATGATAATAACAGATTCAAAAAGCTTGCAAAACCAATGACATATGTCTGTTGTTTTTTTAGATGATAAAGCAGTGTTTTCTAAAGAAGTTATTTATTTTTTTTAAAAATTTCATATTAAAATCTTCTTGTTAAAAATCGGGGGCTCGGTATTGATTTAAGACCCATGGTTTCTTGGTCAAATTTTCTTAGAAGTTACCGTGGATTACGTTTCCGCTAGACGCTTGGTCATGTTTTTTCCACCCAAACAATTTGACCCAGCCTAATGTACATACTAACTTTAAAACAAGGAAAATTCTCAAAAGAGTAATACACTAAAAACGAACAAAACGCGTATATTGTATGTAAAAAACAACCAAACTAAAAAACTTTAATACAAAACTATTAACAATCACTTAAAATTATTTTTTAATTTTTTAAAACATTAAAAAGTGGTGAAACAATTGGACCAGTCTCTAAATTCATCAGGTTATCAGACTTGGAAATAAAAAATTCTATGTTTCTTTAAAAATACTTATAAGCAAATTAAGATAAAATAAAGCAAATGCTACTAAACTTGACACGTATACCACGAACGATAAAAGAAAATTTTGAACTAAAACTGGGCGTGGTCAGATAAATGGACATGATACTTCTCATTAAACTAATTTTATTTAATATTTTTCAGAAAAAAAAAAAGGTTTGTATGGGAGGTGGGCATGGTTTTTGTCTAATCTTGCTCATCTTGGAACTATTTTCTCCGCATGGAGAGTAAAAGTTCACATACCAAATTTCAAGTCGATATCTCTCAATCTACGGTTGCAATTGAGTTAAGTCCCTCCAGATTAGCAAAAAATCACACTGTGCGCCGCTTAGTAACTTTTTATGCATTTTTACGCGCAATTAATTTGTTGAGAAAAAGAATTAATAAAAAATTCGAATAATTCTGGATTTAATAGCTTAATCGCTGAAGTGACTAAAGCGGCTAATAACCAACGCGTAAGTTTTATTTTGGTAATTATCAGTAAATAAAGCAATTAGAATGCGGACACTTAGAAAACGCGTCTACTCGTTACAAAACAGCATTATATTTCGTGATGAAAATGCACACATTGGCTAATTATGACCTCCTGATCACGAATATGGAACATATTTTTAAATCGGTCCACGAAGTCGGCCAGAATCAGGTGATGCCATATGGTATCATCGACTATTGACGTTACAAAGGTTGAAAGTAAAAATCGCTGTATTTTTTTTTTTTGTTTTTGCAATAAAGTCAAAAATGTTTTTTTAAATACCAATTTGGTCTTGTTAAAACAAATATTTTACTGATAAAATGTATGGAAATATAAGAAAAAGTAATTAGAATTGAAAATAGTTTAAAAAAATATTGATTTCATTTCGAGGAATGATTGTTTTTGAAGCACATTTTTTCAACACACAACGCAACATCACATTTCTCACATTTTATGCGAGATTGACTGTCATAGAGTGGCATTGTACATCGTCGCTTGGTGCTTTTGATCGGATAATGATCCAATCGATCATATCGGTCTTCTTCTGGAACTCGGGATCTCTGTAACGTTCTTGTGTTACCAACAGCCAAGAAAACAGTATGGCAATAATGTTGGGTGATACTTCGCAGAAATTGAAAATACGTAAGCAACTTCCAGTCTTTCGATGCCATGCATTTTGAACAGCAACATCCAGCAGCCATGTAAAAATGGTCGGCATCAACATCAGCTGAATCATAAGCTGCATCTGGAGGCTGTATAAAAATACCAGTCAATCGCTCCGTTGTATCATCTTCCACGATATCGATCAAAAAATCCTTTGATTTCATGAAGTTTCATGCTAAAAAACCAAAAAAAAAAAAACCAGTGTGTACATAGAGGAAATCACATGCAGTATTTGTAATGCCGAACGCCGACGATGCCATATGGCATCAACAAAACTAGAACTTATATATATATATCACTAATAAAAAATGCAGCTCACTAAAAATATTAAATTAAAGCCCAAGAGGAGTACTTTCAAAATAAACATACATTGACACAAATAAAAAATTTGAAAAAATAAATTTCTAATACTTACTTTTTCCTATGACTGATTTTGCGAACTTTTTCACTTTATAAAAAAACACTCCACTTTCAGCTTCTGTTATAACGACATGTGATAACATACTGTCAAGAGAGATGGAGAAATTGACTACTTGAACCTCTCCCTACATAACGCATGCAATATGGCATATTGCATCATCGTTGTTAAAGGGTTAACGTAAAGAACTTGAAAATATGAATAACTTTTTTTCACAGTGAACAAATGGCGTTTAATTTTCTCATATTGTAGGCATGGCACCGTTTTTTTTTTTCATTGATACTTACTTTAGTCCATATCTTTCATATGTAGTCGTCTGCGTCGTTGATGAGATATGATGAATTTGATTTCTGTTATGTGGGAGGGCGTGGCATCGCCTATTTGTTCCAAACTAAATTATGCTAAAACTTTCCATATACCATAAGAAACATATAGTATGTACAAATAAAACAAGTGTGCAACGCCAACACGAAGAAAAGGACGGTGGCGTTGTTACGTGCAGTAGCTGTATTGTAGCGATCGGTCGAACAAGAACGCGTCTTAACATTTTTCATTTTCCTTTGAAATGCATTTATTATAATCATTATTTAACATTAAACTCAATAACATTCATTAAACGTTATATCAGTAACATTAAAATAAAAATAAAGTGTCTTTGTTTGAATGCTTTTAGTTCAGAAGTGGGATAAACTAAATCCATGTTTGTGTGAAGCGAAATTGAATTTAGCTGAAATTCAATTATTCTCATTTAATTAGAAAGTGTTTTAGTGAGAAAATTGTTGTTGAGTCAGCTTACGAAGAAGCTGTACGCATTTTGCAACAAAATGTAAAATTTTTGAAAAACGGCAATTAAAGGTTTTAACCTTGAAAAAAAACAACGGAATTTAGAATTTTCTCGAAGCGTTATGGGGAAACAAAACGGTTTAAAAGTGAACAAAACGAACGAATAAAAATATTTAACGA